>BSBN01000205.1:6073571-7346428 GCA_027924645.1 Cunninghamia lanceolata
AAGATTGTGATTCAGAAATCAACTGAGCAATAATAACTTCTATCCATCATCTTTTGTGTTTGATCTGTGTCGTAAATATTTCTGAACTGTTCATAATAGCTCTTTATTCTCTGCAATTGAAATAATTTAGTATAAATTGTCGAAGATGAGTCGATAACCATTCCACTAGTGGATTTCCAAAGAAATCAGTGGAATGGCATCAGTATATACATATTTCTATTTGTTTTTCCTTTCATTTACCTGTTTGGTGGGGTAGATGTTCAAGACCAAGGAGTGTGCATAGTAGCATGCCCTAGCATCTCTATGTGCTAGGCGTAGAGTGTAGATTAGACTATGTGAGAGTTGACAACCCTATTGGCGTATCATTGTGTCACAGAGTCATGGCCAAAGACGGTCTCTAACTGCTAGTGGTGTCGTTGGATTGGGCCAACGAGGAGACA
The DNA here is from genome assembly GCA_027924645.1 of Cunninghamia lanceolata. NCBI lineage: Eukaryota > Viridiplantae > Streptophyta > Pinopsida > Cupressales > Cupressaceae > Cunninghamia > Cunninghamia lanceolata. The sequence goes on from BSBN01000205.1 coordinate 6,074,012, forward strand.
AGTTCTGGCGACCTAAAGGACTCTGCTGGCTGATAGCAAAGAGAGGATGTTATCAGAGTATCGGGTTGATAATTTTTGGCTCCACCGATAGTCGTATTTCTTTGCCAAACCGTGACGACAAATGCTAATTTGTCATAGTTACATCAGGGTGATAAGGGATAAGTGATACCGATGGAGATCTATTGGGAGAAATAGGCTAATAGTAAGAGATCTTAAGGTTTGGACGATAGTATTCATCTATCCGATGAGTGATCGGAGTGACCAACGTATCAGAGACACAAAAAGGAAGTTCGCTGAAGGTTGAAGTCACGCCGAAGAGTGGTTGGTCCATCAGTGCATCAGCCTAAGTTTGTAAGTGTTTGCTGATGACAAGGGTCACAGCGAAGAAGATAGTGATCATATATCAGAATAAACAAAATGATGGTTGCCAATAGTGTAGAGTCTCGCCGTCAACAAAAGTCATCGGCGTATTGGCAAAGCAAATCATAACGTGGCTAATAGTAATTGTCTTGTCGACAAGTGAAAGTCAAAGGTGACATTAGAGTGATCAGTGTATCGGTGAAGTAGAATCTAAAGTAGCTGATAGCACTTTTCTTGCCAATAACCTCCTCATCATATTGGTATCAGAGCCATAAAAGGTCATGTTGTTGATTTGGTATAAGTCAGCAGAGGAGAGTGAAGGAGAGGCTAGCAATATGCCTCCAAAGGGGATGACCACTAAAGTTGTCAAGAAATTTAAGGAGATGGAAGAGAAGATCAAAACTGGAGTCAGGGAAGCACTCCAAGAAGAATTGAAGGCACTGAAGATAGGAAAAAGGATAGAGGAAGGTTCAGATGAAGAGGAAGAGAACAAGGAAGAAGAAGAGGAACAAGAAGAGGTAGAGATACCTGCTGATCAAAAGCATTTCCTAGAAGCCATTAAGGCTATTGGCAAGGACTCTTTGGAGGCTCAGATAGATATCCCCATGTTCAGTGGGAAGATGAATGTTGATGAAGTCATGGAGTGGATTGAGGCTCTAAACAACTATTTTGAGTACAAAGAAGTTCCTAAAAGTAAGAGAGTTAAGTTTGCAAAAACTAAACTCAAAGGTGCTTCCCTTACATGGTGGAATTACACCCAAGGAGAGAGGGTAAAGAATGGGAAGAATATGATCTCTTCATGGAGTAGAATGCTAGAGAAGATCAAGTCCCAATTCCTTCCATCTGACTACGAGGTGTAGATTTACAGGAAAATACAGAACCTTAAGAAAAAATATATGGATGTGGCTACTTACACTGAGGAGTTTCACAAATACACTCTTCATTGTGGGTACATGGAGAACGAAAAAGCCAAGGTATAAGTTATCTAAATGGTCTAAGGTTCAATATTCAAGATGAGATAAGTTTATTGACCCCTGAAACCATGGAAAAATGCTTTCAAGAAGAGCTAAAGAGAAGCTAAAGAGGAAAGGTGAGCATTAAGGAAGAGGAAGAGGTGGCTGGTGCAGGAGTACCATACACAAGGTGGCCTCTATGAGGCATTTAACTTTATGATGTGTCTAATGTTCATTTTACTATTTTTAATAAGGTCCTAAGTTGACCATTCAATGTAATAAGGTCTGTTTGACCAATGCATGTTGAGTTAGTTTGCATCTAGGTTACTGTAGTAAGTCCCAAGGACACTTGTCGATCTATAATCACAAGGTTGTTAGATAGTTACAGGTTGTTAGTCAGTTGTGATCTCCCAGCCACTTGGAGCCAATTTAGTATTATGCATGGTGAGTGGATAAATACACCAGGATCAGATCAATTATGATCATGATGATAGATAGTTGCAATCAATTGTAGTTGCGTTTAGGTTTGATTAGAGTGTTTGCAGTTATAAGTAGAGAATCTGTGCATATACATGTTCTGAAAGGCATAATAAAATTCTATGTTGTACATCTTTCTGGCATTTGAATTCATTGTGTAATTGATTTGTTGTTTTGAGGCCGAGATGGGTTCTTAACCCATTCCACCGGTTAGATTTCTTCGAAATCGGTGGAATGGCTGTACAGTGTTTTCATTTTTTTTTTTCTGTTTGTTCGATTTCATGTTGTAGGATTGGGTATGGGATGCATTGAAAGATCCTAGCATCTTCATGTGCTAGGTTGGGAAATTCTAAAATCTATGTTAGATTATTAGGGAAATGGATCCGAGTAATCGCAAGTTTTATAGCAGATGAAATTGGTGAAATTCTACTTTGTTTCATCAGACATACAATTTGTGTGTATATCACATTTGCATGTCATAAGTACATTCTGTGTGTATATTGCAAGGGTCTGTCCTGTGTGTATGTCACAAAGCATATCAAGAAGCATTGAGGCATTATATGTCAAGATTGTAAACATACATTGTGAATATACATTCTATGCGTATATCGCTAATGTATGTCAAGTTCATTTTCTATGTATCCTGCAGGTGTAAGTCATGAGTATCTCACAAATGGTTATCGAGATTGTATGTAGTAAACATGCATTGTAAATGTACAAGTATATCAGCATACAAAGAAGTCAACATTCGGTCTCATCAAATGCATATTATGAATGTACATTGTGAATGTGCAATGATTTAGATACGAGGAAAGTCAATGGTCAACTCCCATCGAAGGCATATCCTACAAAGCATATTTTGAATGTATGTTTTGATTGTATCTTTCGAATGCATATTCAGGTTGCATGTTTTAAATGTATGTTGTGCATATGCATTGCGTAGATACATTGAGTCAGGTGCAAAACGCGACCGGCAGTAGTGGTGAAGGAAATCGGTGGTCACAGGTCAACTGAAGTATATTGCGATTGTATATCGCAAATGTATATTCTGAATGTACATTGGGTAATGTATCTTGTGGTAGATACAAGTGTTGAAGACATACATCGGGGTGATCATTTGTAAGGTGGTCGATAAGAATGTTTTGCTGATAGGTGAGAGGTGCATGTATATACATCAGAGAATGTATGTTAAGTAAAGTGGGACATACAAAGAGGGTAATACATGTTAGAGTAATTTTGGCTCCTCATCATATTGGTATCAGAGCTCAGCAAAAGGTCTGGGCTATTGTGTGTTGATTCTGTCACTAAGAAGGCAGAAGTAGAGGATTAAGAGGTTGACAAGATGCCTCCGAAAGGTAATGGTACTACCAGAGAGTTGCAGGAGATGAAGGAAAAACATGCTAAAGAGATGAGGAAGATGAAAGAGCTTGTAGAAGTACTTCAAGCCAGGCTTGTAGCCATGGAGATGAACAAAAAGAGAGAAGTGGAAGATAGTGAATCAGAAGAAGAAGAGGATGGTGAAGAATTTGAAGAGGTAGATGAAGATCTGAATCCTAAAGATCAGAGATTTGCAAAACTGTTAAGGGCAGTTTAGAATGATAAACCTAAGGTAAAGATTGATGTTCCAAGGTACACTAGAAGTTTGAATGAGGAAGAGTTACTTGATTGGATTGCTACATTAGACAATAATTTTGAATGTGAGGAAGTTCTTGAGGAGTAGAAGGTAAAGATTGGAAAGACCAAATTGGGCGGTCATGTTTTGGTATGGTGGGATTATGTATAATCAGAGAGGAGAAAGCAAGGTAAGTCAAAGATTTCTTCATGGGACCAGATGGTAGCAAGGATCAAAGGTAAATTTTTACCCAAGGATTATGAAGTTCAAATGTTTAAGAAGCTTCAATTTTTAAGGCAAAAGGAAATGGATGTGAAGGCATATACTGAGGAATTTTATAAATTGAGTATGAGGTCTGGTCATCATAAGAATGAGGTTGAAAAGGTTGCTAGATATTTGGCTAGTTTGAGATTGAACATACAAGATGAGTTGGTTTTGGCTAACCCTAGAAGTGTAGAAGATTATTATCAAATGGTAATCAGGATTGAGGAAAAGATGAAAAGGAGACAGGATAAGTCCATAAGAGGAAGAGATAGCAATATAAAGGGGAGAGGATCAGCCCCTGCAACAAGGCAAACCAATGAGGACCGGGAAGAGACTGGTAAAGGACAGGAATAGTCTGCTTTTAGAGGTGGATGGAAAGGATCAAGAGGTAGATTTGGAGGTGGAAGAGGTTCTAATACATTTTCAGGAAAGTGCTATACTTGTGGTGAGTTTGGTCATCCATCCTTCAAGTGTCCTGAAAATTTTGGTACTACTTGAAGTGGTAATGAAAGAAGAAGTGAAAAGAGAGTTCAAATTGTGCAAGAGAATGTAGGGAGTATGACAACTCCTAAAGTAAATTTGGAATCATAAATGGGAGAAAGTTTGATGATTAGAAGGATAGTGTTGCAAACATCTAAGCAGATAGATTTGAGCCAAAGGAAGAACTTCTTCAAGACTACATGCAAATGTAGAGGTAAGGTATGCAAAATAGTAATAGATTCTGGTTCATCAGACAACATGGTATCTCAGGAAATGGTGGATAAACTAAAACTAGAAAGGATTCCTCATCAAAATCCTTAAAAAGCATCTTGGGTATGTGATAATCAATCACTTTTGGTATATGAACAGACATATGTTGATTTTCAGATTGGAGAATATCAGGATAGGGTTTTTTGTGACATATTGCCCACGAAATGTTGTCACCTACTTTTGGGTAGGCCCTGGCAATTTGATAGAAGAGCATTGTATGATGGATATGCTAATAGCTACACCTTCAAGAAGGAAGGGAGAACTTTTGTGATGACACCATTGCAGGAGGATGATGAAGCAAAGAAGGCAGCTAAAATCATTTTGGTAGGAAAGAAAGAGTCTATGAAGATGCATGAAGTAGAGACAATGAAAGTTGAGGATATATCAAGGAATGGGATTGCTGGAGATCAAAGTTTGAAGATGATTTCAGTTTTGACTAATGGAGATCTGGTGGATTAGCAGAAGGTCAAAAAGTAGGTTTACAAGTAGCCACAAGTTGATTGGAAAGACAAGGATGTTATCATAGTAGGGACAACTGTTTGTCCTCTAGAACCAACAAGAGTTGAAAGGGAAACATATTCTGCCATAGCAGTAGTACTAGAAGCATTACCCAAAGTTTATAATGCAAGTGTTCAGATAGAGATGACAGTAAGAAAGAATGGCAAGCAATGGACAAGTCTAGAGTCTTTGATTCCATGGAAGTAGGTTGTAGTTCAGAGATCATGGGGAAGACATGATACATCAAAGAGTAAAGGTGGAATACACCCAAGCATTAACTCATGGGGCATGAGTTCTTTTCACGGTGGGGTGTATTGTGTAGGAGCACCATACACAAGGTGGCCTCCATGAGGCATTTAACTTTATGATGTGTCTAATGTTCATTTTACTATTTTCAATAAGGTCCTAAGCTGACCATTCAACATAATAAGGTCTATTTGACCAATGCATGTTGAGTTAGTTTGTATTTAGGTTTCTTTTGTAAGTCCCAAGGACACTTGTCGATCTGTAATCACAAGGTTGTTAGATAGTTAGAGGTTGTTAGTCGGTTGTGATCTCCCAGCCGCTTGGAGCCAATTTAGTACTACACATGGTGAGTGGATAAATACCCCAGGATTAGATTGATTATGATCATGATGATAGATAGTTACAATCAGTTGTAGTTGAGTTCAGGTTTGATCAGAGTGTTTGCAGTTGTAAGCAGAGCATCTATGCATATACATGTTTTGAAAGGCATAATAAAATTCTATGTTGTACATCTTTCTGGCATTCAAATTCATTGTGTAATCGATTTGCTATTTTGAGGCCGAGATGGGTTCTTAACCCATTCCACTGGATAGATTTCTTCAAAATCAGTGGAATGGCTATACAATGTTTTCATTGTTTTTCTGTATGTTTGATTTCATGCTTGCAGGATCGGGTATGGGATGCATTGAAAGATCCTAGCATCCTCATGTGCTAGGTTGGGAAAGTCTAAAATCTGTGTTAGATTGTTAAGGAAATGGATCTAAGTAATCACAAGTTTTGCAGCGGACCAAATCAGTAAAATTCTTCTTTGTTTCATCAGACATACAATTTGTGTGTATATCACATTTCCATGTCAGAAATACATTCTGTGTGTATATCACAAGGGTCTGTCCTGTGTGTATGTCACAAAGTATATAAGGAAGCATTGAGGCATTGTATGTCAAGATTGTAAACATACATTGCAAATATACATTCTATGCATATATCGCTAATGTATGTCGGGTTCATTTTCTGTGTATCCTGCAGTTGTAAGTCATGACTATCTGGCAAATGGTTATCAAGATTGTATGCAGTAAACATACATTGTAAGTGTACAAGTATATCGGCATACAAAGAAGTCAACATTCAGTCTCATCAAATGCATATTGTGAATGTACATTGTGAATGTACAATGATTTAGATATAAGGAAAGTCAATGGCCAACTCCCATCGAAGGCATATTCTACAAAGCATATTCTGAATGCATGTTTTGATTGTATCTTTCGAATGCATATTAGGGTTGCATTTTTTGAATGTATGTTGTGCATATGCATTGCGTAGATACATTGAGTCGGGTGCAAAACGTGACCAGCAGCAGTGATGAAGGAAACCGGTGGTCACAGGTCAATTGAAGTATATTCTAAATGTACATTGGGTAATGTATCTTGTGGTAGATACAAGCATTGAAGACATACATCAGGGTGATCGTTTGTAAGGTGGTCGATAAGAATGTTTTTCCAATAGGCGAGAGGTGCATGTATATACATCAGAGAATGTATGTTATGTAAAGTGGGACATATAAAGAGGTTAATACATGTTAGAGTAATTTTAGCTCCCCATTAGTGGCAGAATTTTTAGAGGCAGAGGCCGTTTTGGAGGAAGAAGTCCTAACCAAAGGCCTAATGGTGAGTCTAGCCAAGGAGAGCAAGTTGGGGACTCAAGTAGCAGAGGAGGCTACCGAGGAAGAAGGCCTAATGGAAGAGTTGGGACAAATGGATTAGGTAGAGGATCCAAGTTCTCCAATATGAGATGTTATAATTGTAATTAGATAAGACACCTGACTTATAAGTGTCTAGAGAAGGCCTTAACTTCTCATGGTAATGAGAGAAGAACCACATTGCCTCAAGAGGATGTAGGGAGTGTGACATCTCCTGAAGTGAATTTGACATCAGAGATGGGAGAAAACCTGATGATCAAGAGGATGCTACTCAAAGAACCAGTAAAGACTGAACCGTCACAAAGAAGAGCTTTGTTTAGAGTCAACTGCAAGATCCAAGGTACGGTTTGTAAAGTTATTATTGACTCTGGTTCTACTGACAATATTATAGCTTTGGAAGCAGTAGATAAATTGAAATTAGAAAAGATACCCCATAGCTATCCATATAGGGTCAGTTGGTTAAACAAGGGACAACATATAGTCATCAATGAACAAGCATGGGTAGAATTCAGTAATGGGGGGTATAGAGACAAAATTTTGTGTGACATCCTTCCAATGGTTTCTTTCCATCTTTTGCTAGGCAGACCATTGTAGTTTGACAGAAAGGCTTATCATGATAGGGAAAAGAATGCTTACTCATTCCAAAAGGATGGTGTAACTTATAGGATATAGTCATTAGTAGAAGGGGATCCACATCCTGTAGGATCTAGTGTATGCTAGTAGGAGAAAATGAATTCCTTGAAACACTAGAAGAATTAGGTGGAGTAGGTTTTTCTCTAGTTGTGAAACCTAAGGAGAAGAAAAGAGAAAATATGAGAGAGATAGGACCTAGGGAGGTCAGAGAACTACTTGAGAGTTATAAGGAAGTAATTGTAGTAGCTATATTAGACTCACTACCACCTATTAGAGATACCAGCCATTAGATTGATCTCATACCAGGAGTTGTACTTCCCAATAAGGCAACCTATAAGATGATCCCTCAGCAGAATGAGGAGATAGCCAGGTAGGTTCAAGAACCTTTAGAAAAGGGGTTAATAAGAAAGAGTTTGAGTCCATGTGCAGTCCCCACTGTTTTGGCACCAAAGAAAGATGGGAAATGGAGACTGTGTACTGATTCCAAGGCAATAAATAGGATAACCATTAGATATAGGTTTCCTATTCCTAGAATTGAAGACCTAATGGACTATTTGGGGGTGCTACCTATTTCTCTAAGATAGACTTGAAGAGTGGGTACCATTAGATAATGATAAAAGAAAGTGATGAATGGAAAACAACATTCAAAACCAATGAAGGGTTATATGAATGGCTTATATTGCCTTTTGGTCTGTCTAATGCTCCTAGCACTTTCATGAGGCTAATGAATGAAGTATTGCAAGATTTCATAGGTAAGTTTGTGGTAGTATACCTAGATGACATTTTGATATTCAGTAAAAGTAAAGAAGAGCATTTGAAACACATAGATATAGTCTTGAAGAGGCTGAAAGACCAGAAGCTATTGATAAACTTAGAAAAATGTGATTTCATGAAACAAGAATTGATCTACTTGGGTTTTGTCATTTCCAAAGGTGATCTGAAGATGGATCCTTCAAAGGTGGAGGCTATTCTGAATTGGCCCACACCTAAGACAGCAAGGGAGGTAAGGAGTTTCCATGGTTTGGCCTCATTCTATAGGAAATTCATTAAGAACTACAGTGAATCTGTGCACCTATGTTGGAAACCATCAAGGGTGGTTGCAAGGTGAAGTTTGTGTGGACATGAGTAGTAGATATGAGCTTTAAGAGTCTGAAACAAAAGGGTACTAAATTCCTTGTCTTAGTGTTACCTGATTTCAATAAGGTTTTCACAATTGAATGTGATGCAAGTGGGCTGGATATAGGAGCAGTGTTTAGCCAAGAAGGTAGACCGGTGGCCTTTTTTAGTGAGAAATTGAATGAAGCTAAGAGGAAGTACTCCTCTTATGATTTAGAATTATATGCCTTGGTACAAGATCTAAAAAAGTGGAGGCATTATTTGCTTCCCAAAGAATCATTGTGTACACTAACAATCATGCTCTCAATTTTTTGAATGGATAGGAAAAGCTCAGCCATAGACACTTGAAGTGGGTGGAAAGTCTTCAAGCATACACCTTCACCATCAAGCATAAGAAAGGGATAACCATTAAGGTTGCAGATGCTCTTAACAGGAGGGTGTTGACAGTCCAAGAAGTACAATTGCAAAGCATGGGTGTTGAGTCACTCAAGGAATTGTATGAAGAAGATCAGGAATTTAGAGAAATCTACAAGGTCTGCAATGAATTTGCTAATAATTTTCATAGTGAGTTTTCATATTTTACATTGCAGAATGGACTATTGTTTAAAGGATGTCAGTTGTGTATCCTTAAATGCTCAATGAGGGATAATATTGTGAAGGAAAAACATAGTGGAGGACTGGGTGGACATTTTGGGTTGAATAAGACTTTAGATCTGGTAAGGAGATTTTATTTCTGGCTAAGAATGCAGTCTGACATCATAAAATTTGTTGAAAGTTGCATAGTATTCCAAAGAGAAAAAGGAGTCTCAACCAATGCAAGATTGTATCAACCTTTGCCAATACCCAACATGCCTTGGGAATGTTTGAGTATGGATTTTGTGATGGGGTTGCCCAAAACAAGGGTAGGTTGTGACAGTGTGTTTGTAGTGGTAGACTGATTCAACAAGATGGTTCATTTCATTCCTTGCAGGACCACTAATGATGCTAGCTACATTGCAGGTTTGTTCTTTAAAGAAATTGTCAAGATTCATGGGCTACCCTTGAGCATTGTGTCTGATAGGGGTAGCAAATTTGTAGGACATTTTTGGAGGACTTTGTGGAAAAGATTGGGTACAAATTTATCTTTTAGTTCAGCCTATCATCCTCAGATTGATGGGCAAACCAAGGTGGTCAATAGATCTTTGGGCAATCTCCTTAGATGCTTAAAAAAGAACATGGAAGCAGTTGGGATGTGATACTCCCACAAGAAAAATATGCTTAGAATGACTCGACAAATAGGGGCACAAGTCTGAGTCCCTTTGAAATTATTTATGGCAGTCACCCCAAGGGTATTTTTGAATTGAGAGACATCCAGGGTTTGGACAAAAGGAGTGGTCATCCTGATGCATTTGCAGAAGCCATGAAAGAAATACAACAAGTCATAGATACATTACACCAGAATAGTCAGAAGATGAAGCCTCAAATGGATCAGAGGAGAAGGGATGTGCAGTATTGGGTAGGTGACTTGGTCATGGTTCATCTGAACAAAAATAGGTTGCCAAAAGGAGCCCCCAACAAACTGATGATGAGGAAGATTGGACCCTGTCAGATTCTAGAGAAGTACAGTCCAAATGCTTACAAGATTGAGCTTCCTGATAATATTACCCTTTCACCCATATTCAATGATGCATAGGCATCCACACTAAAACCTTGACATACAGCATGTATGTCCGCAACCCTTCATCATCATCATCATATTTCCCTTAACACTGTCAGCATCATCATATTTTCTCTTGCCGACCGATATCCTCCTGCAGACAAACCTTCACCCTTTCACCTGTCAGCAGCATCATCATATTCGGCTATCGGCAGCATCATCATATTCGGCAAGCACAAACATCCTCCTGATGTTCACTGTTCACCTTACCGCCAACCTCTAGCTTCATCATCATGATGTTCAACATCATGTTCATCAGCAGGATATAAAATATCCAGTTCCCTCCATATATCCTGATGACGACTCTCTTCACGCACCTCTACTTCGATGCTTACGTCACCCAGATATCCTGATGATGATTATCTTGATGACGATGACGTCACATGCAGCTCCTTCAATATCCTGCTGCTCCAATATCCTGATGACGATTATCCTAATGACGATGACGTCACATGCAGTTCCTTCGATATCCTGCTGTCGGCCAAACTTAACATTATCGGCCCGCGATGGTTTTATCAACCTGATCTTCTACCTTATGCTGATACGCTCCTCCTCGGCAACACCTGATGATGATCACCCCAATGCACATTCACTTTATGCAATCGACTGCATCATGCTCACCTCCACCTACTCGGATGACGCCCGAAGTAACTGTAGGATATACACAGAAATATCCTGATGATGCCGTTGTGACGAATTTCCAACCTTAGCGAATTTTGATCCGCCGAACCTCCTGAGGTGACCCGATCTGTTTCCTGGGTGATCTCCCAGACTCTAATAACTAGCACGACCTAGCACATACCCATGCTAGGGTTCTCAACACCTCTCGACTGCGATCCTGCAAACATACATGCGAACAAACAGAAAATGCAAACTAAATCCTAAACTACTGTACATAGCCATTCCACCGATTCGACGAATCAACTGGTGGAATGGATCAGCGAATCCATGAAACCACCAGAACAGCCACACGATTAAACAATGGAATTCAACACAGAGAATTGACAAAAACAGGATCTCTTTATTGATAAAAGATGCAAGTACAATATTTAGTCTCTCTCTGCAATCTAACTCCTCTGCTCAATGCAATACTATATCTAAAACCAACCGATCCTCATGCATAAATAGGATCTGCTTGCGAGTACTACCACTCGATTCCCAGCGGCTGGGAGGATCCAACCGAACATACAGCATAACAGCTGTCATAACAAACTACCTAAAAATAGTAAAGTATGGTCAACATGACCTTATTACATGCATTGGTCTTATAAGACCTTCTTGGAAACATTAACAAGACTCAAAACAAACTAACTGCCTCATGGAGGCCAGCTGTCAGGTAGGTGCTCCTGCACCATTCAACATTACTGATTTGACATTGTACAGAAGTCCTAATACAGGGGAGAATGCTGAAGACCCTATCCAGGAAAATGAAGATTGGCTGAAGCACTTACCTTCTAGGGAGCTGCCATGATGCAGAGGCATCCACACTAAAACCTTGACATACAGCATGTATGTCTACAACCCATCATCATCATCATATTTTCTGTGAACATTGTCAGGATCATCATATTTTCTCTTGCCGACCGATATCCTCCTGCAGACAAACCTTCGCCCTTTCACCTGTCAGCAGCATCATCATATCCGGCTATCGGCAGCATCATCACATTCGGCAAGCGCAAACATCCTCCTGACGTTCACTGTTCATCTTACCGCCAACCTCTATCTGCAGCATCATGATGTTCAACATCATGTTCATCAGTAGGATATAAAATATCCGGTTCCCTCCATATATCCTGATGACGACACTTCACGCACCTTTCCTTCGATGCTTACGTCACCCTGATCTCCGACCTACTTAAACAAGCAGCATCAGGATATGACTTATCTGGTCCTATTGAAACATCCTGATGATGATATTCAACTTTATACTGATGACAAATATTCTGTCGAATATCCTCCTCCCGATCCACTTAACTTCTCAATGCCTTATGCCGATACCAAAACACTTATGGTCAGTAGGATAAACCTTTATCGGGTGATATTTCAGAATGTCCTGATGACGATGACGTCACATGCGGCTCCTCCAATTATCCTGCTGTCGGCCAAACATAACATTATCGGCCCGCGATGGTTTTATCAACCTGATCTACTAACTTATGTCGATACACTCCTCCTCGGCAACACCTTGTGATGATCACCCTGAAATGCATTCACCTTATGCAAACAACTGTATCATGCTCACCTCCATCTACTCGGATGACGCCCGAAGTAACTGCAGGATATACACAGAAATATCCTGATGATGCCGTTGTGACGAATTTCTAACCTTAGCGAATTTTGATCCGCCGAACCTCCTGAGGTGACCTGATCCGCTTCCTGGACGACCTTCCAGACTCTAACAACCAGCACGACCTAGCACATACCCATGCTAGGGTTCTCAACACCTCTCGATTGCGATCTCTGTCTCACTCTCTTTGTCTCACTCTCTGCAAAGTCTGATCGATGATCTAAAACCAACCGATCCTCATGCATAAATAGGATTTCCTGCGAGTACTACCACTTGATTCCCAGCGGCTGGGAGCTTCCAAGCGGCTGGGAGGATCCAACTGAACTAACAAACTATACAGCTGTCATCAGCTATCATAACAAACTACCTAAAAATAGAGAAGCACGGTCAACTTGGACCTTATTACATGCATTGGTCTTATAAGACCTTCTTGGAAACATTAACCAGACCTATAACAAACTAACTGCCTCATGGAGGCTAGCTGTCAGGTAGGTGCTCCTGCACCATACTCCCCAATAGAAAAGAACTCATGTCCCATGAGTTAGGATGTGGAAGTCCTCCACCTTTACACTTTGCCTTTGCAGTGTCTTGACCTGTTCTAGCTTTATCCTCTGCTGTATCTCGGTTGCTCCAAGACTTCTGAATTGTAACTTGCTTTCTTGCAAGTAAATCCTCATGCCTGTCAATGTAGGCCCTTCTCTCACATACCTTGTGTTTGTCAGGTTGTCTTACCAGAACCTCTGTCTGAATACCTGGTTGAATAACCTTAGGAATTGCCTCTTGAACTTCAGCAATGTTCAAATCTGTCTTCCTTTCAACTTTTATAGGACAAACAATAGTCCCAACTATGACAACATCCTTGTCATTCCTCTCAACTGGTTGCTGTTTGCAAACCTGTTTCTAAACCTGCTGCTGACCTCTGTCAGTCAAAACTGAAACTGTCTTCAAACTGTTGTCCTTAACAACTCCTTTCCCTACAGTGTCCTCAACTGCCTTTATGCCCGCTGCTATAGGCATATGCACAAACTCCTTCTTTCCCACTAAAATGATTTTTGCTGCCCCCTGTGCTGCAGCATCTTCCTGCAATGGCATCAACATAATAGTTTTCCCATCTTTCTTGATGGTGTAGGTATTAGCATACCCATCATACAGTACCCTTCTATCAAATTGCCATGGTCTACCCAACAGTAGGTGACAACATTCCATGGGCAAAATGTCACACAAAACTCTATTCTGATATGCTCCAATCTGAAAATCCACATATGCCTGTTCATAGACAAAAAGTGATTGACTGTCACTCACCCAAGATGCCTTGTAAGGGTGTTGATGTGGAATCCTTTCAAAATTTAGTTTATCCACCATTTCCTGAGATACCATGTTGTCTGTTGAACCAGTATCAATGACAACCTTACATACCTTACCTTTGCTCTTGCATGTGGTCTTGAAAAGAGCTCTTCTTTGCATCATATCCTTTGATGCCTGCAAACTAGTTCTCCTTAGCATCAATGCTTCTCCCTCCTCAGGATATCCATAATTGTCAGGAAATCTATCTCCTTGATAAGTGTTTAAACTTTGCACACTTTGCTCTACTTTCTCTTCTTGCACAAGTTGTACTCTCTTGTCATTCGTTCTATCATCTCTGGACGATGAACCTTTGCTTTCTGGACATTTGAAAAATGGATGACCAAACTCACCACAGGTGTAACACTTTCCTAAAAATGTAGTAGAACCTCTACCACTTCCAAATCTGCCTCTATTACCTTTCCATCCACCTCTGAAATCAGACTGTCCCTGTCCTTTACCAGTGTCTTCTTGACCCTCATTGGTTTGCCTTGTTGTAGGGGTTTCTCCTCTTCCCCTCATATTGCTACCTCTTCCTCTCATGGACTTATCTTGTCTCCTATTCATCTTTTCTTCAATCCTGATTGCCATTTGGTAACAATCCTCCACATTCTTAGGGTTAGCTAAAACTAACTCATCCTGTATGTTCAATCTCAAACCAGCCAAGTACCTAGCTACCTTTTCTACCTCATTCTCATGATGACCAGATCTCATACTCAACTTATAAAACTCCTCAGTATATGCCTTCACATCCATTTCCTTCTGCCTTAAAAATTGCAGCTTCTTAAACATCTGAATTTCATAATCCTTGGGCAAGAATTTACCTTTGATCCTTGCTACCATTTTATCCCATGAAGTGATCTTTGACTTCCCTTGTTTCCTTCTCTTGGATTGTACATAATCCCACCATACCAAAGCATGACCTCCTAACTTGGTCTTTGCAATCTTTACCTTCTGATCCTCAGCAACATCCTCACATTCAAAGTGATTATCAAGTGCAGCAATCCAGTCCAGCAACTCGTCTTCATTCAAACTTCCATTATACTTGGAAACATCAACCTTTACCTTAGGTTTATCACTCTGTACTGCCTTTAATAGTTTTACAAATCTCTGGTCTTCAGCATCCAGACCTTCAGCTACCTCTTCATACTCTTCAACAGTATCTTCATCTTCTTCAGACTCACTGTCTTCCACTTCCCTCTTTTTGTTCTTCTCCAAGGCTACAAGCCTGGCTTGAAGTGCTTCAGCAAGCTCCTTCATCTTCCTCATCTCTCTGGCATGTTTTTCCTTCATCTCCTGCAATTCCCTTGCAGTACCATTACCTTTCAGAGGCATTTTGTCAACCTCTCACTCCTCTACCTCTGTCCTTTCAGTGACAGAATCAACACACAACAGGCCAGACCTTTTGCTGAGCTCTGATACCACTATGATGCAGAGGCATCCACACTAAAACCTTGACATACAGCATGTATGTCTACAACCCATCATCATCATCATATTTTCTGTGAACATTGTCAGCATCATCATATTTTCTCTTGCCGACCGATATCCTCCTGCAGACAAACCTTCGCCCTTTCGCCTGTCAGCAGCATCATCATATCCGGCTATCGGCAGCATCATCACATTCGGCAAGCGCAAACATCCTCTTGACATTCACTGTTCATCTTACCGCCAACCTCTATCTGCAGCATCATGATGTTCAACATCATGTTCATCAGCAGGATATAAAATATCCGGTTCCCTCCATATATCCTGATGACGACACTTCACGCACCTTTCCTTCGATGCTTACGTCACCCTGATCTCTGACCTACTTAAACAAGCAGCATCAGGATATGACTTATCCGGTCCTATTGAAACATCCTGATGATGATATTCAACTTTATACTGATGACGAATATTCTGCCGAATATCCTCCTCCTGATCCACTTAACTTCTCAATGCCTTATGCCGATACCAAAACACTTATGGTCAGCAGGATTAACCTTTATCGGGTGATATTTTGGAATGTCCTAATGACGATTATCCTGATGACGATGACGTCACATGCGGCTCCTCCAATTATCCTGCTGTCGGCCAAACATAACATTATCGACCCACGATGGTTTTATCAACCCGATCTACTAACTTATGCTGATACGCTCCTCCTCGGCAACACCCTGTGATGATCACCCCGAAATGCATTCACCTTATGCAAACAACTGTATCATGCTCATCTCCATCTACTCGGATGACGCCCGAAGTAACTGTAGGATATACACAGAAATATCCTGATGATGCCGTTGTGACGAATTTCTAACCTTAGTGAATTTCGATCCGCCGAACCTCTTGAGGTGACTCGATCCGCTTCCTGGATGACCTTCCAGACTCTAACAACCAGCACGACCTAGCACATACCCATGCTAGGGTTCTCAACACCTCTCGACTGCGATCTCTGTCTCACTCTCTTTGTCTCACTCTCTGCAAAGTCTGATCGATGATCTAAAACCAACCGATCCTCATGCATAAATAGGATTTCCTGCGAGTACTACCACTCGATTCCCAGCGGCTGGGAGGATCCAACTGAACTAACAAACTATACAGCTGTCATCAGCTGTCATAACAAACTACCTAAAAATAGAAAAGCACGGTCAACTTGGACCTTATTACATGCATTGGTCTTATAAGACCTTCTTGGAAACATTAACTAGACCTATAACAAACTAACTGCCTCATGGAGGCCAGCTGTCAGGTAGGTGCTCCTGCACCATGCCAACAATGGAGTACATTTTGGAAAGTAAAGAAGCCAGGAAGACAAACCACAAAACATACTTTGAACATCTGGTTAAGTGGCAAGGGCTTCCAGATTTAGAAGCTACATGGATACTGGAGGAAGACATTCTAAAGCAAGGCGGAGATGTACAAGAATTGGTCTCTAAGAGGACTTGAGACATTTTTCTTCTAGGGAGTATGGTGCAAGGGTACCATAGTAAAATCTATTATGTTGAAATAAGGCTTATTTGGCCATGTCATCTTGTTCATTTTTTGTTTTCTAAAAACCTAGAAGTCTTTGTATTCCATTTGGAAAATAATGGACACAGTTTGTATCTAATAGAATCTGAAAAGGTCAATAGGAGTCAGTTGGGATTTAGGGTAGTTGGCCTTCCCTAACTGTTGAGAAACCATTGATCTTCCAACTCTGGCTTAATAAAAGCACATAGGAGTAACTGAAAGGGATGTTCTGTAGATTCAAAGATTGTGATTCAAAAATCA
Source organism: Cunninghamia lanceolata (assembly GCA_027924645.1). Taxonomy (NCBI): domain Eukaryota; kingdom Viridiplantae; phylum Streptophyta; class Pinopsida; order Cupressales; family Cupressaceae; genus Cunninghamia; species Cunninghamia lanceolata. The sequence goes on from BSBN01000205.1 coordinate 6,091,193, forward strand.
ACTGAGTAATAATAACTTCTGTCCATCATCTTCTGTGTTTGATCTGTGTCATAAATATTTCCTAACTATTCATAATAGCTCTCTGTTCTCTACAATTGAAATAGTTTAGTCTAAATTGTCGAAGATGAGTCAATAAGCATTCCACTAGTGGATTTCCAAAGAAATCAGTGGAATGGCATCAGTCTATACATATTTCTATTTGTTTTTCCTTTCATTTACCTATTTGGTGGGGCAGATGTTCCAAACTGAGGAGTGTGCACAATAGCATGCCCTAGCATCTCTATGTGCTAGGCGTAGAGTGTAGATCAAACTATGTGAGAGTTGACAACCCTATCGGCGTATCACTATGTCGTAGAGTCATGGCTAAAGATGGTCTCTAACCGCTAGTGGTATCATTAGATTGGGCCAATGAGGAGACAAGTTTCGGTGACCTAAAGGACTCTGGCCGATAGCAAAGAGAGGATGTTATCAGAGTATCAGGTTGATAATTTTTGGCTCCACTGATAGGCATATGTCTTGCTGAAACTATGATAACAAATGCTAATTTGTCATAGTTACATCAGGGTGAGAAGGGATAAGTGATACCCACTGAGATCTATCAGGAGAAATTGTCTAACGACAAGAGATCTTAAGGTTTGGCCAATAGTATTCGTCTGGCCGATGTGTGATCGGAGTGACCAATGTATTAGAGACACAAAAAGGAAGTTCGCAGAAGGTTGAAGTCATGCCAAAGAGTGGTTGGTCCATCGACGCATCGGCCTAAGTTTGTAAGTGTTCATCGATGACAAGGGTCATAGCGAAGAAGATAGTGATCGTATATCGGAATAAACAAAATGATGGTTGCCGAAAGTGTAGAGTCTCACCGATGACAAAAGTCATTAGTGTATCGGCGAAGAAAATCCTAACGTGGCCGATAGTAATTGTCTTGTTGACAAGTGAAAGTCAAAGGTGACATTGGAGTGATCAGTGTATTGGCGAAGTAGAATCTAAAGTAGCTGATAGCACTTTTCTTGCCGATAGCCTCCTCATCATTACTCTTGAATGAAATTTTGTTTTGTTTGCCCAATTGACACTCTCTACATATGTTATTAGGTTTGACAAGTCTTGGAAGATCTCTTACAGCTTGAGTAGAACTTATTTTGAAAATGTTGTCAAAATTCACATGACACATCCTCCTATGCCACAACCAACTTTGATCTATCTGAGAAATCAAACAACTTTTCCCAAAACTATTTAAGTGAAAGATGTTACCTTTGGTTAGAGTACTGGATGCAATTTCAATTCTGGAGCTTTCCAAGATTCTGCATTTACCATCCTTGAACCAAAGATCATAACTCTTGTCAACCAGCTATCCAACACTGAGAAGATTATGTTTCAGTCCTTCCACATACAGAACATCATTGGTGTTGTTCTTGCCATCAAAAGAGATGGATCCTCTCCCACAGATTCTACCAGCTAAGTTTTCTCCAAATTTCACAAGTCCTCCTTCATACTTTTCAAAATTCACAAACTTACTCTTGTCACCAGTCATATGATGAGAACATCCACTATCAATCACCCATTCATCCTTTTCAATAACCTGAGAAACCAAGGCACTTTCCATATTTTCACAGCTAGCAGATTCAATAGACATTGGATCTTCTTCTTTGATAGAAATAAACACCCAATCATTTTTAGAGGAGCCTCCATGATCAGATTCATCATCTATTACCCCTTCTTCTCCATTTTCTTGGACATAGTAACATTTCTTCTGACCTTTATACCTGTTAGGGTTTGGTTTTGAAAACCTTTCCAAACATCTTGAGGTAAAATGACCAATCTTATTACAAGCAAAACATTTGAGTGGTAATTTTCCTTCATACTTACCGGATCCTCTTGGCATTCTTCTGGCAATAAGATCTTGAAGATTTGGTATTTCTATTTCAACATCTTCAAGATCCTTTCTTGTCTTAATAAATCTATTTGATCTTGTAGAGGAACTTTCACCCGAATCATATCTTTGTTTTCCATACACACTGGCCTTAAATGGAGATTTAGACTTGGGAAGAGAATCACCAAACTCACTTAATTTGAAAGATTAAATCTTGCCAACCAAATGATCTCTTCTATAACTATAACCTTATGTTTGTATGAATCCAGTAAAAATTTGAGTACTTTTGATACAATTTCTGATTCTTCCAAAGTTCCACCAGCACACCTAATACCACACACAAGTTCATTTATCTTTTGCATGTAGATTGTGATGTTTTCATCTTTGCTCATCCTCATAGTTTCAAATTTTCCTCTTAGACTCTGCAGCTTTGCACATTTGACATATTTATCACCTTCATATAGATACTCCAACTTTTTCTAGATTTCATAAGTAGTTTTAGACTAAAGACATTTATCATCTCTGAATTAGTTAAGGCACTCAACAAGGCTTCTTTAGCTCAAAGATTATATTCAACATCTTTTATTTTATCAGGAGTTGAAGGACCTTTCTCTAGAGGTTTATACTCAACACTGGTTATTGCCCAATAAGCATCACCCATGCATTGCAAATGACACTCCATGCGATTTTTCCAAACAAAATAATTTGTTCCATCAAATCTTGGACTATCCTTCTTGTAGGTTGACATCCTAGATCTCCTCAAGCGGTTAGGCTTTTAAGAGATGATCTGGCTCTAATACCAATTGTTGGAACTAGACAACTGAGAGGGGGGTGAATCAGTTTTCCCACAATAATAACTCTTCTACTTTTAACCTTCTTTATTATCTTACTATCAGATTAGTGATGTAAACATTAAAGCATAGATCAACAACATAAGAGAAGAAACACAATCAACACATTTGACACCAAGATTTTGACATGGAAACCCAGTTAAGGGAAAAATCGCGGTGGGGGTTAACCCACAAAATGTGTACCCTGTTAAAATTACTTAGTAAAATAGAAGGCACATGCCTTCAAGTGCACTACCTAGAGCTCACTGCTCAAAAGAGAGGCTCACTGCCTACAAAATTTATTTAGAAAGAATTAATTGAGAAATAGAATCTACTTCATGCCTGATTTAGTTTCAATGAATACTCAATAACTTTCACTCTACCCCAAATTCTTCACTCTCTACTACTCTCACTCCTTTTCTTCTCTACTCTGCTCCTGATCCTTTCTTCAGATTGATCTATTTTGTACAAGGATGATTTCAATACCTCTTCAACAAGTATTGATATACTTCATCAACCTAGGAATGGTCAACAAGGTCGATTAACCTTGACATGGATCATCACACTATTGGCCAAACACAATTCAGACTTGAATCTTCTTCTACAACCACTCCACGCTTCATAAAAATAATCTAAGGCATCTGCAATAGGCTAGAAACATCTGGTCGGCCAAGACTAGGAAGAACATCAACCTCAAAGAGAAAATCTTCAATCAACAAGCTCAAACTTTAATGTGGACCTCTAACATAGTAGCCATATGATCCAGAGACCTCCACAAGCACATTGAATTCACCAATAACATCCATTCTAAACCAAATTATCAGAAGCATTTGAATCTTCCTCCAGAACCTCAAGAACACTCTTTGCCATGAATGTCAAACTAGAAGGATAGCTTACAGACCTCCAAACCACGAACCACTGATGTTGATGATACACATTAACTTCCCAAACATGCCTTCAAATCTGCAGATCACAATTTTATATTACTAGAGCAATTCAAACCTCTTTCTTGACACTCTATCTTTCCTAAGTATTGCAGGAACTAGTTCTACTAAGATGACCATAACTCTTTCAAATCTTCATGCGGATTTCTCAAATCTTAACTGGAGCAATCTCTGACAATCCTCTACATAGCCACATAATCCACATGCATTGATTGTCATTAATTTTCTCAATATCCTCAATAGTCCGGTCTTCTATGTAGACAACAAAATAGGATGTAGTTGACACCAATAGCAATAAGGATATGTTGACATCAATGACAACCCACTTAGGTACATATTTGCAACAAGACTTAGCCCCCAAAAATGGGAGTTACCCTTTCTAGAACATTTAGTAAGGTAGTGGAGAAGTGATGTGGAAGGCATTGGTACTAAATAAAAAGGGGAAATGGAAAGATTTCGAGGATAGTTCCATATGTGCGATTGTGGCTCTGGATTGTAAAAATCTCTGGTAGAGTAGGATTTTCTCTATTGTAAAATAGCCCAGTTAATTGTAGCATGTAATATTGGATTTTGTACTCCATTTTACCGAAGAAATAAAAGTTTCTTGATTTCATTCCTCACATTTTTTATTGGAATTTCCGTTGTTTCATGTGTGAGTGTTGGGTGGAGTAGCCCCTCATCAAGTGGTATCGAAGCAAGTGTTCTTGAGTGTGTAGACAAATCACCAACCATGAGGTAGTTTACACTAGGACCTGAGGTTGTGGGTTTGTTGTAGTGATCAAAATGCTTCCATGAAGAAATTGTGGTGGGAAAAATGCTTTGATAGAAGAGGGTTTTAGAGCCCTCCAAAGGCAAATCGATGCATTGCAAGCGGAGCTATGAAGAGGGTTTGAGCCAAGAATAAGAGAGGAAAGTGAAGATGAAGTTGAAGAAGAAGAACTATCTAGGGGAGAAAAGGATGATACATGAGATCTTGCACAAGTTAGGCTGTTGAGGGCCATTTCAAAGATTGGAGAGAGGCCTAGGATTGAAGTTTCTACCTATTCTAGAGATCTGAATCCGGAAGAGCTTATTGATTGGATAAACAATATGGAGGATTATTTTGATTATGAAGATGTGGAGGATCTAGAACAAGTCAAGTTTACAAAAACAAAGTTGAAGAGCCATGCCATTATGTGGTGGAAAGAGGTCCAGTTAGATATATATTAATAAAAGAGGAAAAGGAAAGATTACCAAATGGGATCAGAGGGTGGACAATCTAAAGAAGTATTTCATTCCTATGGACTATGATTTGGAGTTTTTGAAGAAGCTGCAAGGATTGAAACAAGGTAACAAGTCTGTTAAGAAGTATACAAAAGAGTTTTATAAGATTATTATGAAAACAAGCCATGTAGAGGCCAACAATGAGAAGGTAGCCCATTATATTAATGGGTTGAGGCCAAGTATTCAAGAGGAGTTGAGCTCGGTCAGAATGACCACCATAGAAGATGCGTACCAATTTTCTTTGAAGGTGGAAAATAAGATGAATAAAAGATTCAAAAGAAAGCAAAGAGGAAGAGGTCATGGTGGAAGGACTGGTTGAAGATCCTATGGATGCCAAAATGAAGATCAAAAGAAAAGTGAAGAAGAAGACACCATTCAAAATCAGAAAGGAGATAATACCTACCACCTTCGTAACCAAAATAATGGTGAGAAAAGAGGAAGAGGAAGAGGAAGACCTAGGCGAGGACCTAGAAGAGGAGGTTCTAGAGGAACCTATTTCCAATGTGGAGAATGACATCGAGCCTATGAGTGTCCCAAACATCAAGGAAGGACAAATAGAAAACTTGAAGGTAATGCACGAGTTGCACGTGTAGATGAAGATGTGCAATCTGAGCATTCTAAAGATGTTGAAAGGGGAGATTTACCCTAGTTGTTAGAAGAACCTTGTTAAATGAGGAGAAAGAACCAAATTAGAGAAAGAGTTTATTCTGCACAAGATGCAAGTGTGAAGGTAAGTGTTGTGATATTATTATTGACAATGGAATCACTGATAATATTTTCTTAGATTGCATCCACATCCATATCAGATTGCATGGTTACAGAAGAACCATAGAGCTTTGGTCAATGAGTAGTGCTTAGTCAATTTCAAGATTGGAGACTAACATGATGATGTTGTGTGATATCATACTGATGGATGCATGTCATATGCTATTGGGAAGGTCATGGTAGTATGATAGGTGTGCTATCCATGATGGTCATGCAAACACCTATTCCTTGACAAGGGATGGAGTTCATCATAAGTTGAATCCCTTGAAGGAGGTGGAAGAAAATGTATGTAGTACTTCCAAAATTTGCTTGGTAGATGGTAGGAAATTTTTGGATGGTATGAAGCACGAGCATCATTGCTTTGTGTTGATTCCTAGGATTAGCTAGGAGAAATGTGAAGATGTACCAACATAAGTCACAGACCTATCAAAAGAATTTTAGGACATTGTCTCTAATAATTTAGTTGAAGGTTTACCACCGGTGAAGAAGATAAGTCACCAAATGGATTTGATACCAAGAGCTAGTTTTTTGAATAAGGTAGCCCAGAGAATGACTCCTACTAAGAATGAAGAGTTGAATAGACAAGTTTAGGAGTTATTGAAGAAAGGACTAATAAGAGAGAGCCTAATTTGATGTCTGGTACTTGCAATACTAGCACCAAACAAATATGGATAGTTGATAATGTGTACAAATTCTTGATCCATCAACAAAATTACAATCAAGTACAAATTTCCATTCCCAAGGATGGATGATATTATGGATTGCTTGAGTGGAGCTAAGCACTTTATGAAGATTAATTTGAAGTGTGGATATCACTAGATCCGAATTAGAGAATGAGATGAATGGAGGACAACCTTCAAGACTAAGGATGGTCTGTATCAGTGGTTTGTCATGCCATTTGGGCTAACCAATGCACCGAGCACATTCATGCAGCTCATGAACAAGGTATTGAAAGAGTTTTTTGGAATGTTTGTTATTGTTTATTTAGATGAAATTTTGATTTTCAATAAGACTTGGGAAGAGCATTTGATGCATATCAGAAGAGTTTTAGAGAAGCTGGGATAAGAGAAGTTGTTGATTAATCTAAAGAAATGTAGTTTTACAAAGGATTTGGTATACCTAGGATTTGTTGTCTCAACTGAGGGTCTTAAGATGGACCCCAAAAAAGTAAGGGCTATTGCTAAATGGCCCATGCCAAGGAGTGCTATAGAGGTAAGATCTTTTCATGGTTTGGCAAGTTTTTATCGAAAATTTATTAGGAATTTTAGTAGCATTTGTACACCTCTAACTGAGACAATGAGAGGGGATAGAAAGAAGTTTAAATGAAATACAGAAGTAGCCAAGAGTTTTGATACATTGAAGCAGAAAGTCACAAAGCAACCTATTTTGGCACTTTCAGATTTTAATAAAGTTTTTTAGGTAGATTGTGATGCTAGTAACAGTGCTATATGAGTTGTTTTGAGTCAAGAAGGTAAGCCCATTGCCTATTTTAGTGAGAAGCTTAATTATGCCAAGAAAAATTAGTTTGTCTATGATTAGAAGTTTTATGCTATAGTTCAGGCTTTGAAGAAATGGGAAGATTATTTATTTCCAAAAGAGTTTGTTGTATATACTCATCATCAGGCTTTACAATATCTTAATAGCCAAGGGAAGTTGAATCAAAGGCAATTAAAATGGGTTGATTCTTTGTAGAGTTATACCTTTTTGAAGCATAGGAGTGGAAGATCAAACAATGTTATAGATACCTTAAGTAGAAGGAAAAATTTGTTGACAGAGATGAAGATAGAGTTCGTTTGGTTTAATGAACTCAAGAATTTGTACCTTGAGGATCTAGACTTTGCAGAGGCCTAGAAAGCTTGTTTGGAGCCTATTACCCTAGATAGGGTGAGATGGTTGGATTATATAATCCAAGATGGTATGTTGTTAAGAGGAATCCAGTTGTGCATTCTGAGGAGTTCCATGATAGAGAACCTGATTAACGAGAAGCATAGTGGAGGGTTGGTAGGACACTTTGGTTGAGATAATACCATTGCCCTTGTTAGTTAGAATTATTATTTTCTACAGTTACACCAGAATGTGAAGAAATTTTTGCAAAGATATAGAATATGTTAGATGGCTAAAGGGGTAACTTAGAATATCTAGAGTTGTATCAACCGTTACTTGTACCAAAGAGATCGTGGGAATACATCAACATGGATTTTGTTCTTGGTTTGCTGAGAAAGCAGATAGGACATGACTCCATATTTATGGTGGTTGACAAGTTTTCAAACATGGCATACTTCATTCCATGCCATAAGACTAGTGATGTTGTTCATGTTGCAGAATTACTTTTTAGAGAGGTGGTAAGACTACATGGTCTACCAAAAAGCATAGTTTCAGATCAAGATACCAAGTTCATTGGATATTTCTAGAGGACTTATGGAAGAAGTTGAAGACTGATTTTAAGTTTAGTTCTGCACATCATCCACAAACTGATGGATAGATATAGGTGGTGAATAGGAGTTTGGGCAACTTGTTGAGATGCTTAGTAGGAGATAAGCCCAAGGGATGGGATTTGATATTACCACAGGTGGAGTTTCCATATAACAATTCTATCAACAGGGGTACTAGTAAATCCCCATTCCAAATTGTATATGGGAGTAGTCTAAGAAATGTTTCTAGGTTGAGAAAGATAGATTGAAGGAGAGAAGAGCAGTGCTCAGGCTGAAGACTTTGCAGAGCACTTGAAGAGCTTGCATGAAGAGGTACGACAACACATTAATAAAATAAATTCTCAATACAAGGCTAAGGAAAATCAGAAGCAAAATTTTAAGGAACTCAAGGTTGGTGATGAAGTCATGCTTCACCTAAGGAAAGAAAGGTTCCCAATGGGGACATATAATAAGTTGAAAATAATGAAATTTGGACCATGCAGGATCCTAAAGAAGAATGATTCAAGAAATGCATATGAGGTAGAACTACCAAGTGGAATCAACATTTCCCATATGTTTAACATTGTTAATTTAATAGAGTATCATGAAGGTGGCACAGAGAATGGACTAGCAAAAGAACAATGGAGTATCCTGACATCTACTTCAAAGGAGGAAGAAATCTTTGATAGTCGTGTGGGAAGAAGTAGCTGGAATAGGCAATATGAAGAATATCTAGTTAAGTGGAAAGGAAGGCATGTTGAATATTCTTCCTAGTTATCTAAGGTAGAGGTTGACCATCTTGGTTTTCCTCAAACACTTGAGATGTGACAAGGTCACTTCCCAAATTACCCTAGGTGTCTGATGTAGGAGCATCCAATGGTGTAAGGGCAATCTTGCATCATCCAAAAAAATATTTGAAGTTGTTTTCAATTTCTTTGTTTTTGTAGGTTTCTTTAGTTGTGTTGGAGTCCATGTTGACACTTCAGTGGTTCGAGACTGTCAGAATTTTAGAAAGGCTAAAAATAGTAACCTATTATTTTTTGTAAGTTGGCCTATTTGGGTATGTATGGACCTAAAAATTTACCCCAAGAAGTAGAATTGTAAAAATAAGAAATGGTGAAGAAATCATCTGAATATCATTTATAGTTTGAGAGATATTAAAGTTTCCATATTGGAAAATTGCTCCTGATGAACTTCATATTTGAATTTGAGGCCTTTAGAAGCCTTGTTAGGGTTTGAAAAGCTGACAAAATGATCTTTAGATCATGTTGCATGTTGTAGATCTCTTCGCGAGCTTTCCAACACCTAGTTATGTTTGTCAATTGGAAGCACGGTTCAAAAGTTATGGCCCCTAGAAGTTGTGTTACAAAAATTCAAAAACTTCAAAAATTTCAAATCTCCAATTTCTTTGGCAAGAAAATGGATAGCTGGACTTGGCACCCAAAAAGGGGAACTACCATTTCTAGAATATTCAAGAAGGTAGTGAAGAAGTGGTGTGGAAGTCGTTGGTGCCAAATAAAAAGGGGACATGGAAAGGTTTCAAGGATTGTTCCATATGTGTGGTTGTGGCTCAGGATTGTAGAAATCTTTGATAGAGTAGGATTCTCTATTATGAAATAGCTCATGTTGTTGTAGCATGTAATACTGGATTTTGTACTCCATTTTACTGAAGAAATTAAAAATGATAAATTCCATTCCTCACATTTTTGGTGTGAATCTTTGTTCTTTCATGTGTGAGTGTTGGGTGGAGTAGCCCATCATCAAAATAGGTCTATATAAATATGAAGATTCTAATTGGGTTTGGCCATAGATTTGTTTCCCTTCTCACCTTCTCCAAAAACCTAGATAATGTTAGAATCAATGAGGTCCTACACAACATGCTTGCAATGCATGCATCACTCAGTGTCATGTCTTGGTATTTGGAGAAATTGCAAAAAGGAGTTTGCATCATAATTGTTGGGGAGTGGCTTATTTAGGTCAAGAGGTCTAACAAGTGATAGTTGCACCGAGTTATGGGCAAGGATCTATTATAACACAAACTACAAGGACTTTGACAATGGAGTGAATTGTCTAAATTGTTGCTTCAAAGTGATAAGGACCATGGCCTCTGATACAAGAGAGGTGGTTGTATTATCACCAATGATGGTAGAAGATGCATTTATAAGAAAATTTGTGGTTCCCGTATCAAATCTTTTGTTTTGATTATTTACATGTCTAGCAGGGGTTGATGAAGCATAAGATGTTTCAAACTAATCAAGAGAATATTGGTAATCCTTAAGGGCTATCCATGTTGGAATATAATGGATCACTGAGAGGGGGGTGAATCAATGATCTAATAAAACTAGTTCATTTATCAACTCAATAGATGTGAATGTAATTAATGTCAACCTGTCAAAGAGATAGAGAACAATAAAATCACATAAATGAAACCATGCCACCATATCTAAAGTGGAAAACCCTAAAAAGGGAAAAAACACTATCCAACCTCACCTCACCAAATTTTTCATTAGGTCTCACTAACCAAAATCTCACTGAATACATGTATGCCTCACTGGCTAGGATCTCACTGATCACAGGATCTCATTAATCACATCAACTCCAATCACAAAACAAGAAGACAAACATAGAGTACTACTCTTTTCACAATGAAAACCAAGGTTATAGATGAGTTCTATAATTCTTTTATCCAGACACCTTATCTCTCCTAGATTGACTCAAAAGACTAACTCTTTATCACATACAAATATCAACCCCATTTGCATACACAAAAGATAGTTTTCTTTACAAGAAACTCCTTATATCATCAACCATGAAAAAGACTTAAACTAATGTTTCTATGAATAAGAAATCTTCAAACTCTGCACTAACTTTAATAGAACCTTTCCTTGGATGAACAAATAAATGACACCAAAAGACTTCTACAAAATCATTTCCATGTTATGACAGACACAAGAAGATTAGCTTATTCACAACATTGTAAAACAAATTCATTCACTATCCATAAGAAACTGATCCTCTGCTATAGAACACTTACCAATGAAGCAAATATAGATCAAAAACATCATCATAGACTATACACATAACCCTTGATATCATCTCTCTCTGTCAACATAGTACTCAGCCACATGTATTAGATCTCATTCACTTGAAGATCTTTATGCATCAAATCCTACCTCCATTCTGTCACTAAAAGAACTATCTTTTCTACCCTCTGCAAGATTCTCCATCAGCAAATATCATACATTCCCTTTCTACATTTTTCTTTTCACAAAAAAAATGCCTCCTATATCAAAAAATAATGTTCTAGTGTCTCAATATCAATACTATTGTAACACATCAAAATCATGCCTTTTCATCCTCTAAACAACTACAATCCTTAGGTTTGTTAATCTCACCAAACATCAAGAGAGGAAAACAATTATATCCATACCCTAACTACCTATTCAAGGAAAATACCCTTGTATGCCTCTCAAAATAGGATCCTAGGAGAATAGCCATTACAAATCAAACATGCACCATGGATTAAGCCTTTCCCACCCATGCTAGATTAAACCTACATGCTCAATTCACTTTTGGCACTTGGTGAAGAGATGTCTACCAGGTAGAGTCGGTCTCCTTAGGTTGAGGGGGCCAGTTACCCAATGAGCTAAGTGACATAAGTTGTCACTTAAGCGACAAGTCAACCTTCGATAGGAAGTCAACTAAGTTTTATAACAAAAGTGCATGACGGGCACTTGGTCTTTAGGTTCTGTTGTGATGTTCACAACACGCCCCTTTTTTCCCCTTAGCAAAATGAGGACCCCTGCTGTGGCTTGCTCCCTTTGTTTTTGTGCTCTGGGCGGTAATGGTAAAAAGCATCATCATATCAAGTGCATGATGATCCTCCTGTATGAGCCCAAAATTCAAAGGTCTGAATCTTGCCTTAGGAAGCTTGCCATGTGAAAGAGTGTAAAATTCTAAGCAAGTTTGCCTTTTACATCACCCTAAAATTTGGCTAGGTAAGAAAGTTATACTCGATCAAAGTTCTGGTCAAACCTGATATTCACAGGGGGAGGATCATATTTCTTAACATCAGTCCTTTTACAGAGGGTCATCCTGATCTAATTTATCACCCAATAAATCATGTGGTCCAAATATCCAGACGTCAATTTTAGTTGATAGTGACCTTTACCTATCAACAGCCTTATGTATTTCACGAGGATCATGTTTCTCAATATAACCCAATATTTCTCAATATCCTCCTGTCACGAAATATCACCCCGAACCAATATCCTGATGACGTCATTAGAACCTGATAAACAAGAAACATCACATGAAGATGACATCATCATCCTTTTTACCTCACGGACGTATATTTTCGGACATGACCTTTCCTGCATAACATGATAATGACGTCATAGTGCCGCAGCACTAAACCAAGTCATCATCCGGATGACGTCATCTTGATATTCCGACAAGAGGTCATTTTAGTCTAAGGGGATCATCATCTTTCAAATATCACCTGATGTTTCAAATATCACCCGATGTTCCAAATATCACCTGATGTTTCAAATGTCACCCGATATTTTGAAAGATCACCCTCCTCACCAAATATCACCTAATGTTTCAAATATCACCTGATGTTCCAAATATCACCCGATGTTTCAAATGTCACCCGATATTCTGAAAGATCACCCTCCTCACCAAATATCACCCTGATGTGGATACATCACCCCGACCTTTTGTGCATCACCCGATTTTTTTTGAAGATTAGCCGATCTTTTGAATATTGCGATCTTCCAAATATCACCCCATGGCCAGTATGATGATGACATCATCCAAGCTCGATGAACAAAGGAAATCACCTCTTGATGATGTCATCATCCTTTTGCCTCACACAGGCACTTTTTCAAACATCACTCCTATCTGATAAACATGACGATGACGTCATGATAATTGCAACGATAAACAAGGCCACCCTTCCACTGATGTCACCTCGATCTTTCGAAAGGAAGGTCATCTTACCCGTGGGGGTCATGTTCCAAATATCATCCTAATCTTAAAATATGACCCGATAAGCAAAACTCGACATATCCTGATGACGTCATCTCCTTGGGAGGGTGATATTCTTCAAAGCTCTTTCCTCGGGATCATGTTCCTTGGACCCAATTTCCTTCAATATCAATGTGATGTCACCATCATATCATGACCAAGTAAAGAGAATGTCTGGTAATCTACATGCAGGTGGCAGAACTAAATGAATTATCGAAAGGGGACTAATTTCTCGTGTGCAGGCAGATTCTCATAGTATCATGACCGGATATTTATGTTTGCACCTTCAAGGCATGATTTAGCATTAGTTTTTATCCTCCTACTAATTATTTAAATGATGGTGCCTAACTTTATATGATGACCGTAGGTGCATCAGCCAAAAGATGGGGGTCGGTGAGACATTGTTGGCTCACTCTGATCAGGTGAGGTTTCACTGATGATCATGAAGATGTGCGGTCATGATGGAAAAGCAAGGCAGGTGGATTTTGAGCCATCCAAGAACCTGATGATGTCATCCTTTCACACTTCAGCAAGGCCAGTTCATCCTGATGATGTCATCATCATATCCTGATCAGTGAAGAATTTCAAATTGCAGCCCAATATTCAAATGGAAAATGGTAGGAAAGTAGAGCGGGAGGAATTTGAAATTATTTTGGAGCCTGATGTATAACTTTGGTCCAACAAGAAGTACACGCAAGCCCTACAGAGGGTCAATATGCAGATTTGACCCGACACCGTGTAGAAGGTGGGCATCCCACTATGGAGGTGGAATATTCTATTAAGGTGGACATCCCACTATGGAGGTGGAATGTTTTATTAAGGTGGGCATCCCACTATGAAGAATATTTTAATGTTTTTTGAGAAGGTGGGCATCCCACTGTGGAGGTGGAATGTTTTATTAAGGTGGGCATCCCATTAAGAAAAGGGGAGGTCAATCATACAGGAGAGACCGGTAGAAATTTCAGGTAGTAGACCAGATTGCTAGGACTAGTGGGGACTAAATTGTTGAAACATTCAAGGTTCTTTCCTCATGATCACTGTAAACATGCATGTTTTATGAACATACTGTATGGAGATGAAGCTTTAGATTACATCATGATTGTAAACCTTAAGTAATCTTCAAGTTGATTTCTGGATATGTACTAGTGGATGCTGTGTTCTTTAGAAGCACTTTCATTTCATTACATGTTGTTGTCAACTCTATCTCTGAAGATTTGCATTGGATCATGTTGATTTGTGGAATATCCTGGTGAAGTATGATTTCAGTTTTCTTCTCTTCATTACTATATGGGAACATGTATTTGGGTCAATAATCTCAATCAAGTAAATCTTAGGAATATCTCTCTCTTTAACCCTTTTTCTTATTTTAATTTTATAGAAATCACTTCCATAATTGCACATCATGGTAAATATTAAGCAGAATAGGGGAATATGCAGACATCCCATAGATACTTGATCATCCTTAGCATATTCCTGAGCTAGACACATGTACCATTGAAAATTTCATGCAGGAAATCACTGATAAGGGTAGAGCTCATGCAAATATCACCTTAGGCACATCATTTGGAGGTATATGTTGTGTAGAGTAACTTCCCTGAAAGCATTGTTGCAGAACTAGAACCTACTGATTCACGTAAGACCCCAAAATGGAAAACAGCAACACACATCAACCATGGAGAGATCTTAGTAGATTATGACCTAATCATCAGGGACTTGGGATCATGAATTCTATGAATTCATTTTATCTTTTAGGATAAACAAGGATTGATGTGTAACTTTTGTTTGAAGTGTTATGTGTGACTAACATCACCATCAACACCTAAACTAGCGCTAGAAGGAGGGCCGAACAAGAAAACTGTAGATTCCTGCAAACATTGCTTAAGTATCCTGTCAGTTTCCAAATCTAACCATAAACCAGCCTATCTTTCTTAAAATTTGAAGAATCCTAGCTTCTAAGCCAAACACCAAGTCTAGATCTAGTGGACCCTTTGAAGAACTACCTACCAGGGGATGCAGACCTAGGACTGTGGACCTTCATCACTCCCCTGATCCTAGTACATCTGGAGCTTCACCAGGGCCTGCTCCTGTAACTCCTATTGGCCTACACATACCTACAGGGCCTTCTGTCACACCACAGGTTCAACCTCAGTCGGTCACACCTTAGATCCAACCCCCTCTAGTTGTAATGTCATTCTTCATAGTAGAGTCACCTTTGATCTTCAATGCATATCATGCTCTACCCAAAAATCTAGATAAAATTTGTCCTAGATACCACCCATATCAAGATGCTGATGATCATGTCAAAACCTTCAAAGAAGCCTATTGTAGGGCTAGGATTGAGTATGAAGATGTGGTCTGCAGGTTGTTTCCCTTCTCCTTAGGAGAAGAGGCCTACAACTGGTACATTAGTTTGGGCCAAGGTTCAGTAAATTCATGGGATGCCTTGGAGAAATCTTTCAAGGATAGGTTCAAGGTGCCTATAGACCCTTCAACCAACTACCATCTATTTGCCACTATCAAGAGGTCTGAGGGGGAGCCTATAGCAAACTTCAATGCTAGATTCCAGAAGATGTTGTCTAAGCTAGTAGCTCCTTATAATGTAACAGACGAAGCTGCCAGGAGCATTTACTACTTAACCTTGGATCCCTTGACCTCCATGTTTATTAGGAGGGCACATCCTGGAATAACAACTTTAGCAGGAGCCTTTGGGGAAGCTATCAAGGTTAGCCAACAATTAGCTCCTGTCCCCACACCAAATGTCACCTTCCCTTCACTTCCAGGCTATCCAACATATCCTGTCCACCAATAGACCAACAGGGCCATGATACCTTCAGCCATGATGCCAGCCCCTTTGCAAATACCTCCACTTAGTGTCATGCCACCACCAAGTGGGAATAGCCAGATGTTGCCATATCAGACACAAGTGCCACATGTTGTAGAACAACCCAACAATAACAATGGGTCTTCTTTTTTCAAGCCCCAGGTAGAAAATGTAGTGGCAAAGGCTCAGAAGGAGAAAGAAGAAATCAAAGAAATATCAGCTAGCTTAGGAAACTTACCACTGAGGTCACCCATCTGAGAAATTAGAACTTTTACTCTTAGCCTAACCAAAACAGAGGCTATGCCAATGACAAACCAAACTATCCTGACAAGGGGTACAACAATAATTACAATAACAATAATGGCAACAACAATCTTCCTAGATAGCCTAGAGTGTGGAACACTAGGCCAAACAATGGTTCCTTTCCATCGCCCCTGGATAATCAACCTCCTGGTGAATCTAAACAGACCACCAGAGTAAACCTTGCTGAGGCAGCACTTGCAAATTGGTGCAGGATTCATAATACCAACGCTCATGCAGAGTTAGATTGCCCCCAATTCAGCGTTGTAGCTAGCATTTTCCAAGCTGAAGTGTCCAGTACTTCAGGAAACCCACCTTATGTAGAGGGAAATGAGATTGTCCCTTGTGAGTATGATATCGCCTTAGTGCTGGAAAGATTCATGCATCATCCTCATTAGCATGCAACCTCATCACATCAGGATTACACCTCAACATGTGAGGAATCAGCCATGGCTCTTGAATCCAACTACGTTTTCCCATTTGAAGATGAGAATGAGCCATTAGTGGAACATGAGGAAGTCAATGCTTATCAACAGCAACCTCAAGGTAGACATAACTACAACCTAAGGAATAACTCAAATTGGTCTGCTAGCCCTTTGACCACCTCATTGCCTCTAAATAACTTCAATACTCCACCTGATCCCCAGGCAAATAATAACCCTGGATTTCCCAAAGTCAATGTGCATCACTTGACACCACAGAATGCAACACCAAAAGCCACAAATCCACCTCCTAGACCTGACAAATTGGTTTCTTACCTGACTGATGAGATGAAGAAGGTTAAGATTAGCCTGCCATTGTCAGAACTGCTTAGGACCCCTACTATCGAAAGTGCTTTTGTGAAATATTTAGACAGTCCTACCCAAAAGGAAGATAGCCATACCCCAGGCTAGTTTGGAAATAAAGATCATGTTGCCAGGGATGCTAATACAAAATTAAAAACCCCGGCCACTATCCAAGCTGCAGAGACCTCCCACATGACCCTATACAAAGACAAAAGTGAGTCACCTCCCTTCCTCCTGACCGTAAGGATGTTCGGTAAGAACCTGCACAACTATCTACTGGACTCAGGAGCATCTACCAATGTGATGCCCTTATCCATATGCAATGCCTTGGGGTTACATCCTGCCAAATCATTGAAGAAAGTAACCCAGTTGGACAAAACAGAAGTAAACGTGGTAGGGGAACTGACCCACATCCATATGCAACTAGCCTCAGATCCTAGAATCTAGCATTATATTGATATCCAGGTAGTTGATATACTTGATGCATATGGTATGTTGCTCAGTAGGGATTGGTCAAAGATCCTCAATGGATATATGTCTAATGACTTCAGTCACATGTGGTTGCCCTGGAAGGAAATACCTAACCAGATCAGGATCGAAGCTGAACCTCACATGAAACACATGATTACTGAATATAACAAAACCAACAAAGTCATGTATGTGAATGTGGAACCTGGAGTTTACTCCACCAGACCTCTGACTGCTAGGGTAGAGGAGATCCTGATGCTTGACATACATGATCATGATGATAACCCTTGGGATGATGATGCATATCTATAACCTAGTTGTAATCTTGGAAACGAGATAGAGATAGATCACATCAAGAATTTTGAGATGCATCTGCTTAAAGGGGTAGAACGCTACCAATTGTTAAATGTACCTATTCATGATATTTTAATTAGTGGATGGTGCAGGTTGCATAATGAGGCTCATTCTGAAAAGACATGTGAGGCCTTCCTAGACATGCTGGAGCTGGAACAGGCATACCATGAGGCATCATCATCATCATCTGCGGTAAGTACTGCATATAATAGTAATGATGCTGATCCTTGTTTGTCTTCTGCAGAAGCGAGAGGAAGTACACATCATGATGAGGATCTTGTTAAGGTAACAGAAGGGATACTAGTTGGCAACAGAAGTAATGCTAAGAACAAGGAGAAAATCACCCCTGGGAGTGAGTGTTTGATGGAGTCAGATTATGAGTTGTTTGACGAAGATAGGGGCAGTAGTCTGTCCAAATTCGAAGAGTTCCTGTCAAAAGAAATGCAAAAAATGATGCAGTAGCAAAGACCTCCTTAGGATGTCTTGGTTGGAGGATGGTGTAGGTTACATAAGGCACCTCATTCAGAAGCATCTTGTTCATTATGCCTACACATTTTAAGAAGATTGACATTGCCTAGTCCAGGGGATGTTCCTCCTGATGATAAAAGAAAAGAAGAAATATCAGCTTCCCATGAGGCCGATGAAGTGGTGCCTAAGAAAACAGAGATACCAAAGTTGCAGTGGATATCCGGTGGTGCAGCTGCTAGAGCCAAAAGGAAGAAAGAAGCCCCAGACAAGCCTTTAGATGAAGACAAGCCATGGATCCTTGGGTTTGATGGATCCACGTCAAAGCAAGGAGTTGGAATAGGAGTGAACCTCATCAATCCATCAGGAAAATCCTACCTAGTAGCATACAGGTTGCAGTTCCCATGTACAAATAATGTAGCAGAGTATGAAGCTCTAATTCATGGGATACTATTTGCACTTAGCAAGAAGGTGAGAATTCTGCATGTCTATGGAGACTCATAATTAGTTGTCAGGTAGGTAAGAGGTATATACTCCTGCAAATACAAAAGGCTATCTAACTATAGGCACAGGGTGTGGAACCTGATAGAAGATTTTGACGCCTTCAATATCACCCATGTGCCCAAGGAGCAAAACCATAGAGCGGATGCTTTGGCCTAGGCTGCCAGTTCTTTGGAACCTCTATCCATATCAGGTCTCAAAAGGTTCTCAGTTGAATTAGTATCAGTGCCTTCAGTACCTGATAATGTAACCAATCTTCAAGTATTTGATGATGATCAGCATATATTGGATTTTATCTCCAATAGAGATGTTTTTGAGGCACAAATCATAGATGAAGTTAACATGGAAGATCATGTCTGGGAAGAAGGAGAAATCCTAGAGTTGCCTAGCAACAGGATTCCTAAGGGAATGATAGAGCTAGAGAGAGCATTTGACCTAGACAACATGCTAAAATAGAAGGACCTCCCAAAAGCCGATGAGGGGCAGTACTCTCCAGTTGACATTGGGCAAGGTGGTAAAGAAAGAAATGTCCTGATTGGAAAGGTTTGTATGGATGAGGAGTTCAAAGAGATAACCCAGGCTCTCCAGGACTACATCCATGTCATTGCTTGGACATATGATGAGATGAAGACTTATGACACTTCTGTCATCACCCATACTATTCCTTTGAAGCTAGATGCTAGGCCTTTTAGGCAGAAACAAAGACCTGTCAATGCCCTATTGGAGCCCATCATCTTTGAAGAAGTTAAAAGACTGCTTGATGCCAAGATCATATTTCCTGTGAGACACTCCATGTGGGTGGCGAACCTGGTACCTGTGAGGAAGAAGAATGGCAACATCAGGCTATGCATGGATTTCAGGAATTTGAATAGAGCTTTTTAAAAGGATATCTATCCTTTGCCTTCCCTAGATGAAGTCCTATAGGTTGTGAATGGAGCCAAGATGATGTCCTTCTTGGATGGCTTCTCTAGTTACAATCAGGTGATGGTGGACAGAATTGACAGATTGAAAACTGCATTCACCACTAAATGGGGGATCTTTGCCTACAGACGCATGCCATTTGGGCTGATAAACACTGGAGCCACCTTCCAGTGGGCAATGGACATAGCCTTTAGAGGCTTAATCAATAAGTGCATAGTGATCTACATGGATGACCTGACTGTGTTTTCCAAAGATAGAAAAAACCATGTGGAGGAACTAAGAAAGGTGCTGAAGAAGTGCGAGTAGTATGGGATATCCTTAAATCCCAAGAAGTGCATATTTGGGATGACCACTGGGAAGTTGCTGGGTCACCTGATAACTAAGAATGGGATCATCATTGATCCTAACAGAGTAGAGTCAATCATGAAAATACAACTGCTTGGAAGCAAGACAGAGCTCAAATCTTACTTTGTAAGATTAATTTTGTTAGGAAGTTCATCACCAGCTTTGCAGAGATAGTTAGGCCCCTAAATGCCATGCTCAAAAGGGACACCAAGATTGAGTGGACACCTGAAGCTAGAGAAGCTTTTGAAGACATTAAAAAAGCTATTTCAGATGCTCCAGTCCTGATCAGTCCAGATTACACCAGGGACTTCTACGTCTACTCATTTGCCTCAGAACATACCTCTGCAGCAGTGCTAACCTAGAGAAATAAAGAAAAGTAGGAGAAGCCTATAGCCTTCATGAGCTATCCTTTCAGAGATGCAGAGCTTAGGTACACGGATGTTGAAAGACAAGCACTTGCTCTGGTTCGAGCAATTAAGAAGTTCAGGCACTACATCCTGAGGAGTAAGGTGATTGCTGTGGTACCTGATGTAGTAGTAAAGATGCTGCTAATGCAAAGTGAGCCAGGTGAGAAGAGGGCCAAATGGATCACTATCCTCTAGGAGTATGACATGGATATCACACCCATGAGATTGGTAAGAGGACAAGCTTTGAGTCAAATGATATCAGAGATAAACCCTAACATCCTGAGCCAGCAGTATGTTGTAGATGCAAAAGATGACGGAACATGGTATTCAGACCTTAGGCATGTCTTGATCACTGGGACATGTCCCCCAAGATTGCAGGCCTCACAGAGGAGAGCCCTAAAGATAAAAGCACAGAAATATATGATGAAAGGAGGAGTCCTTTTTAAGAGAAACTATGAGGGGATATACTTGAGGTGCTTGGAAAAACCAGAAGCAGACAAGGTACTAGCGGAACTGCATGATAAATTTGGGACTGCACATGGAGCATCCTTGGCCACCACTCATGCCATCCTTAGGGCAAGGTATTATTGGCCCATGATTTTCAAGGACACTGCTGAACACACCAAATACTGCCATGTGTGTCAAGTTGCTACAAATAGAGATAAATATGTTGCTCAACCTCTACAGCCAATAATGGAGATGCACCCATTTGCTCAGTGGGGTATGGACTTCATAGGACCCATCAATCCTCCATCATCCTTAGACCATAGGTATGTCTTGACAATTACTGACTACTGTACTAGGTGGACTGAAGCTCTCAGCAGTAAAACATGTAATGCTGAGGATGTCATTAAGTTTTTGGAAAGCATCATAGTGACCAGGTATGGAGTTCCATATGCTTTAGTGTGTGCTAATGGACCTGCCTTTGCTTCAATAAAACTATCAGGTTGGGCTTTTGACCATGGGGTCATCTTGAAATTCTCCTCCAATTACTATCCCCAAGGGAATGGATTAGCAGAATCCACAAACAAGAACTTGCTTAACATCATAAAGAAGTTGATAGATAAGAACCCAAGGGAATGGGACACTCTATTGAAATATGCCTTGTGGGTAGATAGAACCAGAAATAAAGCTGCATTAGGAAACTCACCTTTTCACCTAGTATATGGGGTGGATCTCCTCCTCCCTATTAACCTAAAGATTCCTACAGTGCAGTTTGCACAAGAATACCTAGGCATAAATAACAAATAGGAGGTTAGGTTACTGTAGCTAATGCACCTAGATGAAAAAAGGAGTGAAGCCATTAACTAGTTTGCTAAACATCAGGCTGTTGTCAAGCGATGGTTTGACAAAAGGGCTAAAATTAAGGCTTTCCGGATCTTAGATCTAGTCCTGATGTGGGACAAAGCACATGAAAGGAAGGTTGACCATGGTAAGTTTGACAAACTCTAGATAGGCCCCTTTAAAATTTCTAAAATATTAGGAGACAGCACCTACAAGCTCAAGTCCTTAACAGGTGAGGATCCCCCATTGCCAGTCAATGGACAGTTCCTCAAGCAATATTTTTAGACCTGAAGTAGCATCATGACAGTCATGTGTATCATAATGTATATCTGTTGTGCGGTTGTTTGTACAGTCTCCTTCCTTTTGTTTGTTTTGTTTGGTTGCTTTGTTGTCCTCAGCAGGGATCTTTCTTTTGATTTAGCACATGCAGGAGCAAACTAACAACCACAGATAAATCCAGATCATTCAGGTTAATTGTTTTAAATTTATGCATAACTTGTTGTGACTGTCATGAATGTGGAGAGTTGTTTGACTTGTGAAATTTTGTATTCAATAAGAATGGGTTGAGTATTCAAGGATGTTTCTCACAATGACACACCTAAAATCCTTGGGTTGGTTGAACCTACCAGTGTAGCTATTAGGTGAAAAATTAGAGGTCACCCTTGCTACCATTACAATTCTCCACTTAATTTCAGCAAGTGACCACTCCTTACATCATGATGATGAAGTTACAAATGCAACATCTTATGAAGCTCTACCAAAAATATAAAATGTAAAGCAATAAAATGGATTTTACTAAAAATCCAGGTTAGGCCATCTATGTAACTCTACCGGGGCTATAGATGCTTCCTGGTAGTGGGGCTCTACTTAGGAGAATTGTAACGATATCCTTGCCGGGGCTATGGATGCCTGCTAGCAGCAAGGCTCTATCCGGTTGGCTATGAGGGAACATCCTCACCTACGTAGGCTAATGTTAGTCACTAATTTGTTCAACTGATCTTCAAGATGAGGATAATTAATCACATGCACCCACTTAAACTGAAAAGGAAAATTCACACACCTTATTGAATACATTGAGTCTCAAGTTAGATGATGATCTGTAGGAGAGATGGTTGGAAGTTATGCATGTATTTCTTTCAGTTTCCTTTAATGGTCTTTGTTTTTTATTGTTTTGTTTGGTTGCTAGTTGTTGTGATGTTCACAACACACCCCTTTTTGCCCCTTAGCAAAATGAGGACCCTTGCTGTGGCTTGCCCCCTTTGTTTTTGTGCTCTGGGCGGTAATGGTAAAAAGCATCATCATATCAGGTGCATGATGATCCTCCTGTATGAGCCCAAAATTTGAAGGTCTGAATCTTGCCTCAGGAAGCTTGCCATGTGAAAGAGTGTAAAATTCTAAGCAAGTTTGCCTTTTACATCACCCTGAAATTCAGCCAGGTAAGAAAGTTATGCTTGGTCAAAGTTCTGGTCAAACCTGATATTCATAGGGGGAGGATCATATTTCTTAACATTTGTCCTTTTACAGAGGGTCATCCTGATCTAATTTATCACCCAATAAATCATGTGGTCCAAATATCCAGACGTTAATTTTAGGTGATAGTGACTTTTACCCATCAACAGCCTTATGTATTTCGCAAGGATCATGTTTCTCAATATAACCTGATATTTCTCAATATCCTCCTATCGTGAAATATCACCCCAAACCATATATCTTGATGACGTCATTAGAACCCGATAAACAAGAAACGTCACATGAAGATTGGTGCAGGGCACCTAGGAGCACCTTGGTTCCTAAAGTCACTTTGTTTGCATTTTTTTTTTTGAAAGTTGTGGTTTTGATTGTAATAAGGCTTTAGCCATGAGTATATGGTCCTTTTTGTGTGGTCAAGATGATTGAGGTGACCATATAAACCTCAATCATGCTTAGTCCGCTTGGATCCTTGTTATGCCACTTAGGCTTAGAAGGTATAAGGGTTGGTTTTTGAGTTTTTTTTTTATTGTTTGTGTGTTTTATCATGTTTTGGGAGTATGGAGGATGTTTTGATTCCATTGGACAAGAAAAACAAATCACCATCCTTTGGAAAATGCAAAAACTCCATAGTGTCAAGTGTTTTCAATGGTGTCAATGACACATTGACCGGTTGCAACTTCATTTTGGTTATTAAAACTATTTGTAGAAGTTGTAAATTGACTTGGATAGGTTGATATGGAGGAAATTGTGCTCCATCACGGAGGAGGAAGTTTTTGTACGAAATTTGGGCACAAAAATCAAGAAAACTGACTATTTTTCACTATTTTTCTTGCTGTGTATAGATTGTACAGACTGAAATCTTGGTCTAATGTATTTTTTCTGAAACTAGAGACAGTTTGGGTTCAAATGCAACTAGTTTGAGGTCTTGAAGTGGTCGGAGTCAAAAGTTATTGAATTTTCTTTCAAAACTGGTCTAGAAACCTTGTTTTCTAGGGCAGTCCCACAAATTTGGCCCTAGAATGCATTTCCACCAATGAAATTTCATACCACTTAGTGAAATGTAGGCCAGGGGTGTATACTACTTGATTCCAAAAGCATTTTCTAAGAAAATATAGTTTACTATTTTTAATGTGATGCCCTAGGTCAAATATCTCTATGTATTTGACTGAAATTATGCAATTTGTTAATGTAAATGACAAAAGTCTGAGAGAGTGAGTGAATGAATGGTGGATTTGTGTTGTTTGGGGATGGTAGAGTCATTCCAAGTTTCTGCCCCTGACCTATGCACCCAATTTTGAGCACTTGCTTTGTAACCTAGCCTAAATTGATCAATTAGGCCTAGAGACCTAGTAGGCGTTTTGGATTGCTGGAGTAGAGTTGGAGCAGGAGATTTGGAGGTTTGTTAGGGTCCCCTAAAGGGTGTTCAATTCCATCATTTTTTTGCCTAGACCTTTGGGATTTTGTCAAGTTTTGTTGAGAAAACCTAGTTTGGAGGGCTAGTAGCCTTACTAGTCAAGGTATAGGTTGAAGAGTTTTGGGAAGTTGGAGATCAAACCAACTGCATAGAAGGTGTTTGTTGATCTGTCTTAAGGTGTTGGAGAAGCCTTAGGGGGTTGGACAATAGTCTGGACATCAAATCCTTCATATGCCTTGTATGTGCTTTTGGTTGGTTGGTTGGTTGAAGGCTAGTTGAAGTGGGTGAGTGGGCAAAGGACAATAGAGTAAACCTTTGTGTGTTGCTTCCCTTGTGCCACTCTGCATCAGGTGGTATCAGAGCCATCAAAGAGATGGGAGATAGAGGAGAAGAGGAGGAAATTCCTTCAAAGGTGACTAATGCCAAATTGGCAAAGATAGTGAGAGAGCAAGCAACCAAGAACAAAAGGATGGAGGCTGAGATAGAAAAGTTGAAGAAAGACAAAGACAAGAAGAAGAAGTCAGAAGTCATCTTAGATTTAGATGAAGAGGATCAAGATGAGGAAGAAGAAGTGCCTATGGAAGAGCCACAAGGAGGCATGTTAGAGAGACAATTCCTAGATGCACTTGGAAAGTTGACTAGGAAGGACACTAAGGTAGACTTACCTATGTTTCCTAGTAAGATGAATCCAGAGGAGTGCCTTGATTGGATTGAGGCAATGGAGAACTATTTTGAATGTGAAGAAGTGGCAGAAAATTAGAAAGTAAGGATTGCCAAATCAAGAATGAAAGGGCCAGCCTTGAGTTGGTGGAATTTTAATCAAAATGAAAGGATAGAAGATGATAGGAATCCTATCTCTACATGGAGGAAGATGGTACTTGAAATCAAGAAGCAATTTGTCCCTAAGGATTATGAGGTCAACTTGAACAAGAAGTTGCACAACTTGAGACAAAAGGACATGGACGTGAGCACCTACACAGAGGAGTTTCACAATATGACATTGAAAGCCAAGATGCCTAAGAATGAAAAACAGAAGCTTGCAAGGTATCTTAATGGCCTCAAGTTCTCCATTCAAGATGAATTAACTCTCTTTAACTCGGAGATAGTCCATAAGTGTTTTCAAATGGCATTGAGAATTGAGGATAAACAAAGAAGAAAAGGTGATTTATACAGTAGTAGCAGAGGCAGAGGAAATTAGAACTTTAGGGGCAGGGGCAGATTTCAAAACAGAGATAATTTCTCTAGATTCCAAGGTGGCGGATCACAAGAAGGCAGCCAAGGGCAGGCCGATAAAAATAGTGCTAATAAGGGTCAGTTTAGGGGCAGAGGTAATGGCAGAGGAAGAAGTGGGGGCAGAGGTCCCAATGTGTTTACTGGAAGGTGTTTCTCTTGCAATCAGATTGGACATCAGTCCTTTAGGTGCCCGGAGAAGATGGGAAACACTGCTGCAAATTAGAAAGAAAGAAGAGTACAACTCCTTCAAGAAGAGGACTATCAAAGCACCACAAGTTACCAAACAACCTCTTCCAAGTCTGCAGCACCTGAGAGTGGAGAATGCATCATGTTTAATAGATCCCTCATCATGCCAGCCACCAAGGAGCAGCCCCAAAGAAACAACTTGTTCAGAACCACTTGTAAGGTGAAAGAAAAAGTTTGCAAGGTAATAGTAGATTCATGTTCTTCTGAAAATGTGGCTGCTAATGAAATGGTGACTAAGTTAGGATTGGAAAGAATGCCTCATCGTAACCCCTATAGAGTCTTTTGGCTAACCAAGGAACAACAAATTGTGGTGAAAGAGCAATGTTGGGTTGAATTCAAGATAGGTGAATATCATGATAAGGTTCTTTGTGAGATAGTGGATATGGATGCATGCCACCTTCTTCTTGGAAGGCCTTGGCAACATGACACAAGTGCCCAACATGATGGTAAGAACAATGTGATTCATTTGTCTGAGAATGGTGAAAAGTTTACAATGACTCTTTTGATTGATGATTGCAAAGAGAAAGTCATTTCTAGTTTAGTTATGTTGGTAGGTGAAAAAGAGTTTTTGGCTAACCTTAAGGAAGAGAAAGTGCCATGTTTTGCAGTAGTCATCAAGCCCAAAGATGTGAATCCCAAGAAGGTCAAAGTGCAGCAACCTCTTAGGAGGATTGGACCAAAGGAAGTGGAAGAACTATTGATGAAGTTTCAGGATGTGATAGCCGATGAAGGCAAGGATGCCCTTCCACCAAAGAGGGAGATTAGTCATTGCATTGATCTCATCCCAGGATCCACCCTACCAAACCAAGCAGCCTACAAGTTGACTCCAAAGCAAAATGCTGAAGTGGCAAGACAAATCCAAGACTTGTTGGATAGAGGGCTTATTAGGAGGAGTATTAGCCCATGTGCAGTACCTGTAGTACTTGCACCCAAGAAGGAAGGAACATGGAGACTATGCACTGATTCTAGGGCCATCAACAAGATTACTATCAGGTATAGATTTCCAATGCCTAGAATAGAAGATTTAATGGATTGCTTGGGTAAGGCTAAGTATTTTACCAAGATAGATCTAAAAAGTGGTTATCACCAAATCAGGATAAGGGAAGGGGATGAGTGGAAAACCGCCTTCAAAACCAATGAAGGACTATTTGAATGGGTTGTCATGCCTTTTGGCTTGTCAAATGCACCAAGCACCTTCATGAGATTGATGAATGAAGTGCTAAAACCTTTCCTTAACAAGTTTATTGTTGTATATTTGGATGATATACTAATTTTTAGTGACAGCAAGGAAGACCACATAAGGCATATCCATCAAGTGCTCAGGAGGCTTCAAGAGGAGAAGTTGAGAATCAATCTTGACAAATGTGTCTTCCTACAAGAAGAGTTGATATTTTTGGAGTTTGTCATCTCTAAGGGCAGCCTAAAAATGGATCCAAGTAAGGTTGCAGCCATTCTTAATTGGCCAACACCTACAACAGCCTCGGAGGTAAGGAGTTTCCATGGTTTATGCAGCTTTTATAGAAAGTTCATTAGAGGGTTTAGTGACATTTGTGCTCCACTTGTTGACACCATAAAAGGGGGTAAGAAATGTGTGTTTGTATGGACAAATGAGGCCACTCAAGCCTTTGAACTGTTAAAGAAAAAAATTTCAGAAAAACCAATCCTAGTGCTACCTAATTTTGACAAGGTCTTTGTGGTAGAGTGTGATGCAAGTAAGAGGGCTATTGGAGGAGTCCTAAGTCAAGATGGGAGGCCTGTAGCATTCTTTAGTGAGAAGTTAAATGAGGCAAAACAAAACTACTCCACCTATGATCTAGAGTTATATGCCATGGTTCAGTCATTGAGGAAATGGAGACACTACTTATTGCCAAAGGAATTTATAGTTTTACTGATAACCATGCATTAAGCTTCTTGAACAGGCAGCAAACATTGAATCATAGACATGTCAAGTGGATGGAGTACATCCAAGCATACACCTTCTCCATAAAACATAAGAAAGGAGTGGCCAATAAGGTAGCCGATGCCTTGAGTAGGAGAAATCTTGTTGTGCAGACCATACAGTTGGAAAGTATAGGTATTCAAGCCATCAAAGATCAGTATGCAGCAGATGAGGACTTCAAAGAACCATACCTCTCTTGCAAGGCCATGACAGGAAGGTATAATACTGATTTTTCTGATTTTTTGTTGCAAGATGGATATCTTTTCAAGGGTAGCATGTTGTGTATCCCAAGAGGATCTGTTAGAGAGAATATAATCAGGGAAAAGCATTGTGGCAGCATGTCAAGTCACTTTGGTATTGATAAGACCCTAGAATTGGTTAAGAAGTACTATTTTTGGCCAAAATTGCCAACCAATGTAAGGAAGTTTGTTGAAACTTGTCAAATTTGCCAAAGAGCAAAGGGGCATACATCCAATGCAGGTTTATACACTCCTCTACCTATTCCTTCAAAGCCTTGGGATTCCATAAGTATGGACTTTGTACTTGGTTTGCCTAGGACAAATAATGGACATGACAGCGTTTTTGTGGTTGTAGATATGTTCTCAAAAATGGCTCACTTCATCCCATGTAGAACCACACATGATGCCTCACACATAGTAGGTCTTTTCTTCAAGGAAATAGTCAGGTTACATGGTTTACCTTTGTCCATAATCTTAGACAGAGACCCCAAGTTCATTGGACACTTATGGAGGACACTATGGAAGAGACTAGGTACAAATTTGTCCTTATCATCTGCCTATCACCCTCAGTCTGATGGACAAACAAAGGTGATTAATAGGTCACTTGGCAACCTCCTAAGATGCCTAACCAAGGAGCAGGGTGCTAGTTGGGATTCAATTTTGGCTCAGGCAGAGTTCTCATACAATGACACTGTCAATAGAAGCACCGGCCTGTCTCCTTTCCAAATTGTTTATGGCACTCACCCAAGGGGTATTTTGGAACTAAGGGAGGTTAAAGGACTGGAAAATAGTAGTGCCTTGGCTGAAGACTTCGTTTAAGTCATGAAAGATGTCCATGAACAAGTACAATAGAAATTGTTGTCCACTTCTCAGAAATATAAACAATTTGCTGACAGAAAAAGAAGGGATTTGCAGTTCAAGGAAGGTGATTTAGTAATGGTTCATCTGAAGAAGGAGAGGCTCCCTACAGGTAAACACACTAAGCTACTCATGAAGAAGATTGGGCCTTGTGAAGTGCTCAAGAAATGTGGAGAAAATGCCTACAAAATCAAACTTCCAGATGGCATTGCTTTGTGTACAATTTTTAATGTTTCAGACCTTTATCCCTATAAAGGATCTGATCCTCAGACTGTTGTTGAAGAAGATCAAACTGATCACACACTCCAGGAACTCATTCCTTCATCTCCAAATCAGATTGATTGCATTTTGGACAAGAGGATTGCAAAACAAACTAGAAGGCACACCTATCATGACTATTTGGTGAAGTGGCTAAACAAACCTCAGGAGGATGCCACTTGGATGAGTAGGGCAGACATTAAGAAGGTAGGTTTCACATTTGACAGCATTCCAACTCAAGAGACTTGAGTTCTCCTTGACAGTGGGTGTATGGTGCAGGGCACCTAGGAGCACCTTAGTTCCTAAAGTCACTTTGTTTACATTTTTTTTTGAAAGTTGTGGTTTTGATTGTAATAAGGCTTTAGCCATGAGTATATGGTCCTTTTTGTGTGGTCAAGATGATTGAGGTGACCATATAAACCTCAATCATGCTTAGTCCACTTGGATCCTTGTTATGCCACTTAGGCCTAGAAGGTATAAGGTTTGGTTTTTGAGTTTTTTTTGATTGTTTGTGTGTTTTATCATGTTTTGGGAGTATGGAGGATGTTTTTATTCCATTGGACAAGAAAAACAAATCACCATCCTTTGGAAAATGTAAAAACTCCATAGTGTCAAGTGTTGTCAATGGTGTCAATGACACATTGACCAGTTGCAACTTCATTTTGGTTATTAAAACTATTTGTAGAAGTTGTAAACTAACTTGGATAGGTTGATTTGGAGGAAATCTTGCTCCATCACGGAGGAGGAAGTTTTTGTACGGAATTTGGGCACAAAAATCAAGAAAACTGACTATTTTTCACTATTTGTTTGCTGTGTACAGACTGTATGGACTGAAATCTTGATCTAATATATTTTTTCTGAAACTAGAGAGAGTCTGGGTTCAAATGCAACTAGTTTGAGGTCTTGAAGTGGTTGGAGTCAAAAGTTATTGAATTTTCTTTCAAAACTGGTCTAGAAACCCTGTTTTCTAGGGCAGTCCCACAAATTTGGCCCTAGAATGCATTTCCACCAATGAAATTTCATGCTACTCAGTGAAATGCAGGCTAGGGGTGTATACTACTTGATTCCAAAAGTATTTTCTAAGAAAATATAGTTTACTATTTTTAATGTGATGCCCTAGGTCAAATATCTCTATGTATTTGACTGAAATTATGCAATTTGTTAATGTAAATGACAAAAGTGTAAGAGAGTGAGAGAATGAATGGTGGATTTGTGTTGTTTGGGGATGGTAGAGTCATTCCAAGTTTCTGCCCCTGACCTATGCACCCAATTTTGAGCACTTGCTTTGTAACCTAGCCTAAATTGATCAATTAGACCTAGAGACCTAGTAGGCGTTCTGGATTGCTGGAGTAGAGTTGGAGCAGGAGATTTGGAGGTTTGTTAGGGTCCCCTGAAGGTGTTCAATTCCATCATTTGTTTGCCTAGACCTTTGGGATTTTGTCAAGTTTTGTTGAGAAAACCTAGTTTGGAGGGCTAGTAGCCTTACTAGTCAAGGTATAGGTTGAAGAGTTTTGGGAAGTTGGAGATCAAACCAACTGCATAGAAGGTGTTTTTTGATCTATCTTAAGGTGTTGGAGAAGCCTTAGGGGTTGGACAATAGTCTGGACATCAAATCCTTCATATGCCTTGTATGTGCTTTTGGTTGGTTGGTTGAAGGCTAGTTGAAGTGGGTGAGTGGGCAAAGGACAATAGAGTAAACCTTTGTGTGTTGCTTCCCTTGTGCCACTCTGCATCAAAGATGACATCATCATCCTTTTTACCTTACGGAGGTATATTTTTGGACATGACCTTTCCTACATAACATGACAATGACATCATAGTGCCGCAACGCTAAACCAAGTCATCATCTGGATGACGTCATCTTGATATTCCAACAAGAGCTCATTTTAGTCTAAGGGTATCATCATCTTTCAAATATCACCCGATGTTTCAAATATCACCTGATGTTTCAAATATCACCCAATGTTCCAAATATCACCCAATGTTTCAAATGTCACCTGATATTCTGAAAGATCACCCTCCTCGCCAAATATCACCTGATGTTTCAAATATCACCCGATGTTCCAAATATCACCCGATGTTTCAAATGTCACCCAATATTCTGAAAGATCACCCTCCTCACCAAATATCACCCTGATGTGGATGCATCACCCCAACCTTTTGTGCATCACCCGATTTTTTTTAAGATCAGCCGATCTTTTGAATATCGCGATCTTCCAAATATCACCCCATGGCCAGTATGATGATGACATCATCCAAGCTCAATGAACAAAGGAGATCACCTCCTGATGACATCATCATCCTTTTACCTTGCACAGTTACTTTTTCAAACATCACTCCTATCCAATAAACATGACGATGACGTCATGATAACTGTAGCGATAAACAAGGCCACCCTTCCACTGATGTCACCCCGATCTTTCAAAAGGAAGGTCATCTTACCTGTGGGGGTCATGTTCCAAATATCATCCTGATCTTAAAATATGACCCGATAAGCAAAACTCAACATATCCTGATGATGTCATCTCCTTGGGAGGGTGATATTCTTCAAAGCGCTTTCCTCAGGATCATGTTCCTTGGACCCGATTTCCTTCAATATCAATATGACGTCACCATCATATCATGACCAGGTAAAGAGAATGTCTGGTAATCTACATGCAAGTGGCGGAACTGAATGAATTATCGAAAGGGGACTAATTTCTCGTGTGCAAGTGGATTTTCATAGTATCATGACCGGATATTTATGTTTGCACCTTCAAGGCATGATTTAGCATTATTTTTTATCCTCCTACTGATTATTTAAATGACGGTGCCTAACTTTATATGATGACCGTAGGTGCATCAGCCAGAACATGGGGGTCGGTGAGACATTGTTTGCTTGCTCCGATCAGGTGAGGTTTCACCGATGATCATGATGATGTGCGGTCACGATGGAAAAGCAAGGCAGGTGGATTTTGAGCCACCCCAGAACCTGATGATGTCATCCTTTCACACTTTAGCAATGCCAGTTCATCTTGATGATGTCATCATCATATCCTGATCAGCGAAGAATTTCAAAGTGCAGCCCGATATTCAAATGGAAAATGGCAGGAAAGTAGAGCGGGAGGAATTTAAAATTATTTTGGAGCCTGATGTATACCTTGGTGCAACAAGAAGTACACAGAAGGCCTACAGAGGGTCAATATGTAGATTTGACCTGACAACATGCAGAAGGTGGGAATCCCACTATGGAGGTGGAATATTCTATTAAGGTGGGCATCCCACTATGGAGGTGGAATGTTTTATTAAGGTGGGCATCCCACTATGAAGAATATTTTAATGTTTTTTGAGAAGGTGGGCATCCCACTATGGAGGTGGAATGTTTTATTAAGGTGGGCATCCCATTAAGAAAAGGGGAGGTCAATCGTACAGGAGAGACTGGTAGAAATTTTACGTAGTAAACCAAATTGCTGAGACTAGTGGGGACTAAATTGTTGAAACATTCAAGGTTCTTTCCTCATGATCACTGTAAACATGCATGTTTTATGAACATACTGTATGGAGATGAAGCTTCAGATTACATCATGATTGTAAACCTTAAGTAATCTTCAAGTTGATTTCTGGATATGTACTGGTGGATGTTGTGTTCTTTAGAAGCGCTTTCATTTCATTACATGTTGTCAACTCTATCTCTAAAGATTTGCATTGGATCATGCTGATTTGTGGAATATCCTGATGAAGTATGATTTCAATTTTCTTCTCTTCATTACTGTATGGGAACATGTATGTGGGTCAGTGATCTTAGTCAAGTAAATCTTAGGAATATCTCTCTCCTTAACCCTTTTTCTTATTTTAATTTTATAGAAATCACTTCCATAATTGCACATCATGGTAAATATTAAGCAGAATAGGGGAATATGTAGACATCCCATAGATACTTGATCATCCTTAGCATATTCCTGAGCTAGATGCATGTACCATTGAAATTTTCATGCAGGAAATCACTGATAAGGGTAGAGCTCATGCAAATATCACTTTAGGCACATCATTTGGAGGTATATGCTGTGTAGAGTAACTTCCCTGAAAGCATTGTTGTAGAACCAAAACCTACCGATTCATGTAAGACCCCAAAATGGAAAACAACAACACACATCAACCACGAAGAGATCTTAGTAGATTATGACCTAATCACTGGGGACTTGGGATCATGAATTCTATGAATTCATTGTATCTTTCAGGATAAACAAGGGTTGATATGTAACTTTTGTTTGAAGTGTTATGTGTGACTAACATCACCATCAATAGGTTCTTTAGGAATTAGAAAGGGTTTAGACTATTAGAACTTAGGGTTTCTAGGAGATTGTAGATTAGGTCTTTACAATTTGAAAAACCCTAATTTCAAGATTGCCCTTTAACCTGAAATCATGCAAACCCTAATTCTATGGCAGGGGATAGATAAAGACATTTGAGACCTTAGGGTCCTTTAGAACTATTAGGGTTTTGGTCATAAGGAATTAGGGTTTTTAGGAGACTTCATATACCTTATCTTTCCTTACACAAAAAGAGCCTCTGTTTGAAGACTGTAACTACACTAAATTTACACCTCTATCAAAACCCTAAATCATCTTATATAACTTATCATAGTGACTAAGTTAACTCTTTGTCAACAAGTTTCAACACCATGAAATACAACAACATCAGGAAGTGAACCTATGCTTTGGACACCATGTAGACCTTGACTGAATTTTTTTTGGAATGAACCATGAATACTAATAGATCAATCAACCTCACATTAAGTATGAACTCCTTGATACATACCAACCAATCAACACCATCAACTCAATAAGAATAAAAGACCATCAAGACAACTCCTAAAGCATGATCATGAACCATCAAGTTAATTCAACATCAACAAGGATGAAACACCATATTGATCAACTCAAACAATGACAACCTCTTGAAGATGACATGTATGGCATGTCCATAACTTTGACAACCTCTTGAAGATGACATAACCATTGAAGGTGAAGACCAATGACACAATTCATCTATCAAATTACAAGTTCCACTCAACCTTAGCATACATCATGAATGAATCAATCGCCAAACCATCAATGTCAAACCTATCACATGACATCTGATGATGATCTTGATCCAACTCACAACATATGATAATGATCATCCTGATAACCTATCACATGACATGAACACCATGCTAATAACATAGAGATGATCAACAGCATGAAGTAACTATATCATCAATAATTCACATATGAAACCATGAGATGATCAACCAGGGGGCATGACAAACATCATGAAGCATAAACCATCGCAACAATTTGACATCAATGACAAACTTAATTCAATAAACTCCCCTTTTGTCATTGATGGAAAAATCTCTCCACTTTCTCTCTCCTCCTTTGACATCAAAGACAAAGGACCCTTGATTGCAAATCAATCACTCAAATACCCCCTGTAGATAAGCTCCATATAAGGATAGCAACAACCATCTTTCCTACACACTGGCAAGGGCATATCAATGTTGTCATGACCAATTTATCACTGAAGCAAAGTCCACTATAGCCCATTGTGCTATCAAACAATGAACACTAGAACCATTTGTAAATTTCCACCTTGCAACCACATGTAAATGAATTATACCAATTGAATGCTAGAACCTAACAGCTCTGTCAAGGTTGTCAAGACCCCTATCATTATGTCACTGTCAATGTCATGTAATCATTTGCATACCCACTATCAATAGATTCCTTCATTATATCTTTGCAACCTACTCAAGATAAAAATACCAAAGTGACATACCACTACCAAAATAGGGATACCTCCATTGATTATTGACATCTTGTTTACACAAAGTATATATCGGTTGGAACAAAACTATCCATCATCATTGTCATACTATGACTGTCTTCTGTGACTGTCACCATATCTAAGGATTGTCATAAAGAGTTGAATGTCTTCTAATTTGAATTACGGCCTTCAACCTCATTATACATTGAAAACTATCACATTAGGTTTACACTTCCATCACTTTTAGACTCATCCACTCAACTCCTTTTAATCTTTGACTATGATATCTTTTATTGTATTTATGGTATTCAAAATCATGGTATTAACTCATCATCTACACTAACCTTTGACCATAGTACTGTCCCTTCAATGATTGCATCTTGACCTATCAAAATTGGAAGGTCACTGTCCATTCTTGAACATGCCTGTCATGTCTTTGCCTCTTTGAAATTTGGCATTGTATCATTTCTTTTATACACAAACTTTTAGAGAGCTTTATAGACTATCTTTTGGAACCAAAGTCACTTCTTCTTGAAACAAACTCTATCCCTTCTACATGACACCCCTTATGGTTTAGATCATGAAGATTGCTATGTTGATTATAATGAACTACCTCTTTAGCACTAGTACACTAAACTGATATAGTCACCAAATCACCATCTGAAATACCTGATGTCTGATAATCATTGTCACTCTGTGCTTGTATCACCGATCCTAATATGCTACCAAAACACTCTCAGAAACAAACCACTGTCACTACCATCTGATGTCTGATCAGAGACAAACCACTATTACAACTAATAAACAAATCCTCTAATCATTGTCAATCATTGTAGAAGCTGATGCAAACTAATATAAATAGTCTGATACCAATACCTATCAGACTAATACCAACAGAGAACATGCTCAAAAAGATTAAGAAGACTGCATTTATACCTAGCAGATGCATTTTCTTAGATGTTTCCATGGTCTTTTTAACAAACCCATATTGAACATATCATGTAAATAAACCATTTCATTAGACCACATTTCTTTGAAGTGATTTGTAAAAAAGGTTCATGTGCCTTGTCTATCTTTCTACATTTTGCATACATGTCTATCGGGGCACTTGCAACTACAACATTTGACAACAATATACTTTGATGAATACTATACCTTGTTCCAAAGTTCCCAATCTCTACTAAAATACTAGTAAAGGTTGCAAAGTCTGATGTTACACCTGCCAACTCCACTTCCTTGAATACTGTCAAGGTCTTCAACAAATCTAGCCTTTTACCTCAGCATGATTCATGTTTCTTGCTTCATGATGACTATCATAATATGAATAAAGAACCTTTTGTGGAAGACCATATCATAGGTCTGAATCTTCATAGTCTTAACCCAATCATGAGAACTATTATCTTGAACTAACTATCCTTGAAATGCCTCTTGGCTTTCTCCATCATGCATGGTCTTCATGAAAAATTTTAAGGCCTTTTCAACAAAACTATGTGTGTATCCTTTTCATCTTCTTGACATTAAGGATTTGAACTTCAACACACACTATGAAGTGAACACACCCTAATGCAGAGACATACACCATGAAGTGAACATTTGACATCTACCTTTGACATCAATGTGAATCCATCATCTCACTATGAAAGACGTCACTACACCACTACAACAATATTGTGAAAGGCATCACTGCAACTGTCTTAATACCACTGCAAGAACATACTACTGCAACTATTAACATTTTGCATCTCTTGGATATCAATTACAAAGGAATGGTCAAGAAAGAAAAAGAGATAAGGTATGCAAGAGATAACACCATTCAACACCATCACTGCTAATACTGTATATGAGAGCATTCATAGTACTAAGCACGTGAGACCAAAGTTAGACCAAACACATAATACCATTGATTATAACTCATCTTGTTACTGATTAAAACACAAGATCATGTAGTGCCATTGTACAAATGAGACCAAGATGGAGACCATAACTTCATAATACCATAAGCAATATAGATATCACAGGCACATTACTCTCTTTACCTGAGATAGTCATTTGTGATGAAGGATATGCACTGAATGTACTAGAGACAAAGAACACATTCTAACCCTTCTCCACTTTCTCCTTGACTGCTACAACCTCCTGATTTTCACCTTGGGGGTAAATTATAGGGCATTGAACATCTCCCCCTATTCTCATGCTGCATCTTATGCAACTGATGATGTGTATGCACAAGTTTAGGATCTTCTTTGTTTTTCTCTAATTTTCTTCTCCAAACTTCCAAGGTTCTTTCTCTTTTTGTTCATGTTTCCTCCTCCAAACTTTCTCAAGCTCTTTCCTTTTCCAACCATTCAAACACTCTTCCTTTTGCTTGGTTAACATATTCACCTCCTTGATATAACCAGGTGATCTTACAAAACCTTTTCTACAACAATGTTCTTTATGTCTAAGGGTGTTGCACTTATAACATATGATATTGCAATCTAGATCAAATGAATGATAGTTTCTTTTTGACAATCTATGAGAACTTCTATTGTTATTCCATACATGATCATACCTTCCATGCACCTTACAATCTCTTTCCTTATGGCAAAAACTATTACAATTGTAACACACTAGATCCATATTCCTTATTGAAATATAGGAGTTCCTACTCTTAAATTTAGACTTTCTTCTATAAGAAATTCTATAAGTTGCAGTCTTATGACCATAAGCATTACATGAGTAACAATAACCAAAAAAGGAATAACTATACCTTATAGATTGATTTTGCCTGGTAGGTGGAGATCTTGTGGACCTGATGGTTATTTTTATTCCTCCACTATTGATGTTCTTGAAAAATCCATTATCAACACTCTTATCTTCTACCTTCTTCTTGTCTTTAGTCTTAGGAGTAGCAGAATGATAGTTCAGGTCTATCTTTTTCCTAAGATTTTCTCTAACTTTAGAAGTCTGCCCTCTATCATACCCTAACCCAGTAGTGTCCTTGTGAGACTTTTGCTTGCCCAACATATCATACAACTTGCTGGTAATATCTTCAAACTTCTATTTTTTCTTTGATTGAATCATGAGATTTTCAAAATCCTTTTCTTAGAGTGACTACCCTTGCCTCTAGTTTTAGGCATTCAATTGTTTTGACTTCAAAATCAGATTTTGTCACATCTGTTATCCTTTTGGCCTCTTCAATTTATGTCTTTAGGCTAATGATTAGTTTGTTTTATTCTTCAACTTGGACTTTTAGATCTATGTTCAATTTTTCTACTTCAAGGGCTACAAGTACTTTGTCTTTTAATTCTTTTTCTTCTTGAAGTTGTACTTCTAATCTCTGGTTCTCCTTTCTTA
The DNA here is from genome assembly GCA_027924645.1 of Cunninghamia lanceolata. Taxonomy (NCBI): domain Eukaryota; kingdom Viridiplantae; phylum Streptophyta; class Pinopsida; order Cupressales; family Cupressaceae; genus Cunninghamia; species Cunninghamia lanceolata. The sequence continues at coordinate 6,129,738 of BSBN01000205.1, forward strand.
GTTTCTTGATCTCATCTAGGGCACAAATGAGTTCACCTTCAATATCAATTTCACATTCATCTTCATCATACTCCTACTCATATTCACTCACAATGTGGTCTCCTTCTTTGTTAACATTCTCAACTATAAAATCATCTTCAATCACCAAGTTGTCCTCTCTATCGAATATATCACACGATTTGTTTGAGGCCGGTGGATCAACGTTTTGCTTGAAATTTTTCCTTCACTTATTTATTTTACTCTTTCCCATAGTATTCCACCTCCAAGATCAATCTGAGTCTATTAGACTTCTACTAGGAACCTACTGCTCTGATACCAATTGTTGGAATACAATGGGTCATTGAGAGGGGGGTGAATGAGTGATCTAATAAAACTAGTTCATTTATCAACTCAATAGATGTGAATGCAATTAATGTCAACATGTCAAAGAGATAGAGAACAATAGAATCACAGAAATGAAACCATGACACCAGATGTAAAGTGGAAAACCCTAAACAAGGAAAAACCACTATCCAACCTCACCTCACCAAATTCTTCATTAGGTCTCACTGACCAAAATCTCACTGAATACATGTATGTCTCACTAGATAGGATCTCACTGATCACATCAACTCCAATCTCAAAACAAGAATACAAACACATAGTACTACTCTGTTTACAATGAAAACCAAGGTTATAGATGAGTTCTATAACTCTTTTATCTAGACACCTTATCTCTCCTAGATTGACTCAAAATATTAACTCTATATCACATAGAAATATCAACCCCATTTGCATACACAAAAGATAGTTTTCTTTACAAGAAGCTCCTTATATCATCAACCATGAACAAGGCTTAAACTGATGTTGCTATGAACATGAAATCTTCAAACTCTGCACTCACTTTAATAGAACCCTTCCTTGGATGAACAAATAGATGACACCAAAAGACTTTTACAAAATTGTTTCCATGTTATGATAGACACAAGAAGATTATCTTATTCACAACATTGTTAAAAAAATTCATTCACTATCCATAAGAATCTAATCCTCTATTGTAGAACACTTACTAATGCAACAAATGCAGATCATAAACATTTTTATAGACTGCCCTTGATATCATCTCTCTCTTTGTCAACATAGTACTCAGCTACATGTATTAGATCTCATTCACTTGAAGATCTTTATGCATCAAATCCTACCTTCATTGTGTCACTGAAAGAACTATCTTTTCTGCCCTTTGCAAGCTTCTCCATCAACAAATATCAGATAGTTTCTTTCTGCATTTTTTTTTTCACAAAAACAATGCCTCCTATATCCAAAATAGTCATCTAATGTCTTAGTATCAACACTATTGTAACACATCAATATTATACCTTTTCATCATGTTGGTACTCAAATCAACAAATTATAAAACCCTAAAGATATGCCAAGTCTTATGATGAGGTTTTATATGTGAATTTGGTGAACTAATAGAATTAATCAAATTGATTAAAATTCTCTACACTTTAGGCTCTGTTTGGCCTAGGTGGGTGTACCTTATGTTCACCAGATAACTATTGGGCTTCAAATATGTTGGTGACTTTAGAACAAATTAAAGAACTTGTATAATTTTGTCAATTAAATCATCCACTTCACTTAATCTAGTCTGGCATATGATTTGGATTAATTTCTTTTTTAAATGTTTAAACCCTACTCCTAAAACATAAAATTAAAATTGAAATTTTTTGAAATATTATGTACAAGGGATGATTTCAAAATTTGTAAGATCGGCACCTTTTCCTCAACTGGGCAATAAAGTCAAATACAAAAAAATTTGTGCCTTCCCTCTGGCTACAACTTAATTTGTTTGGCACCTCAAGGTCTATGGCTTGCATAGACATGGAAAGCTATCAATTATCCAATTGAGTTTCCCAGGTTACTATGATTCACCTAGAGGATTTTAATCCTTTTGTTGAAGGAGCCCAATAAACAAATCACACAAAAATAGTGAGTGTGTTCTGACAAATCAAAAATATACTTGATATTATGATTTGAATAACAAAGAAAACACAAGTTGGAGACAACCAGACAATATATATACAATGAACTCAACAAACAAATGAGACTAGAATTTAGGCACTAGTTTAATATGATCCTTCTATGGTAGTGCTTCAGAAAATTGGCCTATGCAATATGTTCAATTCCAAAATCAAATCCCCATCTAACCCTTACCCTAAGGTCCTGGTTTGCTTTTATAGATGAAGCGACAAGCTTTAGACCTCTTGACATTCTGTGTGTGATGCCCCGTCATGCAACCCTAGAGAAGTTAGGCTAACAGGTGCTAAAATTATAGAAATATTTTTTTTTAAAGAAAGTAAATGCATTTACACTAAAAATTATCACTATTTACAATAATTAAACAAGATGAACAACTAACACCTCTAGGGAACATAACTACATCAGATAAACATAAATTCATTACAACACAAGTAACATACATTTTGATACAACAAAATTATATTATTCATTTACAGATATGAACAGTTACAAAAGTTCAAATACAAGAATTACAAGATTACAAGGTTCATGACCAATCAAATCAGTTTACAAAATACAACAAGATTGTACAATTTTGAAAGTAAAATACAGCTCTGCGAATGCAAGTACCAATCAGGAACTGGGAACACTTCTGCATTGATCATGGACCAGGTCGACCAATAAAACCAATGGATTAAGCTCTTCCACCCAACCATGTGGAACCCTAAGGTCCACCCCTCGAGCTAGGAGATAATAATGAGGTTCCACTAAGTCAAAGGATACAAGCAAGTAGATACAAACTTAGATCATCGAGACTACTCAAATCATCAAGACAAGACAGAACTCTAGAGGTAACAATAAAGATAAAAAGGGAGTAACAAGACTATAGTAGGGAGAGTGTCATCACATGGTTCTAGCATGGGTTATCCAGGCTATCTCTCTCTAGAAACTGGCCCCCATCTATGGTTACCCTGGCAGCCTCTCTCTAGGCACTGGCCCCATAGGGTGACTCATGCAGAGCTGACACATCCTCTCATGGAGACAAGGAGGTCGACCTTGCCAACGAGGCCTTCTCATCCTATCCTTAGCCCGTGAGAGCACTCAAGGCATGGGTGAGGCATCATACTTATCTTGTTATGTGAATTACTACACATCCCACCTAGTTAAATTATTAAGCTATACTTGATTACAACTTCCATGGGGTTACCCAGGAAGCCACTTTGGGCACCGGCCCCACCATAAAAGCCACTCTCCTACATGCAACTAGCAACCCCTAACCAACATCCAGAAACCAATTAAATAACATGCATGGACAAGGGACCAAAAGGCATCTATCTTTTCGTAAACCAATACATTACATAAACCATTTCAATCCAAAACCTCAAATAACAAAAATTTCCCCTATCCACTTCAAAATCTCAAATCCATTAAAACATTTAAAATAACATGACTTAATGTTGTACTGGAACCTCTAACCTCTGGAGTCGGGTAACTCTTAACACACAAAACTACTATCCATAAATCCATTTCCCGATATGGAAAACAAGGGTTTAAACAACTTGACACTTAATTAGCACAATATGACTTAGAACTAAAGAATAATATAATAAACCAATTACATCATTACTACTTGACACCATTAACCAACAATGAAATTTCAAGCAAGACCATATTTAAAATTAACTCAACATTACACCATTGAACAAATTAAACTGAAAAGCACTATAAGGTTTTCAATCTCTTTTAAAATAAAATCCAAATCCATCTAATATTTGTTTAACCATAATAACTCAATTCACAATAAATCTCTAATTTATTATTTATTTATTAAAATCAATGTACCATAGGAATAGTATATTACTAAATCATAACTAAACATATTTATATTTAATAAGATAAAATGAATATAACTAATATTTAAATAAAAATATTTATGATCATTTGTTTATACACTAGCACTACCATTATAACCTATTAATATTCTAATTTAATTCATTTGACAACATACATTTACTAATTAAATTCTATTCTTAATAGAATATTTCAAATCTATTCTAACACACATATGAGTTCACCAAATTTTATTCCTAAAAAGTTGATAAAAAATCTAGATAACAATTTACTAACTCAAAGTGATATTCACTTAAGCAATATTTACTAAACATTCATGAAGTATCTAATAGAAATTTTCTAAATAAACTCATTTGCCATGCCTCCTACTCTATTTGAATAAATAAATTATTCTATAGGATAAAATATTACAAATCTATCCTAATAAATATATACATAAGTTATACCAATCAATAGTTTCATCATCTTTTTTTAATTCTTAATAAGTAAATTAAATTCTATTTAACAATTGTTAACTAAATAATAATCATATAGGCAAGTTTATTAAACATTCATGGAGTTTATTTTAGAAACTTCCTAATTAGATTTAATTGTCTATCTTATGAGTCCTTGCTAAACTCCATACTAAGAAAAGAAATCATAATAATATAATTTAATTGAAAGATTCTTAATTTAGAGAAGAGTATTTGAAAGAAAACTTCTAAGGTTTTGCACAAACAAATGGAGATTAGTTTACGAAATGAATGCCATGAAAGAAAGATGGCAATACAGATGTCTGAGGTACATGATGAATCCAATATAAATTTGTAGAGATTCCAATGCAAGAAAGAGCAAGAAATTTACAAAGGGACAAGAGGCCCACAAAAATATCTGGTAGAGGAGGAGTAAATTGAATATTCTGGAAGAAAAATGACTCCAAGAAGTTTGGATTTCAGGCAAGAAACAAATTTTATTATCTTTTATTATTTTATTTATATTTTATTTTAATTTTAGTTTTGTGCTAATTGGAACAGCCCAGCATGGTTGCAAGGAATTTTATCAGTAGAAATTTTTAAAACAAAAAATAGGGAAGGAGATCGTACGGCAGCAAGGAGGAGGTTCAGAGTTTAATTTTAAAAAAAATGAAAATGCTGCTCAAGCCCCTCCAATACTCACATTGTACGGTCAACAAGAACATGAGAGGTAAGCAAAAAAATTAAAGGTAGAAGAATTCAAGGAAGGCCGGGGGTTGAGGCCATACGGCGGTGGTTGGGAGATGTAGCTGAATTCAGTATAAAATTTTGACAAAGTCATCCTCAACAAACTTAGCTAATATCCTAGGCACTATAAATTCCACAGAGCCATCATTAGTATTAAATTTTCATTTTCTGGCAAAGAATACAGAGATGTGGAGTAAGTAGTTTAATAGTATGAGAGTAGCAAGATAGGTAAGGATGTGGAAAATGATTTGAATAGAGCAATTTCTCATGAATTTCAGGTGAACAACCACTATCATGCTCAAGGTTACAGAGAACTTCAGTTTTAGATGGCGATAGGAAGACGAGTTCCACTGGATTAAAGAGACAGGTTCAAGAAATTCAACAGAGAACATAAACTATTTTTTTATCAAATTTGCACAAAAATACAAGTCAACATACCTGAACTTCAATCCAAGCTTCAAAATGCTTCAGCTCCCCACTTCTTCATTTTCTGTGAAAGATTTTTCCCAAATTTTAGTCTATCCTCCTCAAGAATTGACTCCTCTCAAAATAACCACCCCCAGAAGTAAAAATAGGCAAACTCATTAATTTCCATTATTCCCAAAATCCATTACAGAGGATCCCACTACTCTCTAAAAATAGAAAACAATTAATTTTACTTCCCAGAGAGATTCGACAACTCACAAAACATAATTTATTAACTAATATTATTTTTTTTAAATTACCATATACCATTTTAATAATAAAGCAATATTAAATAGTTATGACACAAATTTTATGAAAATCATTAAAATAATTAATTTAATCTTTATTAAAATTTACTTAAATAATATACCAAAATTCATTAATAATTTACGACTAAGAAAATACCATTATATTTGACTTATAAATAACATTATTATAATAATAAATTCATTAATACATTACCAAAATATACATTGGCTTTATAAGAAAAACTTAATAATAACTCAACATACCACATGATGACCAAAACTGAGGCAAGGACCAAAGAGTGACATCCAGACTCACGACTACAGGCTAAAGACGGAAACTGACCTAGGGAAACCCCATGTTATCTCCCATCAACATTATCCATTAGTGCAAGGGCATGCTCAGAGATGCTAAGTCAGGTGGAATCGATGCCCAGTACCTATAACCTGCATCAAAAAGATAGGTTGTATGCGAACATATGCATATACATCAAGCACACAGAGTCAGGGAATCAAAGCGTAGTAGGGTGCTCGAAACGAGTAATACTACACCATCCCTACTCACAAGCATAACAATAAACACAAACATCTCTAATCATATAACATTACATCTATATAGCATAGTAACATTTCAACTAACCATCAACTAAACATGAAAAAATACATCATAAACTGTAATAACAATAATGTCATCATGCTACTCATAACACATGTCAATAACCACATCAGTCAAACATAGTCCATCATGATCATAATAAGAATAAACCATAAGTCTAACAACTCAAATGTCTCAAAACTGTTTAAATGCAATAGAAGAACTAACAACTGTCACAAGCCAAAATTGAGGGGCATTACACTGTGACTATTCAGATTCCCACCTTTTCATTTGCACAATGAAAATTTTTATTCTATCTCCCCCATGAAAATAATTTTACAAAATACAATAGTCCGCTTGCAAAATATTTCCCCACATTGCCTTTAATTAAAAATATTTACTATTTTGCTTACATTCCCCGTGAGAAATATTTTACCAATAATCTTACATTTATGTTTTCTATATTCTCACCCTATACAATAAATTCATATTTTAGGTAAAAACAATTACCTACCCAAAACCTTTATTCTTCGATGAAAAATTATTTCCCAATGGAGAAATCAATTATTTGTGATAAAACTTTACCCCCACCTTATTCCATCACACTTTATTCTTCATTTTCTTTGCTTTAGAGAAAATGAAATAATCTAGTGTGCACCATATTTCATTTTTTGCATTTTATTTATTTGCCACCTCTCTACCATAGATGGATTAGGGTTTCTCAGTAGGGCTATGGGAATGAGCCTGCCATCCCACGTACAATTTGCCCAGGCTCTACGGTGGCTGTGGGAAGAGCACTCTATGAGATCACATCTCTTCGAAGAAAAGTAGCAGAGCATTTCCAACCCAAATATTTGAAAAAAATTCCTTCACCATTATGCTTTGATGGATATCCAAACCCATTTCACTCAGAAAATGATCCACCAACCATTGTGATCCCTCTATAACAAATTGACCATTGTCCATTTGTGTGCTGGTGAGCACGCCTCTGAGTTTGGTGTTGATAATCTCTCCTTCCCATTAAATTATTGTTGTGTGATCTGTCAAATGACTAAACAAGCCACCGATTCGCATGATTTAGATCCTTTCAAACAAGCAAACTGATATCATATTGGCAGTCATGGATGTCTGTGGTCAAACAATTTTTGAGCATTTTACCAAACTTCTACACATGACATACATGTAAATAACCTTGTTTTGAAAAGTTATGCATTGCAAATTGCCCTTTCAATGATGAAAGAGTAGACATTTTCCCTTGAGGAAGCATTTTTTTGAGAATACGGGTTTGCAATAATCTTCAGGGGAGTTGTATGTTAAACAGAATGTGCAACCCCCTTTTCAACTGGCCCTCTATACATAATGCCATGACATTGAGATAGGTAGTTGATGGCAATGACATTTTATGATTGTGGTAATTGTAGCAACTCTTAAAGTATCCAAGATCACTCTTGATGTCAAATACATTTTTCTTGTGTCGACCCATGTTAATGACTTCTCTTGGCTACATTTGGCTTCCCTGATGGCTTATTGCTCCTCATTGACAACTTCGTCAAAAATCTCATGGAAAAGATTCCCACATTGAAGGAAAACCATTTCATTTCCTGAAACGTATTGATTATACTTCCTCCCTATGACTCCAAGGCCTCGAGAGAAATAGACTCGGTGTGGAGAACAATGGTTTTGATAGTCTCAGGAAAGAGTGAACTTTGAATCGTTTTCCTCGCCTTTGCATGGTACTCACCTTGATGAAAGAACAAAGTCTAAGGACCAATCATGTATTATTTGCTAGTAGGAAATGTTGGCTTGAAGAGATGAGCATGAATAACCAGAATAAACTTAGCAGCCTCTGCACCGGTAATCATAATGCAAGGGTATCCCAATATATGTGTTTTGAACACATCACCATTCCTTTACCTTTACATCCATATTGATGTAGCCTTCATCCATTTCTCTAATACACAATACTACAACACCAGGTCAATTTGCAAGAACAACTCTTTAGGTTTGTAGATAGTCAAAAACATGTATCACATCTCTTATTTATGGAGGCAGCATCAAGTACAGATACATATGGCTCCTGAAGTAGTACAATCTCTCCTGCAAGCTAAACTTGTTCTTTGCAATTGAAACCATGTGCCAATGGAATAGTATCGCATAAACCCATTGTATTCTAATTGTTATTTCTATAGAAAATAGATTAAAGTATGCAAGAGATTGAGTGCATGGTGAAACTATAAGACTTCAACCAATAATTATGACATATTTGACACCAATGCCAAACCCTAAAGTTCCAATCTATTTTGCAATTTGAAATGACAACTCCATGGTTGGAGAAATAATACAAGAAAACAATGGATTTAGATTCCCAAGAAGTACTTGTAAAATTGGAATTACAAATGCTACTATTTTCCCAAAATCAACAATACTTGTGTGACACATGTCAAGTCCCATTATGGGCCTGACTAAAAACATTTTTCATTTTGAAACAAGTTTTTCTAATGAATTGACCTATGGCTGCCTCTATATGCTTCTAGGATGAAAAATTCAACTGGGTAGTTATTAAAATTTGTTTTCTGACACTTTTACATTGTGGCCAAAACAAGCCAAGTGGCCTCCAAAAACATTCTAGAAATTTTGTCAAATCATCTTGTGGAGCCATGAAAATGTACAGGCATGTAGAATTTTGACCCAAGAACTCATTGCAACAAACAGCTTGGCAAAACTTATCTTGAGGTTTAATATATTCAATGCCAAAGTAGCTCACTCAGACTTTTCTACAACTGTACTTGTCAAAAAACCAACTTGAGCACACCAAGTCACCTTCTTGAAAAAATATTAAATCTCCTCCTAGGAAGATGCCACTAGAAACACTTGTTCATTTAGATCCACTGAGCATGTGTGCAAGAGGATTTTTGACTAGTTCACTTCCTTCAAAAAATATTCAAGGTCAAAGTTGACCTCTCTGAAACATGCAGGTGTCAAAACATGACAAAATGCATTTTCTTTTGGCCTTGAAAAAATAGCAAATCTGATCCCGAGGCTCTAAAACTGGACCAGGGAGCATATTAATATGAGGGGAATTTAGAGCACCAATCCACTTTCCATGATGATCATCCAGCTGTGAAATATCAGTCTAAACAGGAGGCTACTTCGTAGGCCTAAGAATATGCAAACAACAAAACAGTCCCAAAACCCCCCAGCTTTGCTCTTCAAAACCATGTCAAAACACATCACATGAAGATGAAATAAAACATACATGTTCACATATGTGAAATGAACACACTCACTAGGTGGTTTGGCATGAAAACAAACAAGATCCAAATTGTTACCGTCTAAAGTAGGTCACTGGGGTAGATTTTTGAGGTGCATTTCTGAGTGTTCAAATCAAATTTTTTGTCATGGGCACTTAAAATTTTGCAAAATTTTACAATCCCAACACATCCTATGAACAACTACAATCCTTAGGGATGTTAATCTCACCAAACATCAAGAAAGGAAAACAGTTATATCCATACCCTAACTACCTATTCAGGGAAAATACCTTCACATGCCAGTCAAAATAGGATCCTAGGAGAATAGCTGTTACAAATCAAACATGCACCATGAATTAAGCCTTTCCCACCCATGCCAGATTTAACCTACACCATTGATTCACTTTTGGCAATTGGTGAAGAGATGACTACCAGGTAGAGCCGATCTCCTTAGGTTGAAGGGGTTGGTTGCCCAACGAGCTAAGTGACATAAGTTGTTACTTAAGTGACAAGTCAACTTGCGACAGTAAGTCAACTAAGATTTATAACAAAAGTGCATGATGGGCACTTGATCTTTAGGTCCTTTAGGAATTAGGAAGAGTTTATTAGAACTTAGGGTTTTTAGGAGATTGTAGATTAGGTCTTTACAAATTGACAAACCCTAATTTCAAGATTGCCCTTTAACCTAAAATCATGCAAACCCTAATTCTATGGAAGGGGATAGATAAAGACATTTAAGACCTTAGGGTGCTTTAGAACTATTAGGGTTTTGGTCATAGGGACTTAGGGTTTTTAGGAGACTTCATATACCTTATCTTTCCTCACACAAAAAGAGCCTCTGTTAGAAGACTGTAACTACACTAAATTTACACCTCTATCAAAACCCTGAATCATCTTACATACCTTAGCATAGTGGTTGAGTTAACTCTTTGTCAACAAGTTTCAACACCATGAAATGCAACAACATTAGGAAGTGAACCTATGCTCTGGACACCATGTAGACCTTGACTAAAATCTTTTTACAATGAACCATCCAAGCCTTTTTGGAATGAATGATGAATTCTAACAAATCAATCAACCTCACATCAATTATGAACTCCTTGATACATGCCAACCAATCAACACCATCAACTCAATAAGAATAAAACACCATCAAGACAACTCCTGAAGCATGATCATGAACCATCAAGTCAATTCACCATCAACAAGGATGAAACACCATATTGATCAACTCAAACATGACAACCTCTTGAAGATGACATGTATGACATGTCCATAACTCTGACAAGCTCTTGAAGATGACATATCCATTTAAGGTGAAGACCAATGACACAATTCATCTATCAAATTACAAGCTCCACTCAACCTTAGCATACATCATGAATGAATCAATCACCAAACCATTAATGACAAACCTGTCACATGACATATGATGATGATCCTGATCCAACTCACAACATCTGATGATGATCATCCTGGTAACTTGTCACATGACATGAATACCATGCTAATAACATAGAGATGACCAACACCATGAAGTTACTCTATCATCAATAATTGACATATCAAACCATGCGATGAACAACCAGGGAGCATGACAAACATCATGAAGCATAAACCATCACAACAATTTGACATCGATGACAAACTTATTTCAACAATGCACAAGTGGGGAAAAGAGGGATATCTCATGATTAGTATATTCTCTCAAGTGCAGATTGAAGATTCATAATAAGAACCCTTTGGACATTAGAATCAAGAAGAGGGAATGATATTTGTGAGAACATTAATTGATACCAAAAGATGAAGTTGGTCATATACTCCTAGGGCCCTTGTTTATAATAAGATAAATAAGTTAAAGTCATTTAAGGGCCTTGTATACAAAAAATTTGGATAAAATGAGAATGATTAAATAATACAATGCATTAACTAATCCAAATCTTCAATACCTCGAATAGATAGATGCAATGATATATGCATGCATGATGAATTGATTGATTGAGATTTGATATTATGGTTGCTCAATTCAGTAGCATAACATTAAGATGAAGATGATAGATAGAAGATAATGGATGATAGATGAAAGATTGTAGAGAAATTTTGGCAGCATAAGGATGCATGAAAGGTGGATTCTATAAAATGGCTTATAAAAGGGTTGATTTATAGGCAAGGGCTGATTCAAATGAATGACTAATATTGAAAGGCTAAATGATTGATGTGGACAACTAGAATTGATTAGTTATTCCCACTCTTCAAGGAAGGTGTAGTCATGTGACAAGTGTAAGGAGGAGGATAGGGCTCATGTGTGACTGTACACAAAAACTCTTAGTTAATAAGTTTATGCATGATTGTGTACAAAAAAATGATATTAAATGAAAGTTGTATTACCACACATGATTTAAATGAGAGGTGGACAAGTGTTGGAATGTGGTAAAAGGTGAGGATAAATTAGTTGGAAAATTAATTAAATAAATAGGATTTATTTAATTAATTGGATAGTGGGATTAGGATAGGATAAATGGGATTATGAATGGGAAATTAATTAAATAAATAAAATTTATTTAATTAATTAGCTAATGAATAAGTGGAATTAAGAGTGGGATTAGGACAAAATGCTACATGATGTCTAAATAATGTATTTGACTAGGTTTTGCAAGACATGGACAAATTTGGGTGTCTACATTTTACCCCTCTTTGAGATGATGTTCGAGATGATGAGATTTGTGTCGAGTAACATCATTTCAAAGAAGCTAAGGTATGGATAGAGGAAAAAGGAATAGGATAGTGATGGAAATATAGGATGAGGATGGAAAGATAGGATGAAGATGTCCCCTCGAGAGGATAGGTGGGTTGGACAAACATGGGTAGGCTCTCGAAATGCAATGGATTGGTCAAGGAAGAAAGATGAGGGAATGGATAGAAGAAATGAATGATGTGTTATGCTGTAATGAAAATAAGAAACCATGATGTTTGATATAGCACTAGACATTATGCGCCAAGGTATAAGGACCAGGGTGATGATGTGTCTCGTGCACTAGTGTAATACAACCTTGTCTAATGTATGAGGAAGTGAACTTAGAGAATTGAAGTCCTAATGCACAAAAGGTATGATGTGACCTTAGATGCAAAGGATAACACAAAATGCTATTCCTACATACGTAAGATATGAATATTAGCTAGAATGATTCAGATTTAATTCAAATGCAAGATAAAAAGATGACACACAAGCAAGCAAACAAGGTATTGCACATGTCAAGGTGTAAACCAATGATTGATTTGATGATGATAGATAGTATGATAGTGTTGTCATTGCAGGGAAAGATATATCCCTAGATCAACACAAGGATGATGATGGATTGATTGATTGATTGATTTGGTTTACGACAAGATTAGGATCAAGACCATTGATTGCAATTGGATAATTTGGCAAGATCGATTAACTTGATTGGTATGGATTAAGGATGATTTTCCCTTGGATCATTTCTTGGAATGATTTGATGAGGATGATTGGATGAAGTGATTTGAAGAAGAAATGGATTAATATGAATGAATGTGATTGATTGGAAGAATTGATTTGAAGAAATGATTTGGTTGAATTTTAGGTGTTTATTGATGAGGTGGGAGATAAATGATAGAAGAAATGAGAGATGGATGAAGATGGTGATTGGTGAAGATTAGAAGATACATCATCTATGCCTGAATCTGAGTACTTCCTTCATAGCTCAGATTGCCTACATACCCCGTATCCACGAGATCAAGGCATTTAACAAAAGAGATAAGATGTAGTTCTGATTTGTGTGTTTTATTGGTGGTGATGATGAAAGTGTATGGATTGATCAGGTGATGGATTGATTGGGACTGATGAGATGGATTTGATTTGATTTGATTTGATGTTATTGATGGGATGATATGGATTGGATTGATGTGATTTTGATTGATTGATAGATTGGCTTGATTTGACGGGACTTGTTTTGATGGATTGATGTGATTTGTTTTGATGGATTGATGCGATTACTTGAATTTTTTGTGTTGGATATTTTATTTTTTTTGTATTTTTGGGAATATTCAATTTTTTTGGATTTTTGGGATGTTTGATTTTTTTTTGAATTTTTGAGAATATTTGATTTTTTTGGATTTTTGGGAATATTTAATTTTTTTGGATTTTTGAAATGCTTTGATTTTTTTTGGATTTTTGAAATGTTATGGAAAAATGCCAATGTATTTACAATTGGGGTATCCTTTGTGCTAGATACCAATGACAGGGGAAAACCAAGTCTAGGTGCAAGGATGAGTGTAGGATGGATGGATAAAAGGATGAGTGATAGTAAATGGGATGGAAGGATCATGATAAATAGATGGGTAAGAGGACTCATGATAGATAGGTGGATAAAAAGGATAGGTTATAATGTATGGATGTATGCCTCATAATGGAGCTAGGATGTGATCTCCAAAGATTATGTCGCATAGGAATAACATGCCCCATTCTAAGTAGTAGACTTAGGATTTTACATGACAAGACTTATGACAATAGGATGACATGATGGATTGGAAGGGATGAGGCATATCAAGAGATATCCAAAGCATGTTTCAACATTGTGCCCCCATATCTCTATCAAGATCAAAAGGAGGAAGGGAGGATGGATGTACTCAATAGGATAGGTATGTGGGTGTAATGACTAAGGATGGTAGGATAGGATATGACAAGATATGACATGATAAGATGGAAAATGATATGTTGGAAATGATAAGATGGATGAGACAATGTGCCTCCAAGTGTAAGTGACATAGAAGATCAACCTACACATGATGCTTGTTTGTCAGGTTTTCATCATGGTACTTATCCAAGGTGCCTATTTACCAGGTTTTCACCATTGGATGAAGGGATTTCTCTTTACTACTTTGATTTTATCTTTATTTTTGTATATTTTTGATGGGATAGAATGACAATTACACATGGCACCTGAAAGAAGGTTTTTCACCATGGTAATGGATAGGAAGGACTCAAGTGTCTAGTTCCATGAAGGTTGATTGTCCCATTAGAGAATGATGTCATCACATGTGGGCCATGTCAAGTGTGTTCATAGATGTTGATAATGGTAATGGAGTAAGGAGATAGTGGATTATGATGTAGTTTATGAAAGGAATGATAATGGATGGGGGAATGTGGATTATGATGTTGATTATGTAGGAATTATGTAAAAGTGGATGAAAAGTTTATGCAAAATCATGGACCATAGGGAGATGATGGGGAAGATATCTAGGATAGTGGATGAAAGATGGGGAGGTGGAGATATGAGGAAATGTTGTGGAATGGAATGGAACCATGACCAACGGTTGCACACACCATGATAAACATTAAAACTTTTGATTGGAAGGTGGTGTAGGAAGCAATGGAGATGTTTTCTTAGGAGATGGTTGATGGAGTGATTTAGGAACCCACATAGACTTAGTATTTTTATGATTTTTTATTTTCTTGTGGAATTTTTGGGATTTTTTAATGGAATGGGAATGTTGGATGGAAGGGGATGGTTGGGATTTTTGAGAAGAGGATGCCTCATTTGACTTTCTTGGATTTTTCTTAGGTACCCAAACCATTTTGCTTTTGGACTTTTCTTTTGGAGGTATGGGCTTGGGTAGCTCTTTGAATGTATTTGGCTTTGATTCTTTGCATTTGTGCTCTAAGACATGAGGATTTTTAGGATTTTTGGCTTTATAGGAGGCATCCAAATTTTTGCTTTTGAATCCCATGGACTTAGTGGAAGGGGTGGAAGCTTTATGTTTAGACAATATGTGCATTGGTTGGTCATGATTAGGATTTTTAGAGGAGTTATGGATAAGTGGATAATTAGGCTTTGGTAGAAGTGAAGGAAAGTGGATGGTGGGATATTAGGAGTTGGAAGTAGTGGAGGCAAAGTTGATGGTGGAAGGTGTATGGTCACATGCTTTTGACATTTGTAGGATGATGGAGGTGGAATCGCAACATATGTTTTGGGAATGTGATGTGGTTTGTGATGGAAAGTGGACTTAAGATGCATGGAGGAATTACCAACATCTTTAGATTGTTTACCTTGGGGTGTGTATCCACGGCCATATGAGCATGGGGGAACATTGACATAGATAGGATCCAAAATACCTTGTTCATAAAGGCCTAAGCCCTTACCTTGGTAGTTCATGTTTTGGAGGATGCGATGGACAATAGGAGTTGATGTAGTTTGAACATTAGACACAAGTTTATCATTGGATGGAGAAGGTGAGGTGGAGGACCATGGTTCTTGTTGTCCTAAGGAAGAACATTCATGTATGAAGGTGGTAAGACCAAGTGGACATGTTTTCTTTGAAGTGGAGTCAATGGTGGATGATGATGAAGGATCATTAGGATCTTCATTATGTTCATTATGTTCACTAAGATCCAAGTTATTTGTTTGAACTTCTATGCTTTCTTGAGGGACATGTGTCTCATCATGACAAGTGGATGTTGTGGGATCATGGCTAGGTGAATAAGTTTCTTTTCTTTGAAGGAAGGCCATGAAACAGGGTGAATGCTTAAGTAGGTCAACAAGACATTCATTAGATGATGGAGGTGGAATCGCAACATATGTTTTGGGAATGTGATGTGGTTTGTGATGGAAAGTGGACTTAAGATGCATGGAGGAATTACCAACATCTTTAGATTGTTTATCTTGGGGTGTGTATCCAAGGCCATATGAGCATGGGGGAACATTGACATAGATAGGATCCAAAATACCTTGTTCATAAAGGCCTAAGCCTTTACCTTGGTAGTTCATGTTTTGGAGGATGCGATGGACAATAGGACTTGATGTAGTTTGAACATTAGACATGAGTTTATTATTGGATGGAGAAGGTGAGGTGGAGGACAATGGTTCTTGTTTTCCTAAGGAAGAACATTCATGTATGAAGGTGGTAAGACCAAGTGGACATGTTGTCTTTGAAGTGGAGTCCATGGTGGATGATGATGAAGGATCATTAGGATCTTCATTATGTTCATTATGCTCACTAAGATCCAAGTTATTTGTTTGAACTTCTATGCTTTCTTGAGGGACATGTGTCTCATCATGACAAGTGGATGTTGTGGGATCATGGCTAGGTGAATAAGTTTCTTTTCTTTGAAGGAAGGCCATGAAACAGGGTGAATGCTCAAGTAGGTCAACAAGACATTCATTAGATGAAGCATGTAGGTCTTGGGTGTCTTGTTCATGAATGATAGTGGGGTTATGAATAGGATCAAGTTTCTCATGGATAGGTTCTTCATTATGGATATTATCTAGATCATGAAAAAGATAAATGTTATGGATGGGGTGTGTTGGGACAGGAAAATTTTAAAATTGTCCTATACTCTTATCCATCCCCTATCCAACCAAATCAGAACATTATACCCACAAAATCATAATAACAGTTGATAAATTCCACAAACATAACATGATTTGTATGATAAGATCCCTACCATAACTATTTGTCTCACCTCCCAAACCATAATCTAAAAAACCTTCAGTTCTCTGATTTCAGCAAGACCTCAATTTTTTCATACCAACCCATGTTCCATTTGAAGCAGATTAGATGTGTATCGGCATTAGGAGTAATGTCAGAATAAGAATTTCAAGAATCCCTAATAAAGGAAGTTATGTCGATGACCCCTTATCAGAAAGAGAATCCTTAGTCACACCAAATTGATCAAATACAAGGACCATTAGGATGAGAAAGCATTGTCAGAAAATACTTTGAACATTCCCCCGACAATGTAGATCACACCGATGGGGAAATTCAACAAGAGTCCTGTTGAACAACTCAGGCAACAGATTGAACTATCGACTCATCGGTAAGAGATGCACATCAGAACAAAAATTTAATGTTTCTCTGACCTTATGATGTCTCAGTGACCATAAGGTATTTTCAGCCAAAGTCATATCGATATAT
This sequence comes from Cunninghamia lanceolata, assembly GCA_027924645.1. Taxonomy (NCBI): domain Eukaryota; kingdom Viridiplantae; phylum Streptophyta; class Pinopsida; order Cupressales; family Cupressaceae; genus Cunninghamia; species Cunninghamia lanceolata. The sequence continues at coordinate 6,147,274 of BSBN01000205.1, forward strand.
GTGAAGGATATAATTTATCGTCAAAAGGAAGCAGATCAGAATAGGGTTTATAGGTCCCGCTGAGTCTATAGTCACAACAACAGAGAATTTTGGTGACATATGACTGTGATCATTCTGATGAAGAAAGAATAGAAAGTATAGTATCAAGGAAACAAAAGTATTGGATAAATCAAATAAGGTCATCCTAATAGCATATGTTGTTTTGATGAAGACAATAACCACACACATCGATGAGACTCTTTTCGATAGGTTACATGTGTCAAAAAGACAAGTGATATCGATATTGATTTCTTGTGTCTTACTGATTTCACTAATCTGCCTTGTAAAGAGAAATTAATAAACATTTTGGGAAGACTCATACCAATATAAATAATTAATATAAGAGAGATTTGAAATATCAGAGTAGGATGTTGTTCTCATAACGATAGTGTAAGTCAGGTTGACAACAACTTATATTCTCATTCTTATATCGGATAAGCATTGAAACATCTCATTGATATAAACATATATATGCTTTCATGAAAAGTGACATTGAGGAAATAAAATAAAGGGTCATAGTGATTGAGTCATCTGCAAATATTTGTGCCATAAGAAGCATTTAGATCACACTGACATTGCAAAAGTCCTACCAATGAAGGATGTTATGATGATGTGACATTTCAAAATGATTATGGATATTAATGCACTAGAAGTATTAATTACAAGATGAGAAGAAATCCCCTGAGAGGTCATTCTAAATAATTGCAATTGTGTTCGAAAGAATTGTCTAAGAAGAGCATGCAAGCAAGAATTTGGAGGAGAAAATAAAGGAATTTGGTGATCATCTCAGGCAACAAGTAGACACATAAAACCTCTGTGTGGTGACTTACAATTTGTATGTACTATTTAGAATTATAACTAATGGAGACACAAGTAAAGGGCAAGGGTAGAAAACAACAAGGTGAAACCAATAAACCTAAGAAACAAAAAACTGATAAAGGTCCTAATGAAAAGGTGAAAGAGAGAAAACTAAATAAGGATTTGATAGATCAATTGCCTATGTCTACCCCTAAAGCCCGAAGGTCTGCACAACTCAGGGTGGAGGTGGAGAAATTAGAAGACAAATAGAAATACATGGGAAATGTATGGGCACCAATCAGAGGCTATGAATTGTTTAATTCCATTATGATAGAAGATTTAGAAATGTCCCAATGTCTAATCCATGGCATTTGAATTTGGGCAAATTGGTTATCTCGAATGTGTTTGTGAATGTTGAACTCCTAAAACTTTTGGCTAAATATTACAATCCCAGCCTCAAAGCCATATGCAATCCACAAGGAAAGCCTATTATACACTTATCCAAGAATTCCATTTGTGAAGTATTTGATTTGGATGAGTTATGTACACATCCTATAGTATATGAGGATTTAGACAAAGAATACTGGAGGATGGACACCACATACAATGGATGGACATTGCTTCTCTACAGGCCTAGGGCAGAGAGAAAAATAGTACCTTTTGATGACAATGATGGACCTCCATTCCATGTGTCCTTGTTTGAACCTTATATGAAATACACATATTATTCCATTGGCCAAGTCCTAGGGTCAGAAGTTCTTGATTTCACGATAATTCCACTAATGGTGATAGCAACAGATATCCAATGTCATAATGCTAGAATTTGACTATGCTTCTTATATTTTTAAGAAGATTGATTCTAGCTTAATTCCAATTAAGAACAACTCCCCAATAGTTTCTTTTGAGCATTATTCACTCCTCATGCACATGGTATTATACTATTGTCAGGAAATGGGAATATGGCTAAACGAACTCAGAACTGCTCAAATAGACAAAAGGGGACAAAAGTTGCCTATGCAGATGTGGACAAGGGTATGGGATAGTAGGTTTGCCCACTCCAGTTATATTTATTTTGAAGAATATTTTGTAAAAGTGTTGTATAGATACTTTAATCATCCCTGTGAATATTCATTCTTAGATGAAATAAAAAGGTTTCTCAAACCAAAAGAATTTGGTGGCCCACCAACTGTTACACACAATTGGGGAGATTGATATTGCTTTGAGGACTCAACTATGGTCAGAATTTATGGTCTTGAAGATACCCCATTTATACTACCCAAGACAGTTCCTGATAGAATTGCTTACTTGGAGATAGTCAGGCAGATGAACTATTCCAATGTGATGAACTTAAGTGCCTATGACAAACAATCCTTCATGCCTAATACTTTGTGCTTCAGGGATTTTATTGTGGTGTCTAAGGAAGGTTATGGTCTCACCAGAGATAAATTAATGCATTACAACATGAGGTGTGTCGAGACAAGAAAATGATTTGATACTGAGGGCTTCATTGATTTTGCTAGAAGAAAATAAAATCTCAGTGGATACACACACATTCCATATCTACATGATGATATTATTAGGAACATGGAAGAAGCCGAAGTCGAATTGGTAATTGAAAAATATAATAGAGAATTAGATGAGAAAAGAAAACAACTTTTAGAAATAGAGTTATTGTCTTTTGGTGATGAGGAATGCGTAGGTGAAGAGGAGCTCCATGAATAGACAAGTAGAATCTCTAGATGAAAAATGGAAGGTTATCAACTTCCTAGATGAGACCAGGATGAAGAGGGGCCTGGTGATGAAGATCCTAGACATTTGGCATATGATTCTTTCATTGTAGATGATCAATTCATTCATTCTTAGGAATTTAAATCATTTTTGTATAAATGTAAAGCAAACGAACTCAAAGAATCAGTTGAAAATGTCACAGCTAATAATGAAAAACAATTGATGGATTTGTTAAAGACAACAGTAGATAATGAGTTGAGGGCTATGACTCCTAACAGAGGTAGATAGTTGCTTAGTGAAGTGGGTGTCATGATATTTCTTGGACTTGACATAAATTCTACATTGATATTTGATGGTTTTTTGCACAATACTAATGATAAATACAAACTCACTCATGAAGGTGTAACAAAGATATATATGGCTACCAAGTATAACAATGATGAAAACTCACTCATGATATGGGCCCTATACACTCCTCATAAGAAGGCTGCCATTATAGATACTGAAAAGACCTTTGGGCATGTTATGACTTTGAAAGTAGGAGAGACTGATCCTTTGATTACTGTAGATATTGGTATAAATGTTGCAAGACTGAATAAAGCATAGGCTCAATTGCTGATCAAGGAGCGAGATGCATATAAACTGAGTTGTGAAAGATTGACAAAGGAAAATGATTTCCTAAAAGATATTGTCATGAATGCCTTTGGAGGATTAATTAAAAGATTAACCCAAGGAGAAAGTTCACAAAGTGCCTAGTCACCATCTATTGATCAAATAGCGCAGGTTCAAATTGACACACTTGTAGCAGTACCACAGGATAGGCATATCCATATGATGCATTGGATGAATAAATTTTGGGATGTCTACTCTGAGAATCATAAGGTTATCCAAGAACATGAGAGGTTAAATAATAGGCTCCAAGAGAAACTCCATAAAATATAGAGTAGGGATACCCTTGACAGTACAAGTATCTCCAGTACCCAATATTTGATCAAACAACATAAGAAATATCATGACCGGCTTCAAAATGATGCCAAGGAATGTGTTGAGGCTTCAAAGACAGGTGTACCTATGTTGTTCAAAACTAATAAGGAGTTGAAGAGAAAAGATGAATGGATTAAGGAATGCCAGGTGATATTACAAGAGTCTCTAGAAGCTCTCAAAGATAAAGACTCAGCATCTGGGGAGGCCTACAAGCATTTGGAAAAGATGGTGACGATAGATGTGATTACAAGGAATGTTATAGAATTTGCTGATACACATCAGAGCCAAGAGTACATGGATCATGATGCTCAGATATACATTTGGCTTAGCAGAGTTTAGTCTAATTATCTTTGTTTATTGTTATGTTAATCCTGTTAATTCTCAAAAGACATTTTGAAGAGTTATGTCTCTTCACAAATATTTCTATATAAGTTGGACATATGATGGTCAATGGATCATTAGTAATAGGAGATAATAGAAGTCCATAATATTTTAAAAGACCATGTTGCAAGTATTATATTGAAAAAGTTAATAGGAGATCTTTGATTTTGTGGCTTTATACTAACATCAATTGTTTGTGGAAATTATTTAGTTATTTGGTTGTCTCCAATTCAGTATTTCTTTATTATTCAAATTGATATATCAATTATATATTAAGTTTGTCAATGCACATTTTCTATACTTGTGTGATTTGATTAATTGGTTTCCTTAAAGAGGAATTAAAATCCTTCTAGTCAGTCATAGTAATCTAGAAGTATTGATTTGGATCACTAAGAAGAACCACATAATTAGGATTGGCATTCTGTCTCCGGATTGATGTTATCTACTATTCTTGCATAGTTCATTCAATTGGTTCCTTCAAGAAAGGATTAAAATTCCTTTTGGTGACTAACAAGAAACCTGATTGTGTCAGTTGGATATTAAGAAGAGTTTGTCAATCATTCCCTTGCACGTTTATACAAGTTATAAACTAAAGCATTGTATCAAATAGTTAGAGTTATTGCCAAGTATACACTAGTGATCTTAGGTTCTCACTTAACTCTATTTACCCAGCAAGGTACTGGTCTTACTCTTTCAATAGTTAAATTCATTTATTAGTTCTTACCTTGTTATTGATTATACAATTTATACCTATCATCTTTTAGATATTAGAAATAGAACTAGTTAGCAAACTTTCATCTATTCCACACCATTTGCCACTGTGGGTAGATCCATTAACCTAGTCACAAAACTTACACTCATTTAATCTGCCTTAACTTTGAAGGTCTACCTACCTAGGTATAGTAGTGCCTAAAGTGCAGGGAGTCATTAACCCTATAGGTTAACTCCATAGCGTTATTTCAAAAATGTTGCCAATCTCATCATAGAGTCTGGCATCCTCTTAGGATTTGCAACCTGCATTTTTGAGACCTAACAAATTGGTGACTCTACTGGGGAACCAAATATAAAGAACCTTGGTAAGAGACCATTCTTTTATAGAGTTAGAAATTTTAAGAATACAAATTGGTAACTCTACTAGCAAGAAGAACCTGGAAAGATAAATTACAACCTCTTCCTATTTACAAAAAATAGGTGGCGACTCTAAAACCTATTATAACTAAAAGTTAGTACCAAATGGATGGTAGAAGATCCATGACGGAAGGGAGGAAGTTACAATCATCCCCACCACTTAGAGCCCTTTCTAAGAAAAATGGAACATCAAGTTATTTTCATCAGAGTAATAATCAGGAGGCCCAAGAGGATAATATAGAAAAAACTATCATAACTCACAATAGTTTTACCCCTTTGCATGAATCAAATGAAAATTTGTCTCAAATCAATGGAGTAATTGATGATATATTGGCAAAATACAGACCTAATCCTCAAGAATAGCTTGAGTTCGAAGCACAAGCCATGAAGGAAATTGATCAAGGGTAGGCTGAGTATAATTATAAAATATCACTACAGTAGGGAGAAGGGGTAAAATATGGATTCATGAATCAAGAGGTGAATAAAAGTCCAAAGGATACAAGGAACATGAATGAAATGTAGTAGAATGTGCTTAAGCTCCAAGAAGAACTTGAAATGATCAAGATAGAGGAAACTGAGATGCTGTTAAAATAGGAGATTCAAAAGATAAAGAATAGGACTAAAATAGCTGCTCCAAAATATATACCTCCACATAGAGGAAATGCTTTGAGGATCACACAAAAAAACTTGCAGCAAAATACAAGTGGTGCTTCTAATCCGCAAGCATCTGGAAGTCATATTCATCAAAATACCCTCCTGAATAATCCTAGAGTACCCCTCATACATAACACCTCTCAACATATGGCTAATCTATACCCACCCCCTGGCCAACAATATTGTAGACCAAAATATCATCATATGAACCCACAATAGCAACATGCTTATGTATGATTACTACCCTAACCCACCACACATGAACGTTCCTCCACAAAATCTCACAAACATATGTGGACAATTTGATCTGACTGGATATCAATTGTATCCATACCCCATTGACAGTAGTTGGAGAAATATAGTTCCCAAGTTTACTGAAAACAATGCAGTATCAGCTGAGGATCATATCAAAAGATTCAATGCCTTTGTACAAGATATTAGTATGGAATATGAAGATGTTAAAATGAGATTATTCATGATGTCTCTGACTGAGGATGCAAGAGACTAGTTCAATAGCTTCCCAGATGCCTTAATCAATTCCCTAACAGATTTTCATAGTCAATTTAAGGAGCAGTATGGCAATTAGTATGCCCCTAAGTTTGCATTACATGTATTGATAAGTATCCAAAAGTACCAAAATGAGTCAGTATGACTTTAATCTGAGATTCTCCAAATTGCACAACAAAATTCCACATGGATCTAAATTGACTGACCCAGTAGCATTAAGTATTTATTTGAAAGCATTTGATCTTAATACAGGGTATGAACTTAGAAACTGATGCCCTAGGATCTTAGCTGAAGCACATAAAGTAGCATTGACTATTGAAAACAATAGAAAAGCTATAGGCATGGTCAACAAAAGAAATAATCTCATAATTCCTCAAAGTCCAAATATTCAACAAAATAATCAAGAAAGTTAGCATAGAAATGAAAGACTTAGGTTGCATGATATGCCATATAATACAAATTGGAAGGATGGGATACCTATTGAAAGAAGTAGAAAGCAACATTATGGCAAAGACACTCTTGATCCTCTAAAGAGAAATGGGGCATATATGGTAGAAGATAATCCCTGGTGTTTGGTGTGCAATTTACCACACTCACCTTAATATTGTGTAGTGGCTAAAATAGTACAATAGGAAGAAGCATCGTATGACTATAATAGAGACAACCACATAATAAACATGATGCAAAATACACCATACTTGCTAAATGAAGACTACTCTTCTATAGAAGAAGAGGGATATGAGTATGATGTAGGGAATTAGAAACATCATATCAACATGGGAAAATAAGAAGTATTCTCAAATCAGGAGGACAGCTATAAGGGACCTACTTGTTATCATAATAAATCACCATATGATCAATGGAGAAAGCCCACTGAAAAGGAAAGAGAAGTTCTTACAATAGCTACAGTAGCCCAAGCTAAAAATGCCTATAATCTAAGGAACGGGACAGTAAGTTTAGAACAGGGAACACCTCAGAGTGTCTTTGTAAAAGATCAAAATTACGAAAGGAATAACGCAAAGTCCTCACTTAAAGAACCATAAAAAATTGAGCAAAATAAAACAAAAGACAAATCACCAATTCAAGAAAAAGAGCATATAATATCAGAAAGGAATGATCAGACTATAGCCCATTCATTTGACATTGCTCATGTGATATCCCAGGTGAAGATATCAGTACCACTTTTGGAAATGATGAAGATAGATAAATATAGAAGTACAGTGGTTAAACTGATTTCAGATATACCAAATCAAAAATATAAGGAATTAGAGAATAGAACAAACAATGTTCAGCAAGAAACAGTCCAAGTTCCTAAAATTTATCTAGGTGATACTCTAACAAAGAATCCCTCACAAGTGGACCCTTTCTACACCACCTTATTAATCAGAAATAGGCTAGTGAGGAACTGCATGATTGACTCAAGTGCATCCATGAATATCATGCCAATAGCGGTCATGAAAGAACTGGGAATGTGGGTTGACACTACATTTGGTAAGTGTTATGTGATGGACAATAGGTCTATCCCAATTGTAGGCATCATGAAGGATGTGAAAATAAAACTAGCTTCCTACCCTGAAGCAACCTATAATATTGATGTCACTGTGGTTGATATTCCACCATATTATGGAATGCTCTTATCAAGATAATGGGCTGTAATGGTAGGAGGGAATGTCTAATTAGATTTATCTTATGTCACAATACTAGTGGGAGGCAAAGAGATCAAGCTGTGTAGGGAGCCAAGATATTAGAACATTATAGAATGCCTAGATCAAAATCAAATAAATCTATTTTGTGATATAGATTTGGGAACATTCAAAATTGAAACAAATCAGCCAAAGTTGCAAAATACTGATCCAATGTATCTATAATCTAAGAAAGAGAAAAATGATGTGTGGAAAATGTATTTTGATGGTGCATGTAGCAAAATGGGAAATGGGGCAAGAGTACTATTTATTTCACCAATAGGTAAAACTTTCAAATACTCATTCTTATTGACATTTGAATGCACAAACAATGTAGCAAAATATGAGGCTCTGCTCATTGGTTTAAATATTTCCATCAAGCATAAGATAAGAAATCTAGCTATATACAGGGATTCAGAATTAGTTACCTCTCAAGTAAAAGGGAAATATTTATCCAAAAATAAGAGGTTGAAGAAATATAGAAATGATGTCTGGGATGATGTTGAGTTGTTTGATGCCTTCTCAATCAACTAGATTGACTAATCAAAAAATATTATGGCAGAGTTTCTAGTGAACATTGCATTAAAAAGGGATGATATCACATTGGTAGGTATTACAAAAATTGAATTCAAAACTAGACCCACTATTCCAGATAATATCCATAACTGGCAAGTGTTTAATAATGAAACCGATATAATCAAATTCCTACATTGTATCGATCACTATGAAGACCAAGAGATTGATTTCAATGCGTTTGTGGAGGAACATGATGGAAAAGAAACTCTCTTTGGTCAAGAGATAGTTCAGCTAAAAATAAACAAAATACCTAAGGGATTCATAGCATTGGAGAAAGTGTTTGATGAATGTGATAGATTTAAAACAAAAGACACACCCATAGTATAGAATGATCTTGAAGAAATTAATTTGGGGATGCAAGCAGCCCCAAAGAATGTATACATTGGAAAGAAGCTGAATCCCAAAATCAAGAGCATGCTCATCAACTTGCTCAGAAAGTATAGACATGTGTTTACATGGTCATATGATGACTTGAAAGCATATAGGGAGGATCTTTTTCAACATGAAATACCATTAAAACTAGATGCTAAACCATTTAGGCAAAAGCAGAGGCCTATTAATCCCACACTGGCCCCTAAAATGTTTGAAGAACTCACAAAGCTAAGGGATGGAGCTATTATCAAACCCATTAGACACTCTTCTTGGGTTTCTAATTTGGTGCCTATCAGAAAGAAAAATGGTGATATTAGATTATGTGTGGACTTTAGGAATCTAAATAAATCCTCTCTTAAGGATAACTATCCCCTTCCTAACATGGAAGTAGTACTGTAAAAAGTCACAGGGTGTGAACTATTGTCCATGATGGATGGTTTCTCAAGATATAATCAAGTGAAAGTCAAAGAATCAGAACAATATAAGACTACATTCACCACACCATCAGGAATGTATGTATATTTAAGAATGCCATTTGGACTCACGAATGCTAGAGCAACATTCCAAAGGGTGATGGATGTGGCCTTTGTAGAATTGATTAACGAAATCATGGTAGTATATCAGGATGACATGACAGCATATTCCAAAAGGGCTGAAGATCATTGTACACACTTAGAGAAAATTTTTATTAAAGCCTTAGAATATGGAATTTTGTTGAATCCTAAGAAGTGCCATTTCACAGTAACAGAGGGCAAGCTGCTGGGTCACATAGATCCTGAAAGAGTAAGAGCCATTGACCAAGTTCCCATTCCCAAGAATGTGAAAGCTATACAATCATTCTTTGGCCAAATCAGCTTTGTTAGGAGATTCATATAAAATTTTGTAGAGATTGTTAATCCCATATCAAGAATGTTAAACAAGAATACATAAGTGAAATGGATAGAGGAAACATTAGAGACATTTGCTACCATTAAGAAGGTAATCAAGGAAGCCCTAGGTATAATATCTCCTAACTTCAGTAAACCATTTCAGTTGTTCTCATTTACCTCATACCATACAGTTGCAGCAGTAATGTTACAGAAAAATAATGAGGGACATGAACAACCCATTTCATTTTTTAGCAAGTCTCTTCAAAATGTAGAGTTAAAATATGACATAGTTGAGAAACAGGTGTATGCATTGGTGAAAGCAGTCAAATCTTTTAGGCCATACTTGGTTGGAGCTGAAATAATAGCATATGTGCCTAATGCTGCAGTGAAAGATGTATTAGTTCAAATTGAGGTCACGGGCAGAAGGTGCAGATGGATTGATAAAATTTAGGAGTTTAATATTGAAATCCAAATCACCAAACTAGTAAGAGGATAGGGTCTTGCTAGACTAATGGCCAAAAACAATCTTGAGGCTTCTCAGATATGTAATACTGATGATGTTAATAACATGATTTCTAGAATTGAGCATACTCCATGGTATACTGATATCATATATTATCTGAAACATATGAAATGTCCTAAAGGATATGATGATAACAAGAAAAGGACACTTAAATTATAGGCTTCAAAGTATGTGTTTATCGATGGGGATCTTTATATGAAATGTCCTGAAAGAGTTACATGAAGGAGTGTGTGGAGGACACTTCTCAACAAAAACTACAGCTCACAAGATCCTGAGGGCTGGATACTATTGGCCTTGAGTTTTCAATGATTCATGTCATTATACAAGAAAATGTGAGGCATGCTAGAAATTTTTAGGAAAATTAAAATATCGGGGACCATTACCCTTGAAACCTATATAGGTGGAAGCTCCATTCCATCGATGGGGAATTGACTTCATAGGAGAGATTGCAGAAAAGTCAAGCAGAGGACACAAATGGATTTTAGTGGCATGGATTACTTCACAAAATGGGTGGAAGCAATCCCAACTAAACAAGCAACAAGTAAAGTGGTGATCAATTTTTTAATGGAAAACATTATATTTAGATTTGGCACACTAGTGAGGTTGATTACAGACAACAGAATGTGCTTTAGGTTTGATGAGTTCAAAAATTTCTGTAATGTATATGCCATCACTGTGTCTTATGCTACCCCTTATCACCCACAAGCAAATGGCTCGGTAGAATCTAGTAATAAAAATCTTTTGAAAATTATAAAAAGAATGTTGGAAGGAAACAAAAAAGCATGGGATTCAAAGTTGAGAATGACTGTGTGGGCTGATAGGATTACCATGAAGAGAGCAATTGGAAGATCCCCTTTTTAATTGGTGTATGGAATACAAGCAAGGATGCCATTAGAAAATCTTTCACCAGTTTACAAATTTGTTCTTTAAGAGGATTTAGACATTCCCAGACTAATGGAGGAAAGAATAGAACATCTTGCAAAACTTGATAAAATAAGGAGAATGGCTCAAAAGCAGAACATCAAATTGTAATCACAAGTAAAATACCTTTTTGACAAGAAAGCCAAGGATAGAAAATTTGAGATAGATGACTTGGTATTGATGTGGAATGCTAGATGCCAAGAGAAAGGAAAGCATAGAAAGTTTGAAGCCTTGTGGTTAGGTCCTTTTGTTGTCATTGGCAAAGGAGGAGGAGATTCATACTATCTGCAAAATATGTCTGGAGAAGAGCAGGAACTGCCAATGCATGGATAGTTTTTGAAACCTTTCTTTTCATGAAGGCATCAAAATCATGCACAAAGAGAGATAAGTGTTGCCAGTTCATGGACAACTCTTAAATAATTCTCAAAGTACTCCTATTCCATGCATAGTAGTTTAGGGAAATCAAGAGAGATTAGGATCTACCAGTACATGGATAGTCCTAGGAATCCTTCAACAATAACAAAAATCTTTTCCATGTATACTAGTATAGGATCATCCCCATTTTACATCATTGTCATTTCCAATGACCATTCTCATTTCATCCATATATATTCCTAAAATACTATAAAATTGTCATCCCCAACAAATAAAATACCTAGTCTATGCTCCCAAAGATCTAAATTCTTGTTATATCCGCAAGGGGTATACGTCCCAGACAGAGCCACTGTTGGGACAGGAAAATTTCAAAATTTTCCTATACTCTTATCCATCCCCTATCCAACCAAATCAGAACATTATACCCCCAAAATCATAATAATAGACGATAAATTCCATAAACATAACATGATTTGTATAATAAGATCCCTACCATAACTATTTGTCTCACCTCCCAAACCATAATCTGAAAAAACCTTCAGTTCTCTGATTTCGGCAAGAAATTAGTTTTTCATACTGACCTATCTTCCATTTGAAGCAGATTAGATGTGTATCAGCATTAGGAGTAAAGTTAGAATAAGAATTTCAAGAAGCCCCGATAAAGGAAGTTATGCCGATGACCCGTTATCGGAAAGAGAATCCCCAGTCACACCAAATTGATCGAATACAAGGACCATTGGGATGAGAAAGCATTATCAGAAAATACTTCGAACCTTCCCTCGACAGCGTAGATCACACTGATGGGGAAATTTGTCAAGGTTCTTGTTGAACAACTCAGGGAACATATTGAACTATCAACTCATTGGGAAGAGATGCACATCAGAACAAAAAATTAATGTTTCTCTAACCTTATGATGTCTCAGCGACCATAAGGCAGTTTCAACCAAAGTCATACCGATATATGTGAAGGATATAACTCATCGGCAAAAGGAAGTAGATCGGAGTAGGATTTATAGGTCCTATCAAGTCTATAGTCACAACGACAGAGGATTTCGGTGACATATGATTGTGATCATTCTGATGAAGAAAGAATAGAAAGGACAACATTAAGGAACCAACAAGGATCAGATAAATCAAATAAGGTCATCCCGATAGTATATGTTGTTCCGATGAAGACAATAACCACACACATCGATGAGACTCTTTCTGATAGGTCACATGTGTCAGAAAGACAAGTGATATCGGTATCGATTTCTTGGGTCTTATCGATTTCACTAATTTGCCCTGTAAAGAGAAATTGATAAACATTTTGGGAAGACTCATACTGATATAAATAATTAATATCAGAGAGATTTAAAATATCAGAGTAGGATGATGTTCTCATAATGATAGTGTAAGTCAGGCCAAAAAAAACTTCTATGCTCATTCTTATATCAGATAATCATTGAAACGTCTCACCGATATAAACATATATATGCTTTCATGAAAAGTGACATCGAGGAAATAAAATAAAGGGTCACAACTATTGAGTCATCTACAAATATTCACACCATAAGAAGCATTTAGATCACACCGACATTACAAAAGTCCTGCCAATGAAGGACGTTATGATGATGTGAAATTTCTAAATGATTATGGACATTAATGCCACTAGAAGTATTAATTATAGCCTGAGAAGAAATCCCCAGAGGTCATTCTAAATCATTGCAATTGTGTTTGAAAGAATTGTCTACAGGTAGACACATAAAACCTCTGTGTGGTGACTTACAATTTGTATGTGCTATTCAGAATTATAACTAATGGAGACACCAGTAAAGGGCAAGGGTAGAAAATAATAGGATGAAACCAGTGAACCTAAGAAACAAAAAACTGATAAAGGTCCTGATGAAAAGGTGAAAGAGAGAAAACTAAATCAGGATTTGATAGATCAATTTCTTGGGTCTACTCCTAAAGCCCAAAGGTTTACACAATTTAGGGTGGAGGTGGAGAAGTTAGAAGACAAATACAAATACATGGGAAATGTATGGACACCAATCAGAGGCTATGAATTGTTTAAATTCCATTATGATAGAAGATTTATAAATGTCCCAATGTCTAATCCGTGACATTTGAATTTGGGCAAATTGGTTGTCCTAGATGTGTTTGTGAATGTGGAACTCCTAAAACTTTTGGCTAAATATTACAATCCTAGCCTCAAATCCATATGCAATCCACAAGGAGAGCATGTTATACACTTATCCAAAAATTCCATTTGTGAAGTATTTGATTTGGATGAGTTATGTACACATCCCATAGTATATGAGGATTTAGACAAAGAATACTGGAGGATGGACACCATATATAATGGATGGAGATTTCTTCTCCACAGGCCTGGGGAAGAGGGAAAAACAATACCTTCTAATGATGGACCTCCATTCCATGTGTCCTTATTTGAACCTTATATGAAATACACATATTATTCCATTGGCCAAGTCCTAGGGTTAGAAGTTCCTGATTTCATGACAATTCCATTAATGGTGAGAGCAACAGATATCCAATGTCATAATGCTAGGCAATTTGACTATGCTACTTATATTTTTAGGAAGATTGATTCTAGCTTAATTACAATTAAGAACAACACCCCAATAGTTTCTTTTGAGCATTATTCACTCCTCATGCACATGGTATTACACTATGGCCAAGAAATGGGAATATGGCCAAATGAACTCCGAATTGCTCAAATAGACAAAAGGGGACAAATGTTGCTTATGCAGATGTGGACAAGGGTATGGGATAGTAGGTTTACCCACTCCAGTTACATTTATTTTGAAGAATATTTTGTAAAAGTGTTGTATAGATACTTTAATCATCCCTGTGAATATTCATTATTAGATGAAATACAAAGGTTTCTCATATCAAAAGACTTTGGTGGCCCTCCAACTGTCACACACAATTGGGGAGATTGGTATTGCTTTGAGGACTCAACTATGGTCATAATTTATGGTTTTGAAGATACCCCATTTATACTATGCAAGACATTTCCTGATAGGATTACTTACTTGGAGATAGTTAGGCAGATGAACTATTCCAATGTGATGAACTTAAGTGCCTATGACAAACAATCCTTCATGCCTAGTACTCTGTGCTTCAGGGATTTTACTGTGGTGTCTAAGGAAGGTTATGGTCTCATTAGAGATAAATTAATTCATTACAACATGAAGTGTGCCGAGACAAGAAAAGGATTTGATCCTGAGGGCTTCATTGATTTTGCTAGAAGAAAACAAAATCTCAGTGGATACACATATTATATATCTACATAATGATATTATTAGGAACAAGGAAGAAGCTGGAGTTGAATTGGTAATTGAAAAATATAATGGAGAATTAGATGAGAAAAGAAAACAACTTTTAGAAATAGAGTTATTGTCTTCTGGTGATGAGGAATTCGCAGGTGAAGAGGAGCTCCATGACCAGACAAGTAAAATCTCTAGACGAAAAATGGAAGGTTATCAAATTCCTAGTAGAGAGAAGGATGTTGAGAGGCCTGGTGATGAGGATCCTAGATAGTTGGCATATGATTCTTTCATTGCAGATGATCAATTCATTCATTCTTAGGAATTTAAATCATTTTTGTATAAATGTAAATGAAAGGAACTTAAAGAATTGGTTGAAGATGTCACAGCTGATAATGAAAAACAATTGATGGATGTGTTAAAGACAATAGTAGATAATGAGTTGAGGGCTATGAATCCTAATAGAGGTAGACAGTTGCTTAGAGAAGTGTGTGTCATGATATTTTCTAGACTTGACATAAATTCTGCCTTAGTATTTGATAGTTTTTTGCACAATACTGATGATAAATACAAACTCACTCTTGAACATGTAACAGAGATATATACGGGTACCAAGTATAACAATGATGAAAAATCAATCATGATATGGGCCATATAACCTCCTCATAAGAAGACTGCCATTATAGATACTGAAAAAACCTTTGGGTAAGTTATGACTTTGAAAGTAGGAGAGACTAATCCTTTGATTACTGCAGATATTGATATAAATGTTGCAAGACTGAATAAAGCACAGGCTCAATTGCTGATCAAGAAGCGAGATGCATATAAACTAAGTTGTGAATGATTGACAAAGGAAAATGATTTCCTAAAAGATACTGTCGAGAATGCCTTTGGAGGATCAATTAAAAGATTAACCCAAGGAGAAAGTTCACAAAGTGCCTAGTCACCATATATTGATAAAATAGCCCAGGTTCAAATTGACACACTTGCAGCAATACTATAGAATAGGCATATCCATATGATGCATTGGATGAATAAATGATGGAATGTCTACTCTGAGAATCATAAGATTATCCAAGAACATGAGAGGTTAAATAATAGGCTCCAAGAGAAACTTGACAAAATACATAGTAGGGATACCCCTAGCAGTACAGGTATCTCCAGTGCCCAAGATTTGATTGAACAACATAAGAAATATCATGACCACCAGCAAAATGATGCCAAGGAATGTGTTGAGGCTTCAAAGACATGTGTACCTATGTTGTTCAAAACTAATAAGGAGTTAAGGAGAAAAGATGAATGGATTAAAGAATGCTAGGTGCTATTACAGGAGGCACTAGAAGCTCTCAAAGATAAAGACTCAGTATCTTGGGAGGCCTATAAGTATTTGGAAAAGATGGTGATGATAGATGTGATTACAAGGAATGCTATAGAATTTTCTGATACAAATCAGAGCCAAGAGTACCTAGATCATGTTGCTTAGATATACCTGTGGCTTAGCAGAGATTAGTGTCATTATCTTTGTGTATTGTTATGTTAATCCTTTTAATTCTCAAAAGACATTTTGAAGAGTTATGTCTCTTCACAAATATTTCTATATAAGTTGGTCATATGATGGTCAATGGATCATCAGTAGTAGGAGATAATAGAAGAAGTCCATAATATTTTAAAAGACCATGTTTCAAGTATTATATTGAAAAATTTAATAGGAGATCTTTGATTCTGTGGCTTTATGCTAGCATCAATTGTTGTTGAAATTATTCAGTTATTTGGTTGTCTCTAGTTCAGTATTTCTTTATTGTTCAAATTGATTTATCAAGTATATATTAAGTTTGTCAATGCACATTTGATGTACTTGTGTGATTTGATTAATTGGTTTCCTTAAAGAGGAATTAAAATCCTTCTGGTCAGTCACAGTAATCTAGAAGTATTGATTTGGATCACTAAGAAGAACCACATAATTAGGATTGGCCTTATGTCTCCAAGTTGATGTTATCTATTGTTCTTGCATAGTTCATTCAATTGGTTCCTTTAAGAAAGGATTAAAATTCCTTCTGGTGAATAATAAGAAACCTAATTGTGTCAGTTGGATATTAAGAAGAGTCTGTCAATCATTCCCTTACATGTTTATACAAGTTATAAATTAAAGCGTTGTCCCAAATAGTTAGAGTTATTGCCAAGTATAAACCAGTGATATTAGGTTATCACTTAACTCTATTTACCCAACAAGGCATTGGTCTTACTCTTTCAATAGTTAAATTTATTTATTAGTTCTTACCTTGATATTGCTTATACAATTTATACCTATCATCTTTCAGATATTAGAAATAGAACTAGTTAGCAAACTTTCATCTATTCCACACCATTTGCCACTGTGGGTAGATCCATTAACCTAGTCACAAAACTTACACCCATTTAATCTGCCTTAACTTTCAAGGTCTACCCGCCTAGGTATAGCAGTGCATAGAGTGCAGGGAGTCATTAACCCTATAGGTTAACTCTGTCGTATTAGTTCAAAAATGTTTCCAATCTGATCATAGAGTTTGGCATCTTCTTAGGATTTGCAACCTACATTTTTGAGAGCTAACAGGGTGAATGAAAGCACTTTGATCTTGACTTAGACAAGCGGTTGATGTTTTCACATGCTTAAGATTAAACTCTTGATATACCTCTTGGGTTGCTTGACTGGAAGTGGAATTAGGAGACTCATGGATAGGCTCTTGGTCAACAACATGAAGGTATGATGGGTATTGACTTGGACTCATGATAGGAGGTTCATGAATAGGCTTGAGGGCTTGTGGGTCACATGATGGGCTTGAAGGGCTAGGCATGTTATCGGAGGGCTCTTGAAGAGGCCCAAGGGTAGGTGTTTGGTAACATGGCGATGTTTTACTCCTTGCTAGTGGCCAATGGATCACATCCTTTGCAAGTGTATGGTTATAGGGACAATATAGGGGATGGATGATAAGGGTAGATGGTGTTGTAGGCTTAAGATTAGGATTAGCTTGAGGGATAATTGGATTGGACATATTAGGGTTGGATGGATTGGGACTAGGATTGGGATTAATCTTACCACAATTTATTAGGTTTTTGATCAATCTCTTAAGTTTGGCACATTTGAGTGTCATATGGCCCTTACACCTATGGTATGCACAATAATGGTTTTCATTATACCAATGGGGTTTAAGGTATATTTCTTCAAAGGGTTCTATTGGTGGTAGCTCAATCAAATTTGCTTGGACCAATTATTGTAGGGTCATCTCCAAGGGATCTTTTTGTGGAAGATTGGGAGAACATGGTAATGAAGGGAATGAAGGTCTTGATGGATTAGAAGGTTGGTATATCAATGGAGTAGAATTGGGATCACATGAAGGTGTTAGGATAGGACTAGTTGGCTCACGTGTTTGCATATGATTGGATGGTGAAGGCCACTCATTGGATGCATTGGCTAGATTGGTATCTCCCTTGTCAAAGGTAATTAAGTCTTATATAGGATAACTTGGGCTTGGATGATTTATGTACAAAGGGCCACTTGGACTTGCATGTGCTTCTTGTTGCAAAGGTGGACTTAGGTCTATCAACGGTGCTTGATGGTCTTGATGTGGAATTGACATGATGTGTAGATAGATTGGGTTGGTGTGATGGTGAAGGTGAAACATAGGATTGTGGTTGAATGTGTTGAGGTTGAGATGATGTTTGGACTTCTTGTTGTGATATGACTTGTTTTTGTTGTTGTTGGTGATTGTGTTGATGTGATGGTTGAAATTGTTGAATTGGTTGATGTTGTTGTGATATGGATTGATATGGATAAGGGTTGACATTGGAAGGGTTATTATAGGGTGATGAAGTATTGATGTGACATGTGGATGGATAAGGTTGATATGAAGTGGGAGATGATAACATGTAAGGTTGATGTGGAATTGATTGTTAATATTGAATGGATAGAGGATGATGTTTTTGTTGGGTTTTACAAGTGGCCATGAGATGTTGTGCTTGTGCTATGAATTGTTGCAAGTGAGGTGATTGACTTGTTTGAAGCTGAAGTTGTTGAATCATGAATTGTACCCTTTGAATGGTTCATTGGTCTAGGGGTTGTGGTGCTTGACAAACTGATTGAGGAGATCTTGGAAGTTGGGTAGTATCTCTTCTAATGTTGTCATGTTCTCACAATGTGTTTAAGTATTAAGACCCTTTTGGCAAGTGCTTGATTATGATTTAGATGATGATGTGGATATGATTAGGATATGTTTAGGATGAAATTGAATGGATGATGTGGAATGACAAGATTAGATGATGTGGATTAAATTGAGTTGGATGTGATGTGTAGGATGACTTGTTTATGTGTTTGGTGTTTATAGCTTGATTTGGTAATGTTCAAACAAATGATTATGCATGTACACACATGAATCACTCACGGAAGACACATAACCAAGTTTAAATTTGAAAATAAAATGTGATGATTAAGAACACACTTGAAAACACATCAACAAGCCCTATGACTAGTCAAGTGGGGTATGGCCAATTACGTCTTAGGCTAGATTGCACAAGGTTGACTAGGGATGTAATGAAAGAGAAATCCTGCCACATAGTCAAGAGAAAGGGGTAACCCACCCTTCACCTTAACTTCCCAAAGGTATAAAGTTTTTTGGGGCTTAGCCAAGAGTGACAAGATTCCAACTCTCAAAGGAGGGTGTCTTTCAATTTAGCCTTGATTGAGGTCATCCCTTGGAGTGGTCTGTCTCCAAGCAGGCCTCCTAAGAAGGGTATGACAATAGCAAACCAAGTGAGTTGTCACTTGATTCACACTTGTAGTTGTTAATTGACCCTTAGAAAATGAAATGTGTGGAAGACAATTCAAGTACTTGTTCTTTTTAGATCCCAAATCAAGATGTGTGATTGAAGACACTTGTTCATTTTAGCCTAATTTCAATGATGTGATTGCAAGCAAGTTGTTTGTTTTAAGCCCAAAATCCAAATGTGTGATCAAACAATGATTAAGAGATGAGAGATGAAATGATTGTACCTGGTTTATTATCACTTTCCAAGTTGCTATTGTGATTGATCTAAATTCTACTCTAGTTCCTTTGATGCACCTACAAGCCACAAAATTAAAAAACCAACAAGTAAACTTGTAAAGAAGACAATTAAGTGAAAAAGATGAAATCTAATGAAAAATGATCTGATATAGAAAAATGGATTGTATAAACAGATTCTTCAGGAAATTCTATGCACTTTAAAAAAAATTCATTGAAATCTGATCATTTTTCCAAAATATATGCTCATTTGAAGTTTGCAATGAACTTTTATTTTGACTGTGAAAAAAGGCTAGAAAATGGTAGTCACCTAGTAATTTCTTCTCCATTGTGAAGTTCATCCTCCCAGCTTTCCAGCAAGTCCTTGTTTGCACGATTTGGCCTCTGTATGTGAAAGCTATGATAAAAAGAAAAAAAATTGCCCTCTTATGGCATATAGGAGGCACTAGATCACCCTAACAGTTTGATTTGACTGCTAGTAGCTAGCGCTTAGCTGGTCACATGCACTATTCATTGTAGCTATGAAGTTTGATGGTTTAAGGTCGACGGGGCCCCTAGTCACCCATATGACTAGGGGCTAAGAATGAACAAAAATAAAAAAGGAAAACAATCCTAGAGGGCTGTCTTCTTTCCCGCAGTCACCAGGGTGACCGAACCTTATAATTGAAAGCCTTAAAGCCTAGCAGTTAGGAGAGGATCCGATGGTCTCGGGGCCTTAGAGCCCTGTTGCTGCCATTGAAGACGATATAGACCACCGTCCAAGGTAGATCGACCACAGTGGTGTAGCGCTTAAGACAAGGTGTCGACTAGATCGATGGTGGAAACAAGACTTTTAAAGGTGTCGACTAAGGTTTTCAAAGGTGGAGATTGCAAATGGAGTGACGATCAGGGGCTATATGAAGGTAGCAATGAGATTATAAGTAGAGATTGACTAGGGTGGAGGACTGTAGCAGAGGCATGAGATTTAGGGTTTTTTAATCTAGTGGCAGGAGATCTTGAAATAAGTAGCAAATAATGGAGATGCTAGGGTAGATTAGTTGGTTTTCGATAGGGATAGCGACTAACTGCTAAATGGTGGCAATAGGAGAGATAAGGGGTTCGATGGATTTTAGAGTATCTGCAAAGAAGATACCGATGGAGGATTAAGAAGTAGGGGTCGATGAAATAGCAGGTGGCAACGGTGCTCTTCATAGGTGGTGACCAATCAATATGCAATGGCGATAGTTTCACAGAGGAGTTGGGGATTTTTCAATAACATTACCCCTGCAAAAATATAAAACCGACCACTGTAATACAAATGTTTCTAATAGATAATACAAAACCATGCAATGGAAATGGATTAGCCATGAAATTCAATGAAACCCAAAACAAATCAGTTCCAGCAGAGACCCCATGTAGGATGTACAGCTCCATACAGATCTGTATGCTACGACCTGTGAAAATAAAAAAAATTCAAATTTTTTTCAAAAATTTGGTAGTCACAAAAACTAGGCAAATTATAGTCAAAATTCATGGAAATAGCCTCTTGGACACAATGGTTATGTTTGTTTCAGCCCAGGAGGTCACCTGCAACAATTTACTCCCAAATTTGCAAAACTTGACAAAACTAGTGTTAGAAGTATGCAAATTTTTGCAACAAAAACCTGTAAAACTAATGATTAGATCCAATAGGGCATGTTCACGTTGGGTTCACCAAAAATGTATATGAAAAATTTGGATAAAATGAAAATGATAAAATAATACAATGCATTACCTAATCCAAATCTTCAATACCTCGAATAGATAGATGCAATGATGGATGCATGCATGATGAATTGATTGATTGAGATTTGATATGTTGGTTGCTCAATTCAACAGCATAACATTAAGATGAAGATGATAGATAGAAGATAATGGATGAAAGATAATGGATGATAGATGAAAGATTGTAGATAAATTTTGGTAGCATAAGGATGCATGAAAGGTGGATTCTATAAAATGGCTTATAAAAGGGTTGATTTATAGGCAAGGGATGATTCAAATGGATGGCTAAGATTGAAAGGCTAAATGATTGATGTGGACGGCTAGGATTGATTAGTTATTCCCACTCTTCAAGGAAGGTGTAGTCATGTGATAAGTGTAAGGAGGAGGATAGGGCTCATGTGTGACCGTATACACAAAAAATCTTATTTCATAAGTTTATGCATGATTTTGTACACATAAAGGATATTAAATGAAAGTTGTACTACCACACATGATTTAAATGAGAGGTGGACAAGTGTTGGAATGTGGTGAAAGGTGAGGATAAATTAGTTGGAAAATTAATTAAATAAATAGGATTTATTTAATTAATTAGATAGTGGGGTTAGGATAGGATAAATGGGATTATGAATGGGAAATTAATTAAATAAATTAAATTTATTTAATTAATTGGCTAATGAATAAGTGGATTTGAGAGTGGGATTAGGATAAAATGCTACATGATGTCTAAATAATGTATTTGACTAGGAGTTGCAAGACATGGACAAATTTGGGGACAAATTTGGGTGTCTACAAGCCTATATTTATCTTAAAAAATTCTAATAATTGGTTGACAAGATGATTGAAAGAATTTATGGAATGGTTAGGGAGTGAACAAAACTAGTCCAATGCACTATCTTTCAAAAAGCATGGGAAGAATTTTTCTAATAACTCATCCTAAAAGATAAATTATGTGCATAATGCCATGAATGTTGATACATGTGTCTGAGGGTTCCCTTTTCCATTATATTTTTCAAAACTAGGAATTTCAAATTCTATAGGCAAATAGGTAGCTAAAATGCATAGTGACAATGGGCTACAATAGACATAAGGTGATATGATAGTGTTGGAGTAGCTGTGTTGTACACCTTCCATAACATTGGTATTATTTTATTATGTAAAATAAATATTTATTTGTGGCACATCATGGGTGATGTGTTTAGCCACATTAAATATTTATTTGGTGCCACTTGTAATCATTGTATGTAACATTGGGTTAATTATTTTATGTGTGTGGGACACATAAAGTAATTAATTATTTATTTGTAATTATTTAATTATTGGGAAAACTTAGTACCAATAATTAAGTGTGGGAGTCAATGGTTTTGGGGAAGATGGTTTTACCATACCGCATGTTGTATTTGTGTGAGCTTATCTCTATAAAAGCAAACACACATGTAGTTGTTGTGGTTGGTTGGTTTAGCTTGTTGGCTGGATTTGACTTGATTGAGCAACTCTTGTAGGTTGCATTTCTGAGGGTTTGAAGCATGGAATTTGATGTTTGGTTACATGCTTTTTCACATGGATTGTAGATAGAGAGCTTGATGCTCCAAGGTATTCATTATGTATTGTAATATTTATTGTTGAATAATATATGAGAGATGGATTCTTTTCGAGGCTAGGTTTTTCCCTTAATGAGGGTTTTCCCAGGGTATATCTTGTGTCACCCATTGATGGTATGATTGTCTATTTCTTTTGGATATGGATTTCTAGTTATTGTTGCACATTAATCTCTCATTGGGTTATGAGAAATTAGTCTATATGGATGCATATTTCCAACATTTGGTATTAGATCTTTGTTGCCATGATTTGGGAGGAAATCCATGTTTGATAACCATAGCTATGAGTGGATTTTTTGTGTATAGTGGAATCCATGGCTTTGCATAAAAGAATGAAGGTATATTCATAGTTACAAGGTTGTTTGTAGACTTGGTTTGTTGTAGATCTAGGGTTTCATGGAGATTTGGCAAGTGGGTCTTTGATTTGGGCTCTTTCTATGGAGGGTTTTGGAGGTTAGCTTTTGCAAGAATCCTCCTAGACAAAAAAAACCCTACCATTGGATTCAAGAGGTCTCGTAGGTGAAGAAAAACATATAACTTGACATATTTCAAAGATAATTTTTTTTTTACTATTTTGATGCCCTAGGGGAATCTCTAGAGGAATCTTCCATACGATACAAATAATATCCCCTATGCATCATACATGCATAGGTATGCCTTTTGCAGGAATTTATTTTTAAAATTCCTTTGGTTCTTGTCTGCAAATTTATTTTTTAAATTAAAAAATTAAAAAAAAAGGGACTAGCCCCTCGGTATGGGGTCGCTAATCCCTGTACCAGGATGGTCAACCCCTAGCCGACAGGGACAAGCTGGTCGATAGGGGTTTGTCTCCTATTGGCTCCCGGCTGCCCTGAGTAGTGGGCCAGCGAGTTAAAGCCCAGTCCCAGCTCACTGGTTTGAGGAGTCCCGACCATTAATCTAGTACTTCCAGTCAATCTGGCAGGGTCAAAGCCTAGCCAGTGGGCCCATATATTTAATATTTTAAAAATTAAATTTCAAACATTTAAATTGAAATTTAAACCTGTTTTAATACCATTTGGAATCTACCACCCGCGTGCCACCAAGGCGTCACTTGAGCACCACCCCTGGGCCACCCAGCTGCCACTAGGGCCAACCTTATAGGCTTATTGGAAATGTTTTTCCAAAGGCCTTGTCATACAGTGTCGAAAATTTAAATTTTTATAGTCAACAAAAAGCTCTTTCTATGTACTACTCCATGGTATCAAATTTTTTTTTTAGATTTTTCCATTTTGACAGTGCTTTGCCAACTAGAAGCCAAATGTGTGGTTTAAGCTTTGATGAGGCATAAATTATGCATATAGAGTCAGATTTTGGACTTTGTATAGGTGTTGGAAAGGTATTTTTGAGACTACACAGTGGATCAAGTTTGGAGATGATATGCTAAGGTTTGTTTAGTTTGAGCTATTTTTAGTCCCTTTGACTTATGGTGTGTTTGTGAGTTGATGGAAAATTGAATATAAGGTGATTTGGTGTTTAAGTCATTATATACTTACAGGTTTATCTTTGATTTTCCTCAGTTGACATGGTTACCAGTATATTGTTGAGTTTGCATGATGCCTTGTGAGATATATAGGTTGTGCAGTGTTGTAGGTTGTCTATTCTTACATCTTACATATATGACTTGGATGTGGGTTGTCTATGCCCATAGATGTTTCAGTGTTGATGTAGATTCTAATTTGTGGCATGGTTTAGCCACATGTTTCATTGGTTTGCTTGTCATTATGAGATATAGAGAGAGATGGTATTACCTGATATAGTCATGATATGGGACCTATGTTTGTTGACTACATGGTACAATTGTGTGAGACTTGATGGGAGTTTGGTGTAGGTACATTGGGTAGTGATCATGGTGTCATGGATGTTCCTTGTTTGGTTGGGACTTTGAAATGACATGATTATTTTACAGGTGGAGTTTTGATGGTATTGGATTGATGTTTGGTTTATAGGTTTTGTTCATCTTCTTGGTTTAGAGAATATGGTTTACTCGACCTTTTGGGAGTTTTTGTTGTTGCAGTGGGATTCTTTAATTATGTTGGGGCCATGGATGAACTTCATTTATGAGATGGTTATCATGATGGCATGGATAGCTTGGTTACATGATTCAGTGGGAGCTTTTGACAGTGATGGATTGATGTTTATCATGTTTCCATGTATAGCTTGGTATCATGATTCAGTGGGAGCTTTGGCAAGATATGGTTATCTTCATGTTATTTGGAGATGTTGATCCTTAGTTTAGAGATGTTGGTACTGTGTCTTGGTTTTCTCTTGATCATGTGTTTGAGTTTTCACATGATACAAGTTCTCTTGAGATAGGATATGTGCATTAGTGCATGTGATCTACCTTTGAAGATATGATTAGATCATGATGTCATGATTAGGTTCGTGATTCTATAGTTGGAACCTTGACTATGATCTTGTTGCTTCTCTTGGTATTGGGTACATTCTTCATGTTCTTGGGAGCTTCATGATGGTGTGGTTTTTCATTTGGATTTTAGCTTGGATTGATCATGGAGGTACTCATGGGTACTTGGAGACTTAGGTGAGACTTGAGATCTCTTAGGATTAGAGACATGTGTTGATATGGTTACTCTTTGATGAGGATTTCAGCAGCAAGATTAAGGAGCCTACACCTTGGTTGGACATGCATTCAACATGGACCTATTGAGGAAATTGTTCTTGGAGAGAGTCTATGAGGATTCATGCACTTTGGAGAAACAATCTCATCCCCACTCTTGATCCACTTAGTGGTGAATGATTTGATAGGTATGCCCACCTATTATTCAAATGCATTCTTTTCTTTGTATCTTATCTTCTCATGCTTGAGTCTTGAGCTATGGATTATGATTGTGAGGACTTGTTTGAGGAGTAGATGCATGGTTATGATTAGTTATCTCCTTATGTTTGATTCTGAGTTGTTATGAGATCATTGTGTGTAATGGAGATGATTAGTGGCTTTAGTCTTATTCTCACTTTGGGACGGTTATGAGTTTGATCTAACATTGGTTTGAGAGGCTTGCATCTTGATTTGTTGGATGTTGAGAAGGCATCTTGTTTTGGTGTTGTAAAGGAGATCATACTTTTCATAGCTATACCACATTAGTGTGGATAGAAGGACATGGTTATGATTTGCAAGTTCTCTCTTGATTAGTCTTACTCTTCTTCCTGGATGTTTGTGTTCACATGACATTAGAGTTGAGATGTTTATGGAACTATTGAGACTTTTTGACTTCTTTCTCTTATTATTTGGAGGATTTGGGAGAGATATGGACTTGAGGTGAGAGCTATGTTGAAGATATTTAGTTTGTATATTTTGCATATCTATGTGTGTGTTCTTTGACACTATGTGATAGAGGATTTAGCCATATCTTCTATGTGAGTGCTATTAGTAGATCTTTGCATGCCTTGATCTATTTTCAGATTTTACATTTACTCATGCAGTGGGAGTTCTAGGATGTATACAATTCCTTTGTTGGTTGTTCTCATTATACTATGGTATGGAGGGTGTTGAGGTTTGTTATCACATGCATTGTGTTGTTACCTTGGAGGAATTCTTTATGTAGGAT
The DNA here is from genome assembly GCA_027924645.1 of Cunninghamia lanceolata. Taxonomy (NCBI): domain Eukaryota; kingdom Viridiplantae; phylum Streptophyta; class Pinopsida; order Cupressales; family Cupressaceae; genus Cunninghamia; species Cunninghamia lanceolata. Next base: position 6,174,038 of record BSBN01000205.1, read on the forward strand.
TGAGTATATACATGAACATGTTATCATTGTGATTTGAGTTGGATATGTTGATGGCATAAGGTCTACTTGTTATCATTTGTATACCTTGGTTTGGATGTATGGTTATTTGATGCATTAGCAACTAGTTGTGGTTGCTATTTTAGCTATGATGATTGATTCTTGTCAGCTACTCGGGCCTATTTGTTACCATTGGATTTGGTGTTTGTGTTTGGATATTAGTTGATGTACGTTTCTTGCTTCTACATCATAGTTTAGTGTGGCATCTCTTTGGAGGATATTATCTTTCATGGTTTGGTATGATGGAGGATGAGCAGATTCTTGTTTGAGATGGTGGACACCTTGATTATTATTGTAGGTATCTTGAAGCACATGGACCACATGGATATTTATATGGTACATGTTGGGCATATGGATGGTTTCCCCTTGATGTTTTGAGTTTACTTGTTGATCCCTTATGCAATGTATACAAGTAGGAGAATGTTGGAGTAGGTGTGTTGTACACCTTGCATAACATTGGTATTATTTTATTATGTAAAATAAATATTTATTTGTGGTGCATCATGGGTGATGTGTTTAGCCACATTAAATATTTATTTGGTGCCACTTGTAATCATTGTATGTAACATTGGGTTAATTATTTTATGTGTGTGGGACACATAGAGTCATCAATTATGTATTTGTAATTATTTAATTATTAGGAAAACTTAGTACCAATAATTAAGTGTGGGAGTCAATGATTTTGTAGACTCAAGGTTTTGGGGAAGATGGTTTTACCATACTAGATATATTTGTGTGAGCTTATCTCTATAAAAGAAAACACATAGGTAGTTCTTGAGGTTGTTTGGTTTAGCTTGTTGGCTTGTTGGTTGGGTTTGGCTTGATTGAGCATCTCTTATACGTTGCATTTGTGAGGGTTTGAAGCATGGCATTTGATGTGTGGTTACATGCTTGTTCACATGGAGTGCAAGTAGAGAGCTTGATGCTTTAGTGTATTCATTATGTATTGTAATATTTATTGTTGAATAATACATGAGAGATGGATGCTTTTGGAGGTTGGGTTTTTCCCTCAATGAAGGTTTTCCAAGGGTATATCTTATGTCACCCATTGATGGTATGATTGTCTATTTCTTTTGCATATGGATTTCTGGTTATTGTTGTACATTAATCTCTCATTGGGTTATGAGGAATTAGTCTATATGGTTGAATATTTCCAACAAATAGGCTACATGGAATTAATCGAAAGAGAATCAAGTTGTTGTTGGAGACTACTAACACTCAACATGAGTTGGATGACAACTAGATCTATCATGTGTAAAGAGGTTGTAGTGGTGGTCGGCATAGGGATGCCAGATGATGGTATGAATGTCATAGATTGAATGGGAAAAGTCTACACAAATATAGAGTGTGAGGCAATGGAAGATCCACTAGATGGCAATGGATGAGAAGGGGAAATGAACCCATATGAATGGATGGGATTCCTCACTGTTCCCATCAATGTGACATTCAACAGAATGGAAGTGATCATTTATGTCAATGTAGATGTATAAATAGTAGATATAGGCAATGACATAAAAATTTGTGAGCATGTGACATGACGATGAGACGTCTAGGTAATCTCATGAGAAGCTTCTAGAGTAGGCACATCATTATGAACAATGTTGGCCAATCCACGCAATAAGTCAAGACCCTCATGGTGGGTGGCCAACATATTTCTAAGGGATTCTACAATAGAAGGTGTGGTATTAGAAGTGGCCTCTTGAATAAGAAATATCTAAAAATCTTGAAGATGTTCTAGGTTTTCAATTTGGGAAGATGAGGGTCTTAATGCATTCTCAAGATCAAAGTCTGATTCTATTTTAGAAAAGGTCAAGGCTAACAAAAAAAGGTATTATGGTCAATCTTAGGAGAAGGATTTTAGGAATAAATAACATTTTTCTAGTAGGATGACAAGAAAATGAGGGGATGTCATTGTCATTGTGGTCACGGTGGGAAGAGGTTGATATTTAAATATGTTTTTATAGCTTCTTCACACAATGTTTTTAGAATGAGAAGACTAGGTCATAAAGCTCATAAAATTTTTCAGATCCTACAACACATAGTCTAAGATTTTTGGTCAAGAGATTCGAAGGTGTTGAAGAGTAGGTTCATGTTGGGTTCACCAGAGATGTGAAGATGAAAAAACACAACTCTACTCTATTCCAGTTCACTATAATATTAAAGATGATTTGTAAACTAGATTAACACTTCCTAGGATTAATTTGAATCTTACAAATATAGACTGAATATGGATGATTTCATAGAAACTTAGTTTAGAAAGTCAAATAAAACATGAAACAAAACCTAATAATCAAATCTAGGAACCTCAGCTGAGGATGCCAGCACATCAAATGAATGTTTGTACACTACACTATCATTTGTATGACACTATAAATTAGCAGGGTTAGGAAAATATAGTCAATACCTTCCCAGTAAGATTATAATCTATCTATGGTATTTCACAGTCAACCTACATAAAAAAATAGAGAGAAATACATAATTGTAATATCCAAATAGACATATAAATCAAATGAAATATAAATGATCAAATGAACAGAAGTAAAAAATTAACCACTTGGAAACCTTTGTGCATTTGATTTTATCCAAATGACCTACTTTTGATAAGAATAAAAAGAAGGTTGGGACTATTAAAGAGATTTCTAGAAATGGTCAAAACCCTTCTTTGGTATTTCAACCTCCACGAGAAGTCAAATTATAAAGATATTCATAAAATGTGTGTGCACCTATCCTAAGTGTTTTTAGGTGTTAGGATGCAGTGACAAAATGATGCTAGGAGCACCTCCCTACTCCATAAGGAAACTAGGCATAGTTTACAATTAACAAGGATGAGAAGAAAGAAATGGATCAAGAAAATGGATGGGGGTTTTTGCAAGAGTAACAAATTCAAGGGAATACTCAATGGAGAGATAGACCTTCACCGTGGATTTTCTTCTAGTGATCTTTTGGTAATTTTATTAGAGAATGTAGGGCTCTTGGGATCTTTATTCTTATGGAATTTGTAAAGGAATTCCAAAGATAAAATGAATATGCTAGTTACTAAAATGCTTAACAAAGATGGGGTATTGGAAAAAATGCAAGCATCTCAAAGGAATCCCCAAGAGAAACTTTAACCTTTAAGCATCTCACACAAGATATTATCTCCTTGAGTTTGAACATGCAAAATAGGATGCGCAAAAAAGATCTTGTAATAGTGATTATGTGCCTAGACCTCAAAGCTACACTAGAAAAATGTAGATCTTGAAGGTGATTGCAAGTATGGAGAAATGTTCACAAACTTATTTTTTCTATTCTTCTTTCATGTCTATGGTTTCTAGAATAATATTGTATTTTAATAAAAAATCTTGCCTTTTTCTATTTCTCTCAATAACTTATGGCACTTGTTGATTTTCTAGATTCCACTGGATTTGGTTTAGGGAATCATGCCAAGAATAGCCTAGCATGTACATGGGGGCATTATGACTACCAGTGATCATCGTGAGGTGACTACATGCAAATGCAATGTACATTTCATGGTATTGTATGGTACATGAGACCAAAGCATTGTTTAGACATCTACATGTTGTTTTATAATCATGGGAGAATGATCCCAGATTTGGCATGATGGTGTAGAAAGGGTTCAATAATGACCTTCTAATGTAGATTTTGTAAATAGTTTGATTTGGGGAAGATAGATTTTAAGTTTTTTACGAGAGGGGTCATTAAGGTGGGTGTACGACATAACGTGAAATTTCAGGGTATGCCATTTATGGTGTTACATATAGAAGAAGTGTTCTCCTTAGAGAAATTAAACCTTCCATAGTATTTCTACTAGAGAAGGATGAAAATAAAGATGTGGTTCACCTACCCCCAAAGAACAAGAAGATTGAACCAAAAGCTCATGAAGGACCTAAAGAGGAGGAGAGCTTAGATGGTTTAATGAGTTTTAAAGTGGAGGTAGAACCTCCACCTCATCTTTTGAGAAGGTCCACTCAACATAGACAACAACTAGATAGGTATAATTCTCCTAATTGGAGATGTATTTTTATTTGATTACTAACATAAATGAGCCTAGAATTATGAAGGAGGCTATGGGTATGGATGATGAAATATCTTTGGAAAGTGGCCATGAATGAGGAGATGGTTGCATTAAATATAAATAACACATGGGACTTAGTACCTTTGCATGATTGACATAAACCTATTGGATGCAACTAGGTGTTCAAAAGAAAAAATCATTGAGATGCAAGTGTTGAGAAGTACATGGCAAGATTGGTTGTGAAGGGATTTTCCTAGGTTGACATAATTGATTATAGTGGGATTTTCTATCCAAATGCTAAGTTGACATCCATTAAGTTTTTATTATCTATTGAAGTAGCTTTTGTCCTTGAGGTTGAGTAGATGGATGTGAATAAATTTTTTATTCATGGTGATTTCGAGGAATAAATTTACATGACACAACTAGAGTGCTAGATTGAAAAAGGAAAACAGATTTTGATTTGTATGTTGAAGAAACATTTTTATAGTCCTAAGCAATCTCCTAGAATTTGGTTCGAAAAGTTTCATTCCTTTGTGTTGGGATTGGGGTTTCTAAGATCTAAATTAGATCACTACATCTATTATAACATGGATAGTGATTGTTTCCTTATTATCACATTATATGTCAACTGATGGCATGTTATTTTGGGTAATGGTAAGGACATGATTTATGAATTGAAGTATCAACTTTTATTTAGATAAAATAATTATAGGTTGCTAGGTTCATCTTGGTGATGGAGATCAAAAGAGATAGAACTAATAGATTTTTTTAGGCCAAAGCAAGTATGTGAACTCAGTGTTGGAGAGATTCAACATGACAACTTGCAAACTAGTATGTGTTCCTATTTTGGTGGGGATAAATTTATTAATAGAGAAATGTCTAAATTTTCCTAGTGAGATTGAGAATATATCTAGGCTACCTTATGATAGTGTTTTCAAGAGATTAATGTATGCTATGATTTTTACTAGACCAGACATCTCCCAAGTAATGGGAGTCTTGAGTCAATTAATGCATAATCCTAGATGAATACATTTGGATGTAGTCAAGAGGGTATTTAGATATTTGTGGGGTACATATAAGTACTTTCTTTTCTATCATGGTGATTTTATAAGAGACTAGAACTCAGTTGATATTTGTAAATTTATGAATTCAAATTGGGTAGGGGATGTTGACAATAAGAGATCCACTAGTAGATATGTTTTCACTATGTTTAGTGGTGCTATTAGTTTGATGAGTAAGTGTTGGGATATGGTTTCTTCATCCACTATAGAAGCAAAGTACATGGAACATACACATCCTTGTAAGAAAGCCATCTGGCTTAAGTGATTTTGTTCAAATGTGAAGCTGAATCCAACAGTTATTAAAGTTTTATGTGATTGTTAAAGTGTCATGTTTGTCAAAGAATGTGACCTTTATTGTAAGGACAAAGTATATTGATGTCTAGTACCATTTTTAGTGACATTCTAGAGGACGGGAAGGTAATTTTGGAGAAAATTAACACTTTACATAATGTTGGATGCATTAACTTAGCTAGTGACCATAGAAAATTTTAGAAGTTAGAAGGTGCTACAAGTCTATTGGCCTTTTGGCCCCTAGCATTTAGTTCATAGTATTTCTACTGTATTGACTCTTACAAGGTGTTGAGAAAGTGAGAGAATGTTAGAATAGGTGTCTCAACATTTCTTCTAATATAAAGATAAAATGTGTTATTTTCAATATATAGAATAGAAAATCTCAATTTCTAGGCTATTGAAGTCATTTTTGGCCAAAATAAATATTCTAGGTTGTTTAACATTTGTTCTCAAATGCCTAGCACATAGATCTTTTTAAGCTCTACAATTTTTAAAAATGGATCCAAATAGTCTCTTGGATCAAAATTTATGGCCATTAGAATTTGGGCCTCTCGCATTGGAAATATAAAAACATCTAGGACACGTAAATGGATGTAAGAGGGAGTTACACTTTTCTACCAACTTCTGATGCATGTTATGACACATCATAATGCATCTTTTAATCAAGATAATGGAGCCAAAATGGATCACCCAAGTTCTTGAATGGATTATGACAAATTTATGATATCTTGATGGAATATACTATTTTTAGCCTATGGACTCATCTTGCGATTTGGATGTTATATTTATAAATAGGAATTTTGTTTGCCACATTTTGGGTAGTTTTGGCTCACGGTATCGTAATAACCATGTTATAGTCTCATTTATTGTCTCTCCTATTAATTGGGTTCTTGAGATGGAGGTTTCAATAGTGATTTTTGTAGGTGTTGTTATGTTTCCAGAATTACTCTAGATCTCTAGTTGATGACACTCCTATAAAGGCTTAAACTCTACAAGTATATTGTAACCTTTGATTACTAAATAATACGTTGAGTTGCTTTAGAGTTGGGGTTTTTCTCCCAAAATAGTTTTCCCCTTCTAAGTCATTATGTTATAGTATAATGTTTTTTTAGTTATTTCCTTGTAGTTGTGTGATTAGTTTAATTTTTGCACATATCTAGACTCTCATTTATTAGTGTAGGAAGTGTATTATATACCTCTACTTTACTTTAAAATAGCATGAAAATTTTTTGGTAAAAGGGAATGAAAAATTGGTTTGTAGTTGGAAATGACAATTGTGTTGGTACCTATTTACGTCTAGGGTTTTGGGCTTGAACATTTACAGGTTTTCTCATTCAAACCCTAAAATTTTCTGAAGCATGAGGTCATGCCATGTCAAGGTTCCTACCTGTGCTGCATTTTTTTAGTATGGATGTGCATCATGCCAAGTATGTTTGTGATCCTGAGGTCTGAAACCTAAAAAAAACTCAAAGTCTGAATCTTGCCTTAAGAGGCCTGCCAAGTGGAAGAGTGTAAAATTCTAAGCAGGATTGCCTTTCATATCACCTTGAAATTCGGCCAAGTGAGGAAGTTATGCCTGTCAAAGTTCTAGGTCTGTGTGCCTCCTCATCATATTTCAAATATAACTTGATTTTCTGGAGGAGGGCATCATCATCATGTTTCAAATATCAGGTGATCTTTGTTAAGATCACCCCGACGTTCTTTTATCACCCGATGCTGCTGACATCAAATTTTACATGAGGGTGATGTCTACTTGTCTAACAGCTTCATCATATTCCAAAGGAGGGGTGATATCCCAAATATTAGTCATATTCAAAGATCACCCCGATATTACAACGAAGCTATAGTGCAACCGGATATTTTGCGGAGGGGGTGATATTCCAAATATCGGGTGATCTTCTGAATATCACCCTATTTTGTTAGTATGATGGTGACATCATCAAGGTCCGAGGGGGTCATATTTCCAACATCGGTCATCTTATGAAGATCCCCCTGATATTGCAATATAATGGTGATGTCATCAGGAGCCAACAGAATATCAGGTGATGCGGTCAGGATGATATTTCACATCAGGGTTATGTGAAATATCGAGGTGATATTGAATGATGGGGTATCATGCAGGAGGATCATTGGTGTGACAAGCGGTGTCCTCAAAGATGAAGAGTGTTGCTCCAACAGTAGGGGTTACCCCGATGGGATCTAGGTTGATGTTGTCGAGAGTAAAATCGTCGACTATCATCTTCTAGTGTGGTCATGCATATAAGGTGTTGAGAAGGTCACCATAGGGTGCATGTGGGATAATTGGTTCCCACATGATTTGAAATATCAAGGTCATATTTCTTGGCGGGAAAAGCTGCAAAATGCATAGTCCACTGCATTCCCAAGGCCGCGGGTTGGTATGCCATTAATGGCAGATGCTACAGGGTATGGGCGAAGGCGTGGATGGATCAGGTACCTGATTGAAGATGTGAATCCCCAACTGGCGGCACAGGGCTCAAGATCTCCCCTGTCTCCTCCTCTGCCTGTTGCCTTTAGTGTTGAGCGCCATTTTCTCATAATGAGTTGTATCTGGCAGATTTTGAAATTTTTCCATGTAATTAATGCTATGCACTCCCCTATTGTATATTGTAGGTGGTGTTACTCATTTGTGGTTATTGAAAACTAGACAAATTTTCATGCTGTGACACAATACAACTTCATTGGTGGCCCTGTTCTAGATGTCTTGTGAGTTTATGAGTCTCATGTTGTATGTTTCACGCATAAATTCACTGGTTTCATGTTGTTTTATATGAAAAATGGTCTTTTGCATGTGTTTAATCATTTGTCTCCAAGCTATGGGCATGTTTTCTTTTGAATCAAGATAGCTAAGGGTTGTTCAAGATTCAGGAATATAGTTTTTTCTGTATTGAATGTTTAATCTCCTACCTTTGTTCAAGGAACAAATTAAATGTTTCAGGTTAATCATTGAGAAGGCATGCTGCAACAGGGATACCATTAAGAATGAATGACTAAACACCTAGTTTTTGGGAAGTATCTATAAGGCAGGTGCTAAACAAGCCCCCTTGAAATCTAGTCATTAATATAGGTTTATGATGACCATTCACATGTGTATGTCTACTAACTCTGAGCCCTAGATAGGCACTGATCTAGTCTTGTATTGAGGTTACACCCCAGGTCCTAGTTTTGCATCCAACTTCAAAATCAAATTGAAACTACAAATCCAAACCATTAGGACCTTAGAAGTAGTTTTAGGACCAAAATCCTCTGTCTACAACTGAACTTAGGCCCAAGGCTAGCTGCTTTGCACTTATCTCATAGTTTTGGTCTACATAAAGGAGAATTTATCTTCTTTGTGTCAACATCCCCCCATTTCACAAGCATATCTTATGGATGTTGAATAGGGAATACCCCCTAGGTTTTGCAGAGCCTGAAGAAGAAGAGGAGATATTTATAGAGTCTATCTCCTATACTGTTGGTCCCTGGCCCGAGAATCCTATAGCTCAATGATGACTACTTTGTAGGGATAACTGGGAACAAGCATCCAGTCTGGGAAAATAACCAACAGATTTTGTGACTCTACTAGGGAGTGATTTGTGTAAGAACCCTGGTTTTCAAAGAAAAATAATTCCTAAGAGTAGGTGACGACTCCGAACCAATCTCCCAACTGGTAAAGTAAAATTTGTATGCAAGGGAGAAGATCCCTGCATAATCCTCTGTTTGAAGAGTTATCCATAAAAATGATGTATAGAAGAAAAGGGACTGTTCAGGATAATCCAGGATCTTCAAAGCGGACAATACCTTATTTTTTAAACACTGAGGCTGAGATCCAGAATGTATATGAAAGACATCAGGGTAGTGGATTGAGAATAAGGTCAGAAGTGTTTCAAGAACGCCCTTTCCTTGATTCCCCTGATAGATTTGAAGAAGCTGAGTCCCCAAGGGATAATAATGATGATCAGAATATAATGAAACCATCCTCTTCTATGCCTAGATAGGAGGAATTAGCCAAAGAAATCAAGAGTCTGAGGGCAGAATTAGAATATTTGCAAGCAGTAAAGATTAGAGATGACATGAGGCAAAAAGTGCAAGCTTTGAGAATTGCTCAGAATGATTCAGTTCCCACCCTTGACAATATAAATGTGCTAAGAAACCAGCACAGAAATGAAGTTCAGGATCAGCATAATGATCAAAGGCATAATGCAAATAATGCTAGAATACCATTAAATAATGTAAGAAATCAGAATGCAAATAGAAATGTAAATGTTGATTAGTTTGATAGACAACCTATGCAGCTGGATAGATTCAGACAACTGGTTTTTGATGGCATTCCTGGTTACCCCAATCCTATTGACAAACATGTGAGGCTGCAAGTGCCAATGTTTTCAGGAAATAATACTGTGTCAGGAGAAGACCACTTAAAATCTTTTCAGAATATCATGGACAACTTTGAAGTTGAGCATGAGGATGACTTTATGAAATTATTTATGCAATCCTTAGTTGATGAGGCTAGAGAATGGTACAAGTGTCTACCTGATAGGAGTATTTCATCATGGGAGGACTTCAAAATAATTTTCAAAGAACAATATGGTGACAAAACTGACCCAAGTTTTTTCGTAAATGAATTCACTGGTATCACCAAAGGATCAAATGAACAGGTTGCTGATTTCAATGCTAGATTCACTAAAGTATTAAACAAATTACCACATCTCCTGAGGCCTAATGAACCAATGTGCATAGTGTTGTACATAAATGCATCTGATGCCAAAACAACATATGGGTTAAGGGATAAAGGTCCTGCTAGCCATAGAAATGCTTTCAAAATAGCAACAAATATTGAAAATAATAGAAAAGTGTCTGGTAAGACAAAGATAAGAGATGATGTAAAAATTCTGCAAAATCCAAATACTAAATCTCAAAGTGTTCAAGGCAATGCATCTACTTCTGAGGATAAATTAGATAAATTGACAACTATTGTCAAGGACCTGAGCTATAGAATGGCTAAAAATGAAAAAAGGGGTATGTCCTAACAGGCAAGTTTACCAAAGGCAAGAAAGAAGACCATCATTACATGATATGCCGTATAATACCCATTGGCATAATGGTAAACCCATTCTTCCAAACAACAACACAAATCCAAGGAATTAAAGTGTCTAGGAAACACCCGATCCTTTGAAGAAGGCTGTTAATATTGTCAATGACACCCCATGGTGCATCATATGTCAAATGCCTCACTCATAGTCACAATGTATGATTTCTCAGTCTCTATATAATAATGTTGTTGCATGTGATGAGTGTAATGAACCACATTACATGGAAGATGACAATGTCAATATGATGTCTAGAAATAGGGAGTATCCTTCTCATGATGTTGATACAAGCACAAATAATGAAATTCAAGTCTACCAGTAGTTTCCCTGTGATGAAGAGGATAATTATGCTTATGCTCAGGACTCACACAATTTTTTGAATAACTTGGGGAGGCCTTCTGATGAAGAGATTAGAGCCCTCACATCTACAATAGTGGCTCAAGTCAAAAGCAATTACAATCTCAGGGGTAAAGCTCAGATAAGTAACTCACACCAACCAAAGAACACTTTCGTGAACCAACCAGTGCATGCTCATAAAGGGATTGAATCACAAAAGAAACAATGGAGCAATAATAAGCAAAATTTTAAGAAAAAAATAGGTCACGATTCTCAAGAATCGGAAAATAGAATTCCCTAGGTTGAGGATCAAAACAAAAGTTTTCAGATCAAAGATGACAGTCAAGGAGCCATAAAAATTAAAGCCAGATCATATCAAAATAAAAATAAAACCGTGGATCAGGCCAAAACTATTATACAAAATTATGTTCCATTTGACACAACCCAGGTCTTGTCCCAGGTAAATGTTTCTGTTCCATTAATGGAGTTGATGAAAGTTGAAGAGTTTAGAAATAAAACATTGTCCTTGATTTTAGGGGTACCCTACCAATCCAAGCCTAATGATGAACCTCAGGGCAAGAAACAAGCTATGTGTATTGATGAGGATGAAACTCCTAAAGTATATTTGGGGATGACCATGACAAAATGCCCTTCACAGGTTGAACCATTCTATGTCTCCCTTGTCATAAATGGAAAAGTGATTAAGAATTGTATGCTTGATTCTGGAGCATCAACAAATATCATGCCTCTGGCTATTATGCAACAAGATGGATTAAAAATAGACAAGGCATGTGGAAAGTGTTGTGCCATGGATGCTAGGGAGGTACTAGTCATTGGAATCATGAAAGATGTGGACTTTAGACTGGCAGCATATCCAGAAAAAACCTACAAAATGAATATAATAGTTGTTGATATCAAGCCACAATATGGCATGTTGTTGTCAAGAAGATGGGCAGTATTGATTGGTGGCAGTACACAATTAGATCTGTTGTATACTATGATCCCAATGAATGGCAGGGATGTCAAATTGATTAGAGAAGAAAGGTCACTAGACACAGTTGAGGATCAAGAATCAGAGGAGCATATATGTTTTGTGGATACTGACTGTGATAATTTCAGAGTTGTCTCAGATGATCAAGGGGGTAAAGGGAGAGATGTTTGCATTCAGGAGCTTGACCAACAGGGTCTATGGGCCATGTATTTTGATGGAGCTTGTGCAAAAGAAGGCTCTGGTGCTGGAGTTGTGTTTTTGTCTGTAGCCGGTAAGCTTCTAAAATTCTCTTTCTTGCTGAAGTTTGCCTGCACAAATAATATTGCAGAATATGAAGCTTTTTTACTAGGATTGAATGTTGCTTTGAAGCATGGGATCAAGATGCTCAAAGTTTTTGGGGACTCAGAGTTAATTGTTTCCCGGGTTAGAGATAAGTATGCATCAAAAAATAAAAGGTTAAAACAATATAAACATGCTGTCTGGAATACAATTGAATTGTTTGTTGCATTTTCAATAAGTTGGATTGAAAGATCAAAGAATGTCATGGCAAATTTTTTAGCTAATGTGGCCATAAGGCCAGATGATATAACTCTGTCTTATGTTACAAATGTTGAGGTTAAAATTAGACCTACAGTACCAGAGAATATATGCAGTTGGCAAGTGTTTGATGATGACAAGGATTTGTTGAGATTCCTACACTGCATAGATGAATATGAAAATCAAAAAATTGATTTTCAGAATTTTGTAGAAGTTATAGATGGAAAGGAGACTCTTTTAGGGAAGGAGGTAATTCAACTCAAAACAAATAAAATCCCTAGAGGATTGGTTGCACTGGAGAGAGCTTTTGACAATAGGGACCAATTTGTTACAAAGGCATCTCCAACAAACAAGAATGATTTAGAAGAGTTAAACTTGGGGACATCTCATGCCCCCAAAAAGGTATATATTGGCAAACAACTCAAGCCACATATCAGGAGTATGCTGATTGCACTATTGAAAAAGTATAAGCATGTCTTTGCCTAGTCATATGAGGACCTGCAGGCTTATAGAGAAGATCTATTCCAGCATGAGATCCCTCTGAAGCCTAGAGCTAAACCGTTTAGGTAAAAGCAAAGGCCAATTAACCCAACCCTAGCTCCAAAATAACCGCAAGAGCTTGTAAAGCTTAGGGAGGCTGGAATAATTGTGCCAATCAAACATTCAACTTGGGTGTCTAATCTTGTCCCAATTAGAAAAAAGAATGGTGATATCAGACTTTGTGTTGATTTTAGAAATCTGAATGTATCCTCTTTGAAGGATAATTATCCACTGCCCAACATGGAGGCTATGCTATAGAAAGTGACTGGCTGCGAACTTTTATCCATGATGGATGGATTTTTAGGGTACAATCAAGTGAAGGTTAAAGAATCTAAACAATACAAGACTACCTTCACCACTCCATGGGGAACCTATGTTTATGTGAGAATGCCATTTGGATTGACAAATGCAAGTGCTACATTTAAGAGGGCCATGGATGTTGCTTTTGCACGATTGATCGACTCAATCTTGGCTGTATATCAGGATGATCTAACTACCTATTCAAAAAAGGAAGAGCAACACTGGATGAACTTAGAACAAATTTTTGTTAGAGCACCAGAATATGGCATCTCAATCAACCCAAAGAAGTGTGTTTTTGGGGTAGTTAAAGGAAAGATCATGAGACACATTATTTCCAAGGATGGAGTTAGGATTAATCCTGAAAGGGTTGCTGTAATTGACAGAATTCAGATTCCTAAAACAGTGAAAGGTATTCAGTCCTTCTTTGGACAGATTAATTTTGTTAGAAGGTTTGTTCCTAACTTTGCAGAGACTACAAGGAACATTTCCAAGATGCTGAAGAAGGGTGAGATTATCAAGTGGGAGGGTGAAGCAATTGAATCATTTCAAAACATTAAAGAGGCAATAAAGATGGCTCCTATGCTAAAATCTCCTGATTTTTCTAAGCCATTTCAGTTGTTTTCATTTGCTTCTTTCCATACCATTGCTGCATGCTTACTACAGAAGAATGAAGAGGGTTTTGAGAAACCTATAGCCTTCTTCAGCATGTCATTGCAGGCAGTTGAATTAAAGTATGATATCATGGAGAAACAAGCATATGCATTAGTTAGAGCAGTCAAAAGCTTCAGGCCATATTTAGTAGGCTCTCGGATAGTTGCATATGTGCCCCATACAGCAGTCAAAGATATCTTTACTCAACAGGAGGTAACTGGAAGGAGATGCAGATGGATAAATAAACTGCAAGAATTCAACATAGAGATACAGATCACAAAACTGGTAAGGGGACAAGGTTTGGTAAAGATAATGACAGAATCAAATCTGGAAGCATGCCAGGTGAACATGGTATAAAATGAAACTGTAAATATGTCAGAATCTTATTGGTATAAGGACATTGTATATTACTTGCAAAATTTGAATTGTCCTTCCCATTTCAGTGATAGTCAGAAAAGGACCTTGAAATTACATGCAATCAAGTACATAATTCTTCAAGGAGAGTTATACTGGAAGAATCCTGTGAGTGTCTTGTTGAGATGTGTGGATGAAAATCAGGCTGCTGATATTTTAAATGATCTGCACAAAGGAGGATGTGGTGGACATTACGCTGCTAGGACAACAGCCCAAAAAATTCTTAGAGCAGGATATTGGTGGCCAAATCTTTTCTTAGATGCACAAACATTGGTGAGAAAATGTGACTCCTGCAAAAGGTTTTCAAGGAAGATCAAGTATGAGGGTGCATTACCCCTTAGGACTGTAACTATAGAAGCTCCATTTCAGCAGTGGGGGATTGATTTTATAGGGGAAATCTTAGAAAAATCAAGTGGACACAATTGGATTTTGGTTGCTACTGATTACTTCACTAAATGGATTGAGGCCTTTCCAACTAAAAAGGCTACTAGTAGGGTGGTGATGGATTTTATTTTAGAACATATTGTTGTCAGATTTGGAGTACCAGCCAAAGTGGTCACAGACAATGCTATGTGCTTCAGGTTTGGTGAATTTATTGATTTTTGCAATAATTGTGGAATTGATTTGTCTCATACATCACCATACCATCCACAAGGAAATGGTCAAGCAGAGTCAAGCAACAAAAGTCTCATGAAAATCATCAAAAGGCTGATGGATAAAAACAAAAGGGCTTGGGATTCAAAGCTGAAAATGGTATTATGGGCTGACAGAGTGATAGTCAAGAGATCAACTGGAAGGTCACCTTTTGAGTTAGTATATGGTGCAGCAGCTAGATTGCCTATGAATAACCTCCTACCAATTTATAAATTCATACAGGAAAATGATGAGGAAATTGGGGATTCAATGACTGAAAGAATAAATCAGTTGGTTGCATTGGATGAAATCAGAAGAGAGGCACACATGACAAACATCAAGAGACAATAAAAAGTGAAATATCTGTTTGATAAAAGGGCTACAAAAAGAAAGTTTCAGATTGGTGATATGGTCCTTGTATGGAATGCAAGAAGCCAGGATAAGGATAGGCATGGTAAATTTGAGCCCCTATGGATTGGCCCATATCAAATTGGTAAAATCCATGAGGATGACTCCTACTTTCTCCAAGCCCTCAACTGCTAGAAATGCCTGTGCATAGTAAATTCCTAAAGGCCTTTTTCTCATAAATGAGATATCTCTTGTGCACATTGTAAACTAGATGTAAATATTTTGTACATGCCCTCTATAGTCGGTGTTGTCTTGCATTTTGTGTTTTGTCTAGTCTGTCCTGGAGTGGTCTGGTCCTTGCTGCAGTCTTGCACCTAAACGTCCCCAATTGGAGCCTATGTTGGTACCCATTTATGTCTAGGGTTTTGAGCTTGAACATTTACAGGTTTTCTCATTCAAACCCTAAAATTTTCTGAAGCATGAGGTCATGCCATGTCAAGGTTTCTACATGTGCTGCATATTTTTTAGTATGCATGTGCATCATGCCAAGTATGTTTGTGATCCTGAGGTCTGAAACCTAAAAAAACTCAAAGTCTAAATCTTACCTTAAGAGGCCTGCCAAGTGGAAGAGTGTAAAATTCTAAGCAGGATTGCCTTTTATATCACCCTGAAATTTGGCCAAGTGAGGAAGTTATGCCTGTCAAAGTTCTAGGTCTGTGTGCCTCCTCATCATATTTCAAATATAACTTGATTTTCTGGAGGAGGGGGTCATCATCATGTTTCAAATATCGGGTGATCTTTGTTAAGATCACCTCGACTTTCTTTTATCACCCGATGCTGCTGACATCAAATTTTACATGAGGGTGATGTCTACTTGTCTAATGGCTTCATCATATTCTGAAGGATGGGGTGATATCCCAAATATCAGTCATATTCAAAGATCACCTTGATATTACAATGAAGCTACAGTGCAACTAGATATTTTGTGGAGGGGGTGATATTCCAAATATCGGGTGATCTTCTGAATATCACCCTATTTTTGTTAGTATGACGGTGACATCATCAAGGTCTGAGGGGGTCATATTTCCAACATCGGTCATCTTACGAAGATCCCCCTAATATTGCAATATGACGGTGATGCATCAGGAGCCAACAGAATATCGGGTGATGCGGTTAGGATGATATTTCACATCAGGGTTATGTGAAATATCAAGGTGATATTGAACGATAGGGTATCATGCAGGAGGATCATCGGTGTGACAAGCGGTGTCAGTGGAGATGAAGAGTGTTGCTCTGACAATAGGGGTTACCCCAATGGGATCTAGGTTGATGTCATCATGAGCAAAATCGCCGACTATCATCTTCCGGTGTGGTCATGCATATAAGGTGTTGAGAAGGTTGCCGCGGGGTGCATGTGGGATAATTGGTTCCCACATGATTTGAAATATCAGGGTCATATTTCTTGGCAGGAAAAGTTGCAAAATGCACAGTCCACTACATTCCCAAGGCCGCGGGTTGGTATGCCATTAATGGCAGATGTTACAGGGTATGGGTGAAGGCGTGGACGGATCAAGTACCTGATTGAAGATGTGAATCCCCAGGTGGCGGCGCAGGGCTCGAGATCTCCCTTGTTTCCTCCTCTTCCTATTGCCTTTAAGGTTGAGCGCCATTTTCTCATAATGAGCTGTATCTGGTAGATTTTGAAATTTTACCATGTAATTAATGCTGTGCACTCCCCTGTTGTATATAGTAGGTGGTGTTTCTCATTTGTGGTTGTTGAAAACTAGACAAATTTTGATGCTGTGACATGATACAACTTCATTGGTGGCCTTGTTCTAGATGTCTTGTGAGTTTATGAGTCTCATGTTGTATGTTTCACACATAAATTCACTGGTTTCATGTTGTTTTATATGAAAAATGCTCTTTTGCATGTGTTTAATCATTTGTCTCCAAGCTGTGGGCATGTTTTCTTTTGAATCAAGATAGCTAAGGGTTGTTCAAGATTCAAGAATATAGTTTTTTCTGTATTGAATGTTTAATCTCCTACCTTTGTTCAAGGAACAAATTAAATGTTTCAGTTTAATCATTGAGAAGGCATCTTGCAACAGGGATACCATTAAGAATGAATGACTAAACACCTAGTTTTTCGGAAGTATCTGTAAGGCAGGTGCTAAAGAAGCCCCCTTGAAATCTAGTCATTAATATAGGTTTATGCTAACCATTCACATGTGTATGTCTACTGACTCCGAGCCCTAGATAGGCACCAATCTAGTCTTGTATTGAGGTTACACCCTAGGTCCTAGTTTTACATCCAACTTCAAAATCAAACTGAAACTTCAAATCCAAACCATTAGGACCTTAGAAGTAGTTTTAGGACCAAAATCCTCTATCTACAACTGAACTTACGCCCAAGGCTAGCTGCTTTGCACTTATCTCATAGTTTTGGTCTACATAAAGGAGGATTTATCTTCTTTGTGTCAACATCCACCCATTTCACAAGAATATCTTATGGATGTTGAATAGGGAATACCCCCCTAGGTTTTGTAGAGCCTGAAGAAGAAGAGGAGATATTTATAGAGTCTATCTCCTATACTGTTGGTCCCTGGCATGGGAATCTTGTTGATCAATGATGGCTACTTTGTAGGGATAACTGGGAACAAGCATCCAGTCTGGGAAAATAACCAACACATTGTATGGTCTAAAAAGAAATCACTTTGAATGTGGTATCAAAAGTGTGATGATTTTACATTGAAACTTACGTTTGTTAGGAGTGAATATGATCATTCTATTTATTTTGAATTGATTTATGATTAGTTATTGATCCTTGTCATATATGTTGATGACATGTTCATTTTAAATGGTAAGGGAATTATTATGGAGCTCAAAAACTAGTTGTTTGGTGCCTTTGACATAAAGATTTGGGGCCTACAAGATACATTCTAGGTATATAGATCAACAAGGAATTGATAGAAAGCTTTGTCTTAGTTGGAGTAAGTATTTTCAAACTATTTCGTAAAGGTTTCCTATTGTTAGGGTTAGCCAGCAGAAGATATCAATTAAATGCAAATAAAGATTAAACAGAGAAATGGAAATACACAGAATTAATAACAGCGAGAGACAAGTTTTAACGTGGTTCACCCAAACTCGAGCTACATCCACCAAATAGAGAGTCCAATATTATTATCCAGTAAATCAAACTGATTACAATTAGTAATCCCTGCAACTCAATACCGTTGCAAAATGCTACAATACAATATGTCAAAACCCTAACCCTTAGCTGCTTTTATCAATCTATTTGTCGGTCAATGAAAAATAACTCCCGGTGCCTTTATAAAAGAATAAAAAACTGTGTAAGGTTTCAGGGGCGCTACCCCTTGACCTCGTAGGAATTTGGGGGGAACCCACACCGATAAAAGTGGGGAAAATGTAACCTCCGAGTTTGATTAGGCTCCATATAACAACACCTATGTCGAAAGACTATAAGCTAATAAGTATTCATTTACTTGTTAGTACTAAATTATCATTGAGTTAATGTTCTAAGTTAGATGATAATTTGGAGGATACATGTAATGTTCCATTTGCTAGTATCATAGGTAGCCATTCCCCAATTAGTGGGAGTTCTTATCAAGTTTATGTCAAAACTTGGTAAAGAGCATTGGACTTATTTGAAAAGGGTTTTAAAATATTTGTGATAGACTTATAATTATTATATTTTCTTTCATGGAACTAATGATGAGGGTAAGTTCATTGATATAGAAGGCTTTAGTGATTATATTGGGCTAGTGATATGGGTAGTAGGAGGTCCACAAGTAGTTATGTGTTTAGTTTTCTTGGAGGAGCTATTAGTTGGATGAGCAAGAAGTAACCTATAGTTGCATTGTCCATTATATAAATAGAGTACATTAATGTGCCACATGCCTATAATGAGGAAATTTGGTTACAAATATTGTGTTCATGTATTGGCTTTGAGTACAAATAAATTAGGGTCAAATATGATAGTTTAAAGAGTGCCATCTATTTGGTAAATGACCTAGTGTACCATGCTCATACAAATCATATTGACATTTAGTACCACATTTTATACAAGATGTTGTAGGTTGGTAGAGTCATAATACAAAAGGTTGACACTTTGGTTAGTTGCAAAAATTTCCACTAAGCTAATTAGAACAATGAAATTTAGTTGGTGCAAAGAGGCCATGGGCATTGCCTCTTCTAGTACTTGGTTATTTTAGTTTCCTATTATTCCGTGCAATGTAAATGTCAAGAGAAAGAATTCAAGGATAAAGAGTGTCATTCACCTTGCAATCCTATGTCTTCAATAATTGCATTTAATTATGTAGACAAAAAATAATGTATGATCTCCAAACATGTTGGACTAGGAAAAATGGGATTCCCATGTGTGTGTGGGGATAATATTTATTTATTACTTATTCTCTAGGATACTTAGGACATTGTGTAAGAAGAAAATAAATGGAGAGGTTACTTGAAAAGGTCAAATTGGGAGTTATTAAGAATCTCCGAAAGATAGTTGCTATGACAAATTTATTGAATGCACTTATGGAAAGCCTGGGATTTGGAAGTTGGTTAATTTGACTATTACAAAAATATATATAACATATATGACATGTAAGAAGGTTGTGATATGTACAAGAGGAATAATATGAGTTACTATTCTAGGTTGCTTGACCACAACTATAGGGGTGTTGGATTTTCTTTATAGCTCATGGTTTTGTATCTTAGATTTGGGAAGCTATTTATGGTTTATAGTTACTAATTTTATTATAGATTAGAGGCATGGGATAGTGAATTCATATGGTATTTGTAGGTACACTTATTTTGTTTGATTACTATTAGACTAGAGGGACTAACTGATTGTATTAATATACTTGTTTCTTTTAGGATTAATGCAAGATTGGGTCTCCTTGGTGGTGGAGGTTTTTCCTAGATTGGTTTATCCATGTACATTTGGTTTTATGTATATAATTTTTTTATTTTGTTGATTTCTACTTTCTTCTCCATTATTTCATTGTTAATATTTATTGGCTTAATCACATGCTTTATCAAATTCAAAACACTACATTATTTATATTTGTATTGTGTCATTTAAGTTGTATTTCAACATAGAGTACCACCAAATCTACCTTCTAGTACAAGTCACTCCCCTCTTCATGGATGCCAATGTGGCCATAGTCAAAGTCCATGTGATAGACATGATTCTTCATCACATGCTTCCCAACCCCCTTCTATAAGAGCTGCGGATCAATCTACTCATAGTTGGTCTCAACCCTATCAACTTCCCTCAAACTCTTTTGAGCCTCATGATTGAAGTGCCTCTAAATGATTGGATACTAAAAATTTTCCTCTCTTTTCCTTGTTAATTTGTCTTTTTTGTAACACTCGATGTTTTTCTAAAGAAGAAAATGAAGAGAGTGTGATAAAAGGATCAAAACCTATTTCTAATGGCTAGGTCCTTATTATTGTCTAGAAAAAATTAGATGACCATGATCCTCCTCCATGTTCAGAAATATGTGTTGTAAACCTTTCATAATAATGCTAATAATGTAAATGCCGATGATTGCATGGTTCAGTGGTTAAGTTGCTCAGGATGTAGTGGCGGCCACCAGAATTCAAACCCCCGCTGGGCCAACGAGCTCGCAAGGCTTTATGCCTTCGCTGGGCCAATGAGCTCGCGGGTTTAAAGTGTTCTTCCTAGGGGATGAGGTCCCCCAGTTGTGGCCTCACCGGTTGATTGCTCTGGGCAAAAGCATTCGCGTGGAGCCGGAGGGTGTGTCGCACCGGCGTCGCCGGTCACGTTAAAAAGTTTACCAGGCGCATTAAAAAAAAATAAAAATGCTAATAATGTAAATAAATGTTTAACTATGGTACATCTAGAGCTTGGATACCATGGGATAGACATTGTTGGGGAGACTTGTATGTTGTATGGGATATTAGACAAATATTTAATGTGGGAGTCACATTAGGAAATATTTAATTTTGGGGGAATCATAGTTTAATGAGATCATGTTTTTGAGGCACATGATTTATATAATACCACGTAGTGGTTTTGTGCAAGTTTTTTCTATAAAAGCAAGAACATTAGTAGTTACTGAGATTGGCTTGTGAAACCTTTCACTTGTTTGTTAGAGGTTGTATTTAGAATCTCTTCTAGGTTACAAATGTGATTGGATGTGTAAAGAGTAAAATTATGGATAGTTAATTTTTGGTAGTTTTGTGTATGTATTCTCCTTTCACCCTTTCATTCAAGGACCTAGAATCAAGTGGGAATGCACTTTCATACCCTAGGTCACTGTGAGATGTTGGGAAGATTGGATTTGTATGATTTGATTGTCAATTATGCTCACTTATGCTCAATTATACATCAAAACCCTTATTATGTAATTATAGAAGTAAACAGACAAGTTACTCAAAATGCTGCTACAAAAAGATGTAAAATGACAGATGAATGCACAACTATTTTTGAAGTTTGGAAAAAAGAATAGTAGGGGAATAAGTAGCGGGCACCTAAGTCCAATACCTAGGTTTTTGTCAAGATCTAGAAACTTGATCTGCAACCTGTTCCTGTTGTACCAAAGATTTTCCCGTCACAAAATTTGGGGGACTTGGTAGCAGGTGCCCAAGTCTAGGGTGCTATTTTTAACTCTGATATGCAAATCTGACACTCTATAATATCCTCCTACAACTCCACTTTTCCTGTATCTTTAGTCTATTACCTGCAATCACAGAAACTTTGGGAGGGGGTTGTGGTGTTTAGAGGCTTCCCTCAGTCAAGCCCCGGAGAGACATTCAAGTCTTTCAAACACCTTTGTCAAATAGAGAGTGTGTGCCCTTGTGAGGCAGAGTAAAAAATGAAATGATGAATGCTCAAAAATACAAATGATGTCACCTTGTAGTGAAGATCTCATGGGAGGAATAAGCTCTTTATGCCATGATGAGATGATTGCTCAAATCTACAAATAAAAACACATAAACAACACAAATCTGCTCTTGATACAAAATGAATGCCTTGAATCACATCTACATAAGCTCATGAATCACAATGTCCATCTAGTTTACAAATGAATTCCTAAGCATGCTTATATGCAACTACAAACACTCCTGCCAAGAATTTCATAATTCAAACTTACTGTGTCAGCATAAGACCCAAATAATGATCACAAGCTGACACTCAAAATTTGGGACTAGCCCAAAATAAGGCAGGACTAGGGCACAGGTGCCCAAGTCCTCCCTCCCTATTTTGGTTAGGGTTAGGTTCAATGGATCCCCCTAGGTCCCATTTATTATGAAACTTAGGGCTCATTTCATCGATATGTCAAGATATGATGCAAAATGTCCTAAATGCAATTAAAAGACCCAGGAGCTAAACCTTATGAGGGAAAAGCCCCCAAGGGGACAATTTTTGATGTTACATTTATCCTCCACTTGAATGTATGTATAAAAAAAGGCCAATAAATGCATTAAAGTATGGTCCACAAACAAAGCAAACACGCCAAGCACAGAGAAGACACGCCAATGATAGAGAAGATAGTAACAGGCACGCAAAACATGGAGAAGACAGTTACAATCATGCAAAACATGAAGAAGACAGTATTGAAGACATGCAAAACATAGTGAATATAGTGAATGCAGTGAAGACAGAGATGATTTTCTTTTCATTTTCATTTTCATATATATGAAATGTACATGCAAGTACAAGGAAAGTAAGCACACCACCCATAATGCAAGAGGGCATCATTGCCACCTATCTTTAAGATGGCATATGGGGCAATAGACACACTATACATGCCATACAAATCAAGCATGCTATACAAATCCCAAAGCATAGGAGGGACTCATCACCACTAGTCTTTAAGACTATGCTTGGGAACAAACACGCAATACACACACTTGGAAGACACAGAGAAAACATAGCAAATAAGTGATGGAGTGTTCCTGTTTCTAGGTTCAACACCATCTCAGGCACATTACAGGCACACATCGACAATTGGGCTTTGCCACAAAAATCACCAAAGATATTCTTAAGGGTTGAGTTAGTCACAGAACCGCTCCCTGCCTCACGATGAGGACTTTTGAAAATGATAGGATGTGCACTCTCCATGAGAAATACACCATCCCCACCTCATGATGAGGGCTTAAGATAGAAAAGGGATGCGATATTCCTACCTTGTGATGAGGGTTTAAATGATTGCAAGCTAATTTCAAACAAATCTCAGAGTGTAGGAGGGACTCATCGCCACCAGTTTTTGAGACTGCACCTGAGAACAAGCACATTGCTAACATCTACAATAGAGAGCTTACCTTGTATATGCCCCCACCTTAAGGTGGTTGATATTAGGTATCGATATCAAGCACGTTAAGGTAGGAAGAAAACACACAAGGGAACACGAGCTCTCACAAAGCCCATGACCCCTGGAGGTGACATGTACTTTATGATCGCCAAATGTTCCCACAAACACATCCCTGCTAGAAACATGTTAGTGTCCATATAATCATGATAAACAATAATGCATATGATCAACCACATAAAGAACTAAGGAATGCAAGATTCAAGATAGACAAAGTACATGGAGCAACAATATTGTTATGTTTTGTAAGTGTGATAAGACATCATCAAGATCACACAACAAAGTGCATGGAGTTATTCTACTAGACAAGCATTGGATAATATATATCAACCCCATCATCATATAAGAACTAAGTCCAATTTTTTATTTCTTGCTAAAGGGACACTAGGTCCGCATCAACATAGAATGTTTTTCGTCATCCGCTCGCTAGATAGAAACACTAGAGGAAGGGAAACAATAAATTGAGAGAGGAGAAACAAGTGCCTTAGGGATAGACATGTAGGAGGGTACCCCCAAGTCACCAACCACAATGCTATATCCGTAAGACACAACACACAACAATGAAAATAGAGGATAAGCAATATAGTAGAATGATGATAGAAATAGAAGAAGGGTTACAACAAAGGCAGTCCCCTGGTACCCTTGACCTTACAAGAGAATCAAGGGTCATCCCAGGAGGCCTGAACAACACATAACACATCACGAGAGATAAAGGGTTAGAGATACTTACTTGTAGGATCTTGATATCATATTTTTGAACTTACAAACCTCTTAGAGAGGTACATGTTTAGGGCAAAGTTTGAGTGGTTCTTATGAAATTCTTGTTTTTTATCGTATGATGCTTGTTTCTTAAATCCTTGTGTAAATGAGACCTTTTGTTGTTTACGAGGGGGAGAACCACTATTATTTCCAACTACTGACAGTCGTCTTACTCTTTTCCAATTTTTAGCGAGTTTGTGTTGTTGATGCCATCTAACACAGTAACAAGAATCATCCTGTACCATCTCACTCATCTGTATCAGTTGTTCTACTTGTCTTTTTGATGTGTTTTGGTTATGTCTCGATCCATATAAGGATAACGGAGGATGAACCTCAGCATAAATTCCATTTCTTCATGGACGAGGTGGGTTATCCAACTTTTCATTATCCACCTCAATCATACCTATGATGTTATCATATTCCAAGTAATCATCATTAGATACTTCTATTAGTCCTTGTTCCAAGATATTGTTTTCAATATGTTTAGGGGAAGGATTAGTGAAGATTTGTAGATTTTGATTTGGTGGAGCAACTGACTTATTTCTGTTATCATTCACACCCAATACTTGTATGATATTCGAATCATTGAGGTCTTGTATTTCATGTTTAAGACACATACATCATTCAATATCATGTCCATGTGTTCGATGAAAATGACAAAAGGAATTAGCATCGAAGTAAGGTCCTTGTACTCTACTAGGATTGACAGGCTTAATCAGAGGAAGCTTTAGAATGTTATTACTCACATCTTGATTCATGATAGAATGCTAAGACTCAGATTTTAGAGTAAACTTTCTTGGTTGATATGACGCTTTCTTTGGATTACTGATAGTAGACACATTGGAAAAGTTGTTCATGTTCAGTCCATTAATCTTGATAAAGCTCCTATTATTATTATTCATCTTAAAGTTGTTTTATGATGATCCACCCATGGATTGACCAACTTGAGCCAATGAGTTTTGGTTTTCATACTGACTAGACGAAAGTTGATAATTGTGAAAGGCAGTACATAAGTGTTGAAAGGAGTTATACTTCATCAAGAGGATCTTATCACAAATGTTAGGTTGTAGATTAGTGATAAACACCTTCTAAACATCCTCATCTTTCATCTGATAATGAATTTGTGTATATAAAGCTTGATACTGACTAATAAACTCAGTTAACTTATCTTTCAGACCTTGCTTGCAATTAACTAAATCAATCAAAGAGACTTGAGGTCCAATGTTTGCTTGAAAATGTTGTAAAAATTGATCAATCAACTATGAAAAGGAGTGTTGAATTCAGAGGCAAAGAGCAAAACCATTCTAAAGTAGTATCTTTGAGAGATTGCAAGAAAAGTTTTGCCAACAAGTCCTCTTCAAAATAAAAATCACTACACATAGTTGTGAATGCTGCCACATGAGTATTAGGATCACCTTTTCCACCATATTTTTCAAAGCAAGGAGTCTCAAACCTCTTGGGCATAGGAGTTCTCAAAATTGCATAGGAAAGGGGATTATGGGCATGACATGTTGGTATCTTTGGCTATGAAGAGTTTGTTAGATTTATTACCTTTTGTTGTAAAGCAATCATGCCCTGTAAAAGTTGGTTTAGGATGGCATCATTAGGAGATTCAGTCTCTTATGAGGAATTGGAACCAAAGTGAGGACATGACTGAGTTTGAGATATGACAGGTAGAGGTTGTGAATAGGTCAATGGTGGTTGGACATAATGGTAGGTGGTAGGTGGTTGAGAATAACTATATGTAATGGGAGGTTGAAAATAAGTGGGATGAAGAGGTGGTTGAGAGCAATTATTCATAGAAGAGGTCCCCTTAGGAACCAAATTCTGATAATTAAATCCCACATCTTTGTAATTAGTGCAATTAGATACTCCAATACCAGTGGTAGCCTTACAAGCATTTGCATCAGTTTTTAAGATTGTTGATGTAAAGGTAGATATCCCCATAGTTGGTATAGGTGCCAATACTTGTGTATGAGATGGTGACAGAGTATTATTTATTACTTTTGCACATTCATTCACTGGCATGATATTGGTTTGTACAATATGTGCTAAACCACTGATTCCATTAACACCATCTTGTCCTTTTATCAATTCTCTTACATGGTGAATCACAGGTATAGCTTCTTCAGCTATCCTCTCAGTTTGCACATAGTCTTGGAATTCAGCTAAGTCTTTATCAAGTTTATCTATTTTCTCATCAGATACATGTCCTGTCACCTCAATAGTATCATCAACATCATGAAAAGTTTGGTCTTCCATTGTACTTGTGATAAGTGTAATATCTTGTAACATTTGTGTCTCTCCATTTTTAAAGAAGGTATTCAATGTGCCAACTTCTTCAAGAGAACTAGATCTCATGTGTCTTATGCTTCTTATTAAAGGAATATTTCTCTTAGGGAAGTGAGTTATTAGACTCATGCAAATCTAAGATGACGACAAGTTAAAACCTAGTGAAAATGCCCTAAAATATGCAATTTTTCACAGTTTTTAATCCCAAGACCTAATAAAAGAGGTGTTGTAAGGAATTTAATGAGGTTAAGAAAATAATATCAGTTATATGAGTCACCTACAAGCATACAATCTTTTACAACACGCTTGGCGTGCAATCTAGGTCAAACCCTAAGGCAAATATAGCAAAAATGTGCAATTTTTCACCAAATTTTCAATACAAGAGGCCAATAACAAGGTGTTGTGAATATTTTTAGGAGGGAAAACAGATAATTTCCCTAAAAATAGCTAATTAGTGTAAAAATATTCTTCACAACACACCTAAGGTGCAAATTTTGAAAGTCGATAATGCCAAATCTAGTGAAAATCAAGGTTTTTCAAGCCCTAGGTGTGAGATCTTAATAAAAAATACTATATGAATGTTTTGCAAGCTGATGTATGATGAAAATTAAATGCACTTAAATCTGAAAATGATCTCCAAGTCCTAGGATGCAAAATTGAAGTGCAAATCTAGTGAAAAATCAATGAAAATGCTAGTTTTTGTTGAAATTTTCTATGTAAAAATGCAAATTTACACTAAAATGCAACACTATAGCCAAATTAAAATTTGAATGAGTGTTTAAGTTCAGTATAAAAATATGAAACAAGATTTTACCTACAAAACCCTAGTTTTTTGAATTACTAGGTTATATGCAAAATTCACAATTTCGAACAAAACCCTAGCAATTTTATGATGAAAATGCAATGCAAGCCATTGAATTTATGTAATTTTCTGCAATTTAACTCAGGAATACTACAAAAATCAGAAATTTGATGAAATTCACATTAATTGTTGCAAAATAGAAACCATATGAAGATGCAATCTAGGGTTTCCACTTTCAAAATTTTCAATGTTTTTTAAGTTTTCTAATGCAATAAGATGAATGATACTATGAATGAATGAAATCAAAGAAAATCTGAAGAAAAACACTCAATAAGGTGTAAACAAGTTGAATAACATGGGTTCACCAAAATGTAAAGGGTAAAATTATGGATAGTTGATTTTTCGTAGTTTTGTGTATGTATCCTCCTTTCACCCTTTCATTCAAGGACCTAGGGTCGAGTGGGAATGCACTATCATACACTAGGTCACTGTGCGATGTAGGAAAGTTTGGATTTGTATTATTTTATTGTCAATTATGCTCACTTATGCTCAATTATACATGAAAACCCTAATTATTCAATTACGAAAGTAAACAAACAAATTACTCAAAATGCTGGTACAGAAAGTTGTAAAATGACAAATGAATGTGCAACTATTTTCAAAGTTTAGAAAGTGGAATAGTTAGGGACTAAGTAGAAGGCACCCAAGTCCAATGCCCAGGTTTTTGTCAAGATCTGAAAACTTGATCTGCAACTTGTTCATGTTGTACCAGAGATTTTCCCATCACAGAATCTGGAGGACTTAGTAGCGGGCACCCAAGTCTAGGGTGCTATTTTTAACTTTGATCTATAAATCTAAAACTTTGCAATATCCTCCTACAACTCCACTTTTCCTATATCTTCAGTCTATAACCTACAATCACAAAAACTTTAGGAGGGGGTTGTGGTGTTTAGAGGCTTGCCTCAATCAAGCCCCAAAGAGACATTCAAGTCTTCTGAACACCGTTGTCAGATAGAGAGTGCGTGCCCTTTTGAGGTAGAGGCAAAAACCAAATGATGTCACCTTGTAGTGAAGATCTCATGGGAGGAATAATCTCTTCATGCCATGAGGAGATGATTGCTCAAATCTATAAATACAAACACAAACAACACAAATCTGCTCTTGCTACACAATGAATGCCTTGAATCACTTCTACACAAGATCATGAATCACAATGTCCATATAGTTTACAAATGAATGCCTAAGCATTCTTATAGATGCAACTACAAACACTCCCATGAAGAATTTTGTAATTCAAACTTACCGTGTCGGCATAGGACCCAAATAACGATCACAAGCTGACACTCAAAATTTGGGATTGACCCAAAATAGGGCAGGACTAGGGTGTGGGTGCTCAAGTCCTCCCTCCATATTTTGGTTAGGGTTAGGTTCAAGGGATCCCTTAGGTCCCATTTGTTATGAAACTTAGGCTCATTTCATCAAGATGTCAAGATATGATGCAAGATGTCCTAAATGTAGCTAAAAGATCTGGGAGCTAAACCTTATGAGGGAAAAGCCCACAATGGGACAATTTCTGATGTTACAGGATGAAGCATGGATTGGGATATGTGGCTACATGATTATCATTTTCTTTTTCATGTGGAACACAATTGAGTCAGTTGATTCTTTAGAGGCCAAGTGCATAGAGACTCTACAAGTGTAGTGTAATCCTATTTTTGAGATATAATTCATTAAGTTATGTGGTTGCTTTGGAGGCTAGTTTTTTCCCTTGAAATAGTTTTCCTAGGGTACATCTTGTGCTTTGTTATTCCTTTGCATTGTGGATTTTTTATACTTGTTTTGCATTTTTTATCTCATGAGAGTTATGTGCAAAAGGTATAATTTGATACAATTTTCTTTTATTTAGTATTAGAGCCTACTTTTTTAGGTTAGAGGAGGAGACATCCTCCTGGTATTATTAACCCTTTGTTTGAGTGGAATTTATACCCATGGTATTGCAAGAAAATACTAAAGGAATTTCAAGGTTTTGGATATGTTTGCAAACCTAAGTTGTTTTATATCTAGGGTTTATTGTTGATATGGTAAATCATTTTTTGTTAGGTTCATTTTGTGAGGATTTTAGAGGTAAATTTATACAAATGACCTCTTGGGACAAGAAAGACCTTACCATTAGATCTAAAAGGATAAAAAACCTATAAATTGGTATAAAACTCAATAGGGTTTGGAGATAAAAAATTCTGGCTATTTTTAGGGGTTTGGAGGAATCTTTTGAAATTAGATTCTATACAGTTGTACAAATTTATATGGTCACCTATATCACCTCTATGGTATAGTTGCTAAGGAATATTCTACATCAACCAATTACAATCAACTATGTCAACAAGGTACATTCAATAGAAATGATAATCTATGATTGGTCGAAGGTATAGGTTATGACATCATCACTATGTAGGTTCATGGTATATGTGATAGATAGTGTTTTCTCCACTTGTGGTAGTAGTTAGTAGAGTTTGAAGGGATGAAGCCCTAGTCACATGGATGACCAACTATTGAAGGTTTAGGGCCTAGTTGTAGGCAACCCTAGCCCTTTGTTCTTGCTATCCTACATGGACTTAATGCCAAATGGCCATCACTCCACTTGAGAACCACCTACACCATGTTCCTCAGCTCAAAAGCTACCACTACTCAATTGGGGAACCACTCTGACTACCAGTTCACCACTATACTACCACTTTGGTGACACCACCTAGATATTCCACTCAAACCTAGATCTTCCACTTGCACACCACCACCACTTCTAATTAGATGGTAGTGCCACTCTATATCCACTAGAGTAGTGTTGGAAGTTAATTTTAATGCATATAAAAGAATAGTTTTTTTAGAGCCTAACATTTTTTGACAGTGTCGTATTTTTAACTTTTTATAGTTGATAGAAATCTCTTTCTAAGCACTATGCAAAAGTATTGATGGTTTTTCTAGATTTGTTTTGTTTTGTTGGTTAAAAAAATTGTCACTATATTTTAAAATAAGACTCACCCATTAATAGCAACAAATTTACCAACAGTTGGATGAGTTGCAATCTGACTAACAACCCTCCTCTGCATTTTAAAGGGGTAGCTCCCTTATAAGATAAAATTTAAAATATTTTTTGGTATGCCTTTAACCTGAAAGAAGGAAAGATGCTTTTAAAGAAATATAAGTGTAAGCACAAAGTCTCACAAATAGCCAAGTTATGTACATAAAGCATAATAGAATTTGAAGGTTCAAAAATTACCACAAGAATTACTCAAACATAAGAATAAGAATACCCTGATGGTACGCGATCATATAATCATAAAGGGGATACCAATACATCATTTAAGATCAATGAAAGATTTTATATAGATACTACAAATTCATCATAAAAATAATCCACAAGTTGTAGAAAATAGTGACCTAAAGTCCACAAAATTTCTATATTCATAAACCAAATAGAGCACAAAGTCTCTTTTCCCTGAAATATTTATAATGACCATATACTTATATCAAAGCCCAAAAATCACACAAGGATAACCCTCAAAAATCTTTGAATGATCAATCTCAAAAATACCTCACTAAGAATATCCTTTTACAATCTCTCGTATCCCTTATATAGGTTACATTTGAAACCGCTTCTTGTTTATAACCATTTCTTGAAAAATAAAATTAAACAACCTTTATTTCCATTTATTTTTCTTTATGAAAATAAAGTCTATTTTATTGATTACAAATAAAATGCTCAAGTACATTTAAAACAAAAAGACAAAATTAAACTGGAGCATCTTTCTCTTTGTCTTAATCCACCATCTAATCTTGATCATCAACAAGATCTTCTACTGGAGACTTCGACTAAGATGAGGCTATCTTGACTTTAAATTTCCTAAAATTTGTAATAGTGGGAGTGATGGCCTTCCAATTTAGAATCATCATAGTATTGAGACAAAACTTCAACAAAGATACTATGTTGCCTACCTCTCTGATTTTATTATGGAATTTTGTGATCTCTTTTCTAAAAGAAACAAGATAGGTATAAAAGCTATAAATCTGTTCAATTGTGTTTTCATTCACAATGTCCTTTTTTATCAACTCCTCTGAGACAAGTTCCTTGAAACTTAATTTGACAACTCCGACCTTAACCAAATAGGTTTCATTTTCATCAAGGATGTCAGCTTCAAAGGATAAACAATTTTCCCTGATATCAAGAAAAATTGATCACAAATTTTAATCATCTTTTTAAGATCCTCCAGAGATTGTTTTATCACCAAATTTTTCCATTTAATGGTAGTCAACCACTTACCTAACTCATTCTCTTTAGGTTTTTAGACAACCTTTTTAGTTTGCAATCAAAATGCTTACATCTACATTTACCATCTCCTATAAATCCTTGACAATAATGATTAGCATAGATTCATCCTTCCTAATTAATTATACATTAGAATTAACTTCTTAAACTTTTTGTCTATTTAAATATTTTCATAAGGTTTCATTGCCTCCTCAATGTACAATAATTCATCCATGATTAATTTTTCAATTGAAGCATTAAATTATCTTCCATAATCCTAAAACTTACTAACTTTATCAATGATATCAGATCTTATCCCCTTTACAAGGTATTTTTGGCAGGAGTTACAACTAAATAATCCAATGGATGAGAAGTGTGAGTCAATATAGGAAGTAAGAACCTCCACCTATTCTTCCAACTATTTCTTCTCCTTTCTTTCTTCCTCTAATCTCTTGATTAAGATATCAACTAATAACTTGGCATTATGTACACCCTCAAATGTAGGTAGATCTAAGTCAACTTTATTTATATTGAAATATGCCTCATTGATATCTTCCTCATTCTTATCATCCATTAGTTTAGCAATTTCTACATATTGATGTCCTGAGGAAGGATCTATCATCATTTGAGACATCCTTTGAGCTTTTCTTGGTTGATGAACAACGTGTAGTAATCTAGCTACAACATCAAAACCAAGATCCACCATTTGAGTTATTTTATTTTCCTTCCAATAGTCTCTTTCAACCAAGGTAGTGATGGTAGGGTTGTTTGACTATCACAAACTAAAGGGGGTAGAGTAGCATTGGAAACAAATTTAGGAACCACATTGCGTATTGTTTGTTGTCTATGAGGGGAAGATGGAGGAGAGAGACTAACATTGGTATTGGGTACCAATGGTGGTGGAGGAGGAACTACATTTGGATTTTCTTTTGGTAAAGGAGGATAAGATACATTTACATAAGGTGGAAAGGGAAGAGGCACATGTAGATTTACCTATTACTAATCTTGTGTAGGTTCTTATGTTTTTGCAGCATCTCCCTATATTTGAGTAGCTCTTTTCACTTCTTTTTCCCTTAGACCTCCTTATTCGACTTTACATTGCTTCTTCAATTTTTTTTCATTATTATGATCTTCTTCATCATCACCTCTTTTAGAGGTAGTTTTTGAGTTGGTAGTATATACATTCATAGGGGTTTCTTGAGAAGTAGAATCTACAAATGGCTTTTACTTCCTTAAATCCTGCACTCTTTGTGATGTCTTAGTTGTAGTATGATTAGTGATCCTGGCATTTAACCACTTATGAATTTTGGTCAACATGAATATTGACCTCTCCCCTATATCTGTGACCTCCTTTTATAACCACTTAACATTGGGCAAAGGTTGTGATTGGACAATATAGTAAGCTTCATCTATCATGTTAGTTCAAACAACATCATCAAACAACATCATCAAGCCTCCTATATTTGGATTGGTTCCATCAAAATTTGTGATTTGCCCTTTTTCTCATTCTTTAACCAGTGCATGACGATGTTGTTCAAACATAGATCTTTTTTATCAGCATAATAGTTCCATCGTTTTTGTATGAACATTGTTGGCAAGAGACACATTGTAGCATCATAATTGTTGTCATTGATGGCAACAAAGTTCATCCCACACATCCATA
Organism: Cunninghamia lanceolata; assembly: GCA_027924645.1. NCBI lineage: Eukaryota > Viridiplantae > Streptophyta > Pinopsida > Cupressales > Cupressaceae > Cunninghamia > Cunninghamia lanceolata. The sequence continues at coordinate 6,207,478 of BSBN01000205.1, forward strand.
GGACATGGTGTTCCTATACCGGAAGTTAGATTAAAGAATGTTGTGGTCCGATAAGCAAGAATAGAGCATGTGGCAAGGTCCGATAGTCAGGTCCGAATCTCTCAGAGGAAGTATCTTTGGAAAGTACAGACATAGGGAAGCCAAGAGGAGTACCTTGACTGATAGATTCTAGGCATTGAGCATTTGATGATGAAAGAGCATTCAAGTATTGAGGTCCTGTTTGGCAGAGAAGACAGAGGAAGAACTTATAGGCAAAGCTTTAGACATTATTCCGGATGAGATGTTGATGGTGATCAAGATTCTTAAGGTATCATTCATGATTGGCCAACTTGTTAGATGACTTTTATAAGTATCTATTTAATCCACATCACTTGGTAAGCAAGGATTCAGCCAACAGACTAGAGTTTGGGAAAGACTAACTATCCCGGATGCTGACTAGAAAGAGGATGAAATCCTTTGTGTGGATATATATATACCAAATGGATTTTGATGAGAAGGTGTGTTGTGTAGTTATGAAGTGCGAAGAAAAGTAGAAGATTAGTGTGGAAGTAGTAAGGCAGGTCCAGTATGTGAAAGGACAACAGCTCTAAAGAAGAGAAAGGATGAAGTGTAGTAGATCAGTATACTGAGCCTAACCGGAACTGAACTCCAGCATATGTGGATGCTTCTCATCAGTTCAAGTATCTTGTTACTCTCTTTATAACTTGTAGGTAGTGAGCCTCTTATGAGTAGTGTGCTCGGGCAGTGAGCTCTAATTGGCAAGTACAATCTTGTACTTCTATTCTTCTAACAGAGAATACATTCTTGGGTTAGTCACCCTGTGGTTTTTCCCTTAATAGGGTTTTCCACATCAAAATCATTGTGTTATGTGTATTGACTTTGTTTTTTCTTACATTATTGTTTTCTTTGATGCTGTACTAATTATTAAAGAAGAAGAAAAAGTTGAATAAATTAAGATAACTGATTCACCCCCCTCTCAGTTATCAAGAATTGGTATCAGAGCCAAGTTCCTCCAAACAGAGCCTAACAACTTGAGGAAGATCTAGGAATTAAAATGGATGTGTATGGTATGAGGGAGCAACTTTAGTCTGCCCTAGATGATCTTGAGCAATCTAATTCTGAAGTTAATGAATTGAAGGAAAGACTCAAACAGGCTGATTATTTCATAAATGAACTAAAAGAGAAACTAAGTCTCTCTATGAAAAAGAGAAAGGATCTACTTCAGCAATTGGTAAGTCAAAATGAAGCAAATGAAACAAATAAAGATCTAAAGGAGAAAACCAAGTTATGTGAAAAGTTATCAAAAGAGATCATTATGGTAAGACATGAAATGGAATCAGGAGTTATGAAGTTTACCCAAGAAATTGAAGAGAAAAGAAAAACTGAAGATGATCTAAGACAATCTCTCAAGGAGAAATCAAAAGACTGCGACAATATGGAATGAATAATCAGACATCTTGAATCTAATCTTGAAGATGCTAAAGATAATGAAGAAAAACTTGAGGATCAAATTGTCTCTCTTAAAAGGGATCTTCAAACAACAAATGAATACAAAGAGAAATTCAAGATAAGTTCTGCTCAACTTCAAGTTCTTCTTAAAAGCCAAAAGAGGGTAGATGACAAGTGTTTCTTGGGATATGAGAAAGGTGAAAGCTCTAGATTTGGTTAGAAGAATTTTGGATTAGAAAATCCAAGGAACAGGCCTAGAAGACCTCCGGTAAGGCAGCCTAATGCTCAAAGATATCCATCCTTCAATGGATACTACCACAACTACAATAACTTTGGTCAAAAAGCTAAACAGTGCAGAAAAAGAATGAATCAGACTAATACATCCTTCTCTGGACAATGTTTTAACTGCAAAAGGTATGGTCACAAATCTCATGAATGCAGAAATATGCAAATGAACAACCCATTCAATGGTAGATGCTTTGCATGCAATAGAATGGGTCATATGGCTAATCAATGTAGATCAAGAGGACATCAATCAAATATGCAAAGAAATATTGTTTGCCACAATTGCAATAGATCCAGTCATATTGCCAAATTCTATAGAAGCAACAATCAGGACAAAAGGGGTCTAGTACATCATAACCAGAATCAAGACAAAGGAAAAATAAAAGTGAATGTAGATGAAGTTCAAAGTGAGATGAACAAGATTTGGGTGAAGAGAAGTATAGAAAATGTAGGGGATGGATCCACACTAGAATCTGGTACTGATATTCCTTCCAGAAATTAAAAAGTGAGCTTTGACTCAGGGAGAGACACAAGGAAAAACATTTTTCCCCCAGCCAGTTAATTGGTGCTGAAATTGGCACAAGGAGAGTTACGGATTAAAGGGTTCTCAGAGAAAACATCTAAATAATCTGTGGTTAAGATATGGAAGATCTGCAAGAAGTTAAGAACAAGTTAATTTACCAAGATTGATCAGGTTCATCAAGTCATCTGAATAAGGAAACAAGGCAAACTGGAATGACTTAAGTTAAGCATTTATTGCAACTTGGTATTAGGGTTTGCGGAATAATATAAGGGTTTTCTTATCAAACACTTGTTCATTCTACATTCAAGAAGAAGCAAAAAAGAGCTCTGCAACAAATCTCCTCAAGCCCATCAAAGATCATCTGCAGAAATCAATTCATCCAGCAATCGATCCGGCTCACTCCGTAAAACCCTAAAAGCATAAAAGGTATTTCCGTTGCTGAATATCTTTCTGTAAATCTTTTGAAGACGGCTACTCCAAATGTTGTAAAGATTTCTGATAGGCCTCGTCCCAAATTTAAGAAACATCCTTATAAATCTCTAGAAGTGGATCCCTTAGGGGCATTTTCCAGCATTCCGCATGGGGTTTTGCATGTTGAAGATGTTAGGGCATATATTCATGCGAACATTGAAGAGTTCAAAGAATCCAAGCTGTCAGATATCTATCACAATCAATTAATAGATGACTCTTTTGATCTCAAACCTCAGTATAAGGCTATCCAAGACAAACATTCTGCACAATGCATTCATTTCCCCTATTTTTCAGAAGATGAATGCGTCTGATATATTTCGAGCCGAATGCATGACAACTTCATGTGGTTGAACAGGCCGTTTAAGATCACTAAGGATGCCATTAGGGCTGTAACTAGATTACACTCAACCGGTGAGATGCCTATTCTTAAATCTGTCAAAAACCAAATTGTAAGTGAGGCTACCAGATCAAAATTTGATAAAAGAGCAATGACAATTGAGGATATCACAGATTCAGATATCAAGTTTGCATCAATGATAATTGGATATAAGATATATCACTCCAGCAAGAAGAATTCAATATCTGGAACTGCTATATATACTACTTATGAGATGTTAAGGAAGAATGCAGACTATGATCTTTGTGAGCTCCTTCTAAACCAACTTTTGGAAAATATATAGAAGATAAAGAAGGACAAGAAGAACTCTTTCAAATATGGTGGTTTGATACTCTGCCTATTCTTTTATTACATGAATGAGCTTCCCGGATCCAGTGGCTAGGTATGGCAGAATAACTAGTATCCATTCAAATCAGAGATTATATACATGGGCTTGGTGATGCCAAGGCACATAATACAGCTCTCTGGGGCTATTTCAAGAATTTTTAGAGCATGATGCAAGCAAGAGAGAGAATCGCCCAATCTTTAGTTGAAAAATATAAAGATACAATATGCTTTATGGTAGAAACTGATTAGTGCCTAATGGAGGCAGTGGAACCAAGAACGGTGTGGATCATGCCTATGGGGTATGAAGTGGATGAGAAAATTGTGGAGATGCATGTTCAGCACATGCTAAGTCAGCCCAAGGATCCCAAGGCAGAAAGGTTTGGAACCTTTGAAGAATTAAGTGTGAAAATCCATGTGGATTTAAGACAACCGGAAATAAAAAGAAAAGTGAGGGAAGTAGAAGAGTTTGCCAAGAGGCATGGAATTTTAAAACAAGCACTTGATGCAAATAGAGAGAAGATAGAAAGGGTAGAGAAAGAAAAAGAAAAAGCAGAAAAAGAAGGTACTCTGGTGGAAGTCCCCTCCCAAACCAAATCCTCTAAGATCTCTGTACCCACCACTGCAAAGAGCTCAAAGACATCAAAACTGAAAGCAAAATCATCCGGTAAAGTAGAAAAAAGAACTAAGACAAAGGCCACAAGGTCTTATATCAGTCAGAAGGATGAAGAAGAGATAGAATTTGGTGAAGAGATCAAGAAGATGAAGAAGAAGAAGAAAGTATCCGGTGAAGATAAGGAGGTAGAGATAGAAGAGTTTGTTGAAAGACCCACTCTGTCCTTAGATGATGTAGTTAAAGTAGTCACTATGTATGGGAACCTACAACCAATAATAGAATTCTATGATGCATACAATGATGCAGATAAAAAGATTCTAGAGGAAGCCACAGTTATGTATTTGAACATATACAATAAGGCTTTTATTGAAATCATATCTCTCATTCCCAAAAGCCTAGAGAAGTAATTAGAGATAAGAAAGAATAATGCTAGGGCAAATGATCTTGAGATCCAAGAACAAATAGCCATTCAACTCTTTCCTTCAATCACTCCAAAGCAAATGAATATGATTTTCAAAGATTGCAAGGATGAGTTCTAGAGCAAAGCCAGAATGAATCAACTTATGCTCAGCGAAATTGACAAAATAGGAAAAGAGATAGAAGAGATTCTCTGAAATGCTTACAAAAGATTCAACATTCCCATTGTCGAGGACTTAGGTGATGATCCCTCAGCTACAGATGAATCTATTGAGACAGTGGCAGAAGAGGTAAAGGAGACAGGTGAAGAAAAAGATAAGGACTTGGATTCCTCTACTCCAAAAGTCCATGGTCAAGCAAACATCTCTCCTCCAATTTCCCCTATAGACTCTGGATTCAAAGGAAAAGAAAGAGTACAAGAGAAGATCAGTCAAGAAGCAAAAGAGAAAGAAGATGACAGTGGTAAGGCTACAGAAGAGGAGAAAATTATGTCTCCAGCAAGAGACCCAGCAGAAGTAGTCAAAGAGTTCTTGACCAAAGAAATGATGGAATTTGATGAACTGAAATTGCTTCAAGATCCATTCAATTTTGATTCCCTCTCTCCAATCCAAACTATGAAACTAGCTTCCTTCACTCAAGCTAAGGCAAAAGAAAAAATGCTGAAGTCTCACATGGAAGACTGTGAACTCATAGAAACTGCATCCGGTGTACTGGAAAAGATCATGCCATCCTTCCAAAAGCATCCTATAGCATCCACATCCGGTAATCTAAAGTCTCTTGTAAATTTTGTTAATACACATTTTGATTCTTTAGAGAAAGAAGTAGAAGAGAAAGTCCAGAAAGAGTTTTTGGATAAGAGATTCTTAGAGTTACAAAGGCTTATAACCAATGATAGGAGAAATATGGACATTGGGATGAAGAGCTTAGAAAATGCTCTTAAGGATGGAGGAGATGTATATAAATTTTGTATATCCTAGACTAAAGTAACAAAGGATATTGAGAAGAAAGTGAAAGAACAAGAGGATAAACTGTCAAACCTCTCTCAGAATTTTGATCCTCTCACTATATCCATAATAAGCCAGGAATGTAAAACTATTGTAATCATGAATGAGGTTAAGAAGCTTGAGAAGGAGAGGAAGAACATATTAAGCAGAATGTGTGAACTTAGAGGGATGATTATCCCTAAGTTAGAGGCCATTCATGAAGCCCTAACTGATGCTTAGGCCACAGCCTGGACCAGTGATCCGATAGATCTCAAGAGGGTAGAAGCTTTTGCATTCCTGTTGAGTGGTCACATCTCAATTTTAGATAGGATGAAGCAGAGTTGGGCAATAGAACTTGTCCAATTGAAGATAACTTTTGCAGACTTTCTACAGTATATATAAGTATAACCTGTTTATATACTTATGCGGCTAAGTATAGTTGAAGTTTTGGGCAATTTTGGTGTGCAGACCCTACCCTTTGCCATTGATGTCAAAGGGGGAGTGAGGAATAGTGAAAAATGTGGAATCTAGCTAAAGGGGAGCTCTGGTAAAGTGTACTTTAGAACAGAGCATTAGCTAAGGGGGAGTATAGTATAACACTTAGTCATTTTTCACTAAGTGTTGCCATCAATGCCAAAGGGGGAGATTGTTGGCAAGAGACTCATTGTAGCTTCATGATTGTTGTCACTGATGGCAAAAAACTTCATCCCACAAATCCGTAGGACATGGTGTGCCTTTACCAGAAGTCAGATTGAAGAATGTTGTGATCTGATAAGCAAGAACATAGCATGTGGCAAGGTTCGATAGTCAGGTCTAGATCTCTCAGAGGAAGTATCTTTGGAAAGTGTAGACTTAGGGAAGTCAAGAGGAGTACCTTGACTGATAGATTCCAGGAATTGAGTGTCTGGTGATGAAAGAGTGAAGAGATATGAGCATTCAAGTATTAAGGTCCTGCTTGGCAGAGAAGATAGAGGAAGAACTTACCGGCAGAGCTTCAGACATTATTCTAGATGAGATGTTGATGGTGATCAAGATTCTTAAGGTATCATTCATGATTGGCCAACTTGTTTATTGAATTTTATAAGTATCTATTTGATCCACATCACTTGGTAAGCAAGGATTCAACCGACAGACTAGAGTTTGGGAAAGACTGACTATTCTGGATGCTGACTAGAAGGAGGATGAAATCCTTTGTGTGGATATATATATACCAAATGTATTTTGATGAGAAGGTGTGTTGTGTAGTTGTGAAGTATGAAGAAAAGAAGAAGATCAGTGTGGAAGTAGTAAGGCAGGTCCGATATGTGAAAGGACAGCAGCTCTAAAGAAGAGAAAGGATGAAGTGCAGTAGATCAGTATACTGAGCCTAACTAGAACTAAACTCCAGCATATGTGGATGCTTCTCATTAGTTCAAGTATCTTGTTACTCTCTTTATAACTTGTAGGCAATGAGCCTCTTGTGAGCAGTGTGCTCGGGCAGTAAGCCCTAATTGGCAAGTGTCATTTTGTACTTCTATTCTTCTAACAAAGAATACATTCTTGGGTTAGTCACCCCATGGTTTTTCCCTTAACAGGGTTTTCCACATCAAAATCATTGTGTTATGTGTATTGACTTTGTTTCTGCTTACATGCTTGTTTGCTTTGATGCTGCACTAATTATTAAAGAAGAACAGAAAGTTGAATAAATTAAGATAACTGAGTCACCCCCCCTCTCAGTTATCAACAAACATATCTTTAGATTCTTCTCTTACCATCAACCTAAGAGTAATGCTCAAAGATGTGCCATCTAGTCTAGCCATTACCCAAACATCTACCATTCTCACTTCTCTAGATTCAAGATGATAATTTCATACATAGGTGAGGACTAAATACAGGCATTGTACTACTAGTGGAAAACCTCCTATGTGGGAAAGTCCATATATAAAGGTTGTCTCATCCATCAAGGTTCTAGGATTTTTATTCATTCTCTTCAAAAAATCTTTCAAATCAATATGCCCCAAATCACTATCCTTAACCTTTGTCAAGTAGTTTTGATTAAGAGTAGAAACATCAAAACCCTATAATTATATTTCATCTTGAATGTAGTTAAACAAGTAGTATCTCTGAGTATAATTTGGTGTTCAGTGAGGGAAAGAACATTTTTCAGGCGTGTGGATTGTGCAAAATACACAGAGCTCATGAAAAATCAAGGTTGAAAATTTGTGGGGTTTAAGTAAACTTCAATGTAAGTAATGACTCATAGAAGAAGAAATGGAAATATAGAACTAACCTTTAGTAATGGTGAATTGAGTGGGTGTACTTGAGCTGATTGAAAGTACGAGGTGGTGAAAATAAAAAGGACTTTTTCCTTTGGTGAAAAATGTGGGTTTGAAAGCAATCTGTAGAAATTTGTAACGCTCCGCTAGGAAACCCCAGATGACAACACAACTATGCTAGAAATAAATAGGATAATTTTTTTTTCTTAGATAGGAATAACAAGGTAATGTCAAACATGTCAATACATATCATTACACTAAATTATCCTCTAAGGTTCCATAGCTGCATTACTTACTAAACTATTTATAGGATCAAGAGTTAACTAACATCAATAGTTCAATTCTAATCTATTGCTTCACATGTAAGAGCACATACATTTCCATGATATAACATTAAATAAGAAATCAACAAATTCATATAATTACAACTACAAGTACATATACAATTTCCCATATATAACGATACATCATAACATCATTCACATTATTATCTGATACACCAAACTTAGCACATGAGTATAAATAACTGTCTTGTCAATCTGGAACATGATCTGGAAACTACAACACAAGGTCCATCCTTCTCGCACATGAACTAGAGCAAGGGAAAACCAATGGAGTAAGCTCTTCTACCCAACCATACGGAACCCTGAGGTCCACCCCCTGAGCTAGGAGATAAAATAAGGTTCCACAACAACAACCAGACAAGGAGACAAAGGACTAATAGGAACAAGAACTCCATAGGACTCAAGTACAACATGGATCAACAAGACAACACAAGCAACATAAATATCAATTCCACACTTAAAAAAACTTATAGAGGCATTCACACAACATAGGGAAAGAACACCAAAGAGGGAATGCTAGACTACAGTAGCGAAAATGTCATCGTATGGCCTAGACATGGGTTACCCAGGCTATCTCTCACTAGAAACCAGCCCCCATCTATAGTTACCCTGGCAGCCTCTCTCTAGGCACCGGCTCCATAGGGTGACACATGTGGAACCAACATTCCTTTTGTGAGGACAAGGAAGTTGATCTTGCCAACCATGGCCTTCTCATCTCATCTCAAGCCCAAATGAGCACTTGAGCCATGAGTGAGGCATACTTTATCTTGATTAATGTGAAAGATCTCCAAACCTCCAAGATTTATTATTAAGTTATCACTGGATTAACAACTTCCAATGGGTTACCCTGATAGCCACTTTGGGCACCAGCCCCACATTGAAAGCCACTCCCCTTCCTGCATCTAGAAGACCCTATCTATCAAGCAAGACATAACAAGAAGTATCCATATACCATGCAAGGCATTTACCTTCTTGCATACAAATCTCAACAAAATGTAACCAAAGCAAGGCATGGGTCCTCTTGCTCAAAAAATTTCAACCAAATATATAAACCATAAAATATTTTATTCCAAGCTCAAAGTCAATAATGAACCCCAACATGCAAGAAGGACTCTACCACGACATCACAAAAATGACATCAACATGAGTTCAAAACCACAAAATAGGTACTCTAAGCAATGCATTACCCATCTTGCACAAGAGTCATACTAATGTGAACCATAAGTAGGGAAAGTCAATATTACATAAGACCAAAACATGTTCAACATTTAACAAGAATGCAATATCACAAGGGTCAAACCCACAACTATCCCTCCTAGCCTCTGGAGTCAACTTTCACTAAACACCACTGAAACATAATAATCCCACATCGACATTCACTCTTAAATGCCCAACTTCATCTAATAGACCAAACTAAGATCCTTCAACAATAATCCAATTACAACACCACCTTTGCAATGCATGAAAAGATGTACTAAGCATGGAACTAAAAGTATGTAACATTACTCCAAGCATAATAAATCATTCAATCATACATACAGTAAATCTATCTCTACAATGCAGAATGATATTCTAGCCACTACAACTCTTACATTAAAGTGCTATCTACTTATCTTAACAACTAGCATAGCTAAAACTTTCCCTTAGGTTCCAACCATAGGTGACACCTATTAACAATTGTCAACTAACCCATGTTTTCTAATAGCTTAAATTAATCATTTTCCATACAAGAATTAAATTTCAAAAATAAATAAATAAATAAATTCCACACCGCTAGGTAACTTAAATAATAATAATAATAATAATAATAGTAAGAGTATTGATAATAAACTGAATCCAAAATTAACACTTACAAGTAAATAGTTATGGAAGGATGATTACTATTTAAATAGACATTTATAGCTATGTATCTAGCATATCTATTCACATTACTATCAATGTAGGTATTAATCTAAAGAAATTTATAATTAATACATCAGTTGATCCAAAATAGAGAACCTCAAGAGTATCAAGGCTATTAATTTTGTTTGTTCTTAAAACCTCACTAACTCTTAATTAAATTAAATAATTAGATATCAACCTATAAGTTCTAAAACAATTTAGTTTGTAGAGGCATTTCATACAAATAAAAGGGAACAAGTTTTAAAGAAATGATGCCCTAGAATATTATACTAAAAATAAGGAAATGACTACAGATGCCACAAAATGATTTCATATAAAATGAATGGTTTATGGTATTATTTTACCATAGCTACCCTATTGCAAAAGGGTAGACATAGAACAGATTATCTATTTTCATAAGCGTGCAACACTAAAAGAATGTGTAGCTAAAGAAGATATGTAGAAAGAGGATGGACATTCAAGGCACACAAATGGTTGACGAAATGCCGATGGTTACAGAATAAGAATGTATTTAATGAAATGTTCAAAAATTACACAGAGTGGATTTGTCAGATATTAGCTAGAAAGAACATGTAGATATACATATATTTCCACAATGTTGAGTGATGAGCAAGGTGCACGAACTTTATAGAGAAACTTATGGATAGTTCTATTCTTATCTCAAGAAGAAACAGAAACATTAGATAAAGGAGACTAAGTATGACATGCAAGAAATATGTTATAAGAATTCTATTTGTTATAGAGGTTGAGATGTAGATACTACCTATTGTTCTCTCTAACCATAAGAAATAGAAAGTAAGCCTTATTACGACTAGCTTGACTTCTATGTACTCGTTAACAAAACAAACATACTATTATTACTAACATAAAGAAGATTTTCTGAATTAAATATTGCAGTCTAACAAGGAACATTCTAATCTTTTTAGATGTATGCAGACTCTATGAAGACACTAAAAATGTTTAACGCTGATGTTAAATTTCCTAACAACATTAAAATAGTTACAAAAGATCATTAGATTCTTGAAACATAAGGCTCAAGAGATGGCAATAGCATGGACACAATAGTGGCATCGGCATTACCAGGATAACTCTCGTGATCACATTAGGTTTCTAAAGGGGTAACTAGGGATAATAATCACGCAAGATCTCAATATATGTTCAAGGCACTATTGAGAATATAGCTCAAATTTATGATAAGGATATGATAACTATAAATAAATGGAAGACTCAATTGTAATCACCGAAAAGAGATCCAAATTAAATTATGGAAATGAAAAGGGTATGAAAGATGCGTCGACCTTCACAGACAAAGCCCTTAAAGGAAAGAAAGATAAGCTCCTCACTCAACACTCCATGAGAATAAATTTACATAACAAAAATCTTTTAAATGAAAAAGGGGAAAGGTCTAAAGCTCATGTCGAGATGAGATTTGTAGAGAAGGTAGAAATGAATACATGGGTTTTCCAATCCCAGTTAGCTATGATATAAAGGAAGCACGAACAGTAAATATAAAACACATGGCCACAGATAAAAATTGAACAACCTATTAATAAGAGTTATGCAGATTGATCAAAAAGAAACTAAGTTTGAAGTAGAGAGAAAAAGTTTTGCCAAGAAAACACAATCAGTGGCATGGATTTAAGGGTGCAGAGGAAAAAGATAATCAATCCATACACATCAGCTCAGTATTTAAATACATGCACTCCTACCAACAAGATTATATCAACAAACATTATTCAAATGGATAGATAAGAAAATCCAAGCATTGCATATGGTTGATTAAATAGGATAAGTAAAAAATTTAATGAGATACCTATGATAAGTGCACTAAAAGAATATGGAAATTTTTAAAATTATGTTGAGAGAGTGTAGACGATGCACTTTATATTCTTATAGGATATGCACATACTAGATTTGATATGGTGTTTATAGGTTTTAAAGTCGAAGAAATTGGCTGGCGTTAAAACTAGAATCCACATCTTTTTCCAAGAATCCCTTGGTTGATGCCAGGGTGGAAACTCTGAAATAGGGTATACACAATGAAATGTTAAAATGGACTACGGTATAAGGCACACGAGCTACTTGACTCTCACAAAGCATACATCAATTTTGATAGAAAGATAATTGGGAAGGAACTTAGGTAGACATGCCTGCAGAATTTGAAAATAAATACAAGGTATGTGAGTTGTTGAAAGAATGCCACAAGGAGCTATCATCTGATAGGATGACTACCTCACAGGTGCACTTAAGTGGTGGCTAGATATGTCGCAAGTCTCACACTCTAAAAGTTCCTAGATCAAACTTGGTTGAGGTATAATGCCTGAAACTCTCGATTAGCATGCATCTACTAAACTAGAATGAAAAATTTAATTAAATTTCATCAAGGTGAAAAGCGGAACACAAGTATGCAAAAATAGACGCATGTATTGAATGTATGAACTGTTGACAAGAAGCCTCAAGGAATAGTGACAACATCACATAAAGCAAAAATTGCAGGGTATGTACAATAATGCTCTCATAATTTACCATAGACAAAGATAGCTTTTCTTATAACATGGTGCTTGCAGTCATGCATAATGAGAGCTTACAAACTAGCTACAGAAAATCTTTAAAGTATGTTACAAGAGAAAAAGATGGATAGAATACGCATACATACTAGAATGGGGTAGATATAAAAGATAGAGAGATCAAATCATTTCCAGATTCTTCAAAATGTTTATCAGAATGACTCCTTGAGTTGTAGATATACTTTCCCCAAGTACCATCCCTCTACAGAAATGGGAGTCTTTTTTTTAAAATATGGAGTCCCCAGTCCAGAGATTGAAGGCCTTCCATACCCCCTCCCTGGCCTCAAAAATAGCAAGTAAAATAACCTAAATGCAATAACTCCCCAACACTACCTACGACCACTCTCTCCAAAAAAAATTACATTTATTTCCTTCCCACTAACTAGAAGATTCTTACTAATTTAGGATCTTCTGACCAAGATGACTCATAAGGACATTATTAAAAGACTTATGTTAAATATAGAATATCTTGACAACACACACACACAATAAATTTATTTCATGGCATCAACAAAGAGTGTTAATTAATTTGAGATTATTCCTCACATTAAATTCATTAATTAAAACCCCATATAAAATATTTTATTTACCTCCGCAGACAAATGGTTTATTTATTTAAGAGAACTATTAATTCCTTTATAATAAACTGATTAACTGTCAATAAACAACTTGACAAGCTACACACCAAGCAGGATCTGATGACAATATAGAATCGAACAACAGAGACTCAAAATCACAATCATACAAATAGGACACGGGACTAAAAACTTATCCTCTCTAAGGATGGTGACTAGCTGAGGGAAACCTTACATTATCTTCATTCAGCAATTTCCATTGGTTAAGGCATGCTCAGACCTATTAGTTCAGGTAGAGTTGATGCCTGATACCTGTTCACTCAAGCATACCAATTAGAGTACACATTCATAATAGATGAAGTACTTTGAAAGGAACTTTGACATTCTTATCTCATTCCCATATGTCCATACATTCAATGGTACGATGTCGCCCTTTCTACCTATCCTAATAACATACTACATCTTATGACTGTAATATTAACGTAACAATATGCATTTTACTTACAGAAGTTCATGTTCCATCTTCATCTCCAGATTCATTTGCTAGACTACCTATACAACCAAGGCGAGAACGGAGGGGCACTACATCCTCCTCCCCTAAATCTTGACTTACTCCTGGAAGTCAGAGACTAGGGTGGAAACATAACACATTCGTATTGAAATGTTTTATCGCCAACATATGCATCCAATCAAGCAACTGTTTATATGACAAGTACAATCATTCAATAAAGACAAGAAGGACATCAATTCCTCACCATTAAGATGCATCATGCAATCTACTTATAACCAATTACTTATATTTTGAGAATTTCATACAATTTAGAGTGTGGCATTCACATATTAGCATAGAACAATACATCTCATGTCTCAATTACCAAACATGCAAGTACAATTCTCTGCAGAGTCTTCCCTTGTACACACTATTAAAGGCTCAGAATGAACATGATAGAACCAACACTTAACATGAAAAGGAACCAGCAGAAACAAACTTTCAGAATAGCCACCATAAAAAATTTAAAAAGGTGCAAATCCAAGTGGGAAAATAATCAAATCCAACTTTAAGTCACAGAGTGCCGGTAATTTCCAACAATAAACCAAGTAAAAAAAAGAAAAAGGGGTTTGGTGACCACTCTTGACATAAGAAAGTTCAAAGCAAGAAAATTCACTGTTAACCCCCAACAACACATGAAACAACTATAAAAAATAACAACTATCAAAAAAAATTCTAAAACAACCAAATTACAAAACAAATCCACATCACGGTGTGCCTAATTTTAGCCACAAAATGGGAGTATCTGCTACACAACACTCAAGGACACAATGTCCAGAATGTGTTAGATAATGTACACCAACACTCAAATGATTTAGTTAACTACATATTCTTGTTTAAGCAACTTTTATACAAGGATTTAAGGCAACACAGTTGCTACTTATATACAAACAACTTCTTATTTTAATACAACATAATTTCCTTTTACTAAGCTATGAACATATGCAATTGCTTCCTTATGCAAGAAGATATAAAGAAAATGTATAATATCACACACAGGAATAATTCAAAACTATAATTGACTTACAGTATCAAATTCACGATCTCATGGATCCAACACAAGCTCCAATTTGATCTCCTACACACAGTTCTTGCACACTCATACACAATGATAACTTTCATAAATCAGAACAATTCTTCCACATGAGATCATGACCAACTAGGGGTTAGATATAATTATCAAGCAACCTTGAAAAGATACCTCGTACATGACAACATCACACAACCACATGACTCACCAAATGATTAAGTCATTCCAATACTTAATTACATGCACTATTAGTAACCATGCTTCTTTCTTATAATGCACTAGTGACCACAAGAGAAACTCAAAGCCTCAATAAAACAATAATCACTAACATTCAAGGAAGACATATTTTCAAATATATCATCACATTATCAAAGAAGAGGAAGAGAGAACACATAGACACATAAGTAAAACAAGACATAATCAAAGGACAAGTCTATAAACTTATCAACCTTCTAATGTCATACTAATGCACATGGGTGAAAGGTACCATTACCAACTCACCACAAAGAGAAAATCGCTTAACCTAGAGCAACAACAACAATCCAGAGGTCTTAGTGTTGCAACCTAGGCTCTGATACCAAGTGTAACACCCCACTAGGAAACCCCAGAGGACAACACAACTATGCTAGAAATAAATAGGATAATTTTTATTTTTTCTTAGATAGAAATAACAAGGTAATGTCAAACCCATCAATACATATCATTACACTAAATTGTCCTTTAAGGTTCCATAGCTGCATTACTTACTAAACTATTTACAAGATCAAGAGTTAACTAACATCAATAGTTCAATTCTAATCTATTGCTTCACATGTAAGAGCACATACATTTCCATGATATAACATTAAATAAGAAATCAACGAGATCATCTAATTAGAACTACAAGTACATATACAATTCCCCATACATAAGGGTACATCATAACATCATTCAAATTATCACCTTTTGGATTACATTGGAATACTTACAATATGATATATCTGATACACCAAACTTAGCACATGAGTATAAATAGTTCTCGTCAATCTGGAACATGATTTGGAAACTCCAACACAAGGTCCATCCTTCTTGCACATGAACCGGAGCAAGGGAAAACTAACGGAGTAAGCTCTTCCACCCGACCATGTGGAACCTTGAGGTCCACTCTCCGAGCTAGGAGATAACATAAGGTTCCGCAGCAACCAGACAAGTAGACAAAGGACTGACAAGAACAAGAACTCCATAGGACTCAAGTACAACACGGGTCAACAAGACAACACAAGCAACATAAATATCACTTCCACACTTACCAGAACTTCCAGAGGCATTCACACAACATAGGGAAAGAACAACAAAGAGGGAATGCTAGATTGTAGTAGGGAAAATGTCATCGCATGGCCCAAACATGGGTTACCCAGGTTATCTCTTAGTAGAAACGGGCCCCCATCTATGGTTACCCTGGCAGCCTCTCTCTAGGCACCGGCCCCATAGGGTGACACATGCGAAACCAACATTCCTTTCCTAAGGACAAGGAAGTTGATCTTGCCAACCATGGCCTTCTCATCTCATCTCAAGCCCAAACAAGCACTTGAGCCATGAGTGAGGCATACTTTATCTTGATTAATGTGAAATCTCTTCAACCCTCCAAGATTTATTATTAAGTTATCACTGGAGTAACAACTTCCAATGGGTTACCCTGGCAGCCACTTTGGGCACTGGCCCCACATTGAAAGCCACTCCTCTTCCTACATCTAGAAGACCCTATCCATCAAGCAAGACATAACAAGTATCCATATACCATGCAAGGCATTTACCTTCTTGCATACAAATCTCAACAAAATGTAACTAGAGTAAGGCATGGGTCCTCTTGTTCCAAAAATTTCAACCGAATCTATAAACCACAGAATATTTTATTCCAAGCTCAAAGTCAATAATGAACCCTAACATGCAAGAAGGACTCTACCACGACATCACGAAAATGACATCAACATGAGTTCAAAACCACAAAAATAGGTACTCTGAGCAAGTCATTACCCATCTTGCACAAGAGTCATACCAATGTGAACCATAAGTAGGGAAAGTCAATATTACATAAGACCAAAACATGTTCAACCTTTAACAAGATTACAATATCACAAGGGTCAAACCCAAAACTACCCCTCCTAGCCTCTATAATCAACTTTCACTAGACACCACTGAAACATAATAATCCCACATCGACATTCACTCTTAAATACCCAACTTCATCTAATAGACCAAACTAAGATCCTTCAAAAATAATCTAATTACAACACCACCTTTGCAATGCATGAAAAGATTTACTAAACATGGAACTAAAAGTATGTAACATTATTCCAAGCATAATAAATCATTCAATCATACATACAGTAAATCTATCTCTACAATGCAGAATGATATTCTAGCTACTACAACAACTCTTACATTAAAGTTCTATCTACTTATCTTAACAACTAGCATAGCTGAAACTTTCCCTTAGGTTCCAACCATAGGTGACACCTATTCACAATTGTCAACTAACCCATGTTTTCTAATAGCTTAAATTAATCATTTTCCATACAAGAATTAAATTTCCAAAAAAAAAAAAAAGTCCACACCGCTAGGTAACTTAAATAATAATAATAGTAAGAATATTGATAATAAACTGAATCCAAAATTAACACTTACAAGTAAATACTTATGGAAGGATGATTACCATTTAAATAGACATTTATAGCTATGTATCTAGCATATCTATTCACATTACTAGTAATGCATGTATTAATCTAAAGAAATTTATAATTAATACATCGATTGATCCAAAATAGAGAACCTCAAGAGTATCAAGGCTATTAATTTTGTTTGTTCTTAAAACCTCACTAACTCTTAATTAAATTAAAGAATTAGATATCAACCTATAAGTTCTAAAACAATTTAGTTTGTAGAGGCATTTCATACAAATAGAAGGGAACAAGTTTTAAAGCAATGATACCCTCAAAGATTATACTAAAAATAAGGAAACGACTATAGATGCCACAAAATGATTTCATATAAAATGAATGGTTTATGATATTATTTTACCATAGCTATCCTATTGCAAAAGGGTAGACATAGAACAGATTATCTAATTTCATAAGCATACAACACTCAAAGAATGTACATCTAAAGAAGATATGCAGAAAGAGGATGGACATTCAAGGCACACAAATGGTTGATAGAATGCCACAATGGTTGCGGAATAAGAATGTGTTTAATGAAACAATTTCAAAAATTGCACAGAGTGGGTTTGTCAGATATTAGCTAGAAAGAACATGTAGATATACATATATTTCTGCAATGTAGAGTCATGAGCAAGGTGCATGAACTTTACGGAGAAACTTATGGATAGTTCTATTCTTATCTCAAGAAGCAATGGAAACATTAGATAAAGGAGACTAAGTACGACATGCAAGCAATACGTTATAAGAATTATATTTGTTTACAAATACAAAGTAAGCATTATTACGACTAGCTTTACTTCTACGTAAGCATTATTATGACTAGCTTGACTTCTACGTACCCGTTAAAAAAACAAACATAATATTATTACCAACATAAAGAATATTTTCTTAATTAAATACTGCAGTCTAACAAGGAACATTCTAATCCTTTTAGATGTATGCAGACTCTACGTAGGCACTAAAAATGTTTAATGCTAATTTTAAATTTCCTAATGACATTAAAATAGTTACAAAAGATCATTGGATGCTTGAAACATAAGGCTCAAGAGACGGAAATAGCATGGACACAACAATGGCGTCAACCTTACTCGGATAACCCTCGTGATCACATTAAGTTTCTGAAGGGGTAAACCAGGGATAATAATCACACAAGATCTCAATATATGTTCAAAGCACTATTGAGAATATAGCTCAAATTTATAAGGATATGATAACTATAAATAAATAGAAGACTCAATTGTCATCACCGAAAAGAGATCCAAATTAAATTATGGAAATGAAAATGGTATGAAAGACGTGTCAACCTTCACAAACCAAGCCCTTAAAGGAAAGAAAGATAAGCTCCTCACTCAGCACTCCATGAGAATAAATTTACATATCAAAAATATTTTAAATGAAAATAGGGGAAAGGTCTGAAGCTCATTTCGACATGAGATTTGCAGGGAAGGTAGAAATGAATACATTGGTTTTCCAATCCCAGTTAGCTATGGTATAAATGAAGCATGAACAGTAAATATAATACACATGGCCACAAAGAAAAATTGAACAACCTATTAATAAGAGTTATGCAGATTGATCAGAAAGAAACTAAGTTTGAGGTAGAGAGAAAAAGTTTTGCCAAGAAAACACAATTAGTGGCATGGATTTAAGGGTGCAGAGGAACAAGATAATCAATCCATACACATTAGCTCAGTATTTAAATACATGCACTCCTACCAACAAGATTATATCAGCAAACATTATTCAAATGGATAGATAAGAAACTCCAAGCATTGCATATGGCTAATTAAATATGATATGTAAAAATATTTAATGAGATACCTATGATAAGTGCACTGAAAGAAATGGAAACTTTATCAAATTATGTTGAGAGAGTGCAGGCGATGCGCTTTATATTCTTATACGATATGCATAGACTAGATTTGATATGGTGTTTATAGGTTTTAAAGTTGAAGCAATTGGCTAGCATTAAAACTAGAATCCACATCTTTTGCCAGCAATCCCTTGGCCGATGCTAGGATGGAAACTCTAAAATAGGGTATAGGTAATGAAATGCTAAAATTGGCTCCAGTATAAGGCACATGAGCTACTTGACTCTAACAAAACATACCTCAATTTTGATAGAAAGATAATTGGGAAGGAACTTAGGTAGACATGCCTTCAGAATTTGAAAACAAATACAAGGTATGTGAGTTGTTGAAAGAATGCCACAAGGAGTTGTCATCTGGAGTTGTCATCTGATAGGACGACTATCTCATAGGTGCACTTAAGTGGTGGCTAGATATGTCACAAGTCTCACACTCTAAAAGTTCCTAGATCAAACTTGGCTGAGGTATAATGCCTAAAACTCTCGATTAGCACGCAGCTACTGAGATAGAATGAAAACTTTAATTCAATTTCATCAAGGTGAAAAATAGAACACAAGTATGCAAAAATAGATGCATGCATTGAATGTATGAACTGTTGACAAGAAGCTGCAAGAAATAGTGATAACATCACATAAAGCAAAAATTGCAAGGTATGTAAAATAATGCTCTCATAATTTACCATAGACAAAGATAGATTTTCTTATAACTTGGCATTTACAGTCATGCATAATGAGAGCTTATGAACCTGCTACAAAAAATATTTAAAGTATGTTACAAGAGAAAAAGATGGATAGAATACGCATACATACTAGAATGGGGTAGATATAAAAGATAGAGAGATCAAATCATTTCCAGATTCTTCAAAATGTTTATCAGAACGACTCCTTGAGTTGCAGATATACTTTCCCCAACTACCATCCCTCTACGGAAATGGGAGTCTTTTTTTTTAATATGGAGTTCCCAGTTTAGAGATTGAAGGCCTTCCATACCCCCTCCCTGGCCTCAAAAATAGCAATTAAAATAACCTAAATGCAAATAACTCCCCAACACTACCTATGACCACTCTCTCCAAAAAAAGATTACATTTATTTCCTTCCCACTAACTAGAAGATTCTTACTAATTTAGGATCTTCTGACCAAGACGACTCATAATGACGCTATTAAAAGATTTACGTTAAATATAGAATATCTTGACAACACACACACACAATAAATTTATTTCATGGCATCAACAAAGAGTGTTAATTAATTTGAGATTATTCCTCACATTAAATTCATTAATTAAAACCCCATATAAAATATTTTATTTACCTCCACAAATAAATGGTTTATTTATTTAAGAGAACTATTAATTCTTTTATAATAAATTGATTAATCGTCAATAAACAACTTGACAAGATACACACCAAGTAGGATCTGACGACAATACAGAATTGAACAACAGAGACTCGAAATCATGACCATACAAACAGGACACAGGATTGAAAACTTATCCTCTCCGAGGATGGTGACTAGCTAAGGGAAACCTTACATTATCTTCGTTCAACAATTTCCATTGGTTAAGGCACGCTCAGACCTATTAGTTCAGGTGGAGTTGATGCCTAATACCTGTTCACTCAAGCATACCAATTAGAGTACACATTCATAATAGCCAAAGCACTTAGAAAGGAACTCTGACATTCGTATCTCATTCCCGTATGTCCATACATTCAATGGTACAATGTCACCCTTTCTACCTATCCTAATAACATACTACATCTTATGACTGTACTATTAACATAGTAATATGCATTTTATTTATAGAAGCTCATGTTCCATCTTCATCTCTAGATTCATTCACCAAACTACCTGCACAACCAAGGTGAGAACAGAGGGGCACTACAAAATGAGCTCAAAAAACCTCTTTTTATAGCTAAAGTTAGGTCACTTCAAGTTCTCCTTTCCTTTGAATCACCAAAATAAATGCAAGAAGAAGGTTTTTGGTGTTTTGAAAAAGTATATAACCCACAAACCTCTCTTTAATGAACTTTCAAGTTTGTGAACAATCCAATCTCTCAGTTTTTGGCAATTCAGCAAAAATTGGAACTTTCAAACTTTCCCTTCCTTGAAATTTTCTTGCTTCTTTCAATGCTTTAGCCTTTTGGTAAACCATCAAACTCATGAAGTAGGACTTTGGTGCTTCCTTTAGTTTGTGAGCAAACAAAATCACTGAAACACTTCACAAAAGGATTAAGACCAAACTTTCTTTTCGGCTCAAACATGAGTTCATGAACTACACAAAGCTTCAAAACATAAGACTTTGGACATATACCTTTCAAAAAGAAAATAAGTTAGGAAACTAAGAAAAACACCAAAAAAGGAAGGAGAAATACGAAGGGAGACATAAAGTTTTTGGAAAAAAAAGAAGTTAGAGAACTAGGTAACTTGTTGAAAAAGACAATTAAAAATAGACTTAAGTTTATAGAGTTGAAAATTCCTTGAAAGAAATACCAACAACAAAGATAAAGAATGACTTTCAGTAAACCAATAGGTTTACAAATCAAGGATTTTATCAAAAAAGAAGTGTTCAATAGATGACTTTGCTAAGGCTCAAAGACCAAAACTTTGAAGACTTAGAAGAAAAAGGAGACTTAAACCCAAATTGACCAGAATTTGTACATGAAATGAAAGGAGAAAAATTTTGGTACAACATGTTTATGATAGAAAATTTTAGTTCAAAGATTTTTTTATCTCATTTATTTTGATATGTCATTTTTTGTGCCCACAGTGTCTAGTTTTTAACTTTTATAGGCGATGAAGATAATTTTATGAGCATTTCATAATGGATCTAGTGTGGAAGTGTTGGTATGTTCTTTGTTCACTTAATTTTTTTGTATTATCAATTTTTGGGTTCCTAAATTATGGTTACTTTGTGGGTTTGCAACAAATTGAAGATCTAAAGTCCATCTGGTGTTTGATTTATCGAAACTATACATGTTAATCTCTGGTTGTCTCTGTTTTACATGATTATTGATGTATTGTTGAACCTATATGTTTTAATATTTGAGATCTATGATTTACACAATTTTTGGGTTGTTTATACTTATAGGTTGCATAAATAACTCAAATGTGGGTTGTTTATACCCACATATCTTTTAGCATTGATGCATATTATGTTGGTTGGGATTTATTTGGTCAGATGGTGCATTATTATGTTTGTCACTATGAGATGGAGAGATTGTATTTGGAGTGCCTCAAATAATTTAATTTTAGAACCTATAGTCAGTGAGTATGATGGTATCAGAGATTATAGATCCTGATTTAATGGGAGTTAAATAATGTATATTCATTGAGGGTGGTGATCTCATGGTGTCATGGAGGTTATTGTATACATGGAGCTTTTTAATGACATGGTCATTTATGTAAATACATTGTTGGTGGTGATGGATTGATTCCTGGATTATAGGTGGTGATTTATCTTGGTTTGGAGATCATGGTTCTACATTATACTTTTAGAGTTCTTGGTGTTGTAGTTGAGTATATTGATTATGTAAAGGTGATATAGGTGCATCCCTAGGAATCCTAAAACTATGGTATCATATCCAAGGAAGCACAATTGGTGGTTTACTTTGATAGTTTGTTTTATTGCAAGATAGTTGTTAGCAATATAAGGTAGTAAAAGTTAGCAAATTTCACTACATTGAGGAATTAGCTTCTATAGTTGTGATGGTGTTTTTGTATGTGGTTTTTTTTTATTTAGTTTAAACTTGAGGTTGATTGGATAATATAATTTTGGTAAATTGGTTCATAAGGTGTATGTGGTTTAATAATGTGATTTGCTAAAACCATTTCTATTTGTAGAAGGTTATTTTGGGTTTATGTCTAGCAAGAATATTTGAGAGATATTTTAGTAACCATTGTAAAGGATTGAGGTGTGCTACATGGAGAGTCTCCACCATTGGACCATTGTATTTCTTAGGTTTTTTATAATCTAGCTAGTGACATGTTTCATATGGTTTTAAGGTTTGTGTCAACTTCAGGCTAACATAGATCATGTGGGAAGCTTAAGGGGAGTATAAATAAGATGCTTGAATTAGAAGAAATCAAGCAAAGAAGACCAAGATGGAGTACATTCATAAAAGGTGAGTTTAGTAGTGAGTGAGTGATATTGAGAGATAGAGTATGGTAATCAATAGTATGATGTAGGGTACAATATAAAGGTATCAATTAGTGCATGTTTCTAGGAGGTGTAAATTGTAATTAATTTTGTTAATTCATGTTGTAGCCTTGTGGCAATTCTATGGTAAGTCTTAAAGTAGTGACGTTGGAAGTCATTAAGTAGTCACTGGTAATAAGTCTAGAAGTGGTGTTTCATAGCTAGTAACATTTGTGTAATCTTGGATAATATTAATTTAATCAAATGTCTATGACCTAGCATGTAAGAAAGCCTATTATGGAAAACCTTGTAATGATGAATCAATGATAATTGAGCAAAATGTCTATTCAATATTTGTGTTCTTGTGAGCATTCTATTCAATTGTGGTAACTTGTGGTTGAATTTATATTATGGGTTGCATGGTTGGAAAGTCCTTCTTAAACCCTCTTACTATGTCTACATTATTTGGTATCAGAGCCAAGGATAGATCACAGAAAGATTATTGGCCTGGACATGAGCACACTCGATTCATGTGGTTTCATAATAGTGAGTTTGACAAAAGCATGAACTATGCTGGTGATATGTAAAAGAAGGCATAATTCATTGTGGTAGGAACTAACTAAATTTTAGATTGTGGTAGTCCATGGGTTTTTAGATAGAGTGTTGATTGTGAGGTAGTTTACAAGGGTGGATAGATCTCCAACCCAAGATGCCACTGAGGTGAAACTAAGGTACGATCAATATTGTAGGTGGAATGGAGGAGATGTATAAGATGTTGAAGGCCATGCAAAATTAGATAGATGCACTAGAGTAGGACAATAAAAGGAACCCTAACCATAGGTTTGAGGAAAGTGATGAAGAACAGGAAGAAAGTCATGTGGAAATAAGTTGAAGTGAAGAGAACAAGGAAGAAAGGATGTCGAAGACCATAACTACCATTTGTAAGAGGACTAGAGGGGATATCTCAAACTATTTTGGGAACTTAGATCTTGATGAGTTGATTGATTGGATCACCGATCTAGGGGAACATTTTGAGTATGAGGACATTGTAGACCCAGACATGGTAAAATTTTCCAAGACCAAGCTAAAAGGTCATGTGACAATCTGGTGAAAGGAAGTCTAGATAGAGATGAATAGAAAGGGGAAGCCTTGCACTATAAAGTGAGACCAAATGGTCAAAAAGTTGAATTCCAAGTTCATTTTGGCAAACTACTAGTTGGACTTATTGAAGGAGCTGCACAATTTTTAGTAGGAAAATATGACTGTAAATGAATACATTAAGGAATACTATTAGCTAACAATTAGGTCTGGACATCATTAGGAAGGGGCTAAGAAAGTGGCAAAGTATAACAATAGACTAAGGGAATCCATCCAAGGGGAGTTGGATATGTGTAATATTAGAAAGTTAAGGAGGCCTACCAATTGGCTCTCACCATAGAGAAGAAATTGAATCAAAAGGTGGAGGAAAAGAAAAACCACTAGAGAGGAAGAGAAGAAGAGAACTAGAACAACTAGAAGATACGTAGTGATAGGGGCAACTCCAAGAGGTCAAGGTAGAGGTAACCAATACTATAATGAAAAATAAGGTTCAGGACACCCCACCATGGAAAGAAAGAAGATGATGACTATAGTAGCTACCACAAAGGTAGAGAGGATGATAGAAGATATTGCAAAGATGGAAGAGTGGATGATATCATAGAGAGGCTCAAGAGGAACATAGAGGATATACTCAACAAGGTGGAGGAGGATATGAGAGGAAAAGCTAGAAATCCTTTTGAGGAACCTATTTTTGGTGTGGTGAAGGACACAAAACAACTGAGTGCTAAGGAAGATAGATGATAGTGCAAGAGTTGTATTTTGTGGTGAGAGCTCACCCATTATTGAGAGGGACACCGAGTGTGGGGATTGAATGGTTTTGTAGAGAGATATGATGTGTGAAAACATATATGATTCAACATAAATGAAGAGTCTATTTAGGACCAAATCTAAGGTAGGTAGAAAATTCTATAAGGTGGCAATAGATAGTGGCAACATAGACAACTTGGTGTTTGTGGAGATTATTGACAAGTTTTGGTTGAGGATGAGACATCCATGCCCATGCTAGATAGGCTTGTTGTAGTAGGGAGACTAGATTTTGGTGGAGGAACAATTTTGAGCAAGGTTCAACATAGGGGCATGCTATGTGAGGTGTTATTTGATATTGTGTCAATGGATGTGTGTCATCTTTTATTGAAGACCATGGAAATTTGATAGAGAGGTGGTATATGATGGAAAAGATAACACATACTTGATTAGAAAGAATGGGTAGAAGTACAAATTGATGCCACTAAATGTATATGAAAGACAATTTTATTGCAACACTAGTATGTGTGTGTGGGAGGGATGATATGTGTTGAGTTTAAAGATGTACAGAATTACTAGAATGTGTGATAGCACTGCAAATATAAAATAAGTAGTCCAGAGGATATGATAGATGAACAAGAAAATAATGAGCTATGTGGATGAGAGTGTAGCTGAGGGAAGCATAGTAGAAGGGTATGTGGTAGTCAGGAAAGAGACTAACAAATGTGAGGGATTGGTTGAGGACAAGATCAAGTGGCCTATGAATGAATATCGACAAAGCACAAATAGTGTAGAAGATGATTGATGGAACCAAGTAACAATAACATGGGAGAAAGTAGTGCTCAAGGTGGATCACTTGAGGCATACCTGCAGAGGTGGAAAGAATGGGTTGAAGAAGCAGCAAAATCGAATCTCCAAGCATGAGTGGAAAACTACCTTAGAGAATGAGGGACTCATTTTTCTTATTTATGCTAGGAGTTTGATTCAAGTGCATCCCTAGGCATCCTAAAAAGTATGGTATCATATTTGAGGAAGCAGAATTGGTAGTTTAATTTGATAGTTTGTAAAACTACAAGATAGTGGTTAGAAATCTATAGTAGTAAAAGTGAGAGCATTTCATTACATTAAAGAATCATCTTTTGTGGTTTTGATGGTATTTTTGTATGTGGTTTGTTTATCTTTAGTTGAAATTTGAGGTTGATTGGATAAGTTAATGTTGGGAAATTTGTTAATAAGGTGTCTATGGTTTAACAATGTGAGTTGTTGAAATTGTTTCTATTTGCAGAAGGTTGTTTTGGATTTACACCAAGGAAGAATATTTGAGATGTATTTTAGTAAATATTATAAAGTCTTGAGGTGTGCCATGTGGAGAGTCTCCACCATTGGGCTATTGTATTTTGTATGTTTTTTATAATCTAGTCGATGACACATTTCATATGGTTTTGAGGTTTGTACCAACTTAAGGCTGACGTGGTTCATGTGGGAATATTAAGGGGAGTATAAATAAGAGGATTAGATAGGATGAAAATAAGAAAATAAGACTAAGATAGAGTAGAGGCATAGAAGATGAGTTTAGAAGTGAGAGTGATATATGAGAGGTCCAAAGTGTGGTAATTGATAGTACAATGTGTTGTATTCAGAACAGACAACTAAGAGGGGGGTCAATCAGTTGCTACCAAATCCTATTCCTTATTAACTTTAGACCTTCTTATATTTCAACAGCATATCAAAGATTTAATCATGAAAGCATAATGCAATAATTCAAGAGAAGAAACAAATTCAACACATATAACACTAAGATTTTAACATGGAAAAACCACAGGGTGACTAACCCAAGATTCTATTCTGTATTAAAAGAATAAGATGAATAAAATGGTACTTGTTAGTTAGGGCTCACTGCCCGAGCACACTACTCACAAGAGGCCCACTGCCTATAGGAGACGCACTATCTACAAAAGAATATAAGTATTACATACTTGAACTGGAGATTAGCATCTTCACTATGCTTGAGTTGGATCCATTTAAGCTCAACACCTCCGCTCTACTTTTTGCTCCTCTTCTCTACTATGTTCTCCTCATGACCACTTCATTTGTTTGAATGAATTCATAACTCTTATTTATACATGACATTGACTTTGGGATGATCATCAAAGTTGGCACAACATACACTTATTTTATTATAGAGCAATTACAAAAATACAACTTGACTTATTACAAAATCTTCATGCGCATCACTACACTGTCAGCCACACATAGCTGGGACTTCAATCTTCTTCAAGGAACACGCCATACTTCATAAAACATCTTCAAGATCATCCACAAGATGCATAAATCATCCGGTTGGCCAAGACTAGGAAGAACACTATCACCTAGAGGTAAATCTTCAATCATGAGCTCAATCTTCAATGCAAACCACTAACACAAACTGGACACAATCTAGAGAGCCCCACAAGCTTGCTTGAATCACCAAGAATGTTTGCACCACTTCTTCTTATTGTAATCATTCACATCTTCATCTAAAACCTCAAGAACATAGTCACCCATCACTATCACATTAGAAGGATTGCTTGTGGACCTCCAAACAATGAACCAATTGAGTTGTCAATTCAAATTAGCCTCCCAAACATGCCACTAGATCTGCAGAACATGATATTGTATTTCCAAATCTCATTAGACCTATTTGTGTCACTCTATCACCTCTAAATAGTTTCCAGAACTAGTTTTACTCTCATGGCAATAACTCCATATTTTCATGCAGACCTATCAAATCTTGACTGGATCATCTTCAAACACATATCTACAAACCCTTTGATGCACATTCTTTGAACTTCATCTAGCTGGGATCTTCACTTCATAGAGATTTAGTGTCTTCACTATTCTTCTTTATTTCTAATAGGACTATTTTTCTCAATATCCTCAGCACACAACTCATCCAATCCTTGATATCAATGCAAAATGAGTATGTTGACATCAATGACAACACAAGTTAAGCCAAGAAACCAATCTTGCTTCTTATTTATACTCTGATTCTACAGTGGACAAAGATATTGCTTCTTATTTCTCGCTTAGCCAAGAAACTAATCTTTTTCCTAAAAATAATGCACCACCACTAGTACTCTTTCGGTCATCCACATGTCTTGCCCAATCAGCATCTATATATGCATGAAGAGAGAAATCACGATCCTTAGAATACCATAATCCATACTCAACTATTCCCTTCAAATATCTGATAATTCTCTTGATTGCCATGACATGAGACTCTCTAGGATCAACTTAGAATCTGGCAACAAGACCAACAACATTCATAATATCAAGTCTAATTTGAGTAAGGTAGAGCAATCCTCCAATCATTGACTTGTACTTTTTCTGATCAGCCTTAGGAGATTTATCATTTTTACTCAACTTACATCTGGTTGCCATGGGAGTATTCATTAGATTTGAATCTTCCATCCCAAATTTCTTCAACAATTCTTTCACATATTCGGTCTATTATATAAAGATTCCTTTCTTTGTTTGAGTGATTTGCAGACCCAAGAAGAAATTCATTTCCCCAAACATAGACATCTCAAATTCACTTTGCATTTGATTTGCAAAAGTCTTGCACATACTATCTTTCCCTCCAAAAATAATATCATCAACAAATACTTCAACAATTAAGATATTTTCATGATCAATCTTAAAATACAGATTATTGTCAATCGTACCTCTGTTGAAACCAATCTTCAAAACATGTTTGTCCAATCTTTCATACCAAGCTCTTGGGGCTTGTTTGAGTTCATACAATGCCTTCTTCAACTTGCAGACCATATCTCCATGATCAGACAATTGAAATCCATCTAGTTGCTCAATGTATACCTCTTCTTCCAAATCACCATTTAGGAAAATAGACTTGACATCCATCTGATACACCTTGAAATCTTTGAAGGCAGCAAAAGAAAGAAATAATCTGACTACTTCAATTCTTGCCACCAGAGCAAAAGTTTCTTCAAACTCAACTCCTTCTACTTGAGAATAACCCTTATAGACCAATCTGGCTTTGTTTCTTACTACTTCACCATCTTCATTCAATTTATTTCAGAAGACCCATTTAGTCCCAATCACATTTTTGTCCTTAGGTATGGGAACAAGATCCCAAGTGTGATTCTTTTCAATCTGCATCAATTCTTCCTCCATTGCTTTAACCCATCTTTCATCATTCCATGCTTCACTTAGTGTTTTTGGTTCAATCTTTGAAATGAAACAATACTTCACTGAATCTTGAGCAATTTTTCTTCTTGTTTGAACACCTTGGCTTCTATCTCCTATGATCTGATCTTCAAAATGATTCAGTTTTACATACCTAGGAGTTTTGGGATGCTCTTACACTTCTAATTCTTAGATAGGTTCATGCAAACTTGTCTCTTCTTCTTGTATTCCAGGATTCTCCAGATCAATCTAAATCTGAACTAGAGTTGGGACTTGTTTTCCTTGGTCTGAGACATCATTCTGATCATCTACATCATACTCATAATACCTTGAGGGACTTTCCATGCCTTCATCAACCTTCACATTTGTACTTCTACAATCTTTCTCAATCTCTTGTTATAACATCAGTATGCTTTACTTTGAGTAGAATATCCCAAGAATATTCCTTCATCGCATCTAGCATCAAACTTGCCAAGGTCTTCATCTCTTTTGATATAGAATTTACTACCAAAGACTCTAAAATACTTCATAGTAGGAGTGATGCCAAATCAAAGTTCATAAGGTGTCTTACTAGTATTGCCTTTGATTTGTACCTGATTAAGAGTATAGACAGCAGTGCTTGCAGCTTCTCTCCAATAGATGTGAGGAACATTTGCTTCCATCATCATAGTCCTAGATGCTTCCTGTATGGTCCAGTTCTTTCTTTCCACTACTCCATTCTACTATGGAGTCCTTGGAGTAGATAACTGTCTCTTTATCCCATGTTCCTCACAGAATGATATGAACTCACCAGATGTGAATTCTCTACCTCTATCAGACCTAAGGTATTTTATGTTTATGCCAGTTTCATTTTCTACCATAGCCTTGAATATTTTGAACTTCTCAAGTGCTTCAAATTTCTCTTTCAATAAAGTCACCCACATCATCTGGGAGTGGTCATTAATCAGCAACATGAAATACCTATCTCCTTGCAGACTCCCGATTCTTGCCGGACTATAGAGATCAGTGTGCACCAAGTCTAACAATCTGGTTGAAGATTGTTCCTTACTTTTGAATGTGACTCTGTTCTGCTTACCCAACTAACATTCTTTACACAAACTGTTAGTAGGTTTCACCAATCTTGGAAGATCTCTTATAGCTTGAGTGTTGCTTATCTTGATGATATCAAAATTCACATGACACATTCTCCTATGCCACAACCAACTCTGATCAATTTGAACAAATAAGCAACTTTTTCTAGTACCAACCAAGTGGAAGATGTTACCTTTTGTCTGTGTACAAATGCAATCTCAGTTCCAGAGATTTCAAAGATCTTACATTTTCCATTTTTGAATCAAAGATCATAGCCATTGTCCACCAACTGTCCAACACTAAGAAGATTATGCTTCAGACCTTCAACATACAGAACATCACTGGTTTTGTTCTTTCCATCAAAGGAAATGGTTCCTCTGCCTCTAATTCTACCAGTAGAATTATCTCCAAACCTTACAACTCCACCTTCATCTCTTTCCAAACTTAAGAACTTACTCTTGTCACCAGTCATATGGTGACAGCATCCACTATCAGTAACCCATTCATCCTTTTCTTCAACCTGAGCAACCAAAGCACTTTCTATCATCTTATGATTGGCATATTCAATAGGCATTGGATCTTCTTCTTTGATGGCAATAAACACCCAGTCACATCCAGGTTTGTTTCCTATCTCAGATTCATCATTTGTTACTCCATCATCATCTTCTTGAACATAGTAACACTTCTTCTAAAACCTTGATCTATTAGGGTTTGGCCTTGAAAACCTCTCTAGACATCTTGAGGCAAAATAACCAATCTTATTGCAGGCAAAGCATTTGAAAGGTAATTTTCCTTCATACTTACCAGATCCTCTTGGCAGTCTCTTTGCAATGAGTGCTTCAAATTGTTTATCTTCTAATTCATCCTCTTCCAGATCTTTCCTTTCTTTATCATACCAAGTTGATTTCCTTGAGGAACTTTCTCCTAGATCATATCTCTATTTTCCTTTTGTAGAGGCACTAGCTTTGAATGCAAATTCAGTCTTGGGAAATGCATCACCAAACTCAGCCAACTCAAGTGTAGATTTCTTACCAACCAATTGATCCCTTGTAATAGTTGTTAAGGATCTGATTTCCTCAATAGAATCAACTTTGTGTTTGTAAGCAGGAGGTAAAGATCTGAGAACTTTGGCAACAATCTCATCTTCATCCAATAGTCCACCAACACATCTAATACCACATACAAGCTCATTTACTTTTGACATATATAAAGTGATATTCTGATCTTCACTCATCTTCAAGTTTTCAAACTTTCCTTTCAGACTTTGCAGCTTGGCACACTTAACCTATTTGTCTCCTTCATAAATATTTTCCATTTTTATCCAAATTTCATAAGCAGTCTTCAATCCCATAACATTTGTCATCTTTGAATCAGACAAGGCACTCAGTAGGGCTTCTTTAGTTCAAAGATTATTGTCTGCATCTCTGACTTCATCTATAGTTTTTGGACCATTCTTTGGGGGAATACATTTAGTTGTGGTTATGTTCCAATATTGATCTCCCATGCATTGTAAGTGACATTCCATGTGGCTCTTCCAAGCAGTGAAGTTTGTTCCACCAAACCTTGGACTGTCCTTCTTGTAGGTTGACATCTTGGATCTCCTCAAGCAGTTAAGCTTCTTCTAGAGGAACTTAGCTCTAATACCAATTGTTGTATTTAGGACAAACAACTGAGAGGGGGGTGAATCAGTTGTTACCAAATCATGTTCCTTATTCACTTTAAACCTTCTTATATTTCAACAACATATCAAAGATTCAATCATGAAAGTATAATGCAATAATTCAAGAGCAGAAACAAATTCAACACATAACACCAAGATTTTAACGTGGAAAACTTGGTTAAGGGAAAACCACGGGGTGACTAACCTAAGATTGTATTCTCTATTAAAAGAATAAGATGAATAAAATGGAACTTTCCAGTTAGGGCTCACTACCTGAGCACACTGCTCACAAGAGGCCCACTGCCTATAGGAAACACACTATCTACAAAAGAATATAAGTATTACATACTTAAACTAGAGATTAGCATCTTCACTAGATGCTTGAGTTAGTTCCATTTAAGCTCAACACCTCTACTCTAATTTTCACTCCTCTTCTCTACTATGTTCTCCTCATGATCACTTCATTTATTTGAATGACTTTGCAACTATTATTTATACATGACATCAACTTTGGGATGATCATCAAAGTCAGAACAACATACACTTATTTTATTACAGATAAATTACAAAAATACAAGTTGACTTATTACAAAAACTTCATGTGCATCACTACACTATCAGCCACACATAGCTGGGACCTCAATCTTCTTTGAGGAACACACCATGCTTTGTAAAACATCTTCAAGATCATCCACAACATGCGTAAATCATCCAGTCGGCCAAGACTAGGAAGAACACTATCACCCGAAGGCAAATCTTCAATCTCGAGTTCAATCTTCAATGCAAACCACCAACATGAACTAGAGACAATCTAGAGACCCCCACAAGCTTCCTTGAATCACCAAGAATGTCCACACCACTTCTTCTTACTATAATCATTCGTATCTTCATCTGAAACCTCAAGAACACAGTCACCCATCATTGTCACATTAGAAGGATTGCTTGTGGACCTCCAAACCATGAACCAATTGAGTTGTCAATTCAAATTAGCCTCCCAAACATGCCACTAGATCCGCAGAACATGATATTTTATTTATGGATCTCACCAGACCTATTTGTGTCACTCTGTCACCTCTGAACATTTGCCAGAACTAGTTTTACTCTCATGGCCATAACTCCTTCATATTTTTATGTGGACCTCTCAAATCTTGACTGGATCATCTTCAAACACATATCTACAAACCCTTTGATGTGCATTCTCTAAACTTCATCTAGCTAGGATCTTCACTTCATAGAGCTTTACTATCTTCACTATTCTTCTCTATTTCTAATAGGAATAATTTTCTCAATATCCTTAGCACACAACTCATCCAATCCTTGACATCAATGCAACATGAGTATGTTGACATCAATGACAACACTAGTTAATCCCATACTTACAACATGATGTGGGATACAATTTGAAGGTATCCATTAGAGCATGTTATTGGGATGTGTAAATTTTAATTAATTTTGGTAAGTCATGTTGTAGGCTTGCAGAAAGCCTATGATAAGTCCTGAGGTAGTTAGGGTAGAAATCATTAGGTAGTCACTGGTAATAAGTTTAGAAGTGGTATTACATAGATAGTAACATCTATGTAATCTTTTGATAATCTTAATGTAATGAAATGGCTAATACCTAGCATGTAAGGTCTATTGTAGAAAACCTTGTAATGATGAATTAGTGATAATTGAGAAAACTATATGTGATAAGTGAAATCAAAATGAAGATAATAACTAATCTAATGCATAAATACATGATTATACCTTCATGAAGACCTCACAAATCCATGCGGGAAGGAGATGCACCCGATTAGAGCTCCTTAGATGTTTCCCATGATTAGTGTGTAGATGTGGATTGCTCAAGTGCTCAACACAATGGAGATGAGAGACAAGTTGATTCAGATGGAGATAGGGGATAACTAGAATAATTTTGGCAGAGGTTTGATAAGATGAGGAGATTGAGGAGTGATTTTGATAGAGTTTTGATGCATGAAGGAGTCTCTTCTAATGGCCTAGAGAGGGGTCCAATTTATAGGATTTTGGAGATGAGGATGGAGGGTCAGGATTCATTTGATGAGATCAAGGGCTAGGAATAAAAGTGAATCTTTTATTCCTAGAGGATGAATTAAAAATTCCCATTTTGGGAAGAGTGGAGGATAATGGGGGACAACTGTATTTTAAATTCAGTGAGTGGAGGTGAGTGGGAGACAACTGAATTTTAAATTCAGTGATTGGGAAGAGTGGAGGATTGTGGGGAACAACTAAATTTTAAATTCAATTTAGTGGAGGATAGTGGGAGACATCTGAATTTTAAATTCAGTTTAGTGGATGAGTGGGAGACAAGGTTAATTAAGTATTTTCTTAATTAACTTAAGTCTAGGTTAATCAGATAATCAGGATTTATCTTATTAACAGGGATTAGGAAAATGGATAAATCAACTAAATAAATATTAGGAATATTCATTCAATTGATGAGGATAGGGTTGTAAGGTTAAATGGATTAATTAGGTGAATTAATTGATCACCAGAGATATGCAGATTAGGGGAGTAGATGAGTGCGAGGTACGGAAAATTGGTTTGCAGAGCAGTCCAATTTTAGGTGTCTACATTTGCCCCTCTTTGAGATGGTGTTGTGGCTAAGTAACACCATTTCAAACAAGTTAAAACATAGAGATGGATTGGATAGAAAAAAGATTTTGGTTTGGAAGAATAGGGTAAGGTTTAGGGATAATTGGTAAGGGTGATGCCCCCTCGAGAGGATAGGTGGGTTGCAAGAACACAGTTGTGCTCTCGAAATGGATGGGACATATTGGTTGAACTGGTCAGAGGATAAGTGGTGGGATGAAAGGATGATGATATTGGGAGATGATTGGTGGATGATCATTGTGCTGAAACTGAATTTGAGCAATCCTAGGTTTGATATAGCAAAGTGGATATGTTCACCAAGGTATAGAAGACCAAGGTGATGATGTTTATCCAACATTTGCATGGACTAGACATGCAGACAAAGGGATGATCTCATGCATGCCCAAGATAGTACAACCTTGTCAAGATGAGGGAAGGGGACTCATAGCATAAGCCCTTAGTACAAAAAAGGTATGATGAACCTTAGATGCATAAGGAGACCAATATGCTAGAACTGACCCTATGATCAATCAAGATATGAATACTAGCTTGGAGTAATGAAACCAACCCACAAGTACAGCATACAAAAGCAAGACTATGCCCCATTCTAGATGTTTTTGCCACATACCATGATATAATAAGATCAAGGTAGCTTTGATGTGATCTTCGAATAGGACAAAAAATAAAAATCAAAAACCAAAAGACCAACTAACCAAACAAGTAACCATTGTATCTTTTGCCAAAATGGATGATGATGTGATAGATGCTACCTATCGTAGGAAAGATATATCCTAAGGCAAGGATTGATAAATGATTTGATGATGTTGTAAAAGTGGCTCAAGATGTGATGGTGACAAGTTGTGATTGATGCTGATTTGATAGTTGATGATTTTGATTAAGGACAATGCTTTGATAGGTGATGCGATGCTTGATCTAGTGTAAGCTTATTGAGGATAGATGTGATGATGATGTGGGATAGGTGTGATGATGATGAGAGTGTGATGGATAAAGTTTTATTTGTGTGATGGATAGATTATTTTTGGAAGTTTGTGTGTTTTCTATTTTTTTTTATTTTTGAAGATATTTGTGATGTTTTTGGATTTTTGATTTTGTGATGTTTTTGGATTTTGTGATTTTGTGATGTTTTTAGATTTTGTGATTTTGTAGAAAGGGCATGATTTATAATGAGATGGTTGCCTTGGATTTCGTGTGGATAGCCTTTGCGCTAGATACCAATGACAAGGGAACACCAAGTCTAGAGGTGAAAGTGATGGGGTCGGATGGGGGGGTTGGCGATGAAAGGATGATGGATAACTGATTCATGATGGATGAATGGACAAGCGATAGGGATGTATGTTAGATAGACAGAAGATAGGGAGGAGGATTTTGTCCAAGGGCTAGATTGCAAGGAATCATATGCCCCAATGCCTAAAGAATTTTGCATGATGGGCTCATGTGTGAATGGATGGACTTTGCAATAGATGAATGGAGGATATACTTGGAAAGGAAGTATGCCAATAGGTCTCCAAAGTATGTTGTTGATATTTTTCCCCTTGTCTTTATCAATATCTAAGGTGGGAGATATAGTGGATAGAATGGATGGGGAATGATAGGATAAGGATAAGACAGTGGATAAGATGTGCAAGGATATTATGGATGTGGATGAAGGATATGGTTTTGCCCCCAAGTGTAGGGATACAAAATGGATGGAGAAGGGATTACGCATGACGCCCACAAGGGGTTTTCATCAAGGTACTTTCCCAAGGCGCCACAAGGAGTGGTTTTCACCATTGGACGGATTTTTTCTCTTTACTATTTTCTTGATTTTTTTATTTTTTTGTCTTTTTGTTTTTTTTATGGAAGGGGGACTCTACAATTTGTTTCCATGTTGGATAGCATTAGGGATGATGATTGCATGGATGTTGGTAGATAGGAGAAGATTGAAGGGATGGTGGATAATGGATTATGTGGATTATACGGATTATGATGTGGACAATGCAGATTATGATGTGGATTATGCAAAAGCATGGACCATAGGGATGTGACGAGGAAGATATGTAGGATAGTGAATGAAAGATGGAGAGATGGAGGTATGTGGGAATTGCAAGTGATGGAGGGGAACCAAGACCAATGGTTGCACACATCGTGATGTATTTGGAAGCTTGTATTTTGGATGTGGAGTTGGGAGTAATGGGGATCGGGATGGGGATTTTTGGATGGTTGATTTGGGGTTTTAGGGACCCAAATAGACTTAGGAATTATGGGATTTTTAGATGGGGAGTGGGATGTTTGGGATTTTGGGGTGGATTGGGATGTGGATGCCTCATTAGTGTTTGGTGCTTTTCATTTAGGGACCCACACCATTTTTGTTTTTGCTTTTTCTTGTGATGGTGTGGGATTTGATAGCCTTTTTGATTTTGCAATTTGATTGGAAGGGATAATATCCTTAGGTTTTTGTGCTTTATGAGTTGAGGCATTCAAATTTTTGAATCCCATGGATTTGGGGGAAGCTTCATATTTGAAAGATGTGTGCTTTTGTTGGTCTTGATTCGGGATTTTAGTGGACTTATGGATGGAGGGGTAAAAAGTGGATTTTTGGATAGATGGATGAAGTGATTTGATGATTGGGATATTATGAGTTGGGAGGATGAGAGGATAAGAGGATTTGTGGATAGGGATGTTGGGAGTTGGTAGGATAGGACGTAAAGTGGATTTGATAGGGATCTAGGGAGTTGGAAGGAGTGGAGGTAAATTTGATGGGGGAAGATGGATGGTCACATGCTTTTGCAAATGGTAGGATGATGGAGGAGGGATGGCGACCTATGTTTTGGGAGTGCGATGAGATGCACCATGTTTGGGATTGGATGAATGGATTTTGGATGGTGGGTGGATGGTGCCAACATGTTGAGATTGGTTTCCTTGGGGTGTATAGCCAAGGCCATGAGAAGATGGATGGAATGTGGTGTGGATGGGCTCCAAGATGCCTTGTTCGTGAAGGCCTAAGCCTTTACCTTGATAGTTCATAAGTTGGAGCATGCAACATGCAATGGGATGTTTGTTGCTGTGGAAACAAGATGCGAATCCATTATTTGTTGGAGATAGATAGGTGGTGGATGGAAGTTGTTCACATCCTACAAGGGGTTTACCATGGATGAAGGTGCTTTTTCCAAGTGGATAAGGGGATAGATTTGGGATGGGATTGGTAGATGGAGGTAAAGGATTCATGGGGGATGGTAAAGGGGTGGTAGAAGAAGGTGTGGGATCAATAAGTTGACTAATAGATGGGAGGGGATCTGGGATGGGATTAGATGGGATGATGAGATCTTGATTAGGAGAAGAGGTTGATGTTTCAACATGCTTTGGATTTGTTTCTTGACATAGCGCATGTGGTTGGGTAGAAGTGGGAGTGACTTGGATAGATGTGATGGGTGCTTGGATGGATGTGATAGGTGTGTGGATGGATTCTTGAACATGTTTGCATGATGGTTCTTGAGTTATGATAGGAGATTGTTCAAGTGGTTCGGTGGGTGTTGGATTGCATGAGGGTGTTTGATTCCTTGCTAATAGCCAATGGATGTTATCCTTCATGAGTTTATGGGTTGAGGACCAATATAATGGATGGATAATGGTGGTGGATGGTGTAGAAATAGGATTGGGATTGGATAGGTGGGTGATAGGATTAGGTAGTGATGGTTCTTGGATGGGTTCAATGATAGGTGTGGGATTAGATGGTGGAGGGCACTCTAGATTGGTATCTCCCTTGTCAAAAGTGATTAGATCTTGCCTAGGATAACTTGGACTCATTTGATTTATGTACAAGGGACCACCCTGATTTGCATGTACTTCTTGTTGTAAAGGTGGATTTGGGCTCACTAGTGCTTGTTGGGGAGGCCATTGATAGTCTTGGTAGCTAGGTGTAATGGTAGGGTATGTAGACGAAAGGTTTTGGGGTTGGTATGAAGTTGAGGGTTGATATGGGGATGATGGAGGTTGATATGATGTTGAAGATGATGACATGTAAGGTTGTTGTGGAATTTGTTGAGGTTGGGATGGTGTTTGGACTTTTGGTCATGATATGATTTATTGTTGATGTGATGATGATGGAGGGGTTGCATAGGATAATGATTGTTGTGATATGGATTGATATAGATAAGGGTTGTGATAAGTTGATAAAGGGTTGATGTGACATGTGGATGAATCTGGTTGATATGAAGTGGGATAAGTTGATGCAGAATTGGTTTGATGTGTAGATGGATATGATGGGATAGGTGCTAGATAGGATGGTTGTTGGACTTTGCAAGTGGCCAAGAGGTGTTGGATTTCTTCTGAGAGGTATTGTATGTGTGAGGAGTGGCTTGTTCGACCTATTTGAATCAATTCTTGAATGCTTTGAAAGGTTTAATGCTCTAGAGGGGATTGTCTTGCATGCATGTGGTGAAGCATATGAAGGAGCTTTTAGAAGTCCTATAAGGTTGACATGATGTCACACATGTGGTTAAATCTTAAGTCCTTTTTTGGAAAGTGCTTGGTTATGATTCGACGATGATGTGGATTGTTTGGATGAAGTTGATTAGGATGAAGGTGACGAGGATGTACTTAGGGATGATTGGGATGGAGGTTGATTTGAGAAGGATGGAGAGAATGATGTTGTGTAATGATTAGAATGATGTTGTTTGGATAATGATTTAGATAGAGTGGTGATGATTTGATGATGTAGGGTGACAAGGATGTGAGTAGGATTGATTATGGATGACTTGGATGTGATTAGGACTGAGGTGGTTAAGAATGGGTGATTAGGATGAGTGTGATTAGATTTTAATGTGTTGGAATGACTTATCTTATGTGTTTGATGTTGTAGTTTGATTTGGTAATGTTTAGTAAATGATCACATGTGCACACAAGAATCACTCACACAAGACACAAGCAAATTTGAATTTGGAATTTGAAGAATATGATAATGATTAACAAGCACATGTGTAAGACAAATCAATAGGCCCTAATGTCTAGTTTGATGGGGTATGGCCAATTAAGTTTGGTCAATGTTTAGATGAGGTTGACTAATGATTTGAAAGTGAAATCATGTCACACAACTAGGAGAAGGGGGTAACCCACCCTTCACCTTCACTTCCCAAAGGTAGAAAGTTCTTTGAGGCTTAGCCAAGAGTGACATGATTCTGATTTCAAAGAGGGTGTCTTTCGATTCAGCCTCGAATGAGGTCATCCCTAGGGGTTATGAAATCCCCTAGCAGGCCTCCTAGGAAAGGGATTGACAAAAGCAAATCAAGTGAGGTGTTTTTGATCTCCAAGATCACCTTACGGTGTGAGGAGAGAGCATACACACACCCACTTGATTCACACTCGCAGTTGATTAATTGACCCTTAGAAATTGAAATGTGATGAAAAACACATCAAACAATGGTTCTTTTTAGCCCAATTTCAGGATGTGATTAAAGACACTGATTTGTTTTAAGTCTGATTTCAATGTGTGATGGTCAAACAATGTTCATTTTATGCCCAAACTGAAGTGTGTTTGCAAGTAATGATTAAGAGATAGAGGATAAAAATGAAGGCACCTAATTAAATTGCTATCCAAATTGATGTAGATGCTACTCTGGATGTTTGTCCAGTCCCGAATGATCACCTGCAAGTCACGAAACAAAAAATAGAGCAAGTAGACTTCCAAGAGGATTGTAATGTGAAAATTGATAATCTAAGAAAATTTGATAAAAAAAATAACTAATATAGAGAAAAGAAGTGCATAAACAGATTCTTCAGGAGATTCTATGCAATTTGAAAAAAAAATTCACTGAAAACTGATCAAAATCGCACAAGTTATGATGATTTGAAGATTTTAAGCATGTTTGACTTTGACTGATAAAATAGGCGGGAAAAAGGTATAATCACCTAATAAAAACCTCACAACTGTGTAGTGCTATAAATCCTATTTCTGACAAATCCTTGTTTGCACGATTTCACCTCCGTATGTGAAAGTTATGAGAGAAAGAAAAAAACAACCCTCTTATGGCATGTAGAAGGCACAAGGATACTTGCTAACTGTTTGGTTTAACCGCTGGTAGTTTAAGGAAATGGTCACATGTATAAGGTTGAGTGCTGGTGGTTTATTTAGGCTGTTAGGGCATATAAATGGCCTAAGTTGAGCCCTCGGTCATTCATATGACTGAGGGTCACGAGGGAAAAAAAAAAAAGAAATAGAGGGGTAGCCTTCGCTACCCCCTCCCTTTGGATCTCCGTTGCCAGTTAGAAAGTAAAGCCTGGCGGCAGGAGTTAGTGGTTTTGGTGGATGCCGGGCGGGAGGTTTCACAGAGGACACAGCCGTGAGGGGGGGGGTAGTTTAGTGGTGGTGGTGGTCGATGTTAGGGTTAGGGGAAAAGGGGGAGTGAGCGGGGAGTGTGGTTGGTAGGGGCATGGTGTCGGAATGGCTGGGGGTGTGCAGCGCAGTGAAGAGATGGGAGGGAGTGAGGGCGGTGTGGGAGATATAAGGGTTTCGGGGGATAGTGGAGCCAGGTGTCGTAGGAGGAGGGGAGGTGTGGCACAACGTGGGCAGAGGTGGGTAGTGGCGGTGGAGACAAGGTGGGAAAGGAGGTAGTCGGGAGTTGTGGACGGAGTGGCGGATGGGGAGTGCAGGGACGGCGGTGACTGGAGGGTAGGCAGTGGCCGCGGGGACGAAACAGGGAATGGAGGGTGCTGCGAGGAGCTAAGACGGGGTGGTTGGCGTTAGTGGCGACTGGGTGGTTGGAGCGGCCGACTGGGGGTTTCAACTATTGGGGATAGCAGCGGGGGAGCTTAGTGGTGGCGGCGACGGGGTTTTCTATGGTGGCGACCGGGTGGCGAAGCGTCACAGTGGTGGTGGTTTAACAAAACCTGCAAAGAAAACATTAAACCTACAACTGCAAAAATCCTGCGACACCAAACACAAACCTCAGTACGGATTAGTACGACAGGGGTATGGTTCTGTACAGTACGGATCCATATGGTACGGACTGTACCCTAAAAATTTTCAAAAAATTTTTCAAAAAATTTTCACAAAGCCTAAG
The DNA here is from genome assembly GCA_027924645.1 of Cunninghamia lanceolata. Taxonomy (NCBI): domain Eukaryota; kingdom Viridiplantae; phylum Streptophyta; class Pinopsida; order Cupressales; family Cupressaceae; genus Cunninghamia; species Cunninghamia lanceolata. The sequence goes on from BSBN01000205.1 coordinate 6,249,285, forward strand.
CAAGTTTACTGTCAAAATTCATAGAAATAGTGACTTGATCACCATAATGACGTCCATTTTTGCCTAGGATGCACCCTACAATACTTCCTCACCAAAACTTCATAAACTTTGTTAGAAAAAGAAGATTTTGACAACAAAACCTGCATAAATTGACGATTGGATTCGAGACCGGGTGTGCCAAATGTGATAAGTGAAATCAAAATGAAGATAATAACTAATCTAATGTATAAATACATGATTATACCTTCATGAAGACCTCACAAATCCATGCAGGAAGGAGATGCACCCGATTAGAGCTCCTCAGATGTTTCCCGTGATTAGTGTGTAGATGTGGATTGCTCAATTGCTCAACACAATGGAGATGAGAGACAAGTTGATTCAGATGAAGATAGGGGATAACCAGAATGATTTTGGCAGAGGTTTGATAAGATGAGGAGATTGGGGAGTGATTTTGACAAAGTTCTGATGCATGAAGGAGTCTCTTCTAATGGCCTAGAGAGCAGTCCAATTTATAGGATTTTGGAGATGAGGATGGAGGATCAGGATTCATTTGATGAGATCAAGGGCTAGGAATAAAAGTGAATCTTTTATTCCTAGAAGATGAATTAAAAATTCCCATTTTGGGAAGAGTGGAGGATAATGGGGGACAACTGAATTTTAAATTCAGTGAGTGGAGGTGAGTGGGAGACAGCTGAATTTTAAATTTAGTGATTGGGAAGAGTGGAGGATTGTGGGGGACAACTGAATTTTTATTTCAATTCAGTGGAGGATAGTGGGAGACATCTGAATTTTAAATCCAGTTTAGTGGATGAGTGGGAGACAAGGTTAATTAAGCATTTTCTTAATTAACTTAAGTCTAGGTTAATCAGATAATCAAGATTTATCTTATTAACAGGGATTAGGGAAATAGATAAATCAACTAAATAAATATTAGGAATATTCATTCAATTGATGAGGATAGGGTTGTAAGGTTAAATGGATTAATTAGGTGAATTAATTGATCACCAGGGATATGCAGATTGGGGGAGTAGATGAGTGCGAGGTACGAAAAATTGGTTTGTAGAGCAATCTAATTTTAGGTGTCTACACTATATATTTAGTATTTATGATCTTATGAGCATGTTGTTGTGTTGCAGTAACTTGTGGTTTAATTTTTGCAGATATTGGATTATAGGTGGTGATTTATCTTGGTTTAGAGATCATGGTTCTAATTTATCCTTTCAGAGTTCTTGGTGTTGAAATTGAGTATTTTGATATGAAAAGGCCATAAGTGATCTTCAATTAGGAGATAGTTATCATCATGCCATGTGTAGCTTGGTATCATAGTTTAGTGGGAGATTTAATAGCAATGTGGATTTATCACATAGTGATTAATGATCTTCTATAGTGGTTGTTGGTGTAATGAGGAGCTCTTGGATCCTACCTCTTGTACTTAGTCAGGATTCATTTGTTCCATTGACACGAGATTCTTATCTCAATGTGGTTTGGAGATGTTACCATGTAGGAGTCTTTGAGTCTTTAGTTGAGGTTTTAGTTATGATTTGTCAATTTGATAAATGATACTTGGTTTAGAGGACATGGATGTTATTATGCCAAGGTGGACTCTAGATTACTAGTTAGAGTTTTAGCAAAATATAGGTACTCTTGGGAGAAAATATGTTTGTTAGAGACATATCATCTTATTTTGAGGAGATGTAAATCACAATTTCATGTGGTGTAGTTAGAGATTTAGTAGTGACTTGTGGTAGTCTTCTAGTATTGAGTATAGTGATCATTTTACCTTCGAGCTTTCGGAGATTGTGAAGATGCAGAGTTTATTTGGTATGAGATGGTTCGTTGGGGAGCTCATGGATACTAGATAGTGATTAGTATGAAAAAGGGGGATGAGGTTTGAATGCAACATGTGTGTTAAATATTCCTTTCCCTATAAACATTCAAGGACATATCAACCGAGTTGAATCTCTACTAAGTGAGAGCATTCACCTAATAGGTTGGGTTGTCACTTGGAATGATGTGGAAACTTAGATGTTATCAAACAATGTCTCAATTTAATGGTCAAATACCCTTTAAACCCTAATTATGCAAAATAGTAAGTAAACTGACAAATCACGACAAATACTTATAGACTAAGATGAAGGACATAGATTAATAACTAACCATTTTTCAAAGTTTGGAATGCGGAATAGTCAGGAACACTACCACTAATGCCCCTGTCCAAGGTACTATTTTCTATGTAGAATCCTAATCTTCTCCCAACATTGATAATCATTGTGTTTACCAATTTTGTCCTAGAAGATACGGAGGACACCTCCACTAATTCCCTAATCTAAGGCCAAACATTTTTTAGGGTGTCGGAAGCTCTTCAAATGCTGATTATCACTGTCCAAATTGTTTTTGTGTTTGCAACTCCAGAGGACACTACCACTAATGCCTATGTCCAAACAGTCCTTTTCTTTAGAGATTCAAAATATACACACTGTCTTACTATTCCTTGCAACTCCAGGCCACCAAGATGTGAAACCTATAACCTGCAATCACAAGGAGAGTGGTTGGGGGTTGTGGTGTTTAGAGGCTTGCCGCGATCAAGCCTCAGAGAGACATTAAAGTCTTTTGAACACCATTGTCAGATAAAGAGTGTCTATCCCTATGGGATAGAGGCAAACACAAATAGATATCACCTTGGAAGTTTAGATCTCATGGAAGGAAGAAGCTTTTCCATACCATGAGGAGATGGAGCCAAATCTGTAACAAGCAAACACAATAACATCACAATACTTCTTTATAAAACAATGAAAGCCTTGAATCACTTTAGCATAAGATCACATATTCACAATGTCCATCTTGTTTACAAATAAAATCCTAAACATGCTTATATATGCAACTACAAACATTCCCGCTAAGAATTTCATAATTCAAACTTGAGATGTCAGCATAGGACCTAAGTAACGGTCTTAAAATTGACATTTAAATTTAGGACTGACCAAAAATAGGATAGGACTACGGCACTAGTGTCCAAGTCCACCCTCCCATTTTTAATCAGGGTTCATCAAAATAGCACCCCCTAGGTCCCATTTTCCATAACACTCAGGGGTTTTCTCATCAGGATTCCAAATTAACATGCAAGATGCCTATAATGCATTCTAAGGACCTGAGGGGTAAACCTTAAGAGGGAAAAGCCCCCAAGGGGACATTTTGTGACATAACATTTACTCCCTACTTTAATGTATGTATAAAAGCAAGGCCAATGCATGCATTAAAGTATGGTCAAAACAAAGAAAACACACCAAGCATGGTGAAGACACGCCAAACACATTGAAGACAGTAACAGGCACGCAAAGAAAAGAGAAGACGGTTACAGTCATGCAAAAAATGGAGAAGGTAACATTGAAGACACATAAAACACAATGAATATAGTGAATGCAATGATTATTTCTTTTTCATTTTCTCATATATGAAATGCAAATGCAAGTACATGGAAAGTAAACACACAACCCAAAATGTAGGAGGAGCTAATCACCACCAATCTTGAAACTACATAAGGGGCAATAGACACACAATACAAATCTCAAAGTGTAGGAGGAACTCATTGCCACCAGTCTTGAAACTACTCTTGAGAACAAACATGCCATATAAATCCCAAAGCATAGGAGGAGCTCATAGCCACCAGTCTTGAAAGTGTGCTTGGGAACAAACACACCATACAAACACACATGGAAGACATGAAGAAAACATAACAAACAAGTGATGGAAGGAGCATATTGCTAGGTTCACCATCATCTCAGGAACATAACAGGCACACACTGATGATTGGGCTTCAACACAACAACTGCCAAAGACACGCTCAAGGGAGGATACACTAACCCCGCTTGCTTAGAGGACTTTTAGAAAATGACAGGATGTGCAATCTCCTCAAGAAATACACCATCCCCATCTCCATAGAGGGCTTAAAATAAAAGGAGATTGATGCATAGCAGGGGAAATACCTTAAACACACTTGGAAGGATGCATGAAACTCATTTGGCTAACTGTCCCAATAGGGCAAGTTTCTACTACTCTTGGCATAGTTGTCAAAGGTTGGCATATGCACAAATGAAGGACAAATAGGTTATCCAACTTACTGACCTCAAATTACACCTTGAATCACTTTGTTTTGGTAGACTAAGACCACTCTAGGTCACAAAGACTTATGACACTATGACTAAAGAATCAAAATGAAGATTAAATACTAATCAAATACAAATATACACAATTATACCTTCATAATGAACTCACAAATCCAAGAGGGAAGGAGTTGCACCCGATTGTCTCCTCAGATTTTACCCATGACTAGAATGATTAATGTGGATTGCTCAAATGCTCAACACAATGTAAATGAGATGGGGATTGATAGATTAGATGGGATTGAGACAAGATTTTGACATTAGGATGGTAGGATGAGGAGATTGTGGAGTGATTTTGGCAGAGGTTTGATGAATGAAGAAGTCTCTCCCAAATGGCTTGGAGAGAGTCTCATTTATAGATTTCCTAAAAGGAGAATGGAGGGTGAGGATTGAAAGGTGAGATCAAGGGCTAGGAATAAAAGTAAATATTTTATTCATTTTGGGAAAAGGGGTGATAAATGAGGTATGGGTGTGAAAGAATGTGAAATGAATTCAAAATTCATTTGGGGAATGGGAAATGAATTAAGAATTCATTTGGGGATAAGAGGTAATGAATGAGGATGGGTGAGGTAAGCGGTGTGTAAGAGAAGTAAATGTGATGTGTGATTTATTTGAATTTTTAATTTGGGGGATGTGGGGAAGGGTGTTAAACTAGGTTTGACCACCCACATTAGAGGTTAGGACTAATTAAAAAGAGATTTTGCTTAATTGATCCTAGGGATAGGATGAGGTAGGCTAGGGTAGGTCAATTAGTAGGCTAGATCAATTAGATAACCATGATTTATCTAATTGATGAGGATTAGGGAAAAGGAGAATTGAACCAAATAAATATTGGGAATATTTATTTGATTAATGAGGGATAGTGTTGTAAGGTCTAAGTGATAAATTAAATGAATTAATTGATCACAAGGGATAGACAGATGGTTAGGGAAGATAAGGGAAATTGATTTGCAGAGCAAGTCAATTTTAGGTGTCTACATTTGCCCCTCTTTGAGATGATGTTGCGGCTAAGTAACATCATTTCAAAGAAGTTAAAACATAGAGTTGGATTGGATAGAAAAAAGATTTTGGCTTAGAAGAATAGGGTAAGGTTTGGGGATAATTGGTAAGGGTGATACCCACAAGCACAACATACAAAAGCAAGACTATTTCCCATTCTAGATGTTTTCGCCACATACCATGATATAGTGAGATCAAGGTAGCTTTGATGTGATCTTCGAATAGGACAAAAGATAAAAATCAAAAACAAAAAGACCAATGAACCAAAACAAATAGCCATTGTCTCTCTTGCCAAAATGGATAATGATTGGATAGATTCTACCTATCGTAGGAAAGATATATCCTAAGGCAGGAATCAATTGATGATTGGATCATGATTAGTTGATGTTGTAAGATTGGCTCAAGATATGATGGTGACCAATTGTGGTTGATGTTGATTTGATAGTTGATGATTTTTGATAAGGGATGATGCTTTGATAGGTGATGCGATGCTTGGATCTAGAGTAAGCTTAGCGAGTTGGATGGGTGCATCTTATGTGCCTGAGTACTAGAAACTTCCTTCGTATTTTCGACTGCCTACATACCATGTGTCCACGGGATCAAGGCACATTAAGATGCGAGTGGTTATGATATGTAGTTCTGATTTGTGATGATGATGTGTTGGATGATTTGGGTGATTTTGAGGATGTTGGAAGATGATGAGATGTTGATGGAGCAGTGTTGATTTTGTGATGGATATTTATTATATTTTTTTGGGGGGGATTTGTTTTTTTTGTTTTCTATTGTTTTTGCATTTTTATTTTTTTTATTTTGTGATGTTTTTGGATTTTTTCATGATTTTTGAAAAGGAATGGTTTATTATGAGATGGTTGCATTGGATTTTATGTGGACAACCTTTGCGCTAGATACCAATGATAAGGGAACACCAAGTCTAGAGGTGAAAGTGATGGGGTTGGATTGGGGGATTGGATAGATGATTCATGATAGATGAATTTAGGATTTTCTCCAAGGGCTAGGTTGCAAGGAATCATATGCCCCAATGTTTAGGATTTTGCATGATGGGTTCATGTTTGAATGGATGTAGGATATACTTTCAAAAGGGAGTATGCCAAGAGGTTTCTAAAGCATGTTATTGATATTTTGCCCCTTGTCTTCATCAAGATCTAAGGAGGAGGATATAGTGGATAGGATAAATAGGGGGTAGTGGATAAGAATATGATCGGATAATGATACATGGATAGGATATACAAAGGATGTTATGGATGTGGATGATTGGATGGTTTTGCCCCCAAGTGTAGGGATGCAAAACGGATGGAAAAGGGATTACGCATGATGCCCACAAGGGGTTTTCATCAAGGTACTTGCCCAAGGCACCACAAGGAGTGGTTTTCACCATTGGACGGATTTTTCTCTTTACTATTTTCTTGATTTTTTTATTTTTTTTGCTTTTTTGATAAAAGGGGGACTCTAGCATCTGTTTCGATAACAAGGAGAAGATGGTACCATGTTGGATAGCATTTTGGATGATGATTTCATGGATTGTTGGTAGATAGGAGAAGATGGAATGGATTATGATGTGGATTGTGTGGATTATGATGTGGATTATGCAAAAGCATGGACCATAGGAATGTGATGGGGAAGATATGTAGGATAATGAACGACAGATGGAGAGATGGGGGTATGTGGAAATGTTAAGTGGTGGAGGGAAACCAAGACCAACGACTGCACACACTGTGATGTATTTGGGAGCTTGTATTTTGGATGTGGAGTTGGGAGTAATGGGGGTCGGGATGGGGGATTTTTGGATGGTCAATTTGGGGTTTTATTAACCCAAATAGATTTAGGATTTATGGGATTTTTAGATGTGGAGCAAGATGTTTGAGAGTTTGGAGTGGATTGGGATGAGAATACCTCATTAGAGTTGAGTGATCTTTGTTTGGGGACCCACACCATTTTTGTTTTTTCTTTTCCTTGTGATGGTGTGGGCTTTGATAGCCTTTGGGAATTTTTATTTTGATTGGAAGGGATAATATCTTTAGGCTTTTGTGCTTTATGCATTGAGGCATTCAAATTATTACTTTTGAATCCCATGGATTTGGGGGAAGCTTCATGTTTGAAAGATGTGTGCTTTTGTTGGTCTTGATTGGGAAATTTATGGGATTTATGGATAAATGAATGAGGGGATTTATGGATAGGGATGTTTGGGAGGATGGGAGGATAAGAGGATTTGTGAATAGGGATGTTGGGAGTTGGTAGGATAGGAGGTAAAGTGGATTTAATAGGAATATTTGGAGTTGGAAGTAGTGGAGGTAAATTTGATGTAGGAAGATGGATGGTCACATGCTTTTGCAAATGATAGGATGATGGAGGAGGGATGGCGACATATGCTTTCGGGGTATGATGAGATGCACCATGTTTGGGATTGGATGAATGGATTTTTGAAGGTGGGTGGATGGTACCAACATGTTTAGGTTGTTTTTCTTGAGATGTATAGCCAAGGCCATGCGAGGATGGATGGAATGTGGTGTGGATGGGCTCCAAGATGCCTTATTCATGAAGGCTTAAGCCTTTGCCTTGATAGTTGATATGTTGGAGCATGTGACATGCAATGGGATGTTTAGTGCTTTGGAAACAAGACACGAGTCCATTATTTGTTGGAGAAGGATAGGTGGTGGATGGAAGTTGTTCACCTCTTACAAGGGAGTCACCACGAATGAAAGTGCTTGTGCCAAGTGGATAAGGGGATGGATTTTGGATGGCGTTGGTAGATGGAGGTGAAGGATTCATGTGGGATGGTAAAGGGGTGGTAGAAGATGGTGTGAGATCAATAACTTGATCAATAGATGGGAGGGGATCATGGATGGGATTAGATGGGATGGTTAGATCTTGATTAGGAGAAGGGGTTGATGTTTCAACATACTTTGGATTTGATTCTTGACATGGCTCATGGGTTTGGATAGAAGTGGGAGTGACTTGGATAGATGTGGTGGGTGCTTGGATGGATGTGATAGGTACTTGACTTATGGGTTCTTGAACATGGGTGCATGATGGTTCTTGAGTTATGATAGGGGATTGTGCAAGAGATTTGGTGGGTGTAGGATTGCATGAGGGTATTTGATTCCTTGCTAATAGCCAATGGATGGTATCCTTCATGAGTTTATGGGTTGAAGAACAATGTAATGGATGGATAATGATGGTGGATGGTGTAGGATTAGGATTCGGATTGGATAGGGGGTGATGGGATTAAGTAATGATGGTTCATGGGTAGGTTCAAGGATAGGTGTTGGATTAGATGGTGGTGTTGGAGGGGTGGGGGATTGTGGGGATTCCTTTGCTTTTCTTTAATTTTTAGGTGATGTTGTTTGGAGGAAATCCCACAAGGATTCTTTGGATGTGATAGTGTTGGGACTTGGCAGATTTAATGGTGGATTAGATTGTGGATGGGTGATAGGGGTTGGTGGATTGGGAGATACATAAGGTGATGGATGAAGGTTGATAAGGTTGGAGGGATATTGTGATGGGGGGATTGGAGGATGGGGATTAGGAGATGGGGGATTTGGTTGTTGATATGAGGTTTGGATTTCGTATATAAGGTGTGCTAGATTGGTGTTCCCTTGATCAAAGTTAGCATGACAAAGGTTGGCAGATGGATAAGTTGGAGATATTGGTTGATTGGATAAGTATGATGGCATGGATGTGTAAGGGGATGGTGAATGATATGAGGGTAAAGGTTGATATGATGAAGGTTGATATGATGGAAGTTGGTATGAGGTTGAAGGTTGATATGAGGATGATGGAGGTTGATATGATGGAAGTTGATATGATGAAGGTTGATGGGAGGTTGATGGTGTGGATATGTAAGATGTTGATATGATGTGGATGGGGATGATGTGTAGGGTGTTTGTTGATATGATAGAGGTTGGTATGAGGTCCATGGTGTGGATATGTAAGATGTTGAAGGTTGATATGATGAGGGTTGATATGATGAAGATGGGGTAGGGGTTTGGGATTCTCCAATGATGAGGTGTGCTAAGGGTATATCTTTAATGTCATTTTTGAATTGTTCCTTACCATTAGGATCCACGTTCTCATAGACTTTTCTATGTCTTTGTACTTGTTGTATTGCTTCATAAAGATCCATTTTGTGGGAGATAGTATGGGATGATGGGGGATAATGGATGACTGTGATGTTGGGAATCAAAATTTCAAGACCTTAAGATGATTTAATTTGATTTTTTTTCGTTGGATGGTTCTCTATGCTTTTGATAGACTAATGATCTTAAGCAAGAGGATTGATGTCTTTGACTAAGGTCTTGATTTTTTTGATTAGGTTGATTTGGCTTTTGGATTGGGATGATAATGATGTTGAGGGATTTTGATAATGATGTGGATAGTTTTGGTTGGGCTTTTGGATGAGGGGTTTGATGGAGGATAAAGGAGACTAGGTACTTAACCAAAGTTTGATGTGCCAAGGATGATTTGTTGATTAAGGATTAGGAATTGGAATGTTTGATTGGAGTGGATAATGGAGAAGGGATGATTGATGTTGGATTTGATTTTAGATTTTGGATTTGGATGAGATGGGATTAGAATGATGTTGATGAATTGGATTAAGGATGATGAGAGTGATTAGGATAAGATTAGATTGAATGATTTGGATGATGATGTGGATAAGATAGGTGATTAGGATGAGTGTGATTGGATTTGAATGTGATGAATGACTTGTCTTTATATGTTTGATGTTTTAGCTTGATTTGGCAACGTTCAATGAAAGGATCACACATGTACAATCATGTATCACTCACACAAGACACAAGCAATTTGGAATTTTGAATTTGAAGAATATGATGATGATTAGACAAGCACACTTGCAAAAGAAATCAACATGCCCTAATGTCTAGTTTGATGTAAGGTATGGCCAATTATGTTTGGGCAATGTTTACACGAGGTTGACTAATGAATTGAAAGTGAAATCCTGTCACACAGGCAGGAGAAGGGGGTAACCCACCCTTCACCTTCACTTCCCAAAGGTAGAAAGTTCTTTGGGGCTTAGCCAAGAGTGACAAGATTCTAATTTCAATGAGGGTGTCTTTCGATTCAGCGTCGAATGAGGTCATCCTTAGGGGTGATGAAATCCCCTAGTAGGCCTCCTAGGAAAGGGTAAACAAAAGCGAATCAAGCGAGGTATTTTTGATCTCCAAGGTCACCTTACGGTGCGAGGAGAGAGCATACACACACACACTTGACTCACACTTGCACTTGTAAATTATCCCTTAAGAAAATGAAATGTGATGAAGGCACTTCAACCAATGGTTCTTTTTAGCCCAATTTCAAGATGTGATTGAAGACACTAGTTGATTTTAAGCCCAATATTCAATTATGTGTGATCAAACAATGTTCATTTTAAAGGCCCAAATCGAAATGTGTATGCAAGCAATGATTCATTTTATATCCCTAAATTGAAGTGTGTAATCAAACAAGATTGAGAGATAAAGGATGAAACGAATGCACCTGATTAAATTGCTGTCCAAATTGATGTAGATACTGATCCTGATGTTTTTCCAGCCCCGAATGATCACCTGCAAGTCACAAGAACAAAAACGGAGCAAGTAGACTAGCCAAGATGATCATTTTGTGAAAATCAAGAATCTAATAAAATCTAATAAAAAAGAACTGATATAGAAAAATTAAGTGCACAAACAGATTCTTCAAGAAATTCTATGTGATTTGAAAAAAAATTTCACGAAAATTTGATAAAAAATGCAAAAGATATGAGCATTTGAAGTTTTGAAGTAGGTTTGACTTTGGCTGCAAAAAAAAATGGTCAAAACTATATAGTCACCTGATAAAATCCACACAATTGTGAAGTTCACCTCGTCAACTTTCTGGCAAGTCCTTATTTGTGAATTTTTGACTTCGTATGAGTGATTTATAGAAAAAGGAAAAAAAATACCCCTCCTAGGACATAAAGAGAGCACAAGGTTAGTTGACCGTTTGCTACTTAACCGCTGGCTATCTAAAAATTTCAGTCACATGGCAAGTGTTAACATAGGCAGTTTGATATTGGTGGTTAGGGCATATAAATGTGCCTAAGTTGAGCCCTCGTTCATTCATATGAGCGAGCATCAAGAGGGACAAGAAATAAAAATAGAGGGGGAGCCTCCACTGCCCCCTCCCTTTGGATCCCCATTATCACTTAAAGTGTGAGCTCTAACGGGCTTGGCCTTATGAGGAGAGCGGACTCCCTAACCGCAACAAAACCCTAAATGTCTATGGTAGCGGTGAGGCAGAGGATCTTCACCATGGTGTCACCTGTGTGCAGAGAGGGGGTGTGGGTGGCCGCGGGGGGGAAGCGGGGAGGTGGTGGTTAGGGGGTAAGGGGAGGTCAGGGGGTAAGGGGTCTATAGGGGATGAAGCTTGGGTGGCACGAGGGTGTTAGGGAATGGTTAGTAGCGGTGGTGGTAGATTTCAGGAGCCAACGGAGTGTAGGGTTTCTTTGTAAGCGGTGTGGGTGTTGTAACTGGTGGCAACCACAGAGGATGTAGGTGGTGACTCAGCGGAGGTTGGGTGAAGATTTTTAAGCATCACGCAGTGGGAATCCAAGGCTGTGGTCGATGATTATGGGAAAATCCAAAATGTTTTTGTGTTTGCAACTCCGGATGACACTACCACTAATGCCTATGTCCAAACAATCCTTTTCTTTAGAGATCCAAAATATACACATTGTCTTACTATTCCTTGCAACTCCAGGCTGCCAAGATGTGATACCTATAACCTGCAATCACAAGGAGAGTGGTTGGGGGTTGTGGTGTTTAGAGGCTTTCCTTGATCAAGCCTCAGAGAGACATTAAAGACTTTTGAACACCATTGTCAGATAAAGAGTGTGTATCCCTGTGGGATAGAGGCAAAAACAAATTGATAAATGATTCAAACACAAATAGATATCACCTTGGAAGTGTAGATCTCATGGAAGGAAGAAGCTCATCCATGCCATGAGGAGATGGAGCCAAATCTATAACAAACAAACACAATAACATCACAATACTTCTCTATAACACAATGAAAGCCTTGAGTCACTTTAGCATAAGATCACATGTTCACAATGTCCATCTTGTTTACAAATGAAATCCTAAACATGCTTATATATGCAACTACAAACATTCCCACTAAGAATTTCATAATTCAAACTTGAGATGTCGGCATAGGACCTAAGTAACAGTCTTAAAATTGACATTTAAATTTAGGGCTGACCCAAAATAGGATAGGACTAGGGTACTAGTGTCCAAGTCCACCCTCCCATTTTTAATTAGGGTTCATCAAAATAGCACCCCCTAGGTCCTATTTTCCATAACATTTAGTCCCCACTTTAATGTATGTATAAATACAAGGCCAGTGCATGCATTAAAGTATGGTCAAAACAAAGAAAACATGCCAAGCATGGTGAAGACACGCCAAACACATTGAAGATAGTAACATGCATGCAAAAAATAGAGAAGACAGTTACAGTCATGCAAAAACTAGAGAAGGCAACATTGAAGACACATAAAACACAATGAATATAGTGAATGCAGTGATTATTTCTTTTTCATTTTCTCATATATGAAATGCAAATGCAAGTACATGGAAAGTAAACACACAACCCAAAATGTAGGAGGAGCTAATCACCACCAATCTTGAAACTACATAAGGGAAAACAGACATTCAATACAAATCTCAAAGTGTAGGAGGAAATCCACCAGTCTTGAAACTACTCTTGAGAACAAACATGCCATACAAATCCCAAAGCATAGGAGGAGCTCATCGCCACCAGTCTTGAAAGTGTGCTTGCGAACAAACACACCATGCACACACACATGGAAGAGATGAAGAAAACATGACAAACAAGTGATGGAAAGCGTCTATTGCTAGGTTCACCACCATCTCAGGAACATAACAGACACACACTGATGATTGGGCTTCAGCACAACAACTTCCAAAGACACGCTTAAGGGAGGATACACTAACCCCGCCTGCTTAGAGGACTTTTAGAAAATGATAGGATGTGTAATCTCCTCAAGAAATACACCATCCCCATCTCCATAGAGGGCTTGAAATAAAAGGAGATTGATGCATAGCAGGGGAAATACCTTAAACACACTTGGAAGGATGCATGAAACTCATTTGGCTAACTGTCCCAATAGGGCAAGTTTCTACTACTCTTGGCATAGTTGTCAAAGGTTGGCATATGCACAAATGAAGGACAAATGGGTTATCCAACTTACTGACCTCAAATTAAACCTTGAATCACTTTGTTTTGGTAGACTAAGACCACTCTAGGTCACAAAGACTTATGACATTGTGACTAATGAATCAAAATGAAGATTAAATACTAATCAAATGCAAATATACACGATTATACCTTCATAATGAACTCACAAATCCAAGAGGGAAGGAGTTGCACCCGATTGTCTCCTCAGATTTTACCCATGACTAGAATGATTAATGTGGATTGCTCAAATGCTCAACACAATGTAAATGAGATGGGGATTGATAGATTAGATGGGATTGAGGCAAGATTTTAACATTAGGATGGTAGGATGAGGAGATTGTGGAGTGATTTTGGCAGAGGTTTGATGAATGAAGAAGTCTCTCCCAAATGGCTTGGAGAGAGTCTCATTTATAGATTTCCTAAAAGGAGGATGGAGGGTGAGGATTGAAAGGTGAGATCAAGGGCTAGGAATAAAAGTAAATCTTTTATTCATTTTGGGAAAAAGGGTGATAAATGAGGTATGGGTGTGAAAGAATGTGAAATGAATTAAAAAGTCATTTGGGGAATGGGAAATAAATTAAGAATTCATTTGGGGATAAGAGGTAATGAATGAGGATGGGTGAGGTAAGGGGTGTGTAAGAGAAGTAAATGTGATGTGTGATTTATTTGAATTTTTAATTTGGGGGATGTGGGGAAGGGTGTTAAACAAGGTTTGACCAGCCACATGAGAGGTTAGGACTAATTAAATAGAGGTTTTGCTTAATTGATCCTAGGGCTAGGATGAGGTAGGCTAGGGTAGGTCAATTAGTAGGCTAGATCAATTAGATAACCATGATTTATCTAATTGATGAGGATTAGGGAAAAGGAGAATTGAACCAAATAAATATTGGGAATATTTATTTGATTAATGAGGGATAGTGTTGTAAGGTCTAAGTGATAAATTAAATGAATTAATTGATTACAAGAGATAGATAGATGGTTAGGGAAGATAGGGGAAATTGATTTGCAGAGCAAGTCAACTTTAGGTGTCTACAGACACCATGCCCACCTAGTCACTTGTTTACAATTAGCCCTATTTGCTTGTAGCCCTTAAAATAGGGTTTTTGTGGCATAACTTACAGTATTCCTAACCAATCCATGAATAAATTAGTTTTCTAGATACACACTAAGATCCTTCATAACATATCTAACATGTAGTACAAGTTCGTTTGGAACATAGGCCTCAAAAAGGTGATTGTTCCTACTGTTCTAGGCCTAATTAGGCCTTCTTAACAAAGCAAGTGTATGTTAAACTTGCTCCAAACTTCCAATACCTACTCCAGGGCATGTATTTGATTGAAAATTGATTGAATATTCTGATTTGAAGGCTCTTGAGTCATCTCAAGTCAAACTTTCATCAACTCACCCATCTACCAATGCTAGAAAACCCATTACATGAGGATATTGGGCTTAATTTGCTTCAAAAGGCATTCCACTCCAGTCCCCTACTTCTACAATGTAATTCACAATTTAATACAATCTAATTAATCCCATTCCACCCATTTTTGGGCTATGACGTAGGTGGAATGGGTTTAAAAACCATCAATTTTACAAAAACCCTCAAAACTAGGGTTTAAGACCTAGTTATAGAAAATGATTGATAAAATGCTTCAACTACAATGAGAATCCTCCAAAATTGATTTAAATGAAATCTAATGCCATTCCCTACTTTATTTCATACATTTAGGTTCATGATAGTACAGTATGGACTGGTGCAGGACGTTGGAACAACAAATACAAAAAAATGCAGAAAAACTGGAAAGTCTTTGTATTTCTTCACTCCAAAATTACATGCCTTTCTCTCTTCACATGAATATGGCATAAATAACATGCCTACAATCCATCTCCATCTTTTCTTAACTCCCCATCACGTGAAAAATAAAAAAGAAGGCATAAATTAGCCTTTCCACTAAACTGCACCAAAATAGCAGGTCTAATAATAGGCAAAAATCAAGTTTCTAAACCACCACTACATGAAAATGCCTCTAGTGGGCTTTATTACATCATTTAAGACAAAACTCCACCTAGGTTCTCATTATTGAGACCAAAAATTCAAAATTAGCTTTGAAGTCTAGGTGCCCCTCCACCAGCGATGCACAATATCCCACCTCCACAGAGGGCTTAATGATTGCAATATGAAATAAAGATGTGCACTCGTGCAAAGATACAACATTCCACCTCCTTAGAGGGCTTAAAAACATGCTTTATTAGTACCAAAATCATCAAACAACTTACCTTATATATGCCCCCACCTTAAGGTGGTTGATATCATGTACCGATATCAAGGACATTAAAGTAGGAAGAAAACACACAAGGGAACATGAGCTCTCGCAAAGCCCATGCCCCGAGAAGTGACATGCACTTTACGATCACCGAATGTTCCCACAAACATACAATATCCTGCAAGAAGAGGTTAGAAATCTTTCCATAAGATAACAACCACATCATATGATCAAAAAGCAATGCATAAACATAATCACATCAAAAAGCCAAGGTTATACTATGGACTCGGAGCCTAAGTATAACTGTGGGGCTATACCGCAGAGATCTCAGAACTGAGTATAAACAAGATGAGATCCAAGATAAACAAAGTACATGGAGTAGTAGTATTGTTATGGTTTGTTAGTGTGACAAGACATCATAAAAATATCACATGGAATGATTCTACTAGCCAAGCGTCGGATAATATATATCAACCCCATCATCATATATGGACTAGGTCCATTTTTGCTTACTTACTTAAGGGACACATGGTCCATATCAGTATTATTTGTTTTTCATCATCTACTAGCTAGATAGAAGCATTAGAGGAAGGTAAACAATAAATCAAGAGAGGAGAAACAAGTGCCCTAGGGTCGTCACATTGGAAGGTGCCCCCAGGTCACTAACCGCAACGCTATACCCCTAGGACACAACACACAATCAATGAAAGTAGAGGGGATACAATATAGAAGAATGGTGATACAAATAGAAGAAGGGTCACAATAGAGGTGGTCTCCTAGTATCCTTGAACTTACAAGAGAATCAAGGGTCATCCTAGGAGGCCTAAACAACACATAACACATCACGAGGGAAAAACAACATGGAGGTAAAGGTTAGAAATACTTACCTTCCAGTACAACCGTACTAAAATTTGGAACATGTGAGCATCTTGGAGAGATTCTCCATCAAGTTTTGTGCAAGGCTTGAGTGGTTCTTGTTAGAGTGTTGTTTGTTGTCAAGAAGTCCATGTGGTGCTTGTTCACCAACTCTTTGTTTATGTGAGATCTTTTGTTGCTTATGAGGAGGAGAACCACTGTTATTTCCTACTGGTGATAATAGTCTTGCTCTTTTCCAATTTTTATTTCTCTTATTTTGTTAATTCTATCTATCATACGGAGAAGAGCTATTTGTACCATGTCAATCTTTTCTTTTATCATAATCTCTTGCTTTGGTTGTTCTGTTTGTCTTTCTAATGCGTTTTGGTTATCTCCCAATCCTTGAAGGGATAATAGAGGAGGAACCTTAGCATAGATACCATTCCTCAGTGGATGAGGTGATACTTCAGTATTTTCCATATCCACTTTTATTGTAGAAATTATCTCACTGCAGTTCATATAGTCATCTTCTACTTCTAGTGTATTTTGTTCCATCATGTTATTATCGGCATGCTTAGGAAACGGATTAGTGAAGATCTATAAATTTTGATTTGGAGGAGAAACCAACTTATTTCCATTATCATTCACACTTGATACTTGTATAACATTCGAGTTGATGAGGTCTTGTATTTCATGTTTAAGACACATACATCGTTCAGTATCATGTCCTTGTTATCAATGGTAATGACAAAAAGCATTAGCATCAAAATAATGTCCTTTCATTCTACTAGGATCCAACGCTTTAATTCGAGGAATCTTCAAGAGGTTATTACTCAAAGCTTGATTCATGATAGAATGATAGGATTCAGATATCGGAGTAAACTATCTTTTTTGTTGTCCATTCTAAAACAGCGTCCTCTTCAAATTAGTGATAGCAGACAGTTGTGAGAAATTGTTTGAATTTTGTCCATTAACCTTGATGAAAGTCTTATTATTCCTCTTAAAGTTGTTTTTTGAAGGTCCACCCATGGATTGACCAACTTGAACCAATGAGTTTTGGTTTTCATACTGGCTAGACGAAAGCTGATAATCACAAAGGGAGGTGAATAGATGTTGAAAAGAGTTATAATTCATCAAGAGAATCTTATCATGGATGTTAGGTTGTATATTTGTAATAAACACCTTATGAACATCCTCATCCTTCATCTGATATTGAATTTGTGCATAAAGGGCTTGATACCAACTAATAAACTCAGTTAATTTCTCTTTCAGACCTTGCTTGCAATGAACTAAATCAATCAAAGAGACTTGAGGTCCAATGTTTGCTTGAAAATGTTGTAAGAATTGATCAAATAACTATGAAAAAGAGTGTATTGAATTCGGAGGTAAAGACCAAAACCATTCTAAAGCGGTATCTTTGAGAGATCATGGAAATATTTTTGCTAACAAGTCCTCTTCAAAGTAGAAATCACTACACATAGCCGTGAATGCTGCCACATGAGTATTAGGATCATTGTTTCCACCATATTTTTCAAAACGAGGAGTTTCAAACTTCTCAGGCATAGGAGTTCTCAAGATTGCATAAGATAAGGGATTATGAGCATGATAAGTGGGTATATTAGGTTGTGAAGAATTCATCAAGCTTGTCACCTTTTGTTGTAAAGAAGTCATGCCTTGCAATAGTTGGTTTAAGAGGGCATCATTAGGAGATGTAGTTTGAGAATTAGAAGCTGTATGCATGATATTTTGAGGGGATTGGTTGTGAGTGGAAATAAAAGGTGGTTGAGAGTAATTGTAGGTGGGAGGTGGTTGGGAATAGTTGTATGTAAATGGTGGTTGAGAATAAATGGAATGGAGAGGTGGTGAAGAGTAATTATTCATAAAAGAAGTCAACTTAGGTGCCAAGTTTTGATGGTTAAATCCCACAGCTTTGTAATTTTGTGAATTAGTGCCATTAGATACTCCAATACCAGTGGTAGCATTACTACAAACATTTGCATTAGTAGTTAAAATTCTTGATGTAACTGTAGACATTCCTATAGTCGGTATAGGTGCCGATGTAATGCCCACTCAAGAAAATAAAAATAAATTAAAATAATGAAAGAAATACTACTAAAGGAGAAAATTTACTTAGTACAAACTTAATAAATTTCAAATTAAACATAAGTTTAATAATTTTCTTCTTTTTTATATTTTAGGATACAACGCTTTGTATATAGTTATACACATCTCTAATAATTGCCAAATGATAATTTCTTCACAAGGTGAGAAGTTTCTTTATAGGCTTCAATACCCTGCATGGTTAGCAGACCTGTAACTACACAACTAAATGCAGACATTAGTTCCACAAGGTTCAACAATAAACATAATAGATAATAATATACTAACCTAAGGCCCTAATATGTAATGCCCACTCAAGAAAAAAAAAATTAAAATAATGAAAGAAATACTACTAAAGGAGAAAATTTACTTAGTACAAACTTAATAAAATTCAAATTAAACATAAGTTTAATAACTTTCTTCTTTGTTAGATTTTAGGATACAATGCTTCATATATAGTTATCCACATTTTCAATAATTTCCAAATGATCATTTCTTCACAAGGCATGAGAAGTTTCTTTATAGGCTCTAGTACCCTACACGGTTACTAGACCTGTAACTACACAACTAAATGTAGACATTAGTTCCACAAGGTTCAACAATAAACATAATAGATAACAATATAGAAACCTAAGGCCCTAAGGGGCTGACCTAATGTCTTAGGGGCTCATGATGGCCTTGCCTACATACGTGTAGCATAGAGAATTCATACTTCAGAAACATGAACATTTAACCACAAGACAATATCTTACAAATTAAAAAAAACACTCTCAGAGGTTATTCAAATGATAACGGCATCCTCTCAAACTTAGGTACACATTCGTATTTCATTTCATACTTGAGGACTAAAGAAGATTAAAGGTTACTTAATTCACAACATTCTCATGAAATTTCACAAATGGTATCATACATGATCAAATTATTACATTTTTACGAAGATATAATTAATCTGTCAACTCTTGAAATTAGAATATACCCGCGCATATGAATAACTTAATAGAAACAATTCACTTATCATTACTAACATTTCTAACAACAAACTTATTATCCTAATTATAGATAATTAGAAATAACAAATATTTAAGCCTCATCTCTTGAAAAGTTATAGAAAGGTTCCAATATGCAAATCTAAGTAATTCTAAAGCTAACCATTATCAGTTATGCATTTGCTAAACAAGTGAGTTTATCCTAAGATCCTTAAATCATTGAACAACTATATCTAAAACTATGTTTGTTATCCTATATTCAACATTACACACATATCCTATCATTAAACAATATAATATTTTACCCAAAGACTTTAATATTTCCAAGCTTAACAACGTAACACAATCTCAACCATAACATTAATGCTTTCATAATTTAAACATTCTAATCTAGTATCAAACTTAATTGCTTAACCAACTCTTACATAAACTTGAGTTTAATGTTGAAGAGCATGATAATAATCCTAAAATACTTATTACTATTTTAAACTAGAATAGTTCCATATTCCTTAATTCATACTAAGTAAATATATATATTTATTTCTAAGAAGAAATAAATATAAAACAAATATAATATTATCTATAAAGATAGTAGGATCCCTATTTAAATGATCTATCTGATTCAAGAAGACAAGTTATTGCCATAAAGAAAGAATCTAATTTTAGATTATAAACTTCTACACTGAAACCTCACCAATTATAACAATAAACTCTAAATATACAACTAGAAAATATAGGGAGAGGTATTAGTTATCATTGCAACACCAAACAATTATATGGAGATAACTAAGGTTTTGATAACACAAGGAATACTTAACACTATTGCATTTGTTACTCAGGCTTTAGAAAATTTTAAGAAAAAGCAAGCGGGTGACATTATGTTATATTTTGTAACCTTTACCAGTGTCTGCAACAAACACCAAAATAAAAGGACATGAAACTAATTTTATTCCATGGAGAATGCAAAGAGCCATGGCAATGAAAGATCTAGATCTGTGGCAGAGAGTTGAAACATTACATTATGAATAGTGTAAGGAAACCACAAATGTTGAGCAAGAGTAGAGACCATGATCCTACGAAATGCTAAGTAGAAGCTCAGAAATCTTCATATGATTTTATTACCTCAATTTATAGTTACTCTCAATGCTCCAATTTGCTACAACATAAATTTTATAAACACTCTATTTTAGCGTTTTAGGAAATTGAAATTCCTTTGTTGGGTAACTGTAGAAGTGGGAGAAAATGAGATTCACACTGTTGGGTATTGAAAATAAGAACATGAGTAGATGCAACTTGGAAGTAGGGACTAATATAGAGGCTTCAAATGTGGGACTGTGCTTGAAAGATACTAAGTACATGCTTGTGTTGGCTATTCATATTATACAAACAAAAGAAAGATGTACCGGATGATCAACATGGATTCTGTTAGAAAAAAACTATCATATACAAGGCACTCGAAGATGTCAATGATTGCAGGATTTAAAGTTTTATATTTTCAAACTTCTAAGTCCATGACATGCATTCTATCCACAGAAAACAAATAAGAAATACATTTGCAAACTTTATATTTATATAAAACCTAAGTCGTCGGTAGCATTTAAATAGAACAAGTAATAACTTTGCTGCACTCTAAAAACATACAAGAGATTTTCAAAACACCGACTATAGTCAGAACTTATTGATCGAAACTTAGACTTAAAAATGTCCAATAATTTAATGTTGATATTCATTATAACAACTGGCTCTATTAATTAAAGAGAAAGTCTAAATTCCACTCAACTTACTATGAAAACTACAATAGCAAAAAGAGGCTCAAAGCTTTTGCCGAATGGCCTTCAAGGTGCTTAATACCACCAAATGAAAAGCTCAACCAAATAAATTCCAATATCATGCATAGGCACTCTAAATTGATAAATTAACTTTAGAATTCAGTGGTATCTTATAAATTGAAAAATTCAATGTGGCTCTATGCCTTTAAACTCCAAGCCTTTGAGATAAGAAGAAACATACCAAGATTTCTTTAGCTTAAACTGCATAGGAAACCTACCATTGTGAATTCTAGAAAAGACCAAAAATTCAATGACCAAACAATACAAAAATTCTAAATTGATAGACTTTCCATGACTAATACCATCCTTCTTTAAAGAAACCAAACCCTCCAATCTGTTCCTCAAAGAAACTGTAAATTAATAATGGTTTGAATGAAATGAAAGATACAACAATTATGGGACCAAATGCACACAATAAATATCTATATTTGATCTTGGGGACAGTTTGGCATTAGATCTAATACCTTCTCAATGACTTACCAATAAATACAAACCATGCCTATAGTTTTGGCAAAAGAAAATAGACTATATAACATCTCCCATTACTATCAGAAGCATGTTATAGTTTTAAAATAATTCTTTCATTCAAGACCAGATCATTAAAAGTGCCTCCATCTCAAAATGCAATAATAGGTATATATGTTTTAGATAATCTCTATCAATGCATAATTAGGAAAACAATTTTGTTATATAAAGAAACTATTGATCATGCAAAAAAATATATATATGGTAACTTCTATAAACTTAAATTTGAATGTAAATCTGACACCTCAGAGATTACATGACTATATTAATCATGGAATTAATCTGAGAAGAATTTTTACCTCTATCAAAGTAAGGTAGGTGAAGATTCATACCAATCTTCTATCAAATTATTCTTATATGCATAGAGATTCTCCTTTTTCCCATTCTTGATTTCTTTGAAATCCTGTGTCCTCTTCTTCTTCCATTTCTTATCTTTAAAAACTATACAATATGACTTTTCATCTTCCACAAGAAAGTGATATAAAATAACTCTTCCTCTTCAACTCCCAACACCCACTTTTCTCCTAAACTAAAATTATCTCCACTAAATAAATATCAATCTCATTTCTTGTAGATAATATAAAAGCATAGAATAATAGTCTAAATAATTATTTCGATAAAAAAATATAACTAATTAATTATTTTCAATAACATAATTAATAAATAGGTTCCGGGTATGCCTTACATTTTTCCCCCTAAGAAGTGGACTTCCTCCTAGAAGTCATCAAGAGAAATGATTTCAACACATCCAACAAAAGTTAGATTTTAGTCTATAAATTTGCATACGTAAAATTATATCAACCTAGATTAGCTCACTTGATCTGCAACCATAAAATTAATAACAAACTAGATTTGCTCACCACCCAACCATAGGCTTGACTTGATCCAATCCTCCCCCGAGCAATTAAAGAGAAACCTTTTCTTGATGTTCAACATATTAAATAGATAAACAATTCCATTTCAAGAATCTAAATCATAAATTTATCTCATTTTCTTTTACAATAAAATCAATAACTCCCATAAGCATCAAACTCCCATTAAACATTAAGTCCCTTAATCACAACTCCCAAAATCAACTTTCAGAAACAATAATCTCCCAACTCCCATAAAATAGTTTTCTCCCAAAACTCCATAAAACTATAATCTCCTGTCAATCAACTCCCAAGAGCAATCAATTCCCTAAAACATTATCATTTCACATATCATCAACTCCCAACAATACTTTCCGTCATAACACCAATTTTAGGCAACATAACAATGCTCATGTAATAACTCATCATTCTTGGCAAATTAAATGTGTAAACAATAACAAACATATTTCTTCAAAATCTAGTTTCTACATTCATTTTAATCATAAAACTAAAATATAATTTATTTTTCTTACCTTGGTTGTCCAAGCTAGGCTCAACCCCAAAACTTTCCCAGATTTAATACCTTCTTCCTCAAGCAACTCACATCCATACATTTATTCTAGAAAATTTTAGTTATCCCATTCTTTCATTGGATTTCTATAATATCATCATTGCTTGTCCTAGAAGCATATTTATATCATCTAAATATTATTGAAAATCATATTCATTCCAACTTTTTTTTTTAATAACAACTCTTACATTAAACATCGCAGTTATTAATTCCATACATCATGTATACTTTTAATGGGATTGGGATGATCATAATGCTATAGAATAGATCTTACACAATTTCATAATATACATTCCCCAGACCATACTTTATACAACTTGTTAGGGACCTCTCTTAGGTATGGCAATCAACACAATTCACATTACTTCACACAAGCCAACAACCAACAATGATAAAGCCTCAAAATAAAGAAATTTCCAATAGGGAAAGATTTAAAATAAAATTAATAATCAAGACTTCATATAAGAACAAATAAAATAGTGGAAGTCAAAACATCAGTTCAAATTAAAACTAAAACTTTAATAAAGTAGTCCTTGAGGCAAAAGGACAATCAAACAAATATCCTAAAGAAATTTTAAGATTGTTGGCTCAATTAAGAAAAGAAATTTAACCAAATAGAAATTCCAAATATTCTCACAAAACTTAACATTATATTCACTATGTGACTTCAAATGAGCCACATAAGGGGAGGAGGGAAATGTGGTGGTCTCAAACAACATGGAGCTCCAACATATACCACAAATGTAGTTAATCATGAAACTTATACAATTATGAGCGTTCAATAGTTTTGAATAATCAAAGTTTAGAAAACTCCTTTTTTCCACAAATATAGCTCCCTTAACACAACAGTAGCTCCCATACAATAGAAGCTCCCATAAACAAAATAATAGCTCACACAAAGCAACCATAGATCACATAGAGCAATCATAGCTCACACAGAGCAACCATATCTCACACAGAGCAATCATAGCTCACACAAAGCAACCATAGCTCACACAAAGGAATCATAGCTCACACAGAGCAACCATAGATCACACAGAGCAATCATAGCTCACATAGAGCAACCATAGCTTACATAGATAAATCATAGCTCACACAGAGCAACCATAGCTCACACAAAGGAATCATAGCTCACACAGAGCAACAACAACAACTCCCACACATCAATAGCTCCCAAATCACAACCAATCAACCATCCATCCAACTCCCAATCCATCCACAACACCTGTATCACCAAACAATCAAGTTTGTTAATATCATCATAGATTAAGGTGATAAATATACATGCTTGATATAAATCATTAATTAATATTATAGAAACTTACAATTCCAAGAATACATCTATGAACATATTTGTATATAAGTTGAATTTGATTTACTAGACGTCCATTCCATATCATTAATCAATCAAAATTTGCCTCTACTTACCAAGATGAAACCCAAAAATGGGTTTACATTACCAATACTTTTACCCCAAAGATCTCAAGTGTTGCAACTTGGTGCTTTGATACCTATGTAATGCCCACTCAAGAAAATAAAAATAAATAAAAATAATGAGACAAATACTACTAAAGGAGAAAATTTACTTAGTACAAACATAATAAAATTCAAATTAAACATAAGTTTAATAATTTTCTTCTTTGTTAGATTCTAGGATACAATGCTTCATATATAGTTATACACATTTTCAATAATTGCCAAATGATCATTTCTTCACAAGGTGAGAAGTTTATTTATAGGCTCCAGTACCCTGCACGGTTAGCAGACCTATAACTGCACAACTAAATGCAGACATTAGTTCCACAAGGTTCAACAATAAACATAATAGATAGTAATATACTAACCTAAGGCCCTAAGGGGCTGACATAATGTCTTGGGGGCTCATGATGGCCTTTCCTATGTACACGTAGCGCAGAGACTTCGTAGTTCAAGAACATGAACATGTAACCACATGAAGGCATCATACAAATAAAAAAAACCTCTTAGATGTTATTCGAATGATAACAACAGCCTCTCAAACTTAGGTACACATTTGTATTTCATTTCATACTTGAGGGCTGAAGAAGATTAAAGGTTACTTAATTCACAACATTCTCATGAAATTTCGCAAATGGTATCATACATGATCAAATTATTACATTTCCACAAAGATATAATTAATCTATCAACTCTTGAAATTATAATATACCTACGCATATGAATAACTTAATAGAAACAATTCACTTATCATTACTAACATTTCTAACATCAAACTTATTATCCTAATTACAGATAATTAGAAATAACAAATATTTAAGCCTCATCTCTTGAAAAGTTATAGAAAGGTTCCAATATGCAAATCTAAGTAATTCTAAAGCTAACCATGATCAGTTATACATTTTCTAACCAAGTGAGTTTATCCTAAAATCCTTAAATCATTGAACAACTATATCTAAAACTATGTTTGTTATCCTATATTCAACATTACACGCATATCCTATCATTAAACAATATATTATTTTACTCAAAGACTTTAATATTTCCAAGCTTAACAACATAACACAATCTCAAGGTAACATTAATACTTTCATTTAAACTTTCTAATCTAGTCTCAAACTTAGTTGCTTAACCAACTCTTACATAAACTAGAGTTTAACGTTGAAGAACATGATAATAATCCTAAAATACTTATTACTATTTTAAACTAGAATAGTTCCATATTCCTTAATTCATACTAAGTATATATATATATATATATATATATTTCTAAGAAGAAATAAATACAAAACAAATATAAGATTATCTATAAAGATAGTAGGATCCCTATTTCAATGATCTTTCTAATTCAAGAAGACAAGTTATTTCCATAAAGAAAGAATCTAATTTTAGATTATAAACTTCTATACTGAAACCTCACCAATTATAACAATAAACTCTAAATATACAACTGGAAAATACAGGGAGAGGTATTAGATATCATTGTGAAACCAAACACTTATATGGAGAAAACTAAGGTTTTGATAACACAAGGAATGCCTAACACTATTAGATTTGTTACTCAGGCTTTAGAAAATTTTAAGAAAAAACAAGTGGGTGACATTATGTTATATTTTGTACCCTTTGTCAGTGTCCACAACAAGCACCAAAATAAAAGGGCATGGAACTAATTTTATTCCATGGAGAATGCAAAGATCTATGGCAATGAAAGATCTAGGTCTGCGGCAGAGTGTTGAAACATTACATTATGAATAGCGTAAGGAAACCACAAATGCTGAGCAAGAGTAGAGACCATGATCCCATGAAACACCAAGCAGAAGCTCAGAAATCTTCAGATGATTTTATTACCTCAAGATATAGTAACTCTCAATGCTCCAATTTGCTACAACATAAATTTTATTAACACTCTATTCTAGCTTTTTAGGAAATCAAAATTCCTTTGTTGGGTAACTGTAGAAGTGGGAGAAAATATGAATCACACTGTAGGGTATTGAAAATAAGAACATGAGTAGATGCAACTTGGAAGTAGGGACTAATATAGAGGCTTCAAGTGTGGGACTACTCTTGAAAGATACTAAGTACACACTTGTGCTGGCTATTCATCTTATACAAACAAAAGAAAGATACACTAGATGATCAACATGGATTCTCTCAAAAAAAACTATCATATACAAGGCACTCGAAGATATCAATGATTGCAGGATTTAAAGTTTTATATTTTCAAACTTCTAAGTCCATGACATGCATTCTATCCATAGAAAACAAATAATAAATACATTTGCAAACTTTATATTTATATAAAACCTAAGTTGTCAGCAGCATTTAAACAGAACAAGTAATAACTTTGCTGCACCCTAAAAGCATACAAGAGATTTTCAAGACACTGACTATAATAAGAATTTACTGACCAAAACTTAGACTTAAAAACATTCAATAATTTAATTTTTATATTCATTATAATAACTGGCTCTATTAATTAAGGAGAAAGTCTAAATTCCACTCAACTTACTATGGAAACTACAATAGCAAAAAGAGGCTCAAAGCTTCCATCGAATGGCCTTCAAGGCACTTAATACCACTAAATGAAAATCTTAACTAGATAAATTCCATACTCATGCATAGGCACTCTGAATTGCTAAATTAACTTTGGAATTTAGTAGTATCTTATAAATTGAAAAATTCAATGCGGCTCTATACCTTTAAACTCCAAGCCTTTGAGATAAGAAGAAACATACCAAGATTTCTTTAGCTTAAACTGCATAGGAAACCTTCCATTGTGAATTCTAGAAAAGACCAAAAATTTAACAACCAAACAATACAAGCATCCTAAATCGACAGGCTTGCCATGACTAATACCATCCTTCTTTAATGAAACCAATCCCTCCAAGCCATTCCTCAAAGAAATCGTAAATTAATAATGGTTTGAATGAAATGAAAGATACAATAGTTATGGGACCAAGTGCACATAGTAAAATATCTATATTTGATCTTGGGGATAGTCTGGCATTAGATCTAATACCTTCTCAATCGCTTACCAATAAATACAAACGATGCACATAGTTTTGTCAAAAGAAGACGGACTATTTAACAACTACCATTACTATCAGAAACATGCTATAGTTTTAAAATAATTCTTTCATTCAAGACCATCATTAAAAGTGCCTATGTCTCAAAATGCAATAACGGGTATATACATTTTAGATAATCTTTATCAATGCATAATTAGGAAAACAATTTTGTTATATAAAGAAACTATTGATCATGCAAAAAGTAAATATATGGTAACTTTAATAAACTTAAATTTGAATGTAAATCTGATGCCTCAGAGATTACAAGACTGCATTAATCATGGAATTAATCTGAGAAGAATGTTTACCTCTATCAAAACAAGGTAGGTGAAGATTCATACCAATCTTCTATCAAATTATTCTTATATGAGTAGAGATTCTACTTTTTCCCATTCTTGATTTCTTGGAAATCATGTGTCCTATTCTTCTTCCATTTCTTATCTTTAAAAACTGCACAATATGAATTTTCTTCTTCCACAAGAAAGTGATATAAAATAACTCTTCCTCTTCAACTCCTGACACCCACTTTTCCCCTAAACTAAAATTACCTCCACTAAATAAATATCAATCCCTTTTCTTGTAGATAATATAAAATAAAAGAATATTTATAAAGTATATAAATATAAAAGCATAAAATAATAGTCTAAATAATTATTTCAATAAAAAATATAACTAATTAATTATTTTCAATAACATAATTAATAAATAGGTTCTGGGTATGCCTTACAACTGATACTTGAGTATGAGTTGGTGATGACATGTTATTAATCACTTTTGCAGATTCAGTCATTGGCATAACATTATTATGTACTATATGTGCTAATCCTTGAATTAAATTAATACCATCTTGTCCTTCTTTTATCAGTTCTCTTATGTTGTGAATTGTAGGTATAGCTTCTTCCACTATCCTTTCATTTTCTACAAATGCTTGAAAATCAGCTAGCTCTTTATCAAGTTTGTTTATTTGCTCATTAGTTAAATGTGTGACCACCTCAATAGTGTCCTCAACATCATGAAATATTTGATCTTCCATTGTGGTTGTAGGAGACATAGTGTCTTGTAAAATTTGTGTCTCTCCTTTTATAAAGAAGGTATTTAATGGATTTTCAGAGATAGGAATACTGTTTTCTTCGTGAGCACTAAATCCCATGAGTCTTCTACTTCTTCTTAAAGGGATATTTCTATTAAGGAAGTGGGTTATAAGACTCATGAAAAATAATACAACACTCAATGCACAAACTAATAGAACAAACCCTGGGAGCAAGATATGTTTAGGATCAAAAATGCTTGAGTTTTCACTTTTTTCATAGTTTTTCAATGCAAATGACTAAAAGAAAAGATGTTGTGAAAAATTTCAAGAGGGGCAGCAAATAATAAGATAAATATCAACCCAATAATGCAACAATATCCTTCACAACATGCCTATGATGCACTTCTAGGGAGATGATAAGGCCAAATCTAGTGAAAATGCAATGTTTTCAAACCCTAGACATGATTTTTTTGCAAAAATGACACTATGATGCAACACCACAATTAGAAATAAGTCCTAAATGAGTGTTTAAAATAGTAGTAAAATCTGAAACAATTCTTTAACTACAAACCCTAGCTAATCCAAAACTAGGTTTTTATGAAAAATGCACAATTTCAAGTAATTTTTAACAATTTAATCATGAAAATGCAATGCAAATGATTAAAATAAGATGATTTTCTATAATCCAAATAAGATCTGATGAAAATAACAAAAATTGAATGAAATTAAATGTGAATTAATTTAACTTATGCCCAAAATGCAAGCCTAAGATAGCAAAAAGAGGCTCAAAGCTTCCGTCGAATGGCCTTCAAGGCACTTAATACCACTAAATGAAAAGCTTAACTAGATAAATTCCATAATCATGCATAGGCACTCTGAATTGCTAAATTAACTTTGGAATTTAGTAGTATCTTATAAATTGAAAAATTCAATGCGGCTCTATACCTTTAAACTCCAAGCCTTTGAGATAAGAAGAAACATACCAAGATTTCTTTAGCTTAAATGCATAGGAAACCTTCCATTGTGAATTCTGGAAAAGACCAAAAATTTAACGACCAAACAATACAAGCATCCTAAATCAACAAGCTTGCCATGACTAATACCATCCTTCTTTAAAGAAACCAATCCCTCCAAGCCGTTCCTCAAAGAAATCGTAAATTAATAATGGTTTGAATGAAATGAAAGATACAATAGTTATGGGACCAAGTGCACATAGTAAAATATCTATATTTGATCTTGGGGATAGTCTAGCATTAGATCTAATACCTTCTCAATTCCTTACCAATAAA
Organism: Cunninghamia lanceolata; assembly: GCA_027924645.1. NCBI lineage: Eukaryota > Viridiplantae > Streptophyta > Pinopsida > Cupressales > Cupressaceae > Cunninghamia > Cunninghamia lanceolata. Next base: position 6,279,533 of record BSBN01000205.1, read on the forward strand.
TACAAACCATGTACATAGTTTTGGCAAAAGAAGACGGACTATTTAACAACCACCATTACTATCAGAAACATGCTATAGTTTTAAAATAATTCTTTCATTCAAGACCATCATTAAAAGTGCCTTTGTCTCAAAATGCAATAATAGGTATATACGTTTTACATAATCTTTATCAATGCATAATTAGGAAAACAATTTTGTTATATAAAGAAACTATTGATCATGCAAAAAGTAAATATATGGTAACTTCTATAAACTTAAAGTTGAATGTAAATCTGATGCCTTAGAGATTACAAGACTGCATTAATCATGGAATTAATCTGAGAAGAATGTTTACCTCTATCAAAGCAAGGTAGGTGAAGATTCATACCAATCTTCTATCAAATTATTCTTATATGAGTAGAGATTCTGCTTTTTCCCATTCTTGATTTCTTGGAAATCCTGTGTCCTATTCTTCTTCCATTTCTTATCTTTAAAAACTAAACAATATGACTTTTCTACTTCCACAAGAAAGTGATATAAAATAACTCTCCCTCTTCAACTCCTGACACCCACTTTTCCCCTAAACTAAAATTTGCTCCACTAAATAAATATCAATCCCTTTTCTTGTAGATAATATAAAATAAAAGAATCTTTATAATGTATATAAATATTAAAGCATAGAATAATAGTCTAAATAATTATTTCGATAAAAAAATATAACTAATTAATTATTTTCAATAACATAATTAATAAATAGGTTCCGGGTATGCCTTACAACTGATACTTGAGTATGAGTTGGTGATGACATGTTATTAATCACTTTTGTAGATTCAGTCATTGGCATAACATTATTATGTACTATATGTGCTAAGCCTTGAGTTAAATTAATACCATCTTGTCCTTCTTTTATCAGTTCTCTCATGTTGTGAATCGTAGGTACAACTTCTTCCACTATCCTTTCATTTTCTACAAATGCTTGAAAATCGGCTAGCTCTTTATCAAGTTTGTTTATTTGCTCATTAGTTAAATGTGTGACCACCTCAATAGTGTCCTCAACATCATGAAATATTTGATCTTCCATTGTGGTTGTAGGAGATACATTGTCTTGTAAAATTTGTGTCTCTCCTTTTATAAAGAAGGTATTCAATGGATTTTCAGAGATAGGAATATTGTTTTCTTCGTGAGCACTAAATCCCATGAGTCTTCTACTTCTTCTTAAAGGGATATTTCTATTAGGGAAGTGGGTTATAAGACTCATGAAAAAGAATACAACACTCAATGCACAAACTAATAGAACAAACCCTGCGAGCAAGATATGTTTAGGATCCAAAATGCTTGAGTTTTCACTTTTTTCATAGTTTTTCAATGCAAATGACTAAAAGAAAAGATGTTGTGAAAATTTTCAAGAGGGGCAGCAAATAATAAGCTAAATATCAACCCAATAATGCAACAATATCCTTCACAACATGCCTATGATGCACTTCTAGAGAGACGATAAGGCCAAATCTAGTAAAAATGCAATGTTTTCAAACCCTAGACATGATTTTTTTGCAAAAATGACACTATGATGCAACACTACTATTAGAAATCAGTCCTAAATGAGTGTTTAAAATAGTAGTAAAATCTGAAACAATATTTTAACTACAAACCCTAGCTAATGCAAAACTAGGTTTTTATGAAAAATGCACAATTTCAAGTAATTTTTAACAATTTAATCATGAAAATGCAATGCAAATGATTAAAATAAGATGATTTTCTATAATCCGAATAAGATCTGATGAAAATAATAGAAATCAAATGAAATTAAATGTGAATTAATTTAACTTATGCCCAAAATGCAAGCCTGAGATGCCAATTTTTTCAAAATTGTCAATTCTTTTGTAATTTTTCAAATGCAATAAAATTAATGAATGCAAATCTATCACACAACACTCAAAAAGGTAAAAATTTCAAATAAACACAGGTTCACTAAAATGTTTAGTATGTAAAAGGGGGATGAGGTTTTGATGGATGTGTGGGTTAAATCCTCCTTTCCCTACAAACATTCAAGGACACACAGCCGAGTTGAATCTCTACTAAGCGAGAGCATTCACCTAATAGGTTGGGATGTCACTTGGAACTATGTGGAAACTTAGATGTTATCAAACAATGTCTCAATTTAATGCTCAAATACCCTTTAAACCCTAATTATGCAAAACAGTAAGTAAACTGACAAATCATGGCAAATGCTTGCAGACTAAGATGAAGGACAAAGATTAATAACTAACTATTTTTTGAAGTTCAGAATGTAGAAAAGTAGGGGACACTACCACTAATACCCCTGTCTAAGGTATTTTTTTCTCTGTGGAATCTTGATCTTCTCCCGACACTGATAATTACTATGTTTTTCATTTCTATCCTGAAATATGCGGAGGACACCTCCACTAACGCCCTAGTCCAAGGCTAGATGTTTTTTAGGGTGTCAAAAGCTCTTCAGATGCTGATTATCACTGTCCAAATTATTTCTATGTTTGCAACTCTAGAGGACACTACCACTAACGTCCGTGTCCAAACAGTCCTTTTCTTCAGAGATCCAGAATCTGCACACTGTCTTACTATTCCCTGCAACTCCACTCCATCAAGATGCAAAACCTGTAACCTGCAATCACAAGGAGAGTGGTTTGGGGTTGTAGTGTTTAGAGGCTTGCCTCAGTTAATCCTCAGAGAGACATTCAAGTCTTCCAAACACCATTGTTAGATAAAGAGTGTGTATCCCTACGGGATTGAAGTAAATAGAAATTGATAAATTATTTAAACACAAATAGATATAAACTTGGAAGTGTAGATCTCATGGAAGGAAGAAATGATTCCATGCCATGAGGAGATGGAGCCAAATCTACAACAAACAAACACAATAACAACACAATACTTCTCTATAACACAATGAAAGCCTTGAATCACTTTAGCATAAAATCACAAGTTTGCAATGTCCATCTAGTTTACAAATGAAATCCTAAACATGCTTATATATGCAACTAAAAACATTCCTACTAAGAATTTCGTAATTTAAACTTGAGATGTCGGCATAGTTCCTAAGTAACGGTCATAAAACCAATATTTAAATTTAGGGCTGACCCAAAATAAGACAGGACTAGGGCACTAGTGCCCAAGTCTACACTCCCATTTTCAATCAGGGTTCATCAAAATAGCACCCCCTAGGTCCTATTTTCTATAACACTTAGGGGTTTTCTCATTGGGATTCCAAATTAACATGCAAGATCCTTATAATGCATCCTAAGAACCCGAGAGCTAAACCTTAAGAGGGAAAAGACCCCAAGGGGACAATTTTCTGCCATAATAGATAGGCTTGCATGAGGCTAGAGATCTCTAATGCTTGGAGATCATGTGTTGAGATAGCTACTCTTTAATGAGGTTTCAATAGTCATAAAGATCAAGGAGCTCACATGTGGAACTTGACCTGAGTTCATCATGGACTTGATGAAGAGATTATTTGGATAGTGTAATTACATTCCCCACTCTTGGTCCACTTAGTAGAGAATCATCTAATAGGTATTGCCCACCTTATTATTGATTCATTTTGTTTTTTTGTTTCTTCTTCTCATAAGAATGAGCCTTGAGCTATGGATGCAAGTTCTAGAGGGTTTGTTTATGGATTTCATGGCATGATTTATTTTTTCCTTCTCTCCTTATGTATATGAGCTTGTTAAAAGGATAATTTTGAGGAGTCTAAGGGATGGTTTTGGGCATATTCTCTAGTTTTGGGAATGCATGTTTTGTTTGATATTCCATTAGTTTGAGAGGCTTACATCCTTGCTAGTTTATTGATATGTTTTTATGTTTGACCTTGAGGTTGACTGGTTGGAAGTTGAGGAGGATTTTCTATTTGAGGTTTTGGAAGGAGATCTTACTTATCATAACTTTAGCACTTAGAGGTGTTCATAGAAGGACATGATATGTGGTATGGTTTGCAAGTTATCTCTATGGTTTAGTTCTTCTTCTTTGAGTTTCATGTTAATATGAAATTGGAGTTGAGGTTTGGGTGGAGCTATTTTGATCACTATGTTTGTGGTCATTTATCGTTATTGCACTTCATTGTTTTTAGTAATAGTATGGAGGCTCTTTAATCTCTATATTTTGTGATATGGAGAAATTGGAAGAGATATGGAGATTAGTGCTGAGTGATTTATTTTGCAATAGTTTACTTTATAGATTTATAGATCATTATGTGTTTTATTTAATATTATATGATATTGGTGGCATGAAACACACCCTTCTTGTGACTATTGATTAATGGACTCTTGGATGCTTTAATCATATTTTATATTATTTCATTACCCATGCAGTGGGAGTTCCAATATGTATATGTGTCCTTTGTTGGATGTTCTTATTATAAGTTCTGATGTTTTAAGGTCTTTAGGACTGTTCTATTCAACATAATATATATAGGGACTTGTGATTTTGGGTTGGTTTGGATATGTTGATGGAAAATGGTCTACCTATGATGATGAGTATACCTATTTTTTGAGGTATGGTTAGTTGGATGTGTTTTTTTAGACTTTGAAAAGAGACGTAGTCAATCATACACTAAGTCAATCTTTAGGCCAAACATTGGAACACAAGCCACCAACGGCTTCATGCTAGGTTGTTGTCCCTCAGTAAGAGCCTTGGCTACATTAGTGAGAGCTTTGTTCCTTTGTTGTAACCAAATGGATTTAGAAAAATAGGATAGATCTAGGGTTTAAGCCAATCCAATGAAGTTAATATGTAACAGATTGATAAATATAAACTAGAAGATACAAATTGAGAGCTGAATAGTAGTGCATGTAGAGTACCTTTATATTCTAATTGAAATCTATAGTGAATAGGACAGGACTATGACCCCTGGGCACTAGTGTCCTAGGATTTTCTACTTTGTAAAGGTCAGTCTTCAATGACCTCAAATCTTTCTTGACAATCTTCCCTCCGATCCACAAGACCTATTTTTGATCATTCACAACCTACACAGACACGAGAGGAAAAAGGGTTTGGTCATTTTAGGGACTTGCCTCAATCAAACCCTGTGAATGGTGTTCCCACCTCAACAAAAACCAAGCTTCTGATGATAAGAGTGCATGTTCTTACAGAATAGAGGTGAAATCCAACAAATGAATGTTGTAATAAAGAAGATTTACCACAACATGATACCCTAGTGAGATGTGGTGTCACAACACAAGATTGCCACAAGGAAAAGATGGACTAAAAAGCTTCCTCTAAACCTGTAATAATATCACAAATCTACAACAATAGAAAGGTTCATACAAATCTATAAAATAACATCCATAATAGAGAGCTTTGTCAATAGATCACACAATTTTCATATCACTTTTTTTCACATTAATTTCTCATTTTCAAATGAGAGAGTTAAACTTGTTTATATATGCATTCCAATTCATTTTTGGGAAAAAAATTTAGGCAAAGGTCAGCAAAGTGCATCACCCAAGACAACAAGGCTAACATCCAAGGCCACATAAAACCTTTTTTTTGCAAATATCCAGGACACTAGCTCTTGGGCGCTAATGTCCAAGTGTTTTGGATCCTTTCGGGACCTAGTTTTAGAGGACAACACCTAGAGTTAGCATCTTATTCAAGACTTGTTTTGCCTTCACTAGAGGTCCTCACATCAGTCTACAAGAGTGCTAAACCTAGTGTGAAATTGCCAGTGTTGACAATTGATGACTCTACATTTAGCTCCCACTTTAGCATGGGTATGATCTTATGTTCATATGCATACTAAAGTACGAAAAAAAAAACTCCTTCACTAGAATGTGAAAGCCATATAATGCTGCTAAGTTGAGAAATATGATAGCCCCCAAACTTAGGATTCTAACGATGTACAAAGGATGGAAAAAGAGAACACATACACACCAAACATATAGCATAATTCACACATACATGGAGCACTTGTAGAGTATACACTAAGAATACATAGAAAGTAAAAGGTATACATGCAATACACATTGTAAACATATCATACACATGAAGTATGCAAGGAAGACACATGAAAACACACATGAAGCACATATGGAGAACACATGAGAAAACAAGAGCATACATATAAGAAAAGAAAGAAAACAATCATAAAAGGACATGATGCAGACACTAGCTTGCTCTGTCGCTAGGGTTTGTGTAAAAATGTTTTCATGGATCATGGGCTAGTAAGGATCATCAAATTACTAGGTGACCATGAATGTAAAGTCACATGAAGCACACGCGATAAAAAGTTGTGTTATGCTACGTGGCTCATGGACAAGCAAAAAAAGGAAACATCAAAGACTAGTAAGGACCACCAGATTACTAGGTGAGTTCCATGCCAAGTGAAGACATCATAGGCTAGTGAGGACCATCAAATCACTAGGTGAGCTCCACACCAAACATATAAGAGATTACATGCTAGGAAAAGTGTGATGTTTTCTAGGTAACTATGGTAAGGTGCTACAAATATGATCAATCAATTATTTCAATAGTAAGACCAACCATGTGGTACATGAACAAAGTAAAGTGCATAGCATGATGTATGCCCCCACCTTAAAGTGATTTCTAACTCTATCAGGTAGCAAGTTCCTTTAAGGTAGAATGCGTAATGAATGTAAAATAGGCACAAGAGCTTTCTGGAAGCACATGACCAAATGATATGTGTTATCAAAAGCTACATCACAATAAGGGGTTGCACCTAGAATGGACAAACCAAGGCAATGCTATAGGCATGGTACACAATGGCTTGTGTAGTCATGATATAGTCATGATATAAGCATAAATCAATCAATATAATTATATATAATGAAATAACATAAAAGGGATCTACTCAACTGGTGTTAGTATATGAATGGTTATATAAAAGGGACAATTATTTTTGGAATTGTCATCATCACCTAGTCAATAGAACTATGAAGATGGAGGAGGAAATATTACATAAAATTAAACAAGGAAGGATTCTAAATCATCCAATCAAAATCAAAATTAACAAAATTTGTAATTCATGACATATAGAAAAATGATGATACACAAAGAGGAATGTCATGATAGATTCAGTCCCTTTGTATCCTTGCACCAACAAGAGTGTCAAGGGTCATCCAAAGAGAGCTTAACAAATAAAAATACACATCAAGAAACACAATTTATGGGGATAACATTACATGTAATCATAACACAAAATAGAAGAGAGGGGCCAAACTTGCAAGTTTGCCTAAATAAAATCATCCTCCTCCCAATCTTGCTCATTATAAAGGGGTGGAGGACAAGATGTGAGAGGGACTATAGAAAGTGTGGTGCAAGGTGCTAGAGTCATACCTGGTTCAACATTGTCTTCTATATCACTGTTAGACTATAGCACGATGGGTGAATTGATAAGGGCCACTGTGGGGTATGGATCATTATCATTCACACAAGGAGATGAAGATTTAATAGACGTGTCTTTCAAATCTGTTGGTGGCTGACACTTGTGAGGCAGAAGATTTTCATCTCCTACAACAAGTTGGTGAGCCAAAGCATAGCATCACTTCTTACGTTTTCTTGTATTTTGGTTTTATTTTCTGCAATTTGTAAGGGAAACCGTGGTATCTTCCAACATTAGTTCCTTTTCTTCCTTTTCTAGAGGAGAATGAGGAGGAATGAAAGGAACTCTAAAGGCTAAGAGACCATAAGGGGAGGGTCTCTCAAAGAGGGTTGATGTTCTCTCTCATCCTATAAAATAGGTGGAGATACTAGAGCATCCTTAAGTGATTGAGAAACTGTAGGAAAAAGATTATGTACATTAGATTGCTTTCCACTAGACTCTGAAGAGGTAGGAGGAACAAAAATAATTCTTGAATTGAAAGGAGGTTTGGATTGTGATGGGCAGTTGTCTCATTGTCCTAAATAGGATGGAAGAGGTAGAACCACAACATAAAAACTAGACACTCGAGGATGGGGAGGATCCTTTAATTCGGGCTTTGGTTCATTCAACACCTGTGGGGTGGGGGGATCTACAATCGTAGAAACAGAAGATCGAGAGGCTCCAAATGTACTAAGAGATAATTTAGTGATTTTCTTTTCTTTAAACTTTTGATAATATAGAAAGAAAAGATCATCATGAGGTTAGATAGACCCTACTAGCTATGGTTAGAAATAATCAAGTGAAAAGTGTCCATGACGGGCCAAGGCCTGGAACCCACTGTGATGTACAACATGTACCTATCCTTGGAAAGGAAACTTTAAGCATTTATGAACCATAGAGGGAACCAATTTCATGGAGGTGAGCCATGGATGACCCAAATTCACATGAAATAGGTCCAAAGTAGGAATGATAACAAAAGATATGTCCAATGTTCTTGGCCCAACCTTGACAGAAAGAGTCAAGGTACCAAGAGTTGGACAGATGGACCCATCATGTTCTCTAATCAAAAATTTTGATATGGCATACTTGTCTTGATTTAAATAATGCATAAAGAGGAACTCTTTAGCAACCACATTTACCATGCACACATGATTGATGAGTACTCCCCTTATGGGTATGTCATTAATCCTAGTGGTAATATAAAGAGGTCTCTTAGGTGCTTGAATGGAAGCATCATGAGGTGTGAAAGAGATAACGGGTTCAAGCTCCACTTTCTCTCGACAAGGGAAATCATCTACCATAGAAACCACATTATCAAAACCTTTATCTTGATGATCAAATGATGTCGAAGTAGGTAGTGAATCAATAAATGGTTCTATAATGTTTGCTTCATGATGAGGTAATGGATTTGTAAATATTTGTAAATTTTGATTCGGAGGAGCAACCAACTTATTCCCTTTGTCATTTTCACCTGCTACCTAGATAATATTAGAGTCAATGAGGTCTTGAACTTCATGTTTAAGATGCATACATCACTCGGTGTCATGCCCAGGGGTATAATTAAATTGGAAAAAGGCCATCAGGTTGAAAGAAGGTGATTACATCAAGTGTTACCATCAATTTATCGAACCAGAGGAAGCTTGATGAGATTATTGCTTAGAAGTTATAACATTATTGAATGAAGAGACTCAAAAAGTTATGAAAATTGTCAAATTTTTGGTTTTAACTTATAGGGGTGGAGAAAAAGGTGATGAGGCCACAACTTGTGTTTAAATGTTGTTTGAAGATGATGAATTGATTTTGATAAAGTTTTTGCTTTATTTTTTAAATGAATGATAATGCGAGGTAGTGGCTTCAGATTGACCAACGCGATTTGATGAGGTGGTATTCTCATACTGACTAATCGACAATTGATAATCACAAAGAACCATGCAAAGATGTGTGAAATAACTATAGCACATCAACAATATCTTATTGTGGATGTGTGGTTGTAAGTTTACAATGAAATTTTTTTGTACATTGGCATCTAGAAGAGAATATGGTATTTGTGAAAAAGAGGGCTTGGTCATTCGCCCAATAAAATTAGTCACATTTTCCTTCACTCTTTGCTTGCAATGAACCAAATCAATAAAGGAGACTTGAGGTCCAATGTTTTCTTGGAAATGTTGTAGAAATTGATTAATAAGTTGTTGAAAAGAATTGATTGAATTTGTAGGTAAAGAACAAAACCAATCCAAGGCTGTATCTTTGAGTGACTCAGGAAAGAGTTTAGCCAAGATAGCATCATAAAAAATAAAATCACTGCACAAAGTTGTAAAGGTCACCACATGACTATTAGGATCTCCCTTCCCATTATACTTCTCAAAACAAGGGGTTGAACAAATTTCTCAGGTATTGGTGTTTTTAGGATGGTAAAAGATAATGGAATATAGGTGTTGTAAGATGGAATAGAAGGATGAGAATGACCATTCTTTCTATTTGTTGTTGTAAGGAATTTACATTTTGTAAAATTTGTTTAATTACAAGGTCAAGTGGTGGAGTGGCTTGAGATTGGATAGGATTTGAATGAGAAAGGCTAACAAGAGGCAATGACACTGTGTGATTAACTTTTTTGTAAGTGAAATTTGATTGAGTTTGACTAACAATAGGTGGTGACATATTTGAAACAACACTTTGATATGTAAATGGGACAACACTATAATGGTGTATAGGATTTCCACCTGATACTCCAGGACTTGTGTTAGCACTATTACTAGAATGTGGGTTTGTCCCACAACACTGTGTCCCACTTATGGGACATCCTGATTTTTTCATGAAATCATATATTTTTTAGAAAAATTAATGATTTAAGCCTTGATGGGTTCCATATAAAGGGATTTAATTGAAATGAGTTAGATAAAACCCCCTTAGGTCAAACCCTTTTGGATAGAACCCTCTTAGTCTTAAATTAAACCCTCAATGGAGTCTCCTCTGCAACTATCAAAATGTTGATAAAAACCAACATTACTTCACCTTTTGGGGGGTCAAATGAAGTCATTTATAAACTATATTTTTTAATTATGTAGCCATTTGTATACACTTTCCAAAAAGTATAATTCGGAATAATTTAATTTGATTATTATATTTATTTTCTATTTTCTAGTGAACATAAGTTTTTCACCAAACAACAAGGTCTCTATTCCACACAAGCAGAAAAATTAAAAAATAGAGAAAAAATTATAAAAAAATATATGTACCCTAGGCATTGATTTCGTTGTTTCAACAAAAAAAAGAAAATTAAATTTTTGATACAACAAAACAAATTATGCATTACAACATAAACTTGTGTCCAAATTATAATTAATCTCAATTCAAAAATTAATTAAAAAAATATACACCAAAAGATTATGAAAAAATATCAATGCCCTGGATATAGGTGTAACAAATCTATAGTTTAAACATTATAATTTTATCCTTTCTATAAAAAAGTTATGCATTATGACATAAACATCACTTCTTAAAAATGTTGTTTACTATAAAAAGAAAAGTTATTGAAAATTACGTAAACAAATTCACAATTTATTTCTAATTTTTTTAAAATTTATTTCACAATTTATTTCTAATTTACACACAAAATCTCAGAAATCACTAGTTTGCATCATCTTCAAATTCTTAATAGTTTAGCTACTATAGGTGTCAAAAGGTGAAGATTTGGTTGTAAATGCTGATTTCAATGCCCCACTTTGGCCAAAAAGTGGGACACAGTACTATAGACTGACCCTGTGTAGTAGTGGTGACAATAGAAGAAGTTAATGTTGGAATAGAAGATGTTGCTATGGGAAACAACATCTATGTCCCTATTTGGTTTTGAGGGGACGCATTGTTGATGATTTTCGTGCAACTAGCTGCCGACATAATATTGATATCCACTATGTGAGCTAAGGTGTGTAAATTTCAATACCTTCTTGACCTTCAAGCAACAAATTTCTTAGACCTTCAACAAGAGGTACAACTTCTTTAGCTAAATGTTTCGTGCCCACAAATTTCTGAAAACAAGCCAACTCAATGTCTAGTTTCTAAATTTCTATTTTAGGAACATGAGCTACAAGGTTGTCTATGTCTAGAGAATTATGAGAGTGTTGTGCTTCAAATATCATAGGTAAAGTAAACATGTGATATAAAGATGATGAACTTCCATGTGTGAATAAGTTAACAACATCAAGTTTCGATGTGGGACCACTAGAGCTATTTAAAGCACTAGAACCCATAATTCTATAAAAATGTTATGCATTACGACATAAACATCACTTCTTAAAAGTGTTGTTTACTATAAGAAAAAGTTATTAAAAATTACATAACCAAATTCACAATTTATTTCTATTTTTTAAAAAATATATATTTATAATTTACACACAAAATCTCACAAATCACTAGTTTGCATCATCTTCAAATTCTTAATAGTTTAGCTTCTATAGGTGTCAAAAAGTGGAGATTTGGTTGTAAATGTTGTTTTCAATGCCCCACTTTGGCCAAAAAGTGGGACACAGTATTGTGGACTGACCCTGTGTAGTAGTGGTGACAATAGAAGAAGTAAATGTTGGAATAGAAGATGTTGCTATGGGAAACAACATTGATGTCCCTATTTGGTTACACATTGTTGATGATTTCCGCACAACTAGATAACAACATAATATTGTTATCCACTATGTGAGATAAGCTATATAAATTTCAATACCTTCTTGACCTCCAAGCAACAAATTTCTTAGACCTTCAACAAGAGGCATAGCTTCCTTAGCTAAATGTTTTGTGCCCACAAATTGCTGAAAATGAGCCAACTCAGTGTCTAGTTTGTAAATTTGTGTTTTAGGAACATGAGCTACAAGGTTGTCTATGTCTAGAGAGTCATGAAAGTGTTGTGCTTCAGATATCATAGGTAAAGTAAACATGTGGTCTAAAGATGATGAACTTCCATGTGTAAATAAGTTAACAACATCAAGTTTTGATGTGCGACCACCAGAGCTATTTAAAGCACTAGAACCCATAATTCTATAACTTCCTCTCACAAGGATGTTAGATTCAAGACACCGTGTTAATAAATCTCATAAAAGACTTCACAAGTTTTATGATACTCAAAATGCTCCTATAGAAGAAAGTGTTGATAAGACCCAGAATATGTAAATGTGTGATAGAAGAAAGTGTTTTTCTTTAGTTTTATAAATGAATCAATGTTTCCAAATGATTAACAATATGAACCAATATACGCAATAAATGTCTAATCAAGACAATGAAGATGTATAAATGCTTACTATCTAATTACATCATTAACTAATCAGATATAGAATAGTAAATAGATCAGATCTGAACAAAGAAGATTATAATGGTGCAAGACAAGTTGGGTTCACCAAAATGTTTTAGACTCTAAAAAGGAACCTAGTCAATCATACACTAAGTTAATCTTTAGATAAAACATTGGAAAATAAGCCACCAATAGCTTCAAGCTAGGATGTTGTCCCTCAGGAAGAGCCTTGGCTGGGTTGGTGAGAGATATGTTCCTTTGTTGTAACCAAAGAGATTGAGACAAATAGTCTAGATCAAGGGTTTAAGCCAATCCAATGAAGTTGATCTATAACAAATTGATAAATATAAACTAGCAGACACAAACTGAGAGTTGAACAATAGTGTGCAGAGTACCTATAAATTCTGATTCAAATCTGGAGTGAACAACGCAGGACTATGGTGCTTGGGCACTAGTGTCCTAGTGTTTTCTACTCTATAAAAGTTAGTCTTCGATGATCTCAATCTTGCTCGACAATTTGTGCTCTGATCTGCAACACATGTTTCTGATTGGTCATAACCTACACAAACATAAGAGGAAAAAGGGTTTGGGCCATTTTAGGGGCTTGCCTCAGTGAAACCCTGTGAATGGTATTCCCACCTCCATAACAACCAAGATTATGATGATAAGAGCATATGTTCTTACACAACAGAGGTGAGATCTAATATAAATGAATGTTGTAATAAAGAAGCTTTACCACAACATGATACCCTAGTGACACTTGGTGTCACAACACAAGATTTCCACAAGGAGATGATGGAGGAAGAAGCTTCCTCTAAAGCTACAATAATATCACAAATGATCTGTAACAATAGAGAGGTTCATACAAATCTATAAAATAACATCCACAATAGATAGATTTTTTGTAGATCACACAATTTGAATATCACTTTTGTTCACATTAATTCCTCATGTTTAAATGAGAGAGGTAAACTTGTTTATATATGTATTTCAATTCATTTTTAGGAAACCTTTTTCGAGCAATGACTGACAAAGTGCATCACCCAAGATAATAAGGCCAACATCTAAGGCCACACAAAACTTTCCTTTTGCAAATATTTAGGACACAAGTGCTTGGGTGATAGTGTCCATGTGGTCTAGGTCCTTTTAGGGCTTGTTGTTAGAGGACAACACCTAGACTTAACATCTGCTTCAGGACTTGGTATGCCTTCAATAGAGGTTTGCACATCAGTCCACAAGAGTGCTAAACTGATGCAAAAGCATTCAGGTCCACAGACGATCAACATCACCAAAAAATATTTTTCATTTATTTTATTTTAACTTTTGAATTTTCCTTAGGTTGTTTGGATAGGAGTTGGTAAATATAAAAGGATAAATTGTTGTAAATAATTACTGGCCTCTATTTTATAATTTTTGGTGTAATGGCTAGTCTAGGTGGCATCTTCATCCTTGTCATTTCATGACAAGTCATTTCATGACAAGTCATTTCATGACAAGTCATTATTGGAAAAATCAAGGCATTGGATTTTGGGAGAAAAAGTCATGGAAATAATTCCTATCCCTAAAATGAAGGCCTGCAAATCTTGGGTGCCATATTTTAAGTGGGAGTTACATTTGCTTTCTATTTTCTAGGAGAGGAATCTTGCAAGTTTGTAATTTTTGGCAAATTCTTGGAGGTGGATTTTAAGATGATTTTGGATCATTTAATATTTTATTTAAAGAATTTATTAAGTATTTTCATCATGTTGGGACATTGCAAATGGAATCTACAGCAAAAAATGGATATTTAGCATAAAAGGGAGATTTGACAATTTTTGGAACTAGTCACTCAGCAGGAATTGTGAGAGAAGTTGATTTCTGCAGGGATTTGGGAAGGAGTGACTCATAAGGGAGTAGTATGTGATGAATATGTCCATCAAAATTTTTTTATTGCAGGTCTGATGATGATTGAACATCAGCAAAAGAATTGAGGCTCAGAGGTTGAAGAGTCTTTGCAGATGCATTGTTGTTGCAATGATACATAGTGGTGTTTGCAGTTTTTGAGGAGTACTAGCCTTGGGCGTAGCAAGTGAGAAAGAAGTGAATTTGCATGTTTGTTGCAGGTTTGAAGGTGGTATTTTAGAAACAACCAAGTGGTATTTTAGTTGTCTTCACTTGAATATTTTGGAGTGAATTTTGCAGGTAGTTGGTAGATCGCAAATTGAAGGATGGAAGAAGTTTGCAGATTGTTGTATTGTTTGAAATCTGATTTGTGATGACTTTGAGTAGACCATATGGCTGTAGTATGTTTGAAATTTCAGATGTTCTCATGTTTAGAATATTGCAGTTTGATTGTACACTTGAAATAAGGTTGTTCAATGAATTTGTGAGACAGTTTATGCTTCCATTCTCTCTGTTCTTTAAAATCTTTCTTGTTGATTTGTATGTGAGTTTGCAGTAATAGCTTGGTCTATTCCTTTCTGTTGCATAAGTGGTTTAAGATTTTTCAGCAGTTAGAAGGTTGTGCCCTTCCTTCCTGCATCAATGGTATCAAAGCAGGAGTTCCTAAGTGTGTAGACAGACTGCCGAATCTGAGGCAGTTGGCACCAGGACCTGAGGGTTGGATTGTGTGACAGATTTGTTGCATGTGTATATGCAACTTGCAAGAAAAAATATTTAGAGGGTTTTGAAAACATGTGTCTTGAGGCTTTGTGAATTCTTGAGTATGGAAAAGAAAATGATAAAAAGACTTGAGGAAATCAGAGACAGACTTAGGAAGGATAGGCTGAGCGAATTTAGGGAATTGAAGAAACAAGTGGAAGAAATTATAGCTGAGTTAGAAAGGAGAAGAGTAATTCATCAGAAAAGAGGTGATAATTTTATTTATCTTTCTAATGATATTTGGAATGCAAGAAATAAATAAAATGAAGCAAAGTGTCATGCATGTGACACTGAGGAAGAAGAAGATGATGAGTGGGAAGAAGTTTTTGAATCTAAAGCTGAGGCATGCCTTTGGAAGGCATGGAAGAGGTGGTGAATAAGGTTGTAGCAGTTGAAGAGGGTAAAGATGTTGTAGATGAGAATGAAGATAAGAATGGAGATGAAGAGAAAGAGGCAATAAATTTGAGTATTACTGATTTGAGTAGTGCAGAAGAAGTTGAGATGATGGAATTTGAGGGTCCTATATTTGATGAAGAATTTGGTGAAGATGAAGAAGATCTCCTACTCAAAGAGGAGATGAGAAAGATTGATATCTTATTTGAATGGAAAGAGTCAGATGAATGTGATAAGGAGATAGAGAAGATGCAGATGGGAGAAGAAAGGTCCAATGATTATGCTAACATTGTTTTATTTACAGGTAAAAGAGAAGGTGTAGTAGAATTTCAAGTATGTGACATTGAAGATGATATCCTCATGCAAGAGGATGAGGTAAAAGAAAATATTGTAGCAGTTGAAAAAAGAATGGCTTGCATTGACTACAAATGGAGGTGAAAAGAAAGTTGTAGTAGATGAGGTAATGCCTTATTTTCTTGAATTTTATGAAGATGAAAGTAATGTTGATTTGAATGTTGTAGATATGAATGAGATGTATGAAGATGAAGAGGTGAATGCATATTGGTGGAGGTGGTTGGATTTTTGTATTGGGTTCAATCCCATGAGGGTGAAGGAGAGAAGAAGATACAATAGGTGGAGGAGGATGCAGAGTGTTCCAAGTAGATGCTGGAAGAAGACATGGAAGAAAGAATGATACAAACTTGTTACAGTCATGGAGTTTGTTGTAGGTTGTTTACAAGTTGAAAGGGTGGTCCTACTACTCAACTCCATTTTGTGATTCATATTCACAAAATTCAATTTACCTAGCATGTCTGATGTAGGAGCATTTGGGTCCACAGGCAATCAGCATCACCAAAAAATATTTGTCATTTATTTTATTTTAACTTTTAAATTTCCCTTAGGTTGTTTGGTTAGGAGTTGGTAAATATAATAAAAAGACAAATTGTTGTAAATAATTATTGGCCTCTATTTTGTAATTTTTGGTGTAATGGCTAGTCTAGGTGGCATCTTCATCCTTGTTGTTTCATGACAAGTCATTATTGGACAAATCAAGGCATTGGATTTTGGGAGATAAAGTCATGGGAAATATTCCTATACCTAAAATGAAGGCATGCAAATCTTGGGCATAAAAAATATAAGCATGCAAATCGCGGGTGCCACATTTCAAGTGGGAGTTACATTTGCTTCCTATTTTCTAGGAGAGGAATCTTGCAAGTTTGTAATTTTTGGCAAATTCTTGGAGGTGGATTTTAGGATACTTTTGGAGAATTTAATATTTTATTTTAAAGCATTTATTAAGAATTTTCATCATGTTGGGACATTGCAAATGGAAGCTACAACAAAAAAATGGAGATTTAGCATAAAAGGGAGATTTGACAATTTTTGGAGCTAGTCACTCGGCAGGAATTGTGACAGAAGCTGATTTCTGTAGGGATTTTGGAAGGAGTGACTCAAAAGGGAGTAGTATGTGATGAATATGTCCATCAAATTTTTTTTATTGCAGGTCTGATGATGATTGAACATCAGCAAAAGAATTGAGGCTCAGAGGTTGAAGAGTCACTGCAGATGCATTGTTGTTGCAATGATGCATAGTGGTGTTTGAAGCTTTTGAGGAGTGCTAGCTTTGGGCGTAACAAGTGAGAAAGAAGTGAATTTTCATGTTTGTTGCAGGTTTGAAGGTGGTTTTGGAGCAACAACCAAGTGGTATTTTAGTTGTCTTCACTTGAATATTTTGGAGTGAACTTTGCAGGTAGTTGGCAGATCGCAAATTGAAGAAGGAAGGAAGAAGTTTGTAGATTGTTGTGTTGTTTGAAATCTGATTTGTGGTGACTTTAAGAAGACCATATGGCTGTAGTATGTTTGTAATTTCAGAGGTTCTCATCTTTAGAATATTGTAGTTTGATTATACACTTGAAAGAAGATTGTTCAATGAATTTGTGAGACAGTTTATGCTTCCATTCTCTCTGTTCTTTTAAATCTTTATTCCTAATTTGTATGTGAGTTTGCAGCAATAGCTTGGTCTATTCCTTTCTATTACATAAGTGGTTTAAGAGTTTGTAGCAGTTAGAAGGTTGTTCCCTTCCTGCCTGCATCAGTCTATTGTTAGAGGACAACACCTGGAGTCAACATCTTCTTCAGGACGTGGTCTGCCTTCAATAGAGGTCTGTACATCAGTCCACAAGAGTGCTAAACCTAGTGTGAAATTGTCAATGTCAACAATTGCTACAATGTTATAAACTATTTGGGTATGTGCAGGATCATGATGGGCCAAACTATACCTCTAAGTGGCAATGAAAATACAAAAAATCAGAATTTGTCAAGTTCATGTGAAAATTTGAATGGATTATCTACACAATTAGGAAAAGATGTAAGAATGAAATTTGTAGAGAATTGAACCTAGTTTATAGGCTACTATTTTATTTTTTAAAAAAACTAAATTTACTTAGTGAAAAATGAATATTTCAATGAACAACAATTAATTTTTTTAGAAAAAAAAAGTGGGTGTCTATCCAGCCAACCTAACTATGAGTAATTTTTTTTTCTTTAACTTTCAAAACAAGTAGAGGACTCATGCCCGAATGTGCCACATAGTTATTTGAATTTTTTTTCCAATAAAATAATTAGTTATGATTTTTTTACTGGGACTTTTTTTAAAAACTAAAAAGTAATTTTCTAGCCAACCTAACTCGATAAAAAAAATTGAAATTCAAATTTTTTTTAACCTATAGCTAGAAAAGCATAGAGTGTGACGTAGGTTTTGGATCTCAAAAAGTTGAAACGGTTTGAAAGTTATGGATGTTTTTCAATTAGTGTATCCATCAGGATTTCAGACACACACTATATAGAGAATTATTAATAATTATTTAATAAAATGATAACCAAACAAATCTTATATTTTTAGAAAGATGACATTTTTTTCTATAAACCCTTTTCGTTTTATCAATTTTGCATAAAAAAAGTCATCAACATGAAGGGTGAAGTTCGAAGAAGAGACTGGAACGTGAAAACACATTAGAATCCATGAAAAGTCAACAATGAAAATAGATATTTGTTTTGGCAGCTCAAAACGGATATCCATTTCTTTGATATGTTTCTTGACCACAAATCACCTAGAACTGTCCTTAGTGAGACTATACCTTATTTTGATAGTGATAGTCATCTTCCATTCACAACTCTCCTCTTTAACACAGATACCCTTTGCACATGTTTTGACTTCATGATTTTCCTTTTGTATGTTGTATTATGGTATGAAAATACTATGGCCCCTTCTTCATCCTCTTGTATAATGAAATTGAGGGTTGACACTTACAGTTACTCTTCTCTATTACTTGGTGATAATAAATCCCTAAACTCATTTTTGATTGTCTTGAGGCCAAATTTACCACTGTTGAGATAGTCAGAGTTGATTCTTGATCATGAATATTGCAAATTACTTCAAATATCCATGGACAATTTCAATGTGTTTCTTAAAACAACCATGCCTTGACTATCCCTTGATGTTGGTCATGATTGTGCTTGGATGGCACAATAGTTCATAGTTAGATTTTTGCCATTAAAGTTTTCCTTTGACAAAGTAGTATTTGTAGTCCACCTTTTGATGATGTTCAAACAATATAAATACTTATTCTTAACATAAGCAATACATTTCTCACAAATACCAATGCATTCTACTCATAAGGTTCATGGCACCATGCCTAAAGGTATGATAGTTAGTAGTGTACTATTATGGCAGCCTATGGTTGGTTTGACAATCCATAATAGTGATAGCATTCATGCCCAATAGTTCGTATCATTATTGTCATAATATATTTTACATTTGAGGCCTTGTCTACAACATACAAAGTTTACCTTTCTCACCCATACCTTCAGTATGTAAAGGACATTGATAGGGAATTTTCAATTTCCACTCATTCAGTGCAATCTAGGAGAGGATAAATTGTCTAAAGTTGTAATCTATTTCCATTTACACTTTCCATAACTACAAATGCTTAGTGTTTATTCTTAACCCCAGTATGTGAATAAAATGCATGACCTATCATTCTAATAGGCCTATAGGGACAAAGAGGTGATAAAGCCTTTAGTTCTAAACATGACATGGTTTTGATAACTTCCCGTATTGGTAAGGTCCTGGATGACAATCCTTTGATGCACCTAATTGTAATAGGTGTTATGATAGTCCTTGGTATCTTTTCATTTCTTTCTTGAATGGTCTGCAAATAAGACATAAGACCTACTACATCCTTCATAAATAAGAATTCTCATACATTAAATTTAAACTTACTCCCTAAACATCCATCAATCCATCCATTAATATGAAAATGTCATGAATATCCTATGATCAACCATTCTAATGCCTAGGATAGTCATATTGCAATTTTTCTTCTCTATACTAAAACAGCCCAAGGAATATCTACCCTTGAATTTTTCTTCTCTATACTAAAATAGCCCAAGGAATATCTACCCTTGAATTTTCATTTTAACAATCTAATGTCTTTACGAATAACATTGAGCCTTCTTTTGGGACAACATTTTTGCCTTTAGAAGCTCCTCATTTCATGATAGTCTAAAATAGAATAAGTGGATAGTCATAACATTTTAGCATAATGGGAAAACCCTAAAGTGTGATAAAGTCTATACATTAGCTATTCCAATCCATGTCACGAAGCAACTATTCAAATGCTAGGCCAACATGATGTAAACAATCATAAGGGCCAACAATCCACTCCAAATGCATGGGAAAAGGACAACTCTTGGATCCCATATTAATCATGTTCACATGCCTACTAGCATCTTCAAGTGAGTCAATACAAAAAATTGAAAGCCTCAAACGCATACACTTCAGAAAAATATACCTAAATAGAAATTTGATATGCATTCAAATAAGGAAGTCCTCATGCAATACAAACTAAAATGTGTCACATTTAGACATGTCATCAAGTTGAACTACATCATGTTGAGACTCATGTTTACTTAAGCATTACAAGTCACTTGCCTCTTTGCATGCTTCAAAGTTCCAAACAAAGGACTCAACTTTAGGTGTAGCAGATCCCTCATCAATGAGTGATTTACAGGGCCTTCAACAAACTAAAATTATATATCATCTTTATACTTATATGAAGGCTATATCATATTTACAATTGTATGTCCAGGCTCTTTAGGAGTCTTCACAAATGTGTCCAATGTAAGATTACTCAAATCAAATAATGGCTTATATCTAGAGCTTTATTATGTTGATACCTAGGTGGATTAGTGTGTAAACATTCAAATTAGATGGTAATTCACAAGTTTATAGAATAATAAAATGAATCCCTAGTCTAGAATCCAAATGTACATATTCAAAGGCATTCAAGACTTTGAACAAATTACTTTATTGAATTAGAGAAGGCATGTACAAATGTGCAATGTTTAGCTTATTCTCCCTTGTCTATACTTTTATACAAATTTGTATGTACATGCGTGTGGTGCAAGGAACAAGTGGTCAAGGTGACGATAGATGTCAAACCCATATGACTTGTTGTTCCTATCTTCCATGATTACCATATATTCTATCCTATGTTAGTTGTTTATCTCGTATTCTTTCATATAGTAGGCATGAGTTTTCCATAGTTGATTTGACTTGTTTGGATACTTGATTGATTTGACTTTAACTCTTATGGTCTATTTTCCAACCTTTATCTTGCTCATCCCTGTCATATCTTTCTATCCTCTCCATAGGTCCCTTGTTTTCCATTCCCTTCATATCCTCTCTTCTCCTTTAAAAAGCCCAAGTCTACTTTTCAATCTTACACTCTCCTCTTCCTAATGATGTATCATTGAGCATGATCTAAAATGTTGAATCAAAAACATACATAGCTATATCCAGAAGCAATCTCATTATTCTTTCATATATTCAATCCTTACCTCCCATGCTTTCCTCTATGCCTTGTTTGGTTCCTAAACACCTCTATGTTCTATGTTTAGAACCTATATTTTTGCATGTTACTTGTTTACTTATATATCCCTATGCTATATCTCCATGATGTCCCTATGTTCCTAAGATCTATGCTTGTGATCTCTGTCTCTTATGTATCCATATTCCATTCTTATCATGATGTTTCTAATACTTAAACATACTTATGGTTCTTACACATTTAGCATTCTTATTGTTTAGTAGCAATCCATAGGAGATTTGATAGCAATCCATAGGAGATTTGATTTTTGGACATTTTGTTACATATGCCTATTTGTCTTTGTAAACATACTTTTGTATGTTATCGATGTATATTGTTGTATATGCCCATATGGTTTTATTTGTACATGCCTATATGGCTTGATATATACACTATACATTATTTTCATGACATTATGCATATATAAGATTATGTATATTTTCATGACATTATATATGTTTACAACATCCTTACAAAATACATTTTGTGCATATCTTGCAATCACTGCATTCCATGAGACTGCATTTCTTTGAGGCATCATGTCAAATAGTTCACGTGCCTTGTCTATTGGTCCACACTTTGCATGCATGGTTACAATGGCTGCTGCAAATACAACATCTAACAAAATTCCTATATCCTTTATTCTTTCATGGTTGTCCATACCATTTTTCAAAGATCCTAAATTGGCACAAGTAGGGAGAACACTTGCAAAGGTTATGGAATTTGGTTTTACATGTTCCAATTCTATTTGCTTCAAAGTTTCTAAAGCCTTTTCAAAAAATCCATTTTGTGCATATCTTGCAATCATTGCATTCCATGGGATATCATCTCTTTGAGGTGTCATGCCAAGCTGTTCACATGCCTTGTCTATGCTTCCACACTTTGTATACATGTCTACAAGGGTACAGCTGTAAATACATCCTGTTCTGAAGATCCCATTTTTGCATATGTAAGGAGAATGGTGTATAAGGTTGTGGAATTTGGATTTACACCCGCTAATTTCATTTTCTTAACATTTCTTTTCAATCCTTATCAAAAATTCCATTTTGTGCACATATTACAATCATTGCATTCCTTCATTTATGATGTGCATAACATTCCTTCATTTGTGATGTGCATAACATGCTATAATTGTACATGATTACAACAAGTGATTCATGCTACAATGAAGCACAACATGATGAAATAAGAAGATGCATATTTACAACACTTAAGAATATGTAGTAGTGTTGCTCATGTCACCAATACATGTTACATCCCTTATTTTCTCATGCAAATGGATAAACTATGTTTACATCTTCACATACATGGCTTACAACATGTGACAATAAACCACTACAAGTTGTATATGTGCTTAACAATAAGTATACATGTGATACAACACCCCAAAATGTGCATTAAATAAGGTGAGTGGTTCTTTTATTAGTGGTGGTGTTCATTTTGGACATAAAATAATGGTTAATTTTGCAAAGTTGTTTCATAAGTTATTTGGGGTCGGTTGAATGGTGAAAACTATTTGTAGAGGCATAGGACTATATTGTACGACCCAAGGGTTGAAGGTACCTATATTTTTGTTCTTCTCATCATGGGGCTAAACAAACTGTACTAACACATTGGGGTGGGTGGGTAAATGCTAGGGGAGGTCTCATTTCATGCACCAAGCATCCCAGTCACTCTGGGCAACAGGCAACCGACAAAGTTCCTTAAGATCCCTGAGACCAAAAAATTGCCAAATAGATGGAGTAGTTCTCAGAATTTGTGATAGCTGGAAACATTCTGTTTGAACCTACAAGTGTACATGGGGTCTTTCCACAATAACCTCTCTTAGTTTTGGTCAACTCCATTCTGTTTGACCATGCCAAAATCAAATGCATTGTCGCAAAATGCTTCAATTTGATGTAGTGGAAAGGTGCTAGCTGTGACATTTTTCATTCCATAGCTCATGGGGCCAAATGGAATGTGGCAACGCATCAGGGTGGGTGGGTAAATGCCAGGGGAGGTCTAGTTTCATGCGCCAAGTGTCCCAACCATTCTGGGTAACAGGCTACCGGCAAAGTCCCTTAAGATCCCTACGACCAAAAAACTGCCAAACTTTGATGGAGTAGTTCTTAGAGTTTGTGATAGCTAGGAATGTTCTATTTGAACATACAGGTGCACGTGGGGTCTATCCACAATAACCTATCTCAGTTTTGGTCAACTCCATTCCATTTAACCATGCTGAAATCAAATGCATTGTTCCAAAATGCTTCAATTTGATGCAATGGAAAGGTGCTAGGTGTGACATTTTTCATTCCATAGCTCATGGGCCTGAACAGACTGTACCAACGCATCAGGGTGGGTGGGTAAATTCCATAGGAGGTCTCGTTTCATGCGCCAAGCATCCCAGTCATTTCAGGCAACAGGCTATCAGCAAAGTCCCTTAAGATCCCTAAGACTAAAAAACTACCAAACTTTGACGGAGCAGTTCTCAGAATTTGTGATAGCTAGGAATGTTTTATTTGGACCTACAGGTGCACGTGGGGTCCATCCACAATAACCTATCTTGGTTTTGGTCAACTCCATTTTGTTTGACCGTGCCGAAATCAAACGCATTATTGCAAAATGCTTCAATTTGATGGAGTGGAAAGGTGCTAGGTGTGACATTTTTCATTCCATAACTTGTGGGGCCAAACAGATTGCACCAACGCATCGAGGTGGGTGGGTAAATGCTAGGGGAGGTCTCTTTTTGTGCGCCAAGCATCCCAGTCATTCCGGGTAACAAGCTACCGGCAAAGTCCCTTAAGATCCCTGAGACCAAAAAATTGCAAACTTTGACAAAATAGTTCTCATAATTTGTGATAGATGAGAACATTTTGTTTGGACCTACAGGTGCGTGTGGGGTCTATTCACAATAACCTCTCTCAATTTTGGTCAACTCGATTCTGTTTAAGCGTGCCAAAATCAAACGCATTGTTGCAAAATGCTTCAATTTGATGCAGTGGAAAGGTGCTAGGTGTGACAGATTTCATTCCATAGCTCATGGGGCTAAACAGAATATGCTAATGCATCAGTGTGGGTAGGTAAATGCCAGAGGAGGTCTCGTTTCATGCACTAAGCATTCTAGTCATTCCGGGCAACAGGCTACCGGTAAAGTCCCTTAAGATCCCTAAGACCACAAAACTGCCAAACTTTGACGAAGTAGTTCTCAAAATTCATAACAGCTAAGAATGTTTTGTTTAAACCTATAGGTGCATGTGGGGTCCATCCACAATAACCTCTTTTGGTTTTGGTCAACTTCATTCCATTTGACTGTGCCGAAATCAAACGCATTATTGCAAAATGCTTCAATTTGATGCAGTGGAAAGGTGCTAGGTGTGGCATTTTTCATTCCATAGCTTGTGGGGCCGAACGGACTATTCCAACTCATCAGGGTGGGCAGGTAAATGCCAGGGGAGGTCTCGTTTCATGCACCAAGCATCCCAGTTGTTCTGAGTTGTAAGCTATCGACAAAGTCAAAAGTTGCTAGGATTGAACTTTTGCATTCCATAGGTCCTGGGGCTAAACGGATTATACCAACAAGTCAGGGTGGGCGGGTAAATGGTATGTGAGGTCTTATTTTGTGTGTAAAAAATCCCAGTCATTCCAAGCTATAAGCTACCAGCAAAGTCACTTTGTCGGTAGCTTATAGCTCGGAAGAACTTGGAGCCTTGGCACATAAAACGAGACCTCCCCTAGCATTTACCTGCCCACCCCGATGTGTTGGTGAAATTCGTTCGGCCCCAAGAATTGTGGAATGCAAAATTTTAATTTTAGCGACTTTTGACTTTGTCAGTAGCTTACAGCTCAGAATGACTGGGACGCTTGGCACACAAAACAAGACCTCCCCTGGCATTTACTAGCCCACCTCGACATGTTGGCACAGTCCATTCAGCTCCATGAACTATGGAATGAAAAATGTCACACCTAGCACCTTTCGACTGCATCAAATTGAAGCATTTTGCAACAATGCGTTTGATTTCGACACAGTCAAATGGAATGGAGTTGACCAAAATTGAGAGAGGTTATTGTGGACAGACCTCACATGCACGTAGGTCTAAATAGAACATTCCCATCTATCACAAATTCTAAGAACTACTCTGTCAAAGTTTGGTAGTTTTTTGGTCTCAGGGATCTTAAGGGACTTTGTTGGTAGCCTATTGGTCAGAATGACAGGGATGCTTGGTGCACGAAATGAGACCTCCCCTAGAATTTACCCACCCACCCTAATGCATTGGCATAGTCCATTTGGCCCCATGAGCTATTGAATGAAAAATGTTACACCTAGCACCTTTGCACTGCATCAAATTGAAGCATTTTGCAATAATGCATTTGATTTTGGCACGGTCAAATGGAATGGAGTTGACTAAAACATAGAGAGGTTATTGTGGACGGACCCCACATGCACCTATAGGTCCAAACAGAACATTTCTAGCTATCACAAATTATGAGAATTGTTCCATCAAATTTTGGTAGTTTTTTGGTCTCAGGGATCTTAAGGGACTTTGCCGGTAGCCTATTGCCTGGAATGACTGGGATGCTTGGAGCACAAAACTAGACCTCCCTTGGCATTTACCCTCCCACCATGACACATTGGCGAAGGTCGTTCGGCCCATGACAAGTAGACAAAAAAATATGGCACCTAGCAAGGTTATTGCTCATAGGATCTTAAGTGATTTTGCTCTTATGGAACAATGTATCGGCAAAGACCCTAGCTTTCATAAGGGGAGACATGTGATTTTAAGAGGTTTTTGGGAATTGACTTTATCCTTCCACTCCTTATCCAATGACGAGTTTATTCTCAGAGTTTGATGGCTTTTATGAGAATATACACGATGTTGTTTTAGGATAGTCATAAAGGGTAGTTTTGGACAGACATGTGTATCTTTTTAACAATCATAAAGGGCAAGTTGTACATGGACTATGATAGTCCCAAAACACATATAAATCATCCATTTTAGTGTTTGACAACCTTATAAATCCATTAGATCATTTATACAAACCATAATGCAACTTATAAACCTTCTTTGCATAGTAATTTCATGAATGACTGTTGTTATCACTCAGTTTTGCACCCTTGCATACAGTTGTGAAACCTCTGCAAACTGGAGTAACATGGGACTGATCTCTAAGTGTGGGACTTTGCTAAATGAGATCAGACCTCCGAAGAAGGTCAGCTTCCTTGTCTAGTTATCACCTAAAACTATGAAATTTTGAGGGGAAAAGGGAGAAGGGAAGCTTGTAATGGAAATGAAACAAAAGCTTGAAAACAAAGGGTGATACACCAGACAGATTTAAAGAAATTTTCACAACTGAGAAAAATGCACAATATAATCAAATACAGCAAGTAGGTATACACAAATTAGATGACTTCAGCAGAGGCGAGAAGCAATATGATTGAGAGGAATGAAACATTCACAGACAGCCATACATAGATTCACACAGAACTAGAAAAATCAGCAAAGAGGTAAAAATAACTTGCATATATTCAATGGAAAGGCAATGTTACAACATATGAAAACTTTGTTTGGAAACAGAAAGCCTAAATGCCAAAATTTTCCAACCTTATTTACAACATTCAAATGCATATATATAGCATTCTAAAACTAATCTAAGTCGGTTACAAAAAGAATCAAATACATCAAGTAGGTATACACAAATTAGATGACTCCAGCAGAGGCGAGAAGCAATATGATTGAGAGGAATGAAACATTCACAGACAGCCATACACAGATTCACACAGAACTAGAAAAATCAGCAAAGAGGTAAAAATAACTTGCATATATTAAATGGAAAGGCAATGTTACAGCATATGAAAACTCTGTTTAGAAACAGAAAGCCTAAATTCCAAAATTTTCCAACCTTATTTACAACATTTGAATGCATATATATAGCATTCTAAAACTAATCTAAGTCGGCTACAAAAATGCTCAAAGAGCTGTCACAGAAAATATCTACATTTTTTGACTGCCCAGGCTCATCAGTTATGGCATTAAATATCTAGTGCTGGGCAGGTAGGGGATATTTTGGGTCTTGAGTGTAGGAAGCTTACTCATCGATCTACAGTAGAAAAGATGAAAATATCTGGAAGAAGATGGTGTAAAGATATTTCCAATCATCAATGCAAGCTGCTTCATCTTTGTGTAGCAATGAATGCCCAAAAAATATCTCCATCTGCTAAAAGTCATCTCTGAAATATTCATCGTTCAAAACATGCATCCTCAAATCTAAAAATTAAAAATTGACAAAAGCTCCTGAAAATCTTACCAAAAGAAAGAGGGGACAAAAACATGCATCTTTGCCTCTTGAAGCATGCCGAAATTCGCCCAAATGGAGAAGATACAGGCGGTCAAACTTTTGGTCAACCGTCTGTATATACTACATCTGCATCTATGTGTATATCACTTGCATCTTGGTGCCTAAATCGACATTCAAAAACTCTTCTGAAATTCTTTCTGCACATATATGGCGCTTTGCATATCGGTCCCTGTATATCCTTTGTATTTTCAAAATTGCATATACATACAATTTCCCTTTGTTACAAGTATGAGGATAACCAGTGTTGTCATTGATGTCAACATACACATACTGCATTAATGAGAAAGATTGGATGACCTGTGTACTGAGGATATTGAGGAAACTAGTCTCAATTATGAACAGTGAAGAAAAGTGATGACAACAAGGTAAAAGTCCAAGATAAGATGAAGATCAGAGGATGCGGTTTAAAGGGTTTGTAGATATGAGTATTGAGATGATCTAATCAAGTTTTTAGAGGTCCGCATAAAGATCTGAAGAAGTTATGACTACTCCAGTAGAACCTGTTCTGGCAGTTGTTCAGTGATGACAGAGTGTCACAGATTGGTCCGGTGAGCTTCAGAATTGCATTTTCTCAGCTTGCGGATTGGAGGGAGTGTTGAAGAAGTCCGTGTGAAGTGACAACTAGATTTGTTCATGGTTTGGAGGTCCGGAAGCACCATTTTCATTGTGACAGTGATGACAGACTGTGTTCTTGATGTTCCGAATGAAGAAGAGAAGAATTTCAGGAAGCTGATAAAGTGCGGATGTTGTTGGTGACTCAGGAAAGGTTTTGGTGATCCTTGGATCATGTACAATTCTTATTGGCAGTCTGCATTGAAGTTAGAGTGTTGATTTGATGTAAAGACCACCGGTTGTTGGTGTTCTTCCTGTGATAGGCCGACCGGATGTATTACACGTCTTCCGGATGATATAAAAGTGTTTGCCAACTTAGATGATTATTCCTAAGTCAATGCCTTATATAAATAAAGGATTGTGAAGTCATTCCAAAGCGGGAAGTGTGTGGATGAGTGTGGCATAGTGAAGAAGCAGAGTGAAAGGTAGAGCAGGAGTTTTTGGCCTTAATGGAACTGATCCAGGCATGGTAAAGATGTCAATCTCCAGTTCAAGTTTGTGATACTTGTTACTTTGTAGACAGTGTGTCTCTTATAGGCAGTGTGCCTCTTGTGAGCAGTGTGCTCAGGCAGTGAGCCCTAATTGGCATGTGCCATCTATTTTTCTTATTCTTCTAACAGAGAATAATCCTTGGGTTAATCACCCCGTGGTTTTTCCCTTAACCGGGTTTTCCATGTCAAAATCTTGGTGTCTCATGTGTTGATATGTATCTGCTCTGGTGTTTATGCTTTATGCTTTCATGAATGATAAATTGCTATGCTATTGAATAACAAAGTGGATTTAAGTGTTTGAATTGGAAGCAAGTTTAGGATAACTGATTCACCCCCCCTCTGAGTTATCAACAATTGGTATCAGAGCCAAGTTCCTCTAAAAAGAGCTTAACCGCTTGAGGAGATCTAGGATGTCGTCATACAAGAAGGATAGTCCAAAGTTTGATGGAACCAACTTCTCTCTTTAGAAAGGTCACATGAAATGTCACTTGGAGTGTATGGGGAAGATGTACTTGTCCATGGTCACAAAAGCATATGTACCTCCATAGGGTGGTCCAACAACCCTAAATGAAATCATAGTTGCTGAAAATAATCTGCGAACCAAAGAGGCTCTTCTAAGCACTTTAACTGACTCAAAGCTCTCAAATGTTATGGACCTATTGACTGCCTATGAGATCTGGATTAAATTGGAACTTCTGCATGAAGGAGATGAGTATGTTAAGTGTGCAAGGTTACAGAGTCTAAAAGGGAAATTTGAAAGACTAAAGATGAGAGATGCTGAAAATATTACTACCTTTATGCCTAGAGTAAATGAGCCGGTGTGTGGAATTAGGAATGCTAGTGGAGTCTTGGATGAAAATGAGATTGTTGGCAAAGTTCTCAGATCCCTTCCTACTGCCTACAAAATCAAGGTTTCTGCCATTAATGAATTCAGAGCCCATACAACTGTCACAAGAGACCAATTGGCTGGCAAACTGGCTGCATTAGAAATGACCGAGTTTGGAGATGACCCCCCCAAGACTGAATCTGCATTCAAAGCTAGTGCCTCTGTGAAAGGCAAACAAAGATTTGATCTAGGAGAAAACTCTTCAAGGAAACTGTCATGGTATGATCAAGCAAGAAAAGACATGGAAGTGGAAGAAGCAGAAATAGCTCAACTTGAAGCCCTCATTGCAAAGAGACTGCCAAGAGGATCCAGTAAGTATGAAGGAAAATTACCCTTTAAGTGCTTCAACTGCAATAAGATTGGTCATTTTGCCTCAAGATGTCTGAATAGATTTACAAGGTCAAATTTTAACCGACAAAGGTTACAAAAGAATTGTTATTATGTTCATGAACAAGATGATAATGAAGGAGTAACAGATGATGAATCAGAGATAGGAAACAAATCTAGAAATGAATGGGTGTTTATTGCCATCAAGGAAGAAGATCCAATGTTCTCTGAATCTGTCAATCATAAGGTTGTAGAAAGAGCTTTGGCTGCCCAAGTTGAAGAAAAGGATGATTGGGTTATTGACAATGGATGCTCTCACCATATGACAGGTGACAAGAACAAGTTCTTAGATATGGAAAGGGATGAAGGAGGAATGGTAAAGTTTGGTGATAATTCTGCTGGCAGAATCAGAGGTAGGGGAACTATTTCTTTTGATGGAAAGAACAAAACCAGTAATGTACTATATGTTGAAGGATTGAAGCACAATCTTCTCAGTGTTGGACAACTGGTAGACAAAGGTTATGATCTTTGGTTCAAGAATGGAAGATGCAGGATCTTTGAAAGCTCTGAAACTGAGATTGCATTTGGAACTCAAACAAAAGGTAATATCTTTTATCTAGTTGGTACTAATAAAAGTTGTTTGTTTGTTCAAGTTAATCAGAGTTGGCTATGGCATAGAAGGATGTGTCATGTAAATTTTGATAACATCATCAAGATAAGCAATACTCAGGCTGTAAGAGATCTTCCAAAATTGGTAAAACCTACAAATAGTTTGTGGAAAGAATGTTAGCTAGGTAAATAGAGTAGAGTCTCATTCAAAAGCAAGGATCAGTCCTCTACCGAATTATTGGAATTAGTTCATACTGATCTATGTGGTCCGACAAGAATCAAGAGTATGCAAGGTGATAGATACTTCATGTTACTGATTGATGATTATTCCCGGATGATGTGGCTTACCTTTCTGAAAGAGAAATCAAAAGCTTTTGAGAAGTTCAAAATCTTCAAGGCTATGGTAGAGAATCAAACTGGATTAAAACTGAAATGTCTGAGGTCTGATAGAGGTGGTGAATTCACATTTGGTGAATTCATAAATTTTTGTGAGAAGCATGGTATAAAGAGACAGTTGTCTGCTCCTAGGACTCCACAGCAGAATGGAGTAGTAGGGAGAAAGAACCAGACCATCCAGGAAGCATCCAGGACAATGATGATGGAAGCAGATGTTCCCCAAATGTTTTGGAGAGAAGCTGTCAGCACTACAATCTATACTCTCAATCGAGTTCAAATCAGTTGCAATACCGGTAAGACTCCTTATGAACTTTGGTTTGGCATCACTCCTACTATGAGATATTTCAGAGTATTTGGTAGCAAATGTTACATTAAAAGAGATGAAGATCTAGGAAAGTTTGATGCTAGAAGTGATGAAGGAATTTTCTTTGGTTACTCCACTCAAAGCAAAGCATACCAGTGTTACAATAAGAGATTGAGAAAGATGATAGAAAGTACAAATGTGAAGGTTGATGAAGGAATTGAGAAGCCCTCAAGGTTTTATGAATATGATGAAGATGATCAAAATGGTACTCTGGTTCAAGGAGCTCAATCCTCTTCTGAAAGTCAGATTCAAACTGATCTAGTAAATCAGGAAGAAGAGATAGGTCTGAATGAGCCTGATCAAGAAATAGAAGTGCAAGAAACTCCCAAAGTTTCAAGCTATGTAAGACTGAACCACTCTGAAGATCAGATCATAGGTGACAAAAGCAAAGGTGTGCAAACTAGAAGGACAATTGCTCAAAATTCAGATGAATATTGTCTGATTTCAAAGATTGAACCTAAGACAATAAATGAAGCCTGCAATGATGAAAACTGGACCAAAGCAATGGAGGAAGAGCTGATGCAAATTGAGAAAAATCACACTTGGGATCTTGTTCCTAGACCTAGAAACAAGAATGTGATTGGAACCAAATGGGTCTTCCAGAACAAACTAAATGAAGTTGGTGAGGTAATCAGAAACAAAGCCAGATTGGTCTGCAAAGGCTACTCTCAAATAGAAGGAATTGATTTTGAAGAAACCTTTGCTCTGGTGGCAAGAATTGAAGCAGTCAGATTATTTCTTGCATTTGTTGCCTTCAAAGACTTCAAGGTATATCAAATGGATGTCAAGTCTACCTTCCTAAATGGTGATTTGGAAGAAGAAGTATACATTGAGCAATCGGATAGATTTCAATTGTCTGATCATGGTGATATGGTATGCAAGTTGAAGAAAGCACTGTATGGATTGAAGCAAGACCCAAGAGCTTGGTATGAAAGATTGGATAAGCATCTTGTGTAGATTGGTTTCAACAAAGGTACTGCTAACAGTAACTTATATTTTAAAATTGATCATGAAAACATCTTGATTGTTGAAGTATTTGTTGATGATATCACCTTTGGAGGGAAAGATAGCATGTGTAAAACCTTTGCAAATCAAATGAAAAGTGAATTCGAAATGTCTATGCTTGGTGAAATGAATTTCTTCTTAGGTCTGCAAATTACTCAAACAAAGAAAGGGATCTTCATTTCTCAGACCAAATATGTGAAAGAATTGTTGAGAAAATTTGGGATGGAAGATTCAAAGCCAATGAATACTCCCATGGCAACTAGATGCAAGTTGAGAAAAGATGATGACTCTCCTAAGGTAGACCAGACAAAGTACAGATCAATGATTGGTGGATTGTTGTATCTCACTCAAATTAGACCAAATATTATGCAAGCTATTAGTCTTGTTGCTAGATTCCAGACTGATCCTAGAGAATCTCATGTCATGGCAATCAAGAGAATTTTTAGATATCTAAAAGGGACAGTGGAGTATGGTTTGTGGTATCCTAGAGATCATGATTTCTCTCTTCATGCATACACAGATGCAGATTGGGCAGGAGAGTGGATGACCGGAAGAGTACCAGTGGTGGAGCATTCTTTTTGGGAAAGAGATTAGTTTCTTGGCTAAGCAAAAAACAAGATGCAATATCTCTATCTACAACTGAAGCAGAATACATTGCAGCAGCAGGTAGTTGCACTCAAGTTTTATGGATGAAGCAGATGCTAAGAGATATTAAAGTAGAGTATGAGGAACCTATCACAATTTTCTATGATAATTCAAGTGCAATAAATATTTCTAAGAAGCCGGTGTTGCACTCTAGGACTAAGCATATATCTATCAAGTTTCACTTTCTGAGAGAGCAAGTGAACAAGGATGAAGTTAGATTGGAGTTTGTGCCCTCTAAGGATTAGATTGTAGATATCTTTACTAAACCTCTTCCCAAGGACTCTTTTGAGTTTCTCAAGGAGAAGTTAGGGGTTATTGCCCCTCTGGTGATGAACTAGGATGCACTGATGTGCATCAATCTGATGGATATCACAGTCATATCTTGTGATCCAGATTGGTGATGGGGAACTGCTACTCAGGGGGAGCAGCTAGTATGATTCTGATGTGTTAAAGTTGCAAGTATGAGCCCTTCGCCATTGATGTCAAAGGGGGAGAGAAGACATGTGAAAAACAAGTGGTTGATGATCAAAGGGGGAGCAGTAAAGAAAGAGAAGACATGTGAATAGTTGCTGCTAATAGGGGGGGCTGTGACAGAAAGGAGAAGTTCTTGTCTTGATGGTTTTTCACATCATATGTTGCCATCAATGACAAAGGGGGAGATTGTTGCAAGTATGAGGATAACCAGTGTTGTCATTGATGTCAACATACTCATACTACATTAATGAGAAGGATTGGATGGGCTGTGTACTGAGGATATTGAGGAAACTAGTCTCAATTAGGAACAGTGAAGAAAAGTGATGACAGCAAGGTAAAAGTCCAAGATAAGATGAAGATCAGAGGATACGGTTTAAAGGGTTTGCAGCTATGAGTATTGAGATGATCCAGTCAAGTTTTTAGAGGTCTGCATAATGATCTGAAGAAGTTATGACTGCTCCAGTAGAACTGGTTCCAGCAGATGTTCAGTGATGACAGAGTGTCACAGATTGGTCAGGTGAGCTCCAGAATTGCATTTTCTCAGTCTGCGGATTGGAGGGAGTATTGAAGAAGTCCGTGTGAAGTGACAACTAGATTTGTTCATGGTTTGGAGGTCCAGAAGCACCGTTTTCATTGTGACAGTGATGACAGACTGTGTTCTTGATGTTCTGGATGAAGAAGAGAAGAATTTCAGGAAGCTGATAAAGTGCGGATGTTATTGGTGACTCAGGAAAGGTTTTGGTGATCATCGGATCATGTACAATTCTTATTGGTGGTCCGCATTGAAGTTAGAGTGTGGATTTGATGTAAAGACCACCGGTTGTTGGTGTTTTTCCTGAGACAGGCCGATCGGATGTATTACATATCTTCTGGATGATATAAAAGTGTTTGCCAACATAGTTGATTATTCCTAAGTCGATGCCTTGTATAAATAAAGGATTGTGAAGTCATTCCAAAGTGGGAAGTGTGTGGATGAGTGTGGCATAGCAAAGAAGAAGAGCGAAAGGCAAAGCAGGAGTTTTTGGGCTTAATGGAACTGATCCAGGCATGGTAAAGATGTCAATCTCTAGTTCAAGTTTGTGATACTTGTTACTTTGTAGACAGTGTATCTCTTGTAGGCAGTATGCCTCTTGTGAGCAGTGTGCTTGAGCAGTGAGCCCTAATTGGCATGTGCCATCTATTTTTCTTATTCTTCTAACAGAGAATAATCCTTGGGTTAATCACCCTGTGGTTTTTCCCTTAACCAGGTTTTCCACATCAAAATCTTGGTGTCTCATGTGTTGATATGTATCTGCTCTGGTGTTTATGCTTTATGCTTTCATGAATGATAAATTGCTATGCTATTGAATAACAAAGTGGATTTAAGTGTTTGAATTAGAAGCAAGTTTAGAATAACTGATTCACCCCCCCTCTCAGTTATCAACACCCTTATATGTGTGGGCCCCACCATTTGTATCTCTTCCTCTGAATATGCAAACATACAATCCGTGTACCCCATGCTTGAATTTGTGAGAATTAACTTTTGGGTTAGGTCCGGGTTGTATGTATCTCATTGTAGATTTGTTTGTATATCGCAATATACAAAACACCTATACATACAAGGTGGACCTGAAAGTTTTATGTGCCGAACTTGATCTTTGATTGAAATCTGTCCTGTATATTTCATTTGCATCTTTGACTTGTATATCACCGATATACAAATCCATATACATGCAAGCTATGGACTCCCACCCTTTATGAAGTAAACTGGAAACACTTTTGAAATCTGGCTTGCATGTTGCCATGGTACATTTGCTTGTATATGCGAACATACAAGTGCCATATACATACAAGTCAGACCCCAAAAGACCATTAAGTATATTTGATTGCCCTATCGGGTCCAACTTGTATATTTTCTCCTTGTACATTTCTTTGTATATGGGAATATACAAACCCACATGCATACAAACAGGGAATCTTAATGGAATATGCCCGCAATGTATCTTTTACCTTATATATTTCGCTTGTATCTTTTCTTTGTATATTTCTCTTGTATGTGCGAACATACAAGTGCAAATATACAAGCCACTGTAGCAGCCTGCCAATATACATTACACTGTTCTTGATGCATATAGATCGGCCTTGTACATTTTTCATTGTATATTGGGTTGTATATGCGAATATACAAACCCGATATACATTCCATTGTTCACATGTATGTCCGCCGGCCTTGTATATTTCATTCATATTTCTTTGTATCTTTCACTTGCGTGTACGAATATACAAGCCAAATATACATTCCATCCTTGTATATTTCGCTTGTATCTTTTCTTTGTATATTTCGCTTGTACGTGTGAACATACAAGCGCAAATATACAAGCCACTGTAGCAACCTACCAATATACATTACACTATTCCTGATGCATATAGATCAGCCTTGTACATTTTTCATTGTATATTGGGTTGTATATGCGAATATACAAACCTGATATACATTCCACTATTCACATGTATGTCTGCCCGCCTTGTATATTTCATGCATATTTCTTTGTATCATTCACTTGTACTTGCGAATATACAAGCCAAATATACATTCCATCCTTGTATATTTTATGCAACCGGATATACAAACCAGTAATATTCTGGGAATCTACGAAAGATTCCCCCTTTGTATATGCATTTCCTTGGCCCGATATACATTCAAAAAACTTATAAAACTCACTTTTCTCAATATTTTCTAAGGCCGATATAGATTTGCAAGCCCGCCAAATGTACATTTGAATTGTATGTTTGACCAAACTTTGACCATAGATAACTTCTTCATTTGGCCGAATTTCAGAGTGATGTAAAAAGTAAACCTGCCTATTTTTTCAACCTCTTTCCAATGGTAAGATTTTTTAGGCAAGGTTCTTTGGGAAATTTGGCACTTTAAACTTTTTAGGGACATTTTTCAAAGGATTTTCTAGAAAAATACCAGGTTAAACATTTGATCCAGGACAGAGGAAAAATGGGTCAACAATTTGGTGACCTCTATGGGATGTTTGCCTGTTAAACATAAGATCAGTGGCCTTATGCATCCATTGGGCATGGAGTCACACCAAAAACATGCTGAAAAACTCAAACCCTGCATTCTCATAATGATAATGTAGCCTGTGCAGAAGCACTTATGGAAAGCATGAAATCTAATCTACTAATTTATAAAGCACTCATACCTCAAAACGCCTCTTCAGGTGTATCCCATTAACTAAGATAGGTAAATTTTGTCCATCCATATTTGCTAATTGGAATGCATTGTGCTCCTTGCATTCAGTGATGAGAAGTGGGCCACTCCACATACTGTCAAACTTGGAATGTTTTCCTGGCCTGCTCTTCAATTTGTCCCATTTGAGCACCATATCACCTTCTCTAAAGATTCTGGGAGTGGCCTTTTGATCAAAACTTCTTTTGGTCTGTAGCTGATGATATTCCATAGTCTTCATACCCTTGTCTCTGATTTCTTCAAGCTCCATAAGCTGAGCATATCAGACAACCATGGGATTCTCTTCTTCAAACATCTCCAGCTGGTTCATGATGTCCAGTACTGGCAGTTCTACAGAGATAGGCAATCTTGCTTCCTCCCCATATACTAACATATATGGAGAATTTCCAATGGACCTCTTAGGAGTTATTCTGTCAACCCATTAGGCATATTTCAAATTAGTATGCTAGGTCCTCTGGCTGTCCTCCATTGATCTTTTAATAATCCTTATGAGATTTTTGTTGGTAGACTCAGCCGAACCATTACCCTATGGGTAATAATTGGAAGAAGTATTCAAATAAATCCCATTTTTAACAGCCTAGTCAGTTATCTTTAGGCCAACAAAGGCTAAAGCATTGTCAAAAATTATTGACTCAGGCACTCCAAATCTGGAAATCAAATCATGATAAAAATTTAAAACGACATTTTCATTTGATTCCTTTAGAGCCACTGCTTCAATCCATCTTCTGAAAAAATCTGTAGCTGTAAGAATCCACTTGTGGCCTGCACTTGATGGTGGATTAATGGGTCCTATGAAGTCAATACCCCATCTCATGAAGGGTTGCTCTATTTGAATTGGTCATAGAGGTAAGGCTGGCAGCCTTTCCTTTCCTGCAAAAACGGCACACTTTACACATTTTCTCGTCCATGCATGGGCATCCTTAAATAGGTTGGGCGAGTAATATCTAGCTCTCATTATCTTCCAAGCAATAGTCCTCGGGGCAAAATGACCTCCTGCTGTTCCATTATGAAATTCATGTAGTACCTTATCAATCTAATCTCCAGCAATGCATCTTAGCAATACACCATTGAAATCTTTCCTAAAAAGGGTGCCATTAATCAAAATGTATGGAACGGACTGCAATCTATAATATCTTCTCTTGGTTCTATCTAGACCTATTGGACATTTGTCAGTTTGCAAAAATTGAGTCATATCAGTAACCCAATCTATGCCGACTACTTCTGCGTTGTCTTGAGGTGCATCCTCAATGGTCAAAAGCGTCTCATCCTCCTTGTTGGAGCTGGTAGCGAACTGCTCGCTGAGTCTGCTGCCTCTGACAAGCTTGGTTACTTGGATATCCACATCATATTCCATGACCTTGGTGATCCAAATCACTCACTTCTCATTAACATCTTTACTCAACAGGAACTCCTTCACACTAGGATGAGCCACCATCAAATGTATCTTGTTATTAGAAATAAGATGCCAAAATTTATTGAGGCTCCATATCACTGCAAGGACGTGCTTCTCAACAAAGCTATACCTCTGTTCATAATCTTCTAGCCCCTGACTGAAGAAGGTGATTGGCTGCTCAACGCCGCTACTCTACTACTATACCAAAATCACAGAGATTGTATCTGGGCCGCCATAAGCATATAAGATAATGTCTTTGGAAAAGTCAGGGTTTATTAAAGTTGGTGCAGCCACTAACACCTCCTTGATAGACTCAAAGCTGAGCTTGGCCTCATTTGTCCAACTGAAAACTATGTTCTTCTTTAACATGGATGTCAAAGGTTTCAAAAGATTTGCAATATCAGGGATGAACCTCCGTAGAAAATTAATTTTTCCAATTAAAGTTTGAAGCCCTTTCTTGTGACTGGGTAATGGCAGCTCCAGAATAGCTCTTACCCTTTCAGCATCAATGGTAATGCCTTCCTTTGACACAACGTGTCCTAACAACTTGCCTTCGTGTATAGTGAAGATGCATTTATTTGGATTAAGGGATATCCCAAAATCTTGGCATCTTTCAAATACTAGCCTCAGATGCAATAGATGTTCAGTTGCATTCTTGGAAAAGACTGTTATGTCATCTAGATACACCAGCACCAGCTTATACAATAGACCTTTAAACACCATATCCATGGCTCTTTGAAAAGTAGAGCCAGCATATGAGAGGCTAAAAGGCATCCTTTGGTAGGCCATGGTCCCCCATTTGGTGGTGAATGCAGTCTTGAACTGATCCTCCTCCTTAACTAACACTTGATTGTAACTAGAAAATCTGTCAAGCAAAGAAAATCTTTCTGAGCCAGCCACTACTTGTAGAATTTGCTCCATTAAGGGAAATGGGTAATGGTCTTTTAGAGAAGCTCTGTTCAGGTCCCTGAAGTCGACACATAGTCTAATTTCTCCATTCTTTTTTCTTATAGGAACAAGGTTGGAGACCCAAGAAGTGTGCTTGATTGGAAAAATGATTTTCTGCTCCATTAGTTTAGTTAGTTATTTAATCATTAGAGTCTCAAACTTTGGATTTAGGGGTCTTTGCTTCTGTCTCACAGGTTTTGTATCTGGTTTCAACTCTATGGTATGCTGGGCAATTTGAGGATCAAAACCCTTCAGGTCAGAATAATCCCAAGCAAGCACATATTTAAACTCTTGACAAAGAGCAATAAAAACTCTTCTGTCCTCAGCTGAGCAGATTTTACCAATTATAAGGAGCTTGCCTTTGAAAATTTCTAATTCCTCATAATGCTCCTCCTTAATCTGCATGTTGGTCTTGCTTTTCTTCAATTGATCATCTGTGCCAAAAATAGACTCCAAGGTTACCAATCCCTTGGGCAGTTTATTTGTTCTCAACTGCACAAATTGATCATTGCCATATTGTTGATTGAGCTTATCCTGATTTATCACAGAAAATTCATCTTCTTCTAATAAGAAACGCAGGATCTGCTCATCACTTTCAAAAACTTGCTAGTGAATATTATTATCTGGGATAGAAGGTTTATCCACTATCTTTACATGAGGCTGCACCTTTTCTCGTTGAACATCACTAGGGATATCAAACTGTGCCCCAATCATAGCTAACCTATCAGTATGATGATTCTGATTTCTTGGAATAGAGGTTAGATTGAAAGCATCAAATTCTTCAATCATGTTCTACACTCTATGTTTGTAGCATTTTAGATCATTCTTTGTGAGATGCAGTCCCCTTACCTGATTTACAATAAGTTCACTATCTCCAAACACTTGCAAATAGCCTATTTTCCTCTTTCTTGCCCATTGCAATCCCTAAATTAGTCCTTCATATTTAGCAGTGTTGTTTGTACATGCAAAGGCAAATCAAAAAGAAGAAAAATATTTTTCACCCTATGGGGATACAAGCATTACACCACCACCAGATCCATTTCTGCTCCTAGAGCCATCAAAATACATTTTCCATACTTCATGTTGCTGCTCAGCCTGCTGTCCTGCATCCTTTACCAAATTTGGAATTGTTGTTTCAGGCTCATGTAGTATGTAAGTTCCCATACCAGTCTCTTGTATGTGTGCCTGAGGATCATCAACAACATTTTCTAAGGCCCATTCCCTTAATAACACCTCTGGTATACTCTCAGCTTGTAACTCTTGAGCAGCCACAAGTTCAGGATCACTAGAAATAATGCAATTTGCATTAACCACACTTGGTGTGTAGGGCTCTATGTGATGATTTGAAAGCAATTCAGATCTTAGGGTCACCTTAGTGCCATATCTGGTCCTAAAAAACATATGGGACCAATTAGAGGATAAATATCCTCCTATTTTGGTTGTGAATTCTCTTGACAAACACATGGCAAAATAAGGGGGCAAATCAATGATGAAGATCTCCTGGGAAATGGAAACATTGGGACATGTATGTAGAGTGAGACCTAGGTCTTTTATTACACCCATAGTATTAATAGTTGTGCCATCTAATTGGAGTACACCCTTCTCAAGAGGCTGGTACTTGAGCCCTAATTGGTCTGCAATCTGTTTAGGCATCACATAACTGCTTGCTCCACTATCCACCATGCAATTATGAACTAATTTGTCTCCAATTATCAATGATATATAGAACGGGAGTGGCTTAGTACTTTTGTTAGGCTGCTTGCTATTATCTTCAGATGAATTGGTAAGGACAACCTTATTTGGGTCAATAGTTGTATCATTGGATACTTTCAAATCGGATAAGGCGGACTGCAACATCTTCTTTTGGTTGGGGATGGCTAGGGAATCCCACATAGACATTGTCACATTCATCTTTTTCATATTTTCAATAATATTAAAAGGTGGAATGGTACTCACCTTCTGATTTGATTTTGTAGTAGCTACCTCTGCTTGCAAATTAGGCATCTCCCTTGCTTTTGTTGGGTCGCTTCTTTGTAAAATGTGGGGAATTTGGGGGGTAGAAGCATCAGCAGATGCTTTTCCTTTATTTGCTATTTGTTCTACCTCATAACCCCTCTTCTTGGCCCTTGTATTTGCTGCCAATGGTGTATGCTCTCTATTCACGCCACAAAATTCACCTTGCTGCCAATTCATGAAGGCAAAATCACTCTGAGGATATTCTTATTGTTGTACAGCTCCATAATGAGGTGTATTTGGCTGTGGGCCTACAACGTTCTATACCATCAAAGCCTGATTTATGACCCCATTTGAGTAGGCTGACTGATTGTGTGGCTGATTACATGGAAAACATCATTCGTAATCAACTGCAAGATTATTCTAAATAGGGACAAGGTCCCTTGTTGTATTGATGGGCACTGGCTTATAAGGCTGAAAAGGCCTTTGATTGACATTTTGCCTAGGACCCTGATAATTACCTTGATATGGTGGTCTGTTGGCTTGGTAAGGCTGATTCTGGCCTTGATATGATTGATTCTGCCCTTGATATGGTTGTTGATAAGGCTAAAAGGGCCTCTGGGATTGCTGTTTCTTTATGTTCACCAGCTCATTTCCAAAAGTTTGAAGGATGCCCTAAGTCTTTTGTTGACTATTTTTAATCTCTTTCAACTCTTGAGATGAACTAGAGGCAAAAGGCTCAGAATTGATAGTATTAGGTAATGCTGCGATAGTAGGTACAGGGGGGAAACATGGAATTGGCAAAGGCATGGAAGCTTGAATTTCAGGAAAAATAGGCACTGGTGATCTGGGTGCTATTTTTCCAGCCTGAATCAGATTATTATCTGATTTAATTGCTAATTCATAAGCATCTAGTAAACTATTACCTCCTAGTGATTGAATCATTACTGAAATATCACTATTTAGGGCTTTCAAAAAATATAGAAGTGCATATTCAGCTAGAGGTCTTACCATGGTAGGGATTCTGTCTCATGACTTTTGAAATCTAAAGTTAAAATCCATCATCTGTTCCTGAGGAGCTCTCTTTATAGTGGTCATCTATTCGACCAATGATAAATTATCTGATTTGTCTTGGAATTGTCTATTTAATTTCTCTCCTAGATCATCTCAAGTTGTAATAGTCTGCACTGGTAGACTCCTGAACCATTGCAACACCTTCCCCTTGAAAGAGGTAGTCATCAATCTGATGGCTACATTCTCTTGAGTGACATGATGTACCCCACACAGAGATGCTATGTCTCTAATGTGTTCAATCAGAGTAGTCTGATTTTCCCCTATGAAATAAGGTAAATTCTTCAAAGCTGCCATTGGTATCACATCATGCACCATTAGATTCAATGGGCTGCCCCCATCAAAAGTCATGAATGGCTGATTTCTTGCAATCTGAAGAGCTGTAGGTAGATTCGCTTGAGTTACTACAGGGACTATAGAAGCAACTGGTCTGAAACTCAGTGGAGTTGATTGTACTCTTTTGGAAACTAGAGTCCTTACTATCACTCTACTCTATTTTCTGGGTGGAGAGAGCTACAAATATTCGAATGGACTTGAATTTGAACTCCTAGTTTGTACCTTTCTCATAAAACATGTAACGATAGAACTGATCTACTTGTCCTTCCTCAGCTTGAGTCGCTAGATATGCAAACTTTAACCTCTAAAGGTCTGTAATCACTGGCTACACGTCAAAACTAGCAATAGTGATTGTTAAGTTGATTGATGTCTTTTGACTTTGGGTCCCACCGGACATGCCAAAAGTTGTTATCACTCAGTTTTGCACCCTTGCATACAGTTGTGAAACCTCTGCAAACTAGAGTAACATGGGACTAATCTCTAAGTGTGGGACTTTGCTAAATGAGATCAGACCTCCAGAGAAGGCCAGCTTCCTTGTCTAGTTATCACCTAAAACTACGAAATTTTGAGGGGAAAAGGGAGAAGGGAAGCTTGTAATGGAAATGAAACAAAAGCTTGAAAATAAAGGGTGATACACCAGATAGATTTTAAAAAAATTTCACAATAACTAAGAAAAATGCACAATATAATCAAATACAACAAGTAGGTATACACAAATTAGATGACTCCAGTAGAGGTGAGAAGCAATATGATTGAGAGAAATGAAACATTCATAGACAGTCATACATAGATTCACACAGAACTGAAAAAATCAGCAAAGAGGTAAAAATAACTTGCATATATTCAATGGAAAGGCAATGTTACAGCATATGAAAACTCTGTTTGGAAACAGAAAGCCTAAATGCCAAAATTTTCCAACCTTATTTACAACATTTGAATGCATATATATAGCATTCTAAAACTAATCTAAGTCAGCTGCAAAAATGCTCAAAGAGCTGTCATAGAAAATATCTACATTTTTTGACAGCCCAAGTGCATCAATTATGGTGTTAAATATCTGGCGCTGGGCAGGTAGGGGATATTTTGGGTCTTGAATGCAGGTAGCTTACTCATCGATCTGTAGTAGAAAAGATGAAAATATCTGGAAGAGGATGGTTGAAAGATATTTCTAATCATCAATGCGAGTTGCTTCATCTTTGTGCAGCAATGAATGCCCAAAAAATATCTCCATCTACTAAAAGTCGTCTCTGAAATATTCATCGTTCAAAACATGTATCCTTAGATCTGAAAATTAAAAATTGACAAAAGCTCCTGAAAATCTTGCCAAAAGAAAGAGGGGACAAAAACATGCATCTTTGCCTCTTGAAGCATGCTGAAATTTGCCCAAATGGAGAAGATACAGGCGGTCAAACTTTTGGTCAACCACCTGTATATACTGCATCTGCATCTGTGTGTATATCACTTGCATCTTGGCACCTGAATCGGCATTCAAAAACTCTTCTGAAATTCCTTCTGCACATACATGGTGCTTTGCATATCAGTCCCTGTATATCCTTTGTATTTTCAAAATTGCATATACATACAATTTCCCTTATATGTGTGGGTCCCACCATTTGTATCTCTTCCTCTGAATATGCAAACAAATAAGCCGTGGACCCCATGCTTGAATTTGTGAGAATTAACTTTTGGGTTAGGTCCAGGGTGTATTTATCTCATTGTACATTTATTT
This sequence comes from Cunninghamia lanceolata, assembly GCA_027924645.1. Taxonomy (NCBI): domain Eukaryota; kingdom Viridiplantae; phylum Streptophyta; class Pinopsida; order Cupressales; family Cupressaceae; genus Cunninghamia; species Cunninghamia lanceolata. Next base: position 6,323,911 of record BSBN01000205.1, read on the forward strand.
GTATATCACAATATACAAAACACCTATACATACAAGGCGGACCTGAAAGCTTTATGTGCCGAACTTGATCTTTGATTGAAATCCGCCTTGTATATTTCATTTGTATCTTTGACTTGTATATCGCCAATATACAAATCCATATACATGCAAGCTATGGACTCCCACCCTTTATGAAGCAAACTAGAAACACTTTTTGAAATCTGGCTTGCATGTTGCCATGGTACATTTGCTTGTATATGCGAACATACAAGTGCCATATACATACAAGTCAGACCCCAAAAGACCATTAAGTATATTTGATTGCCCTGTTGGGTTCGGATTGTATATTTTCTTCTTGTACATTTCTTTGTATATGGGAATATACAAACCCACATGCATACAAACAGGGAATCTTAATGGAATATGCCGGCAATGTATCTTTTACCTTGTATATTTCGCTTGTATCTTTTCTTTGTATATTTCACTTGTATGTGCGAACATACAAGCGCAAATATACAAGCCACTATAGCAACCTGCCAATATACATTACATTGTTCTTGATGCATATAGATCGACCTTGTACATTTTTCATTGTATATTGGGTTGTATATGTGAATATACAAACCCGATATACATTCCACTGTTCACATGTATGTCCGTCGGCCTTGTATATTTCATGCATATTTCTTTGTATCTTTCACTTGTACATGCAAATATACAAGCCAAATATACATTCCATCCTTGTATATTTCGTTTGTATCTTTTCTTTGTATATTTCGCTTGTATGTACGAACATACAAGCGCAAATATACAAGCCACTGTAGCAACCTGCCAATATACATTACACTATTCCTGATGCATATAGATCGGCCTTGTACATTTTTCATTGTATATTGGGTTGTATATGCGAATATACAAACTCGATTTACACTCCACTATTCACATGTATGTCTGCCTGCCTTGTATATTTCATGCATATTTCTTTGTATCTTTCACTTGTACGTGCGAATATACATGCCAAATATACATTCCATCCTTGTATATTTTATGCAACTGGATATACAAACTAGGAATATTCTAGGAATCTGTGAAAGATTCCCCCTTTGTATATGCATTTCCTTGGCCCGATATACATTCAAAAAATGTATAAAACTCAATTTTCTCAATATTTTCTAAGGCCGATATAGATTTGCAAGCCCGCCAAATGTACATTTGAACTGTATGTTTGACCAAACTTTGACCATGGATAACTTATTCATTTGGCTGAATTTCAGAGTGATGTAAAAAGCAAACCTATCTATTTTTTCAAGCTCTTTCCAATGGTAAGATATTTTAGGCAAGGTTCTTTGGGAAATTTGGCACTTTAAGCTTTATAGGGACATTTTTCAAAGGATTTTCTAGAAAAATACCAGGTTAAACATTTGATCCAGGACAGAGGAAAAATGGGTCAACAACTATCTTGTATGATTGTTTTGTGCATTTTAATAGCCCAATGAGGATTGTATGGTGTTGTGATCTTCATGACTTTAACTTGATGCAGAGATAGGATCCAACTCAACATAATAGAGGCATCATTACAAATGGATTGAATTGCAATAATCAGAGAGCCAACCTCCTATCAATGAGGGTTCAATGATAGTAAATAGAGAGCTACTTGACCATAAATAGAATTTACATGCATACATACATATATATATGATCTCATAGGTATCTAGGTTTCATACACATCCATTAAGCAATCACCTTATCTTGTCATTTGACTAAATCCTTGTCATATACATGAGTAGATACTGAATAATTGTGGAACCCTTCCCCCATCATTGCAAATGAATCAAACTGCAATAGTTGTAGAGCCAACCTCCTATCAATGAGAGTTCAATAATAGTAAATAGAGAGCTACTTGACCATAAATGGGATTTACATACACACACACACCCAAATGAAATAGTATCCTTATTGGCCTTCTTGGCACCTCCCCCCAAGATGTAAGTTTTTTATGTTTATAATGTGCCCCCATTGTCCTTGTAACCCTCAAATTACAATTGACTTGAGATGCCTCATACATTAGGGCTTCATGTTTGCGTCTTGCACGTAGTAATCTCAATGTTTGTTCATGTTGCATTGTGCATGTTCATGTCTTTAGTTTTCTTGTGGTCTTCATGGCATGCTTTTGTATCCTAGTGGCTCCTTATGTCTTTGGATGTTATGTCCCTTGCTCCTAGTCTGGGATTCATTGCACTTTCATGGTAGCCTACTGGTGAATTCATAAACCCTAATCCCCTTGCTTAATCTTGCTCCCTTTCTTGCAAAAATCTATTTCATTTTATGCTCAAATTTATACCTACTAGCCCATTAAGAACACCTATGCAAAGGGTTCATTATGCATCTTGACATCATTCTCAAGTCACTTCCACTTCTGAGGAACACTAAACTTGTCAACAAAAGTCTCAAACCCTAATTCTATTGTCTTAACAGTCTGCAATACATGAGAATATAGTCTTATAGTATCAAGAATTAATAACAAACTTTATTTTTTCTATCTACAACCTTGGGGTATGAAAAGATATACAAGAGTGAGCATTTTAACCACCATTAGAGTTCATGACTTGACTGAAAACTAGAGAATTACAATTTTATCTATTTGTTGTTATGCTAGATGAGGGTTGTGACAGTCTGGAGTAGTTTTTGGTAAAACGACCATAACTTACTTATTTCTACATGAAATTGAATGAAACAAGAAACACAAGAAAGTAGATTCCACCAGATTTCAATTACAATTGCTCTCAGGCCCTGACACATCTGTAGAGGGCTGTACTAAACAAAGAAATAGCAGGAAAACAATAAAATCTGTAAAAATAAAGTGTCTTGACATTAATTTCATTCAAACTTATCTTCAATTCATCTTCAAAATGTTTTCAATACATCTCCAATGCCTTTGCCATGAAGGTTTATGCATATTTATACATGATTTGAGGGAAACCAATAGTCTCCAACTAACTTTTGAGTACTTGACTGTTCATCTTCCATACTTTTGCATTTTTTTACATTTTTCATATGACAACTTTGACATATTTACAAAATTTGACAAGATGAAGAATAAATACATGATGAAATGGTCTATCACGACCTTATTAAATTTCAATCTACTATGCTTGATTAGGGCATATAAGGAATTTTGTCATATTGATTCTATTGATCTAAAACCATTCTTAATGCTAAACATATCATCAATGGACCATGATTTACATGATAGAAAAGGACAAGGAACACCACATGAAGGTAAAACATGTGTACATCATCATCATTATTATTCTTAAGGTATGATGAAGCATGGGAAGAAAAGTTGGAGATTCCATAACTAAACAAGAAATTCAAGCATGAGAGATAAGTTTAGTAGGGGTAGAAGGTATACAAGTATCAAAATATAAATCATTGGAAGGTATCACTAGATCCATACTACAATTTACACACTAGGACTTGAAAGATAAGAAATTAAAGTATCCACATGAGGGACTAAAGAACTATCATCATAATGTATGGCATCATGGGAAGTATCATGACATGCACATAAGAAATTTAAATTATATTGTATATCAAGGTGTATATATATTAAAATCTAGTCCATAATGGTAGACATATACAAAAATTTGGCAAATATCCTAACTCAAAACTTTTTTTACAAAATGTGGCTTATGCCATGTCTCAAAATCTATATACAATCTATATGCCAAATAGCTACATGTCAAATACTACAAGTCCACTTGACCCTCAATCTGTGATGGATCCTCAAAAAGTGTCCTCTTTGTACCAGAATGTGTAGTTGATGGAGGCAAAGTTAACTGCATTAACAAGTCAAAACACAAATTTGATTAATCTCTTCAATGGTAAATAAAAATAAGTTAAAGTTAGTAAATAGATTCTTATCTACTACAATTAAAAACTTTGATTTATTAGCATACATCTAAATCACTACAATCAACTATAAGACTACTAGATAAACTATCAATTATTTAGAAAAATTCAATTCAATTACCTCGACTCTATGTTGTTGTTCGAACAATCATTTTGCAAATGATTTTCTCTTAAGACGATCAGGTGTCCTAGTGAAGCGTGATGGCAAAGGTGGCACATCCCTCACATTCTCAAGAGACTACATAAAAGCAAAGTAACATTGAAATAAATTAATATATAATTATTAAACAAAAAAGGAAATGCATATATTTAAAAAGGTTAGATGTGTTACACACAAACAATATAGAGTGCACTACATAAAAACTTATCTACTAGAAAACAAGCACATACCACCATCCAGGCCTCCTACATCAATTGAGAAGGACTCATGACAGATGAACCAACTAATATCTCCTGTATGAAAAATGACAAGAATGTAAGACACTAAATGACTATAATCAAATATTTAAGTTTTCTAAATTATCAATTAAAGTACAATTCAATCAAATTACCTCCACCCTTTGTTGGAGTTGAGAAAGTTGTTCTGTGAATGATAGTCCCTTAGGTCGTTCAGGAGTTCGAGAAAATTGGCAAAGATGACACATCATTCACATTTTTGATTGACTATAAAATAAAATTAACATCAAGATATAAATTAATATATAATTACTCGCAAAGAAATAAATGCATAAAAAAAAGTACACATGTAGAACAAATTATACTGGCAAGTCCAAGCCAAATTGGATGGCAGACAAAGTTTTATGATGAACTTCTATCATCTCCTCCTCTGTCATCAACTGTTATCCCACTTAGATACATTAGTACTAATAAATTTGTTTATATATTAAAATGGAATAGACCATAAAATTTAACTTTAAATTTTACCTATATAAAAGATTGTTCATGCATTTCTCCTTCTCTATGGTCCACTGATCTGGTAGCTTCTAATCTTGTCCCTGACCCCTCAACTTGAGTTCTAGACCCCATTGCCTCATCTCGTGAATGGAGATTGTACTCTAATGTGTTCAACAATGGCTCACTACTCTCCATAATAGGACCTAAGCATAATTGATTGCAAGAAATGCAATGATGGGGCACACAGACATGTGTGGACACCGACAGTCTAGTAAAACTAGGTGATCCAATATCATCACCTCCATCATGTGCTTGTGCAAGCTAAGATGTTTGTATAACCAAATGGTCTATCAAAGAGTGTATGGTACTAAGGCCATGTTGTGTTGCATTTACAACAACGTCTGGGTGCTGCATTGGGGGTGGAGAAGGGATAGTAGGAGAGAGAATATAGGGACCTTGTACTTGTCTCATTGCCCCATGTCTATCTTGAGGCATCCCCTTACCCACTCCTTGAAACACTCTACAATTAAAATAATTAACATGTTGACCCATGACGAACTCTACATAGAGTTTACGAAGGAAATACAAAGGTACATCTAAATTGTTGTTGGGTGGTTTGTCAAAAACCATACACCAACGATCCCAAAAGTTTTGACTAATGCCCTCATGAATACACCATTTGATTGAAAACTTGGGCTTATGGACATCAACATGCAATCCAGTTTTAGGATTGACAAAGTATTGAGCTAACATAGCTGTCATAATGTCTAATTGTTTGACTTGATCGTATGACAAACCATTAGCATATTCGGCCTTCTTGGCTTCTCGCCATTGCCTAAATGATTTGTGTTGGGTTGACAAGGTTTGAACATGACTAATGAGACCCTCTAAATTCGATGTCATTGTAGACAATTGAGGGTGGCAGTGATACATTTCTATGATCCTACTTATTTGATCAATATTTCTTTGAATTTTCTCTTCTATTGTTGGAGGGGGAGTCTTTAGTGGTGGAGGGTTTGGGTTTTCATTTTGTGCATCCATTTTACCTAATTAAAATATAAAACATACTCACTTAGCATAAAAAAACCAAAAAAATTTCTTGAAAATACAAAACAAACAAAAAAATGCAAATCTTACCTTTTTGGATCGGATATCCATTCCTCAGCTCTGATATCCATTCTTGAGAGCTAACTCTGCGTTTTGCAAGCCGCTGGTTTGCAAAAACGTGACCCTTTTTTCACTTTTTATGTTTTAAAAAATAGATATCCATTTTCTTTTTCCAAATTGTTTTCATTCTTTTTTATTTTAGTATTTTGGCATTTTAGTATTTAAGGAAATAAATTAGTTGTAAAATACAATCAAAATTTTAGAAAGACTGTATCATATGAAAGTAGAGATTTTGGACAAACTATCAAAATTTATATAGGGTTATGATGATATATATATTTGATTTTTATATGATTTATTTATACTAAGGTATCTCATAGTATTTCAAAGGCACTTTTGAATAGATAACTGTCATGTAAAAAAAATTGCAAAAGCAAGTAGTTTTGGTGTAAATTCTAAAAAATCATTTCATGTAACATACATATTAGATGATATTTGTGTCAACAATTGAGATAAAACTTGTGACACTAGGGATCAACCTCTCATTTTTCTATACCTATTTAAATTCCAAGACAATCATTGGATTAATGTCATTTATTTTCTAGAGGTGGCAAAACAATTTAGCACATCCTCAACATCATTGGATTGATGTCGATAGAGAGAGCAAGATAGAGGGAGATATCTATAGAGAAGTAGATATGAGTTAGGGGTTAGGGACTAGGGGCATTACTTAGGGTTTAGGGATTTAGAGAGAGAGAGAGACTACTTTTGACATGCAACCATAAACCCTAAATAATGCCCCTAAACCCTAACCCATAACCCCTAACCCCTAAACCATAAACCCTAAATAATTCCCCTAAGCCCTAAACCCTAAACTTGAGAAAAGGAGTCTTAGTTTTCTTGTTTCCATTTCCTTCATTCATAAGGGAGAGGGAAAGATAGAGGGGAGAGATAGGATATATAGGAATGATAGGGGGAGAGAGGTAAGAGATAGAGAGATTGGGAGAGATGGCTAGGTATAGAGAGATAGAGAGGAGATAGATAGGAAAAGATAGAGGAGATGAAGGGGAGAGATAGGGAGATAGAGAGAGAGAGATATCTAGAGAGATAGGGAGATAGAGGAATTATAGGGGAGAGAGAGGCAAGAGATAGGGAGAGATAGATATAGGTAGAGAGAGAGAGGAGATAGATTGGGAGAGATAGAGGAGACAGAGGGAGAGATAGGGAGATAGAGAGTAAGTGAGATGTCTAGAGAGATAGGGATAGAGATTGAGAGGTAGACGGATGATAGAGAGAGGGAGATAAGGGAGAGATAGAGAGATAGAGGTTTAGGGTTGCTTAGGTTTAGGGTTTAGGGGTTACGAGTTAGGGGTTAGGGATTAGGGGCATCATTTAGGGTTTAGGGATTTAGAGAGAGAGATAATGCTTTTCACATGCAATAGTAAACCCTAAATAATGGCCCTAAACCCTAAACCCAATTAACCCTAAACCTATAAACCCTAAATAATGTCCCTAAACCCTAACCCCTAACCCCTAAACCATAAAACCTAAATAATTCCCCTGAGCCCTAAACCCTAAACCTGAGAAAGGGAGTCCTAGTTTTCTTGTTTCCATTTCCTTCGTCCATAAGGGAGAGGGAAATATAGAGGGGAGAGATAGCATATATATGAATGATAAGGGCATAGAGACAAGAGATAGAGAGATTGGGAGAGATAGCTAGGTAGAGAGAGATAGAGAGGAGACAGATAAGAAGACATAGAGGAGATGAAGGGGAGAGATAGGGAGATAGAGAGTGAGAGAAATGTCTAGAGAGATAGGGGGATAGGGGAATGATATGGGAGAGAGAGGCAAGAGAGAGGGAGAGATAGATATAGGTAGAGAGAGAGAGGAGATAGATTGGGAGAGATAGCGGAGACAAAGGGAGAGATAGGGAGATAGAGAGTGAGTGAGATGTCTAGAGAGATAGGGATAGAGATTGAGAGGTAGAGGGATGATAGAGAGAGGGAGAGATAGGGAGATAGAGGTTTAGGGTTTCTTCTAGGTTTAGGGTTTAGGGTTTAGGGGTTATGAGTTAGGGGTTAGGGATTAGGGGCATTATTTAGGGTTTAGGGATTTAGAGAGAGAGACTACTTTTGACATGCAACTGTAAACCTTAAATAATGCCCCTAAACCCTAAACCCAAGTAACCCTAAACCTATAAACCCTAAATAATGTCCCTAAACCATAAACCCTAACCCCTAAACCATAAACCCTAAATAATTCCCCTAACCCCTAAATCCTAAACCTAAGAAAGCCTAAACCCACAAATCCTAAACCCCAAACCCTAAACCCTAAACACTAAACCCAAGCAACCCTAAACCTCTATCTACCTATATCTCTAGCCATGTCCCTCACTCTCTATACCTCCATATCAGTCCTCTATATCTAAACACTAAATCCTAAACCTCTAAACCTTAACCCCTACACCCTAAATAATGCCCCTAGACCTTAACCCCTAGTTGTAGTACTCTTTTTTTCTAAGATCCTATCCCTATATCATACTATTGTTGTTGACTTTTCTTACCATCTTCATCATCATAGTCCTATTTATCCTATTTTGAGAATACCATTTGTCCTTAGCCATCTCTTGTACTTTGTCTATTTGAATGTCAATTTTAATGACCTCCAAATTTTCCATAAATTCTTCTCCACCAAACCCTAGACCCTCACCCAAATCCTTACTTTCCTAATAAAAGCCCTTCCCCAAACATCATTTGATCATGTGGCTCCTCCCATCACTAGACAAGTGCCCCTAGTTTCCATTATTCATCTAATACTATAATCCCAATGGCATAGCTCACATTCCCACACCTATGTTCATAGACTTTATTCCCCCTATTGAAACCATCATTGATAATCATTATAAGGAGACTCCCTTGAATAATAATTAAACCATGGATTATCCCATATCCCCATCTTACACTTTCCTCACCTTTGAACCCTTAGAAGATGACATTTGGCTATCCCCACCATTTCCAATCACACTTTCTAGCAATCCCACATAAGACACCTTACCCATCACTTCACCTAGGTCATCACCAATTAAATCACCTCATTACTCCATTCAACCATACCCATACCACCCCTTTCTCATTCCACAACCTATATTAATGAATGATTAATCCTAACCCCTAAACCCTAACCCCTAACTCCTAACCCCTATTTCCTAACCCCTAAACCCTAAACCTAAGAAACCATAAACCCCTAAATCCTAAACACTAAACCCATGAAACCCTAAACCTCTATCTCTCTATCTCCTTATCTCACTATCTCCCCATCACTATCATTCCTCTACCTCTCAATCTCTCTCCCTATGCTTTAGCCATGTCTCTCACTCTATATCTCCCTATTGGTCCTCTCTCTCTCTCTATAAACCCTAAACCTCTAAACCTTAACCCCTAAACCCTATCTCCTATCTCTCCCTTATCTCTCTATCTCCATCATCCCTCTACCTCTCAATCCTTCTCCCTATTTCTCTAGACATCTCGCTCACTCTCTATCTCCCTATCTCTCCCTTCTATCTCCTCTATCTCTCCCTATCTGTCTCCTCTCTCTTTATATCTAGCTATCTCCAAAACTAAGAAACCCTAAACAACTACACCTTAAATCCAATCAACTCTAAACCTCTGTCTCCCTATCTCTCTCCTATCTCCCTATCTCTATCATCCCTCTACCTCTCTTGATCTCTCTCCCTATGTCCCTGGCCATGTGCCTCACTCTCTATCTCCCTATCTCTCTCCTCAGTCTCCTCTCTCTATCTCCCTATCATTCCTCTCTCTCTATAAACCCTAAACCTCTAAACCTAACCCCTAAACAATTTAAATCCTAAACCCTAAATAATGCCCCTAACCCCTAACCCCTAAACCTAAGAAACCCTAAACCCCTAAATCGTAAACCCCAAACCCCTAAACCCTAAACCCAAGTAACCCTCAACCACTATCTCCCTATCTCTCCCCTATCTCCATATCACCTTTGTCCCTCTACCTCTCAATCTCTCTCCCTATCTCTCTAGCCATGTCCCTCACTCTTTATCTCCCTATCTCTCCCCTTGGACTCCTCTATATCTCCCTATGATTCCTCTCTCTATAAACCCTAAATCAAAAACCCTAAACCTCTACACCTAACGCCTAACCCCTAAGCAATAAATCCTAAACCCTAAATTATAATGCCCCTAAACCCTAACCCCTAAACCTGAGAAACCTTAAACCCATAAACCCTAAACCCCAAACTCCTAAACCCTAAATCCAAGTAACCATAAACCACTATCTCCCTATCTCTCCAGTATCTCCCTATCACCTTTGTCCCTCTACCTCTCAATCTCTCTCCCTATGTCTCTTGCCATGTCCCTCACTCTTTATCTCCCTATCTCTCCCCTCGGACTCCTCTATATCTCCCTATTGATCCTTTATCTCTCTCTAAACCCTAAACCCTAAACCTTTAAACCTTAACCCCTAACCCTAAAACCATAAAACTTAAACCCTAAATAATGCCCCTAAACTCAAGCAACCCTAAACCTCTATCTCCCTATCTCTCCCCTTTGTCTCCTCTATCTCTCCCAAACTCTATCAATCCCCTCTCTCTATCTCTCTTTAAAACGTAAACCCCAAACCCCTAAACTTGAGAAACCCTAAACCTCTAAACCCTAAATAATTCCCCTAACCCCTAAACCTCTAAACCACTCTCTATATAGGTGCAACTAATACCACTTTTTCATTATTTTCCACATTTAATTATATTCTTTTCCATTTTCCAAGTCCTACATGTGTCCAAGTTGTATTGTTTGTCGAGTTTTTAGTCTAATTGTTAGTCCCAACTCTCATGGTTATTAAAATGTTACTATAGTTAGATTTATCCTTAGGTAACATTAATTTACACATTATTGCACAAACAACCACACTGAAAAATAACCTCACCTAATTAAGGTTAACCTTTAAGGTTCTTTCATAAATGGCAAGCTTAACATATCCAACTAGTTCAATGTTCTTATAGTCCATGCTTACCCTTCTAAGAGAGTTCATGACATGTTAACTTTGCATTATGTCCTAATAGATCACATGAAGGATCATCATCATCAGAAGGAATAACAATGTCATGAAGGATTAACGAAGGTGTAGCTTCACCACATAAAGTATCATTCATAATTTTATCACTAGAGGGTAAGGGTATATCATCTGTATCCTTCTCAAACCATGTATCATTCAAATCAAATCATATGAAGGATTGGGTAAAGCAATTTAGGGCATGAGGTTTAAGGAACATGTGTTCTTTCTTCTCTTGGTGAGATAAAGTTTCTTTCATACAAGAATGCACATTTGTATGAAGTGCAATTTCTTAGTTTCAACATCTTTTGAATATTTTTAAACATGGATCCTTAGCCTAATGGTTTTCCTAGGTCTTCCCTTTCATATAATTTATATCACAGTTCTAGGCCTAGCTAATATGAAGTGTATGAAGAAGAAGATTGTTATAATGAAATCTCATATTACTGCTCAAATAGTTATATATATCCTCTCTATATAGGGAGGTGTTATTAACAATCATTAGAATCCTTCACAAATTGAAACACTCTTAAATTTTTTCATGAATGAATACCATGCTTGGTAGTATAAATAAATTAATAATTAAAGGATAAATTAGTAATCAACAAACATTCAATCATGTGTAAGTGCTTTATATTTGGTATACCTCATGTAGAATTGGGCAAGTAATATATATACGTACACTGAATTGGGGGAAGAAAAATGGATAGCCATTTTAGATTTCTAGAAATGGATATCCATTTCAAAACATATGAAAGTCAAACTTTGCCAAGTCACAAATTTGGCTAAGTAAAAATACGATTTTTTTCCTATTGCCACTGTTTGGCCTGCGATGATCCTGCACATACCTATTTGTGGTTTCTATTCTAGTTGTTGGTGAGTTATTGGTAGATACTCAGGCCTATTTGTTACCATTGGATTTGGTATTTGTGTTTGAATAATGAGGTTAGGTAGGATTCAAGGATGTTTCTATGTAACAGTTAGTGTGACATCACCTTTACATAGGATCTTATCTTTCATGCATTAGTGTTATGGAGGATGAAAAGTTTCTTGATTGAGATGGCGGTCACCTTCATTGTTCTTGCAAGTACCTTGATGAAGCACATGGAGGACATATATATTTAAATAGTACATGTTGGCTATAGGGATTGTTCCCTTTATAATTGAATTTACTTTTGACCCCTTACGCAATGTATACAACAAGTGGGAGAATGTTGGGAAATGTGTGTTGTACACCTTGCATAGTAATAATAATGTTAATAATGTAGAATAAATATTTAAGTATGGTGAATCTAGAGATGTGTATACCACATGGGATAGGCATTCTTGGGGACACTTATATGTTCTATGGCATAGTAGACAAATATTTAATATAGAACTCACATTAAGAAGAAAAAATTTAATTTTGGGACAATCATGGTTTATTGAGCTCATGGTTTAGTGGCATGTGGTTAATGTAATACCATTTAGTGGTTTTATAGAATCTTATTCTATAAAAGCAAGCACATGAATATTTGTTGACGTTGGGTTGTTAGATCTTTGGCTTGTTGGTTAGAGGATGGATTGAGCATCACTTGAAGGTTGCATATGTGATTGGAGGAAGCATGGAATGGGATGTGTGGCTACATGATTCTCATTTTCTTATTCACATGAAAGAGTACAATTGAGTTGATTGATCTACTTTAAGGCCTTGCATGGAGACTTTACAAGTGTATTGTACTCTTAGTATTGAGATAATACATTGAGTTATGTGGGTACTTTTGGAGGCCAGATTGTTAGAATATATAGGACAACTGAGAGGGGGGTGAATCAGTTGTATGTTAAAACTTTAAACCCACAAAGTATTTTCAATCATAAACCTATTAATATGCATTAGCATAACATTAACATATGAAGCAACAATGCAAACACATCCAAACACATAAGAACACCAGATTTACATGGAAACATAATAAGGGAAAAACCACAGTGAGGATTAGCTTACATATATATGAATAACAACACCAAAAATCAATAGGCCCATTGCCAAGGGCTCACTTCGTAGAAGAAAGGCTCACTACTAGAGAAAGGCTCACTACCAAGGGCTCATTGCCCAAAAGAGACAAGAAAGAAGAAGACTGTTACAAAGAGATTCACTATCTCAAAGCAATAGGAGAGATCCACCACTACCACTCCTTGCCATCCACAACCTTTGGCTCGCTGCCTCCAACAACTTCTAGCACCTAAAATGTAGACACCTTCTGCTCACTGCATTTCAAAGTCATAAGCATTTAAGTTCACACACAACTTCACTGCCCTTGATTCACATTCGCATTCTTTTCTCTACCTTGCTCCACTCAACTTCATCTTGCATTTATACCATCTACAACCAAGACCTATCTCAATTAGGTCAGTCCTAATGAAGCTTGTGCACCTCAAATGTGCAACACCAATTAGTTCGGCACTAAAGACTTCCATTGTGGAAAGAAGTGTAAGTGGACCATGTCAAGGGGTAACTACGACTGAAATCTCTATCACCAAGTTGTTCATCACATCCACAATCCATGAGGTACCTCCGTAAATGGTGCTAGTAAGCCAAGTCGACCAACCTTGAGCTAGAGAGAGACACTCCAAAGCATTTACACACCTCCCCAAAATACTCATCATCATAATAAACTTCTACAACACTGCCACAACTATCTAAATCAAAAAATGTCTTCATTATGCACATCAGGACACACTATTATTGATCACCAACACAAGAACTAAAATTGTGAAGCATCCCAAAACTAGAAACTTCAAAGGAAGGTGGATACAGATAATATAAGTACTCTCTGAGATCTCCAAGACAAGAAAGCTCAATGTAGAGAAATGCAAAGCATTCTCATTTCTCCCAGACACCCTCCTTCATAGTCAAATATTTTGTAAAACACATCTTCTACTTCTGCATGATCCAGAACCTAAAACTCTACATGTAACACCTCTGATCAATATTTCCAAACTACACAAGCATATCTTCAATTAGGAAGAAATGTGGAGCATAACACTGAGAGTACCTCTATCACATTGCACACCTTTTTATTAAACTTTCTTAAAGGCACTTGGAAACCAAGTGAAGCATCTGCTGGGAGTTGACATCAATGACAACACCAACAAGTTTCCAACAATCTCTCCCTTTGTCATTGATGGCAACACCAGCTCTTTAAAAAGCCATCAAGACCTAAAGCAATCAATCAGCAGCTCTACGACCAGTAATACTCCCCCTGAAAAAAACAACTTTTACTCTTCACACACCTCTCTACACAATGGTTTTTTAATCACTTCAACTCTCTCCCCCTTTGATATCAATGGCAAAGGTAAACAACTCTAACACTAGCAAGTATCTACTCTATCTCCACTCCTCTCACTTTTTCTAAACTCTCCCCCTTAAGGTCATAGGATATGCTCCATCTAACTACACCAACCAATAATATCACTACCTACTCCCCCTTAGAGGTAGCCTTCAACATCAGTCTAGGACCAAAAGTGTATCTTGAAATGCTTTCTGGACATATGCACACACTTATGCATCTAGTTAAGAGAAGGAGGGACAATAACCCCTAACTTCTATTGGATATACTAAAAAGTATCCTTAGGGAGAGCCTTTCTAAAGATATCTACAACTTGATCCTTGGTAGGCACATACTCCAACTTCACTTGATTCTCTACAACCTTTTCTCTTAAGAAGTGATACCGGATTGAAATATGCTTTGTCCTTGAATGCATCATTGGATTCTTTAAAATGTTGATAGCACTTGTATTGTCACATAGGATAGGAATAGGTTCATCATATGACACTTCGATATCCTTCAATGTTTGCTTCATCCATAACACGTTTCTGCAGCAAGATGCTGCTACAATATATTCTGCCTCTGCAATAGTATAATGACACTGAGTCATGCTTCTTACTTAACCATGAGACAAGTATACTTCCTAGAAAGAAAGCACCACCACTTGTACCACTTGTATTTCTTCATTTATCATAATGTAGTATTTACTTCCAAACACTCTAAAGTATTTTATAGTAGGATTTCTTCCATACCATAGTTCATATGGAGTCTTTGAACTATTGACCTTGGCTTGCACTATGTTTTGTATGTAGACTGCAATGTGAATGGATTCTCTCCAATAGATATTTGGTAGATTTTCTTCTTTCATCATTGTTCTTGTTGCTTCCTAAACTGTACTATTCTTCCTTTCCATATCTCCATTCTGCTGAGAGTCCTAGGTGCTGACAAATGCCTTTTTATTCCATGATTTGAGCCACAAAAGCAATTAAACTCATTAGAGGTGAACTCACCACCTCTGTTAGACCTCAAACACTTGACTTTCAGATTAATTTCATAGCCTTAAAAACTTTAAACTTATCTAGAGCTTCTAATTTTTCTATGAGAAAAGTTACCCAAGTCATTCTAGAGAAATCATCAATCAACAACATGAAATACCTGTCACCTTGAAATCTTCCTACTCTTGTAGGTCTGCATAGATCTGTATGCACCAACTCTAGAGGTCTGGTGGTAGAATACTCTTTGATCTTGAAATTCTTCCTTGTTTGCTTCCCAATCTGACATTCCTTACAGGTTGCATTGGTAGGCTTTGTAATTCTTGGCAGATCCCTTATAGCTTGAGTAGAATTGATCATCACTCGACAATCATAATTGATGTGACACATTCTTCTATGTCATAGCCAACTTTCATTAACTTGAATCATGAAACACATACCATTAGCAACTTTGAGCTGATATATATTTCCTTTTGTCCTTGTTCTTATAGCAATCAGAGTTCCAAAATTTTCCTTTCTGATTTCACAGCCACCATCCTGAAATACAAGGTTATATCCTCTGTAGACACATTTCTCCTATACTTAGAAGATTATACTGGAGACCCTTAACATAGAGAACATCATTTGTATTGTGCTTTCCATCAAAACTAATTGAACCTTTTCCACATATATTAGCAGATACATCATCTCCAAACTTAACAAAACCTCCATCAAACTTCTCAAGCTTCACAAACTTATTCTTATCACCTATCATATGATTTGAACACCCACTATCAATTAACCAGAGGTTCTCCTCCTCTCTTGAATGAAAAGTAGTTATCAAAGTTCCTTTGATATTGTGCTTTGTTTCTAGAGCAATTTCCTTCATACCCATTTAAGAATTAGTTCCAACATTCAAAGCCATGAACAAGCATTCATTACTTTCATCATCTAAATAGTCAGACTTATCATCAGATATGCTCTCATCTTAATTAACATAATAACTTCTCTTGAATGATTTTCCTTTGTCATGCTTGTATTTGTCATTTGAAATTTTTATTGGACATTTTGAAGGATAATAACCTATTTTTCCATAGCTGAAACATTTGAAGGTTAACTTACCTCTGTATTTTCCAGAGTGCTTTTTCAATCTACTCAAAAAAAATTCTTCCACTTCATCAAAGTCATCTAAATCAAATTCAACATTCCTTTCTGTCTTGCTAGCCTTAAAAGTAGTTTCTTTTCTTGAATCAAATGTCTTGACCAAACTCTCTTATCTCAAAAGTAGTTAAAGTACCAAACATTTGATCCCTAGAATACTTATCCAAATTTTGAGTTTCTTCAATAGTAGAAACTTTAGCACTATAAGATTTTGGAAGAGTTCTTAGTACCTTCTTTACCACTTCACTTTCCTCTAGATTCCCACCAAGACCATTGATGGAGTTGACAACTTTATCCACTCTCTGCATGTAGCTTGCAATATTTTCATCTTCTGACATCTTTAGGGTTTCAAACTTGGTCTTCAAAATCTACATTTGTGCTTGCTTGATCTTGTCATCTCCTTCATAGGTACTTGCTAGCTTCTTCCAGATCGCATGAGTAGTTTTGTAACTCATCACCTTCACTAATTCAGAATCAGAGAGACTGTTCAGAAGAGCACTCCTTTCCTTGCCATTGTTCTCATATTCTTTAATCTCATCTTCATCCTTTGGACCATCAGGAGGTATACTATATTCTTTGTCAACTATCTTTCATATGCCATATCCTAGTGAGACAAGAAAGATTTCCATCCTAGTCTTCCAAAAAGAAAAATTTGTTCCATCAAACACTAGAACCTCCATGCCTTTCCTATATGATGCAAAGCACACAGAGGAAGTGAACAACTTGTCACAAACTGTATCGGTGTGAGACCGTCTTGCGTCTCAACGATCAACTCTCATTGGCTAAACAGACCCCGTCGGCCACCTTGCTATTTCTCTGACCGATCTATCAAATCTTCCCAACAGTCAACTTCACCTTGTCTTTGGGAAGACTTCTTCCATCGACGACGTCTTCTGGCCTCCTGCCGATACCCTGATGGCGGTTATCTTTACACTCACTTTAACTGTGGCGGTTAGTCATGACCCTGTCGGCCAGACTTTGATCATCAGCGACCACTTGTGAGGCTTGGCCGATGCACCGATACCTTCAACTTCGCCCGACTACTCCCGACACTTCGATGAGACTCCAAACATTGGCAAAGCCTTAAGTCCTTCACCCAATATGCCAATGTGTTATGTTGCCTTCGGCAAGACCTCCTTCGTCGGTGAGCTCCTTGAATGTTCTCCCGACACGCTGATATACCAACTTAGTATATGCATGACATGACTTGCTACTACTAGTGGACTAATGTTTCTTTACCCTGATTTCACTGTTATGACTGGTCACCTTTTGTATCCAACGAAATGTACATTCTCAACATACATTCTCAATATACATTCTCAATATACATTCATGATATACATTCTTGATATACATTCTTGATATTCATACACGATGTTTCTTCAGTGAAACTAAAGCTGTTCCTCACCGATGAACCTCCTATCAGTCTAACACCGTTGATCAGTGTAACTTTCAAAAGCTCCCCTGAGGGTTACGTTATGCCGACGACAACTCTATAACTCTGAAACTCATAGACATTCAACAAGTACATAGAAACAGGAACTCAACAGAATAGAAGGGGTCTACACTCCTCTGCAAACACTTGATCACCATCAATTTGGCCACTGTTCTCACATAACATAGTATCATTTCAATGACTAGTCACATAGAGATGCCTAGTCAACTTATGCCAAACTCCTTGGATCCTTGGGTGTCTAATCTAGAACCATAGAAAACACAAAATACACACTATATTCCTCAATCACACTGAACATGAGAATCTTGACTTCAGTGGACAAAGGAGATATAGTCCATTTATTCACAGAACCCTAGTTGCTAGGTTTTCAGAACAATCTCTGCAAAAGAACAAAAAACTCACAAACTACTACACTTCTAGACACTAGGCTACTTCCAAATGAAAGCTACTCCAATGCCTGAACATCTCCAATCAGTTTCAGATGTTCAAGTATCCGTACAGGCCGTATAGAATGATTGTTACAAAAAATTGTTCAGAA
The DNA here is from genome assembly GCA_027924645.1 of Cunninghamia lanceolata. Taxonomy (NCBI): domain Eukaryota; kingdom Viridiplantae; phylum Streptophyta; class Pinopsida; order Cupressales; family Cupressaceae; genus Cunninghamia; species Cunninghamia lanceolata. The sequence continues at coordinate 6,342,315 of BSBN01000205.1, forward strand.
CAAAACAGAGTTTCAATACACCCAAAAAAACTAGATCTTCATTCATTCATGCTCTTCCCTTCCAATTACATCCAACTCCTTCACCTATAGAAGGCTTAGAACATCAGTTACATTCCTCCAACTGTGCAAAACTGATTTTAAAGACAGTTACCCGTTGGGGTTCTCCTCTCACAAGAAAACTGTATGTTTTCCTTGTGTTATTACATCAAACTTGACCAAAACATGGTCTACATAGGTCTAGTGACCAAATTGATAAAAAACCTTATTACAAACATGATGTGGCTTAAAAGCCTTATTGAAAACATAAACGAAACATGACTCCTGCACCATAGAGAAGGTGCTCCTGCACCACTATGCACCATCCAGATCTACCTCAAGTGGTTAAGCTTCTTCAGGGAACTTGGCTCTGATACCAATTGTTAGAATGCATAGGACAATTGAGAGGGAGGGTGAATCAGTTGTATGCTAAAACTTTAAACCCTCAAAGTAATTTCAATCATAAGCCTCTTAATATGCATTAGCAAAATGTTAACATATGAAGCAACATTGCAAACTCATCCAAAATTAGAACACCAGATTTACATGGAAAACCTAATAAGGGAAAAACCACGATGAGGATTAGCTCACATATATATATGAATAACAACACCGAAAATTAATAGGCTCACTGTCAAGGGCTCACTGCCTAGAAGAGAGAAGAAAGAAGAAGACTATTACAAAGAGATTCACTATCTTAAAGAAATAGGAGAGATCCACCACTACCACTCCTTGCCATCCACAGCCTTTGGCTCACTACCTCTAGCAACTTTTGGCACACTAAAATGTAGACACCTTCTGTTCACTGCATTTCGGAGTCATAAGCATTTAAGTTCACACACAACTTCACTGCCCTTGATTCACATTCACATTATTTTCTTTACCTTGCTCCACTCAACTTCGTCTTTCATTTATACCATCTACAACCAAGACCTATCTCAATTAGGTTGGTCGTAATAAGGCGTGTGCACCTCAAACGTGCCACACCAATTAGGTCGACAATAAACACTTCTGCGGTGGAAAGAAGTGTAAGTGGACCTTGTCAAGGGTTAACTAGGACTCAAATCTATATCACCAAACTGCTCATCACATCCACAATCCATGAGGTACCTCCGCAAATGGCGCTAATAAGCCATGTCAGCCAAACCTGAGCTAATGACCATATCCATGCTTATCCAAGTCCAAGAACATCATGCAGACTAGAGAGAGACACTCCAAAGCATTCACACACATTCCCAGAATACTCATCATCATGATCATAAACTTCTACATCACGGTCGCAACCGTATGAATCAAAGAATGTCTTCATTATGCACATTAGGACACACTGTTACTGATCACCAACACAAGAACTCAACTTGTATAGAATCTGAACACTGGAAACTTCAAAGGAAGGTGGATACAGATAATATAAGCACTCTCCCAGGTCTGCAAGATAGGAAAGCTCAATGCAGAGAAATGTAGAGCATTCTCATTTCTCCTAGACACCTTCCTTCACTATCAAATATTCTATCAAACACATCTTCTGCTCCCGCACAATCCAAAACCTAAAACTTTGGATACAACACCTCTGATCAATACTTCCAAGCCGCACATGCATATCTTCAATTAGGAAGAAATGAGGAGCATAACACTGAGAGTACATCTATCACATTGCACACCTTTTTATCAAATCTTCTCAAAAGCACTTGGAAACTAAGTGAACCATCTACTGGGAGTTGACATTAATGACAACACCAGCAAGTTTCCAACATAGGTGATGCAGATGCAGGAGCATCAAGTGGTGTAAGGGCAATCTTGCATCACCTAAAAAAGATGTGTTTCAAAATTGTTGATGTTCTTTCCATTTCTTTTCAAAATTTGTGGTTTTGGTTCCATAATCGCTTGAATAATGATGTAGAACTTTTAGTTTTTCTAAATTGCTAAAAATAGCAACCTGCTATTTTTAGAAAGTTTGCATTTGGGCATGAAATGAAGTGAAATTTTATAGGAAGCTACATAACTGAAAAATAAGACCTTTGGTGAAAGAATCATGCAAATATCATTTGCGAGCTGAAAGATATTAAAGTTTTTGTTTCCTGAAAAATGCTTGAAAATTATTCAAACTCAGGTTTGAGGCACTAAATGGCCCCGTACGAGCCTGAAAATGACTAGAACCGGTAAACTGGGTTCTTAGTGCGTAGATCACTCCGCAAGCTTTCTGACACATAAAACAATTCATCAATCAAACACCTAGATCAAAAGTTATGGCTTCCGACCTATATTTGGAGGGAGATGCAAATTTTGAAATTAAGTTGTTGGCCGCCAAAAAGGCTATTAATAACCATTTTTGGGAACCCTGGGCAGTAGTAGAGTTAAGGGGGAAAGTGTAGAGTCAAGAATAGGTGGGAACATAGAAACCCTAGTTGATTTAGGGTTACAGAAGGCTGATGATTCTAGAGTCTTGTGATAAGAAGCTGTAATGTGTTGCATCCTGTGGAAGGTTGATTCCTCTAATTGTGTTTGAGCTTCTGTAATGTAATAATTTGTCCAAATCAATAAAGAAAGTTCTATTTTCTATGTACCATTTCTATTTTTGTGTTTTATGATTTACCCCCTTCATTAAGTGGTATCAGAGCAAGGGTTCCTAAGTGTGTAGATAGATCGCCGACCATGAGGCAGTTTGCACCAAGACCTAAAGTTGTGGGTTTGCTACGGAGATCAAGATACCTTCACAAAGAAATTGTATTGGGAGGAATGCTTTGACGAAAGAGTGTTTTAGAGCCCTGCAAAGGCAAATCAATGCATTGCAAGAGGAGCTATGAAGAGGGTTTGAGCTGAGAACAAGAGAAGAAAGCAAAGATGAAGCTAAAGAAGAGCTATCTGAGGAAGAACAAGAAGCTGCAAGTGATCCTATAGAAGTTAGGTTTTCGAAGGCCATTTTGAAGATTGGAAAGAGGCCCAGGATCAAAATTTCTACATATTCTGGAGATTTGAATCCAGAACAACTTATTGATTGGATCAATGACATGGAGGAGTATTTCAAGTATAAAGATGTGGAGGACCCAGATCGGGTTAGGTTTGTAAAAACAAATTAGAAGGGCCATGCCAGTATTTGGTGGAAGGAGGTCCAATTAGAGAGGAACAGAAGAGGAAAAGGAAAGATCACTAGATGGGATCAGATGGTGGAGAACTGAAGAAGCAGTTCATTCTTGTGGACTATGAGATGGAGCTGCTAAAGAAGCTGTAAGGACTGAAGCAAGGTAACAAGTCTATTAAGGAGTATACAGAAGAGTTTTATAAAATTACTATCAGGACAGGCCATGTAGAGCCCAACAAGGAGAAGGTAGCCCATTACATTAATGGGTTAAGGCCAAGTATTCAAAAGGAGTTGAGCCTGGTCAGAATGACCACCATAGAAGATGCGTACCAGTTTTCCCTTAAGGTGGAAGAGAAGCTGAATAAAAAATTTGACAACAAACAAAGGGGAAGAGGTCAAGGCAGGAGGACTGGTGGAAGGTCCTATGGAGACCAAAATGAAGATCCAAAGAGAAGTGAAGAAGCTAGAGCCAATCAAAATCAAAGAGGAGATAATGCATACCACCCTCATGACCAAAACAATAGTGAGCAAAGAGGAAGAGGAAGAGGTAGACCTGGGCAAGGACCTAGAAGAGGAGGTTTCAGAGGAACCTGTTTCCAATGTGGAGAAGAAGGGCATTGAGCATACGAGTGTCCACAACATCAAGGAAGGAAAAATAGAAAACCTAAAGGTAATGCATGAGTTGTACATGTAGATGAAGATGCACAGTTTGAGGATTGTGAAGATGTTGAAAGGGGAAAAACCCTAGTTGTCAAAAGAACTTTGTTGAATGAGGAGAAAGAACCCAATCAGAGGAAGCGTTTATTTCGCACAAGGTGCAAATGTGAAGGTAAGTGTTGCGATATTATTATTGACAGTGGAAGCACTAATAATCTTGTTTCAAAGGAGATGGTTGACAAGTTAAAGTTGACAAGAAGAAAGCATCCGCATCCATATCGAATTGCATGGTTGCAGAAGGACCATAGAGCTTTAGTCAATGAGCAGTGTTTAGTGAAATTCAAGATTGGTGACTACCATAATGAGGTGCTGTGTGACATCATACTGATGGATGCATGTCATATGTTATTGGGGAGGCCATGGCAGTATGATAGGAGTGTTGTCCATGATGGTCGTGCAAACACATATTCCCTAACAAAGGATGGAGTTTGTCATAAATTGAAGCCCTTGAAGGAGGTGGAAGAAAAGGTATGTATTACTGCCAAAATTTGCTTGGTAGATGGTAGAATTTTTTTGAGGGTATGAAGCATGAGCGTCATTGCTTTGCATTGATTCCTAAGATTAGTCAAGAGAAATGTGAAGATGTACCAGCAGAAGTCTCAGATATCTTAGAAGAATTTCAGGATATTATCTCTGATAATGTACCAGAAGGTTTACCACCAATAAGGAAGATAAGTCATCAAATGGACTTGATACCAGGAGCCAATTTACTGAATAAGGCAACCCACAAAGTGACCCCTACAGAGAGTGAAGAGATAAACAGACAAGTTCAAGAGCTATTAAGGAATGGTCTGATAAGATAGAGCCTAAGTCCATGTGTGGTACCTACAGTACTAGCACTGAATAAAGATGGAGAGTGGAGAATGTGTACAGATTCTCGAGCCATCAGTTCAAGATCACAATCAAGCACATATTTCCACTACCTAGAATGGATGATATAATGGATTGTTTGAGTGGAGCCAAGTACTTCACGAAGATTGATCTGAAGAGTGGGTATCACCAGATTTGAATCAAAGAAGGAAATGAATGGAAGACAACCTTCAAGACAAAGGAGGGTTTGTATGAGTGGTTAGTCATGCCATTTAGGCTAACCAATGCACTGAGCACATTAATACGGCTCATGAATGAGGTACTGAAAGAATTTTTGGGAATTTTTGTTATTGTCTATTTAGATGATATTTTAATTTTCAGTAAAACTTCGGATGAGCATCTGATGCATATCAGAAGAGTTTTAGAGAAGCTGAGGGAGGAGAAGTTGCTAATTAATCTGAAGAAATGTAGTTTTCTAAAGAAGGAGTTGGTATACCTAGGATTTGTTGTCTCAGAGGAAGGTCTTAAGATGGACCCAGAAAAAGTAAGGGCTATCATTGAATGGCCTACACCAAGGAGTGCCACAGAGGTACAATCTTTTCATGGTTTAGCAAGTTTTTATAGAAAGTTTATCAGAAATTTTAGTAGCATTTGTGCACCCCTAACTAAGACAACAAGAGGGGATAGAAAAGAGTTTAGATGGACTAAAGGAGTAGACAAAAGCTTTGATACATTGAAGCAGAAAGTTACAGAGCAACCTGTTTTGGCACTTCTAGATTTTAATAAGGTATTTCAGGTAGATTGTGATGCTAGTGGTAGTGCTATAGGAGCTGTTTTGAATCAAGAAGGTAAGCCCATTGCCTATTTTAGTGAGAAGCTTAATGATGCCAAGAAAAAAGTATTCTATTTATGATCAGAAATTTTATGCAATAGTTCAGGCTTTGAAGAAATGGAGACATTATTTGTTGCCAAAAGAGTTTGTTTTATATACTGATCATCAAGGTTTGCAGTATCTTAATAGTCAAGGGAAGTTGAACCAAAGGCACTTAAAATGGGTTGAGTTTTTGCAGAGCTATACTTTTGTTTTGAAGCACGGGAGTGGGAAGTCCAATAGATTTGCAGATGCCTTGAGCAGAAGGCAAAATTTGTTGACAAAAATGAAGATAGAGTTTGTCAGGTTTGATGAGCTTAAAAGTTTGTATCTTGAATATGCAGATTTTGCAGAGGCTTGGAAAGATTGTCTAGAACCTGTTACATTGGACAGGACAAAATGGTTGGATTTCAGAATCTAAGATGGCATGTTGTTTAAATAAAGCCATTTGTGCATTCCGAGGAGTTCCATGAGAGAGAACCTGATTAAGAAGAAGCATAGTGGAGGATTGGCCAGACACTTTGGTCGAGATAAGACCATTGCTATTGTTGGTGAAAATTATATTGGCCATAGTTATAGCAGGATGTGAGGATATTTGTGTAGAGTTGCAGAGTATGTCAGATGGTGAAAGGAGCAAGTCAAAATACAGGTCTATATCAACCACTACCTATACCAAAGAAGCCATGGGATGATATTAGTATGGATTTTGTTCTTAGTTTACCAAGGACACAGAGAGGATATGATTCCATTTTTGTGGTGGTCGACAGATTCTCAAAGATGGTATATTTTATTCCTTGCAAGAAGACTAATGATGTTGTTCATATTGCTGAATTATTTTTCAGGGAGGTGGTGAGATTACACGGTCTACCAAAGAGTATCATTTCAAATTGAGATACCAAGTTTGTTGGTTATTTCTGGAGGACATTGTGGAAGAAGTTGAAGACAGATTTAAAGTTTATTTATGCACACCATCCACAGACTGATGGATAGATTGAAGTGGTGAATAGGAGTTTGGGTAACCTGCTATGATGCTTAGTAGGAGATAAGCCCAAGGGATGGGATTTTATTTTACCACACGCATAATTTGCTTACAACAATTCTATCAATAGGAGTATTGGTAAATCACCATTCCAAATTGTATATGGCAATAGCCCAAGAAATGCTTCTGAGTTGAGGAAGATAGACAAAGGAGAAAAGACAAGTGCTAAAGTCGAAGACTTAGCAGAACATCTAAAGAATTTGCATGAAGAGGTGAGAAAGCACATTAATAAGATGAATATTTAGTACAAGGATAAGAAAGATTAGAAGAAGAGATATAAGGAGTTCTAGGTAGGAGATGAAGTCATGGTTCACATGAGAAAAGAAAGGTTCCTAATTGGAACATACAATAAGCTAAAAATGAAAAAATTTGGACCATGCAAAATTTTGAAGAAACATGATTTAAGAAATGCATATGAAGTAGAGATGTTGAGTGGGATCAACATTTCTCCTGTTTTCAACATTACTGACTTATCAGAATATTATGAAGGTGGAACAGAGGATGGACCAACAAAAGAACAATGGAGTATTCCGGCATCTACTTCAACTAAAGAGATAGAAGAGATCTTGGATAGCCGTGTGGGAAGAAGTACTCGAAACAAGCAATATGAAGAATATCTGGTGAAATGGAAAGGAAGGCCTGTTGAAGATTCTTCTTGGTTGTCTAAGGTAGACATTGACCATTTGGGTTTTCCTCACACAAGCACATGAGACGTGATAGGGTCACTTCTCAAATTACCCTAGGTGTCTAATGTAGGAGCATCCAGTGGTGTAAGGGCAATCTTGCATCACCTAAAAAAAATGTGTTTCAAAATTATTGATGTTCTTTCTATTTATTTTCAAAATTTGTGGTTCTGGTTCCATAATCGCTTAAATAATGATGTAGAACTTTAAGTCTTTCCAAACTGCTAAAAATAGCAACCTGCTATTTTTAGAAAGTTTGCATTTGGGCATGAAATGAAGTGAAAATTTATAGGAAGCTACATAACTGAAAAATAAGACTTTTGGTGAAGGAATCACGCAAAGATCATTTGTGAGCTGAAAGATATTAAAGTTTTCGTTTCCCAAAAAATGCTTGAAAATTATTCAAACTCAGGTTTGAGGCACTAAATGGCCCCGTACGGGCCTAAAAATGGTTGGATTTAGCAGAGCAAGTTCTTAGTGTGTAGAGCACTCTGTGAGCTTTCCGACGCATAAAAAGGTCCGTTAATCGGACACTTGGATCAAAAGTTATGGCTCCCAGAAGTTGACCTATATTTGGAGGGAGATGCAAATTTTGAAATTAGGTTGTTGGCTGTCAAAAGGCTATTAATAACCATTTTTGGGAACCCTGGGCAATAGTAGAGTTAAGGGGAAAAGTGTAGAGTCAAGAATAGGCGGGACAACAGAAACCCTAGCTGATTTAGGGTTACAGAAGGCTGATGATTCCAGAGTCTTGTGATGGGAAGTTGTAATGTGTTGTAGCCTATGGAAGGTTGATTCCTTTGATTGTATTTGAGCTTCTGTAATGTAACAAGTTGTCCAAATCAATAAAGAAAGTTCTATTTTCTATGTACCATTTCTGTTGTTGTGTGTTTTATGATTTACCCCCTTCATCAATAGGTTTTCCCCTTGAAAGGGTTTTCCCAAGGTACATCTTATGTTATATTGTGGGTATGCTTTGTTATTCTTTTACATGTAGATTCTAAATATTTATCTTGTATTGTCTCTCATGACCTGGGTATGTGGAAATGGTATATTTTTCTACAATTTGCTTTCACTCCACCTTCTAATGTTATTATCTCTTGCTACTTAGCAGTTTTGTTTTTTGTTTATCTCTTTCGATTTGTCATTTAAGGATTGGCCTTGCTTAGAATTTAGGGTGTGACTATTTTTCCCACCTTTTTCCTTATGGATATGTGTAATTAAAAATTTTATACAAATTAATATAAGAAACTTATTTATTTTAAAAAATAAATATTTGGAGTTCTAGCACCTTTCGGATCTACTCAACCACCTAGGAGTGTATCTTGTACTATGAGAAAAACCCATATGGATGATTTGTTCACATAGCTAAAGCTACTTCTTTCCTCCTTCTCAATGGATGGATTAGACTCCTTTGTCACATAAAATGACTACTAGTTCATATGTATGGCCCTCCCATGCATAAGGTGGTATGAAGATCAATTCTACTATGCCTCGACCTCCTAGTTTGAGGGTGTTGGTGCCACTTGCAATCTAAGACTCCTAAAATAACAAGGCTCCTAATCCTCCCTATAGAAAACCCTTCAAGTGAGTTGTAAATAGTCTCCACATGTTCTATCTCCCCTTCCATTTGTTAAGATTGTGCTTGCCTAACAAATTTACATCTTATTAAATATTTTTTTATTTCTAACATATGTTTTGATAACTTTTCCGTACCAACCAAATATATTTAATAATAAACAGAACTTCTAGAAGGAATGAATAATTCTTGATGGTAGTAAAGGAGTTTTAAAGCTAACGGATATATTGAAAATTTTAAAGGAGGACTTATAATAAAATGGTAGTCTAGAAAAACAGGAATTGACTTTAGTGATCCATTTGGTCCTTTTAAGAAATAGATACGTTCAGACTTGCTAATAGTCCTCAAATCTCCACCTCTTTTAAACCAATTTCCTTTTTCGACACCATCAAAACTGAAGATGGAGACGTTTTCGTTAGAGTCAGCGTAAAGAATTGAAGGGTTGTTTGGATTAGCACAGCTTGATCGTATATCTCTTTCTCTTTACGTTTCCCAAAAATGGAACCTTTGCAGGCACAGTATAAGCCAAACATCTTGATAAGTTAAGCCACAATAAGGTAAATTGTTCTGACAATTAAAACTTTATAATCTAAAATCCCAACATTTGTGAATTTCTACTTTGCGCATGTAGTTTATAAACTTTTGAGCTACATGCAAAGGCCGAAGACATTCAACATTTTATGTTTCTTTAACATATATTTTAAAATAAATTGACAATAATAATAATTTTGTTTTCACAAAAATAGTAATCAATCACCACATTACAAGGAAACCGTAAACTTTTTTTCAAAAATTCTAATATTGCAAGGAAAAAGCTTAGATTATTATTCTTAACAGCCATGAGAATAACAATACTTTTAGTTTCTCTGTATACACATTCTACTATTTCATATAATCTGCCGAAATTGACATTGTCAAATCTAAGTTGATATCACTTTCTGCTTCAAAGCCATCATGAATTCGAATTGGTCTACCATGATTTATTGGACATGTATTCATTGTTTCAGTCTCAATTGTAAGAGTTAAATTATTGTCAATCAGATCACATTGTTTTCTACTCTCTTGAGAAGTATCTGCTTTTCCACTTTCTTGACTTAGTCTTTCTGCCAATGATAGTTCTGAAGGGACCCTCCTTAGCAATGGTTGTTGAATCTTTCTTTGTTGACACTGTTCATTTGATAACAATAAACGAAACAAATTCTCAACCCCATTGGCCTGTCAAAGATAAACAACAAAATGATGAGAATCTGTCAGTAAAATTATTACATTCAATTCACACATCTGGAAGGCAAGACTTTTGTTAGTATATGTATCAAAGAGAGAGACTGCCCTAATAAATCTAAAACCCTTGAACAACAACAGCCCATTTCAAAAACCTTTTTGTTACAAAAGTATATAATATACCAAACTTCGAGAAGGAATATAATTATAATTGTTAGAAAATCCGAATAGAGTTCAAATGTCACCTTCAAATGTGTCTGTGATGGTGTAGAGTTCAAATTTCCTTGGTTGTAAAATTCAGTTGCAAAAGGTTCTCCTGCTGTTATAAATTGCTCTGAAAACATGGATGTTTTTTTCTTCTTTCGAAATGCATTTCTTATAATCTTAATCATGTCATTTTCTGCATAGCCTTTAAACTGAGGAATATCACAGTGGGTCAAAACTGAACTATCTCGTACTTTTTCATTTTGTATACATTCTACATAATTTCTGCCGGTTCTTGCATGCTGTTCTACTGAAGTACTTTCTTCTAGACTTGTAGTTGTTTCACCCGCCATGTCAAAAGATTCGGATGCTTCAGTCCATGACCTGTAAAAATTACAGGGCAATGAATGTGGAGAGATGATGACATATCTGAGCTAAACAATATGATTTCCCCTAATTTGTTGACAAAAAGTCCTAATATATTATGGGAAATCAGTTTACAATGGTTAATATCTAAGCTAAGCTATATGATTCTGCTGTATTTTCATATTAAAAAGACCTACCTTCCCTGAAAATCAGATGTGAAAGATCATGAAAAACATGGCTAATGATTACCTTTTGGGTGAACGTTGATAAGCACAGTTGTTTGTAAGATATTGACCATTGCAACCCCTTATTTGCTGCTTTGGAAGGCTTCTACACACCGACTCTGCAATGAGTTACACCCCCCACAAAAATTGAATATTCCTAAGATGGCTAATGGACATTAGAATTCACAAACAAAGGATTCACAATGTTACTGAATAAATCCACTAGGATGGATTGTAAAGGGGCTAATAATAGTTAACTACCATAATTTTCTTCATCCTTCTTGGTAGATCGATACATCTGCATCAAATTGGAAAGAGACTTATTTTAATAGAGTTTTTGTTATTATAACTAAAAACTCTGTCCTCTGCACAACTTTTAAGAAAAAAAGACAAAGACAGATTACTATTACATGGATGCAAACTGACCTGAAGGTGGCTTTTAACATGGGATATCTGAAGCCCTTTTATATTCATCATCTCAAGGATTAGCTTTGGAGTTGCCTCTGCAAGAAAGAAAAAGCTTTCTGATGTTACCCACTTAAATAAGGAGCTTATTTAGAATTCTATCATATGAGATCAAGTTATATCCTGAAGATGAATTGTGTGGAGATGCAGCAAGACTTGTAAATAATGGCAAAATGCATGTTAACAAAAACTTACTATCTCGTCCTCCAAGGTGTTCTACTGCATTCACAAAAGACTGATGGAGATGAGGAGTCCAGCGAAGACGAGGAACCATAGAGCGTATGTATTGTCTTACTGGTCCTCTTCCTTCATAGCTTCCCATTTTAAGAAAAAATAAAATAGTTCTATATATCAGCACATAAATAGTGAACAGAGAGCCCTCAAATAGGGCAGAAGAGACACAAAGTAGCCTAAAAATAGGTGCCTCGAGAATGGTAACTCTCTGCGTCTTTTACATAGATTTTTAACTGGATCATTAAATTCAATTCCGATATGAGGATTTCAGCTCTGCTCTGTAAACTATTACAAATTTCATCCGACAGTAATGAAGTCCCAAACAAGAACAATCAAATGGCGCCCAATCTTAAAAGGATTTGAACTCTTTTAAGCAGAGTCTATCTTCTTGAATTCAGAAGCCAATTTGGTCACTTCTTGAACATCTTTTCTCCTCCTCTTGCAACAAAAGATGATCTTGGTGACACCTAACTTTTGACCTTTAATCCATCCATGTCAGGCGCCTAGAATAGTGGCACTACATACCATTTTGGATTCAAACCTTCATTTTTTTGGATCCAAAAGTCCAATTTGCTTGAGAGGAAGGTACACAGCAGGCCAAGATCAACGCTCATCTCTGTTCAAATAAACTAAGTCCGGGCTCTGCAATTTGATCTTTATAGATAAAGATAGTCAACTATGGATGGGATTCTCGAGGCTAAAATCCCATTCATTCCATTCCAACACCAGAGAAAATCATGCAACCTGATGTAAAATCTCTCCCCGCTTTCACATCTTTTCCTGTGGGAGGCTTCAGCAACACCTGTCTTTCTTGGGATTTTATGTCTGGCTTTTTCCTACAAGTGAAAATAGGTATATAAATTTAATTGTAAATTATTGAATGCCAGCACTGAAAAGGCTAATAATTGCAATGCTGTGCCAATGAACGTAGCCCTATATTATGCAAAATGTGTCGGGAAGAATCTTTTCCACTTTTCTATTTTTGAATTGAAAGTTTATGGATCAAAACAGAATTTTTTTTTAAACAAATTGACTTTAATACTAATTCTTTTTTAGCAATTGGCTGAATCCAAACTATACTACAAAGTACAAAGTGCAAATTTATATGTTTGTTGGGATTACAAAATATTATTTTGGCTTAGATTTCAAATACTCACTTTCCACCAGAAAAACTTTTCAAATAGGCGAAGAACGTGAAATTTTTTGAGCGGGTCTTTCGCTACGGACGTTTGCCGTTCATGATCACGTTAAATTATAATAATAATAATGGCGAACTCTGTGGTGTGGGCAGATAGTACCCTGATCTGGTTGGTAAAGAGATTGATATGTTTGGTTCGTATGGAAGTGGTTTGAGGTGATTTGACATTGAGTTAGATGCATTTTCAGGCTTTCTTGTTCAAAGTCGTAGTTTTGCGTGCAGAATAACATCTTTTGCGTGGTCTATTTGAGACCTAAACTCTCTTTGTTTTGTTTTGTGTGTGTAATTAAATGCCCAACCCTTTTTAAAGAGTAATATTTTGGGAAAATATAAAGTAGGAAATTGCAATTGGCCTTCAAGGTATCAAGCTCTCATTTTGTGGTCCATAAGTTATTCTCTTTTATTTTTTAAAGAAATGAAAATAAAATATTTAATAAAATTTGGTTCAATGAATATAAGAAGTAATGTAATTTAAATAATTTAATTGAGTTGTGGTAAGTTATGTATTAGAATTTGGAATATATAGGTTGGTTCATAATGGTTAGTGAAGTTAGAAATAATGTTTGAATTTAAATTTGAATATTAAAAGTTTAAGGTTTAGATATGTGAGTGCAAAAGTAACTTAGGTCAAGCTCACACCTATACACCTACATATCTCATCTAAGGTGATGAATGGTAGGTCAAGTAATTAATGTGCACATAATGAAATGGAGATTTAACGTAAATAGAGTGCATTTAAATAACCTATTTGACCTACACTAAATCATACCCTCAAGATTAAGCAAAGGACATGCAAACATTGTTAAAAACTAGAAGGTTGTCACCAACACAAGTCCTTGTTGCACCTAAGTGGATGTGCTCAAAGGATTTTTGATGTTGTTGAGAGGGTGTTGGTTGCTCAAACTAGCAACATAACAATGTATTCAAGTGAGTGATAAAAAGAACCCATATGATGAGTTATTTATAGATTTGGAGGATGGAGGATCAATAGATGAGATCTATTCTTGGAATCAGTGGCTAGGGTTGGGTGAGTGGCAGGATGCATGAGAGGCCACCAAGTGTCACCTTGTGATTGGTGCACATGACAAGGCCGATAATCCAAGGGATTTGGAGGACTAATATTTTCTAGGAGAAGATGGAGGGTGGAAATCCAAAAAGTCATTTTTTAGAGTCATGTGCACACATGGAGCCTTGTAAAACGTTGAGCCATGTGTAAGGTTGATTGCCTAATCATGCTTTTCATTGTGCAATTGCTTAATTAGTTGATTAAACCAAATAATGATTGAGGGAGGGGAAATAGGATAAATTAAAAAAAAATGTACGTATTTAATTTTTGGTAGAATGATGAAGGGATGACTGACTTAATTAAATAGATGTTGATTTATTTAACTAAAGGCTGAAACATTAGAAGAAAGTTGAATAGGATTAATTAGTTAAATAAATTATTGAAATTTATTTATTTAATGCTAGGAAGATTATTGAATTTATTAATTATAAAAAAATGGTTTATTCAATTAATATTAAAAGGATGGGTAGATTGGTTAATTAAATAAGTAATTTGTTTAATTAACTTTAGAGAAATATATGTGGAATGAATATGGTGATGTTAAGACATGGTCAAATTTAGGTGTCTACAATTTTCCCCTCTTTGAGATGGTGTTATGACTAAGAAGTAATAGAACTTAAAAGAAAGATAAAACATAGTGATTTTTAAAAGGGATTCTCTAACCATTCGAAGGATGGGTGACTAAGAGGAATGAGGTAGCGATGCCCCCTCGAGAGGATAGGCAGGTTTGAAGGACATAGCTGTGCTCTTGAAATGGATGAAAAATATGTTAGGAACGATGCTTTATGATGAATGGAAAAGAAAGTTAGGGATAAAAGCATATCTTAATAATGGATGGAAGGGATTGAGGGATAATAGATAGAAGTAGGTATAGGATGAATGTTGAGGATGAGAAGATTAGTGTGAAATGGAGGAGAGGAAGATGTGAATGGATGGGGTGGATGAGAGGCATGCTAGTCAGTTGAGCAACTTGGTGTTTGATGTAGCACTTGATGTTTTCCACTAGAGTATAAAGACTATGATGACGATGTGTCTTGTGTACAAAGGACCGACTCAAAAGAAAAGATAAAAATGAGCATATGTCGTATGGCACCATGATGTCATTGTGGTGATATGGTGTAAGGACTATTACAGATGCTAAAATAAAAAATAAAACATATAAGAAAGCAAGAATGCATGCACAAATGACACAAGGACAAAACAAATTTTACCCTTGCTCAAGCTAAAAACTAATGATTGATTGATGATGACAGTGATGTTGATGTGGGAATGATATATCTTAAGAAAAGCACAATGATTGGGAATGATATATCCTGATGATGAGTTTATTTGAGCTGATCAAGGTTTGAAGCAAGGCTAGGAATACAACTAATAGATGTTTTTGTATAATGTGTAATATTGGTTAGTAAGACTTGCATGAATTAAGGATTGCTTGCATATGGATGGACTACTTTGGGATTGCTTGGGATTATTGCCTTGGATTGTGGTTGGGTAGCCCTTTGCTTGGAACCAATGACAAGGGAAAATTAAGTCTAAAGATAAGGAT
This sequence comes from Cunninghamia lanceolata, assembly GCA_027924645.1. Taxonomy (NCBI): domain Eukaryota; kingdom Viridiplantae; phylum Streptophyta; class Pinopsida; order Cupressales; family Cupressaceae; genus Cunninghamia; species Cunninghamia lanceolata. The sequence continues at coordinate 6,357,653 of BSBN01000205.1, forward strand.
GGAGGGAGGATTGGATGGAATGATTGAGGGATTATCAATAATGCATGGGATGGTTGGGGATTTGTGATGGATGGATGGATGGATGGAGGGGATCAAGATGTGATCTCCAAGGACTGCATCACATAGGAATAACATGCCCCACTCTAGATATGCAACTCATGACACTATGATGTAATGCTTGTGATGATATATTATAGGATGTGTTGCAAAAGATTGGGTATACCAAGAGGTGTCTAAAGCATGATTCAACATTATGCCCCTATCATTATCAAGTTTAGAAGTGATAAGGGAGGATGGATTGGGGAGATAATGGGATAGATATATAGATATAATGGACGGGTAGGATAGGATGGGAGTGATAGGATAGGAATGATAGGATGGGATAGGCTTGCCCTCAAGTGGTAGGGTACTCCTAGATAGTAGATTTACACATGATTCCTAAGAATGGGTTTTCATCATGGTACTTGTCCAAGGTACCATGAGAATGGTTTTCACCATTGGACAATTTTTATCTTGATTGTTTTTTAAAAATTTTAAATTTTTGAATGTCGTTGATTTTAGATCTGGATGTTGGGATGGAATGGATGGATTTATATTAGGATTAGAATAGATAGATTTGGATTAGGATTAGGATGGATGGATTTGGATTGAGGATTTTTATATTCAAGCATCTATTTCCATGGTGAGATGATAGGATCCCATTCTGAATAACTATTGTACATGGACTGTGTTGGTTGCATTGCATTTAGTAGATGTTGGTAAGAAACCTTATTAATTTGGCTTCTTCAACTATAGAGATGGTACCATTGTATCTTTGATGTTAGAGGATGCTGCCAAGGAAAATCGAATTGGAGGCAAGTTGGATGGAGGATGGATGGATTATGCTTAAGCTTGGATTAAATGGATGTGATTAGGCATGAGGAAATTGCATGGGACCAATGAGAATTAAGACCAACATTTGCACACATAATGCAATGTATTCTACAATTAGGTTTGCCATATATTAGATGATGGATTGTGAATCTTTGAAATCCAATTTGGGATTTTGGGTGTACAGGGGATGTGGGACTTTTGGATTGGTGGTTTGGGGATTGGGATGGGGCATTCTTGGATTTTCAATTTTGAAATTTAGAATGAGAATAGACTTAGGATTGGAATGTTTGGATTTGTATTTAGGATTGTTTGATTGGATTTTGGATGGTGGATAGGGATTTTTTAGATTTGGAGATGGGATTAGCTTTTGAAAATGTGGATTTGGATGGTCCACTTGGATTTATTTCTTCTCTTTTCTTTGGGACACACATTGTTTTTGTGTTTCCTTTTGATGGGTGGAACCATTTCTCCATTTTGATCCATTTTGAGTTTTTTACCTAATTTTGATTTGATATTACATGTTAATGCTTTGTGACATGGTGATAATTAGATTCTTGTATGTATTTTTCTTGATATGGTTGTGCATCCAAATCACTTCTAAAGTTGATGGTATGGTCCCATAGACAGATATGATCTTGGAATCCAATGAATTTTGTGAAAGCTTCATCATTTTAGAATAAACTTAATGATGTGTGCATTCATTCATCTTGATCGATGATTTTATGTGATGGATGGTTAAGGTTGGTGATATGGATAGTGGTGTTGATGAAATAATTGGTGGTAGTAAACTCATTGTAGAAGTGATGGGAGGAACTTATTTTTATGTTGCAAGAAGCATCCTTAGGATTTACAGAGGTGTTATCAATGTCTTTAGATTGTGCAACTTGATATTTGTAGTTATTTCCATAAAATCCTTGATTTGCATACACATGTATGGGCTCCAAAATTCCTTTCTCATGAAAGCCTAATCATTGGCCTTGATAATTCATATTTTGACATATTCAATTTGCAATGGGATACTTATTTTTTTAGAAACAAGATGTGAAACTATTTTTAGATAGGAAGGAAATTGTTGTAGTTTGAATTTCCTCTGCTGTGAGAAAACTAGATTAGATAAAGGTGGTGGCACCAAGGTGATAAGATTGTGGTTGGGGGATGGTATTGATAGGGGTACTTTGATCTTGTGGGCATATAAGATCATGAAAGGTATTAGCTTGGATGATTGGATCTTGGTTTGATTGGGAATAAGGTTTGGCACACACTAGATCAAGCTCTTGACATATCCTAATTTTCTTGGATGACACTTGATGGAGGAGTGTGATTTTTCTTCAACATCATCAAGACTAATTATTGTATGGATAAACTCTTCTAGGTGTGCATATGGATGGGTGAAGTATTTTTTATGCTTAAGGATTTGGGATTTTATGGATTTGTAGAAAGATCGACACTTATTTTCCTTATAGGTAGAATTGTAGGATGATGGCATTAGGAGGTTGTTGGCTACTTTTGATAGACTTGGGGTTGATGATTGCATTATTGACAACATGCTTTATATGCACTAAAGTGGGAGGGTATTGGATTAGTGGGGCTACATGATTGCACAACTTTTCTTGTGCACTTTTGGTTAGGATTCTTTTTTAGTAGTCTTTGGAGGAAATCCACTAGGGAAACATTGTATGAGGGAGCATTTGATTGAGGATGGTAGGTTTGAAATAATGGGTGGGTGGAGTGATGGGATGGTTTAGATTGCAAGGGTTTTTAAGATGAAGGGCTTACATAGGTGGTGGATGCTCCAAGGTGCTTGTATGAGGTGAGAATTTAAGATATGGATTGGTGATGAGGGAGTTGGACTAGAGTGGTGTCTCCCTTATCAAAGGTACCATAAAAATGACCAATAGGTATGCAATTAGGATTGGTGAAATGGCTACTGCTATCCAATTATTGGTCTAGAGGTCAGTGATTACTCATGGTTGGTCGATTCAAGCTTATGGCAAGCTTGCTTGCAATGATGTTATCAAAGAAATCAATGGGATACATGTCTTGATCTACAAGACTATCATCATCATCATATTAAAAAAAAGGTTTCTAGAATCGTTGTGAAAGGGGAACCATCAAAATAAAATAGATCCATGACTTTTTCTTGATTTTTTGAAGATTTGATGTTGTTGGAGGTTTGAATTTGACTAATTTATGGAGGATTTGGAAGCTTTGATGGAATTTGGAGGATTTGATTAGGATTTTAAGGTTGGGGGACGCTTTAAAGTTTGATTTACAAATGTTGGGATTTGATTTGGGAGATTGATTTTTGGATTTTGAGATGGTTTGATGACTTTTGAATTGGATTTGATGATTTATGGGTTGGATGATTTGGGTTGGAGAGATTAATTCAAGGACCATAGGTGAATTTTGGATTGCATTTGATGCACAAGGTCTAGGGCCTTAAGGAAATGGACATGGGATTTTGATGGATAATGTTCAAGACCTTAGGTATCTTGATTGATGAATTGGGTTGATTTTGATTTGACATGGGTGGTTAGTGGATTTAGGATGATGGTTAAATTTTAGATAATGGTTGATTGGTATTAAATGGATGACACATGAGAGAGGACTTAAGGAATGTTCAATTTTGGTTTTAGGACCTTAATAATCTAGGGTTGACTTTGTGATTAATGGTTTGATTTGGGTTGAATTGATAATGGATGGAGATTTCATGTTGGATTTATATTTTGGATGTAAGAAGGGGTTTTCAACTTTTGGCTTGAGGACTTTGGACCTTTTTGACTTGTTTTATGTTTGTATTTAAATCAAGGTTTTGTAAATATTTTTGGATTTACAAGGTGGTTTCATAAATTTCACACAATTAGAAGACACACCAAGCACACCAACAAGCCTAATTTATTCAAGTGGGAGCGTATACACTTGTAAGACCATCATTAATGCCTTATGTAGGCCTAGAAAGTAGGGCCTATGAGGAGGCACTAACCACTTTTTATCATCAAGATCACACAATAGTGCAGAGGAGAACATACATAGCCTATAATCTCATTTCTAGGGGCACATGATGAGTAACTTCCTAGCACTAACCACTAACCAGTTCATCACAAGTGTATGTTAGCATAATACATTGTTTGGTCTAGTTGTTCATTTGGTTCAGGATTGTTCAGTTGGTTTAGTTTTTAACTATCTGATGGTTACATTGTTGCATAACTATATCATCACAGTATTTAACTATGTCTTGTATCTATCTTCATCATTGAATGAACAAATAAAAATATAAACTTTTCATTATTTGGTATCAGAGCAACTCTGTACTTGTGCAATGTGAAGCATGAGGTGTACCGATGTGAATAGGTGAGCAATCTTCTCCAGTGCTCCCGTAGGCCTAGTCCAATGCCAAGGCATTCAATCTACAAAGATTAATCTATAAACATTTCTGTGGTTGTGCGTCGAAGTTTGAAGGAAGAGGCATTCAAAGCAGTCTTGAGAAAATACATAGAGAGGTATGTAAAATTAGAAGTTTTTGATAAATCTTCAAGTCATTCATCTGGTAGTTTTCTCCCCACTTTAGTTATCTTGTAGTTCACAACCAATTTCAACGACCTTTTGTCTGCCCAAACTATGGGGTCACTTGTAGTGAAGATATTTTTTGCTTGTGAAATTCCATTGATAGTTATTCTGGTAGGAGAGTGATGTGAGGATATTTTGAAGGCATTAGAATATCTGAAAAATGTTCTAGCTCTACCACTTAGCATAGATTCATAGTTGGAAGAAGATTTGTAGGAGACTATGAGAATATCAAACTGACAGTGAAGCATGGGAGTTTGGCACCCTAGTAATTGTAACAAGTAATATGATTTACCTGGAACAAACAATTGTAGTTCCACTAGAGAAAATCAACCAGTGGCCTACCAATTTGGTGCACCCTCTTATACATGCAGTTTTTGTAACATGGTTTACATAATTAGGATCATGAGTGTCTAAAGCAATCTCAATACAGCCAAGATGGGAAAGATGCATGGGATTTCAGGTATGATACTTATATAATGAAACGTAGAAGAATACAACTTGAGCCATTTCATTTATTATCTTTATTTATTCATCAAAAGGGGCGTTCAAGGTTATATACAAATGGCAACATAATATTTAAGTGAGTAGAAATACTGACTGTGTAGAGACAATGTTGATCTTCCCCATTTAGCAGTAACAAATTTATTTACCTATATGTCAAATGCGGAAGTTATGGTCGAAGCCTACCATGTTTGGTGGAAGTAAGTGACATTTTAGATTAAGCCATTTGATAAGTAACACAAATGGCTTAGTGGATAGTGACAGAGGTAGTGACAGTCAAGGATTATGTAGATTTGAGTTTAGGGTTTAATAATTGGAGAAATAAGGAATTTTGTAAGAAGTTTGGTTGCTTTGTAAGATGTCTATGGTTTGAAATTTGTTTTGCATCATAGTAATTATATAGAAGGTATAAGGAGTTTTAAGGATATATTTGTGTTTATTGAGGTATAAGTTTGATTAGTGTATGGGTATATCATTGGATCAATTTGACATTATCATCATCGATGCACATATGTCAAAGATAACTTATGCTTTCAGGGCAATTTTTTAATTCCTGATGAGGCCTCTAAAGACTCATCCAAGACATCAGTTGATCAAAGTGTAACAGGGTCATATTGGAGGCAGGTGACATTGGGGGATGGACAAATTTTCCATCATCTCAAGTTAGCTTCTCACTTTGAGATGATGCTTTGCACGAGAAGCATTTTTGGTTTTGGTTGTTTTGTTTTTCTTTGTTGATGCTGACGGATTTGAAGAATGTATGTTTTAGAGACAGGTTTGGGATTTGGTGTTGAGCTCAATATGGATTGTTGTCCAGCGAGCTTCAAAGAGTATATGATTGAGAATTATACCCTTTCATGGTCACTAGACAATGGTAGAGATCTGTCGTATCTATTAGGGTTCATTGTTGAATAATTTTTGACTCTATGATTTGAGAGCTTGGGACTAAAGAGCTCAAAAACATAGCTCAAAGATACACCTTTCCAAGGGTAGACAAGGCATCATGATGGAGCTCCACTTGATTTAGGATTTGTTCTTTTGGGAGAAGATCTTCTATAAAATATGTATTCATATTATGTAATTAGCTTTGTTGAGTATTTTAGCATTAAGGGGGGGTACTTTGGTACTATTGCAGGAACAATGTAATAAGAGGGGAATGTTAGCGTAATACATTGTTCGGTCCGATTGTTCAATTGGTTCAGTTTTTAACTGTCTAATGGTTACACTGTTCCATAACTATATCATCATAGTATTTAACTATGTCTTCTATCTTTCTTCATCACTGAATGAATAAATAAAAGTTTAAACTCTTCATTAGTGTATACAATTGAAAGGTCCTATCTAGGCTAAACAAGGTGCATTAGATGATGTCCTCTATATACCCAAATGCATGTGAGGATAAATTCTATGAATGGAAGCACTATATACAAGCATTTGGTTAGGGTCAAATCCCTTCCCACTTCACCTTATCCCCTCAAATCGATAACGTGGCTTGCCAAACATGATATCCCTTATTTTTGGTGAGTTTTTTAATTCTTGACATAATTTATATACCCTACTAGAATGTGTAGGTTCAGGTCATCCACTTGGTAGTGAAGTCAAAGTCAAGACCACTATAAAGAAATAAAAAATGATTAGGTTCTTTTGATTCCCAAGATCAGGTCTTTCAATGTGAGGGAAGAGCAAGTACACCTACTCCTCTTGGGATAACACAAAAATGAATAACTAAGGTTTTTTTATTCCCAAGATCACCTTTTAGTATGATGGGTGACTATCCACACCTAAGTATTCATCAAAACAAAGCACACAAGTTTTTTGACCTTAAGCATGCAAATGTGCAACTAAACTAGTGGAGAAACAAGTCTTGGACAAATGTGTTACACCCACAAATAGATTAGTAGTTTGATAAAAATGTCTTAGACAAATCGATATGTTACACAAAGGGTGTTAGCACAACAACAAATAGTGAACCAAGATTAGCTAAAATATTAGCAATGCACCAAATCCAAGGAAATGATAAATGTTAAAAAAAAATAGAATCCGTGCATTGAACTATAATCAAAAACACCAAAAATAAAATGGAAACACAATAGGATAGGCAAAAATGCTGAAACAAAGCTTTAGCAATTTACTAGTAATTACCTCACACACATTGATTAGTAAAGTAGAGACTCTGAGGTGTGAAGCGTAGGTGCCAAAGTGTGACAAAAACACTAAAATGTGTTCGCATATACAATAATGCACATAAATTAGTAAAAATCAACCACAACTTAAACCTACAATATAAATGTTAGTTGGAATAATTAAAGTCAATGTGTTAGATATTCTCAAAGTTGTAAAAATTAGAATGAAGAAAAAATAAGACATGAAAATAGAAAATAAGAAAATTTAGGGCTAGGGACATACGTACTGATATGTGAGAAGACATGCCTCAAGATTATAGATTGAAAGAAGGTATGTTGAAGCATGTTGGAAGCTAGAAAAATGGATATTAACCTACAACAAAAGAGGTCAAACCTACACCCAAAATGTTAAGTGAGAGTTACAAAACAATGGTTTAAGTTGTTAAACCTACAACACAAATCATAATAAAACTTGAATAATGTTAAAAGCAAGCATAAAAGAGACATTAGGGATACCAGATAGAATAGTACACAAAGGCCAAGTAGATGCATTGAATGATAAAGTAGAGGTGCCAAAATTTGAACAAAAAAGTAGAGTGCATGTGCTTAACCATTTTTTACTTTAACCGAGAAATCCCACAAAAGAAAAGGATTAGAAAGGAACGTGGGTCCCACTAGGTGTGCTAATATATGTATGTATCCATATGTATATATATAAATACATATATGTATATATGTATATATATGTATGTATACATATGTATATAAATATTCATACATATAGGTATATATATACACATATATACCTATATACATACACACACATGATAAAATGATTTAATACAAATAGAATGCATTCAAACAACCTATTTAAGCTACACTAAATCATAACCTCAATATTAAGTAAAGGACATGTTTAAACATTGATAGAAATTAGAAACCTCTCACCAACATAAGTCCTTGTTGAACCTAACTGGATGTGCTCAAAGGATTTTTTGTGTTGTTGATAGGGTGTTTGTTGCTCAAACTAGAAGCATAACAATGCACTCAAGTGAGTGATGAAAAGAGCTCATATGATGAACTATTTGGAGGATGGAGGATCAATGTATGAGATTGATTCTTGAAATTAATGGCTAGGGTTGGATGAGAGGCAAGATGCATGAGAGGCCACCAAGTCTCACCTTGTGATTAGTGCACATGATGAGGCATTTGATCCAAGGGATTTAGAGGGCTAATATTTTCTAGAAGACGAAGGGTGGAGATCCAAAAAGTCCATTTTGGAGTCATGTGTGCACATGAAGCCTTGTGCAACCTTAAGACATGTGCATGGTTAACTTGGCTAACCATGATTTGGATTATGCAAGTTCTAGGTTAGTTGATTAAATCAACTAATGATTGAGGGGAGGAAGATAGGATAAATTAAATAAATATTTGTTTATTTATTTAATTTTTGGGAGAATGATGAAGGGATGGTTGATTTAATTAAATAGATTCTGATTTATTTAATTAAAATATAAAACATTAAAAGAAGGTTGAACATGATTAATTAATTAAATAAATTTTTGAAATTTATTTATTTAATGCTATGAAGATGATTGAGTTTATTAATTAAATAAACAAAGTTTACTCAATTAATATTAGGAGGATGGTTAGATTGGTTAATTAAATAAGTTATTTGTTTAATTACCATTAGAGGAAGATATGTGAAATGAATCTAGTGATGTTATGACATGGTTAGATTTGAGTGTCTACATAATTATTAGGAGATTAGTTTGTGGTGGTGGCATGATCCAAATTCATGTGAGAATATGCCAAGTAACTTGTAAGTTATTCATTGCATTTAGGACACTCTAATCAAAGAAAGCCTAAAATGTAAGGAAAAAGGGCATGTGTATGCAATTTTCACCATTACATTTTTCTCCCACTTTTATATGTGGACAAACTACTAAGAAAATGCATGTTGAAGTAAACCAAGTAGTCAACATGTAAATTTAATGTTTGCAAACACTCAAAGGATATACATTTGTGTAAAGTAGTAGATCATTCTTGAATTCTTTTAATAATGAGCCTTTCATCAAAAACATGCAAAACATAAAACATCATGAAATTACTAGCATCTATCACACACTCCAAAATAAGCACTAACCACAACTTGTCACATGTCACTACACAACACTTGTCACAAGGACCTATCAATTCCCCCTCATCATCACCAAACCCACTTCCTTTGGATCATAGAATGAAAGATATGGTAGAAAACATTATTCAAAAACTTCAAATTGGAACCCAATGTAAACATTTCAAATTTGAAGACTTTTGTCCTTATCCATTAGATCACTCCATCATGACAACTCATTTTCCTCCTAATTTTGAGGACCCCAAATTTGATAAGTATAAGGGAAAAGGAGACCCTAGAGATCATGTCAAATAATTCTTTATGGCTTGTCAAGAGGTTTCCCATTATGACATTTATCACTTGAAACTTTTTTCACTAAGTTTGGTGAGACAAGCTTTAGATTAGTTTCATCATCTTACTCCTGGCATCATCACAACTTTTGCCAACTTATCTAAACAATTTGTTGCTCATATCTCCTACAATGTTGAAAATAAACTCACAATGCTAGACCTTTGTAATTCCAAGAAATATAATGGAAAAAGCTTTACTTCTTACCTACAAAGATGGAGAGGGCGTGTAAGTCGAATCCCATGGTTTATCATTGAAAAACAATTAGTCAAAGTCTTCATCCAAAACCTTAATCAAGAAATGGCCTTTCATCTTCAAATTTATTTTCTTGCTACATTTGAGGAGATCATTGAGAAAGGGGTCAACATTGAAAAAGCCCTTATCTCTAAAGGTTTAATCAAATCTCAAACCAAAGACAATAGTTATACAAAGGATAAATTTAAACATTGGGCCAAGAAAAAACATATGGTTAATGATGGAGTCACCGATGTTAAACATGTCCAAACAACTTAAGCTTCCCAAACTAATGTACCAAAATTCCTCTCGACTAGTACCATAGCCCTTCCTAAGCAACGATTTTGAACACCTCCAAATTCATGAGGACATTTCACAGACTTAGTAGAGCCCATTGAGTCCATTTACTTCTTATGGTCTAGGATACATACCTTCTAGTGTGGAAACTAAGGCTCCTCATGTTCTTTCTGCAAGTCTTGATGACCCCTTTAATATCGTTGAAAGTACCATCGATGGGACTGTTAGTGCCTGCATAAGCATTTAGGTTTTAAGCATTTAAATTTGCAGGCACTTTCCAAAAAATAATATTCAATCGGCTTCAAAAGGTGCAAAAATTAGTTGCATGCATCTTTGTATGCATATCGAGCTTGTATATGCATTTCCGAGTATACAAAGGTGGTTGTATATCGCATATTCCAAGAAGGATTCCTTGCTTGTATGTAAAAAGGTTTGTATGTTCGCCTTGTATATTCGACATACAAAGGAAATGTGTGAGGGTCTTATACATTTGCCACATGCAAGAAGATCATCGACAAAACAATATGCATTGGCAGCCAAGCAAAGTGTTCCCCCGATGGCCGATGCACATATAAAGCAAAGCATACAAGGGTTATGTCGGTGTGACAAGGGTTATCGGCAACTCGGCTAAAGATTTCTCTAATGGGCCGATGATAAAACATATGCAAGGAAATGATGCAAGGTGAAATGTATATCTGATATACAAAGCAAATGTACATTGGTAGCAACATACAAAGGAAATATGCATTGTCAATGTGCAAAGATAGGACTTAAGGCCTGGTGCCCACCAGTTGTATGTTGTGTTTGTATATGCAACATACAAGCTAATATACAAAGGAAAAACATATAATCCAGACCCGAAGGAGAAATCAAATGCAACGGATAAGTGTTTGAGGTTTGCGGCTTGTATATGGTGCTTGTATATACCGATATACAATGAAAGATACAAAAGAAAGATACAAGTCAGATTTCAAAAGGGTATACATTCTGATTTATAAATGTGCTAGAATCCACATTGTATGTATATTGCATTTATACAATGTGATATACAGGGAGTTATATACAAGCCAGACCCGAACTTGATTTCAAATTGTTCTATAAAAATTTGGGGTCCATGCCTTGTATGCAGGGCGATTGTATGTGTATGCAATCATATTGTGCAAAAGCAAAGGAGATACATTGGCATATCACCGAGACCTTATGCATCGGCGAGCAATTCTTGGGTTATTCTGATGGCCAATGGATATGCATTTTCACAGCAATGGAGAACCAATCAGAGGTTGCCACGTGTCCAGGCACTATTGTATGTATATGATTTTGCGTATACAAGGATTTAAAAGGAAACAATAGGCGAAAATGGCAAAAAGGCGAAGATGGCAAAATGAGAGAAGGAAAAGTCAGTGATAGCTAATGCTACCTACATGGTATGATTTGATTGGCTGGTGACTTTTCAATAGGATTTGGAGCCACAGATCTCGGTGGTAGGAAGGAAATCGACGACCATCTTTCAAACTTTCAAGAGTGAAGGATTTCCTATGTTTGTTGCATCATTTCAGGCAGGAAGAGCTCCAGAGCATGCAACTACTACATCCCATGGGTTGGTATGCCATTAATGGTAGGATTGCAGAGAGGTATGTTTCGAGAGGACATGCTAACTACCAAATTGATGAGGAAAATCTTTAGGTGGCGGTGCAGATCTTGATCTCACCTACTTTTCCTCCTCCTCTCTGGTGCATTCAATTTTGGGCGTCATTCTCATGGTGCGATGTATTTGGTGAAATTTTGAAGTAACCCTGTGATTAATTAATGTTGAGTACACATTCTTTCTATATAGCAAGCTATGTTACTCATTTTAAGGTTGTTGAAGACATGGGCAATTTTTTTAAAATAACGAAGAACAAAGCCTTTCTTGGCTGTTCTATCTCTGTTGGAGTTTATGTGTTGCATTTGAATGCATGTTGCACAAGTTTTTAGTTTCACTATTGTTTTATATGAAAAATACTTTGTTGCATGTGTTTAGTTGTCTATCTCCATTTGTTGTATGCATAGCTTCTTTTGAATCTGGTTGCTAAGGGTTACTAAGATTCTAGAATACAGACTTGTTGTATTGCATGCTTGATCTGTGACTTCCATTCAAGGAGTGGATTAAACTATTTTAGGTTAAGTATGGAGAATGTTGTATGTCAGCTGGGATATTTATAAGTAGAGGCAGCTAAATACTCAGTCTTGGGCGGTGTTTGTAAGGCAAGCACCAGTCTTAGCCCCTTAAAACTTGAATGCTAGTGCAAACCATTCACTTGTATATGTCTAGTTGACTCCTTGCCCTGAGATAGGCACCAATCTACTCCCTGTGTAGTAGTTATGATCCAAAACCCCATGTCTTACATCCAAAACATAAAAACAAACCCTTTCATTATTCCAACCTATTAGTTGTAGGAGTAGGAATAGGACCCCTGCATACTCTCATCCTCAACTAGTTAGATATGTCCAATAATGTTGCCAGCCTTGTGATCTATCATACAAATCTTGGTCCACACATGAGAGTATTCTACCTGTTATTGTAAAGCTAAATATTTATGTCATTAGGTGAGTCAAGATCAAATCTTTAGCTATAGGGACACCCCCCTTGGTGCAGCAGAAGTAAAATTGAAGGGGAAGCAGCTCACACAACCTCCTGTATTAGTCGACCAAATCTGCTTGTGCATTGGAACTGGTAAACCCTCTGCTGATTCGGGAGAAGACCCAATAGGACCATCAATACTTCTCCCGAAGACCTTGACATTTCATCCTTATTTCATGACCATGCCATCTTCACCATTGACCCTTCATTTCCATATCCCACTTCCACTTCATGTGACCAACAAAATCCAATCTCTCACATTACTTGCCATAATGATGGAGTATGCATATTGAACTCCTTATTCCTATGCCTACAAAGAAAATAATCATAAATATCCTAAGGCATTGGACTTCAAAGAAAGAAACCATGGGATATCCAGAGTCAACTAAAAATCCATCCTAACCCTAGCATCCAAAGAGCATTTACTTGAAGAAAAGAAAATATATTTTAGCATCAAAGAAAATCCAAAGAAGCTTCTTACAAGTGAGATTTTTGGTTCCCCATCACTTTCACTCCATAACACTTCCACCACCTTCCATAATCCTATCCTACATACACCTTACTCTATCCATAATCAACAAGGCTACAATGGTTCCCATAAACATTTCCTAAACACAAAAGAGACTAATCTTGCACTTAAGGAGGTGCATGATGGTATCCTTAGTGCTCATCCTAGTGACATTATCCTTGCAACAGAAATTCCACATTCCACCCACCATCATGATCATTGTCTACTTGTCTGAAAGTCCACACGTCCACCTGATATCATACCTTTCCATGCTTAGATTGCTGCAATATCCCAATATACAAAAAAAGAAAATAGTAAAGAGAAATAATCTGTCCTATGGTGAAAACCACTTTTGTGGCACCTTGGATAAGTACCATGGTGAAAACCTGTTCACAAGTGCCATGTGTTGTAGTCACCTTCCATTATTCTCTAGGTCACTTGTCCCATGCTTCCCCATTATTCCATTTTCATCTAATGTATTTGTCTTCCACCATACCTTATCTACCATCCTTGTTATTTGTTGGAGTCTTCCCTTCCCTACCTATCATATGCATCCCACACATTTCATACTATCAACCCACTTATACTTGGGGGCACTAGATTGTGTTTTACTTTGGGAATAAGTTTCCTTGTAAACTCTTGGTTCTCTATGGTATGGATACTTTCCTCCTCTTTGGGCCTCATACACTTGCATGTTCCATGACCATTCACATATGTTGATATCACCTATTTTATCTTACATGGGCATGGTCTTAAACATTTTCCATAACATCCCCACACTTTTTCCTCCATCCCATAATAAAACAATCACCCACACCCATCCCCCACATATCCAAAAATCCAAAACATTCTAAAAAATCCTAAAAAAAAATAAAAAACATTCCAAAAAATCCCAAAAAAATCCAATGATTCCAAATATCCAAAAAAAATCAAATATTCAAAAAATTCCAAGAAATAAATCCAAATGCAAGTTGTCCTTCATCCATACCAATCTAGTCAAGCAATCTAGCCAAATTATCCAATCACATCCTTGGTTTTCTTCCAACCTTGTTGTCAACCCAATCAATCAATTAATCCATCATAAATCATTATCAATGGGATATATCATTCCCGCATCCTTGTGTTGATCTAGGGATATATTTTTCCCTACAATGACAACACTATCTTAATCATTAATCAATTGATCATCAGTTCACATCTTGACAGGGGCAATACCTTGTTTGTTTTTGAATCATTTGTGCATGCTTGCTTGATTACCTATGTGTGTTATTATTTTATCTTGCATTTGTATCAAGTCCTTGCAATATATTGTTATAATGACATCATGGTCTTCTATATCATGGTTCCTAATGATATATGGTTGATTGTGATCTTTTATCTTTTTGAGTCAGTCCTTTCTTGCACACGACACATTGTCACCTTGGTCTTTATACCTCAGTGCATAATGTCTAGTGCTATATAAAACTATATGGTTGTTCACTTAATGTAATAGAATATCTTTTTCATCCATTTTTATCCATCCCTTATCTTTTCATCCATTTTGAGAGCATATATGTGTTCTTCAAACCTGCTTATCCTCTCAAGGGGGCATCACATCCTTACACCATGTCTCCTTGTCACTCCTTCAAGTGGATACGACATCCTTTTCCATCCTTTATCCTTCATCCATACCTTATCTTCTTTTAAATAATGTTACCTCTCTTAGTCACAACATCATCTCAAAGAGGGGCAAAATGTAGACACCTAAAATTGACCATGCTACTTTTATCACCTTGTCAACACCACCCTGTGAAAATTTGTGACACTTTCAATCCTATCCCTTCATTCATCATATCCAACCTCTATAAATCAAGACTCAACCAAGCCATTTTACATCACATCTCATGTCATAAGCTTATGCTAGCAAAATCCTCATAGATCTCCCATTATCATATCCTTCATTTTATCTAATATTATGATGTCAAAATGAGAAACCAACATATCAAAATCATTATCAAGTATCATAGGATTGTTTAGTCATTCTCATTATATTTCTTAGTCCTTTGATCATTCGATGAGGTGATGTTGAATATGGAATAGGTTCTTTGATGCATTGTTTCCTTATTTGATATCCATATTTTTGCATACACACTATGTAATATATATTATTAAATATAATTAAATTATTAATTATTCAATTAAATTTATTTTATATAAAAAATATATATTTATACTATAGTTATTATTATGTAAAATATTTTATATAATATAAATTATTATACATATTTCTAATACAATATTAAATATCCTAAAATCACATTTTTTATATTAAAAAAATATTTTTATTTAATATATATCATAGTTATATTGATTATACATTATATTTTATGTTTAATATAAATTATTAAATATACAAATAGTTTAGTGTATAGTTTGTAAATATTATATATACTATTTAAGTTGCTTTATAAGAAACTGAGAGAGAGAGAGAGAGAGAGAGAGAGAGAGAGAGAGAGAGGGACACAAAGAAAGATATAATAGATATAATTTAAATATAATGTCTTGTGTAAAATAACTATATATTTAAATAGAAACCATAAATAAATATTATATATATATAGAGAGAGAGAGAGGGTAGATTGATATAGAGAGAGAGGAAGTGTGTGGGAGAGAGGGGGAAGGGAGATAAAGATAAAGAGAGATAAGGAGAAATAGAGAGCTAGAGAGGGAGACAAAGATATATATATATATATATATATATATATATATATATATAGAGAGAGAGAGAGAGAGAGAGAGAGAGAGTATTTGGTTGTCTTTCTAATTTAGTCTTGATAAATGTTTTACTTTAAAACATTGCTATGATTTTATGAGAAAAAAATATTGCATTATATCAAACTAAGTGTCTTGTAGATAAGTTATTTTTGAAAAGAAATTTGTATTCTTTAAAGATTCATGAAGGAGACTTTGTAAACAAACATTTTTAAAATGGCTTCCATGAATGTAAAATTATTCATTATAGGATACCATCATTTTGTTTTGAAGCCTATTTATCTAAATGGGATCAATATCATTTCTTTGTTCTCTAGAACTAGGGGTGCAGAAGTTGCTTTGCATCATTTGGGCATACCACTCAATTATGTTATATCTACAAGAAAAGTAGATAGGAAGAGCTAGAACATTCACTAATTTATAATGCTTTGAATCATATTTATCTAAAGGGGATCAATATCCTTTCTTTGTTCTTTAGAACTAGGGGTGTAGAAGTTGCTTTGCATCATTTGGGTATACCACTTAATTATGTTGTATCTATGGAAAACGAATGTAGGAAAAGCTAGAACATTCACTAATTTATAATGTTCACTAATCTATAACATTATCTTAGCCAAGAACTCCACTCGGTCAAAGTATTTACAAGTGTGATTCAAACTTCCTCCTAAAGACTCTATGAAAGCTTAGATTCAACAACCAGATGATTGATTAGATACAATGTTGTACTTGCACCCCCTCATTCTCCATCATAATAAATATCCAAAAGGGTAAATAGTTGTAGAGGCTTAAGGCAAGGAGATTCCCTTAGTTCCTAACTACTTATTATCATGGAAAAAAAACTTCTAAGCAATATAGCTTTCCACTAACAAGAAAGGAAAATATATGGCTAGTCAATTATAAATGGAGGAACTAGATACATAGGTTATCATTTGCATATTAAATTATCTTCTTTTCCACTCTTTGTGTTCCTAAAAGAAACTAAATTAAAGTAATTCTTCATAGATAACAACAAGCTTTAGAGAAAAATAGGAAATGTCCCAAACCACAATAAAAACATGATTCTTAATATCTACGGATACAAAGAAGTGTGACTACCAATGAATGAAAAAAATGGGTTAAGGAAAATAACCAACATGTCATAGATGTCAATGCACCTAGAAGAATAGCAAGTGTATAATATTATTGTTGTATAGGTTGATTGGATGAAATTTCTTGTTACTAAGTGTTGGAATTTGTTATTATTTGTATACATTATTAATAGAATTATATAATTAATGGTTTGATTTACTTTCTTGTGTTTCAAAACAATATTTTGATTTGCCTACAAATCATGAAGAAAATAATATGAACGCCATAACTCCGTGCAAGAGCATTGACTTATTCTTAGGAATCTTTGATGCACCAATAGTTTTTTTAGAGTGTCATTTTGAAAACATAGGAAGAGAGAAACATGAGAAAAACATAGAGAGAGAGGGAGATCTCATTGAGAAGAAGTGTGAGAGAGAAGGGGGGAGATGGAGAGATAAAGAGAAATAGAAAGGAGAGAGGTAGAGAGACAGGGTGAGAGAAAAGAGAGAAACACATATGTAGAGAGATATTGTCGTTTCTTATTAAATTATTATTGGGGCTTCCACCTATTATCAAATCAAAACCTTTAATTGAATTAATCATTTCATCGAGTCTTTCTTTTGTCAAATTCTGCACATCATCCACCTTAATCAATTTACCCTCAAGATGTTATGTCGAGAGAGGAACACACACACACACACATAGAAGTGATAAGTGACAAAGAGAGGAAAAATAGAGAATACAGGAAATTTATATAAAGAGAGGGAGGGAAGGAGATTAATATATATAGAAAGAGAAAAAGAGATAGAGAGAGAGGAGGATAAATAAAGAAAGATGAAGAGATATATAGAGATAGGGAGATTGATAGAGATAGGGGAAGAGAGAGAGTAATTTAGAATAGACACAAAATTGAAAGGAAGCTAGGTGTGCGGAAATCGCTTTCTACACTAATCTAATGAGGGGAGAAGAGTGCAAATTCAATTTTATCTTTACAATTACAGATTATGTTAACCCACTAATAGAGATATTGTAGCAAACAAATACACAAGAATGTAAGACAGAAGAAGAGAGACACAAGATATATGTGGGGAAAACCCTTATTGAGTGAAAAATCCCACACTCCAAAACACAACTCAAATGTATTTTGTAAACAATGAAGGTTACAATACAATTACATAGCCAATGCTCTTGCAAGAGTCTTTGACACTCATACCTGGAGATGATCTGAAAGCATAACAGTACCTGTCAAACCTATAGTACTTCTTTTCAAAGAACCTATTTATAAAGAAAATACAGGGCAAAAAAAGGCTCCACATTGAGATGGGTGTCCAATATGACCTCATTGCCCAAAACCCACGCCTATGGACACTTGTCCAACACTGTAGGATGTTTGTGACACTTGTCAAGTCACCCCATCCCAAGGAGGTCACCTATTTCCAAAATGGGCTATGACAGATGCTCTTACGACTCTTACAACCATCATAGAATCTGTCATAGTTGTCATAACTTACCGCTGTAAGAGAATCTATCATACACAGGCTATAAATAGCATATTTTCTTACAACATGTCATAGTCCACCTTGGAGTGCCCAAAGATGCCTTTTTTAATGATGCTTCTCGACACATGTCCATATCTGTCATAGGATCTTTTATTCCTGACTCTTACATGTCATAACTTTGTCATAGGAATTTGCTATGACCATTTCAATCAATATTTCCTTACACACATTCCAAGATGCCAACACATGGAAAAATATTCCTACCAGTAAGTGGGACACCTATCTCCTCATATGAGGACAAATTTACATGTGGTCATATGCCATGTAGGATGACACATCACTGTGCCAACTCCCACAATATGACAACATAGGATTTGCATCTAAGTTATACAATAGGAAATAAATAAATAAATACAATGAAATAATAAAAGGAATTACCAAGGTTGAGACACCTTAATTCCCAATATTCTCTCACTTGTTGAACACCTTGTAAGAGCCAATAGAAATAACATGATTTAACTGCTATAGGCCGAGAGGCCCATAGACTCTGAACACCATATGAACTTCTCTGTGCCTATTGGCTTCGTCAATGCATCTGTAACATTCTTCAAAGTATCTACTTTATCCAAATTTACCTTCCCATCCTCTATCATGTCTCGTACAACGTGAAACTGTACATTAATAAGCTTTGTTCTAGCATGGAAAGTTGGATTCTTTGCAAGGCAAATCAAACTCTGACTGTCACAACAAAT
The DNA here is from genome assembly GCA_027924645.1 of Cunninghamia lanceolata. Classification (NCBI taxonomy): domain Eukaryota; kingdom Viridiplantae; phylum Streptophyta; class Pinopsida; order Cupressales; family Cupressaceae; genus Cunninghamia; species Cunninghamia lanceolata. Next base: position 6,376,910 of record BSBN01000205.1, read on the forward strand.
CGTAATCTATCCTGCGTCAACACCAATATCTGAACACAATCTCTTAAGTGAAATGGATTCCTTGTAAGTATGAGTTTCTACCATGTACTCAGCTTCTGTCATGGACAAAGCAACCACAGGTTGTCGCTTACTCATCCAACTAATTGCACCACCAAACATAGTGAACACATAGGCACTGGTGGATCTCCTGCTGTCATTATCACCTGCCTAATCAGAATCCACAAATCCATGAATACAAACTGAATGTGGAGGTCTTGTAGCATTACCATGATAGCATATGGAATACTCAGAAGTACCCCTCATATATCTGAACACTCGCTTAACTGCATCCCAATGTACCCATCCAGGATTAGCCATAAATAGACTAAGGACTCCCACTGCTTGGGCAATATTTGGTCTTGTGCAGACCATGGCATACATCAAACTGCAACAGCACTAGCATAAGGTACTCTACTCATGTCCTCCACCTCACTAGGAGATTTTGGACAATCATTAACAGACAACTTTGTCCCCAATGAAACAAGAACACACAATGGTCTACAATTTTCCATGCTGAACCTATCCAACATGGTCTTCACATACTTACTCTGGATTAACCAAAGTTTTTTGTTAGCTCTATCTCTTCTGATTTCCATTCCCAGAATGTACCTGGCTACCCCTAGATTTTTCATCTCAAACTGTGCTGACAATTGAGACTTCAAATCAGAAATCATATTCTTACCATTCCCAATCAATAGCATATCATCAACATACAATGCAATAATGAGAATGTGATTATGGTCAAATTTGTAATACACACAATGATCTAATTTTGATCTCAGATATCCAATCGAAAACACAAAGGCATCAAACTTCAAGTATTAGGAGACTACTTCAAACCATACAAAGACTTCTTTAACTTGCAAACCAAATTTTCTTTACCTTTCTCTATGTAATGCTCTGGCTGTGACATGTAAATCTCTTCCTCCAAATCACCATGAAGGAAAGTTGTCTTCACATCCATCTATTCTATCTCTAAGTCATAAGTAGGTGTAAGAGATAATAGGAATTGAATGGATGTCAGCTTTGCAACGGGAGAGAAAATTTTACCATAATCAATTCCCTCCACTTGTGAGTACCCCTTCACAACCAATCTAGCCTTGTACTTTTCAACACTGCCATCTGCACTAAATTTCTTTTTGAACACCCATTTGCATCCAACAAGTTTCTGTTCATTAGGCAAAGGCACCAAGTCCCATGTTTTATTCTTTGCCAAAGAAGCCATCTCATCTTCCATGGCCTCCTTCTACAAACTTGCATCTTTCATGCCCATAGCCTCTTTCACAGTTCTAGGCTCATCAGTGTTAGTAAGTAAAGCAAAAGTAAAACTAGAATCAAGTAATGAATAACCAAACCTATCAGGTTGCTTTCTCGTTCATGTACACCTCCTCAATGGTTAAGGTTGAGGTTCTGCTTCTTCTTTTGAGCTTTCAAAGCTGCTAGAGCTCTCCTCATCATCAAGTCTCATAGGGTCTATTTGTTTAGTCTTCTCAAGGGTAGAAGGAAATTGAACTGCATCCTCTTTCTTTTCTGTCTGTTCTGGCTGTAGAACAACGGAAGAAGGTGTTAGCTCTCTGAAGATAACACTTCTGCTATACAACACTTTTTCAGCCACAGGATCCCAAAGCTTGTATCCTTTCACACCGACACCATAGCCAATGAAAATACATTTAACAACCTTGTTCTCTAATTTAGACCATTTCTCCCTAGGCACATGTGCATATACCTCACAACTAAAAACATGAAGATGTCTAACTAAAGGCTTCTTACCAGACCACACCTCCATAGATGTCTTACCAACAAGAGTTGATGTAGGAGATCTGTTTACCAGATAACAAGCAGTGGCTATAGCTTCAGCCCAAAACTTTTGTTTGAGGCTTGCTCCACTAAGCATACTCCTAGCCTTCTCTATCAGTGTCTTGTTCATCCTCTCTGTAACTCCATTTTACTACAGGCTATATGGAGTTGTCTAATGTCTTTCAATCCCTTGCTCTTTATAGAACTTATCGAACTCTGCCAAACAAAACTCACCACCGTTGTCAGTTCTCAAACACTTAATCTTTTTACTAGTCTAATTTTTAGCAAATGCTTTAAACTCCTTAAACTGACTAAAGACTTTAGTCTTGCTTTTGATAAAATAAACCCATGTCCTACTGTAATCATCTATGAAAGATACAAAATATACAGATTTAGAAATTGAAGGAACATTAACAGGACCAAACACATCAGAATGAATAAGATCTAATACACCAGAAGACTTGTGAGAACTAGAGTAAAACTAAACATGATTTTGCTTTCCATATACACAATATTCATAAAATTCAAACTCGAGATTACAATCATTTAACCCCTCAACAAGGTTTTTATTTTTCAGGGTTTGCAGACCCTTCTCACCAATGTGGCCATATCTCAAATGCCATAACATAGCCTTTTTCAGCAGGAAGTTTAACTTCTAAAGCATGTGTACTACCATTAGAAAGTGTTACAACAGATTTCTTCATTGCTTGTTCAGATGGTGGGGATGAAGTGACTGCAGCTCTTTTCTTCGAGTCAGAAGAACTATTGCACTATGAAGTGCATGCCTCCATCTGAAATAGAGTACCTCTCTGAGTACCCTTCGCAAGCACCATAGATCTTCTAGTCATCTTGTATCCATCCTTCGAAACGATAACTTGCACACCTGCATCATTCAACCTACTTACAGAAAGCAAGTTCCGTGCTAGGCCTGGGATGTGCATAACCCCAGTGATATCCTTCACTCATCCATTAGGGAATTAGATTGAGACTCTTCCATGACCAACAATATTTAGATGAGAATTGTCACCCAGGTACACTCTTCCACCATTGAACTCTTCATATTTCATAAACAAGTCTTGACGTGAGGTCATGTGGAATGATTCACTAGAATCAATCAACCACACATCATCAGATGCATGGGTGGCCAGGGCTACAATGAAGGCATCACCATCATCTTGTGACTTGTTAGAATCTGAATCAGGAGCATTCTTCTTCTTCTTCTTCTTCTTCTTCTTCTTCTTCTTTTTCTTCTCCTCTTTGCATTCCTTTTGGAAATGCCTAGTTTTCCCACAGTTCCAACAAAGAGCCTTGGACTTTCCAGGAGATTTGGATCTACCATAGGATTTGGATGTGCCCTTTTCACCTTTCTCATCCTTCTTCTTCCCTTTCTCTTTGGGTCTTCCACGAACTGCAAGAGCCTCTTTAGCTGCCTCAGAAGACTTTCTTTGCATCTCTTCAGATAATAGCGAGGACACCATGTCTTCCATCTTGAAGGTGGTAGTGATGCTTCCGATAGCCATGACAAGATGATCCAATGAATCTGACAAAGAGCAAGGCAGGGTCATACACCGATCCTCGTCCTCCATTTTCACACCCATAGATTTCAAATGTGCAACAATCATGTTGAAAGCATTCATATGGTCCGTAACAGATCCTTCATCTTCCATCTTTAGAGAAAACAACTTATTTTTCATAAAAAAGCTTGTTCACCAAGGACTTGGCATGATAAACATCACCCAGCTTCTTCCAAAGGTCTTTCGTGCCCTTCTCCTCATGGACATTCAATAGGACATAGTCAGCTAGATAGTGTCTTATGAGACCCTTAGCCTTCCGATCTTTGAGGTCCCAATTAGCTTGTGACATTGATGTAGGTTTTACACCAAATACAGTTTCCCATAGGTCATGCTCAATAAGTAGGTCTTCCATCTTGAGTTTCCACAACTCAAAATTAGTGCCATTAAATTTCTCCACCTCTAATCTTCTGGATGTGGTTGCCATCTCCTTCCTATAACAAGATATAGAATACTCTGTACAAACTCCCACTCAAAGTAACATTAGCTCAAAAAACCCCTACCTAGCAGCTAGAACCAAGATTGGTCAGGCTCTAATACCAACTGAAAGGAAGCTAGGTGCGTGGAAATCACTTCCTAAACTAATCTAATGAGGGGAGGAGAGTGCAAATTGAATTTTATCTTTACAATTATAGATTATGTTAACCCACTAACATAGATATTGTAACAAACACATATACAAGAATGTAAGACAGAAGAAGAGAGACACAAGATATATGTGGGGAAAACTCTTATCGAGTGAAAAACCCCACACTCCAAAACACATCTCAAATGTATTCCGTAAATAATGAAGGTTACAATACAATCCCAGAGCCAATACTCTTGCAGGAGTCTTTGACACTCATGTTTAGAGGTGATCTAGCAGCATAATAGTACTTGTCAAACCTGTAGTACTTCTCCTTTTCAAAGCACCTGTTTATAAAGCAAATACAAGGCAAAAAAGGCTCCACATTGAGATGGCGTCCAACATGGCCCAAAACCTACGCCTATGGACACTTGTCCAACACTATAGGATGTTCCTGGCACTTGTCAAGTCACCCCATCTCAAGGAGGTCACCTATTTCTAAAATGGGCTATGACAGATGCTCTTACAACTCTTTCAACCGTCATACAATTTGTCATAGTTGTCATAACTTATAGTTGTAAGACAATCTGGCATACACATGCTATAAATAGCATATTCTCTTACAACATGTCATAGTCCACCTTGGGGCGCCCAAAGATGTCTTTTTCAAAGATGCATCTCGAAACATGTCCTTACCTATCATAGGATCTTCTATTTCCAACTTTTACATGTCATAACTTTGTCATAGGAATCTGTCATGACCGTTTTGGTCAATATTCCATTACACACATTCCAAGATGCCGACACGTGGCAAAATATTCCTACCATTAAGTGGGACACCTATCTCCTCATATGAGGACAAATTTACATGTGGTCATATCCCATGTAGGATGACACATCACTGTGCCGACTCCCATAATATGACAACATATGATTTGCATCCAAATTATACAATAGGCAATAAATAAATAAATAAATACAATGAATTACTAAGGTTGAGACACCTTAATTCCCAACAAAAATTTGATAGAAAGGGGGAGAGATAGATGAAGATAGAGAGAGAAGAGACAAAGAGAGTTATAGGAAGACATGCAAACGAAGAGAGAAGGTGAATGGTAGAGAGAGAGGAAGAGATAAAAGTGAGAGAGAAAAAGAGGGTTGAATAAAGAGACAATTAGATAGAGAGGGGAAAAAATATAGAAATGGAGAGACACAAAGATAGAAAAAGAGAAATATATAAGAAATAAAGATTTAGAGAGAGAGAGAAACAGATATAAAGAAATAAAGAGCTAGATAGAGATAGATAAAGACAATATAATAGAGAGAAAGGGAGAGACAGTGACAAAGAGAGATAGAGAGGGAGGGAGAAAGAGTTAGATAGGAGGTAGAGAGAGTAGAAGAAAATATACAGAGACAAGTAGATGGAGAAAGAAATAAAGAGGGACACAAAGATATAGAGAGAGTGTGTAATTGATAGAGATGAATAGAGATAGACCACCTTTTGATTTGTCATTTAATGTTGACAATCAAAATATGGCACATGTAATGAGCATTCCAAATTGGAGGTTAGTACTACATTAAAGATCATGGAGCTTGGTATTTGTGGTTCAAATCATCTGGCTCCATTATGAGCTTCATGAAATGGTGCTTTTCATGCCAACAATCCAACTATCACAAAAAGAGAGTGATTTTCAATTGGTCATTTCATGCCAATGATCCAAAGATGATATGAGCCATTTTGAGAGTTCAATGAGAGAGGGCTACAATAGAAGAGGAGAAAGATAAAAATAGACAGAGAAGGGTAAGGAGATAGAGAGAGGGGAAGAGATAGATATAGAGGAACATAGAGAGAGAATGAGAGAAAGACTAGGACAGAGAGAGAGAGAGGAAGAAATAGAGATAGATAGAGAGGGGGGAAGAGATAGGGACATAGAAAGAGGAATATATATATAGAGATATATATATATATAGAGAGAGAGAGAGAGATAATGGGAGAAAGAGAGATAGAGTGATAGAGGAAGAGCGAAGAATAGAGCGAGAGATTGATAGAGACAAAGAGGAAGGCAAAAAGAGAGATAGAGCAAATGAGAGAGATAGAAAGATAAAGAAAAGAGAGAGGGGGGTAGGTAGAGATATAAAAAGAGGTAGAGAGGTAGAGAGATAAATAGTGGAGAAAGAGGGAGAGATACATTATCTCTCTCTATCTAATGCATTATCTTTGTCTCTCTAATGCATTATCTCTCTCTAATGCATTAAGTGTATAGAGGTAGAGAGAGGGGGAGAGATATAGAGAGAGCTAGAGAAAGAGATATAAAGAGAGATGGTAAGAAATAAGAAAGAAGAGAGATCGAGAGAGAGAGAGAGAGTGAGAGAGAGGACATATAGAGGAAGACAAAAGATGGGATAGAGACAGATGGATAGATAGAGAGGAAGTTAGACTGAGAGAAATAAAGAGAAGTGGATAGATACAGAGGAAGACAAAGAGATAGAGAGACAAAGATTCAAGAGAAAAGAGATAGAGATATAGAGAGATAAAGAGGGATAGAGAAAGAAAGAGAATTGGTGAGAGAGAGAGAGAGAGAGAGAGAGAGAGAGAGAGAGAGAGAGAGAGAGAGAGAGGGAGGGAGGGGGATGAGAGAGATGGAGAGAGAGAGAGAGAGAGAGAGAGAGAGAGAGAGAGAGAGAGAGAGAGAGAGAGAGGTTATATTCATTGTATTGTCTTTGATTTTGTTTGTTAATTTTTATTTTTATTTTTAATACATAAATTAAATATAGAATATTGATAGATTTTTTTTTTATTAGATTGTTTATATAAATATTTTAGAAATAAAATGAAATAGACAAAAAAATGTTAATGGGATTTGGAATAGATATATTAATAGCCATATTTTAGTTTTTATATTTCCAACTTTTATATATATTAAATATTGATAAATTACTCCTGAATGTATTAATTTTGAACTATAATAATAATATTAGAATCTTATAATTTATTTTTTTTATAGTGAAATGATGGTTAAAATTATATTGATTATCATTGAAAAAGAAAAAAAAAATCATTGGAGTAAATAATAACAAAAAGAGATATATAGACAGAGAAAGAGAGATAGAGTGAGGAACATAGAAGAAGGGAGAGGGAGAGGGAGAGAAATGAGAAAGAGAAATAGAGAGAGAGAGAGAGAGAGAGAGAGAGAGAGAGAGAGAGAGAGCCTTTCAATTTCAAGTAGAAAACATGGCTACATGCATAACATTCCTATGAATAATTATTTCTAAATTTTACCTTTACCACTCATCACAATTGAAGAGACATTTCAATTGTGTGATCAACTTAAGGTTACGGTCAACCAGTCTAATACTCTTTCAATTTCGACATACCCATTGTACATTAAGGTGCCATTGCTAATTAATATTTTCTAGATAATAATAGAACTCAACTTTTGCACACTAAGGTGCCATTGCTAATTAATCTTTTCTAGATAGTAATAGAACTCAACTTCTCATTTCTCGTTAATAATAATAATAATAATAATACAAAAACGTTTTTGATTGGTTGAGACAATCTTCTTGATTGACCGAAGAAAGCACAACAGTCGAATCGTTTGAAAAATATCCATAATACTACATTCTAGTTCGATCCCGGTCTTATGGTAATGACATATGGTTAAGTCGAACGAAACAGATGCTACTTTACCGTGACGAAATGAAATTCCAATAATTCCATAGAAAAGCAAACCAAACTTCGTAGTACAACGTCCGGCAGCTTCCTGTGCATCGCAATCAGTGGCGAACGTTCAGCAGTTTTTTGTGTATCTTGTTATTCTACGTTTGGCTTTTTCCTGAAAGTGAAAATAGATATTACTGTGAAATCCAGAATCAGATCATTAGATATTAGTTTAGAGTTGTTGAATGAAGAAAGTTTGTTACGTCACAGAAGAAGTGAAAGGTCCAGTCAACAGTAATTTTTTCTCCACAAAAGGAAACTTAAATATCAGTACTTATTCAGTTTCTTCTTGATGTTTGACAATGTGCAGGATTCATAATAAAAATATGTAACGTCAGAAGAATCAATGGAAGAATTTAGAAAACGGGGAAAACTAAAAGCAAAGTCCAGTGCATTATTTGAGCGGAACAATCGCTCCGGAAAATGTTGGTCATGAATCATGATGACGTTAATTATAATTACAAGGTAAATTCTGTATCAATTGAGTGTGGGAAGATCTGCACGGAAGTAGTTGGTGAAGAATTAGAGATATCTGATTGCTGGAGAAGTCGTTAGATGTGATGAAGTTTGACTTAGATGAGTTTCCAAGCTTTCTTATTCGAACTATTTGGCTTCCGTTTAGGTGGGGATCTTTACACCGAACTATGTATCTGGGTTTTCTATAGGTAGGCATGTACGATACCAATTCTACTTTTAGCCAATCAATTTGTAGGAAAAAGAAGTACAATGAATTTGAATTTGTATAATAGATGTATGTAGAATCTGAAGGAAATAATAGAATTAAAAACAAACACATAATTTACAATATTTTATTTAGGAGGATTCTTTCCACAAAAGCCTTGTATAAAAGTTCAACTAATCATAATATAATAATAAATCTCTTTATTTGCTCTTAAGCATTTGTGGATATTAATAGGCACATGGAAAACAATTCATCAATGTTTTGAATTTGCTTTAAAATCATGGGTCAAATTAGAAAACCTAATAAACCACATGTAGACACTCCAAATCTGCTCTAGTTTTTTCTAATAAAGTTTTGACAAATTAATTAAATAAATTGTATTTATTTAATTAATTCGATTAATTACCCTCTTCCCACAGGTTAATCAAGTAAATTGTATTAATTTGGCTAATCACTTCCCCTCACGAATTAATTAAATAATATCATATTTAATTAATTCAGCTAACTAATTGATCAATTCAACTAATTCTCTACTAGAGCTAATTAATTAAATTCTTATTTTTATTTAAATACCAATTCTTTCTCATCACAATTAATTAAATAGAACATATTTCTTAACTTGAATCCAACCTTCCTCCAACTAGTTAATTAAATCATATATGCTTATTTAATTAGTTAGGCTAATTACACTCCTTCATTTTCTTTTAATTAAATATTCAAGCCCTCTTCCACTGTAATAAAAAAGAATCTTCCCTCCAATCCTTAGCATCCATTTCAAACTTAAGAACATCTTGGTCATTCATCTTCACACATGTTTCTCCACCACTTGTCTCTTCCTCATGCTGTTAGGAATAGCAGACAGAAGATATCAATTAAATGCACATAACTGCCGATTAAATAGAGGAATGAAAATACATAGAAATCGAACAATGAGAGACAATTTTAATGTGGTTCACCCAAACTTGGGTTACATCCACCAATAGAGAGTCCAATATTATTATCTAGCAAAAATAAAATCGATTACAACTAGCAATCTCATGCAACTCAATATAACTATAATATGCTACAATGCAATATCATCTGTAACCCTAACCCTTAAGCCTTTTCGCGTTCTCCAGTTGTTTTATCAAGACTTATGTTGGTTACAAAATTAGGTTTTTTTATATGTCGACCAATAAAAAATAACTGTCGATGCCTTTATGAAATAATAGGCAATTTTTGCTTCGGGGGTGCTACCCCCGAGCCCTTGGCCGGGGGCGCTACCCTTAGACCCCCAATGTGGGCTCTAACCCCAGGCCCCACAGGAGGGGCTCTGGCCCCTGCACTACCCTATTAAATACTTTGGGCTAAAACTGTGCTGACAAAAGTGAAAAAAATTTAACCTCCAAGTCTAATTAGGATCCATATAACAAAAATCTCCCACTTGGAGACTGATCAGACTCTACACCATATCATCTCCCACATGGAGACTGATCATAACACTGCTGCCCCTGTAGCTCCCACTGGAAATAAGCACCATGGACCCTGTTGTTCTAATTTTATTGTTTTCAATCTTGAAGGTCAATCGAAGCTAAAGAGGAGCTCAGCTTCTCCCTGTCACCATCTTCATAAACATATATGTTGGATTGTCATCTGTATGTATCTTTTCCATCCTTAACTGTCCATCCTCCAACACTGACCAGATGAAGTGATACCTCAGTTATATGTGTGTGGTCTTTGAATGTAAGGAAAATTTTTTTGCAAGATGGATGGCTGATGCAGAGTGGCACAAAGGAAGCAACTAGGTTCACTCTTCTCTGCCCACTCACCCACTTCACCACTTCATCCAACCAAGGTCACAGCCATGGGGCAAATTAAGGATTTGTTATCTAGGCTATTATCCAATCCTCAAGACTCCTTCCACACCTTAAGACAGGTCTACAAACACCTTCCCCATAGTTGGTTTGATCCCCAACTTCTCACAACTCTCCAACCCTTACTTGGCCTAGTGAGGCTACTAGCCCTCCTAATCTGGTTTTCACTACACAACTTGACAAACCCTTAAGGGTCAGGCAAATAAGTGGTTGATTCAAATACCCTTTTGGGAACTCCAATAGACCTCCAAGCCTCCAGTTCCAACTCTACTCCAGCAACTCAACACACCCATTAGGTCTCTAGGCCTAATTGATCAGGTTAGGTCTAGGTTACAAAGCAAGTGGTCTAAATTGGGGTCATAAACCTGGGACAGGAACTTGGATCACTTCCACAACATCCAACCATCTCAAAAACCACCATCCATTCATCCACCCTATCAGATTTTGTCATTTACATCACCAAATTGCACAATTCTGGTCAAATACATAGGGATATTTGACCTAGGGCATCACTCCAAAAGTCGAGGACTGTCCTTCCCAATAAAATGCTTTTGGAATCATAAAATATACATCCCTAGCCTGCATCTCACTGAGTGGCAAGAAGTTTCATCGGTTAGAATGCATTCTAGGGCTAAATTTGTATGACAGACCCTAGGAATGAGGGTTTCAGACCAGTTTGAATTCAAAATTCAATATCTTCCTACTCAGATCACTTTAAAACTTCAAAATTGATGCATTAGAATCTTGATTTAAACTAGTTTTAGAAAAACCACATCGATCTAATTGGTCAATCCGTACAGGCTATACACCAATAGGAATTCTTGGGGAAAACAGTCACTTTTATTGATTTTTGTGCCCAGATCTCTGTACAAAATCTTCTCCTCTTACTGGAGTAAGAGGACAACAATATAAACTGATCCAAGTCAGTAGGCAACTTCCAAAAATAGTTTCAACTATCAAAAGTGAGTTGCAACCGGCCAAATGTGTCATGACAACATTGACAACATTTGACAACTATGGCATTTTGCATTAACACAAAGATCCCGATTGGTTCAACTTGTCCAATGGAACCCAAACAACCACCATACTCTCTAAAACATGCCAAAACACCAAAACTACCAAATAGACTCAAAAAAACCATCATTAGACCTACTAGGCCTAAGTGACACAACTAGGGTCCAAATGGACTAAGAATGATTTGAGGTTTATATGGTTACCCCAAACCTCTTGACCATACAAAATGGACCTTACACCATGGCTAGAAAGCCTTATTACAAAACACACTAAACAAGAACCTCAACTTATCAAAATGCTCTTAGGTGCCCTACACCATACACCCCCTGTCAAACGGAACTCAAGTCTCTTGAGTTGGGAATGTTGTCAAATGTAAATCCTACCTTCTCAATGGCTTCTCTGCTCATCCAAGTGGCATCTTCCTGAGGCTTATTGAGCCACTTTACCAAATACTCATAATAGGTGTGCCTCCTAGTCTGTTTAGCAATCCGTTGATCCAAAATACATTCAATCTGATCAGGAGATGAAGGAATCAAGTCTTGAAGTGTCTGATCAGTTTGTTCCTCTACAACAGCTGTCTGAGGATCAGATCCCTTATAGGGATAGAGGTCAGATACATTAAAGATTGGTGATAAAGCAATACCATCCGATAGCCTGACTTTGTAGGCATTTTCTCCACATTTCCTTAGCACTTCACAAGGCCCAATCTTCTTCATAAGCAACTTAGTGTATTTACCTGCAGGGAGTCTCTCCCTTTTAAGATGTACCATGACCAAATCCCCTTCCTTGAACTGAAAATCCCTTCTCTTTCTGTTAGCAGTCTGTTTGTACTTTTTAGAGGTAGATTGTAATTTCTCCTTTACTTGCTCATGGATATCTCTCATCACTTGGACAAAATCTTCAGCCAATGCACTGCTCTTCTCCAGTCCTCTAACCTCTCTGAGTTCCAAAATACCCCTTGGGTGAGTGCCATAAACTATTTGAAAAGGTGACATGCCGGTACTCCTGTTCAAAGTGTCATTGTAGGAGTATTCTGCCTGAGCCAAAACTGAATCCCAACTAGTACATTGTTCCTTAGTTAGGCATCTTAGAAGGTTACCAAGTGACCTATTAATCACCTCAGTCTTACCATCAGACTGAGGATGATAGGCTGATGATAATGACTAATTTGAACCTAGTCTTTTCCAAAGTGTCCTCCAGAAGTGTCCTATAAACTTGGGGTCTCTATCAGAGATTATTGACAAAGGCAAACCATGTAATTTGACTATTTCTTTGAAGAAAAGACTAGCAATATGTGAGGCATCATGTGTGGTTTTACATGGGACGAAATGAGCCATTTTAGAGAACCTATCAACAACCACAAAGATGCTATCATGTCCATTCTTGGTCCTAGGCAAACCAAGTACAAAATCCATGCTTTTGGAATCCCAAGGCTTTGAAGGGATAGGCAGTGGAGTGTATAGCCCTGCATTTGATGTATGCCCCTTGGCTTTTTGGCAAATTTGACAAGTTTCTACAAACTTTCTTACATCAGTTGGTAACTTTGGCCAATAGTAGTATCTTCTAACCAAGTCTAGGGTCTTATCAATGCCAAAGTGGCCTGCCATGCTGCCACAATGCTTCTCCTTAATGATGTTCTCTCTAACAGACCCTCTTGGGATACACAACAAACTGCCCTTGAAAAGAAATCCATCTTATATTAGAAAATCACAAAAATCAGTATTATACCTACCTGTCATGGCTTTACAAGCTTGGTAAGGTTCCTTGAAGTCTTCATCTTCTTCATACTGATCTTTAATGGCATGTATACCTATACTCTCCAACTAAATGGTTTGAACAACAAGATTCCTCTAGCTTAAGGCATCGGCTACCTTATTGGCCACTCCCTTCTTGTGCTTAATTGAGAAAGTATATGCTTGGATGTACTCCATCCACTTGATATGCCTGTGGTTTAACTTCTCCTGCCTGTTCAAGAAACTCAAAGCATGGTTATCAGTAAAAACAATAAACTCCTTGGATAATAAATAGTGTCTCGACTTCCTCAATGATTCGACCATTGCATATAATTCTATATCATAGGTAGAATAGTTTTGTTTTGCTTCATTTAACTTCTCACTAAAGAAGGCTACAGGCCTCCCATCTTGACTTAGGACTCCCCCAACAACCCTCTTACTTGTATCACACTCAACAACAAAGACCTTATCAAAATCAGGCAGTACAAGTACCGGTTGTTCTGATATTTTCTTCTTTAATAGTTCAAAGGCTTGATTGGCCTCATTTGTCCACACAAATACACATTTTTTGCCCCCTTTTATAGTGTCAACAAGTGGAGCACAAATAGCACTAAACCCTCTAATGAACTTCCTATAAAAACTGCATGAACCATGGAAACTTCTTACCTCAGAGGCTGTAGTAGGTGTGGGCCAATTAAGAATGGCTTCCACCTTGCTTGGATCCATCTTGAGGTTGCCCTTAGAGATGACAAACCCCAAGAATGTCAATTCTTCTTGTAGGAAGATGCATTTGTCAAGGTTAATTCTCAACTTCTCCTCTTGAAGCCTCCTAAGCACTTGATGGATATGTCTTATGTGATCTTCCTTGCTGTCACTAAAAACCAATATATCATCCAAATATACAACAATGAACTTATTAAGGAAAGGTTTTAGCACCTCATTCATCAACCTCATGAAGGTGCTTGGTGCAAATTTGATAAGCGAAAAGGCATCACAACCCATTCAAATAGCTTCATTAGTTTTGAAGGTAGTTTTCCACTCATCCCCCTCCCTTATCCTGATTTGGTGATAACCACTTTTTAGATCCATCTTGGTAAAATATTTAGCCCTACCCAAGCAATCCATTAAATCTTCTATCCTAGGCATTGGAAATCTATACCTGATAGTAATCTTGTTGATGGCCCTAGAATCAGTGCATAGTCTCCATGTGCCTTCCTTCTTTGGTGCAAGTACTGCAGGTACTGCACATGGGCTAATACTTCTCCTTATAAGCCCTCTATCCAACAAGTCTTGGATTTGTCTTGCCACTTCTGCATTTTTCTCTGGGGTCAGCTTGTAGGCTGCTTGGCTTGGTAGGGTGGATCCAGGGATGAGATCAATGCAATGACTAATCTCCCTCTTTGGTGGAAGGGCATCCTTACTTTCATCTGCTATCACATCATGGAACTTCTCCAATAATTCCTCCACTTCTTTTGGTCCAATCCTCCTAAGAGGCTGCTGTACTTTGATCTTCTTAGGATTTGCATCCTTGGGCTTGATGACCACTATAAAACATGGCACCTTCTCCTCCTTGAGGTTAGCCAAAAACTCCTTTTCACCTACCAACATAATTGAACTAGGAATGATCTTTTCCTTGTAGTCATCAATCAAAGGGGTCATTGTGAAATTTTCACCATTTTTAGACAAATGAATCGCATTTTGCTTACCATCATGTTGGGCACTTGTATCATGTTGCCAAGGCCTTCCAAGAAGAAGGTGGCATGCATCCATATCTACTATCTCACAAAGGATCCTATCACAATATTCACCTATCTTAAATTCAACCCAACATTGTTCTTTTACCACAATTTGTTGGTCCTTGGTTAACCAAAAGACCCTATAGGGGTTAGGATGAGGTATCCTTTGTAATCCTAATTTATTCACCATGTCATTAGAAGCTAAATTCTCAGAAGAACCTAAATCAACAATTACCTTGCAAACTTTCCCTTTCACCTTGCAAGTGGTTCTAAATAGATTGTTCCTTTGGGGTTGCTCCTTGGTGGCAGGCATGATGAGAGACTGGTTAAACATGATGCATTCTCCACTCTCTGGTGCTGCAGGTTTGGAAGAGGCAGTTTGATAGGAGGTGGTGCTTTGATAGTCATCCTCTTGAAGGAGCTGCACCCTCCTATCTTTTTGGTTTACAGAATTATTCCCCATCTTCTCCAGGCATCTAAAGGACTGATGTCCTATTTGATTGCAGGAAAAGCACCTTCTTGTGAACACATTGGAATCCCTACCTCCACTTCTTCCTCTACCATTACCTCTCCCTCTAAACTAGCCCTTATTAGCACTGTCTCTGTCAGCCTCCACTTGACTGCCTTCTTGTGATCTGCCATCTTGGGGTCTAGAAAAGTTGTCCCTGTTCTGAAACCTGCCTCTACCTCTAAAATTCATATTGCCTCTACCCCTACTGTTTGAATCACCTTTCCTTCTTTGTTTGTCCTCAATCCTCAATGCCATTTGAAAACATTTATGCACTGTCTCAGGGTTAAAGAGACTTAGTTCATCTTGAATGGAGAACTTAAGACCATTTAGATACCTTGCAAGCTTTTGCTTTTCATTCTCAGACATTTTGGCTTTCAAGGTCATCTTGTGAAACTCCTCGGTGTAGGTGCTCACATCCATGTCCTTCTGTCTCAAGTTTTGCAACTTTTTGTGCAAGTTGACTTCATAATCTTTAGGAACAAATTGTTTCTTTATTTCAAGCATCATCTTCCTCCATGTAGTGATAGGGTTCCTATCATCCTCTATCCTCTCATTTTCAATGAAGTTCCACCAACTCAAGGCTGGCCCTTTCATTCTAGATTTGGCAATCCTCACCTTCTAATTTTCTGCCACTTCCTCACACTCAAAATAGTTCTCCATTGCCTCTATCCAATCAAGGCACTCCTCTGGGTTCATCTTGCTACGAAACATAGGTAAATCCACCTTACTGTCCTTCCTACTCAACTTTCCAAGTGCATCTAGGAATTATTTTTTTGACATGCCTCCGTGTGGCTCTTCCATGGGCACTCCTTTTTCTTCATCTTGATCCTCTTCATCTAAATCTAAGATGACCTCTAGTTTCTTCTTCTTATCCTTATCCTTGTTCAACTTCTCTATCTCAGCCTCCATCCTTTTGTTCTTGGCTGCTTGTTCTCTAACTATCTTTGCCAATTTGGCATTAGTCACCCTTTGAGGAACTTCCTTCTCTTCTTCTCTATCTCCCATCTCTTTGATGGCTTTGATACCACCTGATGCAGAGTGGCACAAAGGAAGCAACTAGGTTCACTCTTCTCTGCCCACTCACCCACTTCACCACTTCATCCAACCAAGGTCACACCCATGGGGCAAATTAAGGATTTGTTATCCAGGCTATTATCCAATCCTCAAGACTCCTTCCACACCTTAAAACAGGTCTACAAACACCTTCCCCATAGTTGGTTTGATCCCCAACTTCTCACAACTCTCCAACCCTTACTTGGCCTAGTGAGGCTACTATCCCTCCTAATCCAGTTTTCACTACACAACTTGACAAACCCTTAAGGGTTAGGCAAATAAATGGTGGATTCAAATACCCTTTTGGGAACTCCAACAGAACTCCAAGCCTCCAGTTCCAACTCTACTCTAGCAACTCAACACACCCACTAGGTCTCTAGGCCTAATTGATTAGGTTAGGTCTAGGTTACAAAGCAAGTGGTCTAAATTGGGGTCATAAACCTGGGACAAGAACTTGGATCACTTCCACAACATTCAACCATCTCAAAAACCACCATCCATTCATCCACCCTATCAGACTTTGTCATTTACATCACCAAATTGCATAATTCTGGTCAAATACATACGGATATTTAACCTAGGGCATCACTCCAAAAGTCGAGGACTCTCCTTCCCAACAAAATGCTTTTGGAATCATAAAATATACATCCCTAGCCTGCATCTCACTGAGTGTCAGGAAGTTTCATCAGTTAGAATGCATTCTAGGGCTAAATTTGTATATCAGACCCTAGGAATGAGGGTTTCAGATCAGTTTGAATTCAAAATTCAATATCTTCCTACTCAGATCACTTCAAAACTTCAAAATTGATGCATTAGAATCCTAATTCAAACTAGTTTCAGAAAAACCACATCGATCCAATTGGTCAATCCGTACAGGTCGTACACCAACAGGAATTCTTGGGGAAAACAGTCACTTTTATTGATTTTTGTGCCCAGATCTCTGTACAGAATCTTCTCCTCTTACTGGAGTAAGAGGACAACAATATAAACTGATCCAAGTTAGTAGGCAACTTCCAGAAATAGTTTCAACTATCAAAAGTGAGTTGCAACCGGCCAAATGTGTCATGACAACATTGACAACATTTGACAACTATGGCATTTTGCATTAACACAAAGATCCCGATTGGTTCAACTTGTCCAACGGAACCCAAACAACCACCATACTCTCTAAAACATGCCAAAACACCAAAACTACCAAATAGACTCAAAAAAACCATCATTAGACCTACTAGGCCTAAGTGACACAACTAGGGTCCAAATGGACTAAGAATGATTTGAGGTTTATATGATTACCCCAATCCTCTTGACCATACAAAATGGACCTTACAACCATGGCTAGAAATCCTTATTACAAAACACACTGAACAAGAACCTCAACTTATCAAAATGCTATTAGGTGCCCTGCACCAATGGCACTTTGACTATCCATAAATAAATAACTGTTAACCTGTTGATTGCCTAATTCTTCCATGAAAAATTACAACCATATCATCTCCTTGCTTTCCTCTGTTGCAGCTACATACTCTTCTTTCATGGTGGATAAAGCAACCACCTTTTGCAACCTTGAGATCCAACTCACTGTTGTCCCACCTACAATAAAGACATAACCTGTAGTGCTCCAACTGGTATCAATATCCCCTACTAAATTGAATTCTGCATAGCTTTTTAAATCAGTATTAGAGCCCCCAAAACATAAATGTTTATTGGATGTACCTCTCAAATACCTGAGAATCCATTTTACCACATTCCAATGCTTTGGAATATGGGATTACACATATACCTGCTTATACAACTCCTACAACATGTACAATATCAGGTCTTGTGCATACCATGGCGTACATTAAACTTCCTACAGTTGAAGCATATGGTACCTTGGACATTTTTTCTTCCTCCTCTTGTGTCTTTGGACACATCTCCTTAATCAATTTCAAATGACTAGGCAAAGGTGTGCTGACAGCTTTTGCATTCTCCATATAGAATCTCTGCAACACCTTTTCAACATAATTAGTCTGAGATAGAGTTAATTTTTTGTTCTTCCTATCTTTACAAATTCTCATACCAAGGATTTGTTTTACTGCCCCCAAATCCTTCATAGCAAATGTTTTTGCTAACTGTTGTTTTAACTCAGTATGTGATCCATGTTAGACATGACTACAAGCATGTCACCAACATATAAACATAAAGTAATGTAGTTGTCATTATCCAACCTCTCAAAACAAACACAATAGCCAGAATTACACCCTCTATAGCCTTGCTCAACTATAAAACTATCAAATTTCAAGTGCCATTGCTGAGGTGCTTGTTTCAAGCTGGATATAAACTCTTCTTCAATTTGCACACCAGTTTCTCCTTACCTTTGACCTTAAATCATTGGGGATGTTCCATATATATCTCATCCTTCAAATCACTATGGAGAAAGGTAGTTTTCACATCTAGTTGTTCCAAATGCAAATCTTCAGTAGCCACAATACTTTTAAAATAGTATGAATAGAAGTCACCTTAACAACCAGAGAAAAATCTCATCAAAATCAATGCCTTTTTTTGTGCAAATCCTTTTACAACTAACCTAGTTTTAAATCTTGTCTTACCTCCATCTTCCTCTTTCAGCCTATAAACCCATTTGTCTAGTAAAGCCTTTTTACCTGCAAGCAACTTGCATAATTCCCAAGTCTGGTTTTTCATTAAGGACTCCATTTATTCTTCCATTGTATGCTCCCACTAAACTTTTGTATCCACCTGCATAGCTTCATCATACCCTTCTAGTTCACCAGCATCTATTAGCAAAATAAAATACAAAGAGGGAAAAAACTTTTTAGGAGGTCTACTTATCCTTATTGACCGTCTAACATTCACTGGAGTTTCTGGGATTTGTTTGTTGTTGCAGAGCATGAAGAACCACTAGAACATTGTTGTCTAAAGTATCATCCAACACCAAAAAACCTTTTCTTTCTTCTCATGTTGTTGCAACTAATCTTTGTACAATACCTTCTCATTGAATGTACATCCCTACTTCTTACAATTTTTAGATTTTCAAAATCCCAAAGCCTATAACCAAATTCATCAATGTCATATCCAACGAAGATACACTTTTTTAATTTTGCATCCAACATGGTTCTATTTTCAGAATCTGCATGTGCAAATGCTTTACATCCGAAGGTTTTGAGAAAAGAATAACTCACCTTCTTATATGTCCACGCTTCCCCTGGAATACCACAACCAAAAGGAACTAAAGGACCTCTGTTAATTAAATATATAGTGGTATTGAAAGCCTCTACCCACAGGTTTAAAGGCAACCCAACATGCAATCTCATGGTCTTGCCATGCTCCATTATTGTCCTATTCATGCACTCAGCCACTCCATTCTCCTGTGGAGTCCTTGGAACCATTTTCTACCTACAAATTCCATTAGAGGCACAATAATCCTCAAACTCTTTGCTGTAATACACACCACTATTATCAGATTTAAAACATTTTAATCTTTTACCTGTCTCATTCTCAACTAAGCTTTTTCATTTCTTAAATGTTTCAAATACATCATTTCTACCCAAGGAAATAAATCCAAACCTTCCTAGTTGCATCATCTATGAATGTAACATAATATCGAGACCCACCAAGAGAAGATACCTGAGCTGGTCCCCATACATCCATATGCACAAGCTCTAACTTTTCATCTTTTTTTTGCTTCTCATCCTTGAGAAAACTCTCTTTTGTTTGCCATACACACAACTTTCACAAAAATCCATATTAATACATTTCAGACCTTGTAAAAATTTCTTAGGATGAAGTACCTTTATACCTTTTTCAGGGTATATGTAGGATCATGATGGGCCAAACTATACCTCTAAGTGGCAATAAAAATACAAAAAATATACTTAATCAAGTTCATGTGAAAATTTGAATAGATTATCTACATAATTTGAAAAAGATGTAAGAATGAATTTTGTAGAGAATTGAATCTAGTTTATGGGCTACTATTTTTTTTTAAACTAAATTTGCTTAGTGAAAAATGAATATTTCAATGAACAACTATTAAATTTTTATAAAAAAATAAAAAGTGGGTGTCATTCTAGCCAACCTAACTATGAACAAAAAAAATATTTTTTTTTGAGACTTGTAAAATAAGTAGAGGACTCATGCTCGGATGCGACGCTTTTTTTAAAAAAATTTCTAATAAAATAATTAGTTGTGATTTTTTTACTGTGAATTTTTTTAAAAACTAAAAAGTAATTTTCCAGCCAACCTAACTCGATAAAAAAATCAGAATTCAATTTTTTTAACCTATAGCCAGAAAAGCATAGAGTGTGACACAACTTTCGGATCTTAAAAAGGTGAAACAGTTTGAAAGTTATGGATATTTTTCAATCAGTGTGTCCATCAGGATTTCAGACACACACTATATAGAAAATTATTAATAATTATTTAAAATAAAATGATAACCAAAAAAATCTTATATTTTTAGAAAGATGACAATTTCTTCTATAAACCTTTTTCATTTTATCAATTTTGCATAAAAAAAAAGTTGTCAGCAGGAAGGGTGAAGTTCGAAGAAGAGAGTGAAACCTGCAAAAATGTTAGAATTGAGGGAAAGTCAACTATGACAAGCCTACATATAAGGCAAAGCCAAAGCAAAATGGATATCCATTATTAATAGATATCTATTTTGCCTCAGTAAAATATCTTTTTCTCTCTTTTATGTTTTGCAAAACTGATATACATTTTAGGTTGCCCAAAACGGATATCAGTTTTGCTTTACCCAATTCTTTTTATTATTTTTTAGTTTGTTGTCTTAGATTAAGTTATAGTTCATTTTATTGTTCTTTAAGTTAAGATTCTAAATAATTGTATTCTTTCATACCAAATGTTGGGACTAAGAAACCATGTTGCATTTGGCAACATACTATGATAGAGGAGTAACTTAAATAATATGACCAAAGACAATGATACAAATGTATTAAATATCTAGTAATATTTAAGAAAGCTCATGATAGTATATAAAACCAAAAGAAACAATATGGGACACTAGATTTTATGTTAGAAATTCTTATGTGAGAAAACCTAGTAGTAAAAGATAGTTACCATTATATTATTTAGAATCCATTGATTTAATAGAAGAATTTTTTTGATAGAGTTGATATCTACATGCTTATAGCATACTTTTCTTCTATGTTTCTCACATCCAACACCTAACTAATCACAATCCAACCATTCTCCATTCACATGAGTAGATAGGTATATGCATCATCACATAATACCAATTGTCTAACTTGTTGGAAACAAGGCAGATAACTAAGAGGGGGGGTGAATTAGTTATCTCAAAATTTCCTTAACTTTCTTCTCTTTTGTTATCTTAATATTCAGTGTTGCATCAAAACATGAAAACATATGCAATCATAAGAACATAAATAAAATCAACACACATAACACAAGGATTTTTATATGAAAACCCTATTAAGGGAAAAACCATGGGGTGACTAACCCAAGATTGTATTCTCTATTAAAAGAATAAAGGAGTACAAATGGTACTTGCCAATTAGGGATCACAGCCCGAGCACACTGCTCACAAGAGGCACACTGCCTACAAGAGACTCGCTATCTACAGAACTTACAGAAGATAATCAAGTGTTTGAACTAAGAAGCATCTACAAATGCAAGAGTTCAGTTCTGGTTAGGCACAATATACTGATTTGATGCACTTCATCCTTCCTCTATTCAATGTTGCTATTCAGTCACATACCAGACTTGGATTGTTGTTTCCACACTTATCTCTACTTTTCTTTGCACCTTATTACTTACACCAACACAACACACCCTTACATACTGGAATCCATCTAGTATATATATCTGCATCAAGGATTTTAATCAACTTTCTAGTCAGCAACAAGAACACTGCAAGTAATTAAACTGTCGGTTAAATCCATGCTTGATTTGTGATGCGTATCAAAAACATTGGCATAGAAGTCATTAATCATGTTATCCAACAATGTATAATCCCACAAATTACTTGATCAACACCTTTTACTCATCTGGATTGAGGTCTGATACTTTGTTGGTTGGTTCTTCCTCTGTCTGCTCTGCTTGATTGGAACCCAACACTCAGATGCTCATATTTTTTTCATGCTTTATCACCAGAGGCTAAATCTCTAAAATATAGTAGTCATGATTCCCCTTTTGACTTGTCTAAGTCTGTAACTTACTGAGTTACACCATCTAAGAGATCTGGACCTGATTGTCAGACCTTATTACATACTCTATTCTTATTCACCAAACCAAAACATTCTTAAATCTGACTTCTGGTATAGGTATACTATGTACTGCAGATGTGTGAGATAGACTTTGTTGTCATCAATGACAACACTTATGAATCCCCACAGTGTCTCTTGCCAACAATCTCCTCCTTTGGCATTGATGGCAACACTTAGTGAAAAATGGCTAAGTGTCGCAGTAACTCCCCCTTGTCTGATGCTCTATCTTTTGCACTACTTTACTAGAGATCCCCCTTAGTTGAATTCCACATTTTTCACTACTCCTCACTCCCCCTTTGACATCAATGGCAAAGGGTGGAATCCGCATACCAAAAATTTGGAAAAATTGTCCTATACATGGCAGCATAATTACATATGTGTGTTATACTTACATATACTTAAGTATATCCGCAAAAGTAGTCTTCAACTGTACAAACTCTATGGCCCAACTCTGCTTCATCCTATCCAAAATGGAGATGTGACCAGTCAACAAAAATGCATATGCTTCTGCCCTTCTTAAATCTACCGGATTACTGGTCTGGGCTGTGGTCTGAGCATCTGTCAAGGCCTCATGCATTGCCTCTATCTTAGGTATAATTATCCCTCTGAGTTCACTCATTATATTCATTATGTTCTTCTTTTCTTTGTCCAGCCTCTTTATTTCATTTATGATAACAATAGCCTTGCATTCTTGATTCATTAGAGAGGTAGTAAGGGGGTCAAAATTCTAAGATAAACTTGATAGTTTTCCTTCTTGTTCTTTCACTTTCTCTCAATGTCCTCTATCACTTTGGGCCAAGATAAACAGAATTTGTATATGTCCCCACCATCTTTAAGAGCATTTTCAAGGCTCTTTATTCCAATGTCAAGGGTCCTCCTATCATTAGCAATAAGTCCTTGCACTTCAGTGAATCTCTTTACCAGAAACTCCTTCCGGACCTTTGCTTTTGCTGATTTCTCTAGAGATTCAAAATGAGTGTTGACAGAATTTACCAAAGTTTTCAAGTTACCGGATGGTGAGGCTGAAGGATCCTTTTGGAAGGATGGCATGATCTTCTCCAGCATCCCGGAAGCAATCTCCAATAGTTCACAATCCTCCATGTGAGATTTCAAGAGTTTTTCTTTTGCTTTGGCTTGAGCAAAAGATGTTATTTGCATTGTCTGAAGTGGAGAGAGAGAGTCAAAATTCAGTGGTCCTTGAAATAGATTAGGTTCATCTATCTCCATTTTTTTGTTTAAAAAGTTCTTCATTGTCTCTATAGTGTCTCTTGCTAGAGATTGAGACTTCTTTGAAATATCAGAAGAGTCTTCATTAGTCTTTTCTACTTGTTCTTCTTCTTTTCCCTTGACCTCTTCTTCTTGAATCTTCTTCTTCTCTCCTCTATCTTCTCCTTCAGCTTCAGATTCTGGAATATTTGTCATAGTTGCAATAGCATCTGGAGGAGAGATCTCACATGTGTTTATTGCTTTATGAACTTCCTCTTCTAGAATAGAGGAGTCTATGTCCTCAAACTTCTCTTCATCTATTTTCTTTAATCCTTCAACATCCTTGTCAAAAAATTCTTCATCAATTACATTTAATCCTTCAACATCCATGGTGGAAGGTTCTTCATCTATTTCCTCTACAATAGGAAGATTGAATCTTTTGAAAGCATTCCAAAGGATATCTTTTGTTTCTCTTGCTACTTGGTCAGTTTCTCCAAGCATAAGTTTATTCATTCTTGCTTTACTCTGGAACTCATCCTTATAGTCCTTGAAAATCATGTCCATTTTTTTTGAGGTGATAGAGCGATAAAGTTGAATTGCTATTTGTTCTCGAATCTCTAAATCTTTTGCCTTTGTATTTTGTTTTCTCAGTTCAAGTACTTTTTCTAGACTCTTAGGAATTAAGGATATAATTTCAGTGAAAGCTTTATTGTAAATGTTCAGGTACCTAACAGTAGCTTCTTCCAAAATTCTCTTGTCAGTATCACTATATTCATCATAGAACTCTGTTACTGGCTGCAGGTTCCCATCCACAGTAACTACCTTGATGACGTCATCAATGGAAAGAGTGGACTTTTCAACAAATTCCTCTGCCTTTTCTTCCTCATTTTTACTAGCAGAGAATTTCCCAGATGTTTTCTTCTTCTTCATTTTCTTGATTTCCTCATCGGATTTTGTTTCTTCATCATCTTTAAGGCTTGTATATGACCTTGTGGCTTTGGTCTTTGTCCTCTTTTCTCCTTTTCTAGATGTCTTGACTTCCGGTTTGGAAGCCTTTGAGCTTTTAGGAGTGATAGTTGTAGAGCTCTTGGAAGATATAGTCCAGGAGGAGGATTGTACCATAGTGTCTCCTTTCTTTGCTTCTTATTTCTATTTTTTAGCCTTCTCCATCTTCTCTCTATTTGCATCCACATCTTCCTTTGATAGGCCAAATCTTTTGGCAATTTCTTCAACTTCTCTTCTTACTTTCCTCTTTATTTCTGGCTATCTTAACTCAACATGTATTTTTACACTTAGCTCTTGAAAGGTTCCAAACCTTTCTGCCCTGATGTCCTTGGGCTGGCTCAACAGATGTTGAATATGAAGCTCCAAGATTTTTTCATCGACTTCATATCCCATAGGCATTATCCACATAGTTCTTGGCTCAACTACCTCCATTAGGCATTGGCTAATGTCAACTATGAAGCAAACTATGTCCTTGTATTTCTCAACTATGGACTATGGAATTCTCTCTCTGGCTTGCATCATGCTATGAAAGTTCTTGAAGTAACCCTAGAGAGATGTGTTTTGGGCTTAAGCATCACCAAGTCCATACATATAATCTCTAATCTAAATTACAACTAGTTTGTCATTTTGCCATACCCAACCATGTGATCCAGGTAGCTCATTCATATAATAAAAGAATAGACATAGTATTAGACAACCATATTTAAAGGAATTCTTCTTATCCTTTTTGATCTTCTATAGGTTTTCCAACACTTGATTTAGAAGAAGCTCACACAGATCATATTCTGCATCTTCCCTCAATATTTGATATGCTGCATAAATTATTGTGCTAGACATAGAATTCTCCCCACTCAAATGATAGATCTTGTACCCAATTATCATTGAGGCAAACTTGACATCCAGGTCTGTGATGTCATCTATGTCATTGCTCTTTTGTCAAATTTAGATCCAGTGGCTTCAGTTACTGTTTAGTTCTTCACGGATTTAAGTACAAGTAACCCATCAGATGCATGCAGTCTGGTCACTGCCCTGGTGGCATATTTAGTTATCTTGAAGGGCCTCATTAGCCACATGAAATTATCATGCATCCTACTTAGAACATACTGGACCCAATCATCTTCTGTAAAACATGGAAAATGTATGCAATGTCCGAAGTGTTTGTCCCGGATGGCCTTGAATTCAGGTTTGAGTTCAAAATTCTCATCTATAAGCTGTTTGTGATAAATATCCATTAGTTTTGAGTCTCCAAATTCCTCAATGTTGGCATGGGTATAAACCCTAACATCTTCTACATGCAATACCCCATGTGGAATGCTAGAAAATGTGCCTAAAGGATCAACTTCTAGAGATTTATAAGGGTGTTTCTTGAATTTAGGACGCGGCCTATTAGTGATCTTGACAACCATTGGAGTAGCCATTATGCAAGATAGTCAGAGAGAGATTTTCAAAATGGAAGTACCTTTTCACACTATAGGGTTTGAAATAGGAGCCAGAACAAATCACTGGTTGAATTCAATTTTCCAGTTGATCTTGAGTGAATTGTTGAAACTTTGTTGCAGAGCTCTTCTTTTCTTCTTCATGAGTGCAAGTGTACAAATAATGAGTGAAAGAACCCTTTTATCCTTGTGCAAACCCTAATTTCCTTTTGTAATAAATGTACAACTTAAGTTATTTGGTTGCCCTATTTTGAGATAGATCTTCTCGAATCACTGCCCCGAACTTAGAATCATTGCCAGTGAGGATTGACAATGTATCTTCTTTTCTTCAATCATGCCATGGGTCCATAAATCAAAGCATTTCAATTTTGAATCATACCAGATCTATCTATGAAATTCTGCTCAATTGGATGGCTGTCGAAACCAGATTAATTTGAGTAGTTATAAGTCTTGCAAAACTCCATGTAGATCTTTCACATTTTGACTGAACATTATTTGAAGGTTTTTCTGGGAACCCTTTAATCCGCAACGACGGATGTTTACTCAATGTGCTAAATTTAGGCACTAGCTGACTAGCTGGGGGAAATTATTTTTCTCTGTGACTCCCCTTGAGC
The DNA here is from genome assembly GCA_027924645.1 of Cunninghamia lanceolata. Classification (NCBI taxonomy): domain Eukaryota; kingdom Viridiplantae; phylum Streptophyta; class Pinopsida; order Cupressales; family Cupressaceae; genus Cunninghamia; species Cunninghamia lanceolata. The sequence goes on from BSBN01000205.1 coordinate 6,403,688, forward strand.
CAGAGCTCACTTTTTAGTTTCCAAAAGGAATATCAGCACCGGATTCTGATACAGATCCATCTCCAATATTTTTTCTACTCTTCTTTACCCAAATCTTGCTCATCTCCTATTGAACTTCATTTGCATTTACTTTACCTTTGCCCTTATCTTGTTTCTGATTATGTTCCACCAGACCTTTTTTATCCTGATTTCTGCTTCTGTAGAATCTAGCAATATGACTGGATCTATTACTTGATTGTAGCATACAACATTTCTTTTCTTATTTGATTGATATCCTCTTGATCTACATTGATTAGCCATATGTCCCATTCTATTGCATGCAAAGCATCTACCATTGAATGAATTGTTTATTTGCATATTTCTACATTCATGAGATTTTTGACCATACCTTTTACAATTGAAACATTGTCCGAAGAAGGATGGATTATTCTAATCCATTCTCCTCCTACACTGAGTTGCTCTATGACCAAAATTGTTGCAATTGAAGCAGTATCCATTGAAGGATGGATATATTTGGGCATTTGGTTACCTTACTGGAGGTCTTCTAGGTCTGTTTCTTTGATTACCTAATCAAAAGTTCTTTTGACTGGATCCAGAGCTTTCACCTTTCTCATATCCCAAGCCATGCTTATCATCTACCCTCTTTTGGCTTTCAAGAAGAACTTCAAGTTGGGCTGAGCTTATCTTGAATTTCTCTTTGTATTCATTTGATGCTTGAAGATCTTTTTTAAGAGTGTCTCTGATTCTCAAGTTGTTCTTCATTGTCTCTAGCTTCTTCAAGATTAGATTCAAGCTGCCTAACTCTTCTGTCCATTTTGTGGCAATCCTCTGTTTTCTCCTTGAGGGATTGTTTTATATTATCTTCAATCTTTCTTTTTTCTTCAATTTCTTGAGTGAACCTCATAACCCCTGATTCCATTTCATGCCTCACCATAATGACTTCTTTTGACAGATTTTCACATAGCTTATTTTTCTCATCCAGATCTTCATTAGTATCATTGACTTCACTTTGATTGGCTAATTTTTTAAGTAGTTCCTTTCTCTTTTTCACAAAAATGCTAAGTTTTTCTTTTAGCTCATTTATGAATTCATCAGCTTGTTTGTGTCTTTCTCTCAAATTATTGACTTCGGAGTGGGATTGTTCACGATCATATAGGGTAGATTGAAGTTGTTCCTTCATACCATATGCATCCATTGAGATCCCAGATCTTCCTCAAGCTGTTAGGCTTTGTTCAGAAGAACCTTTCTCTAATACCAATTGTTGGAAACAAGGAAGATAACTGAGAGGGGGGTGAATCGGTTATCTCAAAATTTTCTTAACTTTCTTCTTTTTTGTTATCTTAATATTCAGTGTTGCATTAAAACATGAAAGTATATGTAATCATAAGAATAGAAATAAAATCAACACACATAACACAAGGATTTTTATGTGGAAACCCTGTTAAGGGAAAAACCACGAGGTGACTAACCCAAGACTGTATTCTCTATTAAAAGAATAAAGGAGTACAAATGGCACTTGCCAATTAGGGATTACTGCCTGAGCACATTGCTCACAAGAGGCACACTGCCTACAAGAGACTCACTGTCTACAAAACTTATAGAAGATAATCAAGTGTTTGAACTAAGAAGCATCTACAAATGCAAGACTTTAGTTCTAGTTAGGCACAATATACTGATCTGACGCACTTCATCCTTCCTCTGTTCAATGTTGTTCAATCACATACCAAACTTGGATTATTGTTTCCACACTTATCTCTACTTTTCTTGGCACCTTATTACTTACACCAACACAACACACCCTTACATACTAGAATCCATCTAGTATATATATCCACATCAAGGATTTTAATCAACTTTCTAGTCGGTAATAAGAACACTGCAAGAAATTAAATGGTCAGCTGAATCCATGCTTGATTTGTGATGCATATCAAAAACATAGGCATAGAAGTCATTAATCATGTCGGCCAACAATGTATAATCCCACAAATTGCTTGATCAACACCTTTTACTCATCCGGATTGAGGTTTGATGCTTTGTCAGTCAGTTCTTCCTCTGTCTACTCTACCTGATTGGAACCCAACACTTAGATGCTCATATCTTTTTCATACTTTATCACCAAAGGCTAAATCTCTAGAATATAGTAGTCATGATTCCCCTCTTGACTTGTCCAAGTCTGTAACTTACTGAGTTACACCATCTGAGAGATCTGGACTTGATTATTGGACCTTGTTACATACTCTATTCTTGTTCACCGGACCAAAACATTTTTCAATCTGACTTTCGGTATAGGCATACTATGTACTGCGAATGTGTGGGATAGAATTTGTTGCCATCAATGACAACACTTATGAAGCCCCACAGTGTCTCTTGCCAACATAACTATCCAACTAACCCATGGAATACCAAGAGTCACAAAGCTATATGTTGACCATATCATAAAATCAATATATCACATATATCACCAAACTTGACGCCTCCATGTGGATAATCATTATAGATGACTATATGTTGTTACACATTAAATATCAATAGTTTTTTACTAACTATAGTCAATGTATTCATGTCTTCTTGTATAACCACAACTACCAACCATAATCTTGTGGTAACACATACAACCATCTAACCAATTCTTTCAACTTGTAGTATTGTAGAACATTCTCTTAACATAACCAAGCCTCTAGATTGTTCCACATGATCTTCAGCTCTGCTACAAGTGCAGCTGTATTATTATTTATGCTTCTACTAGCACAATTAAATATGTAGTTGTGAGTACTTCTTCAAATGACTCATGATTAAATTTCCATAGCATCACCACATGTAGACATATCTCCATGCTATATCGCAGCTTCTAAAACTCACCACATCCCCACATCCTACCAAATTACATTTTATCATTATTCAATAGTTTTGATATAAATTCAGGAACTCTCCATCTCCCCTCTCCCTATCCCTCTCTCTCTGAACTATCAACCTCCTTGTTAAATCCTTTTCCTAGCTTTCCTAGTTTTCCTTTCCAATTTCCCTAGGAGAGAGAGAGAGAGAGAGAGAGAGAGAGAGAGAGAGAGTCCTAGTTTTCTTGTTTTCATTTCTTTTTTCAAAAGGGAGAGGAAGAGAAATAGGGGAGAGATAGGGAGATAGAGGAATGATAGGGGAGAGAGAGGCAAGAGATAGAGAGATAGCTAGAGAGAGAGGAGACAAATATGGAGAGAGAGGGAGATAGAGAGTAAGCGAGATGTCTAGAGAGATAGGGAGAAGGATTGAGAGCTAGAGGGATGATAGAGATATGGAGATAAGGGAGAGATAGGGAGATAGTGGTTTAGGGTTGCTCGGGTTTAGGGTGTAAAGGTTAGGGGTTAGGGTTGAGGGGCATTATTTAGGCTTTTTGGGGTTTTGAGAGAGAAAGAGAGAGAGAGAGTTTCTTGGGGTTAGGGGTCAAGGTTTAGGGGCATTATTTAGGATTTATGAGTTTAGCATTGCTCAAGTTTAGGGTTCAGGGTTTAGGAGTTAGGGGTTAGGGGAATTATTTAGGGTTTAGGGTTTAAGGTTTAAAGAGAGATAGAGAGAGAGGACTGATAGAGATTGGGAGAGATAGAGGAGATAGAGGGGAGATATAGGGAGATAGAGAGTGAGAGACATGTCCAGACACATAGAAAGAGATTGAGAGGTAGACGCATGATAGAGATAGGGAGATACGAAGAGATAGGGAGATAGAGGTTTAGGGTTGCTTGGGTTTAGGGGCATTATTTAGGGTTTAGGGTTTAGGGTTTTGGAGTTAGGGGTTAAGGTTTAGAGGTTTAGGATTTAGGATTTAGAGAGAGATTGAGGTCCAATAAGGAGATATAGATGAGACTGAGGGGAGAGATAGGGAGATAAAGATTTAGGGACATGGCCAATGACATAGGGAGAGAGATTAAGAGGAAGAGAGACAAAGGTGATAGGGAGATAAGGGAGAGATAGAGAGATAGAGAGATAGAGGTTTAGGGTTACTTGGGTTTAGGGTTTAGGGGTTAGGGTTAGGGTTAGGGGCATTATTTAGGGTTTATTGTTTAGGGGTTAGGGGTTTAGCTTTAGAGGTTTAGGGTTTAGCGTTTATAAAGAGAGAGGAATAATATAGGGAGTGTTGTTATATGGAGCCTAATTGAAGACTCAGAGGTTAAATTTTCTCCACTTTTATCGGTACAGTTTCCCCCTAAATTATTTAACGGGGGTTTGGGGAGCACCCCCAAGGCAGGATCAAGGGGCATCACCCCCGCGGGGGCTCGGGGGTAGCGCCCCCGAAACCTCAAATGACTTTTATTATTTTATAAAGGTGGCAGGAGTTATTTTTCTATTGCCTGACATAAAAAAACCTATTTTGTAATTAACATAAGTCTTAATAAAAATGGCTAAGGGTTAGGATTTCTGTTGATATTGTATTGTAGCATTTGCAGTGGTATTCAGTTGCAAGGATTGCTGGTTGTAATCGGTTTGATTTGTTGGATAATAATATTGGACTCTCTGTTGGTGGATGTAACCCAAGTTTAGGTGAACCACATTAAAAATTGTCTCTCACTATTATTATTTCTATATATTTTTTATTCCTCTATTTAATCTTTATTTGCATTTAATTGCTATTTTCTACATGCAATTCCTAACAAGTGGTGTCAGAGTAGGTTGTGTTCGATTATCATCTACAGGAAGGTCTCACAGTTGAGTGGGAGTCTCATGGTTAAGTGGGAGCAATGGTGGACAAGGGTAAATTGAAGGTAGATAAATTCAATGGGAAGAACTATCAGTTATGGAAGATGCAGATGGAGGATTATCTCTATCAAAAGGATTTATGGAGGCCGTTGGAAGGAATAGCCAAGAAATTGACAGCAATGACTGATGAGGATTGGGAACTTCTAGATAGAAAGGCACTAGAAACCATTCGGTTGTGCCTGGCACCATCTGTGACATTTAATATAATAGAAGTGAAAATAACAAAGGAACTAATGAAATCTTTCACTAAATTGTATGAAAAACCCTCAGCCTCAAATAATATATTTCTAATGAAGTGTTTGTTTAATAAAAAAAAATTGAAGGTGGATCTATGATAGATCATTTAAATGAGTTTAATATGATTACCAGTCAATTAACTTTTGTAAAAGTGAAATTTGATGAAGAGGTGAGGGCTCTCTTGGTTTTATATTATTTGCTAGAAAGCTGGAATAGCTTGGTAATGGTTGTAACTTTGTCTCTAGTTCAAATACTTTCAAATTTGATGACGTTGTTGGTGTTATCCTTAGCGAGGAAATGCGATGGAAAAGCTCAGGAGGGTCAACATCAAGTAGTGTTTTGAATGCAGAAAGTAGGGGCAGATCAAAGGAGAGAGGAAAAGGTTCTGGAGGTCATGGGAAGTCACGAGGAAAATCAAAGGACAAGAGGTCCCAATCTAGAGGATAGAAGGATTGTTGGTACTGTGGGAAACCAGGTCATCTGAAGAAAGATTGTTGGTCTCTAAAGAATAAAGAAGGAGACAAACAAGAAGGCAATAAGGAGAAAATTGTGGTAAGTAATAAATCTAAAGATGATACTTTGATTCTTTCCCTAGATATTGCTGATGATTTATGGGTTTTAAATTCAAGGGCCTCATTTCATGCTACACCCCAAAAGAAGTTATTTTCTTGATTATGTCCAAGGGGATTTTAGGCTAGTTTATTTGGGAGATAATGAACCCTGTCAGATTGTTGGAAAAGAAAGAACTAAGATTAAGTTGTAGAATGGGAATCATTTGCTACTATAAGAGGTAAGGCACGTTCCAAGGCTAAGTAGGAATTTAATTTCAGGAGGGCAACTAGTTGATGAAGGTTGCACAGTTACTTTTAATGATAAAAATTGGAAGATTTCAAGAGGTGCTAGTAGCAGAAGGTGTGAAAGTAGGAACCTTGTATCTTTGTATAGGTCATACTATTCCTTCTACTCTAGTTGTTGCAGAGAAAAAACAAACAGGTTCAGGAACAGTTGTTGCGGGTTCGTAGGAAGAGACCAAAATAATTGTTGCAGGTTCTGAGACAACATTGTGGCATAACAAACTTGGGTATATGAGTGAAAAAGGTATGAAGGTAATTAATTCTAAGATAGTTTTACCAGGTTAGAAATGTATTAATATGGATTTCTGTGAAAGATGTGTGTATGGAAAACAAAAGAGAGTTAGTTTTCTCAAGGATGGGAAGTAAAAAAAAGATGAAAAGCTGGAGCTTGTGCATATAGATGTATGGAGACTAACTAAGGTATCTTTTCTCAGTGGCTCTTGGTATTATGTTACATTCATAGATGATGCAACTAGGAAGGTTTAGATTTATTTTCTTAGGTAGAAATATGATGTATTTGAAACATTAAAGAAATGGAGAAGTTTGGTTGAGAATGAGATAGGTAAAAGATTAAAATGTCTCATATATGATAATGGTGGTAAGTATTGCAGAAAATAATTTGAGGATTATTGTTCCTTTAATGGAATTTTTAGGTAGAAAACGGTTCTAGGGACTCCATAAAAAAATAGAGTGGCTGAGTGCATGAATAGGACAATAATGGAGTGTGCAAGGAGCATGAGATTGCATGATAGGCTGCCTTTAAACATGTGGGAAGAGGTTGTCAATACCATAGTATAGTTAATTAATAGAGGTCCTTTAGTTCCTTTGGACTGTGGTATTCCAGAGGAAGCATGGACAGGTAAGAAGGTGAGTTATTCTTTTCTCAAAACCTTCAAATGTGAAGCATTTGCACATGTAAATTCTGAAAATAGAACTAAGCTAGATGCAAAATTAAAAAAGTGTATCTTCGTTGGATATAGCATTGATGAATTTAGTTATAGGCTTTGTGATGTTGAAAATCTAAAAATTGTGAGAAGCAGTCGTATTCAATGAGAAGGTGTTGTACAAAGATTAGTTGCAGTAGCATGAGAAGAAAGAAGATGATTATGTGGTGTTGGATGATAGTCCAAATAATGATGTTTCAATGGTTCCTCATGCTCCGCAATAGCAACAAGAAATACCACAAATAGCAGTGAATGTTAGATGGTCAACAAGGCTAAGTAGAACTCTTGAAAGGTTTTCTCCCTCTTTGTATTCTATTTTGTTAACAGATGCCAGTGAATTGAAAGGGCATGATGAAGCTATGTAAGTGGATACAAAGGTTCATTGGGAGCTTGCAATGAAAAAAGAAATGGACTCCTTGCTGAAAAATCAGACTTGGAAATTATGTAAGTTACCTGTAGCTAAAAAAACTTTACCAAACAAATGGGTTTATAGGATAAAAGAGGAATATGGAGGTAAGAAAAGATTTAAATCCAGGTTAGTTGTAAAAAGATTTGCACACAAAAAAGGTATTGATTTTGATGAGATTTTTTCTCTGGTTGTTAAGATGACTTATATTCGTACTGTCTTAAGTATTGTGGCTACTGAAGATTTGTACTTGGAATAGCTAGATGTGAAAACTACATTTCTCCATGGTGATTTGGAGGAGGAGATATATATGGAACAACCACATGGATTTGAGGTCAAAAGTAAGGAGAAATTGGTGTGCAGATTGAAAAAGAGTTTATATGGCTTGAAAAAAGCACCTCGGTAATGGTATTTGAAATTTGATAGTTTAATGGATGAGCAAGGCTACAACCACTATAATCTTGACCATTGTGTTTATTTTAAAAGATTAGATAATAATAGCTACATTATTTTATGTTTATATGTTGATGACATGGTTGTAGCGGAGTCTAACATGGATCACATAATAGAGTTAAAACAATAGTTAGCACAATCATTTGCTATGAAGGATTTAGGGGTAGAAAAACAAATCCTTGGCATGAGAATTTGCAAAAATAGGAAGAATAGAAAATTGACTCTATCTCAAGTTGATTATGTTGAAAAGGTGTTGTAGAGATTTGATATAGAGAATACAAAAGCTGTCAGCACACCTTTGCCTAGTCATTTGAAATTGATTAAGGAGGTTTCCTAAGACACAAGAGGAGGAAGAAAAAATGTCCAAGGTACCATATGCTTTAGCTGTAGGAAGTTTAATGTATGCTAGGGTATGTATGAGACTGGATATTGCACATGTTGTAGGAGTCGTAAGTAGGTATATGAGTAATCTCAAATTAGAGCATTGGAATGCAGTAAAATAGATTCTCATATATTTGAGAGGTACATCTAATAAACACTTATGTTTTGAGGGCTCTAATACTGATTTACCAGGCTATGTAGACTCAGATTTGGCAGGGGATATTGATACTAGGTAGAGTACTATAGGTTATGTCTTGACTGTAGGTGGGACAGCAGTGAGTTGGATCTCTAGGTTATAAAAGGTGGTTACTTTATCCACCAAAGAGGCATAGTATGTATCTGCAATAGAGGCAAACAAGGAGATGATATGGTTGTAATCTTTCATTATTTTATAAAGGCGTCGGGAGTTATTTTTCTATTGGCTGACATAAAAAAAGCCCTATTTTGTAACCGACATATGTCTTGATAAAAATGATAAAGGGTTAGGGTTTCTGTTGATATTGTATTGTAGCATTTACAGTGGCATAGAGTTGCAAGGATTGCTGGTTGTAATCAGTTCTATTTGCTGGATAATAATATTGGACTCTCTGTTGGTGGATGTAGCCCAAGTTTGGGTGAAGTGCATTAAAAATTGTTTCTCACTATTATTATTTTTGTGTATTTTTCATTCCTCTCTTGAATCTTTATTTGCATTTAATTCATATCTTTTGCATGCAATTCCTAACAAGTGTTGTCAAAGTGGGTTGTGTTCGATTATCATCTACAGGAAGGTCTCACAGTTGAGTGGGAGTCTCATGGTTAAGTAGGAGCAATGGTGGATGAGGGTAAATTGAAGGTAGATAAATTTAATGGGCAGAACTATCAGTTATGGAAGATGTAGATGGAGGATTATCTCTATTACAAGGATTTATGGAGGCCATTAGAAGGAATAGCCAAGGAACTGACAGCAATGACTGATAAGGATTGGGAACTTTTGGATAGAAAGGCACTCGGAACCATTCAGTTGTGCATGGCACAATCTGTGGCATTCAATATAACAGAAGCAAAGACAACAAATGAACTGATGAAATCTTTGGCTAAATTGTATGAAAAACCCTCAGCCTCAAATAAGGTATTTCTAATGAAGCATTTCTTTAATCTAAAAAAGATTGAAGGTGGATCTCTGACATATCATTTAAATGAGTTTAATATGATTACCAGTTAGTTAACTTCTGTAAAAGTGAAATTTGATGAAGAGGTGAGGGCTCTCGTGGTTTTATGTTCTTTGCCAAAAAGTTGGAATAGCTTGGTAATAGTTGTAAGTAATTGTCTTTGGTTCAAATACTTTGAAATTTGATGACATTGTTGGTGTTATCCTTAGCAAGGAAATGCGATGGAAAATCTTGGGAGGGTCCACATCAGGTAGTGTTTTGAATGTAGAAAGCAGGGGTAGATCAAAGGAGAGGAAAATGTTCTTGAGGTCATTGCAAGTTACAAAGAAAATCAAAGGACAAGAGGTCCCAATCCAGATAATAGAAGGACTGCTAGTACTGTGGGAAACTAGGTCATCTGAAGAAAGATTGCTAGTCTAAGAAGAATAGAGAAGACAAACAAGAAGGCAATAAGGAGGCAAATGTGGTAAGTAATAAATTTGAAGATGATGTTTTGATTCTTTCCCTAGATAATGTTGATGATTCATGGGTTTTATTTTTAGGGGCCTCATTTTATGCTACGCCCCATAGAAGTTATTTTCTTGATTATGTCCAAGGGGATTTTAGGCTGGTTTATTTGGGAGATAGCGAACCCTATCAGATTATTGGAAAGGGAAGAATTAGGATTAAGTTGCAGAATGGGAATCATTGGCTACTACAAGAGGTAAGGCACGTTCCAAGGCTAAGTAGGAATTTAATTTCAATAGGACAACTAGGTGATGAAGGTTGCAGAGTTACTTTTAATGATAAAAATTGGAAGGTTTCAAGAGGTGCCTTAATAGTAGCAAAAGGTGTGAAAGTAGGCACCTTATATCTTTGTACAGGTCATTGTTCCTTCTACTTTAGTTGTTGCAGAGAAAAAATAAACAAGTTCAGGAACAGTTGTTGCAGGTTCACAGGAAGAGATTGAAATAGTTGCTGCAAGTTCTAAGACAATACTGTGGCATAATAGACTTGGGCATATGAGTGAAAAAGGTATGAAGGTAATTCACTCTAAGAAAGTTTACCAGGTCTGAAATGTATTAATATGGATTTTTGTGAAAGTTGTGTGTATAACAAACAAAAGAGAGTTAGTTTTCTCAAGGATGGGAAGAAAAAGAAAGATGAAAAGTTGGAGCTTGTGCATACAAATGTATGGGGACCGACTCAGGTATCTTCTCTTGGTGGCTTTTGTTATTATGTTACATTCATAGATGATGCAATTAGGAAGGTTTGGGTTTATTTCCTTAGGTAGAAATTAGATGTATTTGAAACATTTAAGAAATGGAGAAGCTTGGTTGAGAATAAGATGGGTAAAATATTAAAATGTCTCAGATCTAATAATGATGGTGAGTATTGCAGCAAAGAATTTGAGGAGTATTGTTCCTTTAATGGAATTCGTAGGCAAAAAATAGTTCCAGGGACTCCACAATAAAATAGAGTGGCTGAGCACATGAATAGGACAATAATGGAGCATGCAAGGAGTATGAGATTGCATGTTGGGTTGCCTTTAAACATGTGGGTAGAGACTGTCAAGACCATAATATATTTAATTATTCGAGGTCCTTCAGTTCTTTTGGGTTATGGTATTCCAGAGGAAGCATGGACAAGTAAGAAGGTGAGTTATTCTTTTCTCAAAACCTTCAGATGTGAAGCATTTGCACATGCAGATTCTAAAAATAGAACTAAACTGGATGCAAAAACAAAAAAGTGTATCTTCGTTGGATATAGCATTGATGAATTTAGTTATAGGCTTTAGGATGTTGAAAATCTAAAAATTGTGAAAAGCAGGGATGTTGTATTCAATGAGAAGGTGTTGTACAAAGATCAGTTGCAGCAGTATGAGAAGAAAGAAAAGGATCATGTGGTGTTGGATGATACTCCAAATAATGATGTTCTAGTGGTTCCTCATGCTCTAAAACAACAACAAGAAATACCACAAACTCTAGTGAATGTTAGATGATCAATAAGGCCATGTAGACCTCCTGAAAGGTTTTCTCCCTCTTTGTATTCTATTATGTTAATAGATGTTGGTGAACTGGAAGGGCATGATGAAGCTATGCAGGTGGATACAAAGGTTCAGTGGGAGCTTGCAATGAAAGAAGAAATGGACTCCTTGCTGAAAATCAGTCTTGGGAATTATGTAAGTTGCTTGCAGGTAATAAGGCTTTACCAAACAAATGGGTTTATAGGCTAAAAGAGGAAGATTGAGATAAGAAAAGATTTAAAGCCGGGTTAGTTGTAAGAGGATTTGCATAGAAAAAAGGTATTGATTTTGATGAGATTTTTTCTCCGGTTGTTAAGATGACTTCTATTCATACTATCTTAAGTATTGTGCCTGCTTAAGATTTGCATTTGTTATAGCTAGATGTGAAAACTGCCTTTCTCCATGGTGATTTGGAGGAGGAGATATATATGGAACAACCACAGGGATTTGATGTCAAAGGTAAAGAGAAATTGGTGTACAAATTGAATAAGAGTTTATATGGCTTGAAACAAGTACCTCGGCGATGGTATTTGAAATTTGATAGTTTTATGGTTAAGCAAGGCTACAACCAGTGTAATTCTGACCATTGTGTTTATTTTAAGAGATTGGATAATGACAGCTACATTATTTTATGTTTATATATTGATGACATGCTTGTAGCGGGGTCTAACATGGATCTGTCATGTCCCCTTTATAGTAAAAATAAATTGGTGAAATTATTAGTCCATTTCTATTTTTCCATGGGCATTTGGATTTTCCAAGAGAGGGGAATTTGGATTTTCCAAGAGAGGGGCATTTGTATTTGGAGCTATTATTAATATGCAAGTATTTTCTTTCAGAAGGACTTCTTGATCATTTTTACAACCTAATTTTCTTGTTTGAGCACTTGTGCTTGGATTTTCTTTAGTGGAGGAAAACTCATTGGAGCTGGAGGCTTGTGGATGAAAACCCATCAGTCTCAAATGATTAGAGGATGAAAACCCTTTGGTTACAGAGAATAATTCCATATAGGGATTGCATTGGGCTTCAAAGGATTGTGTAGTTTCAGCAGTTTTCCAGTATTGTGTATGCAAGTTGTTTTGTTGTAGTTTTGGTGATTTCTAGTGTGTTGTGTAGTGTTGCTATAGTGTTGTGGAGTGTTTTTGTTTTCCATGGCTGTTTGGAATCCATTCCAAGCATCTAGGAGTGGTTCTTTTCAGTTGGGGTTTGATTTGCTATTGTTTTCAGTAGTTTTCATCAATGTAGTTTTGCATAGTTTGTGTAGTTTGTAGTGGATTTTAGGAGATTTGTGTTGCAGATGTTTTTGCTGTTGTAATCAGTGTTTCAAACCTGATCATATGTTATTTACACCAGAAAAATCAATAAAAATTAGTTCATGGTGTTTTCAGCATATTTGGTGTAATTTCTTTTTTGACTAGTTAGCTAGTCTTGATGTTTTTGTTGCAATTTTTAGTGGAACTTATCAAAATTTATTTTCAGATCTGATTTATGTTAAAATTTTAGTTTGGAACATTACAGGATCACATAAGAGAGTTAAAACAACAATTAGTACAATCATTTTCTATAAAGGATTTGGGGGCAGCAAAACAAATCCTTGGTATGAAAATTTGCAGAGATAGGAAGAATAAAAAATTGACTCTATCTTAGGCTAATTCTGTTGAAAATGTCTTACAGAGATTCCATATGGAGAATGCAAAAGTTGTCAGCACACCTTTGCCTAGTTATTTGAAATTGACTAAGGAGATGTGTCCTAAGACACAAGAGGAGGAAGAAAAAATGTCCAAGTTACCATATGCTTCAGTTGTAGGAAGTTTAATGTACATCATTGTATGCACGAGACCAGATATTACACATGCTATAGGAGTCGTAAGAAGCTATATGAGTAAACCTATATTGGAGCATTGGAATGCAGTAAAATGGATTCTTAGATATTTGAGAGGTACATCCAATAAACACCTATGTTTTGAGGGCTCTAATACTGATTTAGCAGGCTATGTTGACTCAGATTTGGCAGGGGACATTGATACCAAGCAGAGTACTATAGGTTATGTCTTTACTATAGGTGGGATAGTGGTGAGTTGGATCTCCAAGTTGCAAAAGGTGGTTACTTTATCCACCACAGATGTAGAGTATGTAGCTACAATAGAGGCAAGCAAGGAGATGGTATGGCTACAATCTTTCATGGAAGAATTGGGCAGACAACAGGATAATAGTTCTTCATTTACAAATAGTCAGAGTGCCATACATCTTGTAAAGAATTTTGCCTTGCATTCAAAGACCAAACACATACATCTAAGGTATCACTTCATCTGGTCGGTGTTGGATGATGTATAGTTACAACTGGAAAAGATACATACAGATAAAAATCTAGTGGATATGTTTACAAAGGCAATGCAAGGAAGAAGTTGAACTCCTCTTCAGCTTTGGTTGGTCTTCAAGACTAAAAATAGTAAAATCAGAACAACAGGGTCCAGGGTGTTTATTTCCATTGGGAGCTACAGGGTCAGTGGTGTTATGATCAGTCTCCAAGTAGTAGATGATATGTTGTGGAGTCTGATCAGTTTCCAAGTGGGAGATTGTTGTTATATGGAGCTTAGTCAGACTTAGAGGTTAAATTTTCCCCACTTTTTATTGATATGGTTTCCCCCCAAATTATTTAACCGGGATTTGGGGGCAACGCCCCCAAGACAGGGTCAAGGGGCAGCGCTCGCGAAATCTCAAATGACTTTTATTATTTTATAAAGGCATCGAGAGTTATTTTTGTATTAGTTGACATAAAAAAACCCTATTTTGTAATCGACATAAGTCCTGATAAAAATGGCTAAGAGTTAGGGTTTCTGTTGATATTGTATTGTAACATTTGCAGCGGTATTAAGTTGCAAGAATTGTTGGTTGTAATCGGTTTGATTTGCTGGATAATAATATTGGACTCTCTATTGGTGGATGTAGCCTGAGTTTGGGTGAACCATGTTAAAAATTATCTTTCGTTGTTATTATTTCTGTGTTTTTTTCATTCCTCTATTTAATCTTTATTTGCATTTAATTGATATCTTCTGAATGCAATTCCTAATAGGGAGATATAAAGGAGACTGAGGAGAGAGATAGGGAGATAAAGAGTGAGGCACATGGCCAGGGACATAGGGAGAGAGATTGAGAGGAAGAGGGATGATAGAGATATGGAGATAGGGGAGAGATAGGGAGATAGAGGTTTAGAGTTCCTTAGATCTGGGGTTTAGGGGTTTAGGGTTTCTTGAGTTTGAAGATAGCTAGATAGAGAGAGAGAGTAGACAGATAGGGAGAGATAGAGGAGACATAGGGGAGAGATAGGGAGATAGAGAGTGAGAGAGATGTCCAGAGAGATAGGGAGAAGGATTGAGAGGTAGAGGGATGATAGAGATAGGGAGATAAGGGAAAGATACGGAGATAGGGGTTTAGGGTTTAGGGGTTAGGGGCATTATTTAAGGTTTAGGATTTAAGGTTTAGGGGTTAAGGTTTAGAGGTTTAGGGTTTAGTGTTTAGAGAGAGAGGACCAATAGGGAGATATAGAGAGTGAGAGACATGGCTAGAGACATAGGGAGAGAGATTGGGAGGTAGAGGAACGATAGAGATAGGGAGATAGGGAGATAGGGAGATAGAGGTTTAGGTTTGCTTGGGTTTAGTGTTTAGGGTTTAGGGGTTTGCGGTTTAGGATTTAGGGGTTTAGGGTTTCTCAGGTTTAGGGTTTAGGGGTTAGCTCTTAGAGCTTAGGGGAATTATTTAGGGTTTATGGTTTAGGGGTTAGGGTTTAGGGGCATTATTTAAGGTTTAGAGGTTTAGGGTTTAAGGGCATTATTCAGGGTTTACAATTGCATGTCAAAAGTAGTCTCTCTCTCTAAATTCTTCCACCCTAAATAATTCCCCTAATCCCTAACCTATAACCACTAAACCCTAAACCTCTATCTCCCAATCTCTCCCTTATCTCCCTCTCTCTATCATGCCTCTACGTCTCAATCTCTCTCCCTATATCTCTAGACATCTCACTCACTCTCTATCTCCATATCTCTCCCTCTATCTCCTCTATCTCTCCCAATATATCTCATCTCTCTCTCTACCTATCTATCTCTCCCTATCTCTTACCTCTCACTCCCCTATCATTCATCTATCTCCCTATCTCTCTGGACATCTCGCTCACTTTCTATCTCCCTGTCTCTCCCTATCTATCTCCTCTCTATCTCTCTCTCTCTCTCTATCTAGCTATCTCTCCCTGTCTCTCTATCTCTTGCCTCTCTCTCTCCTATCATTCCTATATCTCCCTATCTCTCCCCTCTATTTCTCCCTCTCCCTTATCAATGAAGGAAATGAAAACAAGAAAACTAGGACTCTATTTCTATCTCTCTCTCCCTATCTATCTCTCTCCTCTATCTACCTCTCTATCTATCTCCCTCTCTCTATCCTTCTCCATCTCTCTCCATCTCTCTCTCAATCCTCTCTTTCTATCTCTACCCCTCTATATGTACATATCTCTATCTCTATATCCTATCTCTACTCTATCTCTACCTCTCTCCCTCTCTTTCTCTCTATTGCTATCTATCTATCTATCTCTATCTCTCCCTTTCTATTTATATCTCTGAATATCCTCTCTCTCTCTCTCTCTCTCTCTCTCTCTCTCTCTCTCTCTCTCTCTCTCTCTCTCTCTCTCTCTTTATATATATATATAGAGATGGATATTTAGAGGGAAGATAGAGATATATAAACATATAGGGAGAGAGGGAGAGATAGGGAGAGGGGATATATATTTCCTCTCCCTATCTATCCCTCTCTCCCTATATGTTTATATCTCTCTCTCTCTCTCTATATATATCCATGCACATACCGATTAGGTAGGCTATTTTGCATATGGTGGTCATATCCTTTAAGTCCAATCACCTCCAAACTTCACAAATAGATATAGAGAATAATTCTAAGCATCTTTTATAAAGACCACTTCTCTACATAGGTGCAACCAATACCAATTTTTCATTGTTTTCCACATTTAATACTTATTCTTTTCCATTTTCCAAGTCCTACATGTGTCCAAGTTGTATTGTTTGTCAAGTTTTTAGTCTAATTGTTAGTCCTAGCTCTCATGGTTATTAAAATGTTAGTATAGTTAGATTTATCCTTAGGTAACATTAATTTACACATTGTTACACAAACAACCACACTTAAAAATAACCTTACCTAATTAAGGTTAACCTTTAAGGTTCTTTCATTTGGTGAGCCTAACAGATCCAACTAGTTCAATCTTCTTATAGTCCATGCTTAGCCTTCCAAGAGAGTTCAGATGCCATGTTAACTTTGCATTATGTCCTCACTTTCCTCTTGCTAGTTGTAGTACTCTTTTTTTTCTACTCCTATCCCTATATCATCCTATTATTGTTGACTTTTTTTCCATCTTCATCATCATAGTCCTAGTTATCCTATTTTGAGCCTACCATTTATCCTTAGCCATGTCTTGTACTTATTCTATTCATGTCAATTTTAATGACCTCCAAATTTTCCATAAATTCTTCTCCACCAAACCCTAGACCCTCACCCAAATCTTTACTTTCCTAAGAAAAGCCCTTCCCCAAACATCATTTGATCATGTGGCTCCTTCCATCACTAGACAAGTGCCCCTACTTTCCATTATTCACCCAATACAATCTCAATGTCATAGCTCACATTCCCACACCTACATTCATAGACTCCATTCCCACTATCGACACCATCATTGATAATCATTTTAAGGAGTCTCCCTTGAATAATCATTAAACCATGGATTATCCCATATCCCCATCTTACACTTTCCTCACCTTTGAACCCTTGGAAGATGACATTTAGCTATCCCCACCATTACCAATCACACTTTCTAACATCCCACATAAGACAACTTACCCATCACTTCACCTAGGTCATCACCAATTAAATCACCTCATTACTCCATTCAACCATACCCATACCACTCCTTTCTCACTCCACAACCTATATTTACACATGATTCACCCCATGACATGCTATAGTTACCAAAATGCCAATTCACTCTACCATCATTCTTCATATTATCTTATGAATCAACATCCTTTCTTCCTATTCCTTGAGACATCATACCATGACACACATCCCTTCCTCCATTACATCCTCCCCAACCCTTTCCCATCATTGATAGCCCACTACCCATGCCACCTCCTTTTCATAACACATTTGACCATAAGATTGCCACAACAATCATCACTCATCTCGACACCATCCCTCCACCGTGTGACATTTATCTAATACATATTCCTAGTTATAATTATATCTACACAAAACTCACGGTGTTATAAGTGCAATTACAATACCTTAACCCTCCTCCTCCTCCCTCCACATCAATAGGATGGATTAAATCACCACTATCAATTGACATCATCTTACAACCATCTCCTCCTAAAATGGTCTTGCTTAAATTTGATAATATAATGTCCAAGGAGATCTCATTGCACATATGAGACACTTCGTTGTCCAAGCCACAATTGTCACCATTGATGATTATGTCCTTGCTAAGAATTTTCCCTCCATATTGATATAATATGCCCTTGTATGGTTTGACACATTACTACTTAGTTCTATGATTTCAATTTAGATCTCATGCATAGCTTTACCAACCACTACCAATTCAACATCAAGCCTAAGGTTTTCTTAGTGCATCTCACACATTGCAAACAAGACTCACTAGGGATTACTAGAGAGAGAAAGAGGTTCAAATTTTAAAGAGATGCAACTTTGTCGATTGGTTGAAAAGATGTTAACGATGTAACAATAGAAATTTGCAAGTTGAATTGTAAGTTCTATAAGTTCCACGCATAAACCAATGAAAAGAATAACAAAAAATACCATTTGTATAGTTCTAGAAATGGATATCCATTTCTAGAAAATGGATATCTATTTCTAGAAAATAGATATCTATTTCTAAAAAAGGGATATCCATTTTGGGACCCACAAAACGGATATTCTTAACATGCCTATAAAAGTCAAAGTTGGCCAATTCATGAATTTGGCTAAGTAAAGACAATTTTTTTTTCTAATGCAACTGTTTGGCCTAGGATGATCCTGCACATACCCTTCACTCATATGCCCAAGTCTGTTATGCCATAGTGTTGTCTCAGAACCCACAGCAACTATTTCAATCTCTTCATGTGAACCCGTAGCAACTGTTCTTGAACTTGTTTGATTTTTCTCTGCAACAACTAAAGTAGAAGGAATAGTCTAACCTGTGCAAAGATATAAGGTGCCTACTTTCACACCTTTTGTTACTATTAAGGCACCTTTTGTAACCTTCCAATTTTTATCACTAAAAGTGACTATGCACCCTTCATCACCTAGTTGCCCTACTGAAATCAAATTCCTACTTAGCCTTGGAATGTGCCTTACCTCTTGTAGTAGCCAATGATTCCCATTCTGCAACTTAATCATAATTCTTCCCTTTCCAACAATTTGATAGGGTTCATTATCTCCTAAATAAACCAACCGAAAATCCCCTTGGACATAATCAATAAAATAACTTCTGTGGGGCATAGCATGAAATCAGGCCCCTAAATCTAAAACCCCTGAATCATCAGTATTATCTAGGGAAAGAATAAAAGCATCATCTTCAGATTTATTACTTACCACATTTGCCTCCTTATTGCCTTCTTGCTTGTCTCCTTTATTCTTTTGAGACTAGCAATCTTTCTTCAGATAACCTAATTTTTCATAGTACCAACAATCTTTCTTTCCTCTGGATTGGGATCTCTTGTCTTTTGATTTTCCTTGTGACTTCCCATGACCTCCATAACCTTTTCCTCTCTCCTTTGGTCTACCCTTGCTTTCTGCATTCAAAACACTGCCTGATGTGGATGTTCCACCTAAGCTTTTCCTCCAAATTTCCTCACTCAGAATAACACTAAAAACATCATCAAATTTCAGCGAATTCAAACTA
This sequence comes from Cunninghamia lanceolata, assembly GCA_027924645.1. Classification (NCBI taxonomy): domain Eukaryota; kingdom Viridiplantae; phylum Streptophyta; class Pinopsida; order Cupressales; family Cupressaceae; genus Cunninghamia; species Cunninghamia lanceolata. The sequence continues at coordinate 6,422,813 of BSBN01000205.1, forward strand.
GAAACAAAGTTACTAAGGGTTAGTGCAAGAAGTTGGGTTCACTTTTTAGCCAAAAAGTGGAAGTGTTTTCCCTAATTTTTAGAATTTGTGACATTTGACCTAAAAAATTAAAGCACTTAAAGATTGGATCTTAGAAAAATTTAGTAATATGAAATGTAGTACTTAGAGTCTGGTTTCCAAATATGTAATTTATTTTAATACCTAGATGATACAAATAGATTTTCAATAGGCATGTCTAAAAACCATTGTTTAAAAGTCACTTTTTTTACCATACCATGCACGTATACGACCAACATAATTTGACCTAAATAAAAGTATTTATCTAAATCCTTTTATGGAGAGATGTGTAGTACAGTGAAGTTTGATGAGGATATTTTTTTATAAATTTTTTCTAAATATTTTTTTATTAATTTTTAATTAGCCCTAATTACTGTTATTGAAAACCCCTTGTGTACGACTAACATAATTTGAGAAAAACTAATCATAAAATGATTTTTTCATTGTGTAGAGAATGATGTCTAGATTGATGACATATATATATATATATATATATATATATATATATATATATATATATATATTGTGTGTATTTTAACTTTTAAAATTATAAGTTATTAAAAAAATACAAACACCTGTCATTTCAAGTTTTGGGACTAGTTTGCTCATAAATTAATTAATAAATAGAAAATCAAGTCAAATAAAAAAAATTACATATTTGAAAACTACACATTGTCATCTGTAATGGGTTTTAATTTTATAAAAAAATTCATAAAAAACATCGTCAACCATATTGGTAAAGTTGGTCTTTTCTCTTGATCTAAATATGGACTCATACTTATAGATCCAAGGCAAGGGGTTGGCTTACCATGCCTTCCCCAAGCCTAAGATTTTAAGAATGGGTACTTGTTCTAAAACATGTACCCACTATGAACAGGTACCCATTTTAAAATGGGTACCCGTTCCTTTTGTGTGGGAAAAAAGCACGCAGGATTTTTTTTCAAATTTAAATAGCTATGTAGAAATAGGTACCCATTCCTAAATGGGTACCCATTTAGGCTTAGGCACCCATTCCTAAATGGGTACCCATTTAGGCTTAGGCACCCATTTCTAAATGGGTACCCATTCCTAAGTGGGTACCTGTTTAGGCTCGGGCACCCATTCCTAAACAGGTACCCATTTCTTTTAAAATGGGTACTTATTTCTATCAGGGCCTTTTTTGCCAGCGAATTCCCCTCTATGTGGACCTAGCTTCTTACAGGAACCCCTAACTGCCATTACCAAACTATTCTAGCTTTTAGGCAAAGAACATAATATCAAGAGAGCTTTAACTTCTTCATCAAAATTTACATTTACAGAAGTTAATTGACTAGTAACTATGTTAAACTCATTTAAATGATCAGTAATCTAATCCACCTTCTACCATTTTCACATTAAATAAACACTTCATAAGAAATACCTTATTTGAAGTGGAAGAATTTTCATATAACGTTGACATTGTCTGCATCAACTCATCTGTTGTCTTCACTTTTGAAATATTGAATGCCACTAATGGCGCCAGGTACAAATGAATGCTTCATAGTGCCTTTCTATCTAAAAGTTCCCAATCCTCATTAGTCATTACTACCAGTTTCTTGGCATTCCCTTGCAATGATCTCCATAAATCCTTCTAATAGAGATAATCCTCCATTTGCATCTTCCATAACTAATAGTTCTGCCCATTGAATTTATCTACCTTCAATTTACCCTCGTCTTCCATTGCTCCCACTTAATTGAGACTCCCACTCAACCGTGAGACCTTCCTGCAAAGGATAATTGAACACAACCCACTCTGATACCACTTGTTAGGAATATCAAGCTGAAGATATCAATTCAATGTAGATAATCAGAGATTAAATAGAGGAATGAAAATACACAAAAATAAAACAATGAGAGACAATTTTAACATGGTTCACCCAAACTCAGGTTACATACACCAACAGAGAGTCCAATATTATTATCCAGTAAAAATAGAACTGATTACAACCAACAATCTCATGCAAATCAATACTCTTGTGGTATGCTACAATGCAATATCATCTGTAACCCTAACCCTTAAGCCTTTTCGCCTTCTCCAGTCATTTTATCAAGACTTATGTCAGTTACAAAAATAGGTTTTTTTATATGTCATCCAATAGAAAAATAACTGTCAACGCCTTTATAAAATAATAGGCAATTTTTGTTTTGGAGGTGCTGCCCCCAAGCCCTCGGCTGGGGGCACTACCCCCAGCAACCCCCATGCCAACAAAAGTGGGGAAAATGTAACCTCCAAGTTTGATTAGGCTCCATATAACAACACATGCTCCCACATGTGTGAGTCATGCAGCTTGGAGCAATTCTCACCCTCCATCTCAAGATTCAGTCTTCTTCATCCATTTGTATTATTCATATTCACTCACATGCTTGCATCTCTCACCTCCATGTAACTTAAAGAAAATATCCACCCTCTATTGACTTCATTTCATCTCCTTCAACTTGTCATGAGGCTAGCTTGTACATCCATGCAAATCAATCCTCACCTTCATCCTTTCATCAAATCTTAGCCCTCCATGTCCATGGTGGAAATTATACTTAAAGAAATCTACCTAAAGGATAATGAATCATCTATTCTCAAGAAAATACATCCTACCAAATTTAGTAACTTCAAGCAAGAGAGTAACCAACATCGATTGCATATTAGGGCAGCTGTACCAAGATGGGGAACCAAAAAGTGGCCAACCTTAATTTGAAGTAAGATTTGGTAGAATGTCATGAGTACATTATAACACACTAGCATTATATGGCTCAAGATGGCTTAGAAATACTAAGCCATAATGTGCTAGTGTTATAATGTACTTGCATTATTTCTTCGTAAAAAAAAAGAAAAACCCTTTTTTTTAAAATTTGTAATGCATGCACATTATAATGTGCATGCATTATTATGCCCTTGCATAATTTCATTTAAACTTGCTTTGGAATCCCACCTTTAGGTTTGGATTTGGCTTGGATGTCTAAGCCAAAAGGTTGGCCCTACATAGAAGGTGCCCAAAGACACCTTTTCAAAAAAATATATAGAAAAGATAATTAAATCTCAAGCATACTCTCCATCAGGAACATTTTTCAATGTTAATCTAAAAAAATACCATGATGAATTCAATTTTTTTTAGAGTTCTAACCATGTATTTTTTAAAATCTAAAACATTAAGGTTTTCATCATTAATTTCTTTTGCTAGTGTCTTCTTTGTTTTCTTAAAACCTATGAATAGTATTTTGATGTCATCTTTTATCCATTCATCCCAATTTGAAACATGTGGGCGCTTACATGTCTTATAAGACTTACATGAATGTGCATGTTAAGTAGTGCATATTCTACCATGCAAGAGGAATTTTTGCATTGGAAGGGTATACTAACCTTGAGTAATGACTTATGTACCCTATTTTGTTTATCCCACCATGTTATGAATTAGTTAATGTAAGGTGGGAGTAAATTTCTATCTATTTTAGTAGGCTCCTTGTTGAGATGTTAAGATTTCGAAGCACCATAGGTTATACTTGTCTTGTGTTATGATGTTAAGTTACCCTAATGGATTGCTATCACCTTGATGGGTGAAGAGAATGAAGCTTTATCTCCTTGTGCAATGGGACTAAGCTACCCTTGTCTTCAACATGGTTTAGTAGGCATTATAAGTGTTTAGGGAGTAAGGACCTATAAATTGTTATCACATCATGTATCCTTCTAGGTTGGGTGAAATGATAATAATGGGTTAGTAAACTACTTTCCACTTTCTGAACCTTATGACACCTTATGTGCCACTTCAACATAGTCTCCTAGTATTGTAATCATGTCTTATGTTTAGATAATGTTGTGTGATGATCTTAAGAATTGTTTAGTGATGCACTTAATTCACTTTTAGAAAGATAGCTTGAAAAATGCTGATATAAGTTATAGATAACTGTGTGGTTTTTGAATCATACTATAATATACTAAATGTAAGATCAAGTTGTGTGAATAGTACTCTAAATTCCTTTTAAATGAGAATTTCAGGGGCAACTTGGTCCTCATGTTACTGCCCTTCTTCTTGAATAGTATACAAGTGTTGTTAAGGTGACAAATATCATTAGAGAGTGGATTATGTTTGTAGACACCTAAAAATGACCCTTTGAATCACCTACATTCAACATTAATTAAATAAATCCTCTTTTATTTAATTAATTTCAGTAAATCCCTTCTTTATTCCTCTAAATTAAATAATTTTAATTATTTAATTAAATCATTATCTTCTTTCAAATTCTTCAAATCAACATCAATCGAATAAATTAATTATTTAATTAATTTATCATTTAAATCCCTTTATCTATAATTAAATAATTTTAATTATTTAATTAACTTAATTATTCTTCCAAATTTAAATAAATCATTCAAATTTATTTAAATTGAATCTCTCTTATAAAAAATAAAATCAAATATTTTATTTATCGTTCATCGTGCAAAATAAATTAATTCAATTTATTTGTTTAATTTATTTAAATCTTCAAATCTATTTTTCTTTTATCATGCACAAGCAATTAAATAAATTTATTTATTTAATTTGTTTTTTCTTCAAAAATAAATCTTATTCATCATGCACACAAAATTAAATAATTAATTATTTAATTTTACTAAAATCATGCAAAAAGCAAATCTAAAATTGAGTTAATTGACTTAATCATTATTGTTTTTATAACCAACTCATAAATTAGAAAAAAAAATTATATTTTTATGAAATCTAATCATATCTTTTTCATGTCTTTTATCTCAAATCAATTAGTTAACTCAATAAAAATATCTTTTTGTGTGACACATGTCAGGTGCACATTCATCATGAATTCTAGATTTATCTCATCTATTGATTCTATTGAATTATTTGGACCATTGATCGATCTTTATTAAGACCTATATATACCCCCTTTATCTCATCACAAACCCTCTCCAATCTTTTATGCATCTGAGCTATAGGCATTCTTATAGCACTTTGAGCATACTACTTATTGTTGAGCACATCATATCGAATTTTGAGCACACTATCCAAATCTGCTGGCTGCAACACCATGGGTACGCAACGTTATTAAGCAATCCACATCTAACAAAGAGAACAATACAATCTAGGTGAAGGCTTTCTTGTTTTAATTTAATTTATTCATTGATATTGGTATTTTCCTAGATCGATCTCTTTATGTTATAGGATTGAGTTGTTGGTTATTTCATTACTTTTGATTTTATTATTCAATATTAATTTTATCCTATACACATTCTAGCATCCCTGGTGGGACCCACTAACCTTGCTTTTATCTAGAAAAAAATATTTTTTTTTAAGCTAGGTACGGAAAAGCGTAATTGCAACACAGAAGATCCTTATTAACTAGTTTAAAAGAATAGGCATTGAGCATTCAAATGGTGTAACCTTAGCTCAAAAGATTTATGGGTTTTATCAACAACATCAAAATCCTATCGGAATATCTCTTATTTTTTCCAAAAAGCACACAGATTTCAAGAAAAATGGATCACAAATTTGCATCCCTAATTTTATCCTATGCTTGCTTTTTTTTTGCTTTTTCAAAGCAATTTCATGAAATTGGTCATAGCTGTATAACTTTAGCTCAAAAGATTTATGGGCTTTGTCGCTAGCATCAAAATCCTATCTGGGTATCTCTTATTTTTTGTAGAAAGTGCACAAATTTTGAGAAAAATGAATTACAAATTTATGCCCTATTTTTAGCCTATGCTTATTTTTTTTTTGCTTTTTCAGAGCAATTTCACGAAATTAAGCATATCTTTTGCATACGAAGTCAGATTTTCATGAAACCAATGATGTTGGAAAGTTGGTTCTCCCAAATTTTATGTGGTGAAAGAATTTTTAGGTAATTTTATTAGATTTGTCATCTACACTCAGTCATAGTCAACCCTTCTTTGCAAACTTCAAATGGTCATAACTTGTGCAAAATTTATTCAATTTTCACAAAACTATTTTTAAAATTGCATATAATTTCATATAAAATCTGATCATAATATCTAATCTGCTATAACTAATTATTATTATCATATTTTTCCAAATTACTCATTTTTCACCTAACCTTGGTTAAGTGCTTTTGGTCAATTGATTTGTTTTTTACTAACTATTGAGTCTTTGGTGGAACTAATCAACTTTTTGCAGCCTCTTATTACTCAAACAAAGCAAATGGGTTTTCCTAACATATTCATGCAGGATGAGTGTTGAAGAATTGAAAACCTATCACACTAAGTCTTAGAAACATATTATTTTCTTAAGAGACAATTGAGCAATCATCTTTTGCAATCTAAGTCTTAGGAACAAAATGCTTTCTTAAGGAACAATTGAACAAATCATCTTTTGCAATCTAAGTCTTAGAAACAAATTTCTTTCTTAAAGGACAATGGACACAAATGCAAAAAACACTTCAATTTCTTAAGGGACAATTGACAACTATAATCGTGTGTGTCCCTAATCTAGTTGCACCTTATTTTTGACAATTGAACCTTTGTTTGACATGCTTGATCTTACTTTCAGTTATTCCTTTAGAAGGGCCTACTTTTGGATTGCACTTCATCCAAAAGGGATGACCCTAAGAAGAGTTTTCCTTTAAACTGCTATATAAGAGGGATAAGGCGAAAGCCAAGTCCTAACCAGTGTTAACCTTGCCTTACAGTGCCAAATTGAAAAGAGGCATACCACCACTTTGTGAAAATATTTTTTTACATTGTGGGAGGTATATGATACTCGTAGTAGGATTGGTCAAATCTTTTAGTAGCTTACCGCATGCTTGCAAGGTGCTGGTCACTCAAAACTACTAGGAACCATCTAGATAGTGACTACATGTTTCACCTCTAAATGTTGTGGTAATCATCAGTGCAAGGGAAATCGGTATAAACCCCCAAGATTACTCACCATTGACTCCCTTGAGAAGAGATAGTATTCCCTCGGAAAGCATAAGTTCTTGTGACCTACTTGTATCTTTTCGAGGGGAGGGTGAGATATCTCTACCTATCATCTCTCGCAAAGATGCAAATGTATGACACCTTTATGGAATGACATTTGGTCAGCAGAGAACTAAGTTGTGAGCTGAACTACTACAATGAAACCATGTCTTTAGGTATAAAAGTTCTTGAATTGTTTGCAATTGTCTTATACCTGTGAAAACATTGGGCTTTCTTGGGAGCCTAGAACATACACTATCTGTTGTGTCAATCCTTTGCCACTTTGTTTGATGTGTTTTCTCTTGTCAAAGCAAATCCAATCAAAATCAAATCCAAAATCTATCAACTTTGACCTTGAAAAACACACTGTTACAGAAAGCTCACCTTTTGGGCTATCTTGATACGCCTTTGATCAATATAAACTTATCATCCCAATTCATCCAATTTGATCTCCCCATCCTCTTTCTATCCATATCATATCCATTTCCTCCCAATTTTGTTAAAAACAAACTCAAACCACATCATCACAAATCCTTGTCAAAATGGTTCTAATCATCAACAAACCTAGGTCAAATCCAAAACCCAAGGTTATACTTCAAGGAGGCTCTCCTTTTAGCACCAATGATCATGAGGACCTTGTAGATTATCAGGCATATCTTGAGGAACAAGCCTTCATCCAACAAACTCAACTTCAAAAAAGCCAATCACCTCAAATACAACACCTCATAGCCCAAGCCCAACACTTCATAGCCATTTGTCAATCACAAGCCCAACAAGCACATCATCATCTATCCATTCATTATCAACCAATTACACCACAATCCCATGTGTCACCTCCATCATCATACCAATCTAGCCTACCCACATATCATGTCAATTCTACATCAACCTATCCCACTTCTTCCAATGTTAACCAATATTAACATCAACACATTCAACCCCAATAACAACATCAACACATTCAACCCCAACAACAACATCAATATATCCAACATCAACACATTCAATCCCAACAACAACATCAATACTTTCCACACCAATACTCTCAATATATAAACACCACAAATCTTCCTCCACCTCAACCACCACAAAATTAAAACACATACCTCATTCCTCCACAACAATATCAAAACCCTAATCCCCCTCAACAAGATCATCAAAACATCCCATTTCATAATCCCCAATTAGAAATTCAAAATAATAACAAAAACATGCCTCAAGAGGGTAATACCTCTTTAGAATCCCCGCATGCTCCTAAGTCATCCCACAATAATGGGTTACACTTTTTGGCCAAACTTGACATTGAAAGCAACATTTTGAACTAAATATTCACGTTCTGACACCTATAGCTGCTAAACCGTTAGGAATTTGAAGATGATGCAAACTAGTGATTTGTGAGATTTTGTTTGTAGATTCTAAATATATATATATATTAAAAAATTTGGAGTTAAATTATAAAAAAAAAATTGTCTCCTTTGATAACTAGTTTTTAATAGTAAACAACATTTTTTTAAAGGGATGTGTATTCTGTAGCACCTAACTTTTTTTCTACAAAGGATAAAATTATGATTATTTTGAATTTAGATTTGTAACACTGATATATGGGGCATCCATTTGGTTTCATAATGTTTTGTTGAATATTTTTTTCGTTAAGTTTGAAGTCAAACTAATTATAATTTAGACATAGGCGTATTCTGTAAAACATAACTTTTTATGTATGTATCGAAATTTAATTTTTATTTTTATTTGTTGAAACAAGGACATCAATACCTAGGGCATAGATATTTTTCAAAAAAAAATTCACTAATTTACTAATTTTACATGTGTGTAGAACAAAGAACTTGATGTTTGGTGAAAAACCTACATTCACAAGAAATAAAAAATAAATATAATAATCAAATTAAATATATTTAAAATTATACTTTTTGGGAAGCTTATAATAAGGACTACATACTTACAAAGCATTTTGATAGGTGTAGAGGAGACTCCATTATAGGTATGGTTTAAAACTAGTGGGGTTCTATCCAAGGGGGTTTGAATCTAAGGGGATTTGATCAAACCATCTTCAATTAAAATACTTTAAATGGAACCTTTCAAGGTTTAAATCATTATATTTTCTAAAAATATGTGATTTCAGCAAAAAAAATAGGATGTCCCGGAAAGTGTAACCCATTATTGTGGTAGCACCCTCCCACGGGAATGCACTATCTTGATATGATTATATATAATTATACCTTAGATCAAGGAACCTCTCAAGAAGAGAGAAACTTCCAAGGAGGTCAATCATCTCAAGAATAGGACCAAAATATTACGAAAACCATGCAAAATCCCAAAACTATGGCTGCTATAGACAAACTGTTAAACAAAAATCTCGATCATTACTTTCACTTACTTGCTCAAAAAGGAGACAAATTACCTAGATATTTTGATACATCTACTCTTAAGGAGAAAGATCCCAACCATGAGGCTGTTAATGCTATAGGTAGACCTCAAGTAAACCCTATCCAAACAATGTCTACCATATCTACACCATTCCCTGAATCATCTTCACAAGAGGGTATACCCAATCAAAAATCCATGGGAGATAAACCAATTGCACCTCTCCTTACTCTCATGGAGGTTTATAAAGCTCAACAAGATCCACCCCATGATCATCCAACTCCTCAATCAACATTTCAACTCATCATCAAAGCTATACAAAAATCCAAAAACATCAAACCATTCAAAAATCCAAAACATCATAAACTTCAAAATCTAAAAATCCTAAAAACATTTAGGAAACATAAGATCCCAAACATAAATCATTCTAAGATTTCAACTCATTATCAAACCCATTTACAAGGCTATCAAGTTCCTGTAAACATGAACATGCAAGTTTTCCTTTGCACCAAAATCATGTGTCCTTAAGTCCTTAAGATACCTTTGACAAGGGGAACACCACTCTAGTTTATGCATCCTATGTGTGCCCTCCATTATCATCCACTCATATACCAGTACAAGAGCCTAATCCTAATCCTAACCCTACAACACCATCCACCATTATCATTCATCCATTATATTGTCCATCTACCCATACTCTTATGAAGGATGTGATCCAATGGCTATTAGAAAGGAATCAACCATCTCCATGTCATCAAACACTTTTCCAAGAGCCTATCAAGCCTATTGAAGAGTCTCCTACCATGAGTCCAACTCAAGTTCCATTTTACCTTCACATTGTTGACCATCAAGAGTCTATCAAGCCTATACAAGAGTCTCCCACTTCTACTTCCATTGAAGAAAGACAAGAGCTATGTCAAGAGTATAATCTAAAGCATGTGGAAACATCAACCCTTTATCAAAATCTAGGTCAAAGCAACTCCATCCAACCCATCCATTTCCTTTATATTTTCTATGATCAAAATATTATCCATGATCATGAGCCTATCCATGAGAAACTTGATCCTATCCATGATCCCACCAACATCCATGAACAAGTTATCCACACTTCTCCTATACATCATCCATCTAGTCCTATCCATGATCCTACAAAATCCAATTCCCTTGGTGAGACACTTGGTCCCCAAGAATGCATAGATAATCAAACAAGTCACTTGGATCCTATCCCTTCATCTCCTACTAAGCATAATGTTAGTCAAGATCCAAGCATCCTGTGTCATCCATTGCATGATCCCACATTGTCTCTTATGGATCTTCCATTATCTCATGTTGATCCTCCACCATCCACCATCGATCCCATTCAAAAACCATTACCCTATCCTCTTGGTCTTACCACCTTCATCCATGAATATTCCTCCTTAGGTGAACAACAACCACTATCCACATCTCAACTTCTCCATCAAATAATGAATTTGTGTCGTGTTTCCAAAATAAACATCCTATTTCATATCGTATGTTCCAAAACATGAACTATCAAGGCAAAGGCTTAGGCCTGTTGATAACTGAGAGTGGGGGTGAATCAGTTATCCTAATTATTTCTGCTTTCTGAACTTTCTTATTAATCAATGCAGCATTAATTCAAACAAGCAAACATAACCATGAAATGGAAATACACATGACACAATATTTTTGACATGGAAACCCTGTTAAGGGAGAAAACCACGAGGTGATTAACCCAAAGATTATTCTCTATTAGAAGAATAAGGAAAAACAAAATGGCACTTGCCAATTAGGGCTTACTACCCGAGCACACTGCTCACAAGAGGCACACTACCTACAAGAGACTCACTGTCTACAAAAAGAGTGTTATACAATACTTGAACTGATTGGGAACATCTACATATGCTAGAGTTTAGTTCCAGTTAGGCTCAGTACACTGATCTGCTGCACTTCATCTTTTCTCTTTTCTTATGCTACTTTCTTTCACATACTGGACCTTCTTTACTGCTTTTGCTCTACTTTTATGTTTTTATTTGCACATCACGGACTGCCACAACACATCTCACAACTAAATCCATCTTATATATATATCTGCACAAGTGATTTCATCACCTTTCTAGTCGGCACCCGGAATAGTCAATCTTTTCACAAACTCTGATCTGTCGGCTGAATCCTTATACATCAAGTAATGCGGATCAAGCATATACTTGTAAAAGTCATCAATCATGTCGGTCAAACATAACTTATGCCTTAATAACCTTTTCCATCATTAGTAACACATCCAGAAAATAGTCTGATGTTCTGTCAGTCAGTTCTTCCTCTGTTCACACTGTCACTTAGGAACCCGGTACTCAAGTATTCATATCTTTTACCTCATCTATCACTGGAGGCTAAATCCTTGGAATCTATTACTCAAGGTAGTCCTCTTGACTTCCCCAAACCCACACTTCACCAAGATACTTCCTTTGAGAGATCTGGACCTATCTGTCAGACCTCGCCACATGCTCTGTTCTTGTTTACCAGACCACAATATTATTCACTCTGACTTCTGGTAGAGACACACCATGTCCTACGGATGTGTGGGATGAACTTGGTTGCCATCAATGACAAGAATCATGAATCCATATAGTGTCTCTTGCCAACAATCTCCCCCTTTGGCATTGATGGCAACACTTAGTGAAAAATGACTAAGTGTTTACACTATGCTCCCCCTTGGCTGAGGCTCTATTTTTATATACATTTTCTGGAGCTCCCCCTTAGTTGGATTCCTCATTTTTCACTGCTCCTCACTCCCCCTTTGACATCAATGGCAAAGGGTAGGGTCCGCATACCAAAATTTTCAAAAAAAAATTTACTATACTTAGCCGCATAAGTATATACATATGGAATAGTTAATATACTGTAGTATGTCTGCAAAAGTTGTTTTCAATTGAATGAATTCTGTAGCCCAACTTTGCTTCATTCTGTCCAAAATTGATATATGACTACTCAATAGAAATGCAAATGCATCTGCCCTTTTTAGATTTGTTGGATCATTTGTCTGGGCTGTGATTTGAGCTTCTTTTATGGCCTCATGCATGGCCTCTAACTTAGGGACAATTATCCCTCTGAGCTCACTCAACCTGCTTATTCTATTTTTCTTCTCTTTTACAAGCTTCTTAATCTCATTCAAAACTGCAACCATTTGACATTCTTGATTTATTATTGATGTAGAAAGTGGATCAAAATTTTGAGAAAGTTTTAACAGTTTATCCTCCTGTTCTTTCATTTTCTTCTCAATCTCCACTCTTGCTTTGGACCAGGAAATACAAAATTTATTTACTTCACCACCATCTTTAAGAGCATTTTCTAAGCTCTTTATCCCAATATTCATATTTCTTCTATCATTAATGATTAATCCTTGTACCTCTGAGAATCTCTTATCTAAAAACTCCTTCTAGACCTTTTCTTCAGCTAACTTCTCTAGAGAATCAAAATGTGTATTAACACTGCTGACTAGAGTTTTGAGATTACCGGATGAGGAGGCTGTGGGATCCTTCTAAAATGATGGCATAATCTTTTCTAGCACTCCAGAGGCAACCTCTATCAACTCATAGTCTTCCATATGAGACTTAAGGAGTTTTTCTTTAGCCTTTGCGTTGGCAAATGAAGCTATCTTCATTGTCTGTACTGGAGAAAGAGAATCAAAATTGAATGGACCTTGTAGAAGCTCCGGTTCATCAATCTCCATTGTTTCTTTGTTCAGGAATTCTTGGACAGTTTGTGCAGTGTCTCTTGCCAGAGACAGATGTTTCTTCTCTTCTACATTTTTACAGTTGTCCCTTGGAGTTTTCTGTCCTTCTACATTCATACCACTAGCAGTTGTGGTCTTTTCTATTGAGGTCTTCTCTCGCTCTGCAACCTTGGTATTGTCAACTTATTTTTCCTTCACTTCTACTTCTTTCTCCTGTATTTTGTCTTCTCCTTTAGATTCGGAGGCTGTAGGGGAAACTGGAGGAGAGAGTTGTTTGTTCATGAGCCACCTCTTCTGGAATAGGGGATTCTGAGCCCTTGTCTTTACTAGAGTCCTCTGTGATGGGAATGTTGAACTTTTTAAGAGCATTTCGGAGGATCTCTTCAGTCTCTTTTGCCACTTTGTCAATTTCACCAAGCATGAGTTGATTCATCCTGGCTTTGCTCTAGAACTCATCCTTGCACTCTTTAAAGATCATATTCATTTACTACGGAGTGATTGAAGGGAAGAGTTGAATGGCAACCTGTTCCTAGATCTCGAGATCTTTTGCTCAAGCATTGTTCTTCCTCATTTCAAGCCTTTTCTCTAGGCTTTTCGGAATTAGAGAGATAATTTCAATAAAGGCTTTGTTGTAGGTGTTCAAAAATTGAACTATGGCTTCCTCCAGAATCTTTTTATCTGCTTCATTATATTCATCATAATATTCTATTAAGGGTTGTAGGTTCCCATCCACAGTGACTGCTTTCACTACAACATCTAAGGATAGAGTGGGTTTTTTAGTAGATTCCTCTTCCTTCTCTTCTTCTCCTTGACCGGTAGAGTGTTCAATGGATGATTTCTTCTTCTTCTTCAGTTTCCTTATTTCCTCATCTGATTCGGTTTCCTCTTCATCTCTTTGATTGGCATAAGTCCTTGTGGCTTTTTTTTAATCTTTTCTCTCCTTTGTCGGATGCCTAAACTTCCAGTTTTGATGTTCTTGAGCTTTTGGCTATGATAGGTGCAGATCTCTTTGATGATTTGGTCCGGGTTGAGGTTTCTACCGAAGCACTTTCCTTGCTTCCCTTTTCTGCCTCTTTCTTCTCTTCCTCAGCCTTTTTCCTCTTTTCCTTGTTGGCATCAAGTGCCTCCTTTGAGATGCCAAAGCTTTTTGCAACTTCTTCAACTTCTTTTCTTACTTTTCTTTTGATCTCTTGCTGCCTTAGCTCAGTGTGAATTTTCACACTTAGTTCTTCAAAGGTTCCAAATCTTTCTGCTTTTGGGTCCTTTGGCTGACTTAGCATGTGTTGAACATGCAGCTCCACAATTTGTTCATCAACTTCATACCCCATGGGCATGATCCATACAGTTCTTGGCTCTACTACCTCCATTAGGCATTGATCAGTGTCTACCATGAAGCACATTGTATCCTTGTATTTCTCAACTACTGATTTGGGGATTCTTTCTCTGATTTGCATTGTATTTTGAAAGTGTTTGAAGTAACCCCACAGAGCTGTATTCCTTGCCTTAGCATCCCCAAGTTCATGCAAGTAATCTCTGATCTGGACTGCTACTAGTTTGTCATTCTACAATACCCATCCATTTGATTCGGGCAGCTCATTCATGAAGTAGAAAGATAAACATAATATTAGTGCACCATATTTGAAAGAGTTCTTCTTGTCCTTTTTGATCTTTTGTATGTTTTCCATTAATTGGCTCAAAAGAAGTTCACAGAGATCATATTATGCATTCTTTCTTAGCATCTCATAGGCAGTATATACTGTAGTTCTGGATACTGAATTCTCCCTACTGGAGTGATATATCTTGTATCTTATTATCATAGATGCAAACTTGATATCCGGGTCAGTAATATCTTCAATGGTCATTGTCCTCTTATCAAATTTTGATCTGGTGGCCTCAGTTACAATGTTGTTTTTGACAAATTTGAGGACAGGTATCCCTCCTGAAGAGTATAGACCAGTTACTACCCTAATTGCCTCCTTTGTGATCTTGCAAGGTCTGTTCAGCCATAGGAAGTTATCATGCACCCTACTCAATACGTACCGGACCCATTCATCTTCTTCAAAGTAGGGGAAACGAATGAATTGATCAAAATGTTTTTCCCGGATACCCTTATATTCTGGTTTAAGCTCAAAAGCATCATCTATCAATTGTTTGTGATAGATATCTCTTAGTTTGAGTTCCCCAAACTCCTCAATATTTGCATGTATGTAAACCCTAATGTCTTCTGTGTGCAAAATGCCATGCGGAACACTAGAGAATGCTCCTAAGGGATCTACCTCCAATGATTTGTAAGGATGTTTCTTAAATTCAAGGCGGGGCCTATCAAAAATCTTTACTATATTCAGAGTATCCATCTTTCAAAAGATTTGCAGTGAGATATTTAAAACAGAAAATACCTTTTGCACCTTTCGGTTTCATGGAGTTCATCAGATTGATTTATGGATGTATTGACTTTTGCAAATGATTTTTGATGAACTTGAGGAATTTTGTTGCAGAGCTTCCCTTTTAGTTTCTTCTTGAATGCAAAATGAACAAGTGATTAGTGAGAAAACCCTTATATTGCTTTGCAAACCCTAATGTCAGGTTGCAATAAATGTTCAACCTAAATTATTTTGGTTTGCCTTATTCAGATGACTTGAAGAACTGGATCAATCCTGATCTTTAAACATCTTGCAAATCCTTTAAACCTTAACCACAGTTTGTTTGGATGCTTCCATTATTAATCCTTCAATCCGCAACTCTTCTTGTGCCAGTTCCGGCACCAATTGACTGGCTAGGGGAACAAGGTTTTCTTTGTGTCTCCCCCTAAGCCAGAGCTCACTTTTTAATTTTCGAAAGGATTATCAGCACCAGAGTCTAGTGTGGATCCAACCTCTACATTCTCTATACTTTTCTTTACCCAAATCTTGTTCATCTCACTTTTAACTTCATCCGCATTCACTTTTTGTTTCCCCTTATCTTGATTCTGATTATGATATACCGGACCTCTTTTGCCTTGATTCTTGCTTCTATAGAATTTTGCAATATGACCGGATCTATTGCAAATTTGGCAAACAACATTTCTTTGCATATTTGATTGATATCCTCTTGATCTGCATTGATTAGCCATATGACCTATTCTATTGCATGCAAAGCATCTACCATTGAATGATTTGTTCATTTGCATATTTCTGCATTCATGAGATTTGTGACCATACCTTTTGCAGTTAAAGCACTGTCTGGAGAAGGATGAATTAGTCTGATTCATTCTCTTTCTACATTGATTAGCTTTGTGACCAAAGTGATTGCAGCTGTGGCAGTATCCATTGAAGGATGGATATCTTTGAGCATTAGGCTGTCTTACCGGAGGTCTTCTAGGCCTATTCTTTGGATTTTATGATCTAAAATTCTTCTGACCAGATCCAGAGCTTTCTCCTTTCTCATATCCCAAACCACACTTGTCATCTACCCTCTTTTAACTTCCAAGAAGAACTTCAAGTTGAGCAGAACTTATCTTGAATTTCTCTTTGTATTCATTTGTTGTTTGAAGATCCCTTTTGAGAGAGACAATTTGATCCTCAAGTTTTTCTTCATTTTCTTTAGCATCTTCAAGATCTAATTCAAGATGTCTAATAATTCTATCCATCTAGTGGCAATCTTCTAATTTCTCCTTGAGAGATTGTCTTAGATTATCTTCAGTTTTTCTTTTCTCTTCAATCTCTTGGGTAAACTTCATAACTCCTGATTCCATTTCATGTCTTACCATAATGACTTCTTTTGATAACTTTTCACATAACTTGGTTTTCTCCTTCAGCTCTTCATTTACATCATTTGCTTTGCCTTGACTTGCCAATTGCTGAAGCAGCTCCTTTCTCTTTTTCATAGAGAGAATTAATTTGTCTCTTAGTTCTCTCATGAAATCATCAGCCTGTTTGAGTCTTTCCTTTAATTCATTGACTTCAAAGTTTGACTGTTCAAGATCATCAAAGGCAATCTTGAGTTGCTCCCTTAAACCATATGCATCCATTTGAATTCCCAGATCTTCCTCGAGCTGTTAGACTCTGTTAGGAGGAACTTGGCTCTAATACCAATTGTTGATAACTGAGAGGGGGGGTGAATTAGTTATCCTAATTATTTCTACTTTCTAAACTTTCTTATTAATCAATGCAGCATTAATTCAAACAAGCAAACATAACCATGAAATGGAAATACACATGACAATATTTTTGACGTGGAAACCCTGTTGTACAGCCAGAGGATTCAACGAATATTGTCTCATCTAGCCTAGGTTGTACTTATTTTGAGTCATAATAGTCCAAAAGCACAAAAAAATATAAAAAGATAAAAATCATGGAAAACTTCTATGTGTTTGTTTTTGCCATAATTGAACATCAAAATCATCAGAAACACCAAATTTTTCAAACCAAAAACACTGAAAAATCTTGAAAATGATCCAAAATTTCCAAAATTCTAAGAAAACACAAAAAATAGCCAGAATTACGCATCTGCATCGACTTATTGCACATTTGAATCAACTTTTTGCACATTTTCTAGTATTGCACATTTGAACTCTGTCTTTGTGCATTTGAAACTTCACCAATATCATGCATGTGCATAGACCTTTTACGCATCTACCTCTTGTTGTTGCGCATTTAAACCTTAGAACAAAAATCTAGTATCTTCCAAAGAGCAAAATTTATCAATACTTTTCAAAAACCAGTTTAAACCTGTTCTAGTTTTCAAAATCTGGTTAAAGACCTTGCAAAATCAAACCATTTCTCTCTTATCCGGACCATAGCTGCTTGTTCATCCAAAATCTTGCCAAATCTTTTTCCAAGTTTCCAATAAGGTTATAGTCAATTTTTTCTTGATCAAAGTCAAATCTCAAACAACACCTAGTGAGCCTCCAAGTATCAAGGATTACTTATCCTTCTCTATCAGAACTCCACTGGTGGATTGTGCAAAGGCTAGTCAACGTCAAGTAATAGATTCCTAACATCCTAGCTTTTGACTATTGCTTTTGTATACCCACCTTGTTTGACACCATCTAGATCTAAGAGGAACCTTGCTAAAACCTTGTTTCATCCTAGCACCTTGCTCAAAATCTTCCAGTTCCACCTCATCCCATCTCTTTACTACCTTGCATGGTCTTCACAAGATTACAAAAACAAAAATAGTTAGAAATGGAAGGGAAAAGTATTTTTGATAGTAACGAAAGTGACGAAGAACCTTCCATGGAAGAGATCCTCAAAACACAACATGACCCAAAATTTCAATGCCTATTAGAAGGAGTGCTTGCACAAGACCCTACAAAATTTTTCTTACACCTAGCAAACCTAGGAGTAAAACTTCCCAAAGGTTATGACGTAGAGGCTCTCAAAGAAACTGATGAAGAGAGAAACCCTTAAGGAAGTAGACAAGATGAAATACCCATGGATAAGAGCAAAACAACAATAGACTCCTTGGATGCCCTAAGTCTAATGAACCAAAAATATGATGCTCTTGAACAAAAACTTTCAGACATACAAACAGGAGTATCGACTAAACATTACACCCTAGAGGATATTTCACCATATCCTTTTGATAGGTCCTTAAACATGATCCCCTTCCCCTCAAAATTTGAAGTGCCTAAATTCGAGAAGTATCGGGGGAAGGGCGATCCAAGAGATCATATCAGAGAGTTCAATGCTACTTGTCTAGAGGTTGCACATAACGACACTTACCTTATGCGACTATTTCCACAGAGCTTGGGAGGACAAGCCATGGATTGGTTCTCTAGACTGACACTTGGTATTAAAACATTCAATGAACTTGTCAACAAATTTGTCACCCACTTCTCATACAATATTAAGCACGACATCTCAATATTGGATCTCTGTAACACCAAACAGAAAGGAGGAGAATCTTTCACTGCCTTCTTACAAAGATGGAGACAACTGGCAAGAAAGTGCCCACACCAAATACCAGAGAAACAAATGCTAGAGATGTTTGTCCACAAACTGCAAACAAACCTAAGCTACCAAATCCAAATCCAATGTCCCACTTCTTTTAGCAAAGTCATTGAGATGGGCCTTATCATAGAAAAAGCTCTAATTGCAAAGGGTCAAATCAAGCTCTATAAAGACACTCCTAATACCAACACCAGCAATGACAAACCTAGATTCTGGATGAAAAACAAAAATGTTGTGAATGACGGGGTAGTGGATGCCAAAAATGCAGCTCCTAAACAACCAATTTTTAACCTATCAATGCCTCAAAGTAATCCCCCGCAAAACAAACCAAGAAACACCGAATCTAGGTTTACCAACTTTCAGCCAAGGAGAAAATTCACACCTTTGGATGAGTCACTAGAAACTGCCCTACAGAAGCTAATCACCAATAGTCTCATAATGCTTCCTTCAGCACGAGAGTACGAACCAAAGGTCAAACCCCATTGGTGGAATGACAATGACTTCTGCAAATATCACTGAAACAAGGGACACAAGACAAATGATTGTATTGCACTCAAGCATATAATCCAAGACTTAATAGATCAAAACAAGATATCTATTAATGGACATACCTCAAATAGAGATCATCAGGCATTCAAGGATCCTCTTCCTAACTATGAGCAAGGAGGTCCTTCCAACAGAAATAACCGTGGCTCTAACAATGCAAATTACACGAATATCAGATACAACTATGTTGTTAACCATATCTATGAAAGTGACTCACACATCAATGTGATCACTATCAACAAGGATCTAGACTGCAATGTTACTACCCATAGTAACAGGGTCACCCTTAGAGGAGCATCTGCTCCTCTGCCTAGTCAATACAATATCGTGGATCAACTCCACAAAACACCTGCACACATCTCCATGTTGGAACTTCTGTGTCTTTCTCCTTCTCATAGGTCTATACTCGATAAAGCCTTAGCAGAAGCATCCATTCCCACGAACCTAGCTGAAGAGCAATTCCAAACTATGGTTGGTCACATCACCTCACCGCACTCCCTATCATTCACTAAGAAGGATGATATGTCTATCTCTCAACCCCATAACGCCTCCCTTCATATTGACGCTTTCATACATAAGCACAAGATCAAAAGAGTCCTAATCGATGGAGGGGCTAGGTTGAATATTTGCATATTGAAGCTAATCCTTACATTGGGGTTTTCAGAGAAGGCTATAGATCCAAAAAGAAAAATCACCATAAAAGCCTATGATGAGGAAGACAGAACGTCCAAAGGAATTGTTACCCTACCAATCAGAGTGGGCCCCGTAGTGAAAGATGTGGCTTGTCAAGTCCTCGACATGGAGCTAGCATCCAACATTCTTCTAGGATGGCCATGGATACACGCTTTGAAATCAGTGCCTTTGACATACCATCAATGTATCAAGTTCTCACATGAAGATCAAGAGATCACCATCCTAGGTGACCCTAACCCCTATCAATACTGCAACTCCATTCAACCCAAACTAGAAGTCATAATCCCCAACAATCATGCTTCTGCATCCTCATCATCTCATGTTGATCCAACTACACTTGCTTCCTCTTCTAGGGCGTCTCAAATGAAACTCCAACTCAAAGATAAAGGCTTGGGTGAATACATGATATCTCAGTCCCTCTGTTTGGTACAACTGCCTCTATCTCCTAGATCCTATGGGAGGCCTATCTTCGAAACACCCACAGCAGAGAAGCCTACCAAAGGACCGTTTGTGAAATGGGGAAACCTAGAAGATGAAAGTGACAAAAAAGATATCTTACAGTGGCTATACAAAGATGAAGCTAGTTCCTCAACGCAACATGACCATCCCACTATACCAACAGAACAGTATGGTCAAGGCTTTCAAATGCTACAGAGAATTGGGTACAAAGGACACGGTCCACTTGGTTCGAGAAAGGATGGCATCACTGAACCCAACCAACCTCATACATTAACGGCCCGAGCCACTACAGGGTTAGGCTACACTGGAGCACCAAGAAACAATAGAACCAACAAAAATAAGGGAAAACAACCAGAAGCCTCTACTAGCAATCTAGTTGAACAAATTCAGAGAATGCAAATGGGAAATGAAACTGATTCTAATGAGTATGAATGGGATAGTCTCTTTGAGATGTCTTGTGACGAAAAGGATATTGACATTGTCCATGAGTATGACCCAACCCATGCCAACTAGAGACAAGGTCCAAGGGCTAGACTACTAGAGTCCATTCTGCATAATAATGATAGTGACAATTGTGAGGAAAGAATGATACCTCCTGTTGGTTTTTGTTCTGAATCAGCATTAGGGTTTGCCACTTCTAATGTACAGGAGATTCAGCCAACTGAATACAGGAGGTTGCATGAGCTCCTCCCCTTCACTTCTGGTTCTGCCACACCAAGGGGGGTGTCCCTATTTGATTAAAGTATAACCTTGACTGGCTCAATGACAGAAGGATTTAACTTGACAGCAACAGGCAGAATACTCTCATGTATGGACCAAGATTTGTGTAACAAATCACAAGGTTGGCAACATTCTTGGACATGATGTCTAGTTGGGTATGAGAGCATGCAGGGATCCTAATCCTACTCCTACAACTAACAGGTGGAAGAATGAAATGGTTTGATTTGATTTTTGGATGCAAAGCTGGACATGGTATATAACCTCAACACAGAGCTAGATTGGTGCCTATCCAGGGCTTGGAGTTGGTAGACATACACCTGTGAATGATCAGCATGAACAACTAAAACTGGATTTCAAGGGGATATACATGATATCTGCCTTACAGATATCTCCCAATACAGAGTGTTAAGCTGTCTATACTTATGGCATCCCTATTGCAGTATACCCTTCCCAATATTCAATCTAAAAATAGTTTAATCTACCCCTTGAGCAAAAGTTAAAAGATTAAACATTCAACATAGGAATTCTATGTTCTAGACTCTCAGACATTCCTTGAATGCCTGGACTCAGAAGAAAGATACATGCAAAACTGGAGACAGAATCAGCATAACACATGCAAACATAGCATTATTCATATAAAATTGACCATGAAATCAGTGGATTCATGCACAAACGTACAACAGGAGATACATAAACTCGCAAGTTTTGCTGCACAGAGCAACCAAAACTAGTTGTATCTTATTACAGAGCCAAAATGTCTAGTTTTCAACAACCAAAACAATGGTAACACAGTCTGCCTATATTGGCCAGAAAGTGTACCCGCAGCAATTAATTACATGGTCAAAAAATCAAAAATCCGCCAGATATAGACTCCACAAAGGAATGGCGCTCAGAAGTTATTGCAGCAACAGACAAGAGAAGCCTCGAGCCCTGCACCGCCATCTGGGAGTCTTCACTCAAAAATCAGGTGACATGATCATGTGTACCATTGCCCATACCTCTGCACCGTCGCCATTAAAGGCCTCAACCACCCGCGGCCTACCTGGAAACCGTCACTGCGTTCAAACAGAAGTTCCCGCCAAAATGCACTTTACTAAAGTTTCAAATGTGCAGGAAGAATAGTCCCACATTGGTGCCGCGGAGACTCCTTCAATACCTTAAAAACATGGTCGCGAGCATAATAGGTGTCAAGCGCCTTTTGTCACGCTCGACGCATAAGCCTTCTCCAAAAGCCCATCGCCAAAACCCAAGCCATCGACACACCCCAAAATTCTCCTTCCAATCTCAACGGTCTCGCCGACCGCTACCTTTGCCTCCCCATCGGCCAGAGATGCATCATCGGGCCAACCATCCAAACCTTCACTGACAACACAAGTCACGCCGAAGACCATACACAACACTTCCCTTCATCGGCTAGAGATTAGTCTATCGGCCAACCATTTCACCATTCACCCGACAATACAACCCATGCTGATAGACCCTGGCTCTTCCCCTTCCGTCGGTGTAACACACACCATCGGAGCATCCAAAAAGCTTCTTGCCGATCTCAAAGGTCACGCCGACAACATCTTCGCCAGCCACACACTGCTCCTCCATCGGCCAAACTCCTTACATCGGCGAGCCACAAATTTGCTTCGCTGATAGCCAAACACATGCCGATGGACATCCATCGACCAGACCAAAGCAATCAGAGCACTCAAGAAATCTTTCGCCGATGAGGCTGATCACTCTGATAAGACCAAAAATGTAAAGTGCTGAACTGTTGAACCGTTGAACCACGAACTGGTTCAACCCGATGGTTCAACCGAGAAGTTCAATGCCGAATGGAGCACTTCAAAAAGAACATTCGCCAAACACAAACACAAAGCCTCGAACCGTTGAACCCCAAACCAAAAGGGTTCAACACTAGGGTTCAACGCAATGGTTCAAACATTAAAAATAATACTCCATAGGCAGAAAAGCTTCGAACCATTGAACCTTGAACCAAAACAAAAAGGTTCAAGCAGGAGGTTCAACGATGCAATATTTGCACAAGGCAAATGCATAATGCGGCCCGTTAGAAGAAAAATGAACCTTGAACCGCTGAACCATTGAACTTAGAGAAAAAGGGTTCAAGTTCAAACCAAAATGTCGAAGACACAAAAATGAACACATGTCGATGGAGAAAAGACGAAGACCCCTCCTCAAGAAATGAGATGCAGATGCTGAAAAACACTGAAGGGGTGCCAAAACTTAGAACCTTTTGGATATTTCGGGATGGTACCTACATGAAAATTGCTAAATTAACTGACAGTGAATTCAGGCATCAACACCTCCCTTGACGGATCCACTAACAGAGAGTACCATCACAGATTTCATCCGTGCTTTTAACAATTCTATCCTAACCATCAACACCATCGAACCAAAACAACCCAATGATCCCTTACAATTGCTACATCCTAAACTCATAGACTGGGACCTACAAGGTACTACCCCTAAGCTTGATACCTTTGAAAATGATGACGCGATTATAGACTACCTTGAGCTTAGAGATCATATACCTACAGGAGACCACAGAGCTGGCTATGCTATTGAACTCAACGAGAAGGCCTATTTTGGAGAGAGAGCTAAACCTTTCAGTCATAAAAACATCAAAATAAAAGAACGATCTAATGGTGAAAACCGCTCCACAGTAGTGTTAGATCATCAAAATAGTAAAAATAAAGACATCCAACGGTGAAAACCTCTCAGAGGTGTCGAAGGATGGAAGGCTTGACCCTCTCCCCAATCTCACACACTAGGAGAGATCATCGTGTTGCAAGTATGAGGTTAATAAGTGTTGTCATTGATGTCAACATACTCATATTGCATTGACAAGAAGGATTGGATGAGCTGTGTGCTGAGGATATTGAGAAAATTAGTCTCAGTTAGGAACAGTGAAGAACAGTGATGAGAAAAAGGCAAAAGTACTCATAAGTTGATGACCAAAGGTTGCGGATTAAAGGGTTTGTAGATATGAGTCTTGAGATGATCCAGTTAAGTTTTCAGAGGTCTGCATGCAGATTTGAAGAAGTTGTGATTGATCAAGTAGAACCGGTTCCGGGAAGTGCTCCGGAGTGACAGAGTGCTACAAAGAGGTTTGGTGAGATCCAGAAGTGCATTATCCTATCTTGTGGATTGGATGGAGTGTTTGGGATGTCCTTGTGATATGTCATCTCTATTTGTTCACGATGTGGAGGTCCAAAAGCACATGTTTTAGTATGACAGTGGTGGTAGACTATGTTCTTGAAGTTCTGGATGAGGAAGAGAAGAGATTCTGGTGAACAGAGGAAGTGTGGATGTTCCTGGTCATTCAGGCTAGCATGTGAAGGATCTTGGATCATTTTGAGGTTGTGTTATTGATCCACATTGGTGGTAGAGCCCGGAATTGAAGATATTCTTCCAGATGAAGTCCTTGTTCAAACTAGCAGATCAGATGAGTTGTTTATCTTACAAATATTCTTGTGGTGGCCGACCGGATGTGTTATTCATCTTGCAAATGTTCTTATGGTTAAGTGTCGACTTAGATGCTTATTCCTAAGTCGATGTCTTGTATAAATGAAGGTTTGTGAATCCATTTTGGAGTGTGGTGTGTGGCGGATGAGTATGGTATAGCGAAAGAGCAAAAGGTAGAGCAGGTACCTTTTGGGCTTAAATGGAATTGATCCAGACATGGTGAAGATGTCATTCTCCAGTTCAAAGTTGTGATACTTATGATCTTGTAGACAGTGTGTCTCTTTTGTAGGTAGTGTGCCTCTTTGTGAGCAGTGTGCTCAGGCAGTGAGCCCTGACTGGCATGTGCCATTTATTTTTCTTATTCTTCTAATAGAGAATAATCCTTGGGTTAATCACCCCGTGGTTTTTCCCTTAACTGGGTTTTCCACATCAAAAATCTTGGTGTCTGATGTGTTGATGTTTATCTGCTCCGGTGTTTATGCTTTCTGCTTTCATGAATGGTTAATTGATATGCTGTCATCTAACAAAGAAGAATCAAATGTCTAAGTAGAAGCAAGTTTTTGTACAACTGATTCACCCCCCCTCTCAGTTGTGAGCCTTAGATCTAACAATTGGTATTAGAGCCAAGTTCCTCTGAAAGAAGTTTGACCGCTTGAGGAGATCCAGGATGTCGTCATATAAGAAGGATAGTTCGAAGTTTGATGGAACCAATTTCTCGCTCTGGAAAGGTCGCATGAGATGTCATTTGGAGTGCTGACAACACTAAATGAAATCACAGATGCTGAAAACAATTTGCGGACCAAAGAAGCTCTTGTAAGTGCATTGAATGATACAGATCTCTCAAATGTTATTGACCTACCAACTGCATATGAAATCTGGAGTAAACTGGAACTTCTATATGAAGGAGATGAGTTTGTCAAGAGTGCAAGGTTGCAAAGTTTGAAAGGGAAATTTGAAAGATTGAAGATGAGAGATGATGAAAATATCACTACCTTTATGCCAAGAGTGAATGAGCTGGTGTGTGGAATCAGGAATGCTAGTGGAGTTCTGGATGAAAATGAAATTATTTGCAAAATTCTCAGATCTCTTCCTGCTGCCTACAAAATCAAGGTTGCTACCACTGATGAATTCATAGCCCATACAACTGTCACAAGAGAGCAATTGGCTGGCAAACTAGCTGCATTTGAAATGACTGAGTTTGGAGATGTTCCCCCCAAGACCGAATCTACATTCAAAGCCAGTGCTTTTGTGAAAGGCAAACAAAGATTTGATCCGGGAGAGAAATCTTCAAGGAAGCTGTCATGGTATGATCAAGCAAGGAAAGACATGGAAGAGGAAGAAGTAGAAACAACTCAACTTGAAGCCCTCATTGCAAAGAGACTGCCAAGGGGATCCGGTAAGTATGAAGGAAAACTACCCTTTAAATGCTTCAACTGCAATATGATTAGTCATTTTGCTTCAAGATGTTCGGAAAGATCTGCAAGATCAAATGCTAATAGACAAAGGTTCCAAAAGAACTGTTATTATGTTCATGAAGAAGATGATAATGAAGGAGTAACAGATGATGAATCAGAAATGGGAAGCAAATCTAGAAATGAATGGGTGTTTATTGCCATCAAGGAAGAAGACTCAATATCCTCTAGATCTGTCAATCATAAGGTTGTTGAAAGAGCTTTGGCTGCCCAAGTTGAAGAAAAGGATGATTGGGTTATTGACAGTGGATGTTCTCACCATATGACAGGTGACAAGAACAAGTTCTTAGATTTGGAAAGGTATGAAGGAGGAATGGTAAAGTTTGGTGATAATTCTGCTGGCAGAATCAGAGGTAGGGGAACTATTTCTTTTGATGGAAAGAGCAAAACCGGTAATGTACTATATGTTGAAGGATTGAAGCACAATCTTGTCAATGTTGGTCAGTTGGTGGATAAAGGCTATGATCTTCGGTTCAAGAATGGAAGGTGCAGGATCTTTGGAAGCTCCAGAACTGAGATTGCATCTGGTACTCAAACAAAAGGTAATATCTTCCATCTAGTTGGTTCTAATAAAAGTTGTCTGTTTGCTCAAGTTGATCAGAGTTGGTTATGGCATAGAAGGATGTGTCATGTGAATTTTGATAACATCATCAAGATAAGCAATACTCAGGCTGTAAGAGATCTTCCTAAATTGGTGAAACATACAAATAGCTTGTGCAAAGAGTGTCAGCTAGGTAAACAGAGCAGAGTCTCTTTCAAAAGCAAAGATCAGTCCACTACCAGATTACTGGAATTAGTCCATACTGATCTATGTGCTCCGACAAGAATCAAGAGTATGCAAGGTGATAGATATTTCATGTTACTGATTAATGATCATTCCTGGATGATGTGGGTTACCTTCCTAAAAGAGAAATTAGAAGCCCTTGAGAAGTTCAAGATCTTCAAGGCTATGGTAGAGAATCAAACCAGATTGAAATTGAAATGTTTAAGGTCTGATAGAGGTGGTGAATTCAAATCCAGTGAATTCATAGACTTTTGTGAAAAGCATGGCATAAGGAGACAATTGTCTGCTCCTAGGACTCCACAACAGAATGGAGTAGTTGAGAGAAAGAACCGGACCATCCAGGAAGCAGCCAGGACAATGATGATGGAAGCCAATGTTCCTCAGGTGTTTTGGAGAGAAGTTGTCAGCACTGCAGTCTATACCCTTAATCGAGTTCAAATCAGAAGCAATACTGGTAAGACTCCTTATGAACTTTGGTTTGGCATAACTCCCACTATGAGATATTTCAGAGTATTTGGTAGCAAGTTTTACATCAAAAGAGATGAAGATTTAGGAAAGTTTGATGCTAGAAGTGATGAAAGATTTTTCTTGGGTTACTCCACTCAAAGCAAAGCATACTGGTGTTACAATAAGAGATTGAGAAAGATGATAGAAAGTATGAATGTGAAGGTTGAGAAGCCCTCAAGATTCTATGAATGTCAAGAAGATGATCAGAATGATTCTCTGGTGCAAGGAGCTCCATCCTCCTCTGAAATTTAGATCCAGACTGATCTGGTAAATCAAGAAGAAGCTTGTCTGAATGAGCCTGATCAAGAATTAGTAGTGCAAGAAATTCCCAAAGTTCCAAGGTATGTAACTCTAAATCATTCTAAAGATCAGATCATAGGTGACAAGAGTAAAGGGGTACAAACAAGGAGAAGAATTGCTCAAGACTCAAATGAATACTGTCTGATTTCAAAGATTGACCCTAAGACAGTTAATGAAGCTTGCAATGATGAAAACTGGACCAAAGCAATGGAGGAAGAATTGATGCAAATTGAGAAAAATCATACTTGGGATCTTGTTCCCAGACCTAGAAACAAGAATGTGATTGGAACCAAATGGGTCTTCCGGAACAAACTAAATGAAGTTGGTGAAGTAATTAGAAACAAAGCTAGATTGGTCTGCAAAGGTTACTCTCAAATAGAAGGAATTGATTTTGAAGAGACTTTTGCTCCGGTGGCAAGAATTGAAGTAGTCAGATTATTTCTTGCATTTGCTGCCTTCAAAGACTTCAAGGTATATTAGATGGATGTCAAGTCTGCCTTCCTAAATGGTGACTTGGAAGAAGTATACATTAAACAACTGGATGGATTTCAATTGTCTGATCATGATGATATGGTCTGCAAGTTGAAGAAAGCACTGTATGGTTTGAAGCAAGCCCCAAGAGCATGGTATGAAAGGTTGGATAAGCATCTTATACAGATTGGCTTCAACAAAGGTACTGTTGACAGTAACCTATACTTCCAAATAGATAAGGAAAACATCTTGATTATTGAAGTATTTGTTGATGATATCATCTTTGGAGGAAAGGACAGCATGTGTAAAACTTTTGCAAATCAAATGAAAAGTGAGTTTGAAATGTCAATGCTTGGTGAAATGAATTTCTTCTTGGGTCCGCAAATTACTCAGACAAAGAAAGGCATCTTTATCTGTCAAACCAAATATGCAAAAGAATTATTGAGGAAATTCAGAATGGAAGATTCAAAGCCAATGAACACCCCTATGGCAACCAGATGTAAGTTAAGTAAAGATGATGACTCTCCTAAGATAGATTAGACCAAGTACAGATCAATGATTGGAGGACTATTGTATCTCACTCAGACTAGACCAGATATAATGCAGGTTGTTGGTCTTGTGGCAAGATTTTAGGCTGATCCCAGAGAATCTCATGTCATGGCAATCAAAAAAAATTTTAGGTACTTCAAAAGAATAGCTGAGTATGGTCTATGGTATCCTAGAGATCAGGATTTCTCTCTTCATTCATACACAGATGTAGATTGGGCAGGAGATGTGGATGACCGGAAGAGTACAAGTGGAGGAGCATTCTTTTTGGGAAAAAGGTTGGTTTCTTGGCTTAGCAAGAAACAAGAGGCAATATCCTTGTCTACAACTGAAGTAGAATACATTGTAGCAGCAAGTAGTTGTACTCAGATCTTATGGATGAAGCAGATGCTAAGAGATATGAAAGTAGAATATGAGGAGCCTATCACAATTTTCTGTGATATTTCAAGTGCAATAAATATTTCTAAAAATCCGGTGTTGCATTCTAAAACCAAGCACATATCTATCAAGTTTCACTTTCTGAGAGAGAAAGTGAACAAGGGTGAAGTCAGATTGGAGTATGTACCCTCAAATGATCAGATTGTAGATATCTTTACTAAACCTCTTCACAAAGACTCTTTTGAATATCTCCGGGAGAAGCTAGGGGTCATGGCCCCTCTGGTGATGAACTAGGATGCACTGATGTGCATCAGTCCGATGGATATCACAGTCATATCTTGTGATCCAGATTGATGATGGGGAGCTGCTACTAAGGGGGAACAACTGGTATGATTCTGATGTGATAAAGTTGCAAGTATGAGCCCTTTGCCATTGATGTCAAAGGGGAAGAGAAGACATGTGAAAAACAAGTGGTTGATGATCAAAGGGGGAGTAGTAAAGGAAGAGAAGACATATGAAGAGTTGTTGCTGATAGGGGGAGCTGTGACAGAAAGGAGAAGATCTTGTCTTGATGGTTTTTCACATCATATGTTGCCATCAATGACAAAGGGGGAGATTGTTGCAAGTATGAGGTTAATAAGTGTTGTCATTGATGTCAACATACTCATATTGCATTGACAAGAAGGATTGGATGAGCTGTGTGCTGAAGATATTGAGAAAATTAGTCTCGGTCAGGAACAGTGAAGAACAGTGATGAGAAGAAGGCAAAAGTACTCATAAGTTGATGACCAAAGGTTGCGGATTAAAGGGTTTGTAGATATGAGTCTTGAGATGATCCAGTTAAGTTTTCAGAGGTCTGCATGCAGATTTGAAGAAGTTGTGATTGATCAAGTAGAACCGGTTCTGGGAAGTGCTCCGGAGTGACAGAGTGCTACAAACAGGTCCGATGAGATCCAGAAGTGCATTATCCTATCTTGCGGATTGGATGGAGTGTTTGGGATGTCCTTGTGATATGTCATCTCTATTTGTTCATGATGTGGAGGTCCGGAAGCACATGTTTCAGTATGACAGTGGCGGTAGACTATGTTCTTGAAGTTCTGGATGAGGAAGAGAAGAGATTCCGGTGAACAGAGGAAGTCGGGATGTTCCTGGTCATTCAGGCTAGCTTGTGAAGGATCTTGGATCGTGTTGAGGTTGTGTTATTGATCCACATTGGTGGTAGAGCCCAGAATTGAAGATATTCTTCTAGATGAAGTTCTTGTTCAGACTAGCTGACCGGATGAGTTGTTCATCTTACAAATATTCTTGTGGTGGCCGACCGGATGTGTTATTCATCTTGCGAATGTTCTTATGGTTAAGTGCTGACTTAGATGCTTATTCCTAAGTCGATATCTTGTATAAATGAAGGTTTGTGAATCCATTTTGGAGTGAAAGGTAGAGCAGGTACGTTTTGGGCTTAAATGGAACTAATCCAGACATGGTGAAGATGTCATTCTCTAGTTCAAAGTTTTGATACTTATGATCTTGTAGATAGTGTGTCTCTTTTGTAGGTAGTGTGCCTCTTTGTGAGCAGTGTGCTCGGGCAGTGAGCCCTGACTGGCATGTGCCATTTATTTTTCTTATTCTTCTAATAGAGAATAAACCTTGGGTTAATCACCCCATAGTTTTTCCCTTAATCAGGTTTTCCACGTCAAAAATCTTGGTGTCTGATATGTTGATGTTTATCTTATCCAGTGTTTATGCTTTCTGCTTTCATGAATGGTTAATTGATATGCTGTCATCTAACAAAGAAGAATCAAATGTTTAAGTAGAAGCATGTTTTTGTACAACTGATTCACCCCCCCTCTCAGTTGTGAGCCCTAGATCTAACACATCGATCTTAATAGAACCAGCAGAGGCAATCATTGTCAACACAGGTGATAATCCTAGAATGGTCCACATGGGAAAGGCTCTAATAGAACATGAAAAACCAACATTTACAGACTTCTTCAAAAGAAAACAGATCAAATTTGCATGGACATACACTGACATGCCAGGGCTAGACCCAAATCTTATCATGCATCATTTATCTCTAGCTCCGGGAGCTAAACCAGTCAAACAAAAGCTCAGAAAAATGCACCCGCATGTGGCCCTCATGGTAAAAGAGGAACTAAAAAAGCTGTTAGACATCAAATTTATCAGGCCGATCGACTATCCTGAATGGGTTTTGAATATAGTACCGGTGGGTAAACTAGATGGTAGGGTTAGAATATGCAATGATTTTAGAGACTTGAACAAGGCTTGTCCCAAAGATGACTTCCCCCTGTCCAACATAGACATGATTGTCAATCTTATAGTGGGACACACTATGCTGTCACTCATGGATGGTTTCTCAAGATATAACCAGATAAATATTGCACCTAAAGACCAACACAAAACTACCTTCACATGTCCTTGGGGCACCTACTATTGGTGTGTTATGCCATTTGGTCTGAAAAATGCTGGGACAACATATCAGAGAGCCATGACAACAATCTTCCATGATATGATGCACACTATAATGGAAGACTATGTCGATGACATTCTGGCTAAGTCTCTTACAAGAGAAGGGTATCTAGCAGTACTAGACAAGATCTTTAATAGATTGGAATAGTTCAATGTGCGCCTTAACCCAAAGAAGTGCATATTCAGAGTTACGTCAGGCAAACTACTGGGATACATAGTGTCTGCAAATGGTATTGAAGTTGATCCTGCTAAGGTAAAAGCCATCATGGAAATGCTACCTCCTAAAAATTTGACTCAATTGAGATCCCTACAAGGTAAACTATAGTCTATTAGATGGTTCATTTCCCACTGGCAGACAAGTGCCACCCATTCTCTCATTTGCTACACAAAAATGTACCCTTCAAATGGAACGAGTCATGTGAGTAGGCATTTCAACAACTAAAGGAGTACTTTATGAAGCCACCAGTATTAATGCCACCAATTCAGGGCAAGCCTCTATTACTGTATATCTTAGCTACAGTAATGGCTCTAGGAGCTCTCCTTGCACAACATAACTATGATGGGAAAGAACAGGCTATCTACTACATTAGTCAAACACTCATCAGATACAAATTGCAATGCACACCATTCGAAAGAGCATGTCTAGCTGTCATCTTCACCTCACAAAAATGGAGACATTACATGCTGTCACACTCTGTTAAACTGGTGGCAAAGATTGATCCATTGAAATACTTACTCAACAAGGCTTCCTTAACAAGTAGATTATCCAAATGGGTCATGCTTCTCAGCAAGTTCGATATTGAATACGTGAATAGAAAAGTGATAAAAGGACAAGTGCTTGCAGATCAACTAGCAGATGCACCTTTAATGGATGACAACCCCCTAAGTTTTGAATTTCCAGATGAATCTATCTTCCATGTCAACATAGAAAACTGGAAAATGTACTTCGATGGCTCATATACCCAACACAGATCGGGGGCAGGTATCTTATTGATCACACCTAATGGCGACACTATTCCAAAGTTATACAGGCTAATGTTTCCTTGCACTAACAATGTAGCAGAATACGAGGCCCTCGTCATCGGTATCAAGCTGGCAATTGAGTGGAACATCAAAGAACTTCATGTCTATGGTGACTCACAGCTAGTCATCAACCAAGTAAATGACGACTACCAAACAAAGGATGAAAAACTAATTCCTTACAAATGAATGGTAGATGTCTTCAAGGAATATTTCATCAAGATATCGTTTGAACATATACCAAGGATCAAGAATAAAGCTGTAGATGCAATGGCCACATCGCATCTCTCCTCGACATCCCAGATAACCAATCACAATACGAGATCTTGGTAGAGCCAGACTCTTGTCCTGCTTACGATACCCCAGAATCCCATGTCATATGCCATATCGTAGGAGCTGATTCCCCACTCTATGGCAAAATATTTGCCTATCTAAAAGAGAACACCCTCCCACCTAACCTCTCTAGCAACCAAAAAAGAACCTTCATCCGACAGGCATCTTAGTATGCCATTGTCACAAACACCCTATATCACTGAGGTCTCGATGGTACTCTCCTTAGGTGTCTAGATAGAGAAGAATATCAAACTGCTCTAAGTGAAATACACAATGGGATATGTGGGACCCACTCTAGTGGCCCTACCCTAGCCAAGAAACTCATACGCATGGGGTACTACTAGCCAACAATGGAACAAGATTCCTATCATTTTGTGAAGAAATGCAAAAAATGCCAAATCCACAGGAATCTGATACCTACACCAACGCAGGAGCTACAGCCATTAACAACTCCTTGGCCTTTCTGTCAATGGGGACTTGACTTAGTGGGCAAGATACACCCTCCTTCCTCAAGCGGCCATAAATTCATTATCACTACTACAGAGTACTTCACAAAGTGGATTGAAGCGGTGCCCTTAGCCAATATCACAGGCAAGCAGATTGCCTCATTTATCTTGAACTATATCATTTGTCATTATGGTGTCCCTTCGTCCATCATCACTAATAATGGATGACCCTTCAAAAACCAAGATGTCAAGGAACTATGCGATAAATTTCACATCTAGCACTACTTTTCAACCCCCTACTATCCACAAGGTAATGGCCAAGCTGAGGCATGAAACAAAACCATTCTGAAAATCTTGAAGAAAACTGTCAATGATGCTGGTCGTGACTGGCATGTCCAACTAAATCCTGCACTGTGGGCCTACCGTACAAGCATCTGCACACCCACAGGTGCAAATCTGTATTCCCTAGTCTATGGATCTAAAGCAATCTTGCCCATTGAAGTTGAGATCCCATCCCTGCATGTTTCACTAAAAGGCCTCATATCAGATGAAGAGTATAGAGTGACAAGACTCCAAGAGTTAGAACTACTTGAAGAAAGAAGGCAACAGGCCTTTAACCACCTCAAAGCATATCAGCAGCAGATGTCACGAAGCTATAATCATAGAGTAAAGCCCCGAGTTTTCGAAGTAGGTGACCTAGTCCTAAGGGAAAATCCAAGAAATCAGCAAGATCGTGAAAAGAAAGGAAAATTTGAACCCAACTGGTTAGGTCCCTATGTCATCATTGTAGCTTATGGATCAGGGGCATATCAACTGGCCACATCTGAGGGTGAATTGTTCGATGATCCTATCAACAGTATGCACCTCCGCAAGTTCTATACCTGAGCACCCCAATGTAAGGGAGTCCTAAAAAAATCCAAAAAAATTTGAAAAAGGGATCAAAAACATAACTAAAATAAGTCAAAAAATTAGAAAAATAGAAAAAAAAATCGTCCTATGGTGAAAACCTGGCAAACAGACACCTAGGATAGGTACCATGGTGAAAACCTGGCAAACAGGCATCATGTGTACTTTTAGCTTCTCATGCAATTAAAAGCAAGTGGTAAAAACCTGGTAAACAGGCGCTATTCTATGACAACCCACTTCCTCCGTCTGTTCTGACTTCATGTCTCTTGTGTCTTCCATATCATTCATCTTGAACCAAGTCCTTTGAACCATTGTCAAACTACATCACCTCTGAGTTATCACATAGGCAAGGCCATTCTTAATGTGCCCCCGAGGCTCCTCTGTCCCATCCACTCCATGTCTCGTCCTTCTGTCTGTATGGGTCCGTACCATTTCTACATCTCCACCATCACCTAGGTCTTAGGTCCATCAGGGTGCACCCTAAACTATGTTGCCTCTACGTCGTCACGTAGGCAAGGCCATTCAGCAATGAGCCCCCGAGGCACTAGGTCAGTCCCTTAGGGTCCATCTCTCCATGTCTATTGTCCTATCACCCATAATAAGTCGATCCTTGTCTAAACTGGGGGTAACTCCTTGACCTAGTTACAGATTTGGATTCTTGAATGCCACTGTTCTAAAGAGGATACCAATAAAGGATTGCGATACCTTCACCAGACAAGCACAACAAAGCAAACTACCCAACAACAAAAATCTTGACTCGAAACATCAACCTATCCAAAACAAAGTAGAGTACCATGTTGAAACACTTCAAACAATTCTATATCAATTATGGCAAAAGACACATCTAATGCAAGAATGTTTTGTCAACAGGTTAACTTACAAGGTCTTGAATTTTTGCCATTATGTCTTCCTATGCTACTCGAGGATGCCAAAAGCTATAGATGCTATGATGGGGGCATAATTTTTCTTTGTCTGCTGCTTGTGGATTAAACTTTAGTAATGTGATGACTTTTGTCTAACAACATGATCAGCAAAAGATCATCGAGGAGCCCAAAGTCTAAACATGAAAAGGGGCAATCCTTGTCTGTTGAAATGCAAGAAGTACTCAGGTCATCTAGATTCAAGTTTGACTAGATGCTTGTATCAACTTGCTATATCAACATCCATGTAAGGAATACTCAGGTCATCTCGGTCTAATTATACCTAGATGATTATATTCCCTTACAACATAACAAAAAGTAAAAAATACCAAAAAGTGC
The DNA here is from genome assembly GCA_027924645.1 of Cunninghamia lanceolata. NCBI lineage: Eukaryota > Viridiplantae > Streptophyta > Pinopsida > Cupressales > Cupressaceae > Cunninghamia > Cunninghamia lanceolata. Next base: position 6,458,638 of record BSBN01000205.1, read on the forward strand.
CCAATGTTGAAAGCAAAAGACTTGCAAAGATGACAAACCCGCATCCATATCCATCTCATATCCAATCATCCATGCAATAAAGAAAATCCTACAGTATATCAAACGAAAGTCAGTATTTCTTCATCTTCTTCTATTCCACTCGTCTATATCATCTCTATGTCAATTGAGTACATTTGGACATATCAAAAATATAGCATATAAGTTGCATATCACATCACATGAGATAGTCATTCACATGATTACATCATTTGCATACATAATAAGTACATTAGATCAATTTCCATACATGTTTGGTCATCCGTATACATTCGCATCCATACATCATATCAAAAGAAAATAAAAAACATTAGGTCACATACATATAGAACTACATAAAATCACATCCATCCACATTAGCATTTGCATAAATCAAAATCATTCAGGTAGTATGCATCACATATAACACACCATAAGGTAACGTGCATCCACCACACACAAACATCAAACACATTGTGCATATAGACCATCAAATAGGGGCATCATCATATAATCATCAAAAGCATGTCCAAATGTACAATATATCAAAATTACTGTCTAATCCCAGAGCCATGTCATAAATGTATACAACAAATCGTGATACATGTCTCAAAAAAATAAAAAAGTACATCGGCCATCTCAGCCATCTACCAAAAATGTGCCATAGTACAATCAAAAACTGGTACAAGCGATCGGGTCTATCTAACCCTGCGGTGGGGGCATGCTGCTCCCTGCACTGGCCTCTCCTCTATCTCTCCCTAACTACTGTGGGCCCCTCACTGAGCCTATAGACCGAGACCCACCTGCCCTCTATAATGCCTCTAACTGGCTCATGAAGCTAGGGGCACGATGCTCTACTGATACAGCTCCGTGATATAAACCTCTGTAGTACTGAGCCTATGCCTGAGCTCTAGTAAGCTCACCCTACACCTGGACCACCTGTGCCTGTGCTTGCTGCACCTGTGAAACCAAAAAATTGGAAGTCCCATCTGTGCCCATGGCCATCACGGCTACATCTCTCTCTGACCTCATAGCCTGCATGCTAGCTAAGGTTGCATCTCTCTCCCTCATCAACTCAGATATCTGAGTCGCATCTGACTCTCTCTGTGACTCAGCTGCTCTCAGATGAGCCCTCAGCTACCTAATCTAGCTCTATAATGAAACCATAACCTGCTGCTGCACATCAAGCTATGGAACCTGCTCGGCCTGTGCCACCTGCTGTATCGGCTGTGCCACCTGCTGTGGTGGCGGCATCTATCTCCGTGCTACCTCTAGCTGCACTGGCACCTGGACCTGTGCCTGTCCAACTGCCTACTAGCCCATGAGCCCCCCTCTGCCTTTGTCTCTGTCTTCCATCGTCTCCCTGATCTCTCCTCTATTGGATCTAGGGCATACAACTGAGAGGGGGGGGGTGAATCAGTTGTATAAAACTTCTTCTTTTTCAAACACTTGATTCTTCATTGTTGGTTGGCAGCATATCAATTAATCATTCATGAAAGCATAATACATAAACACAAGAGCAGATAAACATCAACACATTGAACACCAAGATTTTGACGTGGAAAACCTGGTTAAGGGAAAAACCACGGGGTGATTAACCCAAGAATTATTCTCTGTTAGAAGAATAAAGAAGAATGAATGGCACATGCCAATTAGGGCTCACTGCCCGAGCACACTACTCACAAAGAGGCCCACTGCCTACAAGGAGACACACTGTCTACAAAGTGATAAAAATCACAGTCTTGAACTGGAGAATGACATCTCTACCATGTCCGGATCAGTTCCATTTAAGCCCAAAAACCTCTGCTCTACCTTTCGCACTTCTCTTCCCTATGCCACACTTATCCACACACACCACACCTTGAAATGAACTCACAGACCATTATTTATATAAGACATCGACTTAGGAACAAACATCTAAGTCGGCAAACAATCATAAGAGTATCCACAAGATGAATAACACATCCGGTCGGCCACCACAAGAACATTTGCAGGATGAACAACTCATCCGGTCGGCTAAACAGAGCAAGAACTTCATCCGGAAGAATAACTTCAATTCCGGGCTCTATTATCAATGCGGATCAACAACACAACCTCAACATGATCCTAAAAACTTCACAAGCCTGCCTGAATGACCGGATACATCCGCACTTCCTTTACTTGCTGGAATCTCTTGTCTTCCTCATCCGGAACTTCAAGAACACAGTCTGTCGCCACTGTAGAAGGTACTTCCGGACCTTCAAATCATACATTATCAATGCGGACCAACAACACAACCTCAACATGATCCAAGAACCTTCACAAGCCTGTCTGAATGACCAGGTACGTCCGCATTTCCTTTACTTACTGAAATCTCTTGTCTTCCTCATCCGGAACTTCAAGAACACAGTCTGTCGCCACTGTCATAATGCAAGAGGTACTTCCAGACCTCCAAATCATACACAACTCGAGAAGGCACATCACAAGGACATCCCAAACACTCTTTCCAATCCGCAGATTAGGATTGTACAATTCTGGACCTCACCGGACCTTTCTGTGATCCTCTGTCACCTCTAAGCACTTGCCGGAACCGGTTCCACACAGACAGCCATAACTTCTTTAGGTCTTCATGCGGACCTCTGAAAACTTGACTGAAGCATCTCAAGACTCATATCTGCAAACCCTTTAATCCGCATCCTCCGGTTCTCAACCTATCCAATATATTTGCCTTCTTCTCATCACTGTTCTTCACTGTTCCTGACTGAGGCTAATTTTCTCAATATCCTCAACACACAGCTCATCCAATCCTTCTTGTCAATGTAATATGAGTATGTTGACATCAATGACAACACTGGTTCACCTCATACTTGCAACATCCTCCTCCTCCTCTGTCCTCCCCTCCCCTTGCCAGCTACACCCACACCGTCTGCATCCTCCTCGTCGATAAGAGGAGCCAACTCTCCTGGTCTTAAGTACCTCGGGAATGGGTGCGCCGTGAACCACTCCTCATAGTCTGGTATCATGCCAGCATCTACTATGTCTCTCCTCATCGGCCAGGCTGCATAGGGAATCTGCTGAAAATTGGCCAATGCCTCCTCATAGGATGCCACAGGACCCCACCTATACCTCTGAGCATGGGTCCTGGTAAACCGTGCCTCTCCCTGAGGTCTGCCCTGTACGCTGCCAAACTGTCTCTGCACTTGGCTGACTATCTATCTCTTAAAAATATATCAAGTCCTACCAATGAGCCATCTTGTCTAGAAGCAATATGGGAGCTCATCTGCCTCATCATCCCACACCTCGCAGTCAATGTATGGCCAGTAGACAACTGCATCCAAGCCATCAAAGGCATGCCTCCAGTACTCAAGCTTCCCCAACCTGTGCTGGGAAATCACACCTGCATATTGATAACTGTACAGCTCACCCCTCTGCCTGTGAAAGACACATATCGACTGGGTGATAGCAATGTGCTCCCACAACCAAAACTGTAAGAGAGACGTGCCTACTGCTAAACCAGAGCCTCAATGGTACACCGCCTGATGCATATCTCTGTATAAGTGTGCAAGCACACACACACCCCAAGCATACCATGTATCGTCTGTGATCATACTCTCTAGCACTCGTCCCCAGCCAATGGGGAAGCCGTACGCTCTCCTATCAGGGCATACTACACAACCGATCAGTCTAGCCACTATGCCCGGGAAGTAGTCATAGCAGTCATGCATGTCCTACCACAAGATCTCCTCCCCTGCCAACTCTAGATCATCAAAAACAAGCCTGCACTCCTCTAGCCCAGCGTCATGTTGTGACTCATACTCAACCAACTCCCCCTGAATAGGGAGGTGTAGAATCTGATAGACATCCTCTAGAGTAATGGCCATCTCTCCTATCAGAAGATGAAAAGTACCATCCTCACTGTGGAATCACTCCATGACCACAGTCACCATCTCCCGGTTCATACGAACCTCGGGCATAAAGAGCACATGATACAGACCCATAGCAGCTAAGGCCTCGCGATCTATCTCGGTCAGTATGTAGCGCTGCAACAATGGCAACAGAAACTACTCGCGTGATGTAAGAATGTCCCAAATATCCTCCTGCAACCAAGTAATGCATACCGTCAGTGAAATCCATATCCATATCAGACCTACTCAAAGCAATCAAGCTATCCTATCATTGGCTTAACATATCAAATTAATCAAAACAGCATATCATCTCTCGACTAGATTTCTGGCAATCTCAGAGATCGCTAATCAATTGACGCATTGATCAGGATGCCAATTGGGTTAATTTCGTTAAGTCAACTGATTTTCCTAAGTGCAAATGTGCCATTTCATACCAAAAGCTCCAATTCACCATGAATGCACCACTTTCTAACACGTATGCGCCATTTTGGCACATGAGCCACTTCCCATATCAAATGCGCAATTGCCCAGCAAATGTGCCAGTTCTTATATCAAATGTGCAACCCTAGCATATGCGCCAATTCGCAACACATATGCACAATTTCCAGACATATGCGCAAATTCATAGCTCAAATGCACAAACTAAGCACATGCGCCACTTAGTGGCTCAAATGCGCAAACTAAACAAATGCACCATTTCACAAGGTAAAAGCGCAATCTCACGACAAATGCACCATTTCAGAGTGCATGTGCGCAAAAAGGGTGTTCTTGCGCATCTATCCTAGTTGAGTTTCCTAGCCATTAATACACTCAAAAATCAACTTTTAGCAAGTTTTGAAGAAACACATACCGGGGGTCCTGCCTCTGATGGCTGATCGAATTGTCGAATCCTCTCAAACTGATGCTCCTCACGCAGAATATCCAACTCTCTGGCTGCCATGCTCTCCTAAGATCTCTAGAGGACAAATCAACTAGGGACAAGTGTACAAATGAATAGAATATGTGGACCCAGCTCCTATATATAGAAGGTGACCCATATTTGACTGCATGACAACTGTGGCTACTTCCCATGTCTGTTTCTCCAAACCATACCCTGTTTTTCTCCATCTTAACCCATCTTTCACCTTCTTCTTCGTGAAATTGTCCATCTCACACCCTCCTGTCTTCTCCCCATCCAATCTCCCGAGGGGGCATCCTGTCGTTAAACTTGTACCAGGGGCAAACTAGGGCATGTATCACTATCAAAAATTCTTATTCTTTGAAACAACATGATAAAACACATTGCTTCAAAGAGGGGCAAAATGTATACACCTAAAATTGACATGACTATGCTTAAATAAATATTTATTTCATCCTTAGTGTTCTTCTATCATTAAATAAATAAATTCACTTATTTATTTGATTCACTTCCTCTCATTTAATTAATTAAATTCATCCCCACCAACTTCATTCTTCTAAAATAATTAAATATTTTTAATTATTTAATTAAAATATTGTATTCCTTCAAATTAAAATAAAATGCAAATTTTATTTAAATAAAATCAAAAATCCTCACAAAATAAAATATATTTCTATATTTTATTTATTCTTCTCAAATATCCACAAAATTAATTAAATAAATCTTTTTATTTAATTATGCTTTCTATATCTTCAAAAAATCATTCTTATCTTCCAAAAATAACCTTCCTCTTGTCACTCAAAAGCAGAACTCTAAGTTACAAAAGGTAAAATCAGTTTTAAAGCAAATCTTTTCTTAAAATAGAGAAAATCAAATCTTATCCTCATCAAGAGAGGAGTTAACTCAACTAAACTGCTTTTGGAATGACATGTGTCCTTCTTCTATTGGATGCATGTTCCTCAACAAGCCTCCTCCGTTGATCTCTTCTTTTCTTCTCAACCATTGATCTTCCATCACTCTTTTCTATAAATACAGCCTTCTTCTCTTCATCTCATATCTAGATTTTGTGTAAACTTATGTTGCAAAGATACCAGCGTGCCTTTGGCACCCATACTCCTATTTGAGCATCCATCATCCACAATCCATTTCTGTATTTGAAGCTCACCTTCAAATACACAAGTATCCAAGCCATTCTTACTTTGTCATCTTCAACAAGCAAGCAAGTGACAGCTTCTGAGGGCTTCACATAACAAGATCAAAGGAAGATAGGCGAACTACGAAAGGCGAAAGGTAAAAGAGTTTTGTAAGTATTTTAGTTTATTTTATATCTCTTTCTCCTTCATATTTCGTAGATGTTTGGGTTTTTGTTTTCATTGATTTATTAACTTGATTTCCCCCTCACAGAGGTAAATTTGATCAAAGGTTTATTATTGCACTATATGTGTTTACATTTGATCAAAAGAGCAAAACATTGATTCATTTAAACAAAAAGTCAACCTCTTATTTCATCACATCATTCATTTCTTCTTTATGTGCATCTTGTGTGTCACTAAGTCTAAACACTTTATGAGTTTTGTGAGCCAGTGCCCAGATTCTGACATATTTGTGCAAATATCAATTTGCTTTGAATATCATTGATATGAACACATTAGAACCCCAATTCATGAGTCCAATCACCAAAGAGGGTCCATCACCTCTTCATGATATCCCTACTTCACATATCCCAAAAGCATCAACTTTTCAGGAATCATTCGACATAGAGGACCTCATGGCTCATGTTCCCAAAGCTCAAATTCAAATATTAGACACTTAGTTGGCTAATTTTCAACAATTTGTAATCTTAGAACATATGGCTAAGGAGGTCATCCCTATTTTTGAGAGTCTAAGAAGTTTATTGCTCAAAGGATAAGAGGGTCTAGAAATCTTGCATGGTGTAGCTCACATAGTGCACAATAACATTATGTCTACAACTAGCTACGTGGAAACCATCACTAATGTGACTTCCTCAAATAAAATAGGAACTCAAGTGTCAGCACACTTGGTGGTAAGAGACACTAATTCGCATGACAAGTGTTGTCATTGATGGCAACCAAGACCATTCTACTTATCCGCATAAAACAATTTGCTCATACTGGAAGTCAGAATTAGAATTTATCTAAGTCTGGTAGTCAGGAACAGAGCAGGTGACAGGGTCTGGTATATTGGTCTGGATCTCTTAGGTGAAAAGTCATAATGTGCTATAGATCTGATGTAGTCATATGCATTGTCAAGACAATCTAAAACTAGAATTTTCATCTCTGATGATAAAGGATTCAAAAGTCATTAGCTTCTGAGTATCGGGTTAACAGTTTGGCAAAGCAGACAGAAGAAGAATAGGCTGACCCTGTAAATAATCTTGGTTCTGGATGTATGGAAGTTGTTGATTGGGAAATTAGTCATGACCAATGATAGTGGCCTATAGGATTGATGATCTATGAGTGCAAGTTTTGGTCTGCATCTCAAGTTATGCATGGATCTAGTTGACAAAGCAGAGTATTCAATAAAGTTCCAAGTGTTCTTAAAGTCGTCTAGAAAGTGATTGAAGATCAAGATGCGGATATATATAGTCGATGGATTTGGATGATTTTGTGTAAGTATTGTGACTATCAAGGAAAAGCGAAGAAGCAAAGATCTAAGGTTTGGATAATGACAGAGCAATAAGCAGAGGAAAGCAAAGATGAAATGTGTAAGATCAGTGTTTTGTGCTTAACCAGAACTGAATTCTTGCATTAGTAGATGCTTCTCATCAATTCAAAAATCCTTTTTATTCTCTTCTAATCATTTGTAGGCAGTGAGCCTCTATTTGAGCAGTGAACTCTACGCAATGAGCCTGAATGCATATGCATTCCCATTTGTAAAATACTTTTAATAAGGTATTAATTTTTTAGGGTTAACCCCCACCGTAGTTTTTCCCTTAGCCAGGTTTCCATGCTAAAAATGTTGGTGTCAAGTGTTTTATTGTGTTACTACTCTTACATTTGTGATTATGGTTTTTATTGATTTATTGTTAAGTGGCAAAATGAAGAATTAACTATAGGTAGTACTAAATTTTTGAGACAACTGATTCACCCCCCCTCTCCATTGTCTGCCCTATTTTCAACAATTGGTATTAGAGCAAGGTTCCTCAAAAGAAGCATAATAGCTTAAGGAAAGATCTTGGAAGGACTTTTCAATGGGTTCACTCAAAGATCAACTTTAGTTGGCTCTAAAAGATCTTGATCAGCCCAAAGTAGAAATATCTAATCTGAAATATGAACTCAAGGATGCTGATGATACCATTGAAATGTTAAAAGATAAATTAAATAAGTCTATGGGAAGGAAAAAGGAGCTACTTCAGCAATTATCTAGTTTAACTGAACAAAATGTCATGAATGAAGCCTTGGAAGAAAACACAAAGGAGTGTGGGAAGCTATCAAAAGAAGTTGTTGTTCTGAAAGTTGAGATGGAATCTAGGGAAATGAGGCTAACCAAATAAATTAAGCAAAGCAAGAAGACTGAAGAAGACTTGAATCAAACTCTAAAAGCCACTAAATGTAGAAGTAGAGTAAATCAAAATAATCCATCCTTCTCCAGACAATGCTTCAATTGCAAGAGGTATGCTCATAAATCCAATGAATGTAGAAGTATGATAATGAATAACTCATCAAATAGAGGAAATGGGAATTTCTTCAATGACAAATGCTTTGCATGCAATAGATTTGGACATATGGCCAATCAGTATAGATCAAGAGGAAATCAATCAAATGGGCAAAGAAATGTTGTGTTCTTCAATTGTAACCGATCCGGTCATTTGTAAGATTCTGGAGAAGCAAGAATAATGGAAGAGGAGGTCCAGCAAATAGAAAACCGGATGAGTAAAGGCAAGACAAAGGAGAGGACAAAATTGATGTGAATGAGATCCAGAATGAAATGAACAAGACATGGGCCAAGAAAAGTGTTATGAATGATAATAGTGGATCCGCACCAAAATCTGGTGCTAACAATTCCTCTGGGAATTAAATTAGGAGCTCTAGCTGAGGGGAAACTACATTGAACATCAAATTCTCCCAGTTAGTAAGTGCGTACCTAGATATGGCGCAATGAGAGAATTTATTTTGAGGTGTTTCAGAACTTTTGGAAGGATTTTTGGAAGGAAAAATGCTGATATGGAAATTTGCAGAGTAATTCATGAAGAACTATTCAAGAAATAGAGTAACCGGATGAAGTTAGGGCAACACATTAATTACAATGCCAAATTAGGTTTTGTGAAGGATAAAAGGTCACTTGATCATGCATTTGAACCACTTTACATTCAAAGGAAACAAGTAGAAGAGCATCTAAGCTGCAAATCTAGAGATTGACGAACAAAGAGCAAATTCAACCGATAACTGATCAACCCTAACCCCACGGGAGAAAAAGGTACTTCTCTGTAAATTTTTAAATTTGAATCTATTGAGATGGCTACATCACTAGTTGTTGATGTAAATGAAAGGCCCTAACCAATATTTAAGAAGCACCCATACAAGTCAATTGAAGTTGAACCGTTAGGTGCATTTTCTAGAGTTCCATAAGGCATATTGCATGTTGAGGATATTAGGCATACATCCATTATAGCATTGATGAATTTGGAAATATGAAACTCTTGGATTTATTTAACAAATACCTATGAGATGATAGCTATAAATTGAAACTGGAATACAAAGCCTTAGAAAGCAAACATTTTTTGCAAGCTATTAACTTTTCAACATTTGATGAGATTGAATGGGTTCAATATATCTTGAGCCGAATACATGATGAGTGTTGGCAAGAGACACTGCTTTACATTGATAGGTGTTGTCATTGATGGCAACTAAGATCATCCCAATCATCCACATTACACAATTTGTTCACATCGGAAGTTAGAATTAGAATTTGTCTAAGTCCAGGCAGTTAGGAACAAAGTAGGTGATAGGGTCTGGATCTCTCTGGTGCAAAGGCATGGTTTACTGTAGATCTAAGGTAGTTGTAACGATTGTCAAGACACTCTAAATCTAGAGTTTTGTCCTCCAGTGATGAAGGACTCAAAAGATATTAGCTTCTAAGTATTGGGTTTCAGTTTGATAGAACAGACAGAAGAAGAACAGGCTGACCTTGTGAATGATCTTAATTCTGGATATATAGAAGTTTTTTATTGGACAATTGGTGATGATAAGTTATGGTAGCTGAAATGGTTGATTATTTCTTAGTGCAAGTTTTGGTCCGCATCTCATATTATGTATGGATCTAGCCGACTAGTTCTTGAAGCTGACTGGTAAAATGAATGTAGATCATGTTGCAGATATATATATATATATATATATATATATATATATATATATATATATATTTCCAATGGAATTGGATGATTTTGGTGTGTGTGGTGTTACGACTATGGTGTAATTATGAAAAAGAGTAGAGATAAAAAATTTAGATGTTAGTAGAGAAGAGGAACAGAGTAAGGATGAAGTGTGTCAAGTTAGTTTTCTATGCTTAACTGGAACTGAACTCCAGCATTAATAGATGCTAAACATCAGTTCAAATTTTATTGTAATCTTCTTCCTGTAGGCATTAAACCTTCTTTTGAGCAGTGAGCCTGAATGCATGTGCATTCCCCATTTTAATACTTTTAACAAAGTATAATCTTTGTGGGTTAACCCCCACCATGGTTTTTCCCCTAACCGGGTTTCCACATCAAAAATCTTGGTGTCAAGTGTGCTATTTATGTTCTGCTCATGTGTTATTGATTGATGCTGAAATGTTTATATCATTAATTTGATTATAAGTTGTAAAGGAAGATTAAAGGTAGAAAAGATTAAAATGTGGAACAAATTATTCACCCCCCCTCTTAGTTGTCCAGACCTAAACCAACAATTGGTATTAGAGCAAGGTTCCTTTTGAAAATTTTAATAGCTTAAGGAAAATCTGGGAAGTCATTAAAAATGGATGAATATAACCTTCAAGGGCAACTTAATCTCACCCTAGATGATCTTGAGCAGTCCAAGGTAGAAGTCCAAGAGCTGCAAGATAACCTCAAAAGGGTTGAAAACTTCATTGAGATTTTAAAAGAAAAATTGAGCAAATCCAATTCAAAAGGAAAGGAGCAACCTCTTCAACTGGAAGACAAGGCCCTGAAAGAGAAGACAAAGGAATGTGAAAATTTAGCTAAGAAGTTGTTATCCTAAAACATGAGATGGAAATTGGGGTGATGAGACTAACAAGGGAAATTGAAGATAGGAAGAAAATTGAAGAAGAAATGAAGCAAAATTTGAAAGAGAGAACTGAAGAATGCTGCAGATTGGATGGAATAGCTAGTCTCCTAGAATCTAATCTACAAAAAAGTAGAAACAATGAGGAGAACTTGAGAGATAGATTATCACTCTTAGACATGACCTAGAAATTGCAAATGAGTATAAGGAGAAGTTCAAGATAAGCTCAGCTAAACTTGAAGCACTAACTAAAGAATAGAAAAAGGATGATGACAAGCATGATCTTAGATATGAGAAAGGTGAAAGCTCTGGATCTGGACAAAGAAATTTTCAACCAAGGAATAAAAGAAACAAAACTAGAAAACCTCCAGTAAGACAACCTAATGCTCAAAGATATCCATCATTTAATGGAAATTGTTTCAATTGCAATAAATTCGGTCATAGATCTACTCAGTACAAAAGTAGAGTAAATCAAAATTGTCCATCCTTCTCCGATCAATGCTTCAAGTATAAGAGGTATGGTCATAGATCAAATGAATGCAGAAGTATAATAATGAGTAATGCTAACAATAGAGGAATTGGCAATTCTTTCAATGGTTACTTTTTTATATGCAATGGGTTCAGACACATGGCTAATCAATGCAGATCAAGAGGAAATCAAGTTCATAAGCAAGGAAATGTTATGTGCTTTAATTGCAATAAATGTGGTCATATTGCAATATTCTGCAAAAGTAGGAACAATAGAAGAAGAGGTCTGGTAAAAAGAAAACCAGATGAACAGAGACAAGACAAAGGCAAAAGAAAAATTGATGTGAATGAGATATAGAGTGAAATGAACAAGATTTGGGTAAAGAAAGATACAATAACCAATTGTGATGGGTCCACACCAGAATCTGGTGCTGATAATTTCTCCAGGAATTAAGTCAAGAACTCTAGATTAGAGGGAGCTTCATTGAACATCAAATTCCCCTAGTTAATAAGTGGGTGCCTAAATTTGGCACAATAAAAGAGGATATTTTGAATTGGTTTAGAACCTTTGGAAGGTTTTTTGGAAGAAAGGATGTTGATATGAAAACTTGCAGAGTGATTCATGAAGAACTGCCAAAATTGGAGTAACCAGACAAAGTTAGGGCAATGCATTTATTGCAGTGCCAAATTAGGTTTTGCAAAAGATAAAAGGTCACTTGGTCACTCATTTGAATCACTTTACATTTGGAGGAAACAAGAAGAAGATCATTCAAGCTGTAAATCCAGAGACTAAGGCACATAGAGTGAATTCAACTGGCAATTGATCAACCCTAACCCTGCGAAAGAAAAAAGGTACCTCTCTGTAAAGCCTTGAATCTAAAATTTATTGAGATGGCTACTCCTCATGTTGTTGACTTTACTGAAAGGCCTCAACCCAAATTTTAGAAGCATCCTCACAAATCAATAGAAGTTGACCTATTAGGTGCTTTTTCAAGTGTTCCGTATGGTGTGCTGCATGTTGAAGACATTAGGGTTTATATTCATGCAAACATAGATGAGTTCGGAGATTCAAGGTATGTAGACTTGTTTGAGAAACAAATCAAGGATTAAAATCATGAACTTAAACCCGAGTATAAGGTACTATAGGATGAACACTTTATTTAGATTATGGGGTTTCCAACATGTTCTGAGTCAGATGCATGATGAATTCATTTAGTTGTTAAAACCATTCAAGATTACCAAGGATGCTATTAGAATTGTAACTGGGTTAAACTCAACCAGAGGATTGCCCATGCTTGAAGCTGTGAAAAACTAGACAATGACTGATGCTACTAGTGCCAAGTTTGATAGAAGGGCAATGACCATTAATGATATTATAGAACTGGATGTCAAATTTGCCTCCATGGTGATTGGGTTGAAGATTTACCACTTGAGCAAAGCAAATTCTATTTTCAGAACAACCATATATGTTGCATACAAGATGCTAAAGGAAAATACTGATTATGACTTATGTAAATTACTACATAATCAACTAATTGAAAATTGAAACAAAATCAAGAAAGATAAGAAAAAAACTTTCAAGTATGGTACATTGGTTCTATGTCTATTATTTTAATTTATGAATGAGGTACCTAGGGTAAAAGGTGTGCACTAGACTAAGGATGAGCCAGTTGCCATTCAGATCAGAAATCATCTTTGCAGCATTGGTGATTTCAAAGGTCAAAAAACTGCAATATGGGGTTACTTCAAGAATTTTTAGAGTATGATGCACTTAAGGGAAAGAATCCCTAAATGAATTTTTGAGAAGTACAAAAATGAAATATACTTCATGGTTGATATTGATCAGTGTCTAATAGAAGTAGTGGAACCCATAACTGCTTGGATCATGCCCATGGGGTATGAAGTAGATGAAAAAATCTTGAATATGTATTCTTAACATCTTCTAAGTGTTGGAATTAGATTGGACAACTGAGAGGGGGGTGAATCAGTTGTCACACAATATAAACTTTTTCTGCTTTTAACTTTCTTTATTATCTTACTACTAGATTAATGATCTAAACATTAAAGTATAGATCAACAACATATGAGCAGAAACATAATCAACACACTTGATACCAAGATTTTGATGTGGAAACCTGGTTAAGGGAAAAACCACGGTGGGGGTTAACCCACAAAGATTTGTACCCTGTTAAAAGTACTTTAGAAAAATAGAAGGCACATGCCTTTAGGTGCACTACCCAGAGCTCACTACTCAAAAGAGAGGCTCATTGCCTATATAAATTATTTAGAATAGAAAGAATTAACTAAGAAATAGAATCTACTTCATGCCTAGTTCAGTTTCAATGAATGCTCAAAAACTTTTGTTTTTCCCCAAGTTCTTCTTCACACTCTATACTACTGTCGTTCCTTTTCTTCTCTACTCTACTTCTAATCCTTTATTCATATTTAATCTATTTTTGCTCAAGGATAATGTTTAACAACTCTTCAACAAGTATTTATACACTTCATCAATCTTGGAATGATCAACAAGGTCAGCCAAACTTAACACAGATCTTTACACTATTGACCAATCATAACTGCGACTTGAATTTCCTCTACTAACATGCCATGCTTCATAAAATGATCTTTAGATCATCCACAACATGCTAGGAACATCTGGTTAGCCAAGGCTGGGAAGAACAACAACTTCAAAGAGGAAATCTTCAATAACAAGCTCAAACTCCAATGTTGACCTCCAACATAGTAGCCACACAATCTAGAGACTTCCACAAGCACATTGAACTCACTAATAACATCCACTCTAAACTAAATTACCAGAATCATATGTATCTTCCTCTAGAACCTCAAGAACACTGTCTGTCATGACTGTCAAACTAGAAGGATGGCTTGTGGACCTCCAAACTATGAACCACTAGAGTTGATGATACACACTGAATTCCCAAACATGCCTTCAGATCCACAGATCATAATATTTCATTGTGGAGCAATCCAAACCAACTTACTATCACTTTGTCTCTTCTAAATATTGCAAGATTCGGTTCTATTTAGATGACCATAACTTCTTCAAATCTTCATGTGGACTTCTTAATTCTTGACTGGAGTAGACTCTGACGATCCTCTATATAGCCATAAGGTCTACAAACCTTGAGTCTTCATTAATTTTCTCAATATCCTCAACATTCTAGTCTCCTGAACAAGCAACAAAATAAGGCACAATTGACACCAATGACAACACGAATATGTTGACATCAATGACAACACTGCTTAGGTACATATTTGTAATAATATCCCCCTTTGTCATTGATGGCAACATATGTTGTGAAAAACTGATTCAACCATCATGACAAAAACTTCTCCCCCTGACTTCTGCAACTACTTCCTTCATTGCTTCCCCTATCATCAGCAATTAGTTTTTCACATGTCTTCTCTCCCCCTTTGATATCAATGGAAAAGGGCACATATTTACAACCTTTACTCCCCCTTTTTATTTCAAACTGATCTCGAACATTTTCATACTAACTATTCCTTAGAGTAGTATTTTCTCAACATCAATCCAGATCTCAAGATATGACTGAGAATTCCACCAGATTGATGCACCTTAGTGCATCTTAGTTCTGATTTGGAGGGGTAATAACCCCTAACTTCTCTCTAAGATATTCAAAGGTATCCTTGGGAAGAGGCTTACTGAAGATATCTACAATCTAATCTTTGGATGACACAAACTCCAACTTGACTTCATTCGCATTTATTTCTCTCTCAAGAAATGAAACTCGATTGATATATGCTTTGTCTTTGAATGCAACACTGGATTCTTTGAGATGCTTATTGCACTAGAATTATCACAAAAGATTGTGACTAGTTCCTCAAACACAACTTTGATGTCATTCAAGATTTGCTTCATCCACAGAACCTGAGTACAATTATTTGCTGCTACTATATAGTCTTCTTCTATAGTAGACAGAGATATTACCTCTTGCTTTTTGCTCATCCAAGTGACCAATCTTCTTCCCAAGAAAAATGCACCACCACTAGTACTTTTTATGTAATCCACATCTCCTACCTAATCAGCATCTGTATATGTATGAAGAGTGAAATCATTGTCTTTTGGATACCACAATCCATAATCAATTGTCCCCTTGAGATATCTGAAAATTCTTTTCAGTGCGATAACATGGGATTCTTTTGGATCAACTTGAAATCTAGCAACAAGTCCAATGACATTCATGATGTCAGATCTAGTTTAGGTCAGATAGAGAAATCCTCCAATCATTGATCTATACATTTTTCTGATTTTCCTTTTGTGAATCATCATCTTTACCTAACTTGCATTCAGTTATCATAGGTTTACCTACTGGCTTTGAATCTTCCATTCCAAACTTCTTTAGCAATTCTTTCATATACTTGGACTGAGATATAAAGATACCTTTATCTGATTGAATAATTTGTAGACCTAGGAAGAAATTCATCTCTCCAAACATTGACATCTCAAATTCACTTTTCATCTGGTCAGCAAATGCTTTGTACATACATTCATTTCCACCAAAAATGATATCATCAACAAAGACCTTAACAATCAGGATGTCCTCATTATTAATATTGAAGTAAAGATTGCTATCAGCAGTACCTTTGCTAAAACCTATCTTAAGCAAATATTTATCCAATCTTGCATACCAGGCTCTTGGAGCTTGCTTGACTCCATACAAGGCTTTTCTCAGTCTACAAACCATGCCTCCCTGATCAGATAGCTAAAATCCTTCTAGTTGCTCAATGTAGACTTCTTCCTCCAAATCTCCATTTAGGAATGTTGATTTGACATCCATCTGATACACTTTAAAAGTTTTGAAAGTAGTAAATGCAAGAAACAATCTGACTACCTCTATTCTTGCCACCGGAGAAAAACTTTCTTCAAAATCAATTCCTTCTACTTGAGAATAGCCTTTACATACAAACCTTGCTTTGTTTCTTACAGCTTCACCATCTTCATTTACTTTATTCTAGAAGACCCATTTGGTTCCAATCACATTTTTGTCTTCAGGTCTAGGAACAAGATCCCAAGTGTGGTTTTTTTTAATTTGCATTAATTTTTCTTCCATTTTTTTTTACCTAGTTTTCATTAGTGTAGGCTTCACTAACTGATTTAGGTTCAATCCTTGAAATCAAACAAATCTCTTCTTGATCTTCAACAACTCTTCTCCTAGTTTGAACACCTTTATTTCTATCCCCTATGATTTGATCTATTGCAAGTATGGGTTGAACTGGTGTTGTCATTGATGTTAACATACTCATGTTGCATTAATGAGAAGGATTGGATGAGCTGTGTGTTGAGGATATTGAGAAAATTAGTCTCAATCAGGAACAGTGAAGAACAGTGATGACAACAAGGTAAAAGTCCAAGATAGGTTGAGGATCAGAGGATGTGGTTTAAACGGTTTTTAGATATAAGTCTTGAGATGCTCCATTCAAGATTTCAAAGGTCTGCATGAAGATCTAGAGAAGTTATGGCTGTTCAAGTAAAACCAATTCTGACAGGTGTTCAGTGGTGATAGAGTAAGATAGATAGGTCCGGTGAGATCTAGAAATATAGTATCCCATTCTGTGGATTGGAGCAAGTGTTGAGGACATCCATATGAAGTGTCAGGTAGATTGGTTTGTGGCTTGAAGCTCCAGAAGAACCTATTCCTTTGTGATAGTGATGACAGACTGTGTTCTTGAGGTTCTGGATGAAGGAGAGAAGGATTTCAGTAAGTAGAGGAAGTGTGGATGTTCCTGGTGATTCAAGAAAGCTTGTGGAGGTCCTTGGATTATGTTCAGTTCATGTTGATGGTCCGCATTAGAGTTGGAGCCAAGAATTGAAAAAATACTTCCGGATGAAGGTGTTCTTTCTATGACTGGTCGACCAGATGAATTATACACCTTGCGAATGTTCTTGTGGTTGTTTTCCGACTTAGATGTTTGTTCCTAAGTTGATGTCGTGTATAAATAAAGGATTGTGAAGTCATTTCAAGAAAGTATTCGTGGAGATGAGTGTGTGGTAGTAAAGAGAAGAGTGAAAAGTAGAGCAGAAGGTTTGAGCTTAAATGGAACTGACTCAAGCATAGTGAAGATGATATTGACCAGTTCAAGTATGTGATACTTATTCCTTTGTAGACAGTGTGTCTCCTGTAAGCAGTGAGCCTCTTGTGAGCAGTGTGCTCGAGCAGTGAGCCCTAATTGGCATGTGCCATTTATTCTTTCTCTTCTTCTAACAGAGAATATTATCTTAGGTTAATCACCCCATGGTTTTTCCCTTAACTGGGTTTTCCACGTCAAAATCTTGGTGTTTCATGTGTTGATGTGTTTCTGCTATTGATTTGTTACATTGTGCTTTCATGATTGATCTTCTATTATGTTGCTAATTAACAATATGGATTTAAGTACATAAAAGGGAGAAAGTTTTATACAACTGATTCACCCCCCCTCTCAGTTGTGTGCCCTAAATCTAACAATTGGTATCAGAGCTAAGTTCCTCTAAAAGGAGCTTAACCACTTGAGGAGATCCAGGATGTCATCGTACAAGAAGGATAGTCTGAAGTTTGATGGAACCAACTTTACTCTTTGGAAAGGTCACATGAAATGTCACTTACAGTGTATGGGTTTTGCATATTGGTCCATGGTTACAAAAGCTTATGTACCTCCACAGGGTGGTCCGACAACCCTAAATGAAATCACAGATGCTGAAAACAATCTGCAGACCAAAGAGGCTCTTCTAAGTGCATTATCTGACTCAGAGCTCTCAAATGTTATTGATCTACCAACTACCTTTGAGATTTGGGGCAAACTGGAACTTTTGCATGAAGGAGATTAGTTTGTTAAATGTGCAAGGTTATAAAGTCTAAAAGGGAAATTTGAAAAACTAAATATGAGAGATGATGAAAATATTACCTCTTTTATACCAAGAGTGAATGAGCTGGTTTGTGGGATTAGAAATGTAGGTGGAATCCTGAGTGAAGAAGAAATCATTGGCAAAGTTCTCAGATCCCTTCCTGCCTCATATAAAATCAAGCCTTTTGCAATCGAAGAATTCTGAGCTCACACAATAGTCACAAGAGATCAATTGGTTGGTAAGTTGGCTGCTTTTAAAATGGCCGAATTTGGAGATGATCCTCCAAAGACTAAATCTGCATTCAAAGCTAGTGCCTCTATAAAAGGGAAACAAAGGTTTGATCTAGGAGAAAACTCTTCAAGGAACCCATCATGGTATGAAACAACAAGAAAAGACTTGGAAGAAGAAGAAGCTAAAACTGCTCATCTTGAAGCTCTTATTGCAAAAAGACTACCAAGAGGATCCAGTAAGTATGAAGGGAAATTACCTTTTAAGTGTTTTAACTGCAATAAATTGGTCATTTTGCCTCAAGATGTTTGGAAAGATTTTCAAGACCAAATCCTAACAAACCAAGGTTTGAAAAGAATTGTTACTACATTCATGAAGAAGATGATTAGGAAGGAGTAACAGATGATGAATCAGAGATAGGAAATAAATCCGGTAATGAATGGGTGTTTATTGCCATCAAAGAAGAGGAACAAATATCCTCTATATCTGTCAATCATGAAGTTGAAGAAAAAGCTCTGGCTACTCAAGTTGAAACAAAGGATGATTGGGTCATTGATAGTGGATGCTCTCACCATATGACAGGTGACAAGAATAAGTTCTTAAATTTGGAAAAGTATGAAGGAGGAATTGTAAAGTTTGGAGATAATTTTGCTGGCAGAATCAGAGGTAGAGGAACTATTTCTCTTGATGGAAAGAACAAAACTGGTAATGTCCTATATGTTGAAGGATTAAAGCACAATCTTCTCAGTGTTGGACAGCTGGTGGACAAAGGCTATGATCTCATATTTAGGAATAGAAAATGCAAGATCTTTGAAAGTTCTGGAATAGAGATTGCATCCGGTACCCAAACAAAAGGTAACATCTTTCACTTGGCTGGTACTAGTTAAAGTTGTTTATTTGTTCAAGTTGATCAGAGTTGGTTATGACATAGAAGAATGTGTCATGTGAACTTTGATAATATCATCAAGATAAGCAATACTCAAGCTGTAAGAGACCTTCCAAAATTGGTAAAACCTACAAATAGTTTGTGTAAAGAATGTCAGTTGGGAAAACAAAGCAGAATCTCATTCAAAAGAAAGGAACAATCTTCTACCGGATTATAAGACTTGGTTCATACTGACTTATGTGGTCTGGCAAGAATCAGGAGTGTGCAAGGTGATAGATACTTCATGTTGCTAATTGATGACTATTCCTGGATGATGTGGGTAACCTTTCTGAAAGAGAAATCAGAAGCTCTTCATAAATTCAAAATATTTAAGGCTATGGTGGAAAATGAGACTGGATTAAAATTGAAATGTCTAAGGTCTAATAGAGGTGGAGAATTCACATCCAGTGAGTTCATAAACTTCTGTGAGAAACATAGAATAAAGAGACAGTTGTCTGCCCCTAGAACTTCATAGCAGAATGGAGTTGCTGAGAGAAAGAATTGAACCATCCAGGAAGCATCCAGGACCATGATGATGGAAGCAAATGTTCCTCAGATCTATTGGAGAGAAGCTGTCAGCACTGCAGTCTACACTCTCAATCAAGTTCAAATTAGAAACCATACCGGTAAGACTCCTTATGAACTCTGGTTTGGCATTACTCCCACTATGAGATACTTCAAAGTTTTTGGTAGCTGATGTTACATTAAAAGGGATGAAGATTTAGGAAAGTTTGATGCTATAAGTGATGAAGGAATATTCTTGGGTTATTCTACTCAAAGCAAAGCATACCGGTGTTACAATAAGAGACTAAGAAAGATTGTAGAAAGTGTAAATGTGAAGGTTGATGAAGAAATTTAAGGACCCTCAAGAATTCTTGAGCATGATGAAGATGAGCATAATGGTGTTTAGATTCAAGGTATCCAAGCCTCTTCTGAGAAATAAAGTCAAGTTGATCCGGTAAGACAGGAAGAAGAGATAAGTCTCAATGAGACTGATCAAGAGTTAGAAGTGCAAGAAACTCCCAAAATTCCAAGGTATCTAACTCTAAACCACTCTGAAGATCAGATCATAGGTGACAAAAGCAAAGGAGTGCAAAAAAGGAGGAGAATTGCTTAGAATTCAGATGAGTATTGTCTAATTTCAAAGATTGAACCTAAGACATTAAATGAAGCCTGCAATGATGAAAACTGGACTAAGGCAATGGAAGAATAACTAATGCTAATTGAGAAGAAGCACACTTGGGATCTTGTTCCCAAACCAAGAAATAAAAATGTGATTGGAACCAAATGGGTCTTCCAGAACAAATTGAATGAAGCTGGTGAAGTGATCAGAAACTAGGCCAGATTAGTTTGCAAATGTTACTCTCAAATAGGAGTTGATTTTGAAGAAACTTTTGCTCTGGTGGCAAGAATTGAAGCAGTCAGATTATTTCTTGCATGTACTGCCTTCAAGAATCTCAAGGTGTATCAGATGGATGTCAAATCTACCTTCCTAAATGGTAATTTGGAAGAAGAAGTGTATATTGAGCAACCGGATGGATTTTAATTGTCTAATCATAGTGACATGGTCTGTAAATTGAAAAAGGCACTGTATGGACTAAAGCAAACCCCAAGAGCCTGGTATGAAAGATTGGATAAGCATCTCTTGAAGATTGGTTTCAACAAAGGTACTGCTAACAGTAATTTGTATTTCAAAATTGATCATAAAAATATCTTAATTGTTGAAGTATTTGTTGATGATATCATCTTTGGAGGAAGAGACAATATGTGTAAATCATTTGCAAATCAAATGAAAAGTGAGTTTGAAATGTCAATGCTTGGTGAAATGAATTTTTTCTTGGGTCTGCAAATTACTCAAACAAAGAAAGGAATCTTCATTTCTCAGACCAAATATGTGAAAGAACTGTTGAAGAAATTTGGGATGGAAGATTCAAAGCCAATGAATACTCCCATGGCAACCGGATGTAAGTTGAGAAAAGATGATAAATCTCCTAAGGTAGACCAAACAAAGTACAAATCAATGATTGGAGGATTGTTGTATCTCACTCAAACTAGACTAGATATTATGCAAGTTGTTGGTCTTGTTGCTAGATTCTAAGCTGATCCTAGAGAATCCCATGTCATGGCAATCAAGAGAATCTTTAGATATGTAAAAGGGATGGTTGAGTATGGTTTGTGGTATCCTAGAGATCATGATTTCTCTCTTCATGCATATACAGATGCTGATTGGGCAAGAGATGTGGATGACCGGAAGAGTACTAGTGGTGGAGCTTTCTTTTTGGGAAAGAGATTGGTTTCTTGGCTAAGAAAGAAACAAGAAGCAATATCCCTATCTACAATTGAAGCAGAATACATTGCAGCAGCAGGTAGTTGCACTCAAGTTTTGTGGATGAAGTAGATGCTAAGAGATATTAAAGTAGAGTATGAGGAGCCTATCTAGTGCAGGAGCACCTAAGAGAATACCTTGGAGCAAGAAGACAAAAATTACCATGGAAGGAACCTATGGAACAAATCAAGTCAATTGGGACACCTTACAACCAATTATGGCATGTTTCAATATTCAAAATGATGTAATAGTTAAATGTCCTGAGGGCCTTGGTAAGGACCCTAGGACCAAAAATAATGTAAGTTGGGCCAATAGTGCCCCTAGAGTCAAATAGAGGTGTCTAAGACCAGTAAGAAAGTATAATGAACCTAAGAAGATCATACATGGTGAATTAATAAGGTAGGAGTTCATTAAATAAGGTAGAAATCCTTTAAACCAATGTTTTAAATTCAAATTTTTGAATTATGCATTTAGGCGGGAAAAGCCTTTTTAATTAGTTTTTGAAAGTTTAACCATCCCTAACTGATGGGAATTGGTTGTAGAAGTTAGGGAGAGGTTATATAAGCCTGTTCAAGACATGATATGTACGGACAAGTACATTGGAGGGAGTTTAGAGGTGCACAAATTGAATAAAAATAGAATTTTCTAATTTTTTTCTGTAAATCTGTTGTTCCAGGCCATACCATTTCTTTGTACGAAACTATTTTGATCTGAAACTAATTGGATGTGGTAGGGGATTGAGTTAAATTTCATTTACAATTGGTTTGAGGTTTTTTTAGTCAATTTTGAGGGAGATATCGTGTTTTTTCTGGAACTACCTGTTTGACTGTGAAAACAGGGATTTTGAGGGTTTGCAATGCATTTTTGGACCTTTCCATGAATGTAGGATCATGATTCTTATGGATTAGGTCCTTATTAACATGTACCATATGTTTCTAAACCTGAAAAAGTAGGAGGAGTGTAAATGGGAGAGGTGATCACCGTTTGGAGTCAAGTTTGCATGTGAAAAGAACATGAGAATGGTGGCATGGTTATAGCAGCCGGAGATCCGTCTTAACAAGGTGATATTTTTATGATTGTTGTTGTTTAATCTGGTCAATAAGATGGTGTTGGACCTTTGAATGAAGTCTAGAAGTGATTGGAAGTTGGAGATCTAGGAAGCCCTAGGTTTTGAGGCCTAGAAATGAGGTTTTTGTATTTCAAACCTTAAATGTGCAAACCACCTGATAAGACCTAGAAAATCCTTGGTTTTGAACCCTTTCCTAAGACTTTTTTTAGGTTTGAAGTGTGTGGGACAAGTTTTTCATAGGGTTCCTTTGTAAAATGGTCAATTTAGGCCTTGTAGGAAGACAGCAGGGTGTTAGTACAGTCATATTTCGTCCAAAACAACAATATCTAAGTTTGGGATATGTTATATAACTTGATAAAGGGTATCCAAATCAGTCATTAGATTTTGAAGTACTTTGGGAAAGTTTGGGGAAAAGTACAAATTAGTCGCTGAACAAGACTACAAGGATTAGGCCTTTTTACGAGGAATTGTCAAGAATCTATCAAATTGGTTTGTGAAACCTTTGGAACCTTGTTGGTTGGGGTAGGTTGAGACCCTAGAAGGTGCTATAATTCATCTGAGAAGTTGGAATCCAAACTTGAGCCCTTTGGTGGAGTTTAGGACAAGAGGAAGGCTAGAGAAGTCTTATTGGTTGAAGCCCACAAACTATTGAAACCTTTTGATCTTGTCAGATTATCTTTGGAGACCTAACACCTCTGCATCACTATCACAATTTTCTGTGATAATTCAAGTGCAATAAATATTTCTAAGAATCTGGTGTTGCATTCTAAGACTAAGCATATATCTATCAACTTTCACTTTCTGAGAAAGCAAGTGAACAAGGATGAAGTCAGATTGGAGTATGTGCCCTCCAAGGATCAGATTGCATATATCTTTACTAAACCTCTTCCCAAGGACTCTTTTGAGTATCTTAGGGAGAAGTTAGGGGTTATTGCTCCTCCGGTGATAAACTAGGATGCATTGATGTGCATTAGTCCGGTGGATATCACAGTCATATCTTGTGGTCCATATTGATGATGGGGAACTGCTACTCAGGGGGAGCAGTAGGTGTGATTATAAAGTTGCAAGTATGAGCCCTTTTCCATTGATGTCAAAGGGGGAGAGAAGACATGTGAAAAACAAGTGGTTGATGATCAAAGGGGGATCCGTACAGGAAGAGAAGACATGTGAATAGTTGTTGTTGATAGGGGGAGTTGTGATAGTAAGGAGAAGTTCTTGTCTTGATGGTTTTTCACATAATATGTTGCCATCAATGAGAAAGGGGGAGATTGTTGCAAGTATGGGTTGAATCGGTGTTGTCATTGATGTCAACATAATTATGTTGCATTAATCAGAAGGATTGGATGAGCTGTGTGCTGAGGATATTGAGAAAATTAGTCTCAATCAGGAACAGTGAAGAACAGTGATGACAACAAGGTAAAAGTCCAAGATAGGTTGAGGATCAGAGGATGTGGTTTAAAGGGTTTGTAGATATAAGTCTTGAGATTCTCTATTCAATATTTTAGAGGTCCGCATGAAGATCTGGAGAAGTTATGGCCGTTCAAGTAAAACCAGTTCTGGTAGGTGTTCAGTGGTGACAGAGTAAGACAGATAGATCCGGTGAGATCCGAAAATACAGTAACCCATTCTATGGATTAGAGTAAGTGTTGAGGATGTCCATATGAAGTGTCAAGTAGATTGGTTTGTGGCTTGAAGGTCTGAAAGAACCTATTCCTTTGTGACAGTGATGACAGACTGTGTTCTTGAGGTTCTGAATGAAGGAGAGAAGGATTTCAGTAAGTAGAGGAAGTGTGGATGTTCCTGGTGATTCAGGAAAGCTTGTGGAGGTCCTTGGATTATGTTCAGTTCATGTTGATGGTTTGCATTAGAGTTGGAGCCTAGAATTGAAGAAATACTTCCAGATAAAGGTGTTCTTTCTGTGACTGGCCGACCAGGTGAATTATACACCTTGCGAATGTTCTTGTGGTTGTTTTCTGACTTAGATGTTTGTTCCTAAGTTGATGTCATGTATAAATAAAGGATTGAAAAGTCATTTCAAGAAAGTATTCGTGGAGATGAGTGTGTGGTAGCAAAGAGAAGAGCGAAAGGCAGAGTAGAAGGTTTGAGCTTAAATGGAACTGACTCAAGCATAGTGAAGATGCTATTTACCAGTTCAAGTATGTGATACTTATTCCTTTCTAGACAGTGTGTCTCCTATAGGTAGTGAGCCTCTTGTGAGCAGTGTGCTTGGGTAGTGAGCCCTAATTGGCATGTGCCATTTGTTCTTTCTATTCTTCTAACAGAGAATATTATCTTGGGTTAATCACCCCATGGTATTTCCCTTAACCAAGTTTTCCACGTCAAAATCTTGGTGTTTCATGTGTTGATGTGTTTCTGCTATTGATTTGTTACAT
Organism: Cunninghamia lanceolata; assembly: GCA_027924645.1. Lineage (NCBI taxonomy): Eukaryota > Viridiplantae > Streptophyta > Pinopsida > Cupressales > Cupressaceae > Cunninghamia > Cunninghamia lanceolata. Next base: position 6,483,948 of record BSBN01000205.1, read on the forward strand.
TGTACTTTCATGATTGATCTTCTATTATGCTGCTTATTAACAATATGGAGTTAAGTACATAAAAGGGAGAAAGTTTTATACAACTGATTCACCCCCCTCTCAGTTGTGTGCCCTAAATCTAACATGATCTTCAGGATGATTCATACTTACATACCTTGGGGTTTTGGGAATTGCTTGGGCTACTATTTCTTGAGCTTGTTCCTCAACATCTGTACTAATTCCTTGAGTTTATGGAGTGTCCAGATCAATCTGAATCTAAGTCAGAGTTTGAACTAACCTTCCTTGACTTTGACTTTCGTATTGACCATCTGAATCATATCTACAGAACCTGGAATGTCCTTCCTTGCTCTAATCAACTCTAACATTAGCACTTTTAACAATCTTTTTCAACCTCTTATTAAAGCATAGGTAAGCCTTCCATTAAGCAGAGTATCCCAAAAATATTCCCTCATCACTTCTTGTATCAAACTTGCCTAAATCCTCATCTCTTTTGATATAGCATTTACTACCAAAAACTCTGAAATATCTCATAGTAGGAGGATGTCGAAACCATAGTTCATAAGGGGTCTTACCAGAATTGCCTTTGATCTACACCTAATTAAGAGTGTAGAGAACAATACTTATAGCTTCTCTCCAATAAACTTGAGGAACACTTTTTTCCATCATCATGGTCCTAGTAGCTTCTTGAATGGTCCAGTTCTTTCTTTCCATAACTCCATTTTGTTGGGGAGTCCTAGGAGCAGATAACTATCTTTTTATGCTATGCTTTTCAAAAAAAGTATCAAACTCATGGGAAGTAAATTCTCCACCTCTATCAGATCTTAGACATTTCAATTTTTCACCAATTTCATTTTCCACCATCACTTTGAACACCTTAAATTTGTCAAGAGCTTCTGATTTTATTTTTTAAGAAGGTTACCCACATCATCCTGGAGTAATCATGAATCAACAACATGAAATATCCATCTCCTTGCATACAGAGATTAGCATGTACCAGTTCCAATCATCCATTTGAAACTTATTCCTTACTTTTGAATGAAATTTTGTTCTATTTCCCTAATTGACATTCTCTACAGATGTTATTAGGTTTCAAAAGTTTTGGAAGATCTCTTATAGCCTGAGTGGTACTTATTTTGATAATGTTATCAAAATTCACATAACACATCCTCCTATGCCCTACCCAACTTTGATCTATCTGAGAAATCAAACAACTTTTTCTAGAGCTACTTAAATGAAAAATGTTACCTCTAGTTTGAGTACCAGATACAATTTCAGTTCCGGAACTCTCCAAGATTTTGCACTTTCCATCCTTGAATCGATGATCATAACCTTTATCAACCAACTGTCCAACACTGAGAAGATTATGTTTCAGTCCTTCCACATACAGAAGATCATTGGTGCTATTCTTACCATCAAAAGAGATGGATCCTCTACCACGAATTCTACCAACTGAGTTATCTCCAAATTTCACAAGCCCACCTTCATAATTTTCAAAATTCACAAACTTACTCTTCTCTCCAATCATATGATGAGAACATCCACTATCAATCACCCATTCATATTTCTGAATAACCTGAGTAGCCAAGGCATTTTCCATATTTGCATAGCTAGCAGATTCAGTAGACACCAGATCTTCTTCTTTGATGGCAATGAACACCCAATCATTGTTCTGATTTTTGTATCTGTTAGGGTTTGGTTTTGAAAACCTCTCCAGACATGTTGAGGTAAAATGACCAATCTTATTACAAGAAAAACATTTGAGTGGCAATTTTTCTTTCATACTTACCGGATCCTCTTGGAAATATTTTGGAAAGAAGAGCTTTAAGATCTATAGTTTCAATTTCAACATCTTCAAGATCTTTCCTTGTCTTCACAAATCTATTTGATCTTGCAAAAGAGCTTTCACCCAGATCAAATTTTTGTTTTCCATATACACTGGCCTTAAATGTAGATTTAGACTTGGGAAGAGAATCACCAAACTCGCTTAATTCAGAAGCTGAAATTTTTCCAACCATGATGATCTCTTGCCACTTCTGAGATAGTCCTTATCTCCTCTATAGCAGTAACCTTATGTTTGTATGAATCAAGTAAAGATCTGAGCACTTTTGATACAATCTCTAATTCTTCCAAAGTTCCACCAGCACACCTGATACCACACACAAGTTCATTTATCTTTTGCATGTACTTTGTGATGTTTTCATCTTCACTCATCCTCAAAGTTTCAAAGTTTCTTCTCAGACTTTGTAGCTTGGCACATTTGACATATTTATCGCCTTCATACAGATTCTCCAACTTTTTCTAGATTTCGTAAGTAGTTTTTAGACCAAAGACATTTGTCATTTCTGAATCAGTCAAGGCACTCAACAAGGATTCTTTAGCTTGAAGGTTATTTTCAGCATCTTTGACTTGATCTGGTGTTGAAGGACCTTTCTTTGAAGGTTTATACTCAACACTGGTTATCGTCCAATAGGCATTGCCCATGCATTGCAAATGGCACTCCATGCGATTCTACCAAACATAATAATTCGTTCCATCAAATCTCAAACTATCCTTCTTGTAGGTCAACATCCTGGATCTCCTCAGGCGGTCAGGCTTTTATAAGAGGATCTGGCTCTGATACCAATTGTTGGAATTAGACCGAACAACTGAGAGGGGGGGTGAATCAGTTGTCACACAATATAAACTTTTTCTACTTTTAACCTTCTTTATTATCTTACTACCAGATTAATGATGTAAACATTAAAGTATAGATCAACAACATATGAGCAGAAACATAATCAACACACTTGACACCAAGATTTTGACGTGGAAACCCGATTAAGGGAAAAACCACGGTGGGGGTTAACCCACAAAGATTTGTACCCTGTTAAAAGTACCTTAGAAAAATAGAAGGCACATGCCTGAGCACATTGCCCAAAGCTCACTGCCTATAGAATTTATTTAGAATAGAAAGAATTAACTAAGAAATAGCATCTACTTCATGCTTGGTTTAGTTTCAATGAATGCTCAAAAACTTCTACTTTGCCCCAAATTCTTCTTCACACTCTATACTGCTCTTGTCCCTTTTCTTCTCTGCTCTGCTTCTAATCTTTTATTCGGATTTAATTTGTTTTTGCTCAAGGATAATGTTTTACAACTCTTCAACAAGTATTTATACACTTCTTCAATCTTGGAATGATCAACAAGGTCAACCAAACTTAACGTGGACCTGTACACTATTGGCCAATCATAGCTAAAACTTGAATCTTCCTCTACTAACATGCCATGCTTCATAAAATGATCTTTAGATCATCTGCAACACACTAGCAACATCTGGTCGGCCAAGGCTAGGAAGAACAACAACTTCAAAGAGGAAATCTTCAATAACAAGCTCAGACTCCAATGTGGACCTCCAACATAGTAACCACATGATCTAGAGACTTCCACAAGCACATTGAACTCACTAATAACATCCACTCTAAACCAAATTACTAGAATCATATGTATCTTCCTTTGAAACCTCAAGAACACTATCTGTCATGACTGTCAAACTAGAAGGATGGCTTGTGGACCTCCAAACCACAAGCCACTGGAGTTGATGATACACACTGACTTCCCAAACATGCCTTCAGATCTGCAGATCATAATATTTCACTATGGAGAAATCGAGACCAACTTACTATCACTCTGTCTCTTCTGAATATTGTAAGATCTAATTTTGTGCAGTCATAGTAGGAGGGTTCACATAATGAACAATCCATACCATGCAACTATTGATAACTGAGAGGGGGGGTGAATTAGTTATCTTAATCTTTTACCTTTTGAACTTCTTTAACAGTTAATGCAATATCAAATCAAATGAGCAAACATAACCATGAAAAAGAAATACCACTAATACACATGACACATTGATTTTGACATGGAAAGCCTGGTTAAGGGAAAAACCACAGGGTGATTAACCCAAGATATTACTCTTTGTTAGAAGAATAGAAGATACAAAATGGCACATGCCAATTAGGGCTCACTGCCTGAGCACACTGCTCACAAGAGGCTTACTGCCTACAAGAGACTCACTGTCTATAGAAAAGGAAGGTAAATCAATGTTTGAACTGATGAGTAGCATCCACACATGCTAAGATTTAGTTTCGGTTAAGCTCAATAAACTGATCTGCTGCACTTCATTCTTACTCTCTTTTGATGCAGTTGTACTGTCACATTCCAGACCTTTTTTACTATCTTCACTCTGCTTTTTTTCTTTTCTTCACACCAACACTACACCTACTCTACTTCGCATCTAAATCAATCATGTATATATATCCGCACAATTGATTTCATCACCTTTCTAGTCGACACCCGAAATAGTCAATATTTTCCTCAAACTCTGGTATGTCGGCTGAATCCTTGCATACCAAGTAATGTGGATCAAGGATATACTTGTAGAAGTCATCAATCATGTCGGCCAATCATAACTTATGCCTTAAGAACCTTTACCATCATTAGTAACACATCCAGAATAATGTCTGATGTTCTTCTAGTCAGTTCTTCCTCTGTTCACACTGTCAATCAGGAACCTAACACTCAAGTATTTATATCTCTTCATCCTTTCAACACCGGAGGCTAAATCCTTGGATTCTATTTTTCAAGGTACTCCTCTTGACTTCTCCAAATCTACACTTCACTGAGATACTTCTTCTGAGAGATCCAGACCTGTCTGTCAGACCTTACTGACTGCTCTGTTCTTGCTTACCGGACCTCAACACTTCTTCAATCTGACTTCCGGTAAAGACTCATCATGTCTTGTGGATGTGTGGGATAACCTTTGTTGCCATCAATGATAACATTCATGAGTCCATATAGTGTCTCTTGCCAACAATCTCCCCCTTTGGCATTGATGGCAACACTTAGTGAAAAATGACTAAGTGTCACACTATACTCCCCTTGGCTGATGCTCTGTTTTTATATACATTTTCCGGAGCTCCCCCTTAGTTGGATTCCTCATTTTTCACTGCTCCTCACTCCCCCTTTGACATCAATGGGAAAGGGTGGGGTCCACAAAAAAAAAATTCTCAAAAACACTTCTATACTTAGCCGCATAAGTATTTATACATGCTATAGTTTACATAAACTGAAGGATATTTGTAAAAGATGTCTTCAACTGGACAAATTCTGTTGCCCAACTTTGCTTCATTCTATCCAAAATTACGATGTGACCACTCAACAAGAATGCATAAGCTTCTACCTTTTTCAGATCTGTCGGATCATTTGTTCTGGCTGTAGTTTGAGCATCACTTAAGGCCTCATGCATGGCCTCCAACTTAGGGATAATTATTCCTCTAAGTTCATTCAACCTACTGATTCTATTTTTCTTCTCTTCTTCAAGCTTTTTAATTTCATTCAAAACTGCAATCGTCTAACATTCTTGATTTATTATGGATGTGGTAAGTGGATCAAAATTTTGAGAAAGTTTTGTTAGTTTGTCCTCCCATTCTTTCACTTTCTTCTCAATCTCCACTATTGCTTTAGACCAGGATATACAAAATTTGTATACATTTCCTCCATCCTTGAGAGCATTTTCCAAGCTCTTTATCCCAATACCCATTACTCTCCTGTCATTTGCTATTAGCCCTTGCAACTCAGAGAATCTCTTATCCAAAAACTCTTTCCTGACCTTCTCCTCAGCTGATTTCTCTAAAGAATTGAAATGTGTACTAATATTATTAATCAGAATTTGAGATTACTAGATGAGGAGGCTAAGGGATCCTTTTGAAAAGATGGCATGATCTTTTCTAACACTCCAGATGTGGCTGCTAGAAGCTCACAGTCTTCCATGTGAGACTTCAGGAGTTTTTCTTTGGGCTTTACATTAGCAAATGAAGCTATCTTCATTGTTTGTACCAGAGAAAGAGAGTCAAAATTAAATGGCCCTTGCAGAAGTTCTGGTTCATCAATTTCCATTGTCTCTTTGTCTAAGAACTTTTCTGACAATTTCTACAGTGTCTCTTGCTAGAGATAGATTCTTCTTCTCTTCTGCAATCTCAGAACTATCTCTTGGAGCTTGTTCTCTTTCTACAACCTTGGTACTATCATCTTATTTTTCCTTTCCCTATGCTTCTTTCTCCTCTATTCTTTCTTCTCCTTTGGATCCGGAGTTAGTAGGGAAAACTGGAGGAGTGATGTTTGTTTGTTCATGGGCCACCTCTTCCGGAGTAGAGGATTCCAAGCCCTTATCTTCACCGGTGTCCATTAGTTTTTCTATCATTTCCTCAATGGATTCCTTTTCAACACCTGTGGCTGAAGGATCAATGCCCAAGTCCTCTATAATAGGAAGATTGAATCTTTTGAAGGCATTCCTAAGGATCTCTTATGTTTCCTTGGCTATCTTGTTAGTCTCACCAAGCATGAGCTGATTCATTCTGGCTTTGCTCTGAAATTCATCCTTGCAATCCTTGAAGATCATGTTCATTTGCTTTGAATTGATTGAAGGATATAGTTGAATGGCTATCTGTTCTCAGATCTCAAGATCTTTTGCCATGGCATTATTCTTTCTTATTTCTAACTCTTTTTCTAGGCTTTTGGGAACAAGAGATATAATTTCAATAAAAACCTTGTTATATATGTTCAGATACTTAACTACTACTTCCTGCAAGATCTTTTGGTCTATTTCATTGTACTCATCATAGAATTTAGCCATTGGCTGAAGGTTTCCATCCATAGTGACTGATTTGATGACATCATCTAAAGACAGAGTGGGCTTTTCTACAAATTCTTCTACCTTTTCTTCTTCACCTTGACTAGTAGAGGGTTCACCAGATGTTTTCTTCTTCTGATTCTTCATTTTCTTTATCTCCTCATCTAATTCAGTTTCTTCATCATCCTTCTGACTGACATTAGACCTTGTGGCCTTTGTTTTAGTTCTTTTCTCTCCTCTGCCGAATGATTTTGCTTTCAGTTTTGATGTCCTTGAGCTTTTAGCAGTGGCAGGTGCAGATCTCTTTGATGATCTTGTCTGGGTGGAAGATTCTACCAGAGCACTTTCGTTACTTCCCTTTTCTGCCTCTTTCTTCTCTTCCTCAGCCCTTTCCATCTTTTCCCTATTGGCATCAAGTGCCTCCTTTGAGATGCCTGAGCCTTTGGCAATTTCTTCAACTTCTTTTCTCACTTTCCTCTTTATTTCTGGTTGTCTAAGTTCCACATGAACTTTTACACTTAGCTCTTCGAAGGTTCCAAACCTTTCTGCCTTTGGATCCTTTGGCTGACTTAGCATGTGTTGAACATGCAGCTCCATAATTTGTTCATCAACTTCATACCCCATAGGCATGATCCAGACTGTCCTTGGCTCTACTGCCTCCATTAGGCATTGATCAGTGTCTACCATGAACCACACTGTATCTTTATATTTTTCAACCAATGATTTTGGGATTCTTTATCTAATTTGCATAGTATTTTGGAAGTTCTTAAAGTACCCCCACAGAGCTGTATTCCTTGCCTTGGCATCCCCAAGTTCTTACAAGTAATCTCTTATTTGAATTGCTACTGGTTTGTTATTTTGCCATACCTATCCATTGGATCTGGGCAACTCATTCATGAAGTAGAAAAAAAACACAATATCAGTCCACCATATTTAAAGGAGTTCTTCTTGTCCTTTTTGATCTTTTGTATGTTCTTCATCAATTGACTTAGAAGAAGTTCATAGAGATCATACTCTTCATTCTTTCTCAGCATCTCATAGGCAGCATACACTGTAGTTCCAGACATTGAATTCTCCCTACTGGAATGATATATCTTATACCCTATTATCATAGATGCAAACTTGATATCTTGGTCCATGATATCTTCAATGGTCATTCGTCTCTTATCAAATTTTGATCTGGTGGCCTCAGTTACAGTTTGGTTTTTGACATATTTGAGGACAGGTATCCCTCCAAAGGAGTATAAGCCAGTTACTGCCCTAATTGCCTCCTTAGTGATTTTGCAAGGTTTGTTCAGCCATAGGAAGTTATCATGCATCCTACTCAATACATACTGGACCCATTCATCTTCTTCAAAGTAGGGGAAATAAATGAACTGTTCAAAATGTTTCTCCTGGATGCCCTTATATTGAGTTTTAAGTTCAAAAGCATCATCTATCAATTGTTTATGATAGATGTCTCTTAGTTTGAATTCCCCAAACTCTTCAATATTCACGTGTATGTAAACCCTAATATCTTCTGTATGCAACACACCATGTGGAACACTGGAAAATGCTCCTAGGGGATCTACTTCCAAGGATTTGTAGGGATGTTTCTTGAATTTGGGGCGAGGCCTATCAGTGATCTTCACAATATTCAAAGTAGACATCTTTTCAAAAGATTTACAGAGAGATATTTGAGAACAGAAAATACCTTTTACGCCTTTAGGTTTCACAGAGTGAGCCAAATCAATTTCTGGAAGAATTGACTTCTGCAAATGATCTTTGATGGGCTTGAGGAAATTTTTTGTAGAGCACGTCTTTTCTTCTTCTTGAATGTAGAATGAGCAAATGTTTAATAAGAAGAACCCTTATATTATTCTGCAAACCCTAAAACCAAGTTGTAATAAATGCTCGACCTAAGTTATACTGGTTTGCCTTATTCGGATGACTTGAAGAACCAAATCAATCTTGATCTAAACATCTTGCGGATCTTCCAAATCTTAACCATAGTTTATTTAGATGTTTCTCTTATGAACCCTTTAATCCACAACTCTCCTTGTGCCAGTTCCGACACCAATTGACTAGCTGGGGGGAAATGGTTTTCTTTGTGTCTCCCCCTAAGCTAGAGCTCACTTTTTAATTTCTGGAAGGAATATCAGCACCAGAGTTTGGTGCAGATCCATCCCCTACATTCTTTGTACTTTTCTTTACCCAAATTTTGTTAATCTCACTTTGAACTTCATCCGCATTCACTTTTTGTTTTCCCTTGTCTTGATTCTGATTATGATGTACCAAACCTCTTTTGTCCTGATTCTTGCTTCTATAGAATTTGGCAATATGACCAGATCTATTACAAATTTGGCAAACAACATTTCTTTGTGTATTTGATTAATATCCTCTTGATCTGCATTGATTAGCCATATGACCCATTCTATTGCATGCAAAGCATCTACCATTGAATGAATTGTTCATTTACATATTACTACATTCATGAGATTTGTGACCATACCTTTTGCAGTTGAAACACTATTCGAAGAAGGATGTATTAGTCTGATTCATTTTCCTTCTACACTGATTAGCTTTATGACCAAAGTTATTACAGTTGTGGCAGTATCCATTGAAGGATGGATATCTTTGAGCATTAGGCTACCTTACCGAAAGTCTTCTAGGCCTGTTCCTTGGATTTTCTGATCCAAAATTCTTTTGACTGGATCCAGAGCTTTCACCTTTTTCATATCCCAGGCCACACTTGTCATCTACCCTCTTTTGGCTTTCAAGGAGAACTTCAAGTTGAGCAGAGCTTATCTTGAATTTCTCTTTGTATTCATTTGCTGTTTGAAGATCCCTTTTGAGAGAGACAATTTAATCCTCAAGTTTTTCTTCATTATCTTTAGCATCTTCAAGATCAGATTCAAGATGTCTGATTATTCTATCCATCTTGTGGTAGTCTTCTGATTTTTCTTTGAGAGATTGTCTTAGGTCATCTTTAGATTTTCTTCTCTCTTCAATTTCTTGGGTAAACTTCATAACTCCTGATTCCATTTCATGTCTTATCATGATGATTTATTTTGATAACTTTTCACATAACTTGGTTTTATCTTTCAGATCTCCACTTGTATCATTTACTTCACCTTGACTTGCCAATTGCTGGAGTAGCTCCTTTCTCTTTTTCATAGAGAGATTCAGTTTCTCTTTTAGTTCTTTTATGAAATCATCAGCCTGTTTGAGTCTTGCCTTTAATTCATTGACTTCAGAATTTGACTGCTCAAGATCATCAAGGGCAGACTTAAGTAGCTCCCTCATACCATACACATCCATTTGAATTCCCAAATCTTCCTCAAGCCGTTAGGCTCTGTTGGGAGGAACTTGGCTCTGATATAACTGAGAGGGGGGGGTGAATCAGTTATCTTAATCTTTTACCTTTTGAACTTCTTTAATAGTTAATGCAATATCAAATCAAATGAGCAAACATAACCATGAAAAGGTAATACCTCTAATACACATGACACAATGATTTTGACGTGGAAAGCCCGGTTAAGGGAAAAACCACGGGGTGATTAACCCAAGATATTATTCTCTATTAGAAGAATAGAAGATACAAAATGGCACATGCCAATTAGGGCTCACTGCCCGAGCACACTGCTCACAAGAGGCTTACTGCCTACAAGAGACTCACTGTCTACAGAAAAGGAAGGTAACTCAATGTTTGAACTGATGAGAAATATCCACACATGATGAGATTTAGTTCTGGTTAAGCTCAGTAAACTGATCTGTTGCACTTCATTCTTACTCTCTTTTGATGCAGCTGTACTATCACATTTCAGACCTCTTTTACTATCTTCACTCTACTTTTCTGCTTTTCTTTGCACCAACACTACACCTACTCTACTTCACATCTAAATCAATCATGTATATATATCCGCACAAGTGATTTCATTACCTTTCTAGTCAGCATCTGGAATAGTCAATATTTTCATCAAACTCTGGTCTATCGGCTGAATCTTTGCATACCAAGTAATGTGGATCAAGGATATACTAGCAGAAGTTATCAATCATGTCAGCCAATCATAACTTATGCCTTAAGAACCTTTACCATCATTAGTAACGCATCTGGAATAATGTCTGATGTTCTGCCAGTCAGTTCTTCCTCTGTTCACACTGTCAATTAGGAACCTAACACTCAAGTATTCATATCTCTTCATCCTTTCAACACCGGAGTCTAAATCCTTGGATTCTATTTGTCAAGGTACTCCTCTTGACTTCCCCAAATCTACACTTCACTGAGATACTTCTTCTGAGAGATCTAGACCTGTCTGTCGGACCTTACTGACTGCTCTATTCTTGCTTACTGGACCTCAACACTTCTTCAATCTACCTTCCGGTAAAGACTCATCATGTCATGCGGATGTGTGGGATAACCTTTGTTTCCATCAATGACAACATTCATGAGTCCATATAGTGTCTCTTGCCAATAGTAACAAGAGTAAACATAATAGAAAGAAATCAAGGAAATGAAACAAATGCAGATTCAGTCATTCAGTATATCAAAGAATTCAAATACATATTGGTCGGCAGCATGCGGGCTTAGAATTAGGGATCACAGGCCTTAATACATACATACACAAGATAAAGCTTTAAAGCTTCTTTGCACAAAATCTAAACTATAGAATATGAATCAATTGCTAACTTCTTAACTAAGGATCTATTACATCAATATATATCCAATCCAGACAAATAGATTCCTCTACGTCAGCTAAGAAAGGTCACAAACTCCAATGAAGAGTTGTAATGTGTTCACAGATAGGTCAGACCTAAATGCATAGAACACTTCCTCAAATGAATGGAACAATGTGTGAACCCTCAAGGAAGGTTAGCCATGAACCATAGGACATTGAATGATGGGTCATTGAGATCTGCAAGTCAAGGAATGATCTGCAAGCCTTCTCCTTCAGCTAATTATTAGGAACTATTAGAATGCTCTGCTCTGAGAAAATAGTTGACCTTCTGATAGCAATATATTTCTGATAACTGATCCAAATGCTCTGAATTCTTGATATGATGTAGATGATGAATGTAGATGCTGAGTCTAGTTCTACAAGATATGAAATGCCAAAAGCATACCACAAGCTGAAAATTGCTATTGACTGAACTGCCTAAACTGAACTGAAAAATGAAATGCCAACAAACTAAAATGCAAATGTTTTTGGTTGATGCAAGATTACTCTTGAACCAGGGATACTCCTGCATCAGACATCTAGGTTTATTGAAAAAGTGAGTCCCTCACTTTGCTGGGGCTAGGGGAGAACCAAGATGGTCCACCTCAGCCTGAGAAATCCATGATGAATCTTCTTCCAGTCTACCTTTCCACTTCACAAGATATTCTTTGTATTATCTTCCTCTAGTGCTATGTCCAACTCTGTTGTCCAAGATGTTTTCTATCTGCTCCAGTGCTTGTTGTGGTAACTACTTCTTAAGGTCTTCTTCCATGTTGTTACTAGATTATGCTTCATGATACTGATATAGGTCTGCAATATTAAAAATAGGTGAGATACCCAATGTCTCTGGTAACTCCACTTCATATGCATTTCCTGAATCAAATTTCCTGAGTATCCTACACAGTCCAAACTTCTTCATCTTCAACTTGTTATATGTCCCAACTGGAAATCTTTCTTTTCTCAAGTACACCATCACTTCATCTCCAACTTCAAATTCCTTTTGTCTTCTCTTTTCATCTGCCTTCTCCTTGTACTTACTATTCATATCCTTCAAATGTTTCTTTACTTGATTATGCACTGTCTTCATATGATCTGCAAATTCTTCTGCTTCTATACTCCTCTTTTCTTTTGTACTGATATCTCTCAATTCTATAACTCCTATAAAATTCACTCTAGTAACAATCTCAAAATGTGTTCTTTTGATACTTCTATTTAGTAAATTATTGTATGCAAAGTCTGCTTATGAAAGAATCAAATCCCATCTTTCTGTCTTCTCTCCAACCAAACATCTCAATAAGTTTCCCAAACTCCTATTCACTACCTCTGTCTATCCATCTATCTATGGATGAAAAGTTGAACTGAACTACAAATCTATCTTCATCTTCTTCCAAAGTGTCCTCCAAAAGTATCCAACAAACTTTGTGTCTCTGTCTGAAACTATACTCTTAGGTAATCCATGCAATCTTACAATCTCTTTGAAAAATAGGTCAACTACATGCACTGCATCAATTGTCTTCTTACAAGGTATGAACTGAGCCATCTTTGAAAATCTATCAACCACTACCAATATTGAATCATGTCCTCTCTGTGTCTTAGGAAATCCCATTACAAAATCCATGCTTATATCTTCCCAAGGTCTCTCCAGTACTATCAAAGGTTTATACAATCTGATGTTCTGACTACTCCCTTTTGCAACTTGACAAACTCTACAACTCTACACAAATCTCTGAACATCCTTATGTATCTAAGGCCAAAAGTAATTTTCACTCAACAACTCAAAACTTTTATCTACTCCTGATGTCCACTTAAAATACTTTCTATCACCTCTCATTTTCTCTATCATAAGGTTACAAACTGAACTAAAATTTTTTATGAACTTCTGGTAGAAACTAGTCAATCCATGAAATGATCTAACTTCTCCAATGCTCATCAATGTAGGCCATTCAATAATTGCTCACTTTCTTAGGGTCCATCTTCAATCCTTCCGCAAAAATTACAAATCCTAAATATACCAACTCTTCCTTCATGAAACTACACTTCTTGATGTTTATCAGCAATTTCTCTTTTCTCAAGCTCTGCAAAACTTGTCTAATATGCCACAAATGTTCTTCCTTTGTCTCAATGAAAACTAGAATATCATCCAAGTACACAATCACAAACTTACCCAAGAATTTATTCAAGACTTCATTCATCAATCTCATGAAAATACTCGGTGAATTTGTCAATTCAAAAGGCATCACTAACCACTCATACAATCCTTCATTTATCTTAAAAGCAGTCTTCCATTCATCACCTTCTCTGATTCTGATCTGATGGTATCCACTCTTCAAGTCTATCTTTGTGAAATATTTTGCTCCATTCAAACAATTCATAATATCATCCATCCTAGGTAAAGGAAATCTATACTTAACTATGATCTTGTTTATTGCTTTGGAATCAATACACATTCTCCACTCTTCATCCTTCTTCGGTGCAAGCGCTGCATGTATTGCACAAGGACTCAAGCTTTCTCTAATCAAACCTTTTCTCAACAACTCTTGTATCTGTCTATTCAATTCTTCATTCTCTGCCGGTGTCATCCAGTGTGCTTCTTTATTAGGCAAACTTGCTCCTAGTATAAGATCCATGTGATGACTGATACTCCTTATAGGTGTTAATCCTTCAGTTATGTTATCTGATATGATGTCTTCATACTCTATTAGCAACTCTCTTATCTTCTCCAGTCTAGTTTCCTTCTTCACTACTTCAGGCTTCTTAGGAATCAAGGCATAACACATACCTTCCTATTTCAAACCATCCAAAAATTTCCTTCCATCTACCAAACAAATTCTACCATTCCCACATACCACATCTTTAGGATCATCTTCCAAAGGAATCAAAGTAATTCTCTTTCCATTTGTTGTTATAGTATATGTGTTCTTTCTCCCATCATGCATAGCTTTTCTATCATATTGCCAAGGTCTACCCAACAAGATATGTCAAACATCCATAGGCATAATATCACATAAGACTTCATCATTATAGGATCCAATATGAAATATTACCAGACATTGTTCACTCACCAGTACCTTATGATCATCTTGAATCCATGCTATCTGGTATGGCTTAGGGTGTTTCAATCTTTCCAATTTCAGCTTAGTCACCACCTCCTCTGAAACTAAGTTATCTGAACTACCACTATCAATTACAACAGTTACCTCCGGATTTACTTCTAGTTCTGAATAGACTCTTCCTCTATGATGGTTCCTCATTTGTCTCTACTTGAAATAGTGCTCTCCTCATCACCAATGATTCTCCTTTCTTAGGTTTACCAATAGAACTAGGTGATTCAATAGGTTCTTCCTCAACATAGGTTGCTCTTCCTCTATTCTCTATCTTCTTGCTTGTACTACCCTGATTACATTCATATGCTCTATGTCCTTCACCTCCACACTTGAAACAAGTACCTTTGAATGTCCTCTTGTCAAATCCTCTTCCTTCTCTTCTGTATCCATTATTCTGATATGCACTAGGGTTTCCTCTCTGGTAAAAATTTCTGTCATTTCTCTGATAAGCATTGTTATCTTTGTCATCCTTTCTAACTGGGGTGTCAAACTTGTTCTTCTCCACAAATGATCTATCATATCTAGAAAATGTTCTACCTCTCTGAAATTTACCTCCTCTGCCTCTCTATCTCTGATCATGTCTTTTGTTCAACTTCTCTTCAACTTTTAGGGCAAATTGATATGCTTCTTCCAAAGATGTCATCCTTACCAAGCTCGTTTCTTCTTTAATGTTCAATCTTAGTCCATTGATGTATCTAGCCACTTTCTCCTTTCTTTATTCACTATGTCCTATCCTTATGATCATTTTATGAAATTCTTCAGTATACTCCACAGATTTTTCCTTTTGTCTCAAGTTTTGCAATCTTTTCAACAGCTCTAACTCATAGTCAACAAGTATAAACTGATTCTTTAACTTTGTCATCATCTGGTCCCAATTTTTAATCTTTTCTTTTTCTCTTCTATTTCTTTCCAACTAAACTTCTTTCCACCATATAGAAGCATGTCCTTTCAACTTCATCTTTGCAAATTTCACCTTCTCCAGATCTTCAATTTCTTCATATTCAAAGTATTCTTCCATATCATTTATCTAGTCAATCAATTCTTCAGGGTTCAAATTACCAGTGTAGTTCAGTACATCAACTCTAGGTCTCTTTCCAATCTTTAAAATAGCTCGCAACATCTTTATCTGATCTGATTCTTCTTCTTCATTACCTTCTAGGGTTTCACCAGTTTGTTCAGTAGATTGAAATTCTTCTTCATCATCGCTTTCAACATTAGGTCTTGATGTCAATCCTCTTCGCCTATATTCTTCAATAGAATCTAAATGAATTTGCATTGTTCTCATCAATTTGATCATCTCATCCATTCTATTAGCCATTGTACCAACAGGAGGAACTCTCTGCGGTGGCATCTTCCTAGGATCAAGTGTAAACTACCTTAGGTTCAACGATTGGGCTACAAGCGACAACTACCTCTCAATCTACGATCGATTACACACAAGTAACCTTCCTTAGATTAGTGATCTTCTTACAACAAGATCTTACAGAATCCCCTTCGCCAATTTGCTCCAAAGGATCAAACTTTTTCTCTAATAACACTTGGTGCAGTCATGATAGGACAGTTCACAGAATGAACAATCCAGACTGTGCAGCAAGAGTAAACACAATCAAAACAACTCAAGGAAATCAAATAAATATAGATTAAGTCATTCAGTATATCAAAGAATTTAAATACAAATTGGTTGGCAACATGCGGGCTCAAAATTAGGGCTCATAGGCCTGATTACATACATGCGCAGGATAAAGCTTTGAAGCTCCTTCACACAAAATCTAAACTATAGAATATGAATCAATTGCTAACTTATTAACTAAGGATATATTACATCAATATATATCTAATTCGAACCAATAGATTCCTCTGCATCGGCTAAGGAAGGTGACAAACTCCAATGAAGAGCTGTAACGTGTTCACAGATAGGTCAGACCTAAATGCATAGAACACTTCCTCAAATGAATGGAATAATGTGCGAACCCTTGTGGAAGGTCAGGCATGAACCATATGACATTGAATGATGGGTCATTGAGATCCACAAGTCAAGGAATGATCTGCAAGCCTTCTCCTTCAGCTGATTATCAAGAACTATTAGAATGCTCTACTATAAGAAAATAGTTGACCTTCTGATAGCGGTATCTTTCTAGTAACTAATCCAAATGCTCTGAATTCTTGATATAATGTAGATGCTAAGTCCATATCTACAAGATATGAAATGCCAAAACTGGACCACCAGCTGAAAACTACTATTGATTGAACTACCTGAACTAAACTAAAAAATAAAATGCCAACAAACTTAAATGCAAATGTTTTTGGTTAATGCAAGATTACTCTTGAACCAGGGATGCTCCTGCATCATGGTTCTATTCAGATGACCATAACTTCTTCAAATCTTCATGCAAACTTCTTAATTCTTGACTGGAGCAGCCTCTGACAATCCTCTATACAACCATAAGTGATGTAGAGCATATGGGATGCAAGGAAGAGGAATCGATTCAACAAGGCTCAACCACACCTATAGGTCCAAAACCAAGTCCTTCATGGAAAAAGTGGGAACAGAAGAAAGGAATCTTTGTTTACCCATGGAAAGGTTGTATTGGGGTACCAAATGACTCATCCCACCCATTGGTTAAGGTAGATCACTCCCGGAACATGCACTTGCTTCACAAATCCTCTAAATGGCTTGTAGCCCTAGAAAAAGAGAACAGTCCTCTTATCTTTTTGCACAGACCTTCAAATGTCAACCTAAGACATGCATTAGATACCCATTATTCCTCCCCATAGCATACTCCAAGATGGGTATACGTTACTTTGGAAAATGTGTTCTAAAAATGGACTAGTAATTCTGTTACAAGGGTTCAAACTCAGAAATTTCACTGTGAAATGCCAACAGTCATTCATAACTTCCACATAAACAAAAATGAAGTCAATCGCTTCAATAATATTTTAGATAACATAGGCATAGACATTTTCCCAAAGTTACATAAAGATCTAACGGTGAAAACAAAAGTTATGGCATTTTTCCCAAAACGGGTAACCCTAGACAGGGTTTTGACAGTTTTAAAAAAAACTACAATAACTAACTCAAAATAACATCAAATTGCATGGGACAAGAAGAAAATGGAAGGTGATTGAATGCACTACCACTTACAATCAATTAGACATCATTTCCCATCTATACCAGGCCATACAACAACTGAAAATAGAAAATTTCTGATGAAATATAGAGGAAACAATGGTTTTCTCTATTGAACTTTCATTTCTTCAATCACCCACAACTTCATAAATGGATACAAGGCCTTTTAAAGGCTTTACAACATGAAATTTCAGTTTCTAACTTCCTTGGAATGAACTAAGAGCCAAATGACCCTTCAACTTCCAAGTTTGCATCTTTTTTTCCAATTTTACATGACAACCTTTACATTGTATGCACTATTTTGCATATTTGAACCTCCTAATGACCTAAACACCTAATAGTGACTTGATTAACCTCATTACAATGTTGAAACACTCAAATTTAATCAAACTCCTATGGAAGTATCAATTTTTCAAGCTGCTCCTGCACCATACAACCAACCAACAAAGATTTCCAAGTCCCTTGGAAATGTATCTGCAACAAAAACCTTTTTATGCATCTCTTCTGGCTTTATCTTCAATCTTCTTAGCTTCAATCTTCCAATCTTTAGATTAATAGGAATGGTGACCAACCAACCAACAAATCAAACTACCATCATCTTTAGATCCTCTTCAGACTCCTTCTACTCCCATCAGTGGAGTACTCTTCAGGCTACAACATCAAGTGCTTCTTCAGTCAGGTATCCATCTCTCTACTGCTTCACAACACCAACTCACCAAACCATTCATCTCACCCAACAGCAGATTTTGGTGATGCACCTACCACTTTCTCCTCAGTGGTTTCTCTCTGCACCCTTATCCAGCCTAATCTCCATTGGAGAATGGTCATGACAGACCTCATCTTGTCTACCCACACACAATCTTAGAAAACATCCTTCTTCAGCTAGATGGACCAAGCATCTGCAACCAAACAACTTAGCAAACAAAATAACGGTCACCAACACAATCTTTCCTTCAGTTCTTCACCTACCTTCTTAGTGATAGGAACAAATACAACACCCAAATCTTTCACCAGCTTTGATACCAATATGATGCAGAGCATATGGGATGCAAGGAAGAGGAATTGATTCAACAAGGCTCAACCACACCTATAGGTCCAAAACCAAGTCCTTCATGGAAAAGTGGGAACAGCAGAAAGGAATCTTTGTTTGCCCATGGAAAGGTTGTATTGGGGTACCAAATGACTCATCCCACCCATTGGTTAAGGCAGATCACTCCCAGAACATGCACTTGCTTCACAAATCCTCTAAATGGCTTGTAGCCCTAAAAAAAGTGAATAGTCCTCTTATCTTTTTGCACAGACCTTCAAATGTCACCTAAGACATGCATTAGATACCCATTATGCCTCCCCATAGCATACTCTAAGATGGGTATAGGTTACTTTGGAAAATGTACTCTAAAAATAGACTGGTAATTCTACTACAAGGGTTCAAACTCAGAAATTTCACTGTGAAATGCCAAGAACAGTCATTCATAACGTCCACATAAAAGAAAATAAAGTCAATCTCTTCAGTCATATTTTAGATAACATAGGTATAGACATTTTCCCAAAGTTACATAAAGATCTAATTGTGAAAACAAAAGTTATGGCATTTTTCCCAAAACGGGTAACCCTAGATAGGGTTTTGACAGTTTTCAAAAAAACTACAATAACTAACTCAAAATAACATCAAATTGCATGGGACAAGAAGCAAATGGAAGGTGATTAAATGCAGTACCACTTAGAATAAATTAGACATCATTTCCCATCTATACTAGGCCGTACAACTACTAAAAACAACAAATTTCTGATGAAATATACAAGAAACAATGGTTTTCTCTATTGAACTTCATTTCTTCAATCACCCAATGGATACAAGGCCTTTTAAAGGCATTACAACATGACCTTTTAGTTTCTAACTTCCTTGGAATGAACAAAGAGCCAAATGATCCTTCAACTTCCAAGTTTGCATCTTTTTTTCCAATTTTACATGACAAACTTTACATTGTATCCACTATTTTGCATATTTGAACCTCCTAATGACCTAAACACCTAATAGTGACTTGATTAACATCATTACAATGTTGAACCATTAAAATTTAATCAAACTCCTATGGAAGTATCAATTTGTCAAGGTGCTCCTGCACCAATAAGGTCCACGAACCTTGAGTCTTCATTAATTTTCTCAATATCCTCAACATTCCAGTCTCTTGAACAAGCAACAAAATAAGACACAGTTGACACCAATGACAACAACAATATGTTGACATCAATGACAAGTTCACTTAGGCATATATTTGTAAACCTAAGAAAGCCTAAAGACACAACGGTTGAAAGATTTGGAACTTATGAGGAGCTAAATTTAAAACTGCATACTGAGCTCAAAGAACCTAAAACCAATAGGAAAGTAAGAAAAGAAGTTGAGTAGTTAGATGAAAATCTAGGCCTAAGGAGCTTGTGAGGAAACTCAGTGAAAGAACTGAAATGGTTGAGTAAGAGAAATAAGATAAGAAACAAATAGATGCTCCAGTGGAAGTCTCTTCCACTTCAAGAACTACTAGGAGCTCTATTGCTGCTCCTATTCCTTCCAAGACTGCAAAACTAGAAGTAAAATGATCTAGAAAATGGGAGAAAAGAAAGAAAACAAAAGCATCCCAAACCTATGAAAGCATAAGAGAAGAAGAAGAAGATACAGATTCTAACATTGAAATCAAGGAACTAAAGGTCACCAGAACAAAAGCTACAAAAGTAACCAATGAAAAGTCCTTCAGAAGCAAAAGGGCTAGTAAAAAGCAAAAGACAAAAGCATATGAGGAATATGTTGAGAAGCCCACACTTTCCCTAGAGGATGTGATAAAGTCAGTCACTATAGATGGTAATCTAAAACCCATGATTAAATTCTATGATGAATACAGTGATGTGGTTAAAAGGGTGTTGGAGGAAACAACTGTCAGATATCTCAACATCTACAACAAGGCACTGATTGAGATAACTTCTGAGTTACCACAATGTTTGGTAAATATTTTGGAGTTGAGAAAAGAAAATACCAAGAGCAAGGACATGGAGATCAGGGAACATGAGCTAATAAATTTGTGTCCTTAGATTTCACCAAATCAAATAGATATGATATTCAAGGAAGTCAAAGATTACTTTAGAAGCAAAAAGACAATGAACAAACTCGTGCTTGGAGAAACAAGTGAAATCGTTAAAGAAACTCAAGAAATTATTTTGAAAGCATTGAAAAAGCACAATTTTCCCATAGTCACAAAAGAAGTTCTAGATGGTGAAGAAGAGAACATTATAGAGCAGCAATCTAAGTTGGGTGAATCCTCTATTCCGAAAGTGGAAAAAGTAAATCAAGATGATACAAAAATCATGGATAAAGTAGTTGATGCAGGAGATACACCTAATCCACCTGATCTGTCAACAAAAGAAGATAATATTACTTCATAGAGCCCTCCGGATTAGGTAGCAAGTGGTGAACAAACAGGAAAGAGTCCCTCTGTAGAGAACACAAAGAAAATTAAAGCAGAGAAAGAGGAAGAAAAAGGAAAGAAAGATAAAGTAGAAGAAGATGGTGCAAATGATGAAGCACCTAAAGTAGATACTGAGAAATCTAATGAACCAAATGATGGTTTAGAAAATGTTGCAAGAGACACTGCAGATGTAGTGAAAAGTCATCTTGAAAAAGAGATGATTGAGCTTGATGAGCCTGAACTACTCCAAGGTCTAGCCAATCCAAATTCTCTCTCTCCAATTCAGTTGATGAAAATAGCATCATTCACCCAAGTAAAGGCTAGAGAAAAGATGTTAAAGTTCCACATGGAGGACAATGAGCTATTGGGGCTTGCAACCAGGATTTTGGAAAAGTTAATGCCTTCCTACTAGAAGAGTCCATCTGATTCCCCTCCGAACATCTGAAAAATCTTGTAAGTTCTGTAAATACTCATTTTGAGTCCTTTGAGAAGTCTGCAGAGACAAAAGTCAAAAATGAGTTTTTGGATAAGAGATTTAGCGAAATTAAAAGTCTAATAGGGTATGATAGGACTATACTTGCTATTAGTATAAAGAGTGTTCAAAATGCTCTAAGTGATGGAAGTGATATATATAAATTTTGTGTATCCTAGCCCAAAGTAAGTGAGGATATTGAGAAGATAAAGGAACAAGAAAATAAATTGTCAAATCTATCCAATAATTTTGATCCTCTAACTATTTCACCCATAAGTCAGGAATGTCAAGTAATTAGCTTGACTGATGAGATAAAGAGACTTGTTAAAGAGAAAAGCAACATTATGAAGAGAATGTGTGAGCTCTAGGGATTGATTGCCCCTAAGTTAGAGACAATTTATAATGCCCTATCTGAAGCTCAGACTGCAGTTCAAACTACTAATCCATCAGATCTATCAAAGGTAGAAACATATTCATTTTTGTTGAGTGGGTACATCTCAATTTTGGATGGAATAAAGAGTACTTGGGCCTCTAAACTTGTTTAAATAAAAACCAACTTTGTAGACATTCTCAAGTTTATGTAAATAGAACTTAATGACTAGTTGTGCATATGCAGAAGTATATATAGAATTTCTAGAGAATTTTGGCTTGAGACCCCACCCTTTGCCATTGATGTCAAAGGGGGAGTGAAAAGAAATGAAAAATGAGGAATCTAGCAAAGGGGGAGTTTTGGAACTAATAGAAAAGCACAAGTGTACAGAGTAAGGAGAAGCTACATTAGACACCTAGTAATTTTTCACTAAGTGTTGCCATCAATGCCAAAGGGGGAGATTGTTGGCAAGAAACAGTGCTTTGCATTGATAGGTGTTGTCATTGATGGAAACTAAGATCATCCCAATAATGCCCATTACACAATTTGATCACACCAGAAATTAGAATTAGAATTTGTCTAAGTCTGGGCAGTTAGGAACAAAGTAGGTGACAAGGTCTGGTATATTGGTCTGGATGTCTCCAGTGGAAAGACATGGTTTACTACAGATCTAAGGTAGTTGTAAGCATTGTCAAGACACTCTAAATCTAGATTTTTGTCCTCCAGTGATGAAGGAATCAAAAGATATTAGCTTCTGAGTATCAAGTTTTAGTTTGACAGAATAGAGAGAAGAAGAACAGGCCGACCTTGTGAATGATCTTAATTCTAAATGTATAGAAGTTGTTTATTGGGCAATTGGTGATGATAAGTGATGGTAGCCAACATGGTTGATGATTTATGAGTGCAAGTTTTGGTTCGCATCTCATATTATGTATGGATCTAGTTGACAGAGTAGAGTACTTGACAAAGTTCTAAATGTTCTTGAAGCTGACTGGTAAAATTATTGTAGATCATGTTGCAGATATATATATTTGATGGAATTGGATGATTTTGGTGTGTAGTGTTGCGACTATGGTGTAATTGTGAGAAAGAGTAGAGATAAAAAGTTTAGATGATAGTAGAGCAGTAAGAGGAGTAGAGTAAGGATGAAGTGTGTCAAGTTAGTTTTCTATGCTTAACCGGAACTAAACTCTAGCATTGATAGATGCTAAATATCATTTCAAAATTGTTGTAATCTTCTTCTTGTAGGCAATAAGCCTTCTTTTGAGCAGTGAGCTCTGGGAAGTGAGCCTGAATGCATGTGCATTCCCCATTGTAATACTTTTAACAGAGCATAATCTTTGTGCATTAATCCCCACCATGGTTTTTCCCCTAACTATGTTTCCACATCAAAAATCTTGGTGTCAAGTGTGTTATTGGTGTTTCTGCTAATGTGTTATTGATTGATACTAAAATGTTTATATCATTAATTTGATTATAAGTTGTAAAGGAAGATTAAAGGTAGAAAAGATTAAAATGTGGGACAACTAATTTACCCCCCCTCTCAATTGTCTGGACCTAAACCAACAAATGAGTTCATATGGCTATTGAAACCATTCAAGATTACAAAGGATGTTATCAAGATAGTAATTGGGTCACATTCAACTGGTGGATTGCCCATGCTAAAAGCCGTGAAAAAATAGACAATGACTGATGCTACCGGTACCAAGTTTGACAAAACGGCAATGACCATCAATGATATTATAGAATCAGATGTTAAATTTGCCTCCATGGTGATTGGGTACAAGATTTACCACTCCAGCAGGGAGAATTCAGTCTCCGAAACTGTAATATATGTAGCCTATTAGATGTTGAAGGAGACTGTTGATTATGACCTATGTGGGTTTCTTCAAAGTCAGCTGATTGAGAACATGAGCAAAATAAAGAAAGATAAGAAAAATACCTTCAAATATGGTTCTCTGGCTATCTGTCTATTCTTTTGTTTCATGAATGAAGTGCTTGGAGTTCTGGGTGTGCATTTCACAACTGACAGGCCAATAGCATGGAAAATAAGAGATCACCTACTCAGCCTTGGTGATGCCCAAGCTCAAAAGACAGCTATTTGGGGTTACTTCAAGAACTTCTAGAGTTTGATGCATTCAAGAGAGAAAATCCCTAAGTCAGTTGTAGAAAGGTATGAGAATGAGATATGTTTCATGGTTGACACCGATCAATGTCTGATGGAGGTTGTAGAACCAAGAACAGTATGCATAATGCCAATGGGTTATGATGTGGATGAGAGAGTTCTAAACAAGTATGCTTAGTATCTTCTAAGAAAACCTAAAGACACCTCTATGGAAAGGTTTGGAACATACAAGGAACTAAGTATAAAGTTGCATGTGGAACTTAGATAGCTAGAAACAAAAAGAAAAGTGCAGAAGCAAGTGGAGATGTATGCAGAAAGCATTGGAATTACAAAAGAAGCAGTGAAAAAGAATAGAGAAAGAGAAAGAAGAAGAAAAGAAAGATAAAACAGAAGACGATGGTGCAAATATTGATGCACCTACATATGATCAGAAATATCAAGAACAAAAAGGTGGTCTAGAAATTATTGCAAGAGACACTGCAGATGTAGTGAAAAGTCTTCCAGATAAAGAGATGCTTGAGTTTGATGAGCCTGAACTACTCCAAGGACTAATTAATCTATATGCTCTCTCTTTTGTACAAGTGATGAAAATTGCATCCTTCACTCAAGCCAAGGCCAGGGAGAAGATGTTAAAATCTTGCATGGAGGATAGTGAACTATTAGGACTTGCAACCGGAGTCTTGGAGAAGTTATTGCCAACCTACCAAAAGAGTCCATTGGATTCCCCCTCCAGTCACCTAAATAATCTTGTGAATGTTGTAAGTACACATATGTATTTTTGTTGAGTGGACACATCTCAATTTTAGATGGAATGAAGGGAACTTGGGCCTCTGAACTTGTGCAATTGAAAAATAGTTTCACAGACATTGTCAAGTTCATGTGAATAGAACTTAATGATTAGTTGAACATATGCGGTATTATACACATAATTTTTGGGAAAATTTTGGCCTTGCAGACCCCGCCCATTTCCATTGATGTCAAAGGAGGAGTAAAAAGAAGTGAAAAATGAGGAATCTAGCAAAGGGGAATCTTGTGAAATAGTGGAAAGCACAAGTGTATAGAGTAAGGGGGAGGTGCATTTGACACTTAGTCATTTTTTCACTAAGTGTTGCCATCAATGTCAAAGGAGGAGATTGTTGGCAAGAGACACTGCTTTGCATGATAGGTGTTGTCATTGATGGCAACCAAGACCATTCCACTCATCTGCATAACACAATTTGTTCATACCAGAAGTCAGAATCAGAATTTATCTAAGTTCAGGTAGTCAGGAACTGAGCAGGCCATAGGGTCTGGTATCTTGGTCTGGATCTCTCTAATGGAAAGTCATAATGTGGTGCAGATCTGATGTAGTCATAAGCATTGTCAAGACAATCTAAATCTATAATTTTAGTCTCTGATGGTTAAGGATTCAAAAAATTTTAGCTTCTGAGTATCAGGTTAATAGTTTGATAGAGTAGACAGAAGAAGAATAGGTCAACCTTGTAAATAATCTTGGTTCCAGATGTATGGAAGTTGTTGATTAGGCAATTAGTGATGACCAGTGATAGTGGCTAATACGATTGATGATTTGTGAGTGCAAGTTTTGGTCTGCATCTCAAGTTATGCATGGATCTAGCCGACAGAGCAGAGTATTCAATAAAGTTCCAAGTTTTCTTGAAGCCGACTGGAAAGTGATTGAAGATCAGGATGCAAATATATATAGCTGATGGATTTGGATGATTTTGTGTAAGTGTTGCGACTATGAAGGAAGAGCGAAGAAGCAGAGATCTAAGGTTTAGATAATGATAGAGCAGTAAGCAGAGGAAAGAAAAGATGAAATTTGAAAGATAAGTGTTTTGTGCTTAACTGGAACTAAATTCTTGCATTAGTAGATGCTTCTAATCAATTCAAAAATCCTTGTTATTCTCTTGTAATCATTTGTGGGTAGTGAGCCTCTATTGAAATAGTGAGCTCTGGACAGTGAGCCTGAATGCATGTGCATTCCCATTTGTAAAATACTTTTAATAGGGTTTTAAGTTTTGTGGGTTAACCACCACCATGGTTTTTGCCTTAGCCAGGTTTCCACACTAAAAATCTTGGCGTCAAGTGTGTTATTATGTTGCTGCTCTTACATTTGTGATTATGATTTTTATTGATTTATTGTTAAGTGGTAAAAGGAAGAATTAACAATAGGTAGTACTAAATTTTTGAGACAACTGATTCACCCACCCTCTTAGTTGTCTGCCCTATTTTCAACAATTGGTATTAGAGCAAGGTTCCTTAAAAGAAGCCTAACAGCTTAAGGAAAGATCTTGGAAGGAGTTTTCAATGGGTTCACTCAAATATCAATTTTAGTTGGCTCTAAAAGATCTTGATCAGTCCAAAGCAGAAATATCTAATCTAAAAGATGAACTCAAGGATGTTGATGATACCATTGAAATGCTAAAAGATAAATTAAAAAGTCTATGGGAAGGAAAAAGGAGCTACTTCTGCAGTTATCTAGTTTAACTCAAGAAAATATCATGAAGGAAGCCTTGCAAGAAAAAACAAAGGAGTGTGAGAAGCTTTCAAAAGAAGTTGTTGTTCTGAAAGTTGAGATGGAATTTGGGGCAATGAGGCTAACCAAAGAAATTGAGCAAAGGAAGAAGACTGAAGAAGACTTGAATCAAACTCTAAAAGAAAGAACTGAGGAATGCTACAAGTTGGACAGTATAGCTGGCCATCTAAAGTCTAATCTATAAGAAAGCAAAGACAATGAAAGAGATCATGAAAGGCAAATTGTCATTCTCAGACATGACCTAGAAGTTGCAAATGAATACAAGGAGAAGTTCAAGATAAGTTTAGCTAAACTTGAAGCAATACTTGAGGGTCTGAAAAAGGTTGATGACAAGCATGGTCTTGGATATGAGAAAGGTGAAAGCTCTGGATCTGGACAAAGAAACTTTCAACCAAGGAATGGGAGAAACAGACCTAGAAGAACTCTAGTAAGATAGCCTAATTCTCAAAGATATCCATCTTTAAATGGAAATTGCTTCAAGTGCAATAAATTTGGTCATAAAGCTACTCAATGTAAAAGTAGAGTAAATCAAAATAATCCATCCTTCTCTGGACAATGCTTCAATTGCAAGAAGTATGGTTATAAATCCAATGAATGCAGAAGTATGATAATGAATAACTCATCAAATAGAGGAAATGGGAATTCCTTCAATGGAAAATGCTTTGCATGTAATAGATTTAGACATATGGGCAATCAATATAGATCAAGAGGAAATCAATCAAATGGGTAAAGAAATGTTGTGTGCTTCAATTGTAACCGATCCAGTCATTTTAAAAGATTCTACAGAAGAAAGAATATTTGAAGAGGAGGTTTGACAAATAGAAAACTGGATGAGTAGAGGAAAGACAAACGCATGGACAAAATTGATGTGAATGAGATCTAGAATGAAAAGAGAAAGACATGGGCCAAGAAAAGTGTTATGAATGATAATAGTGGATCCGCACCGGAATCTAGTGCTGACAATTCCTCCGGGACTTAAATTAGGAGCTCTAGCTCAGGGGGAGCTGCATTGAACATCAAATTCCCCCAGTCAGTAAGTGGGTGCCTGGATATGACATAATGAGAGAAGTTATTTTGAGGTGTTTCAAAACTTTTGGAAGGATTTCTAGAAGGAAAAATGTTGATATGGAAATTTGTGGAGTAATTCATGAAGAACTGTTCAAGAAACAGAGTAACTAGATGAATTTAGGGCAACACATTTATTACAATGCCAAATTAGGTTTTGTGAAGGATAAAAGGTCACTTGATCATGCATTTGAACCACTTTGCATTCGAAGGAAACAAGTAAAAGAGGATCTAAGATGCAAATCTAGAGATTAAAGAACAAAGAGCAAATTCAACTAGTAATTGATCAGTCCTAACCCTGCAGGAGAAAAAGGTACTTCTTTGTAAAGCTTTAAATCTAAATCTATTGTGATGGCTACACTGCTAGTTGTTGATGTAACCGAAAGGCCCTGACCAATATTTAAGAATCACCCATACAAGTCAGCTGAAGTTGAACCATTAGGTGCATTTTCTAGTGTTCCATATGGCGTATTGCATGTTGAGGATATTAGGGCATACATCCACTGTAGCATTGATGAATTTGGAATTATGAAACTCTTGGATTTATTTAACAACTAACTAAGAGATGATAGCTATAAATTGAAACTAGAATACAAATCCCTAGAAAGAAAACATTTTCTGCAAGTCATTAACTTTTTGACATTTGATGAGATTGAATGAGTTTGATATATCTTGATCCAAATACATGATGAGTTCATATGGCTATTGAAACCATTCAAGATTACAAAGGATGTTATCAAGATAGTAACGGGGTTAAATTCAACTGGTGGATTACCCATGCTAAAAGCCATGAAAAACTAGATAGAGACTGATGCTACCAATGCCAAGTTTGACAAAAGGGCAATGACCATCAATGATATTATAGAACCAGATGTTAAATTTGCCTCCATGATTATTGGGTAAAAGATTTACCACTCCGTCAGGGAGAATTCAGTCTCTATAAATACAATATATGTAGCCTATCAGATGTTGAAGGAGAATGATGAATATGACCTATGTGGGTTGCTTTAAAGTCAACTGATTGAGATCCTAAGCAAAATAAAGAAAGATAAGAAAAATACCTTCAAATATGGTTCTCCGGTTATCTGTCTATTCTTCTATTTCATGAATGAAGTGCTTTGAGTTCTAGGTGTGCATTGGACAATTGATAGGGTAGTAGCATGGCAAATAAGAGATCACCTACTTAGCCTTGGTGATGCCCAAGCTCAAAAGATAGCTATTTGGGGTTACTTCAAGAAATTCTAGAGTTTGATGCATGCAAGAGAGAGAATCCCTAAGTTAGCTGTAGAAAGGTATGAGAATGAGATATGTTTCATGGTTGACACTGATCAATGTCTCATGGAGGCTGTAGAACCAAGAACAGTATGGATAATGCCAATGTGTTATGAGTTTGATGAGAGAGTTATGGACATGTATGCCCAGTAGCTTCTGAGAAAACCTAAAGACACCTCTGTGGAAAGGTTTGGAACATACAAGGAACTAAGTATAAAGTTGTATGTGGAACTTAGACAGCCAGAAACAAAAATAAAAGTGTAGAAGCAAGTGGAGATGTATGCAGAAAGCATTGGAATTACAAGAGAAGCAGTGAAAAAGAACAGAGAAAGAGAAAGAAGAAGAAAAGGAAGATAAAACAGAAGAAGATGGTGCAAATATTGATGCATCTACGAATGCTAAGAAATCTCAGGAACAAAAAGGTGGTCCAGAAATTGTTGCAAGAGACACTACAGATGCAGTGAAAAGTCTTCTAGATAAAGAGATGCTTGATTTTAAAGAGCCTAAACTACTCCAAGGCTCAATTAATCTAGATGCTCTCTCTCTCTGGTACAAGTGATGAATATTGCATCCTTCACTCAAGCCAAGGCCATGGAGAAGATGTTAAAATCTCATATGGAGGACAGTGAACTATTAGGACTTGCAATCGAAGTCTTGGAGAAGTTATTGCCAACCTGCCAAAAGAGTCCATTGGATTCCCTCTTTGATCACCTGAAGAATCTTGTGAATGATGTAAGTACACATTTTGTGTCCTTTGAAAAGTCTGTTGAAGCAAGAGTTCAGAAAGAATTTTTGTATAAGAAATTTAGTGAAGTAAAGAGCCTGATTGGAAAAGATAGAATGATACTTGGTATTAGCATAAAGAGTATTCAAAATGCTCTAAATGATGGAAGTGATATGTACAAATTCTTTCTATCATGGCCCTAAGTCAGTAAGGATATTGAGAAAAAGATAAAGGAGCAAGAACAAAAATTGTCAAATTTATCTCAAAATTTTGATCCTATAACAATTTCTCCTATAAGATAGGGATGTCAAGTAATAACCTTGATAGATGAGATAAAAAGGCTCATTAAAGAGAAAGGCAATATTATGAAGAGAATGTGTGACCTCCAGGGATTGATTGCCCCGAAGTTAGAAGCCATGTATAATGCCTTATCCAAAGCTTAGACTACACTTCAGACAAGTAATCTTCCAGATTTGAAAAAGGTAGAAGCATATGCCATTTTGTTGAGTGGACACAAT
This sequence comes from Cunninghamia lanceolata, assembly GCA_027924645.1. Classification (NCBI taxonomy): domain Eukaryota; kingdom Viridiplantae; phylum Streptophyta; class Pinopsida; order Cupressales; family Cupressaceae; genus Cunninghamia; species Cunninghamia lanceolata. The sequence goes on from BSBN01000205.1 coordinate 6,514,080, forward strand.
GGAGGGAACTTGGGCCTCTGAACTTGTGCAATTGAAAAATAGTTTCGCAGACATTCTCAAGTTCATGTGAATAGAACTTAATGATTACTTGAACATATGCAGCATTATGCACAAAATTTTTGGGAAAATTTTAGCCTTCCGGACCCCACCCTTTGCCATTGATGTCAAAGGGGGAGTAAAAAGTAGTAAAAAATGAGGAATCTAGCAAAGGGGAAGCTTTTGAAATAGTGGAAAGCACAAGTGTATAGAGTAAGGGGGAGCTACATTTGACAGTCATTTTTTCACTAAGTGTTGCCATTAGTGCCAAAGGAGGAGATTGTTGGCAAGAGACACTGCTTCGCATGACAAGTGTTGTCATTGATGGAAACCAAGACCATTCCACTCATCCACATAACACAATTTGTTCATACCGGAAGTCAGAATCAGAATTTATCTAAGTGTGGGTAGTCAGGAACAGAGCAGGTGACATGGTCCGGTATCTTGATCTGGATCTCTCTAATGGAAAGTCATAATGTGCTATAGATCTGATGTAGTCATAAGCATTGTCAAGACAATTTAAATCTAGAATTTTGGTCTCTAATGATAAAGGATTCAAAATTTATTAGATTCTGAGTATCGGATTAACAATTTGACAGAGCAGACAGAAAAAGAACCAGCTGACCTTGTAAATAATCTTAGTTCTAGATGTATGGAAGTTGTTGATTGGGCAATTAGTGATGACTAGTGATAGTGGCTGATAGGATTGATGATCTATGAATGCAATTTTTGATCCACATCTCAAGTTATGGATGGATCTATCTGACAGAGCAAAGTATTCAACAAAGTTCCAAGTGTTCTTAAAGCCGACTGGAAAGTAATTGAAGATGAGGATGTAGATATATATAGCCAATGGATTTGGATGATTTTGTGTAAGTGTTGTGATTATGAAGAAAGAGAAAAGAAGTGAGATCTAAGGTTCGGATAATGACAAAGCAGTAAGCAAAGGAAAGTAAACATTAAATTTGTAAGATCAGTGTTTTGTGCTTAATCGGAACTAAATTCTCACATTAGTAGATGCTTCTCATCAATTCAAAAATCCTTGTTATTCTCTTGTAATCATTTGTAGGCAGTGAGTCTCTATTTGAGCAGTGACCCTAAATGTAGGTGCATTCTGATTTGTAAAATACTTTTAACAGGGTATTAATTTTTGTGGGTGTTGGTCATGATGTTAGTCATATACAAACATAGAATAAAAGTTACACAACAACCTTTACTCATCTTGAAAGATACAATGAATTTAGAGAATTCATGATCCCAAGTCTCCATTGATTAGGTCTTAATCTACTGACGTTACTCAGTGGTTGATGTGTGTTGTTGTTAATCATTCAGGGGCCTTACGTTCTTTAGTAATTTCTGTAAAGTTCATCAATATTTTTCCAAATATCCTATTCTTTATATCTGCCCTGCATAAATCTCCAATAATTCTACCTCTGCACTATGAATTTAGTCAAATAATGTGCTTATAGGTTGATATTTTCATGATTTCTACCATTATTTATGATTCTTTGCATGATATTTTCAATACTACATGCGTTTAACTCAAATATGCTAATGATTTTCAGTTACCTACAGGATGTCAGCATACCTCTCTATTTCTGCTTATTATTTGTCATGACTTGCAGTTATGGTGATGAATTTATGAAATTAAAAAAAAGGAAAAGGGTTAAAGAATGAGATTCCCAAAACTACTTGGCTGAGATCACTGATCCACATACAAGCTCCCATACATGCAATGAAAAGAAGGAAACTAGAATCATACTTCACCAGGACATTCCACAAATCCGCATGATCCAGTGCAAATCTTCAAAGGAAAAGTTGACAACAACATGTAATGAAATGAAAGCACTTCTAGTTGAACACAGCATTCACCAGTACATATCCAGAAATCAACATGAAGATTACGTAAAATTTACAATCAGGATGTAATCTGAAACTTCATATCCATTCAGTATGCTCAAGAACAGGTACATTTACAGTGATCTGAAGAAAGAACCTTGACACTTCAACAATTCAATCCTCATTAGTCTCAACAATTCGACCTCGTATTTGATTCTATAGTAATTGGCCTTATTGTGCCAGATGTTCCAATGTACATCTACTTTATGACAAGTTCTGGCCCATATATAGAACAAATGCCAGAAAACAGTTACAATGATCCAAGGATCAGGATCCTTCCAGAACAATCAATGGTCCGGATGAATAGCACGTGCTTTGCCAGTTGGCAAATGTATAGCTGGCACAGAATATTCCAGCATCTTTGATATGATTCGGTCTCCAGTTGGCAAATGTATATCTTCCCCATTGCTCAGGGTCATGTTGCCTGCCAGTTGGCAATTTTTAGCCACTTCATACAGCTCCAACATCCTGCAACAAATAGACAAGAATTAAGCATCATCATTTAATAACTAGCAAGAAAATAAACATTTACATTTTATCAAGCTGTGAATGTGCAAACCTATATATCGGGTTATGAATATTGAGCATATGAGAAAATTAGCGCAACTAAATGCCCATAGGTGGTCAAGAGGGTCCGGGTGACTATCGTTGACTGGAAAACATGCTGTCAGGCCCTAAAATAGTTTCAATATCTGATCAAGTCCAGCCAGGGTCATTTGAGCGATTTTTGATAAAAATATCAAAAATGTAATTTTTTTCGTATTTTCTACATCTTAGTAAATTGCATTTTCGAAGGCCTTTGGAGCGAAATTAGGGCTCAACACATTCTCGGTAACTTGGTGTTAAGCCTAAGTGACCGGGCGACTCAAACTAGATAACTAGTTTATCTTTCCAATGAGTCCAAAAAGTTCAAATTCTAATAACATGGCTAGGAGTTATGACCCTACCAAGGGGAAGGTCAAACATTTCCTAATTTTTGAGTTTCTCTGAATTTTTGCAAATAGTTTCACCTTCCGGTAGCCTTTTTTGTATTCCAAGGGTGATGGGGACCTTTCATATGATCTGCAAGCCTTACATTTTTAGTTATCGCATGCATAAGATCATGCATATGCAATACATGCGCTTCTGTTCACTAAATTCCATTGAATAACACTATCGGGTCCGAGTAAGCACATTAGCTAATATGAGGGATATTAACTAATATGACTCTTCATAGATTAGGATATGATGATGATGTCATCATCATGGACGGGCTTTGTTAAAATGTGAAAGGCTGACGTCATGGTCTCGGACCGCATGATTTATCGGGTGATAAATTAGATTAGGATGACCTTCGGTAACATGACTGATGTTACAAAAAATATGATCCTGCTCTTGCGAATATCAGGTTTGACCAAACTTTGACCATTCATAATTTTCACACCCTAGCGAATATCAAGGTGATGCAAAAGGCAAACCTGCATGAAATTTGATGCTCTTTCTAAATATGAGGTTACTGGAATGAAATATGAACTTTGACAAACTAACCTCATGATGATGACTTACCCAGCCTCCCATGCATGATGATCTGCATGACTTACTTTTTACCAAAACCGCCAGAAGGCACAAAAACAAGCCAAGCAAAAGTTGGGCCCCTATTTTACCAAGTCAAAATGGGGCGTGTTGTGTAACCACACAACAGTGGGTTAACCCCCAGCATGTTTTTTCCCTTAGCCGTGTTTCCACACTAAAAATATTGGTGTCAAGTGTGTTATTGTGTTTCTACTCTTACATTTGTGATTATGGTTTTTATTGATTTATTGTTAAGTGGTAAAAGGAAGAATTAACTGCAAGAAGTACTAAATTTTTGAGACAACTGATTCACCCACCCCTCTTAGTTGTCTGCCCTATTTTCAACAATTGGTATTAGAGTAAGGTTTCTTAAAAGAAGCCTAACAGCTTAAGGAAAGATCTTGGAAGGAGTTTTCAATGGGTTCACTCAATGATCAATTTCAGTTGGCTCTAAAAGATCTTGATTAGTCCAAAGTAAAAATAGCTAATCTAAAAGATGAACTCAAGGATGCTCATGATACCATTGAAATGTTAAAACATAAATTAAAGAAGTCTATTGGAACGAAAAAGGAGCTACTTCTGCAGTTATCCAGCTTAACTGAAGAAAATGGCATGAATGAAGCCTTGGAAGAAAAGACAAAGGAGTGTGACAAGCTTTCAAAAGAAGTTGTTCTGAAAGTTGAGATGGAATTTGGGGCAATGGGGCTAATCAAAGAAATTGAGCAAAGGAAGAAGACTAAAGAAGACTTGAATCAAACTCTAAAAGAAAGAACTGAGGAATGCTACAAGTTGGACAGTATAGCTGGCCATCTAAAGTCTAATCTATAAGAAAGCAAAGACAATGAAAGAGATCATGAAAGGCAAATTGTCATTCTCAGACATGACCTAAAAGTTGCAAATGAATACAAGGAGAAGTTCAAGATAAGTTCAGCTAAACTTGAAGGTATACTTGAGGGTCAGAAAAAGGATGATGACAAGCATGGTCTTGGATATGAGAAAGGTGAAAGCTCTAGATTTGGACAAAGAAACTTTCAACTAGGGAATGGAAGAAAAAGACCTAGAAGACCTCCAGTAAGACAGCGTAATGCTCAAAGTTATCCATCTTTCAATGGAAATTGCTTGAAGTGCAATAAATTTGGTCATAAAGCCACTCAATGTAGAAGTAGAGTAAATCAAAATAATCCATCCTTCTCTAGACAATGCTTCAATTGCAAGAGGTATGCTCATAAATCCAATGAATGCAAAAGTATGGTAATGAATAACTCATCAAATAGAGGAAATGGGAATTCCTTCAATCGCAAATGCTTTGCATAAAATAGATTTGGACATATGGCCAATCAGTGCAGATCAAGAGGAAATCAATCAAATAGGAAAAGAAATGTTGTGTGCTTCAATTGTAACCAATCCAGTCATTTTGCAAGATTTTGCAGAAGCAAGAATAATGGAAGAGGAGGTCCGGCAAATAGAAAACTACATGAGTAGAGGCAAGACAAAGGAAAGGACAAAATTGATGTGAATGAGATCTAGAATGAAATGAGCAAGAAATGGGCCAAGAAAAGTATTATGAATGATAATAGTAGATCCACACCGGAATCTGGTGTTGACAATTCCTCCAGGAATTAAATTAGGAGCTCTGGCTCATGGGGAGCTACATTGAACATTAAATTCCCCTAGCCAATAAGTGGGTGCCTGGATATGGCACAATGAGAGAAGTTATTTTGAGGTGTTTTAGAACTTTTGGAAGGATTTCTGGAAGTAAAAATGTTGATATGGAAATTTGTGGAGTAATTCATGAAGAACTATTCAAGAAACAGTGTAACTAGATGAAGTTAGGGAAACACATTTATTTCAATGCCAAATTAGGTTTTACGAAGGATAAAAGGTGACTTAATCATGCATTTGAACCACTTTGCATTCAAAGGAAACAAGTAGAAGAGTATCTAAGACGTAAATTTAAAGATTGAAGAACAAAGAGCAAATTTAACCGGTAATTGATTAGCCCTAACCCTGTGGGAGAAAAAGGTACTTTTGTGTAAAGCTTTAAATCTGAATCTATTGAGATGGCTACACCACTAGTTGTTGATGTAACTGAAAGGCCCCAACCAATATTTAAGAAGCACCCATACAAGTCAGTTGAATTTGAACCATTAGGTAAATTTTCTAGAGTTCCATATGTCGTATTGCATGTTGAAGATATTAGGGCATACATCCACTGTAGCATTGATGAGTTTGGAAATCTTGGATTTATTTAACAACTACCTAAGAGATGATAGCTATAAATTGAAATCAGAATACAAAGCCCTAGAAAGCAAACATTTTCTGCAAGTCATTAACTTTTTGTACACTTAATTAGATTAAATAGGTTCAATATATCTTGATCCGAATACATGATGAGTTCCTATGGCTATTGAAACCATTCAAGGTTACAAAGGATGTTATTAAGATAGTAACTAGGTTAAATTCAAATGGTGGATTACCCATGCTGAAAGACGTGAAAAACTAGATAGTGACTGATGCTACTTGTGCCATGTTTGACAAAAGGACAATGACCATCAATGATATTATAGAACCGGATGTTGAATTTTCCTCCATGGTGATTGGGTACAAGATTTACCACTCCAGCAGGGAGAATTCAATCTCTGGAACTGCAATATATGTAGCCTATCATATGTTGAAGGAGAATATTGATTATGAGGTATGTGGGTTGCTTCAAAGTCAACTGATTGAGAACTTGAGTAAAATAAAGAAAGATAAGAAAAATACCCTCAAATATGGTTCTCTAGTTATCTGTCTATTCTTCAATTTCATGAATGAAGTGCCTAGAGTTCTAGGTGTGCATTGGACAACTGACAGGCCAGTAGTATGCAAAATAAGAGATCACCTACTCAGCCTTCATGATGTCCAAGCTCTAAAGATAGCTATTTGGGTTTACTTCAATAACTTCTAGAGTTTGATGCATGCAAGAGAGAGAATCCCTAAGTTAGTTGTAGAAAGGTATGAGAATGAGATATGTTTCATGGTTAACACTAATCAATGTCTGATGGAGGCCATAAAACCAAGAATAGTATGGATAATGCCAATGGGTTATGATATGGATGAGAGAGTTCTAGACATGTATTCTCAGCATCTTCTGAGCAAACCTAAAGACACATATGTGGAACGGTTTGGAGAATACAAGGAACTAGGTATAAAGTTGCATGTGGAACTTAGACAGCTGGAAACAAAAAGAAAAGTATAGAAGCAAGTGAAGATGTATGCAGAAAGCATTGGAATTACAAAAGAAGCAGTGAAAAAGAATAGAGAAAGAGAAAGAAGAAGAAATGAAGGATAAAACAGAAGAAGATGGTGCAAATATTGATGCATCTACAGATGCTGAGAAATCTCAGGAACAAAAAGGTGGTCCAAAAATTGTTGCAAGAGACACTGCAGATACAATAAAAATTCTTCTGGATAAAGAGATCCTTGGGTTTCATGAGCCTGAACTACTCCAAGGACCAATTAATCTAGATACTCTCTCTCTAGTAGAAGTGATGAATATTGCATCCTTCACTCAAGCCAAGGCCAGGGAGAAGATGTTAAAAGCTCGAATGGAGGACAGTTAACTATTAGGACTTGCAACCGGAGTCTTGGAGAAGTTATTGCCAACCTACCAAAAGAGTCCATTAGATTCACCCTCCGGTCACCTGAAGAATCTTGTGAATGTTGTAAGTACACATTTTGAGTCCTTTGAAAAGTCTGTTGAAGCAAAAGTCTAGAAAGAATTTTTGGATAAGAAATTTAGTGAAGTAAATAGCCTGATAGGAAAAGATAAAATGATACTTGGTATTAGCATAAAGAGTATTCAGAATGCTCTAAGTGATTGAAGTGATATGTACAAATTCAGTCTATCAAGGCCCTAAGTTAGTAAGGATATTGAGAAAAAGTTAAAGGAACAAGAACAAAAATTGTCAAATTTATCTCAAAATTTTGAACCTCTAACAGTTTCACCTATAAGCCAGGAATGTCAAGTAATCATCTTAACAGATGAGATAAAAAGCCTCATTAAAGAGAAAGGAAATATTATGAAGAGAATGTGTGAGCTCTGGGGATTGATTTCCCCCAAGTTAGAAGCCATGTATAATGCCTCATCAGAAGCTCAGACTACACTTTAGACAAGTAATACTCTAGATCTAAAAAAGGTAGAAGCATATGCATTTTTACTGAGTGGACACATCTCAATTTTGGATGGAATGAAGGAAACTTGGGCCTCTAAACTTGTGCAATTGAAAAACAATTTTCCAAACATTGTCAAGTGCATGTGAATAGAACTTAATGATTAGTTGAACATATGCGGCATCACAAAATTTTTGGGAAAAATTTGGCCTTGCGGACCCCACCCTTTGCCATTGATGTCAAAGGGGTAGTGAAAAGTATTGAAAAATGAGGAATCTAGCAAAGGGGAAGCTTTTGAAATAGTGGAAAGCACAAGTTTACAAAGTAAGGGGGAGTTGTTTTTGACACTTAGTCATTTTTTCACTAAGTTAATTAAATATGACACGATTCACATTCTTCTAAGTTAATTAAATATCAAAATATTTAATTATCTCTTCTAAAGTCAAAATTAAATAAAACCCTTTTATTTAATTAAATTCTTCCAAAACAATTAAATAATTCTTAATTATTTAATTAAATCAAATCATTCTTCCAAATTTGAATAAATCAAATCAAATTTATTTAAATCCTCTCAATCTCCAAAAATAAAATACAATCAAATATTTTATTTATTCTTCCAAATCATGCACAAACAATTAAATAAATTTATTTATTTAATTTGCTTTCTTATCTTCTAAATTAAATAATATCAATTATTTAATTGTTTCTTCCAAGAAAATCTTCTCTAAATTTAAATAAATCAATTATTTATTTAAGTTGCTTTTTCTTCTAAATTGAGTTATCTCTAAATATAATTCAATCTTTGTGCACATGCAATTAAATATTCCTAATATTTAATAAAGAAAAATATCTTCTTATTCTCATGCAAATCCATTCTTCTTGTTTTAAATCACTTAACTAATTGTTATATTATTTTAATTACTTTAACTCATTCTTCTATTCTTGTTCATTCCTCTCATGCAAAAGAAAGCAAGACACATGTCTTCTTCTTATTCACGCATGTTCCTCATATAATCTCAACCGTTGATCTCGTCATTCTTTCTATACCATTGATCTCTTTTCTCTCAAGTCTATAAATTGAACCTTCTTCTTCCATTTCATTCATCCAAGCTTTAGGTATTGTTACTCTGCAAGAATTACAACACACCTTTGGCACCAATTCCTTCATTGCTTGTGATCACACTCGTTACTACACACTACTACCATCATTGTGAAGCTCCTCTTCATTGTGATATTATCACTGTCATTCCAAATTGACATTCTTGAAGCATAGCAAGGAAGTGCACTCTCTGAGGGCATCATTCATACATGCAAGAATGATTGTGATAGGCAATCAATGGAATCTACGATCTAAGGAGGTTTTCTTTGTTGTTCATTCCTTTATTTTATTGAATCTCTTTAGTTCACTATTTCATTGAAGTTTTGGGTATTTGATATTGATTATTATTGATTATTCATTGTTGATCTAATTTTCCCTTAACAAAAGCCTAACAGCTTAAGGAAAGATCTTGGAAGGAGTTTTCAATGGGTTCACTCAAAGATCAACTTTAGTTGGCTCTAAAAGATCTTGATTAGTCCAAAGAAAAAATATCTAATTTGAAAGATGGACACAAGGATGCTGATGATACCATTGAAATGTTAAAGGATAAATTAAATAAGCCTATGGGAAGGAAAAGGGAGCTCCTTCTACAGTTATCCAGTTTAACTAAAGAAAATGGCATGAATGAAGCCTTCAAAGAAAAGACAAAGGAGTGTGAGAAGCTGTCAAAAGAAGTTGCTATTGTGAAAGTTGAGATGGAATCTGGGGCAATGAGGCTAACCAAGGAAATTGAGTAAAGGAAGAAGATTGAAGAAGACTTGAATCAAACTCTAAAAGAAAGAACTAATGAATGCTATAGGTTGGACAATATAGCTAGCCATCTAAAGTCTGACCTACAAGAAAGCAAAGACAATGAAAGAGATCTTGAAAGGCAAATTATCATTCTCAAACATGACTTAGAAGTTACAAATAAATACAAGGAGAAGTTGAAGATAAGTTCAGGTAAAATTGAAGCAATACTTGAGGGTCACAAAAAGGGTGATGACAAGTATGGTCTTAGATATGAGAAAGGTGAAAGCTCTGAATCTCGACAAAGAAACTTCCAACCAAGGAATGGTAGAAACAGACCTAGAAGAACTCTAGTAAGACAGCCTAATGCTCAAAGGTATCCATCTTTCAATGGAAATTGCTTCAAGTGCAATAAATTTGGTCATAAATCCACTCAATGGAGAAGTATAGTAAATCAAAATAATCCATCCTTCTTTGGACAATGCATAACTCATAAATCTAATGAATGCAGAAGTATGATAATGAATAACTCATCAAATAGACGAAATGGGAATTCCTTCTATGGAAAATTCTTTGCATGCAATAGATTTGGACATATGGCCAATCAATGTAGATCAAGAGGAAATCAATCAAATGGGCAAAGAAATGTTGTGTGCTTCAATTGTAACTGATCTGGTCATTTTGCAAGATTTTGCAGAAGAAAGAATAATGGAAGAGGAGGTCTGGCAAATAGAAAACTGGATGAGCAGAGGCAAGGCAAAGGCAAGGACAAAATTGATGTGAATGAGATCCAGTGTAAAATGAGCAAGACATGGGCCAAGCAAAGTGTTATAAATGATAATAGTGGATCCACACCAGAATCTGGTGCTGACAATTCCTCTAGGAATTAAATTAGGAGCCTTGGCTCAGGGGGAGCTACATTGACCATCAAATTCCCCCAGTCAGTAACAGGGTGCTTGGATATTGCACAATGACAAGTTATTTTGAGGTGTTTCAGAACTTTTGGAAGGATTTCTAGAAGTAAAAATGTTTGTATGAAAATTTGCGGAGTAATTCATGAAGAACTATTCAAGAAATAGAGTAATTGGATGAAGTTAGGGCAGCACTTTTATTACAATGCCAAATTAGGTTTTGTGAAGGATAAAAGGTCACTTGATCATGCATATGAACCACTTTGCATTCGAAGGAAACAAGTAGAAGAGCATCTAAGCTGCAAATCCAAAGAGAAAATTCAAGCGGTAATTGATCAGCCCTAACCCCACAGAAGAAAAAGGTACTTCTCTGTAAAGCTTTAAATCTGAATCTATTGAGATGGCTACACCACTAGTTGTTGATGTAACTGAAAGGCCCCAACCAATATTTAAGAAGCACCCATACAAGTGAGTTGAATTTGAACCATTAGGTACATTTTCTAGAGTTCCATATGGCATATTGCATGATGAGGATATTAGGGCATACATCCACTATAGCATTGATGAATTTGGAAATATGAAACTTTTGGATTTATTTAACAACTACCTAAGAGATGATAGCTATAAATTAGAACCAGAAAACAAAGCCCTAGAAAGAAAACATTTTCTGCAAGTCATTAAATTTTCAATATTTGATGAGATTGAATGGGTTTGATATATCTTGAGCTAAATACATGATGAGTTCATATGGCTATTTAAACCATTCAAGATTAAAAATGATGTTATCAAGATAGTAACCAGGTTAAATTCAAGTGGTGGATTACCCATGCTGAAAGCTGTGAAAAACTAGACAGTGACTGATGCTACCAGTGCCAAGTTTGACAAAAGGGCAATGACCATCAATGATATTATAGGACCAGATGTGAAATTTGCCTCCATGGTGATTGGATACAAGATTTACCACTCCAGCAGGGAGAATTCAGTCTCTAGAACTGCAATATATGTAGCCTATCGGATGTTCAAGGAGAATGTTGATTATGACCTATGTGGGTTGCTTCAAAGTCAACTGATTGAGAACCTGAGAAAAATAAAGAAAGATAAGAAAAATGCCTTCAAATATGGTTCTCTGGTTAGCTGTCTATTCTTCTATTTCATGAATGAAGTACTAGAGTTCTAGGTGTGCATTGGACATCTGACAGGCTAGTAGCATGGCAAATAAGAGATCACCTACTTAGCCTTTGTGATGCCCAGGTACAAAAGACAACTATTTGGGGTTACCTTAAGAACTTCCAGAGTTTGATGCATGGAAGAGAGAATCCCTAAGTCAGTTGTAGAAAGGTATGAGAATGAGATATGTTTCATGGTTGACACTGATCAATGTCTCATGGAGGCTGTAGAACCAAGAACAACATGAATAATGCAAATGGGTTATGAGGTGGATGAGAGAGTCTTGGACATGTATGCTCAATATCTTCTAAGAAAACCTAAAGACATCTCTGTGGAAAGGTTTAGAACATACAAGGAACTAAGTATAAAGTTATATGTGGAACTTAGATAGCCCAAAACAAAAAGAAAAGTGTAGAAGCAAGTGGAGATGTATGAATAAAGCATTAGAATTACAAAAGAAGTAGTGAAAAAGAACAGAGAAAGAGAAAGAAGAAGAAAATAAAAATAAAATAGAAGAAGATGGTGCAAATATTGATGCATATACTGACGCTGAGAAATCTCAATAACAAAAAGCTAGTCCAGAAATTGTTGCAAGAGACATTGTAGATGTAGTGAAAAGTCTTCTGGATAAAGAGATGCTTGAGTTTGTTGATCCTGACCTACTCTAAGAACCAATTAATCTAGATGCTCTCTCTCCGGTACAAGTGATGAAGATTGCATCCTTCACTCAAGCCAAGGCCAGGGAGAAGATGTTAAAATCTCACATGCAGGATAGTGAACTATTAGGACTTGCAACCGGAGTCTTGGAGAGGTTATTGCCAACCTACCAAAAGAATTCATCAGATTCCCCCTTCGGTCACCTGAAGAATCTTGTGAATGTTGTAAGTACACATTTTGAGTCCTTTGAAATGTCTGTTGAAGCAAAAGTTTAGAAAGAATTTTTGTATAAGAAATTTAGTGAAGTAAAGAGCATGATATGAAAAGATAGAATGATACTTGGTATTAGCATAAAGAGTATTCAGAATGCTCTAAATGATGGAAGTGATATGTACACATTATGTCTATCATGGCCCTAAGTCAGCAAGGATATTGAGAAAAAGATAAAGGAGCAAGAACAGAAATTGTCAAATTTATCTAAAAATTTTGATCCTCTAACAGTTTCACCTATAAGTTGGGAATGTCAAGTAATCAACTTGACAGATGAGATAAAAAGGCTCATTAAAGAGAAAGGCAATATTATCAAGAGAATGTGTGAGCTCCGGGGATTGATTGCCCCCAAGTTAGAAGCCATGTATAATGCCTAATCAGAATCTCAAACTATACTTTAGACAAGTAATCCTTCAGATCTGACAAAGGCAGAAGCATATGCATTTTTGCTGAGTGGACACATCTCAATTTTGGATGGAATGAAGGGAACTTGGGCCTCTAAAATTGTGCAATTGAGAAATAGTTTCGCAGACATTCTCAAGTTCATGCGAATAGAAATTAATGATTAGTTGAACATATGTGGCATTATACATAGAATTTTTGGGAAAATTTTGGCCTTGTGGACCCCACCCTTTTCCATTCATGTCAAAGGGGGAGTAGAGAGTAGTGAAAAATGAGGAATCTAGCAAATGGGAAGCTTTTGAAATAGTGGAAAGGACAAGTGTACAGAGTAAGGTGGAGCTACATTTGATAGTCATTTTTTCACTAAGTGTTGCCATCAATGCCGAAGGAGGAGATTATTGGAAAGAAACACTGCTTCACATGATAGGTGTTGTCATTAATGGCAACCAAGACCATTCCACTCCTCTGTATAACATAATTTGTTCATATTAGAAGCCAAAATCAGAATTTATCTAAGTTCGAGTAGTTAGGAACAAAGCAGGCGACAGGGTGTGGTATCTTGGTCCAGATCTCTCCGGTGGAAAGTCATAATGTGCTGCAGATCTGATGTAGTCATAAGCATTGTCAAGACAATCTAAATCTATAATTTTGGTCTCTGATGATAAAGGATACAAAAGTTATTAGCTTCTGACTATCGGGTTAACAGTTTGATAGAGTAGACAAAAGAAGAACAGGCTAACCTTGTAAATAATCTTGGTTCTGGATGTATGGAAGTTGTTTATTGGGAAACTAGTGATGACTAGTGATAGTGGCCAATAGGATTGATGATCTGTGAGTGCATGTTTTGGTCCACGTCTCAAGTTATGCATGGATCTAGCCAATAGAGTAGAGTATTCAATAAAGTTCCAAGTGTTCTTGAAGTTGACTGGAAAGTGATTGAAGATCAAGATGTAGATATATATAGCTGATGGATTTGGATGATTTTGTGTAAGTGTTGTGACTATGAAGGAAGAGTGAAGAAGCAGAGATCTAAGGGTTTGAATAATGATAGAGCAGTAAGCAGAGGAAAGTAAAGATGAAATGTGTAAGATCAGTGTTTTGTGCTTAATGAGAACTAAATTCTTGCATTAGTAGATGCTTCTCATCAGTTCAAAAATCCTTGTTATTCTTTTGTAATCATTTGTAGACAGTGAGCCTCTATTTGACAAGTGAGCTCTGGGTAGTGAGCCCAAATGCATGTGCACTCCCATTTGTAAAATACTTTTAATAGGGCATTAATTTTTGTGGGTTAACCCCCACCGTGGTTTTTCCCTTAGGCAGGTTTCCATGCTAAAAATCTTGGTGTCAATTGTGTTATTGTGTTACTGCTCTTACATTTTTTATTATGCTTTTTATTGATTTATTGTTAAGTGGTAAAAAGAAGAATTAACTGCAAGAAGTACTAAATTTTTGAGACAACTAATTCACCCCCCCTCTCAGTTGTTTGTCCTATTTTCAAAAACCCTTACCAACACTCTCTATTCCTACATACACTTATACTATCCTCACTACAAATACACAACCAACCAATAGTGCTACCACATGTGTTGGATTATCTACCGAGAACCCTATTCACCATTATAGTGTCATTCCCTTTAATTATCTGAATACTACACCTAGAGTGTCACCCCACCTACAATAAATCAAAATAAGCCTAATATAACTTTTGAAAAAGCTAATAATACAATGTCGCAAGCTATGGTTAGCCCTATTCATTCATACCAATCTCAACCTAGTTCACCTTCCAATCTTGTCATCAACCAAGTTTTGCAAAATATTAATTCCATCCAACAACAGTTAGCAAACATAAACCAAAGTCCCTCAAAACCTTCTATTACATCACATTATATTAGTATCCCATTATCTTATCAAATCCTAAGAGCTCAAATTTCTGAGAAGTTTGAAACCCCTCTTTTTGAGAAGTATAATTTGAAGAGAGACCCTAACAACCATGTGGCAGCCATTACAACTATGTGTAGTGATTTCTTCTTAATAGATGCAATATCAGTTAAATTCTTTCCTAGGCCACTCAAAGACTCAACCTTGGATTGGTTTTTCTCATTTCCTCCTAATTCAATCACTTCTTTTGCACAATTAATCAATAAATTTCTTCAACACTTTCAAGCAAACATTGGACCTCAAGTCTCTTTTATCGATTTACTCCATTGCAAAAAAGGAATAAAGGAAAAAGTAACCGATTTCATGGGGCATTATCAAGCACTCTTTTTATAAATTCAGTATTCTATTCTAGATGTTGATGTACAAAGAATCTTCATTGGAAATTTACAACTTCACATCCATTACAAAATATTGTTGATGTGTTATGACTCTTTAACTATAGACACCCAAAATTGACTCATTATCATTAGCATTAAAACATCGCATTATCCATCATCTGCATTTGTCTAACACACTTGAGCAATATCCCTAACACATCTATTTCTTCTATTAATTAAATAAATTTATATTTATTTAATTAATTCATTAGCTATTTCTTCTATTTCCTCTAAGCTATAATTAAACAATCTTTAATTATTTAATTATCTTCATTCTTCTATTTTTAATTAAATAAATCTTATTTATTTAATTAAAAATTCCTTTCATAAACCCACTTTCCAATTAATTAAATAAATTTAATTTATTTAATTAATTTCGCTTATCATTTATCTCATGAGCCAACATGTGTGTCTCTTTCATTTAAAAAAGATAAGTGGTACTACATACTTTATTTAATATCTTTCACACGTAAGTACTTTTTATGTACACAATCACACATAAGCCTTATCTTCCCTCCACTTGTCATCTTCACATTCACCTATGTCTATCATTTAGTCTTAGCCATTCACATAGCCACCGAATCTCCACCGTTGATTGATTTTGGTTGAGTTCTATATAAACACCGTCTCATTCCATACTATAGAGAATCCACCATTCATATATACATTATCATCCTGAGCATATTGAGCATTTGAGTATTCATAGCATCCATTGAGCTTATCATCATTATCATCCATCAATCATGGCAGCTTTTATCTTCATAATTGTTGATTGTTAAAGAAGCAATCCACATCATAAACAAGGAATCACATAATCTAGGTGATATTGTGCTTGAATTGCATGCTTTTGATTTCATTTGGATTAGATTCTTTGATGATGGTAGGGTTAGGTTTTCATGGCTATGCTTGATCTTATTAACCTAATTTTTTACCTATCACATTCTGGCACACCCAGTAGGACTCACATCCTTGATTAACTTTGCTATTTGAAGTTGTTTTTGTGAAGATCAAATTTTCTGAGTGCTTATGGCAAGTTCCAGTCACTTTTAAGTGAAAACCAGTCACTGTCTGAATATACACATCGCTTCTGAGCTGAAACCTACTACTTTTAGCATTTCTGGATCGCTTATGAGCAAATAGTAGTCACTTCATGTATGTTTTGCATCGCTTATATGCTAACAGTGGTCGTTTATGCCTTTATTTGAATTACTTTTAATCTAACAATGATCGCCTTTAGCTAATTAATTCACTTATTTCAAAACTAGGGTTTTTGTTGCATTCTATTTTTCTTGCAGATCTGAGTCGCTTATGATCCGTAACCAGTCACTTCTTACTTTTTTGCATCTCTTGTGAGCTTTATCAATCCGTATCTGGTGTCATAGGCACTGCTTATGATCTGTAACATTTCGCCTATGGCAGAATATAGTTCACTTTTGATCAATAGTTGATCACCTCTGGTAAACTGTGTCATTTTCAGTCTCTATCATTTGCAGTTTGGTTTTCTTGGCTACTAATTGGGTATTTGTGCAGCATCTTATCAATTGTCCAAGACAAGGAGGTTATCAAACTACTAACATATCTGTTGTAGCTTCGATCGGTCCAAGACTTGTGATTTTTCACTAAATTAGAAACATTTGGGCTTGGTGTTTAAAACAAATCATTGCTTGCTTCGTGCTTGATTTATCTTTTTTGATTGCTTGCATGTGCTTGATTGTAACCCAAATTTAATAACAAAAGTATCCTCTCCCCTTGCT
Organism: Cunninghamia lanceolata; assembly: GCA_027924645.1. Lineage (NCBI taxonomy): Eukaryota > Viridiplantae > Streptophyta > Pinopsida > Cupressales > Cupressaceae > Cunninghamia > Cunninghamia lanceolata. Next base: position 6,531,022 of record BSBN01000205.1, read on the forward strand.
TATCAAATGCACCTTGGGTGTATGAGAACTTTTTATTATCTTTAGAGGGCCTACCTTCCCAGTGTGAGAAGGGATATGACCCAAGCGGTAACGAGCTAAAGCCAAGTCCTTCCAAACCGCTATATAAGAAAAATGTTTATGTCGAAAGCCACAAACAATAGGTGTTGTTGTGTTATACCAACAACCAACCTCCTCCAAAACCCTCCAAGGTGTAACCCTTGAAGGCTAGGAGACTCCATAACAAAGAGTAGCGTTGTCGTACGTATAGCCACCCGAACGGATGCCCTTATTAAAAACTTTGTGTAGTAGCCAAAAACCTTCTATTTATTGATGCAAAAGGTGGAACCTTTGAAGCTTCCCTGATTCACGTGGTTCTTAGAAGAGATGGCAGGGACAATCCTAAGGTTTGGTGGGGGGACAAGCCTTGGGAAATCCACATCTTGGTATGCTTGAGAAGTGTGTGCCATGGAGAGAAGTCGGTACTACCAAGATCCTGAAACTACCACTTTGAATAAGCATAGCCAAGGGACTCAACAAATATAGTCCTTTCCTAGCCTAGGTTGTACAAGTTTGTGATTGTTGTGAGTGTGAGTGACTACAATTACTATTTTCTTGTCAAAAACATAAAACACAAATTAGACATATTTCCTGATAGACACAGTCACTTTTGAGCTTAAACTGCGCACATATAGACAACTGGATCACCTTTAAACAACAGTCAGTCACTTTTTGTCTAAATTGAATTGCCTTTAAGCAATAGTCAACCACTTTTTTCCTAAATCAGATCACTTTTAAACAACAGTCAGTCGCCTCTGGTCTAAACTGCATCACCTCTGATCAACAGTAAATCACTTTTGAGTCAATACTAGTCTCCTGTGGAAAATTGGCTCACCTCTAGTTAACACTGTCACCTACTATCTGAACCAAAACTAGATCACATTTAAGCTATTACCAGTCACTTTTGGCCTTTTCTGAACCACATATGAGCTATTACTTGTCACATGTGGTCAAATACCAGCAAATCTTACCGACTCAGTCGAATCAGCCACAAGTCTAGCTTGTTCAGCCTCAGCATTAGCTTTGAGACCTATCTCTGATCATTAGTAGATACCTGGACTTTGTCTCCTACTTTGAGCCTACCAACCAATTGAATTTAATGAGATTTTCATCTTCTTGAGATCCCAAACTAGCAAACCAAATATCAAATCAATCAATCCAATCAATCAGCAAAACATCATCTCCTGACTTTAGCTTCAACAACATCAGCAACATAGCAACCTTAGTAAACAACTTTTCCCTTGAGTGTGTGAGTTATTCTCCAGGAAAGTCAAACCAACAACAAAGCAACTAAGCAACCCAACAACAAAGAAAATAGCCAACCAAGCAACTCCACAACAAAGAAAACAGCCAACCAAGCAAATCAACAACAAAGCAACCAGCCAACCAACAACCAGCAACCGAACAATCAACAAACTATCATCTTTTTGGGTCTCAAAACCTTAACAAGCTAAAGTTTAGTTTTCAACATCATTCATCATGCCTCAAACTAGGAGTCAATATAGAGCTAAAATGGAAGCCAAATTACGAGTTGAAATGGAAGCCAAATCAAGCTGAGATGGAAGCTAAGATGCAACAATCTAGATCAACACCTCTTAGAGACGCGACTCAATTTATGACCGGTATGCCTCCTCATATGTTTATGCCTCATGGGTATACCATTGGAGAATCATCTTCATAAGTGCAACCTCAAACATTTTCAGAGTCTTATGAGGAACAATCCCAAGAAGACTTATCAAAATTTTAGGATACACATGTATGGGATCAAGTTGAGAGACTTGTCTTATCTGAGCCTAATCATTTCTTCTTGCAACTTGCTCACATGGGTACTAAATTACCAAGAGATTTTGACATATCCACTATTAGAGAGTATGATCCAAACACTCCCATTGTTGTTGCAAAGGAACCATCCACTATAGTCACACCATCCCCTATCATATAACAAACTCCATCTTCCAACACATCTCTTTCACTTCCTATTGTTACTTCATTTGATCCACCATGCTTGGAGTACACTCTAGAACCTTTGATAACACCAACCAATGTGCTCCCTTTCATTTCACAAAATTTGAACATTCCCCCTTTCTAGGTTCCTTAACATACTCCTTCTCCTACCATGACCATTTCCATGCCTCAAGTAACACAAGTTGTCCATGTGTCCGAAGTGCAAATGCCCCAAACATCACAAGCTATCCCCATATCCCATAGTGTGCAAGCTTCCCAAACTATCCAAACAACACCAATGGTCCAAGCTTCACAATAATTGTAACCTGCTATATCCCATGTGAATACTACATCTCATATACCTACTGTTAATATGCTTTCCACTATCTCCACTAATCCGTCCAATATATCATACAATCCCAATGTTAGTCTTATTGACATGAGTAACCCTCCTATTGTTTCTCAAACCAATCCTAGCACTGCAGTCACTTATGTTGAGCAACTTACATCCATTCCATCATCTTCTTACCATCCTTCACAAACCATCAATCCATCTTATGCTACCCAAGGTTTGCCTAATGTCACCCAACACATGACACATATCAATCCTCATGTTGTCCAAAATACAAATCCAAGTGTCCATCCTTCTTTCGCATCCACCAATCCTTCCATCACTTATCATGTCACAAAGCCAAATCCAAATTCACAACCATTAACTAGTGTCAATCCATCTTCCACTTCTCATGTGATGCAAAATCTTGGTGCCAATTCATCACAATATACCCAACCACCGCTTGTGTCTCAAGGACAGCACTCCTCAACCACATATGTGTCACATACCAATCCTTTGACATACATTGTGAGTACGCAACCTCAACAAACAGTCATGACTTCATATATCCCACAACAACAAACTCAATATACATCATACCATGTTTCACCCCCTTTGCAACAACAATTATCTCCAGCAGATGTTCAACAAATGATCAACCAAGTGGTAGGACAAAGCAAGAAGACATTTTCCTTAGAAAACATATGCACTTATCCATTTGACAAGTCACTTCATATGACACCTTTTCCACCACACTTTGAAATTCCACAATTTGATAAGTACAAAGGAAAAGGAAATCTGGAAGACCATCTTAGAGCATTTTTTGTGGCATGTCTCGATGTTGCTCATGACGATACATATCTTTCGAGACTATTTCCTCAAAGCTTAGTAGGACAAGCTCTTGAATGGTTCTCTTATTTACCTCTGGGAATTAAGTCTTTTGAGGAATTAGCAAATAAGTTTCGATCACACTTTGCTTTAAGCATTGAACATGAAGTAAACATGAATGACCTTGTCAACAATAAACAGTGCAATGGTGAAGCCTTTTCTTCATTTACTCAATGATGGCATAATATGGCTAGCAAATTATCATTGGAAATACCTGAGAAGCAACAGCTCGATATCTTTGTTCAAAATCTTCATCCTGAGCTGTCATTCTAATTACAATTGCAAAGTGCTAGCACCTTTTATGAACTTGTTTCCAAAGGAACCATCATTGAATGAGCTTTAATTGCTAAAGGTACTATCAAGATCTTTCATGATAACAAAGACTATCCTCAAAACTCCAATGATAAATCTCACTTTTGGAACAAAAATAAGAATGTTGTTAACGATGATGTTGTGGACACAAAGAACATACAAACTATAAAATCTCCCATCAACATTCAAGATGCTTCTACAACAACACAACCTTTTCAACAAACATGACAATGACAAACTTCAAATCCTCACCAACAATTTACACCATTAGCAGAACCTATGGAAGTTGTCTTTCTAAAGCTTCTCCAAGTGGGTAATATTATGTTACCGAATGCACCACCCAAAGGTGAACTGCTCTTCAAAGCTCCTTGGTACAAAGAAAATGAGTATTGTGATTACCATAGAGTTAAAGGACACAAAACAAATAGTTATATGCACTTAAAGCATGTTATCCAAGATTGCATCAATCAAGGTTTAATGAAAATTACACCTTCAACAGCTCAACCTACACAACAATCAACATCGAACTATGATCTAGATGCTTTCAAGAATCCACTTCCATCTCATGACAAATCAAGTAACCCTCATGCTGGGAATACCATTCAGTACAACTATGAATCATCTACTATTGGCCACATTGACTATGCTCACATTTCTACCATTACTATCCAAGGCAAAGCACCTAATTGTGTTGTAACCACTCAGAGAGGTCGAGTCACCATTCAAGGAGCACCTGTCCATCCTCCTCGACTGTTCTCTAACTATAATATCCTAGATCATCTTGGCAAAACTCCCGTGCACATATCCATTCTGGAGTTGCTTTGCATATCCCCTACTCACAAAGCTATCCTTGACAAAGCCTTACAAGAATCTTTAGTGCCTAACGATATTGATATCACACAATTCCAATCTATGGTCACTAGCATTGCAGGACCTTTTCATTTAACCTTTTCTAACAAAGATCTTTAGCCCTCCATTCACCCTTCACACAATGAAGCCCTCCACATTGAAGTGTTTGTTAAACAACACCATATCAAATGAATCTTGGTAGATGGTGGAGCTAGTCTTAATATATGTTCCTTGAAATTAATAAAACAATTGGGATATTCTAAGAAAGATGTTGACACCTCCAAGGTCATTACTATCAGAGCATATGATGATGCTGAGAGAGATACTACAGGGATTATTTACTTGCCTATCCAAGTTGGGCCAGTAACTACTAAAACTCATTGTCAAGTTCTTGATATTGACCTTCCTTATAACATCATACTCGATCGTCCATGGATACATGCCCTCAAGGCAGTTCCTTCTACATACCATCAATGTCTTAAATTTCCACACAACGATGTTGAGATTACTATCCATGTTGATCCCAATCCATTTGAATTTTATTGTGCCTTTCAAGCTAAATACCAAAGTTTGAACTACATTCCTATCAACACCGAGGCATATCCATCTTCATCCTATATAGACCCATCCGACCTACTCAAGCCATCATCTAGCAAAGCCACTTCCAACCTCCATATCAAGTACACTGAAAGTGGTCCAGGTGAGTACACATTGCAAGAATATTTATCCACATCCATTTGTAATACAAAAGTTGGATCTTCCTTGGTAAGAGAGACTTCTAACTCCGATACCATTGACGACTCCTTTCATCTCACTGACCTTTTACTGGGATCCTCCATCTTCATGCTTTCCGCTACCCCTTCATCTTCATCTAATGATGAACTCAAGTCTAGTTCTCCAAGCACTCCTAGTCCTAGTGTCAAATGCTGGCCTCCCCAAGCTAAAGATGTTGGTAATCCCTCCATCCATTCTAAGTCAACCATTTCCTGTCAAAAACCCCATCCTAAAACCCCACAAGCATGTGACCGTAAATCTTCCGCCATCTAATTTACCGCCACTTCTTCCAACTCCTAAACTCCCGCCATCAATTTTACTTCCATATCCTCCACTTCCCACATCCTATAACTTGTAAAAGCATGTGACCATCCACCTTCCACTATCCAATTTACCCCCAATCCTTCCAACTCCTAGTATCCCTCCATTTTCCTTGCTACCATTGTTACCAACACCTAATTCTCCCTTTATCCATCAGCACCATTACATTCCTAATCATGACCAAAAAATGCACATACTGTCTAAGCATAAAGCTTCCACTCATTCCACCAACCCCACTTCTATCAAATCCATGGGATTCAAAACTAAAAATTTGGATGCCTCTACCTCTAAAGCTAAAAATCCTACCAAGAATCCTAAAGATTCTCATGCCTTAGGGCATCAAAGAAAAGAATCACAACCTAGCGTATCTAACAAGCTAGCTAAGCCCATAACTCCATAAGAAGAGTCTACAACCAAAACGGTATGGGTCCCTAAACAAACAAGCAAGCAAGCTTAATGAGCATCTTCATCCACCTCTCAAGAATTCCAACCACCTATATCCATCCAAGAGCCTATTTCCATCCAAAACTTCCATTCCCTTTGACAATCCCACAAGCAAAGCAAAAATCATAAAAATACTAAGTATCTGTGGCTTCCTAAATCACTCCATCACCCATCCCCTAAGCATGTATCTCTTTCACTTTCTACACCGCCATCCCATCAAAAGCTTCAATGTTTCACATGATGTGTGCAACCGTTGGTCATGATTCCCTTCCATTCCAAAACATTCCCACATACCTCCATCTCCCCAACCTTCATCCATTACCCTACATATCTTCCCCATCACCTTCCTATGGTCCATGCTTTTGCATAAGTCTTACATAAATCCACACCATAAGCTACTAGCCTACCCTACCATAATTCCACATCATAATCCACTATCCCCCATCCTTACACAAACCTTTTATAATAATCCACTATCTTCCCCATCTACTGTCCTTCCATCCATAATCCATATCATAATTCACTATCCACCTAATCCATCTCCTTTTCAAGCAATTATTTACCAACATCTTGAGCATAATAACATTTGACATGGCCCATACAACATCCATTGAACTAGACACTTGAGTCCATCATATCCATTACCTTGGTGAAAACTTAGCAAACAAGCACTATGTGTAATTGCTATCTAAAAAAAAAAGAAATCCATCCAATAGTGAAAACCACTTTGTGGCACTTTGGATACCAAAAAAAAAAGTATAAGATAAATAATCCGTCCTCTGGTGAAAACCTAGTAAACAGGCACCTTGGATAAGTACCATAGTGAAAACCTAGCAAACAGGTGCTATGTGTAGTAACCAGCCTCCATTATCTGCTTGGTTTTTTTTATCACCACTCTTCTTAGCATACTTCGTCATCTTATCGCAAATAATCCATATCATAATCCACATGTCATCACAATAAATAGATTTTCCATCTTTGCCTCTGTCAATGCTAGCTATCCTACTTGAGACATTATTGCGATAACTATACCTTTTGGCACCTTAGCATCTTGACCGCACGCACTCTCCATTGTCGCTCCTTCATATTAAACCTCATTCTGCACTGGGGGCACTTGTTGAGCCTTATTTGGAAGTGGATACCACTATCTCTAGCACATAACACATCAAACACTTTAGCTCACAACACAACAAACTTTCAACTTTAACCATAGTGTTCATCCCATGACAAACATGGCAAACCCTTGTAACCAGGATCCATATCTTTGCAATCAATTCAAGCTCAACTGACATCCAAAAATAGAAAAAAACATCACCAACACAAAAATTCAAGCAATAAGTTGATTCTTTTTCAACATCACTCACCAGCGTAATAGCTGTATCTTTAAAGCCTTGATCCCATGGATACAGGGTATGTAGGCAATCTGAGATGCGAAGGAAGCACTCCGATTCAGGCTAAGACGATAGCCCCTTCTTTTCATTATCCATATTTCATCTTTCTTCTAATCATCCTTCAATCTTTCATCTCACATTATACTATTTTTCATCGCATACATCGTCAATAAAACCCAGAACTACATATTCATCATGTCTCATCTTCATCATAAATGTGCTTTGATCCCATGGATACAGGGTATGTAGGCAGTCTGGAATATGAAGTTTGTTTCCAGTACTCAAGCAAAGATTATCCACCCCATCTTCTTCATCTTCTCTCATCTTCCATCTTCTTCTCTTTGATAAGCTCAAGTAGGAAGCAGACTATGTGTATATTGAAAGCTCTAGCACTTTAACCAATCAAGAATAATCCAGAAGCTATTTGTCCACATGCCTTACGCCAACATTTTCTATAGCAGTTTATCAACATCTTTAGTCTTCAACAAGATGCATCTTTCCTCTTAACAAGGCCCCAACTTAAATCCATCCCAGAGGACCCAAATCTGACAAGAGAACGTGATGATAGTATCTTTTGTTTTATCTTTTGTCCCTTTTCTATGCCTAATCAAGACTACCTTGATCTATCTATATTTTGGTATGTGGCGATGAAGTAAAGAATGGGGCATGGTCATATTGCTTTCATATGTTGTGTTTGCAGGATGATCTTATTCTCTTCCTAAGCGTATTGGTATCTTGTACATGTTGGGATTAGCATCTTACATATCAATATCTCTAGCATCTAAGAAGCTAAACAGTCTCTTATGCACTTGAGACTATTCTATGTCAAGACTAGCTCCATACATATAACCAGCAAGGTGTCACTATGCGTAGTGGAAATAAGCTCAAACCATTGCTTGTAGCATCAAAGTCCATCTTGAAACACTAGCTGTTATTCATATCTTGTGCATGTTGGCTCAACATCTTGACCTCATGTGTTCAGACAAGATTGTAGCATGCTAGTTTTGCATTGGATATCTCGACACCTTGGTCTTCTATACCCTAGTGCATGACATCCACATGCTATATCAAACATAAGGATTGCATTTCTTTTCATTTTGAGCAATTACTTAAAAAGCTACCCATTGTACCATCTATTCATCCTATTATTCATCTATATAGTCCTCAACCAAGATCAATCATTTCCATCATCCTTCTTCCACATCTCTTATCCTGCAAAACAAGTGTGTTAGACAAACATAAGTCCATCACATATCATCTCATTACCATCTATCTATATGGATAAGTCCATATCACATCATTACCATTTACATATTTGCATTATCCTACATTTCCATTCATCTCATTTGCATAAACATCCATACGTAATCCATGAAATACAAATATAACATGCATAACCATCCTAACACTAACAGTGCATCCATTGCAACATCATGTAGATAAGGAATATGCCATCATATATATATATATATATATATATATATATATATATATATATATATATATATATATATATATATATACATGTGTCAATATACAAGTGTCTACATATACAAGTTGAGCCATAAAGAATGTATGTACAAGTGGCTCTAGGCCTCATCATGATACAACATAATCTACATAAACAAGGTAGCCCTAGTGACTACTAGCAGCTCCCTCACCCTGACCACCACCACTGGGTCCTACACCTATCCTCCTATCTCTCGATGGCCCCATCATTGAGGCTATAGATCATGATCCACCTATCCTTCATGAACCTAAATCAAGGCTACCTTTGCTCTGCTAGCACAGCCCCATAGTATAAACCCATTTAATACTCTGCCACACCCTGTACTCTTTGCATCTCTACCTGTACCTGTGTCAACTGTTTGGCTAAATACATTGTAGCCCCTATTGCAAGTATGGGCCTAACCAGTGTTGTCATTGATGTCAACATACTCCTGTTGCGTTAATGATAAGGATTGTATGAGCTGTGTGCTAAAGATATTGAGAAAATTAGTCTTAATCAAGAACAGAGAAGAACAGCGAAGACAGTAAGGTAAAAGTCCAAGATAGGACGAGGATCAGAGGATGTGGTTTAAAGGGTTTGTAGATATGTGTCTTAAGGTGGTCTAGTAGAGATTTCAGAGGTCTGCATGAAGATCTGAAGAAGTTGTGGCTGTTCAATTAAAACTGGTTCCGACAGGTGTTCAGTGGTGATAGTGTGAGACAGATAGGTCCGGTGAGATCCGGAAATGCATTATAATGTTCTACGGATTTGAGGGAGTGCTGAGGAAGTCTTTGGGGAGTGTCAACTAGATTGGTTCATGGTTTGAAGGTCTGCAAGCATCTATTCCTTAGTGACAATGATGACAGACTGTGTTCTTGAGGTTCCAGATGAAGGAGAGAAGGATTTAAGTAAGTAGATGAAGTATGGATGTTCTTGGTGATTCAGGCAAGCTTGTGGTGGTTCTCTGATCATGTCCTGTTTATGTTGGTGGTCCGCATTGAAGTTGGATTTCTCTTTTGAAGAACAACTTCTAGATGATGGCCGACCAGATGAGTTATACATCTTGCGGATGTTATTGTGGATGTTTGCCGACTTAGATGGTCATTCCTAAGTTGATGTCTTGTATAAATAAGGGATTATGAAGTCATTTGAAAGGTGTCCTTATCAAGATGAGGGTGTGGTATTGAAGAGGAGAGAGAAAGGAAGAGCAATAGTATTGAGCTTAATGGAACTAATTCAAGCATGGTGAAGATGCTAGTTTCCAGTTCAAGTAGGTGATACTTATTTCTTTGTAGACAGTATGTCTCTTATAGGCAGTGAGCCTCTTGTGAGCAGTGTGCTCGGGCAGTGAGCCCTAATTGGCATGTGCCATTTTGTTCTTTCTATTCTTCTAACAGAGAATACATTCTTGGGTTAATCACCCTGTAGTTTTTCCCTTAACTGAGTTTTCAATGTCAAAATCTTGGTGTCTCATGCGTTGATGTGTTTCTGCTCTTGATTTGTTGCATTATGTTTCCATGATTGATTTATTGTTAAGCTGCTGAATTGCAAAATGGAATTAAGTGTTTAAATAGAAAGAAAGTTTTGCACAACTAATTCACCCCACCTCCTCTTAGTTGTGTTCCCTAAGTCTAACAATTGGTATCAGAGCCAAGTTCCTCTAAAAGGAGCTTAACCACTTGAGGAGATCCAGGATGTCATCCTACAAGAAGGATAGTCTAAAGTTTGATGGAACCAATTTTAGTCTATGGAAAGGTCGGATGAAATGTCACTTGCAATGTATGGGAAAGGTGTACTGGACCATGGCTACAACATAGTATACACCTCCACAAGGTGGTCTGAAAGCTCCAAATGAAATCACAAATGTTGAAAACAATCTGCGGACTATAGAAGCTCTTCTAAGCGCATTATCTGATTCAGAGCTTTCAAATGTTATTGACATACCAACTGCTTATGAGATTTGGAAAAAAATGGAACTTTTGCATGAAGGAGACCAGTATGTTAAATGTGCAAGGTTACAGAGTCTAAAAGGGAAATTTGAAAAATTAAAGATGAGAGATGAGGAAAATATTACTACCTTTATGCCAAGAGTAAATGAGCTTGTTTATGGAATTAGAAATGTAGGTGGAGTCTCGGATGAAAATGAGATTGTTGGCAAAATTCTCAGATCCCTTCCTGCTTCTTACAAAATCAAGGTTGCTGCCATTGATGAATTTAGAGCCCATACAACTATCACAAGAGATCAATTGGCTACATTTGAAATGATTGAGTTTAGAGATGATCCCCCCAAGACTGAATCTGCATTCAAAGCCAGTGGCTCTGTAAAAGGTAAACAAAGGTTTGATCTGGGAGAGAACTCTTCAAGGAAACTATCATGGTATGAAAAAGCAAGAAAAGACCTAGAAGAAGAAGTAGAAACTACTCAACTTGAAGCCCTTATTGCAAAGTGACTGCCAAGAGGATCTGATAAGTATGAAGGGAAATTGCCTTTTAAGTATTTTAACTGCAATAAGATTGGTCATTTTGCCTCAAGATGTCTGGAAAGATTTTCAAGGCCAAATCCTAACAGATCAAGGTTCCAAAAGAATTGTTACTATGTTCATGAAGAAGATGACAATGGAGTAACAGATGATGAATCAAAGACAAGAAACAAATCTGGAAATGAATGGGTGTTTATTGCCATCAAGGAAGAAGAACCAATATCCTCTGAATCTGTCAATCATAAAGTTGTAGAAAGAGCTCTGGCTACCCAAGTTGAAGAAAAGGATGATTGGGTCATTGACAGTGGATGCTCTCACCATATGATAGGTGACAAAAATAAGTTTGTAGATTTGGAAAGGTATGAAGGAGGAGTAGTAAAGTTTGGTGATAATTTTGCTGGTAGAATTAGAGGTAGAGGAACTATTTCTTTTGATGGAAGAAATAAAACTAGTAATGTATTGTATGTTGAAGGATTGAAGCACAATCTTCTTAGTGTTGGACAGTTGGTCGACAAAGGCTATGATCTCCAGTTCAAAGATGGAAAATGCAAGATCTTTGAAAGCACTGGAACAGAGATTGCATCTGATACCCAAACTAAAGGTAACATCTTCCACTTGGTTGGTACTGGTAAAAGTTGTCTATTTGTTCAAGTTGATCAGAGTTGGTTATGGCATAAGAGAATGTGTCATGTGAATTTTGATAATATCATCAAGATAAGCAATACTCAGGTTGTAAGAGATCTTCCAAAATTGGTGAAACCTACTAATAGCTTGTGCAAAGAATGTCAGTTGGGTAAGCTGAGTAGGGTCACATTCAATAGTAAGGAACTATCTTCTACCAGATTATTGGACTTAATTCATACTGATTTTTGTGGTCCGGCAAGAATCAGGAGTATGCAAGGTGATAGATACTTCATGTTACTAATTGATGACTATTCTCAGATGATGTGGGTAACTTTTCTAAAAGAGAAATCAGAAGCTTTTGAGAAATTCAAAATATTCAAGGCTGTGGTAGAGAATGAAACTAGATTAAAATTAAAATGTCTGAGGTCTGATAGAGGTGGAGAATTCACATCCGGTGAATTCTTAGAGTTCTCTAAGAAACATGGAATAAAGAGACAGTTGTCTGCTCCTAGGACTCCAAAGTAAAATGGAGTGGTGGAGAGAAAGAACCAGACCATCTAGGAAGCTTCTAGGACCATGATAATGGAAGCAAATGTTCCTCACATCTATTGGAGAGAAGTTGTCAGCACTGCAGTCTATACTCTCAATCGAGTTCAAATCAGAAGCAATACTGGTAAGACTCCTTATGAACTTTGGTTTGGCATCACCCCTACTGTGAGATATTTTAGAGTTTTTGGTAGCAAATGTTACATTAAAAGAGATGAAGATCTAGGAAAGTTTGATGCTAGAAGTGATGAAGGAATATTCTTGGGTTACTCTACTCAAAGCAAACCATACCGGTGTTATAACAAAAGACTGAGAAAGATGATAGGAAGTACAAATGTGAAGGTTGATGAAGGAATTGAGAAGCCTTCAAGGTTTTATGAATATGATGAAGGTGATCACAATGGTGTTCTGACTCAAGGAACTCAAGCCTCATCTATTAGTCAGATTCAAACTAATCTGGTAAACCAAGAAGAAGATATGAGTTTCAATGAGCTTGATCAAGAATCAGAAGTGCAAGAAATTTCCAAAGCTCCCAGGTATGTAAGACTAAACCACTCTGAAGATCAGATCATAGGTGATAAAAGCAAAGGAGTACAAACAAGAAGGAGAATTGCTCAAGATTCAGAAGAGTATTGCCTGATTTCAAAGATTGAACCTAAGACAGTGAATGAAGCTTGTAATGATGAAAACTGGACTAAATCAAATAGAGAAAAATCATACTTGGGATCTTGTTCCCAGACCTAGAAACAAGAATGTGATTGGAACAAAATGGGTCTTTCAGAACAAACTGAATGAAGTTGGTGAAGTAATCAGAAATAAAGCTAGATTGGTCTGCAAGGGTTACTCTCAAATAGAAGGAATTGATTTTGAAGAAACCTTTGCTCCGGTGGCAAGAATTGAAGCAATCAGATTATTTCTTGCATTTGTTGCATTCAAATATTTCAAAGTGTATCAGATGGATGTCAAGTCTGCCTTTCTGAATGGTGACTTGGAAGAAGAAGTGTACATTGAGCAACCAGATGGATTTCAATTATTTGATCATGGTGATATGGTCTGCAAGTTGAAGAAGGCACTGTATGGACTGAACCAAGCCCCAAGAGCCTGGTATGAAAGATTGGATAAGCATCTTTTAAAGATTGGTTTCAACAAAGGTACTGCTGATAGTCATTTGTATTTCAAAATTGATCATGAAAACATCTTGATTGTTGAAATGTTTGTTGATGATATCATTTTTTAAGGAAGAGATAGTATGTGTAAAACTTTTACAAATCAAATGAAAAGTGAGTTTGAGATGTCCATGTTTGGTGAAATGAATTTCTTCTTGGGTCTACAAATCACTTAAATAAAGAAAGGAATCTTCATTTCTCAGACCAAATATGTGAAAGAATTGTTGAAGAAATTTGGGATGGAAGACTCAAAACCAATGAATACTCCCATGGCAATTGGATGTAAATTGAGCAAAGATGATGATTCTCCTCAGGCTAATTAGACAAAGTATAAGTCAATGATTGGAGGACTATTGTATCTCACTCAAACTAGACCAGACATTATGCAGACTATTGGTCTTGTTGCTAGATTCTAGGCTGATCCTAGAGAATCTCATGTCAAGGCAATCAAGAGGATTTTTAGATATCTAAAAGGGATAGTTGAGTATGGTTTGTGGTATCCTAAAGATCATGATTTCTCTCTTCATGCATCTACAGATGCAGATTGGGCAGAAGATGTGGATGACCGGAAGAGTACCAGTGGTGGAGCATTCTTTTTGGGGAAGAGATTGGTTTCTTGGCTAAGCAAGAAACAAGAGGCAATATCTCTGTCTGCAACTGAAGTAAAATATATTGCAGCAGTAGGTAGTTGCACTCAAGTTTTGTGGATGAAGCAGATGGTAAGAGATATCAAAGTAGAGTATGACGAACCTATCACAATCTTCTGTGATAATTCAAGTGCAATAAATATATCTAAGAATCTGGTGTTGCATTCAAAGACTAAGCATATATCCATCAAGTTTCACTTTTTGAGAGAGCAAGTGAACAAGAATGAAGTCTGTAGACACCTAAAATTGGCTCAGGTTGAATTAAGTAAATATTCTAATATTTATCTTAATTCATATTTTCTTCTGTCAATTAAATAAATATTATAAGTTTATTTGATTGGTTCATTATCCTACAATTAAATAAAATCATTTTATTTAATTAAAATCCATAAATTCTTCTAATGTCTCAAATCCTAAATCCACCTCATCAATCCACATCATCCCTTCCTCCTCACCATGTTGCACATATAATTAAATATTCTTAATATTTAATTAGCTAATATCCTCCAAAATCTAAAATTGAATATTTAATTCAATGTTCCCCACTAGGCTTCACCAATTGAATATTTAATTCAATGTTCCCCACTAGCCTTCACTAATTGAATATTTAATTCAATTGTTCCCCACTATTCTCCACTCATTGAATCGTTAATTCAATTGTTCCCCACTATTCTCCACTCATTGAATCTTTAATTCAATTGTTCCCCACTATTCTCCACTCATTGAATCTTTAATTCAATTGTTCCCCACTATTCTCCACTCATTGAATTCTTAATTCAATTGTCATAACTCACTATCCTCCACCATGAATTCTTAATTCAATTGTCATAACTCACTATCCTCCACCATGAATTCTTAATTCAATTGTCATAACCCACTCTTCTCAAAAAAAGAATTTTTAATTCATCCATTATGATTTAAAGATTCACAAATAATGAGAGCAATTGATATCATCTTTTGATCCTCACCCTCCATTCCCTTTTCAGAAAATCTATAAATAAAACTCTTCTCTAAGTAATTAAAAAGGACTTCATCTTGCACAATAACTATACCCAAATTTCTCTTCTTCTTTCTATTTCTATTATCCTTCATTAGTGTGTTGAAGCTCACATTCAATACAAATAGGTATCAAAGCCATTCTTCCTTTGTTATCTTCAACAATCAAGCAAGCAAGGAAAGCTTTCGAGGGCTTCACAATCAAGATCAAAGAAAGATAGGCCAACAATGGAAGCCGCAGGGTAATAGGTGTTGTAAGTTTGTAATTTCTTTATTCAAGCTTGTTATTTACATATTTCATTGATGTTTGGGTTATATTATCATTATTGATCAATCTCTATTTTCCCATTTATAAGTTTATTTGATTGGTTCATTATCCTACAATTAAATAAAATTATTTTATTTAATTAAAATCTCTAAATTCTTCTAATGTCTCAAATCCTAAATCCACCTCACAAAATCCACTTCATAAATCCACCTCATCAATCCACCTCATCTCTCCACATCATCCCTTCCTCCTCACCATGTTGCACATATAATTAAATATTCTTAATATTTAATTAGCTAATATACTCCAAAATCTAAAATTGAATATTTAATTCAATGTTCCCCACTAGCCTTCACCAATTGAATATTTAATTCAATTGTTTCCCACTATTCTCCACTCATTGAATCTTTAATTCAATTGTTCCCCACTATTCTCCACTCATTGAATCTTTAATTCAATTGTTTCCCACTATTCTCCACTCATTGAATTCTTAATTCAATTGTTCCCCACTATTCTCCACTTATTGAATTCTTAATTCAATTGTCATAAATCACTATCCTCCACCATGAATTCTTAATTCAATTGTCATAACTCACTATCCTCCACCATGAATTCTTAATTCAATTGTCATAACTCACTATCCTTCACCATGAATTCTTAATTCAATTGTCATAACCCACTCTTCTCAAAAAAAGAATTTTTAATTCATCCATTATGAATTAAAGATTCACAAATAATGAGAGCCATTGATCTCATCTTTTAATCCTCACCCTCCATTCCCTTTTCAGAAAATCTATAAATAAAACTCTTCTCTAAGCAATTAAAAGGGACTTTATCTTGCACAATAACTATACCCAAATTTCTCTTCTTCTTTCTATTTCTAGTATCCTCCATTAGTGTGTTGAAGCTCACATTCAACACAAACAAGTATCAAAGCCATTCTTCCTTTGTCACTTCAACAAGCAAGCAAGCAAGGAAAGCTTCTGAGGGCTTCATAATCAAGATCAAAGAAAGATAGGCAAACAATGGAAGCTGCAGGGTAACAGGTGTTGTAAGTTTATAATTTCTTTATTCAAGCTTGTTATTTACATATTTCATTGATGTTTGGGTTATATTATCATTATTGATCAATCTCTATTTTCCCATTTACATTTTGGCACCCACCGTGATCTAATCCACTTTGTTTGTGAGGTTTTATCTTAGAAGTCTTGTTGCAAGATACAGGTGTTTTCTAGAGCACATTCGAGTATCAACTCTTGCAAACAACCTCCTACACACAAATCGAGCTCACCATTGAGTCCAGAAGGCCTCGGAGGTAAGAAATCACATATAATTTCTCTAATTTTGCTATTTGAAATTTTTTTACTTTCCAACGTATTTTTGTGCAAAAGTAAAAAAAACAAAGTTGAAAAAACAAAAAAATGACATCAGATTTTATTGTTATTTCATTTTAACCTTTTCACTTTAAAAAAATAAAAAATTATTAAAACAAAAAAATTTTTTTTAAAAAAGAACAATTTGGAAAACAAAAAAAACAAATTCCATTATATTGCATTTAGTTATTTTTATTTAACATTTTAGTTTCAGTACACAAAAAAATAAAAAATAAAAAATAAAAATAAAATAAAAATAAAAAAATCAAAATAAATCAAAATAAAAAATAAAAAATAAAAAATAAAAAAATTTACACTCGCAGGGGCGCCCAGGCACCCGCGGCCCTCCCAACCCCCCCACCCCTTTCCCCCTGCATACCCCCCAAACCCTCTTCCCCACGGCCCTCCCTACTACCCCCGACCCCCCTTCTCCCCCCTTCCCCATGCCTCCCACGGCCCCATCAGCTCCACCACCACCACCACCTCTGCCCAACTAACCCTCTACACACACAGCACATTTAACAATTTAAATAAAAATAAAGTAAATACATTTTTTTTCAACCAAAGCAAAAAAAACAACTTAAAAAAACTAAAAAATAAAAAAAATAAAAAAATAAAAATCATACAAACAAGGGGGTTATTTTTTTTCCTTTTTTCCCACTTAGCAAAATAGGTCTTTTTTTCAAATTTTCACAACTCTCACATACGACATCGAAATCGCACAAATTTGGACTTTTCAAAAGGCTGATGAGACAACCTTTGCAGCGGTGAAGACATTTTCAGGTGACGATACCTTTTACCAATATTTTTTTTGCAATCAAAATCAAACCTACTTGTACAGTGCATTTGGTCCATTTGTTTACTTGTTGCTAACTTGTGAGTTTTTGTGGAACTAACTGCCTTGTTGCAGCTTCTTATCACTCACACAGAGAAAATCAATTTTCTAACATGTTCATGCAGGACGAGTGTTGAAGAAATCTTGATTTATTGCACTAAGTCTTAGAAACATATTGCCTTCTTAAGGGATAATTGAACAATTCATTTCGACACTCTAAGTCTTAGGAACATACTGCTTTTCTTAAGGGACAATGGACATGTATGTGAAAACATCTGAATTTTCTAAGGGACAATGGACATGAATGCCAAACACTTCAATTTCATAAGGGACAATTGACAACTACAAACGTGTGTGTGCCTAGTTTAGTTGCACCTTATTTTTCTTATAACGGGACAATTGAACCTTTGTTTGACATGCTTGCTCTTACATTTCAGTACTTCCTGTAGAAGGGCCTGCTTTTGGATTGCGCTTCATCCAAAAGGGATGACCCTAAGCGGAGTTTTCCTTTGAACCACTATATAAGAGGGATAAGGTGAAAGCCAAGTCCTAATCGACGTTAGCCTTGCCTTGTGGTGCCAAACTGAAAAGAGGTGTACTAGCTCCTTATAGAAACAATTTTCACATTGAGCGAAGTATTTGATACTCTTAGTAGGATTGGTTAAAGCTTTTAGTAGCTTGTCACATTGCTTGTAAGGTGTTGGTCCCTCAAAGTTACTAAGAACCATTCTAGATAGAGACTACCCGACCTACCTCTGAACATTGCGATAATCATCAGTGCAAGGGGAATCGATTTAAGCCCTTAAGATACTCACCATTGGCTCCCTTGAGAAGAGATAGTATTCCCTTGGCCATAAAGCTCTTGTGAACTACTTGAGCTTTCCAAGGGGAGGGTGAGATATCCCTACCTATCGTCTCTCGCAAAGATACAAAATATCTAACACCCTTATGGAATGATATTTTTATCGACGGAGTATTAAGTTGTGAGCTGATCTACTGCAATGAAACCTTGTCTCTAGGGATAAAAAGTGCTTGATAGTTGTTTGCAAATTGTCTCATACCTGTGGAAACATTGGGCTTTTTTTTGTGAGCCTCGAACATACACTATTTGTTGTGTTAGTCTGTCTTTGCCGACCTTGTTTGCTGTGTTTTCTCTTGCCAAAAACAAACCACCAAACAAACCACCAAACAAAAAAAAATTAGTCTAAGCGGTGCAATCTATCTTCAAGAGAAAGATTTCACCAGTCTGAGGTACCCATTTCAATTTAGTCTCAGGATCAAAGATCAGGTTCCACCTTGCAATCAGTTTTCCATCCATTTCACACCAAAATCTCTCTCGCCAAATCATCCCATCCACCTTCCATATCATTATGAGTTAAAGTAAACCTAGTAGGTCACAGAACTTTACTAGTGGTTCGTTGCATGACTAGTCCCTGCACAGTAAGACAAGTATCGAGTACCCTTACTAGTGGCTACCATCTTGTATCCACTCCCTTACTTGACATCATTGAGCGAGAAGGTCTTGTATCCAAGCCATATCCTAGGTATCCCATTCTTAGCAGTCTCCGTCAGCATCTGGCCAAAATCTCTTGCCCCATTCCACCTCATCCCACATCACCTTGCATGGTTCTTACTCGATCTCAATACAAAAACCAAATTGAAATGGTCGGCTCATCCCACTACATCTTCACACCTCCCGATAGTGATGAGGAAATCTCTGACGAAGAATATCAGAACACCATCCAAAGTAGGAAATTCCAACACTTAGTAGATAAAGCACTCCGTGACAACCCCCAAAAATATTTTCATCACCTTGCTAGTCTTGGAACTAAACTCCTTGTGGATTTTGATATAAGCTCAATCTTGGAAAACATAGAGGATGATCATGAAAGGGGAAAGAAAACCCTAGACCCAAACACAAATGAAAAAGGAAAGAAAACCCTAGACTCAAATGCAGAGGATAGAGACAAGAAAACCATGGAAGACATGTGGAAACAGCTTGAGTGCCTCAAACAAGAAATGTTAGATCTCAAGACGGGTATGAACAAAAAAACTTACTCCTTGGAGGATATCGCACCATACCCCTTTGACAAAAGTCTAAACATGGCACCCTTTCCCTTCTGATTTGTAGTTCCTAAATTAGATAAGTACAAAGGGAAAGGGGACCCTAGAGATCATATTAGGGAATTCAACGCAGCATGGATAGAAGTAGCTCACAATGAGACCTACTTAATGAGACTTTTCCTTAGATCTTTGGGTAGTCAAGCTATGGAGTGGTTTTCATGCCTCCCACCGGGCATCAAATCTTTTGATGAGCTTGTCAACAAATTTATCACACATTTCTCTTACAATATCAAGCATGAGGTATCTATGCTAGATTTATGCAACACCAAACAAAAGAGTGGTGAATCATTTGCCACTTTCCTACAACGATGGAGACAACTAGAAAGTAAGTGCTCCTATGATATGCCTGAGAAACAACTAATGGAGATGTTTGTCCATAACCTCAATAACGATCTTAGCTATCAAATACTAATACAATGCCCTACAGCATTCTCCAAAGTCATTGAAATGGGATTGTTCATTGAAAAAGATATGATCACCAAGGGGCAAATCAAGTTATATAAGGACACACCTACCTCCAATTACTCAACGGATAAATCAAAGTTTTGGACCAAAAATAAGAATGTGGTCAATGATGGGGTAGTAGATGCCAAGGCAGTAGCTCCCGAGAAACAACCCATATTCACTTTTAAAGGAGAAACAAAAAATGGTACGCTCAATAAACCACCCTCTCGGGAGCCCAAACCTTGGTTCAGTTCAAATCCAAGGAGAAAATTCACACCATTGGGTGAGTCACAACAGTCCACACTGAGGAAGTTGTTGGCTAACAATGAAATCTCTCTACTGCCAACAAGTGATTATGAGTCTATAGTCAAACCTCCCTACTGGAAGGACACAGACTATTGGGAATATCATCGAGGCAGGGGGCATACAACCAACAACTGCATCCACCTCAAAAATTTCATACAAGATGTGCTAGATCAGAACCAGGGAGGAACCCAACAGCATACCTCCAGTGAAACTCATATTGCCTACAAGGATCCACTTCTAAATCACAACAGACCATACAACAACAATAACAACAACAGCAACAACCACAACAGCAACAACTACAATAGCAATAACAATAACGACAACAATTGCAATAGGCCAACTCAGAATAGCAGGACTAGTAATGCTAACTATGCAAGTGTGCCATTTGATTATACCATACACTGCATTTCTGAGCAAGTCCCCCAAGTCAATGTCATCTCGCCCAACCAACAATCAGGACCTAACATAATTGGTTGTAGTATAATTACCCACAGTGGTAAAGTCACACTCAATACCTCCCCTCCTAGGTCGTCCCCTTCTCCATCCAACTTTCATCAGTACAATGTCATCGACCAATTACAAAAAACCCCAACTCACATTTCTATCTTGGAGTTATTGCGTCTATCTCCTTCTCATAAGGAGATCCTTGAGAAAGCCTTAGTGGAAACCACTGTCCCCACTAACTTGGCCCAAGAGAAATTCCAGACGATGGTAGGTAATCTGACTTCCTCCAACACCATATCATTTACTGAGCAAGATGACCTCTCTGTATCTCAACCCCATAATACCCCTCTCCATATCATTGCCTTCATCCACAAACACTGCATCAAGAGGGTTCTCATTGATGGAGGTGCCGGTCTAAATATTTGCACATTAAAGCTGGTCCTTGCATTGGGGTTCTCCGAATAGGAAGTTGATGCAAGGAAAAAAATCACCATCAAAGCATATGACGAGGAAGAAAGAACCACAAAGGGAACAGTGGTCCTACCCATTCAAGTGGGACCAGTGATAAAAGATGTTGTCTATCAAGTCCTTGATCGGGAGCTCGCTTATAATATCTTACTAGGGAGACCATGGATTCACGCCATGAAGGATGTACCCTCTACCTATCACCAATGCATAAAATTCCTGCATAGTGGCAAACAAATCACAATTCAAGGCAACCCTGACCCCTATCAGCATTGCAACTCTTTCCTTGCAAAACCTGAATGCATCATCCTGAATAACAGAGCATGTATATCCCCTACCCCACAGCATGACCATACGCTGAAGCCTCCTCCTCAAGACCCAAAGAGCAGAAAGTTACCATAAAAGAAACTGGTGTGGGGGAGTACTCAATTGAGCACAGTCTCAATCTTGCCAAATTGCCTTTGTCTCCTAGATCTTTTGGATGACCTAAGCATTTTCCAAAGCCATCTGCTCTTCCTGTAGCTCTCGCAACTCCCTTTGTAAAATGGGGGACCTTATCTGATGAAACAGAGGAGAGAGACATCCTGCAATGGCTCTATACTGAAGAAGAAAACACACCCCAAGATCTGCCTAGACTCCCAATAAAACTCTATGGGCAAGGTGAGACTATTTTGCACAGAATGGGGTACGAAGGACAAGGCCCCATTGGCCTCAAAAAAGAAGGAATCATTGAACCTATACAACCTTCTTCATCCTCATCGGCTAGAAACACAAGTGGCCTAGGATACAAAGGCAAGGGTAAAGCCAAGGAAAATGCCTGTCTTGTAGAAATGATCCAAACACTCCAAGAAGACAGCGACACAGATTCCAATGAATATAAGTGGGATGAGCTAACAGAGCATTCCTATGATGACAAAGAGGTCGATACCATCCAAACTTTTAACCCCTACCATGAGGGACAAACGCTACCGAATAGACCACTAGAGTCTGATTTGCTCATCTTTGAGATTATGCCTTTCGAGGAAGGTTCAAATTCCATCGCAATAAACAACTTGGAGGAAGGTACAATCCTAAACACCACCCATTCCTATACTCCTAGCATATCCATTCACACCATCAATGAATCAAGCCTATCCCCCGATTCCATCCCCCTTGTACATCCTGAGCTTATTAACTGGGATCTGCGAGGAAATCCCCAATTAGACATGTTCCAAAACGATGATGCTTACATTGACTATATGAACCTTAGGGACCACCTACCCAAAGGAGATCATAAAGATGGTTTCTCTATTGAAGTTAATACCATGGCTTATTTCGGAGAGGGTGCCAAGCCTTCCAGTCACAAAAATATCAAAATAAAAATTGGATCTAATAGTGAAAACTATTTTGTGGCAGTGTCAAATCCCAAAATAGTAAAAAGAAAAGATGCATCTGAAGGTGAAAACCCAACTGTGGCACCTAATGATGGAAGGCTTGACACTCTCCCTGATGACATGCATAGGAGAAGTCTTAGATTGTTGTGGAACCTATAGAGCTAGTCAACATTGGTATAGAGAAACAGCCTAAGATCATTCATTTTGCTAAATCTCTTACTCCACCAGAAAAGACCAAGTTTGTACCGTTCTTCAAGGAAAAGAGGGGCAACTTCGCTTGGTCATATGTAGACATGCCAGGTCCAGACCCAAACTTGATTCTACACCATCTTCCATTAGACCCAAGAGTAAAACCAGTGAAACAAAAGCTTAGAAAGATGCATCCACACATAGCACTATTGGTCAAAGAAGCACTCAAGAAATTACTGGATGTAGGGTTCATCAGAGCTATAGACTACCCAGAGTGGATATCCAACATTGTGCCAGTGTCCAAACTAGATGGCCGAGTCTGACTATGTAATGATTTCAGAGACCTAAACAAAGCTTGCCACAAGGATGATTTTCTATTGCCAAATATAGATATCATAGTCGACTTGACAGCAGGGCATACCATGTTATCTCTCATGGACGGTTTCTCAGGGTATAATCAGATCAGGATAGCACCAGAAGACTAGCACAAGACAGCTTTCACTTATCCATGGGGCACTTTTTGTTGGAACGTCATGCCATTTGGGCTAAAAAATGCAAGGGCCACATATCAACGTGCTATGACGACTATATTCCATGATATGATGCATGTAACAATAGAGGACTATGTCAATGACATCCTAGCAAAGTCACTCACAAGAGAATCACACCTGGATGTGTTAGAAAAAGTCTTTCAGAGATTAGACCAATTCAAAGTCAAGTTGAACCCAAAGAAATGTGTGTTCGGAGTCACTTCAGGCAAGCTACTAGGTTTTATTGTGTCGGTAAACGGAATAGAGGTAGACCCTGCCAAGGTCAAGGCTATCATGGACATGCCACCACCCAAGACTCTAACACAATTGAGATCACTACAGGGAAAGCTGCAAGCAATCCACAGATTCATATCACAGCTGGCAGACAAGTGCCACCCATTCAGTCATCTCCTACACAAGAACATTCCATTCAGATGGGATGAGAAATGCGAAGAAGCATTCAACAAGCTGAAAGAATATCTTATGAATCCATCCATTCTCATGCCCCCTATCCAAGGAAAACCACTAATACTCTACATATCAGCTACACCTATAGCTCTTGGGGCTCTTCTGGCATAATAAGACTATGAGAATAAAGAAAGAGTCATCTACTACATCAGCCGAACATTAGTGGGCTATGAGTTGCAATAGTCACAGATAGAAAAATCATGTCTGGCAGTAGTTTTTGCTTCCCAAAAACTCTGACATTATATGCTGGCACATCTAGTCAAACTTATTGCAAAAATAGATCCACTAAAATACCTACTAAGAAAAGTAGCTCTCACAGGTCGCCTAGCCAAATGGGTAATGCTCCTAAGTGAGTACGACATTGAATATGTAGACAGAAAAGCTATCAAAGGGCAAGTCATTGCTGATCAGTTAGCAGATGCACCGCTACAGGACACCACCCCAATGCAATTTGACTTTCCAAATGAATCCTTATTCAACATCTCAACACATTCCTGGAAGCTCTACTTTGATGGGTCCTACACCAACCATGGATTGGGGGCAGGAATCTTGTTCGTAACTCCTCATGGCGACACTATTTTGAAGTCTTACCGTTTGCTATTCCCATGCACCAACAACATAGCTGAATATGAAGCCCTGGTCATTGGTATCAAGATGGCAACCGAATGTAAAATTAGAGAGCTACATGTCTATGGTGATTCTCAACTAATGATAAATCAGGTCAATGATGATTACCAAACCAAAGATGAAAAGCTTGTCCCTTACAAGCGAATGGTCGATGACTTTAAGGAATACTTTGTGATCATCTCTTTTGAGCAAATACCTCAAATTGAGAACAAAGCTGCAGATGCCATGGCAACCATTGCATCCCTTCTTGAGATTCCAGAGAATGAGTCACAGTATGAGTTCTTAGTAGAAACTATTCGACAGCCAGCTTATGATCTTCCAGAGAACCATACCATATGCCTTTTAGTTGGATCTGATTCACCTTGGTATGGTAAGATTTATACTTATCTCAAGGACAACATTCTCCCACCTGACCTCTCTTCTAACCAGAGACAAACTTTTATACGACAAACCTCTCACTACACCATCATAGCCGATACCCTATACCGACATGGTCTCGATGGTACTTTGCTCTGTTGTTTAGAATGAGAAGAATCCATAACTGCCTTGCAAGACATACACAAAGGGATTTGCAGAACACACTCTAGTGGTCCTTCCTTAGCCAAGAAACTCATGTGCTTGGGTTATTACTGGCCAAACATGGAAATGATTTCATATCAGTTTGTCAAAAAGTGCAGGTAGTGCCAAATATATGGGAACCTAATACATGCACCAGCTCAAGAATTGAGACCTTTAATGACACCTTGGCCCTTTTGCCAATGGGGACTTGACCTTGTGGGAAAGATCCATCCGCCCTCATCCAACAGCCATAAATTCATCATAACTACCACGGAGTATTTTACAAAGTGGATTGAAGCTATTCCCCTCACCACCATCACAGGTAAGAAAATCTCCGCATTTATCCTGAATTACCTCATCTGCAGATATGGGATTCCTTCATCCATTATCACGGATAACGAAAGACCCTTCAAAAACTAGGATGTCTAAGAACTCTATGATCGATTCAAAATCCAACACCATTTTTCCTCACCATATTACCCCCAAGGCAATGGTCAAGCTGAAGCATCCAATAAGACCATCTTGAAACTCCTCAAGAAGACTGTCAACGATGCTGGCCGTGATTGGCATATCCAACTCAATCCCACTCTGTGGGCCTATAGAACTAGTATACACACTCCCACAAGTGCTACACCATACGCCCTTGTCTATGGCTCAGAAGCTATCCTTCCCATTGAAGTTGAATTGCCATCTCTCAGGGTGTCGTTAAAAGGTCTCATATCAGATGAAGAATACAGAGTCTCTAGATTACAAGAACTAGAGTTACTGGAGGAAAGGAGACAGAAAGACTTTGACCATCCCAAAGCATATCAACAAATGATGTCAAGAAGCTATAACCACAGAGTTTGCCCAAGAATCTTCAAAGTTGGAGATCTAGTCCTTAAGGAAAATCTCTGCAATCAACAGGATAGGGAAAAGAAGGGCAAGTTCGAACCCAACTGGCTGGGGCCTTATGTAATTGTAGCTGCTTACGGATTGGGGGCATATCAGTTGGCAACATTAGAGGGTGAACTATTAGATGACCCAATCAACATCATGCATCTTCGTCAGTTTTATACCTAGGAGAACCCTAATGTAAGGGAGGCACAAAATACAAAAAAAATCAAAAAATTAGAAAAAAGTACAAAAAAATCGTCCTTTGGTGAAAACCTGGCAAATAGGTGCCTTGGATAGGTATCATGATGAAAACCTGGCACACAGGTGTCATGTTTACTTTCTAGCTTCTCATGCAAATAAAAGTAAATGATGAAAACCTAGTAAACAGGCATTACTTGTGATAAACTGCCTTCTCCATCTTTGGGAAACCAATCACCTTGAGTCCATTCTTCCTTCACTCATGTCCCATTCGACCCATATCTATCCCATAATAAACTCCTGACAGTTACCTATCATGGCTTGCTACTCTATCTCTTTGTCAGCCTTGTCAACCAAGGTTTTGTCCCATACCGTATCCATCGCATAAGCCTAGCATAGTGTCTCTCATTGGTTTTCCATGGTCCAAGTCCATGAACTACATTGCCTCTGCATTGTCACGTAGGCAAGGCCATATTCCTATGCGCCCCTGAGGCTCACACGGTCCCATCCGTCCCATTTCTTGTCATCTTTCTTGTTGTCTCTCTTCTAATCCATCCATGGTCCATTAGGGTTTACCCCGAACTACGTTGTCTCTACGTCATCACGTTGGCAAGGCCATTTAGCAATGAGCCCCCAAGGCACTAGGTCAGTCCCTTAGGGTCTGTCCCACCAATAAGGATTGTGATACCTTCTGCTAGACAAACAAGAGCAACAAAGCACGCTTCCCAAAACAACAAAAATTATAACGCAAAACATCAACCTATCCAAAGCAAAACAGAGCACCATTCTGAAACACTCAAGCTAATTCTATATCAATTATGGAAAAAAGACACATCTAATGCAAGAATGTTTTGTGATTGGTTAGATTAACTTACAAAGTCTTGATTTATTCTATCATGCCTTTCTATGCTACTCAAGGATGCCAAAAGCTAGAGATGCTATGATGGGGGCATGATTATTTTCTTTGTTTGCTTCTTGTGGATTAAACTTTAGTAATGTGACGATTTCTGTCTAACGACATGATCGGTAAAAGATCATCGAGGACTCCGAGATCTAAACATGAAAATGGGCAATCCTTTTCTGTTAAAAAATGCAAGAAGTACTCAGGTCATCTAGATTCAATTTTGGCTAGATGCTTGTATCAACTTGCTAAATCAAAATCCATGTCAGTAATACTCAGGTCATCTCGGTCTAATTATACCTAGATGCTTGTATTTTCTTACAACATAATAAAGCCCAATGATGAAAGCACTTCAAAATACTTGCTATATCAAGGTGACAAATATCCATATCCATACTGTATCCAACTGCACTTCATATCCATACCATATCCAATTGCAAGTCTATCCTTAATCCATGCCAATCAAGTCAAGTCTATCTTGTCAAATGATCTAATCACAATCAGTGGTCTTGATCCTTGTCCGGTCATAAACCAACTCAATCAATCAATCAATCAATTGTCTTAGACAGGATGTTGCATTGTCGAAACCAAACCAACACACGTGTCTTACACGACATGCTTCATTTCTTGAAACTAGACACTATCCTTCGTGTTGCTCTAGGGATATATTATTCCCCGCCATGATAACACTATCGTATCAAATGTCTTAGACAGGATGTTGCATTGTCCAAACCAAACCCGAAGTCTTATATGACATATCTCATTCCTGAAACCAGACATCATCGATCCATATCATTGGTTTACCGCTTGACAGGGGCAATACCTTGGTTATTCCTGTATCATTTGTGCATACTTGCTTACTCGCTTGTGTGTGTTATCATTTTTATCTTGCATTCCATATCATTCATCCCTTTCTTCTACATCCAACCATTTCATCTCCTGTCAACCTATCTCATCGTGAGATTGTCCGTCTCACGCCTGCCGCCTTCTCCCCGTCCAATCTCCTGAGGAGGCATCCTATCATCATAACCTATACCAGGGGCAAACTGGGGCATGTATCATTATCAGACTATTTATTCATTGAAACAACGTGATAAAACACATTGCTTCAAAGAGGGGCAAAATGTAGACACTTAAAATTGGCTTAGGTTGAATTAAGTAAATATTTGAATATTTATCTTAATTCATATTTTCTTCTGTCAATTAAATAAATATTATAAGTTTATTTGATTGATTCATTATCCTACAATTAAATAAAATCATTTTATTTAATTAAAATCCCTAAATTCTTCTAATGTCTCAAATCCTAAATCCACCTCACAAAATTCACTTCATCAATCCACCTCATCAATCCACCTCATCTCTCCACATCATCCCTTCCTCCTCACCATGTTGCACATATAATTAAATATTCTTAATATTTAATTAGCTAATATCCTCCAAAATCTAAAATTGAATATTTAATTCAATGTTCCCCACTAGCCTTCACCAATTGAATATTTAATTCAATGTTCCCCACTAGCCTTCACCAATTGAATCTTTAATTCAATTATTCCCCACTATTCTCCACTCATTCAATCTTTAATTCAATTGTTCCCCACTATTCTCCACTCATTGAATCTTTAATTCAATTGTTCCCCACTATTCTCCACTAATTGAATTCTTAATTCAATTGTTCCCCACTATTCTCCACTCATTGAATTCTTAATTCAATTGTCATAACTCACTATCCTCCACCATGAATTCTTAATTCAATTGTCATAACTCACTATCCTCCACCATGAATTCTTAATTCAATTGTCATAACCCACTCTTCTCAAAAAAAGAATTTTTAATTCATCCATTATGAATTAAAGATTCACAAATAATGAGTGCCATTGATCTTATCTTTTGATCCTCACCCTCCATTCCCTTTTCAGAAAATCTATAAATAAAACTCTTCTCTAAGCAATTAAAAGAGACTTCATCTTGCACAATAACTATACCCAAATTTCTTTTCTTCTTTCTATTTCTAGTATCCTCCATTAGTGTGTTGAAGCTCACATTCAACACAAACAGGTATCAAAGCCATTCTTCCTTTGTCATCTTCAACAAGCAAGCAAGCAAGGAAATCTTCTGAGGGCTTCACAATCAAGATCAAAGAAAGATAGGCAAACAATGGAAGCCGTAGGGTAACAGGTGTTGTAAGTTTGTAATTTCCTTATTCAAGCTTGTTATTTGCATATTTCATTGATGTTTGGGTTATATTATCATTATTGATCAATCTCTATTTTCCCATTTACAAAGTCAGATTGGAGTTTGTGCCTTCCAAGGATCAGATTGCAGACATCTTTACTAAACCTCTACCTAAGGATTCTTTTGAGTATCTCACGAAGAAGCTAGGGGTCATTGCCCCTCTGGTGATGAACTAAGGTGCACTGAGGTGCATCAGTCTTGTGGTTATCACAGTCATATCTTGTGATCTGGATTGATGATGGGGAGTTGCTACTCAGGGGGAGCAACAGGTATGATTCTGAAGTGTTAGAATTGCAAGTATGTGCCCTTTGCCATTGATGTTAAAGGGGGAGAAAAGACATGTGAAAAACAAGTGATTGTTGATCAAAGGGGGAGCAGTTAAGGGAGAGAAGACATGTGAATGGTTGTTGCTGATAGGGGGAGTTGTGACAATGAGGAGAAGTTCTTATCTTGATGGTTAAAATAGTTTTCACATCATATGTTGCCATCAATGACAAAGGGGGAGATTGTTGCAAGTATGGGCCTAACCGGTGTTTTCATTGATGTAAACATACTCCTATTGCATTAATGATAAGGATTGGATGAGCTGTGTGTTGAGGATATTGAGAAAATTAGTCTTAATCAGGAACAGAGAAGAACAGGGAAGACAGTACGGTAAAAGTCCAAGATAGGATGAGGATCAGAGGATGCGGTTTAAAGGGTTTGTAGATATGTGTCTTAAGGTGGTCCAGTAGAGATTTTAAAGGTCCGCATGAAGATCTAAAGATGTTATGGTTGTTCAAGTAAAACCGGTTCTGGTAGGTGTTCAGTGGTGATAGAGTGAGACAGATAGGTCTGGTGAGATCTGAAATTGCATTATAATGTTCGGTGGATTTGAGGGAGTGCTGAGGAAGTCTTTGTGGAGTGTCAACTAGATTGGTTCATGGTTTGAAGGTCTACAAGTATCTATTCCTTAGTGACAGTGATGACAGACTGTGTTCTTGAGGTTCTAGATGAAGGAGAGAAGGATTTAAGTAAGCAGATGAAGAATGGATGCTCTTGGTGATTCAGGCAAGCTTGTGGTGGTCTTTGGATCATGTCTAGTTCATGTTGGTGGTCCGTATTGAAGTTGGAGTTTGCTTTTGAAGAACAACTTCTGGATGATGGCTAACCGGATGAGTTATATATCTTTCAGATGTTATTTTGGATGTTTGCCAACTTAGATGATCATTCCTAAGTTGATGTCTTGTATAAATAAGGGATTACAAAGTCATTTGAAAGGTCTCCTTGTCAAGTTTAGGGTGTGGTAGTGAGGAGGAGAGTGAAAGGTAGAGCAAGAGTATTGAGCTTAATGGAACTGATTCAAGCATGGTGAAGATGTTATTTTCTAGTTCAAGTAGGTGATACTTATTTCTTTGTAGATAGTATGTCTCTTGTAGGTAGTGAGCCTCTTGTGAGCAGTGTGCTCAAGCAGTGAGCCCTAATTGGCATGTGTCATTTTGTTCTTTCTATTCTTCTAACAGAGAATACATTCTTGGGTTAATCACCCCGTGGTTTTTCCCTTAACCAGGTTTTCCACGTTGTGTCTCATGCGTTGATGTGTTTTTGCTCTTGATTTTTTGCATTATGTTTCTATGATTGATTTATTGTTAAGCTACTGAATTGTAAAGTGGAATTAAGTGTTTAAATCAAAAGAAAGTTTTGCACAACTGATTCACCCCCCCTCTCAGTTGTGTGCCCTCATAGTATAAACCCCTATAATACTCCACCACACCCTGTAATCTTTGCATCTATGCCTGTAACTGTGTCAACTGTGTGGCCAAATACATTGTAGCCCCATCTGTACCCAATGCAACCACTGCTCTATCCTGCTTGCTAGTCATCCCCTATAGCTACTGCACAGTCGTATCCCTCTCTACCCATAGACCATCTCTCTGCCCTTATCACTTGCATCTACTATATAGCAGTATCTCACTCTAATCTCATCATCTGCTCACTCTGTCTTGTTACATCTCTCTCTCTCTCTTGTCACTCTAGCAAGTGCACCATCATCCTGTCCATCCCTAGCCTATACTCTCACCTGTAACTAAGCCTGGTATGTCTGAGCCTAAGCCCTAGCATGTCGTAAGCCAATCACCACCTGGTGTCTATCTAACTCCACTCTCCTTAATCTCATCTGAGCCCACTACCTCCATCTCCTCTCCTCTCTAATCCTCCTCTATTGCTACTGAATCCCAACAACATCACCTCCTAATATCTATCCTTGAGGTTGTACAAGTATCTAAGACTGTTCCTACACCTGTCCCTATATCTATATCCCTGGCACTACTGGTACAATAGCCTGTGCTGGTAGAGCCTATCATCGCCTCCTCTGACTATTCTCTCCATCCTTATCTCTCCTATCTCTCCAACACACGTCGGTCTCACTGTCACCCAGTATGCATCATAATCTGGTAGCATTCCTAGATCTACATGACCCTATCCCCACTTCCATACAACTGGTTGTAGCCCCTCTCTCTCTGCCAAAACCATGTCAACCACAACCTCTAGTCCCCAATCAAACACCTCCTGTCTAGTCCTCCCAAAAATTGCATCACCAACTGGTACTGCCTGTGGTAACTTGAATTGTCTCAAAACCCTCTCAGGTAAATAGCACTCTATAATGTATATCCCATGTCCAAAAATATATCTCTCCTTCCTAGCATAGACAATCTCAGTATCCTCCTCATCCCATCTCTCACATCCCAGCCATGGCCTCCATATAAATCTATCTACCTCATCCAACATCCTCCGCCAGTACACTAGTCCTCTACACTGCCAGTATGTCAAGGCTCCTCTATACATTCTACAATAAGGCTCTCCTGCTACTCTAACCACCCATCCCTCTGGTCTCATCACTAGAATATGCTCATAAGCCCACACATGCAAATTTGTAACTCCTATAGACATACTAACCCTGAACATATATGCACAATCATGCAGGAAATGATAGAGCTATCCAAGAAAACACTCCACCCATGCATATCTCATCCCATAGGAGAACATCCCCTCCATCACTGTCCCCCATCCTACTGGAAACCCTTTCACTCGTCTGTCTCTCACTAGCCATCTAATAATAGCTACTACCACTCGCTATAATCTGTCACATAACTCCTCCATCCTCACCATATAAATCTCTGAGCCCTCTTCTCCAATGTCTGGTGTCTTGAACAATCTCCTGAATACAGCTAGATCCATATTAGGATCATAGTCTACTCGGTCCCCATCTATAGGAATACGCAGAATCTGAAACACATCCTCTAGTGTGATCGTAGCCTCTCCTGTTGGGAACAAGAAAGAACTATTCTCACTCAGCCATCACTCCACCATCACTTTCATCAGTCCTCGATGTGCCTACACCGGCTCCAATCTAGACACATGCTCTAACCTAAGGATCTCTAACACTAGCTACTCCTCTGCATCCAGCAATCTCACCAACTACAAATCCCTAGGATGTGGCTCTCGTGATAACAAAGGTGGTAGTATATCCTACATCATTTCACTCATCATGTCAGTCTCTTCCACTACATACAACTACTATTAAAACTACATCGTTTACTGCTATACCAGCTTCTATCTACTATAAGCGACTCACTTTTCCATATGCACTTATCTGTTGCTTGCATGCAACCTACTTTTTTATATGCGCTTATTTATTACTTACATGCTGCTTACTTTCCCTATGTGATTGCTTATTGACCAAGTGCGAGCTCTATTTCTATATGTGTATACCTTTTGCTTATAAGCGATCTCTATCCTACAAGTGAGCATCATTTCTTTACAAGTGAGCTGAACCTATGTATGCGCCTGTTTTTAGCCTATAAGTGACTTGCTTTTAACTATATGTGCATTTTGCCTCTATTTGTCTAGCTGACTACAAGTGACCTGTTATTTGCATCTGCGACCAAATCGTGCCTATAAGCAACCTTCACTACCTTAAGTGACTTGTTTCTCTTCCTAAGCGGCCTGAACTGCCTATCCTATGACCTAGTTGCTTATGGTGATGTGTGTGCATTTATGACGCTTCTAGCCTATCAAAATCATGCTTTTAGCAAAAGTTTTGATACATACCTATATGCCCTCTCCCTTTACTCATCCATGTGTCCTCACTCGCTCGGCACGATGATCTCTGTGTGGAATCACCATCCTAATAGCTCTCCAACTCTCATCGTACACCAACTCTAAGGAGCTCTAGATCTCTATAGCTTTCTGCACACAACTGAGCACAAATGAGCCTATTTTCCTTTGAAGAACCTACCTATAGCCCCTATCCAAACCCTAATTCTTCTATGCCAAAGCCTCTTTTCTTCTGCATCATCCCATTTTCTCCTACCCAACCCTTTTTCTTCATGTCAACCTTGTGTCCTAGCTTTTTGTTTTATCGCGAGCCAATCCAGCCCTTCCTATTTAGCCTGGCTTACCTCTCAAGGGGGTACCACCTACCAGTTACGCTGGGGCATAACATTGTTTATCAAAGGAATATCGTATCTTCTTTGACACAATGCTCTATCGAACATTGTATCAAAGAGGGGTAAAATGTAGACACCCAAAATTGACTCATTATCATTAGCATTCAAACATCGCATTATCCATCATCTGTATTTGTCTAACACACTTGAGCAATATCCCTAACACATCTATTTCTTCTATTAATTAAATAAATTTATATTTATTTAATTAATCCATTAGCTATTTCTTCTATTTGCTCTAAGTTATAATTAAACAATATTTAATTATTTAATTATCTTCATTCTTCTATTTTTAATTAAATAAATCTTATTTATTTAATTAAAAATTCCTTTCATAAACCCACTTTCCAATTAATTAAATAAACTTTATTTATTTAATTAATTTCTCTTATCATTTATCTCGTGAGCTGACATGTGTGTCTCTTTCATTTAAAAAAGATAAGTGGTACTACATACTTTATTTAATATCTTTCACATGTAAGTAATTTTTATGTACATGGTCACACATAAGCCTTATCTTCCCTCCACTTGTCATCTTCACATTCACCTATGTCTATCATTTAATCTTAGCCATTCACATAGCCACTAAATCTCCACCGTTCTATACTATAGAGAATCCACCATTCATATAGCATCTACATTATCATCCTGAGCATATTGAACATTTGAGTATTCATAGCATCCATTGTGCTTATCATCATTCTCATCCATCCATCATGGTAGCTTTTATCTTCATAATTGTTCATTATTGAAGAAGCAATCCACATCATAAACAAGGAATCACACAATCTAGGTGATAGTGTGCTTGAATTGCATGCTTTTGATTTCATTTGGATTAGATTCTTTGATGATGGTAGGGTTAGGTTTTCATGGCTATGCTTGATCTTATTAACCTGATTTTTTACCTATCACATTAACCAATCTTTGCACGACTCTTCGTAATTACCAACTATCGGCTAGTTAGTATGAGAATAATCACTCATTGGCTCTGGTTGGTCAATCTAAAGCCTCATACACTCATTCATTTAAAATAACCAACAAAAAATTCATCAAAATTAATGCAATATCATCAAATTGCATTCAAAAACATGTAGCGACTACAACATCTTCTGCTCCCACCCTATATAAACTAAAACCAAAAAACTAGACAATTAACACCATTATTAGAATCTCTTTATTCCATAATAATGCAACTTTTAAACAACAATCTCATCAATCTTACACCTATTTGACCTCTTGATCCAAGTAAGATGCAAGCATCCTCTTTCGACTCAAAGGCATTTTGTCAATTTCACCGCATCACTAGTCATGACACTAAAAGATGTATGCATCTTAAACATGAAGTTCAAGACCTCATTGATTCCAATGTCATCTAGGTTGCTGGTGTAAATGATAAAGGAAATAAATCGGTGGCTCCACCTAATCAAAACTTGCAAATATATACAAATTCCTTACCTCATCACGAAGCTAACATTGTGGATCCATCTCAAGAAATGCAATATACTTAAACTAATCAAGAACAAGATTATGAAGGAGATATTTGCATGGTGGATGCTTGCCCTAATAAAGAAGGAATGGAACATGAACCAACTATGTCTTTCACTCCTCATGATGCTACCATTGAAGCTCCTGATGGAAATCTATATATTACTATTCGAATAAATGATAAACCCATAAGAGGTGCTATGATCAATCATATTTGCATGGTAAATGTAGTAACTGAAGTGTTTCTCTGCATGCATGGTTTGAAATGTGATAACTACAATGTATCAGAAATCATGAGTAGAACACACGATGGGTCTATTCTTCCAACTCTTGGTGCCTTGACCCTTGTTGTCAAGCTTGGGCCAAGAACCTTGGATGTTACTTTTGTCATCATTCCAACATCAAACTTGTTTCACATGAAGTTGGGTCACCCATGGATCCACTCCATGAAGGCATTCCCCTTTATTGTTCATAAGTAGTTAAAGTTTTCATTTGAGGGACGTGTGCACATTGTAGATCATAGTCAATACCAACCCATAGCTCATCATGGACACTTTACACTTGACTACTTATGGACAAAACTAGTTGGATTTGCTTGAACTAGAGAGGATCTATTATTTTTATCATATCAAAATATAAGGCATAGAAAATAGATAAATTTTTTCTTAGTAACATACCTTCTAGTGATGTCCCTAGACCCTCTCAATGTTCTGAGGCTAAGATAGTAGTTCCCTCTATCCTGTAAGTGGCAAATGAAGTTAATCCCAAATCAAAGGTTCCTCCCCATCCCTGAGCATCTGGTAGATATGCTGAAGTTCCCCCTCCACCATCCCTTCAAGAACAACGAGGTAACCATTAAGCATAAAATAGATCCCCCCACAATCGCAATATTACTTTTGTCCCACCTGCCTCTATAGAGACAAGTGAAAAGAAATCAATTGTGTGTAAATTAGTTCCTGAGGTTTCTCAATCGATTATGAATGCCCAAGTACCTCCACATGTTTCATAGGTTGAGAAGGAAGAGTAGCCTACATTGAGGGACCATCCCTCGTGGTCTCTCAAACTTTGGAGGTTCCTCTTGTTTCTTCTAATGTTCCTAAAGAAAAGGAAGAAAAGGAACCCATGTTGGAAGATACTACAGTTCCCCTCACAAACATCACAAATAAAACTCAGCAAAATATAATTGCAAGAGAATGAAAGAAGCATCATCGTGTTATAGCTCACCTTTTTGTAGGAGAGGAGAATCTCCCTCCTCACAAGTGTCAGTCACTAATGGATGTGGAAGAGAAATCTACTAGTCAGTGCTTCATCTCCTCTAGAAAAATATAGTGCTTCACAACCCATAGTGGAACCTATTGTGCTTTATTCTGACGGTGAATCCAAAGGTTACAATGATATAGGTATGGCTCTTACTACCTCCACCACACTTGCTATAGTCCCTCTTGCATCTTTCCCTCCATCCCTTTATGATGAGTAAGATTGGGAGGAGAACGATTTGTTTTAGGTTGACTTGCAAGTGTGGCCTCTCTCTCTCTTGTGCTATGATTGCACATGTTGTTACCCCCGTATTGTGTTCCTTGATGTGTATTTTTGTTTATTAAGCTCTCTATTGATGACCCTTGATACCCTTGTTCGTACAAGTCCATACAAAGGGACCTAAATCCGTTGTGATGTTCTCTCTATTTGTATCATCATTCCTTTATATGTCATAAATTGCATTTTATCATTGTTGTTTCCTTTGGGGAAGAAATAAGGCATAGGATGATTTAGCATCCTTCCTTGTTGACCCAAGGTTTTATATTTGTTTTCATGTGATATTTCCTCCTTTGTCTCTGTAGTTTTACCAACTAGAGGATGATGATAATTCCAAATATTTATAATCACGAGATGTCTCCTTTTATACAACCATTCATATATTGACACTAGTTAGGTAGATCCCTTTTTGTTATTACTTTATATTATTCACTCTAACATGATAATTACTTGTATGATTTGATTTATGTGGCACCTTGTTTCTATGCTCGGTGTCATACCATGACTACATAAGCCATTATGTATCATGCTTGCAACATCGCTTCAGTTTTCTTTCTTGGGGGCAACCCCTTGTTGCGATGTAGCCATTGGGAACACATATCTTGTAGGAATGTGCTTCCACATAAGCTCTTGTGTCTATTTTGTATTTTATTCTACCTTAAAGAAATTTCTCTTCGAGGAAGTAAGTAGTCACTATTAGTGGGGGCATACATCATGCTATGCTCTTTTGATTATACACTTTTTAATTATGGTTGACATGGAACTCACCTAGTGATTTGGTAGTCCTCACTAGCCCGTGATGTTTTCATTTTGCTATTGGTCCATGAGCCACCTAGTATAATGAAGTTTGCTAGCTCATGTGCTTCATGAGACTTGTCATGGTCACCTAATAATTTGGCAGTCCTTACTAGTTCATGATCCATGAGAACACTTCTCTTCACATGACCCCTAATGATAGAGCAAGCTAGTACTAGAGTCATGTTGGGTGTGTGTTTGTTTGCATGATTGTTTGTGTGATATATTGTTTGAACTTGTATTCCCTTAATGATTCCATGTATTCTTTATGTTTTCATAGAAAATTGTTTTGTGTGTCTTCATCATGATTTCCATGTGTATGCCATGTATACTTTATGTCTTATGTGTATACTTTGTTGCAAGCGTGTATGTATTGTGTATGGCGTGTATTACCTTTGTGTATTGTGTGAATCTTGTGTGTATTCCTTATATATGCTTGTACTACTCCATGTATGTGTGAATTATGTTACAACATCTTGCATGTTTGCAACCTTAGAATCCTAAACCTGGGGGCTACTATGGTCCAAAAAATGGTAGAATTCTTTAGGCCTCTATGTTTCCATGTTGGAAATATGTCTTCTTCTTACTTTAGTGTGAGTTGGAACATAAGTTCATACCCATGCTAAAGTGGGGTCTAAATGTTACAGAGTAAAATGTTTACCCTTGCTAATAAGGACCTCTTTTGACACCTTTTGGAACAATAAACAATTAAATCTTGATTCTAATGAATAAACATGACAAACTAAACTTAGGACTGGTCTAACCCACTTCATTTAACACTCTCTAGAGTTGTGGGGCTAAAGGACCAGGGTGCCTAGCACCCTAGTTCCATATGTTAGTATCAACCCTATTTTTGTGGTGTCATCTTAGAACACCTCCTTGGCTTACTCTTGTTGGCCCCATTTGGGTTTATTCATTGCTAATGAGCAAGAATGCATATAAGAAGAAGTCTTGTTATTCATTTTACACCTACCTTGTTATGAGAAGATTAGAAGTACTTACCTTATGCTTGATAAATTGATCTCTTATGCTCAAGTGTTCTTGATGGTTATAAAACTCTTTGTGTGGATGTTATGATGCTTGTTTGTAGTTCTTGAAGGAAGTCCAAGCCTTCATCTTCTATCTCCTTGTTGGTGCATGGTCTTGAGTCACCTACTCCAACTAGGTTTTCATATCTTGTGGTAATCTTAATCATTTACATTCATTCTTTTATTGTTTCCTACAGATCTTTCCTCTGCCCTTTTGGGGCGCACAGTCTTGGATCTCTAATCATTGTTGTAGTGGAGGTGGAGGCAAGCCCCTAAACACAACATAACCTTTTTCCCTTCTTGTTTGTGTGCAGGTTGCATCCAGAGGAATCAGATGACAACAACCTACAGAAAGGAGGAAGACACAGGTGATGGAACCCAAATCCTGACATTTTGTAAAAGCCTAATTTGGGTCTAGGGCACTCAGCACCCTGATACTTCTCTACTCCAAAACTTAGGTTCCTATTTTGCATTGTCTCTTGATATCTGCTATCCTTTCAGAATTCTTGTATCTATTTCTTACAGTCATTTATTGGTTAATCTTTCTCAATTAGGGTTTCATCTTTCACCCTAGTTTGATTGGTTGAATTTGGTTGATACTTCTTTATACAAAAAAAGGACAAAACCCCTATAATTTGGCTCTCCTTCAAAGGTAGAAGCCAAACTTGGTTTGTGTACCAATGTTGATAGAAGAGGGTTTGATCTAGTTTAACATTTTAGGCTAAGTCTCCCTTTTCCATTTAACAATTACAAATACATGCTATGTGTATATATATATATATATATATATATATATATGTTTATTTATTTCCTTGTTTTGTAGTATTCTTGTTTAAACACAGTTTCACCCTCTCTCTCTCTATATGTATGTATATATATGGGGTGTTTTATTCTTCAAAATACACACACACACACACACACACACACACACACACACACACACACACACACACATATATATTAAATTAGAATGTTTACTTGCAATCTTATTGAAATGAGTAAATAAAGCTCTGGTTGGAGTGATTTATTTATTTATGCATATATACATATATATGAGAAATGAGAAAAGAGTAATGAAGAACATTTAGGCTTAGAAAAATAATGATTGTGTTCATAAACTATTGCACCAACCAAATTAGTTTAGAAATAATAAACAATTTTAGAAAAATAAAATCAAGAAATGAAGAAAATAAATTTCACCTTGAGCCCTCAACATTTCTTCCATTTCATCCTCCTCTCCTCAACTTGGAATTTGAAAGTGTGAGTTAAGAGAGGGAAGGGGTGTGCTTTTATAACTTTCAAACCAAGGGCTTTGGGGTTGCCCTACAAACTTAGTGGCTTAAGTGGGATTATAGGATAATTAATTATTAGTTAAGGGGATTAACCTAACGGGCTTTCATAATGTTATGTTAACCCTTGTAGTGGTGATTAGGTTGGATGGTGCTTATTGTGAGCTTATTTGATTATGGGTTCAATTTATAAAGTTGTTGTAATTAACATGTGATTAAAACATAAATGAGTGTCGCTGTGATTTAATTGACCTAATTGACATACTTAAACTAGATTATGCTTATTGGGGTCCTTTTTAAAAGAAAAACTATACACTTTATTTAATTTTATTGATTAGAAAATTAATTGCATTTTATTTTAAATCAAATCATTTCTATAGGTGAATTTTGCTCATGTTAGTAGATTTAAACTACTTCAAGAGGTTAATTTCACATTATCCAATTTAAATATTTCATTTAAGATTATTTTTAATTGTCACACTTTAATTTGATTATATAGAACCCTTTAATT
This sequence comes from Cunninghamia lanceolata, assembly GCA_027924645.1. Lineage (NCBI taxonomy): Eukaryota > Viridiplantae > Streptophyta > Pinopsida > Cupressales > Cupressaceae > Cunninghamia > Cunninghamia lanceolata. The sequence continues at coordinate 6,571,626 of BSBN01000205.1, forward strand.
GTTAGATTAAATATTATTTCATATGTTTGGAAAACATTTTAAATTTTGAATTAGAATTAATTATTTTATTTTATTTAAAATGCTATCTTTCAATGATTAAGTATTTAAGTGTTTAATTGCTTTAATTATGGTTAAATTTTAGCATGCTAGAGATTAAGTTTTAGTTATAGGTATTTAACCCTTGCACCTTAGAGGAAGGTTGTTCCACTTTCATATAGAAACCTAGAGGGAATTTACCTAATGAAGGTACCCCTTGAGGGATCATGTAAGTGATGCCAAAACCCTACCTAGGCTACCTTCATGTTCATAAGGTGTGTAAGTGGATTTGTGACACTTGTCTATTAAAAAATCCCCTTCCATCCTTAAATGTGGTGTGTCCCTCATAATGTCACACATGCAACATAGTTGAGTACACCTATTAGGCTATTGCATGAAGTGTGATGGGAGCTTGTGTGTGTTGTTTTAAAAATAAAAATAAAATTATTGGTTTTGTGTTCATGTCCATGTGCAAATGTGGGCATGACAATACCAATACACTATTTTAGATGCTCAATATGTATATATTTAGATATATAAGACTTATATGTATGTATGTATGCATGTAATGTGTTTATATTTATTGGTGTTTCAGCTTCACTATTTCATTTAAATGATATGTTGGGTGGGTAGACCTAGTTCCTTTAGTATTATTCTTTTAAATTATTAATTGCACTTTGATTGTATTGCTAGAATGAATGATTTAATTGAAATGTGACTATTAAATGTTTATTATTTAATTATGTAATTTTATCAATCACTTCAACTAGTGTTATGTATTGGATAGATGAGTGTAATATTTAATTAAGTGTGAAGGAAATTGACAGGGTATTGACCAATGGTTGGTATGTGGAGAACGTTGAAATGGATTTCACTTAGCCACCTCACCTTCCTTGTTTCCTTTATGTCAAAACCTCTAAAAACCATATCCAAATTGATTATGATTCTAGATCCCCTTGTCTTAGAATCATAAAGGGGTCTTCATAGGTCTGTTTAATTATCACTTTTCCATTTGTGATTCTTCTTGATATGTGCAATATATATAATAAATCTAGGTGAATTGGTCCCGCACCAGTTGCAATGTATTTGCTAAATCACAATTTGAAAATATAAACTATTTGCCACTAAAAAAATCAAGGATTTTTTTAGTGGTGAATAGTTTATATTTTCAAATTGTGATTTGGCGAATACATTGCAATTGGCGTGGGACCAATTTGCCTAGATTTTTCAAAATTTTGGTCAAATGCATTTTGATTCACCACTAATTTATTTATGAGGCATTTATAATTATTATTTTCACCACAGTATTTTATGCAATTCTAATAGTGATTCGCCTAAAATTTTGGAGGCATGTTTTAATTTACCTACATATTCGCCAATAGCATTAAACTATTCACCATGCATGAGGACCAATTTCACCATTAGTGTATTAAATTCCCACTTACATTATGGAATAGGGGTATGTATTCTATTTATATCCATTGATTTCCATTTTAATCTTACGGTTGTAATTAAATTCCATGGGTCATTTAAGCATGTGCCTTTTTAAAGGCATGCTGAGCCCAGAATTACTTTTGGGCTGTGGAATTAGATCTTAATGCCATGGCCCAAAAGCAATTCCAGGCTCAGCATTCCTTTAAAAAGGCACATTCTTAAAGGAGCCCAGAATTGCTTTTGGGACGTGGGATTAGATCCATGGAATTTATTTTTGGGATTTTTAAAAATATTTAATTTTTATGTGTTCCAATGCCTTCTCAATAATGGATTTGTGCTTGGGGGCTCTGCCTCTCAACCCCTATAAGGGGCACTGCCCCTTGACCTCATCGATGGCTACTACCCCCGAACCCCTACTTTAGAATTATAAAAAATAAAATAATATATGGGCAAACTACGCCGACCCACTATGTAAAATTTTAAAGGAAGGATTCGACATTGTAATTAATTTTTTTGTCTACCATCCTCTATGATTCACTGGGATTTTTAAAAAATTTAATAATGTGCATAGATTCGCTAGGAAAATTAATATTTTCTTCAAAAAAAAGGAAAGATTCACAGGAAAATTATGGCACTTAGCTAGGATTCGCCAGGATTTTATAGGTTTTTTTTTGGGGGGGTTCCTTAAAGTTATCCCTCATATATTTATATATATAAGAAGTATATGCTATCAATTGTTAGAAAAGAGAAAAAATAAAGTATTTAGTTAAGTTACTAGAGGGTGGGTGCAAAAAGTTGGGGGGCCAAAAAGTGGCCAATTTTTTTTTAAAAAACTTGTAAGACATAATGCGAGCATGTTATAATGAGCTCGCATTATGGTTTGGTGATCTTAAGCCTAAGGCTTAGCGACACCAAACCATAATGCATTCACGTTATAACGCGAGCATGTTTTATTTTAGTATTTAAAAAAAAAAACTGTATTGAGGCTCATTTCTTCATTTCATTTTCTTGGACCCGTAGTCTGCAAACCCTAAGGAGTGCACTCGCATTATTAGAGACTAGTTTCGACACCAAATTCTCACTGATTCATTGTAAAAATGCCACCACAATGTCAAATAGACCAAAGGAGTGAGTTGTATTTTTTTTGTGAATTTGTTTCTAAATAGTTAGGTTTAAGTTGATTTTTGATGTAAATTTCCTTAATTGACAGGAATTAATAATGCACCTCCTCCTCCTCCTAAAAATACACAAAATCTTGAATCACCTGAACATGAAATACCTGCTAAAGAAGAACCCCAACAACAAATACCTCCATTCATTCCTCAACATGTCGTTGGAACACAAGAAAATCTAATGGGGCAAGTTGAAAATAATAAAAAACAAATTGAGGACATAATTACAAGGTTAAAAGATCCTGCAACTTCAACCTTGCATACATCCAAGCTTGCTCAATCTCTTGAATCTATGTTATCAAATGTAGATTCAATTAGCAAGCAAATATCTAGTTGGGTAGAAAAGAGGAGAGAATTTAGAGAGTACTATGCAGACAAGTTGTCGTATGAGAAAGTAAAAAATGAATACATTACAAAATTAGACTTGTGTTCCATTTTTATAGACCGCAAACAAAGAAACCTCTACTCCTTACATGCAAGAGGTTCCCTATCCATTGGTGCAACAACCAAGTGATATGGGATAATTTTGGGCAGAGGTGGTGGATGGTTTTTTACCATCCTCCATGAAACAATAATGAGGTCCCGTAATACTTTTTGAGGAAACTCTACTGCGATTTTGTAAAAAATAAAGTGCCAAACTATTTTGATATGTAGGACTTCCAAGGTAGAGGTGGGAGGTTAGCATAGGATAGACCAGGGGCATGTGTTGACCCATAGTGGCCAGCGAGATGAGCACTCGCTAGACCAGCCCATGAGCATGTGTCTATCCCTTCCATTGTGAAGGAGAGTGTTGAGGTCGAGACACTTCAGTCTATTAGTGCCTTGACCCAGAGCATCATAGAGCATGCCATCCCTACAACACAGTGTGGGCTAGTGGAGAGTTTGAGGAGTAGGGTTCCACCCCATACTTGTTAGGCTTGTGGGTCAACCTGTGGTTATGACCCCATGGATAGTCAGGATGCAGATGTGCAAGCTACATCTACAGTTGAGTAGATGGTGATGATAGATGCCCTCCGAAGTGAGACTTTCAGCCTTGATTCTCAGGTAAATGTTTGCAAGTTCATTGAATTTAATTTATTAAATTTCATTTTTGAAATGCAAGATTAACTAATTTAGTTTGATGATTTTAATGAAATTTTAGGGTCATAACGTTGATGAAGTTTTTAGTGGTTCTCCACCTACATATTACACTACGACATCTACTGCCAGGGTATGTAACTAGTAAACAATTATAAATATTACATGTGAATAGCATCGTTATATGAATGTGTTGGTTTAGGTCTTGACAACTAAGAGGGGGGTGAATCAGTTGTCACATATTTTAATCTTTTCTACCATTAATCTTCCTTTACAACTTATAATCAAATTAACGATATAAACATTTCAACATCAATCAATAACACATGAGCAGAAACATAAATAACACACTTGACACCAAGATTTTTGATGTGGAAACTGAGTTAAGAGAAAAACCATGGTGGGGGTTAACCGACAAAAATTAAGACCCTATTAAAAGTATTTTTACAAATGAATTGCACATGCATTTGGGCTCACTGCTCAAATAGAGGCTCACTACCTACATAAAGATTACAAGAGAATAATAGAGATTTTTAAATGATAAATAGCATCTACCCATGCAAGAGTTTCAATTCCAGTTAAGTGCAAAAACTGACCTTACACATTTCATCTTTACTTGCTCTTCTTACTGCTCTACCTTCATTCACTCCTTAGACTTTTTGCTCTTCTCACAATTACACCTTGTTCACACACACAACTACAAATCATCCAATTCCATCTGCTATATATATCCGCAACATGATCTATAATCATTTTACCAATCAGCTTTAAGAACATTTAGAACTTTGTTGAGTACTCTGCTCTGTTGGCTAGATCCATACATAATATGAGATGTGGACCAAAAATTGCACTCACAAATCATCAATCATGTCAGCTACCATCACTGATCATCACACATTGCCCAATAAACAACTTTTGTACATCCAAATTTAAGATCATTTACAAGGTCGACATGTTCTTCTTCTGTCTGTTTTGTCAAACTAAAACCTGATACTCATAAGCTAATGTCTTTTGAGTCCTTTATCTCTGGAGGATAAAACTCTAGATTTAGAGTGTCTTGACAATGCTTACAACTACCTCAAATCCACAACAAACCATGCCTTTCCACCGGATAGATCTAGACCAGGATACCGAACCCTATCACCTGCTCTGTTCTTGACTGCTCAGACTTAGAAAAATTCTTATTGTAACTTCCGGTGTGAACAAATTGTGTTATGCGGATGATTGGGATGATGTTAGTTTCCATCAATGACAACACCTATCATGCCTAGCAATGTCTTTTGCCAACATAATGGTATTCTAATATCTAATTTTGGATGTTGAATAGGTTAATATTTGAGATTTCGTGGCAACACCTGCCAGTGGTGGTGGACTTCAAAGCTTCACAGAGGTAATAAAATAAATAGTTTAATTAATGAATTGTACTTACTAGATTTTTGTATTTTATATTCATATCGTTGATTACATTTCATTGCGCATCTTTCAAAATCAAAGCATTACTAGACATTGCATAACTAATAACTAGATGTTGATAGATGACAAAATTTCAATTACAATATAGTTATTTGACAAAATGCCTCAAAGAAATGTGGTCTCATGGAATGCCATGACAAGAAGATGCATAGACAAGGAGATCACCATGAGACCACATTTCTTTGAGGCATCTTTTCAAACAACTCACTACCTTCTCTATGCTACCACATTTTCCATACATGTCTACCAAAGCTTGTTGATCCCCTACACAGTATTCTTCAACAAATTCTCTCTAGTAAACTCATCCAATTACCACCAATTAGACCCCAGGACATGACACCAGAGAGGAGTACAAGCCTATGACAGCTTATATAGCATATGATTGACTCCAACATCATCTAGGTTTTAGGTATTAATTATGGGGGTAACAAGTCACCCCTAACCAAAATCTTCAAATCTACACTAACCCATTCCCCTACAAACTATGTCAATCCTATTGACTCAATTTCTTCCATCCCTACTTCTGATCCTACATCTAACCCACCTAAGTCTAATGAGGAGCCTTCATTTAATACTACTATATTCTCTAAGATAAAAGAGAGCACAAATTCCTCCAAGAACTCACATAAACATGTACCAAAAGAGCACAACAATAATGAAGACTTGAGGAAGCATAAGAAAGAGCTATAGTATATCACCAAGAGAGCCAAATCTTCAAAAGAGTTCACAACTAGTTGAACAGCCAAGAGAGTTCACCATAGAATGCATGAGAATGAAAAGTGAAATTCAAAAATCCACCACATGAGATGGAAAACCTAGAGATAGAGTCAAAACAGAGACATTCTGAGATGCAAAGAGGTGTTATTGGAATACTGAATCATGAGCCTAATATATTCTAACAATGGACCATGACCATTTCCATTCCTACAACCTGATAATGTTTCATTAGTTTGATATGTTTATAAATGAAGCTTGACTATTTTGACACAAATATCTTCACCAATGAACCACCATTGTTTTGAGCCTATAATTTAATAATTGTTTAACAGGTTGATAACTTCACCAATGAACCATGATTATTACAAACTTGAACTCTAATAAAAGTCCATGTAATTTATCTAAACATTAATAAACCATGTATTTAGATGGAGCCCTTTTACATTTATCTACTTGGTTGGAGTCCTTTCTACATAGTCAGTGTTTTTATCACTTTTAGTAATAGGTGGAATCTCTCATCCTACTATTTTTTAATTTTTTTTAAACAATTTAGCAAGTCATGGTTATGCTACCCCAAAACCCTCCCCCACCCTACCACCAACCTAAACCCAAACTAACACCTTCATTCCCTCTCTAACTTCTTAAACCTAAAATTTGATGCTACTATTGTCCCTCCTTTGTTGACCCTTATACCACACAATAGTCATGAATCTTCATCTAATTTGTATATATGCATGTGACTTGTGTGCTTTATTGTGCGTACTTCCATGTTTAGGTGAATGTGTGTGTTAGGAGCCATGACTTACATCACTATTATAGTTTTTGTAATTGAATAATGTTGTTTTATTTTTAAATGATGCAGGCTATAGAGACACCTCCCGATGTTCATAGGGCAACGAAGCATGGTATGTCCTTTGTGATTCGTAGCTCCATGCCTTTGATGGGGGTATGAGGTAGAATAGTAAATTTCAAATTACATTCATTGTTATAGTTATTTATTTTTGAAAAATCAAATGATTATTGATTTGAGTTTAATTTCTATCTAGATGGTTTCTATAGGACATTACATCGCTATAGCCTGATCCTAGTACTAAGACAAATGAGGAGACAGATTAAATGGTAGCGGTAAGTGATTATTTTGTTAAATGTTTCATTTTTATAATGTAATTTTTATATATTAATGCTTATACTTTTTATTGTAACAACTGCAGATCCATGAACAACTAAATAGGAGTAGCCCTCGAGTTCATAGTAGACCACCCTCATACACGTCTCCATCCCCTCAAAGATCAAAGGCTACTCATTATGTATTCTATTCAACTGACAGAGGTGAATGACTTTTTATTGTGTTCCTTTGTTGTATGCCTATATGGCATTTGTGGGCATATATTTTATATTGGATAGAGTTGACATTGTATGCCTATATGGCATTCTTGTAAGCTAATATGGCTATTTTGTATAAATGTTATACTTATATCAATAGATGTTGATGTATGCCTATATAGATATTTGGTTAATACAAATCTTTTTTGTTGATGGCGTCTATATTTGCATTATAAATCCATGTTTCAATGAATATTTGTAGATGGTTTACTTCAAATATTTAAAGTCCAATTGTATTACATAGGATGTTTGTTGATCCAATAAGCCAGTTATTGTTGTTCAAGTATCACCTAAACCTCATTCTGGAACTAAAAGACAAAAGTTGTATTTAAAATAAAAATGAATTGTCATGATGAATATCAACATGAGATTGTATATTAAAGTCATAAAAACTTGGGTTGTGTGTGGTGAATTTAATATAGGGAAAGTGGCATCAAACAAGTATGGTAATTTCTCCCCATGTAATAGACAACTAGTGAGATGGAAGCTTAGTCCTACTTGCACAATAGATTGGGGCTTTCTTATCTCAATATTGTATGATGTCACAGTCACTCTCCATGGTATATGTGTAATAATCTCTACTTAGAATATGTAAGGGTTTTCAAAGGGCTTGAATGACCATTTATGACATGTTTACTAGAATTTGGAGCCACATCGTCCTCATTAGACAAGCTAGATTGAATGGTGAAATAATTACATGCATGTGAGGCCTCTTTGAGAGTTAATGATGATGATTTTATGCCTATCTCAAATAAAATGTATGCAAATAAAACTCTCACACAAGTGTAATCTAATCGCCTCAGTAATACTTGAGATTCTTCAGAGAATTATGTGCAGGGTTTTTTTACCCTGGTTTGCGCTAAAACTCTACGCCATCAAATTCGCTTTGTAGCAATAACTAAACTGAAATAAAGATAAAAAGGAAACCTAAAAATAAATGTATTAGAGCAATAAAGGAAAGATTAAAAAAAATAGAAAAATAAATAATAAGAAACACAAAAGTCACGGAGATGAGAAAAAAACCAATGACAAAAACAGAACCAGATGTAACATAAGCAAAGTAAAAATATATAAAAGGGGCAAAAAATAAAAAGAAATGAAAAGATTAAAAGGTAGACTAAAAAAGAGAAAAAGAAAAAGAAAATTAATATATATATGTGTGTGTAAATATATATTTATATATATATGTAAATATATATTTATATATATGTAAATATCTACATACATATAAAAAGAGATATATGTATATATGTATATGTATATGTATATATATGAGGCCTCTTCATGAGTTAATGATGATGATTTTATGCCTATCTCAAATAAAATGTACACTAATCAAACTCTCACACAAGTGTAATCTGATTGCCTCGGTAATACTTGAGATTCTTGAGAGAATTTTGTGTAGGATTCTTTTACCCTAGTTTGGGTTGAAACTTTGCACCATCAAATCAACTTTATAGGTATTATTTTTCCAAATTATTTTTGTGTAATTTTTATCCAAGGAAATGTACAATTGAAAAAAAAGAAGCAGCTATTTTCATCACTAGTTCATGGTTGAAACAAAAGATTTTTATAGATTCTCTTAAGTGTATTCTTAGGTGATTCAATACATTACTCTTAGTGTATTCTTGGTTTGTCCAACATGTCTCAGTGCCTTTCTCAAACAGTGGCATTTCAAGGGTTTGATAATCAACACACAATTGGTTAATAGATTTGATTAAAAAATTAGTAACACCAAAAAAATATGAAAATTTTTACCTTAGTAAATATTGAAAGTAGGACCAATCATAAAAAATGCATAAAAATAAATTTTCTACTTGATACATTTCCCATTCTTTGTTTTCCCTGTACAAGATAGCCCTTAAATCACCCAAAACAAAATAACATCTCTTTTGCTTATTTGGATTGGTTTTCCTTTTTAGCAGCATTTATTACCTTTACAGTAGACTTTGAAAAAGTTTTAGGCTTCTCTTTACTCTATGGATTCACAGTATTTCTAATTTTGGAGATAGTTCAAGTTGTAGAGATCATATGGCTTACAATTAAGGCTTTTATTCGTTAACTCAACGGTGTAGTCTCCATACCTATGGAGATAAACATGGCAAGTAGTAAGAAATAGAGATAAAACATAACATATAGAAGATGAATCACAGATATACCTATGATTTACAACTACTTTTGGCCAAGTTTTTCCATAACTAATGACATTGTTGTGAATGTAAGATCCTGACAAGTGATTGGAAGAATTGGAACCAATTGTGGGTCGTTTGTGTCCCCATGCAAGTCTAATGTAATGATGGAATTTCACAACAAGAAATAGGGGTAGTTTAGGTTAGATTATCTTATTTTTAAGCACAATCACAATGACTTCACCAAGTACACCATTGATGAAACCTATTGCAACCCTTAAATTTGCATTAAGCATAGCCTTCTAGCCAATGCACAACACATTTGTCTCTTATATGTGCCCTTTTATAATGAAGGACAGTGATCATGTGTAGCATATATGTGCCCAACTGGACATGTTGGTGCTAACAGTTTGGCCCCACAAAGAACAAAACAAAAAGTAGCCTACCTTGCAACTTTACACTGCATGCATCTAACCATTTTTGGGGTAGCAGAAAAACTTTCACCATGGGCAAGCACCTCAAATATATAAAAAACCAAAAGAGGTTATTGTAGAGGGACTCTACGTGATCCCATAGCCTTAGACAAAATGTTTCTAAGTGACATGATTTATGAGTAACATCTCGTCAAATATTCTTACCTTTTTGCACTTTGGTCTCTTAAGGGATATCGTCAGTACAATGTAGCTCAGACTGTTTCAGCATGTTTGGGTGTGAAATAGGGCCATGCCTAGCCTAAACATACCCATCTAGATGTGTTGGAATTGTCAGTTTGGATGCATGAGGAGCAGAATGAAAGTTACACCCCTTTGCAACTTTACACTACATGCATCTGACCATTTTTGGGGCAATAGAAAAACTTTCACCATGGGCAAACGCCTTAGAGATATAAAAAAATGAGAGAGGTTATTGAAGAGGGACCCTACTTGATCTGGTAGCCTCAGACAGAATGTTTCTAAGTGACACAGTTTTTGCGTAACAGCTCATCAAAGATTGCTGCCTTTTTGCACTTTGGTCTCTTAAGGGATATTATCAATACAATGTAGCTCAGACTATTTTGACATGTTTGGGTGCGAAAAAGGAACATGCCTAGCCTAAATATACCCATCTAGATGCATTGGAACTATTGGTTTGGCCGCACGAGGAGTAGAATGAAAGTTACACCCCTTTGCAACTTTACACTGCATGCATCTGACCATTTTTGGGGCAGCAGAAAAACTTTCACCATGGGCAAATGCCTTAGAGATATAAAAATCAAGAGAGATTATTGTAGAGGGACCCTATGTGATTGTGTAGCCTCAGACAGAATGTTTCTAAGTGACACGGTTTCCAAGTAACAGCTCATCAAAGATTGTTGCCTTTTTACACTTTGATCTTTTAAGGGATATCACTAGTACAATGTAGCTCGACATGTTTGGGTGTGAAACACAACCATTCCTATCCTAAATGTACCCATCCAGACACATTGGAATTGTCAATTTGGTCACACGAGGAGCAAAATAAAAGTTACACCCCTTTGCAACTTTACACTGCATGTAACTAACCATTTTTGGGGCAACAGAAAAACTTTCACCACAGGAAAACACCTCAAAGATATCAAAAACTGAGAGAGGTTATTATAGAGGGGTTATTGTTTTGATGACTAAAACAATGCTACCAAGTGGAAATGTGTCCTTGCATAACTTGAATTGCAAGTCCAACCATCGAGCTCTATGGGTATGCCTTGCATACTCATACACTATACTATCATGAAATGTAGACATAAACTGATACACTGGAATCTTTTCAATAACCAAATCACACCTCTTTGCTTCTTTACCATCTTTTGTATTGTAGGCCACTATTTTATACTTGTCAAACTCTACTAGTTCGTTTCCAGCCGCACGTGTTTTTTCCATATGTTCACATATTGGCATATGTTGTAAGCCATCCAAGCATTATTTCCTATAGAATATTTGACCTTCTCTCTTTCACATAAAAGTGTTGATATGAAGTCTTTTAAAGATGGTGGTAGGGCATGTATGCCACAATCTTGCAAAACATAATTAGTATGCAAATCTATTTACATAGAGACTGATAAACATCAAAATGGTTAGAAAATTCAATATGTAATCTATAACAAGTAGTGTGTGTGTGATGTATCTTGGCATAGAAATGTTTTAGCATTTCAAAATATCTTTGACAAATTTTAATTTGAGGATACATCTCTAGAAATTTACCAAAAAATTGTGTTTGAGTCATATCCAAAATTGCTTTGGATGTGGCTCATGGTTCCAACTACCGATTGTCCTTGCCACATCCCTTTGATTCGGAGATACCCTTGTCTAATTATTCTAAAAGGCTTTAATTAGTGATCTCAATGCTTCAACAATTAGTTTATCTTTTCGTGGTAGTCTCCCCGAGAACGCCCATAATTCATTAGCATTCGTGTCCTTAATTCTTTGGTGCCTTCCAACGGCTCTTGAAAAAGTTTTCCTATTAATTCTCAATGGTTGACTCATCTTTATAATGAGACGAGATTTCCTCATTTGACTACTTACTATAGTAGATCTAATGACACACCGTGTTGCATTACTATATTTTGTGCATGAGGTGTTACCCACACTCTGGATTTTTCACTTGAAGCCTCTGATGTTCTCAACCCAAGAATCTTCATGATGGACCTATACTTTATAATTCGCATCATTTCAACAAACAGTTGATATCTTGCGGTCTCATTTAACTTTTCAAAGAACAATCTCCAAATCTTATGAGCATATCTTCTACAAGTGCATTTTGGAATCTTACCTTCCATTGGCTGCAAAATATTCTCATCAATATCAATCAAATACTTTGGCTTTTTATACAAAATTCTAGGTGGTGTTAAGATAGGTAAATTCATCTCAACATTAGGAATTTCATCAATATTTAAATGAGATGGGCTAGATGGCATATCTTCAATCGAAGATGGAATAGATGACATACCTTGACGTTGAGGTGGGAATGATGGCATACCTCCTTCCTCACATGTGAGTGATGATGTACTCTCAACTTGAGATGTGGTAGATGGTGTCCCTCCATCTTGACTTGTAGTAGAGGATGTGTCTCCAATTGTGGTATTCAAATCTCTCATAGCACGAAGATTTTTCATCTATTCCCTTTATGCTGCTAATATGATATCTCTTTTTGATGGTTGAGGTTCCTCTTCAATTGGCATGTCTTCGACAATCATGTCCAATTTCCTCTTCTCACGAAGGTCCCTCATAGTCACTACTTTCTTTGTATTCTTAGCTTCTTTCTCTTCATGTGTTGGTTTAATTCTTGATCGTTTCCTTGGCATGATAGAGAATTTATTTGTAGCATGATAAAGAGACAAATATTAGTTCCTAAGAAATGAATCCATAAAAATAACTGAAATATATGTCATTCAACCCTTAATACAAAATGTACATACAATCATCATGTAGAAGAGTAAATCTCACTCAACCAAAATAGGTACAAAGAATATAAAACATTATTGCAGCCATACAAAGCATTATGGTACAAAGTTCACTTCAGTCCTATGAGGATAAGGACAAAGGAGAGTTACCTATTGAGGCTACAAGTGAAGAGTACATGGGACTTCATGTTGACTACAAGGTTGAAGATGTGGGGGAGGCCTTGGTGCTAGTGGCATCAAACTACCTACACTTACTTGTGGATAGAGATCATCTCCTCACACATGAAGATTCAGCTTGCAGCTATGGGACAAAATTTAGGACACATGATACACTTGATTTTCACTTGGAGATGTCTCATGGGCCAACACTTGTTGATAACCATCTAGTCATGAAAGGAGAGATGATTGAGATCATGGGAGACATCACACTAGGGCATGGGGTAAGGACCAATTTTCTGATGTGTGACAATAGTCCCTTATCTTCACATTATCATGTTATGACAACCAAGACGATCATCCTTAAGGCTTATAATTTTCATGGAGACACTCATGTTGAAATTTGCACTTTGTTGTGACTGAACTATCTTGAGACCCTATATCAATTCCATTGGCAATGTGACTAATTTGTAGTATTTAACTTGGTACATTGTCATAGATATGGCAATGGAAACATTTGGTATATAAGGTTTGTATGAACTATCAACATGAAGAATAATGTAGCATATCATGGATCATGATTAGATTAAGCCTATTGGAATTTACTTATATGATCTTGGCTCCTATTCATTTGTATTTTAACTTGTTATGACAAGATAATAGTATTTCATTATGCTTAAAGGATTGTATATTTATATATTATTGTTACGTCAGTAAATGTCCCCTTGGGGCCTTTTCCCTCCTAAGGTTTAGCTCCCAGGTCTTGTTTATGCATTTAGATCATCTTGCATGTTAATTTGACATCCCGATGAGAAAACCCTAAAGTTTCATGGCAAATGGGACCTAGGGGGTGCACTTGACATAAGTCCTACCTAAAATAGGGAGGGAGGACTTGGGCACCCCCGCCCTAGTCCTGCCCTATTTTAGGTCAGGGCTAATTTTGGAGTGTCAGTTTATGACCGTTATTTAGGTCCTATGCCAACACAGTAAGTTTCAATTACGAAATTCTTGGCAGGAATGTTTGTAGTTGCATATATAATCATGTTTAGGCATTCATTTGTAAACTAGATGGGCATTAGTTGATTTTGGAATTCTTATGATTTTGGAGCATTCAAAATATTCATTGTGTGGTAAAGTATAGCATTGTTCTTGTGTTTGTATTTGCAGTTTGGCATCTTCCTTCCATGAGATCTTCACTACAAGGTGATATCAATTGTGTTTTCAATCATTTATCATTTAGATTTTACCTCTATCCCATAGGGATATGCACTCTTTATCTAACAACAGTGTTTGGAAGACTTGAATGTCTCTCAGGGCTTGACTGAGGCAAGCCTCTAAACACCACAACCCCCAACCCATTTTTGTGTGATTGCAAGTTATAGGTTGCAGGAGCAAAAAAATGGAGTTACAGGAGAGCAGTGCAGACTGTCAGAATTGCAAATTAGAAGAGAAAATAGAGACCTGGACTCGGGCACCCGCTCATTAGTCCTCTAGATCCTGCAACTGAAGAATCTATGGAATAGTAGGAACATGTTGCAGACAAGATTCGTAGATCCTGATAAAAACTATGGCATTGGACTAGGGAGCCCTCTCATTAGTCCCCAACTATTCCACTTTCTAAACATCAAAATATGGTATGCATTTGATTGTCATTTGATATCTCTGTGTGCGAACATTTTCTATGATTTGTCTGTTTTCTTCTGAATTTGCATAATTAGGATTTTGAGCATAATTGGGCTTAATTGAACAACTAAATCATACAATTCCAATTTTACCCTATATTATAAGTGACCGAAATCTTGTAGTAGACTTCCTACTTAGCTGAAGTCTTTGAATGTTTAGAGGTGAAAGGAGGATTCATACAAACTAGTAAAATCAACCCTAAACACAAACAAAATCCTCATCAAATTTCACCTTAAACATTTTGGTGAACCCATGTTTTTAATGAATTTTACACCTTGCTGAGTGTTGTGCTCCATATTTACATTCATTTCATTCATTCATTTAATTGTTCATCCTATTGCATTTGAAAAATTAAAAAAACATTCGAAAAAATTGGCATCTTTAACTTGCATTTTAATATAATTTGAATTAGTTGCATTTGATTTAAATAAATTTATGTCATTAGCACTAGCCCTGATTTAGAATACAAAAAAAATTCATTCATCATTCATTTAGATTACATTTTCATGCTTAAATTGATGAATATTGCTTGAAATTGTGCATTTTTTTTTCCATATAACCTAGTTTTGCATTAGCTAGGGTTTGTAGTCAGAATCTTATTTCATATTTTACTACCCTTTTAAAACACTCATTTGGAATTATTTCTAACTATAGTGTTGCATCATAGTGGTTTTCTTGCAAAATTTCATGCCTAGGGTTTGAAAACCTTAATTTTTCACCAGATTTTGGCCTTATTGTCTCTTTAGATTTGCACCATAGGCGTGTTGTAAAGGATTTTTCTGCACTAATTGGTTTTTATCAGTGTTATTATCTTCTTTCCCTCCTAAAATTCTTTACAACACCTTTTTATTGGGCTCTTACACTAGAAATTTGGTGAAAATTTGTATATTTTGTCTATATTTGCCCTAGGGTTTGACCTAGATTTGCACTACAAGCGTGTTGTGAAATATTTTATGGCTTTAGGTGGATGATATTACTGATATAATCTACTGCACCTCCTAAATTTCTTTACAACACTCCTTTTCTTGGGTCTTTGCATTGAACATTTGTGAAAAATTGCACATTTTAGTGTATTTTCACTAGGTTTTGACTTGTCATCATCTTAGATTTGCATCAAAAGTGTGTTGCGAAGGATATTATTGTTTTATTGTACTGATATCAGACATATTTTTTTTTTCCCTGATCAATTTCCTTACAACACCTTTTCTTTCACTTATTTGCATTGAAAAAAGTTGAAAAAAATCAAGCATTTTAGGTCATTCTCATACATAGGGTTGCACTTGTCTTTTGCATAAATTTTGGAAAGATTTTAAAAATCTAATATTGAATTGACTTGAAAACTTAAATACATGGCTTCTAATCCCAACAATAAAAATAGGTTCCCTCCTAGGCCTTACATGAAAATAAAGGTCCCCGAAACTGAACTTGTCTTTACACCTCATGATAGAAGAATTGGAGAAACTGAAGGACCTCATTATATCACTATGAAGATAATGGGAAATATTGTGGATGGAACCCTTATTGATCCTAATTGCATGACTAATGTGGCAATAGAAGATTTTCTCTATTCACATCAATTAATGCAAGGCTCTTATGACCCTTCAGATATGATGATTAAGACACATAAGGGAACCTTTGTAAACACTTCTAGGAAGATATCTTTATTGGTCACTGTATTTGAGAAACATGTAGAACAATGGTTTGATGTGTTGGGAATTAAGGTGTCTCAACCTTGGTAATTCCTTGCATTATTTTGATTGTATTTATTTATTCATTGCCTATGATGTAAATTAATTGTGAATTCCATATTGTCATTTTGTGGGATGTGGCATGGTGATGTGTCATCCTACATGGAAGATGACAACTTGTAATTTTGTCCTCACATGAGGAGATAGGCATCCCACTTTGTGGTAGGATTATTTTTCCATGTGCCAGCATCTTGGATGTTGTGTAATGGATTAATGACTGAAACGGTTATGATGGATTCCTATGACGAAGTTATGACATGTAAGAATCAGAAATAGAAGCTTGTAAGACAGGTGAAGACATGTGTCGAGAAGCATCTTTGAAAAAGGTGTCTTTGGGCACCCCAAGGTGGACTATGACATGTTGTAAGAGAATATGCTATTTATAGCCTGTGTATGACAGATTCTCTTATAGCTGTAAGTTGTAACTGCTATGACAGATTCTATGACAGATGTAAGAGTCATAAGAGCATCTGTCATAGCCCATTTTGGAAATAGGTGACCTCTTTGGGATGGGGGCTATGGACAAGTGTTAGAAGCATCTTAAAATGTTGACCAAGTGTCCATAGGCATGGGTTTTGGGCCATGAGACCAAGTTGGACACCCATTCCAAGATAGAGCCAATTTTGCCTTTTATATTCTATATATACAGGTGCTTTGAGGAGTTGTAGTATGTGATTGATAGGTACTGTTATGCTGTCAGATTAACTCCAAACACGAGTGTTGAAGACTATTGAAGATTGCATTGCAAGTAAATTGTAAACCATATTCAATTTTGATAATACATTGTGCAGGTTTCTGAGTGTGGCATTTTTCGCCCGATAAGGGTTTTTCCCACTATATATCTTGTCTCTCTTCTTCTGTCTTCATTCTGGTTCTATGTGTATTGCTGCAATATCTGTTATATGTTTCATTTTGCTGTAATTGTAAAGATTAAATTGAATTTGTATAGATCTCCCCTCATGAGATTAGTGTAGGAAGTGATTTGTGCACACCTAGCTTCCTTTGAGTTGGTATCAGAGCTTGATCACCTTTGGTCCTAGTTGTTGGGTAGGGATTTTTTGAGCTGATCTTAAGTTGAATGGAAGTCTGTGCAGAGTATTCTAAATCTTATTGCAGCAAGGAGATGGTAAGCACATCCAGAAGGATAGAGGTGGAGAAATTCAATGGCACTAATTTGAGTTGTGGAAGCTCAAGATGGAAGACATGCTTGTTGATCAAGACCTCTGGGAAACTATTAGTGGAACAAAACCTATGACAATGTCACAAGCTGATTGGGATCTCAAGGATCAGAAGCCTAAGGGTCTCATAAGACTTAGTCTTGTTGATTATGTCCTATTAAATGTCCATGAGGAGGCTACTGTAAACTTACTTTGGAAGAAGTTGGGAGATGTGTATCAAGCCAAATCCATGGTTAACAAACTTTTTCTATGAAAGAAGTTGTATTATCTTTGAATGGAGGATGGAGGATCTATTGGAGAACATATGAATGCTTTCAACATGTTGGTTGCATAATTGACATCCATTGGTGTGAAGATGGAGGAGGAGGATCACTGTATGACCTTGCTTTGTTCTTTGCCAGACTCATGGGATCATCTTGTCATGGCTATTGGAAGCACCACATCCACATTCAAAATGGATGAAGTGGTTTCTTTGCTATTGTCTAAAGAGATGTGGAGAAAGTCTTCTAAGGTAGCTAAAGAGGCTCTTGCAGTTTGTGGAAGACCCAAGGAAAAAGGGAAAAAGAAGGACAAGAAAATTGAGAAGGGTAGATCCAAATCATGTGGGATATCTAAATCTCCTGGAAAGTCCAAGGTTCTTTGTTGGAACTATGGTAAAATTGGGCATTTCTGAAAGGAATGCAAAGAGGAAAAAACAAAAAAGAACCTAGATTCAGATTTTGACAAGTCACAAGATGATGGTGATGCTTTCATCGCAACCCTGGTAACCAATGCATCTAATGATGTGTGGCTGATTGATTCTAGTGCATCATTCCACATGACCTTGCATTGAGACTGGTTCACTAAGTATGAGGAGTTCGATGGTGGAAGGGTGTACTTGGGTGATGACTCTCATCTGAAGATTGTTGGTCATGGAAGAGTCTCTATCCGATTCCTTGATAGATGAGTGAAGGGGATCTTTTGGGTTATGCACATCCCAGGCTTAGCACAAAACCTTCTTTCTATAAGTATGTCAAATGTTGCAGGTGTGCAGGTTGTCTTTTCAAAAGAAGGATAGAAGATGACTAGACGAGCTATGGTTCTTACTAAGGGTACTAGGAGAGGTACTTTGTTTCAGCTAGAGGCATGCATTTCACAATGTAATAGTTCTTCTAACTCAAGGAAGAGGGCAGCAATCACTTCATTCCCACCATCTGAACCAACAGTGAAGAAATCTATAGTATCTAGTCCTGATGGTTGTATTCATGCCTTGGAAGTTAAGCTTCCTACTAAAAAGACAATGCTATGGCATAAGAGATTTGGCCACATTGGTGAGAAGGGTCTTAGAACCTTGAAAAATAAAAACCTTGTTGAGGGGTTAGATGATTGTAATCTTAATTTTGACTTTTGTGAACATTGCATATATGGAAAACAAAACCATGTTCAATTTTATTCGAGTTCTCATAAGTCTTCTGGTGTGTTGGACCTTGTTCATTCTGATGTATTTGATCCTGTTAATGTTCCTTCATTATCAAAATTTGTATATTTTGTATCTTTCATAGATGACTATAGTAGAAGGACATGGATTTATTTTCTCAAAAAAAAATCTAAAGTCCATAGTAAGTTTAAGGAGTTTAAAGCCTTTACTGAAAATCAAACTAGTAAAAAGATAAAATGTTTGAGAACTGACAATGATGGTGAGTTATATTCTATAGAATTTGATAAATATTGCAAGGAACTTGGGATTGAAATACATAAGACAACTCCATATACCCCGCAGCAAAATGGAGTTGCAGAGAGGATGAACAGAACATTGATGGAGAAGGCTAGGAGTATGCTTAGGGGAGTTGGCGTAGAACAAAAGTTTTGGGCTGAAGCTGTTGCCACTGCTTTCTATCTTGTAAATAGGTCTCCTACATTATCTCTTGTTGGTAAGACACCCATGGAGGTGTGGTCTGGTAGAAAGCCTTCAATAAGGCATCTTCATGTTTTTGGTTATGAGGCATATGCACATGTGCTTAGGGAGAAGCGGTCAAAATTGGAGAACAAGGCTATTAAGTGTATCTTAATTGGCTACGGTGTTGGTGTGAAAGGATACAAGCTTTGGGATCCTGTGGCTGAAAAAGTGTTGTATAGCAGAAGTGTCACCTTCAAAGAGCTAACACCTTCTTCCACTATTTTACATCCAGAAGAAAAAGAAAAGAAAGAGGAGGTTGTTCAATTTCTGTCTACCCCTAAGAAGACTGAACAGAAAGATAATGTTGGACCTAATGATGAGGAGAGATCTAGAAACTCTGAAAGCTCAGATGAAGAAGCTGAACCTCAACCTCAGCTCTTGAGGAGGTCTACACGAATAATAAAGCAATCTGAGAGGTTTGGTTATACATTGCTTGATTCTATTGTACTTTTTTTTTTGCTTACTAACAGTGATGAACCTAGAACTGTATCAAAGGGTATGGATATGAAAGATGTAGGTTCCTAGAAGGAGGCCATGGAGGATGAAATAGCTTCTTTGGAAAAGAATCAAAATTGGGACTTGGTGCCTTTGCCTCCTAGACGGAAACCTGTTGGATGCAAATGGGTGTTCAAGAAGAAATTTGGTGTAGCTAGCAATGTTGAGAAGTATAAGGCTAGATTGGTTGCAAAGGGGTATTCACAAGTGGAGGGTATAGATTATGGCAAGATCTTCTCTCCCATTGCAAAGCTGACATCCATTCGATTCATGTTATCTCTTGCAGTAGCTTATGACTTAGAGGTGGAACAAATGGATGTGAAGACAACTTTCCTTCATGGTGATTTGGAGGAAGAAATCTACATGTCACAACCAGAGCATTACATGGTGAAAGGTAAAGAAAATTTGGTTTGCAAGTTAAAAAAGTCTTTGTATGGTTTGAAGCAGTCTCCTAGTAGGTGGTACTTGAAGTTTGATGCCTTTGTGTTGTCAATTAGATTTGTGAGATTGAAATTGGATCACTGTGTGTATTTTAAGTTTGATGGTGATCATATTCTCATTGTTGCATTATATGTTGATGATATGTTGCTCATTGGGAAGGGTAAGAATATGATTTCTGATTTGAAATCTCAGTTGTCAGCACAATTTGAAATGAAAGATTTAGGGGCAGCTAGGTACATTCTAGGAATGGAAATCAGAAGAGACAGAGCTAACAAAAAACTTTGGTTAAGCCAGAGTAAGTATGTGAAGATTGTGTTGGATAGGTTCAGCATGCAAGATTGTAGACCATTGTATGTTCCTGTTTCTTTGGGGACAAAGTTGTCTATTAATGATTGTCCAAAATCTCCTAGTGAGGTGGAGGACATGAGCAGAGTACCTTATGGTAGTGCTATTGGCAGTTTGATGTATGCTATGGTCTGCACAAGACCAGACATTACCCAAGCAATGGGAGTCCTTAGTCGATTTATGGCTAATCTTGGACAGGTACATTGGGATGTAGTTAAGCGAGTGTTCAGATATTTGAGGGTTACTTCTAAGTATTCCAAATGCTATCATGGTAATGTTATAGGACCTCCACATTCTATTGATATTCATGGATTTGTGGATTCAAATTGGGTAGGTGACATTGACAGCAGGAGATCCGCCAGTGCTTATGTCTTTACACTGTTTGGTGATGCTATTAGTTGGATGAGTAAGAGACAACCTGTGGTTGCTTTGTCCACTACATAATCTAAGTACATGGCAGCAACTCATGCTTGTAAGGAATTCATTTGGCTTAAGAGATTGTGTTTAGATATTGGTGTTGATGCAGGTAAGATTACGATCAGTTTTGACAGTCAGAGTGTGATTTGCCTTGTGAAGAATCCAACTTTCCATGCCAGAACAAAGCATATCGATCTATAGTTTCACTTCATGTGAGACATGGTAGAGGATGGGAAGGTAAATTTGGAGAAGGTAGATACTTTGAATAATGCTGTAGATGCATTGATGAAACTAGTTAGCACAGAGAAGTTCAGATGTTGTTCGAAGTCTATGGGCCTCTCAATATATAGCAGTTAAATCATGTTATTCTATTGGCTCTTACAAGGTGTTTGACAAGTGGGATAATGTTGGGAATTAAGGTGTCTCAACCTTGGTAATTCCTTGCATTATTTTGATTGTATTTATTTATTCATTGCCTATGATGTAAATTAATTTTAAATTCCATATTGTCATTTTGTGGGATGTGGCACGGTGATGTGTCATCCTACATGGAAGATGACAACTTGTAATGTTGTCCTCACATGAGGAGATAGGCATCCCACTTTGTGGTAGGAATATTTTGCCATGTGTCGGCATCTTGGATGTTGTGTAAGGGAATGTTGACCGAAACAGTTATCACAGATTCCTATGACGAAGTTATGACATATAAGAGTCAGAAATAGAAGCTTGTAAGATAGGTGAAGACATGTGTCGAGATGCATCTTTGAAAAAGACATCTTTGGGCACCCCAAGGTGGACTATGACATGTTGTAAGATAATATGCTATGTATAGCCTATGTACGATAGATTCTCTTACAGCTGTAAGTTGTAAATGCTATGACAGATTCTATGATAGTCGTAAGAGTCATAAGAGCATCTGTCATAGCCCATTTTGGAAATAAGTGACCTCTTTGGGATGGGAGCTACGGAAAAGTGTTAGAATCATCTTACAATGTTTACCAAGTGTCCATATGCATAGATTTTGGGCCATGAGGCCAAGTTGGATGCCCATTCCAAGATAGAGCCAATTTTGCCTTGTATATTCTATATAAACAGGTGCTTTGAGGAGGAGTTGTAGTATGTGATTGACAGGTACTGTTATGCTACCAGATTGACTCTAGACATGAGTGTCAAAGACTATTGAAGCTTTCATTGCAAGTGTATTGTAAACCATATTCAGTTTTGATAATACATTGTGCAGGTTTCTGAGTGTGGGGTTTTTCACCCGATAAGGGTTTTCCCCATGATATATCTTGTCTCTCTTCTTCTATCTACTTTCTAGTTCTATGTGTATTTCTGCAATATCTTTGTTATATGTTTCATGTTGCTGTAATTATAAATATTAAATTGAATTTGTATAGGTCTCCCCTCATTAGATTAGTGTAGGAAGCGATTTCCACACACTTAGCTTCCTTTCATGATGTTGTCCCCATTTCTGACCTCTTTCACCTAAAACTAGGACATCCATGGTTAAAGGCTATGAAATTTGTCCCTTCAACAATTCATAACTATGTAAAATTTCCTTTGAATGGATAAGTGATTACTATCCCTCGCAATAAGTATAAACCTTTGGTTATAAGAAAACATTGTACACTGGATTACTTTTGGGGAAAATCTAAGGTGGAACTGGAACCACGAATAGACTTTAACTTCTTGTGCTATAGAAACTACAAAACAAAACTATTACATCAAGTGGCTGGTCCCTCTATGCAAGAAACAATAAGAGACAAACAACCCACAATTGAAGAGAATCCTAGACTGAAAGGAAATGGACCCTATGTTGAGGTTCCTCCCCCACCATCCTTACAAGGATCGGGAAGTAGTCGTCGACAACAAAATATTCTACCTAGACAAATGAGATTTGATCCCGGTGCTTCCTCCTCTAAAACACAAAAACCTATGAAAGAGCAAAAAACTATCTTACAAGAGATAAGTGGTAGGACAAAAAAAAATAGACAAGCAAAAGAAAGGAGGAGACGATAAGAATATGCCCAATGACTTGCATCTCAACAAGAAAACATCTCACCAAACATTGAATCAACCATGAAGATCTTAAGAATTGACAACTTGAAAACAAGAACAAGAGTTTGTCTATGGTACCTTATGTCCCACTTTCCTCTAACATTCAGGAGTGGGAAGATGACGATGATTTGCTTGATGACAACACTTAGTTAGATGGCACTACTATGTAAGTATCTCTAACCCTTTATCTCTCATGATGTGTTTCCCCCATGATGTGTTATGTGTTGTTTAGGCCTCCTAAGATAACCCTTGATTCTCTTGTAAGGTCCAAGATACCAGGAGACCACCTTTATTGTGACCCTTCTTCTATTTGTATCATCATTCTTCTATATTGCTTCTCCTCTATTTTTCACTATTGTGTGTTGTGTCTTATGGACATAGCATTGCGGTTGGTGACTTGGGGGCACCGTCCTACATGACTATCCCTAAGGTACTTGTTTCTCCTCTCTTGATTTATTTTTTCCCTTCCTCTAGTGTTTCTATCTAGCGGGTGGACGATGAAAAAACATATTATACTAATGTGGACCTAGCATCTCTTTAGCGAGAAATCAAAGATTGAACTTAGTTCCTATATGATGATGGGGTTGATATATATTATCCGACACTTGGCTAGTAGAATCACTTTGTGCACTTTGTCATGTGATTTTGATGATGTCTTACCACACTTACAAAACATAACAATACTACTGCTCCATGTACTTTGCCTATCTTGAATCTTCCATTACATATTGTTGTTTATCATGATTATATGGACACTAACACTTTTCTTGTAGGATGTGTTTCTAGGAACATTTGGTGATCATAAAGTACATGTCAACTCTGAGGGGCATGGGCTTTACGAGAGCTCATGTTCCCTTGTGTGTTTTCTTCCTACCTTAACATGCTTGATATTGGTACCTAATATCAACCACCTTAAGGTGGGGGCATACATAAGGTAAGCTATCTATTGTAGATGTTAGCAATGTGCTTCTTCTTAGGTGTAGTCTTAAAGACTAGTGGTGATGAGTCCCTCCTACACTCTAAGATTTATTTGCAATCATTTAAGCCCTCATTATGAGGCATGGATATCGCACCCCTTTTCTATCTTAAGCCCTCATCATGAGGCAGGGATGGTGTATTTCTTGAAGAGAGTGCACATCCTATCATTTTCAAAAAATCCTCATTGCGAGGTGGGGAGCAGTTCTATGACTAACTAAACCCTTAAGATTGTCTTTGGTGATTGTTGTGGTGCAGCCCAATCATCGATGTGTGCCTATAATGTGCATGAGATGGTGTTGAACCTATAAATAGAAACACTCCATCGCTTGTCTGTCGTGTTTGCTCTGTGTCTTCCAAGTGTGTATGTATTGCGTGATTGTTCCCAAGCATAGTCTTAAAGACTTGTGGTGATGAGTCCCTCCTGTGCTTTGGGATTTGTATGTCGTGTTTGATTTGTATGGCGTGTTTGATTTTTTTTGTGTGTCTGTTGCCCCATATGCAATCTTAAAGACCGGTGGCAATGAGTCCCTCCTGCATTATGGGTGGTGTGTTTACTTTCCTTGCACTTGTATCTGTATTTCATGTATGAAAAGAAAAAGAAGAAAAATCATCACTCTCTTCACTGTATTCACTATGTTTTGCATGTCTTCAATGTTGTATTCTCCATGTCTTGCATGACTGTAACTATCTTCTCTATGTTTTGTGTGCCTATTACTATTTTCATTGTAATTGGCATGTCTTCCTCATGCTTGGCATGTTTGTTATGTTTGTTGATCGTACTTTAATGCATGTATTGGCCTTGTGTTTATACATACATTAAAGTGGGGGCTAAATGTTATGTTGGAAAATGTCCCCTTGGGGGCTTTTCCCTCCTAAGGTTTATCTCATGGGTCCTGTTTATGCATTTAGAGCGTCTTGCATGTTAATTTGACATCCTGATGAGAAAACCATGAAGTTTCATGGCAAATGGGACCTAGGGGGTGCACTTGACATAAGTCCTGCCTAAAATAGGGAGGGAGGACTTGGGTGCCCGTGCCCTAGTCCTACCCTATTTTAGGTCAAGACCAATTTTGGAGTGTTGTTTTATGACTGTTATTTAGGTCCTATGCTGACACAGTAAGTTTCAATTATGAAAATCTTGGCGGGAATGTTTGTAGTTGCATATATAAGCATGTTTAGGCATTAATTTGTAAACTAGATGGGCATTAGATGATTTTGGCATTCTTATGATTTCAGAGCATTCAAAATATTCATTGTGTGGTAGAGCAGAGCATTGTTCTTTTGTTTGTATTTGTAGATTTGGCATCCATCTCCTCATGGCATGAAGAGCATCTTCCTTCCATGAGTTCTTCACTACAAGGTGATATCAATTATGTTTTTAATCATTTATCATTTGGATTTTGCCTCTATCCCATAGGGATACATGCTCTTTATCTAACAATGGTGTTTGGAAGACTTGAATGTCTCTCCAGGGCTTGACTGAGGCAAGCCTCTAAACACCACAACCCCCCAACCCATTTTTCCATGATTGTAGGTTATAGGAGCAGAAAAAGTGGAGTTACAAGATAGCATTGTAGACTATCAGAATTGTAGATTAGAAGAGAAAATAGGGACCTAGACTTGGGCACCCACTCATTAGTCCTTCGGATCCTGCAACTGAAGAATCTCTGGAACAACAAGAACAGGTTGCAGACAAGATTCCCAATTCCTGACAAAAAGTATGGCACTAGACTAGGGCACCCGCTCATTAGTCCCTGACTTTTCCACTTTCTAAACTTCAAAATCTGGTACGCATTTTATTGTCATTTAATATCTTTATGTGCGAACATTTTTTGTGATTTGTCTGTTTGCTTCCAAATTTGCATAATTAGGGTTTTGATCATAATTGGGCTTAATTGAACAACTAAATCTTACAATTCCAATTTTCCCCTATATTCTGAGTGACCGAAAGCCTATAGTAGACTTCCTACTCAGCCGAAGTCCTTGAATGTTTAGAGGTGAAAGGAGGATTCATACAAACTAGTAAAATTAACCCTAAACACAAACAAAATCCTCATCAAATTTCACCTTAAATAGTTGTAAGGATTTATTCTTGTAAAATTTGACATCATGGTATGTTAAGGTCTATTTAATTCATTATTGCATGTACTTATTAAAGAGCCCAAGTGTAGAAAATATACATGGCCCACCATGTGAGATTGTAGGTTGATCTTATGGATTCTTGAGCAATAAAATCTAGAGATTTAACTTAAGGCTATCTATGTAGGTTTAAAGGAAACACACATGATGGAATTTCACATGAGGTCCTTTAGGTTGAAGCTCATTAGATAGACATTAATGAGTTTTTATTATAAGGTTCGTTATGCAAAGGGACTTAACAATGATATTGTGATTATGTCTATTTCAATTAATGTTGACCTTTGAGATATCTTTTATTATGCATACCATGAACTGATTTAAAACATAGTCTATTATGACTAAGCTCTTTCGGTAGTAAGAACTATGATGAACTATAAGTGCAAAATGTATGACATGTATGCAAAATGTGGAAGCATAAACACAGCAGGTGAACTATAAATTCAAAAAAGCAAGACTGATATAAACCCAAAATATGTAAACCATACAAGTGATATAAAAATGTATGATAAAGCATGATAAAGTAATTCAAATAGACTTAAGGAAAATGTAAAGAACATGCACATAAAGAATTGTCATACCTAAAAGATGAAGATTCGAATGGAGAGAGTACCCAATTATGTAGTGTTTTTTCTTCTTACATCAAACTCCTCAACAATTTGAGTTTTTCACCACTTGCTTCCTTTTCAATGTTAAATTGAATAACACTAAAATAGAATTAGTAACAACAATACTATTAACCAATCTATAATGTTAAATTCCTACAATTCAATCGCAATTAACATTGCAACACTACAAAAATTGAAACTTGAATTGATATATATCAAATTTGATGTGAAAACTATGTTACTTCCTCCTTCTTAAGTTGGAAAAGTAGAAAATAGTGGTGGAAAGTTCAAGCAAAGGTGGTAGAATGTGAAAAATGTGCATGTGAACTTCCCAATAGCATGAAAACACTTTTTTTTGTCAGAACACGCACATAATAGGACAAAATAGAGTATGTGGGCCTGGATCATGGGGGTCCAGGCCTTTTTACAATTTGTATAGCAATCCAAAATGTGCTCTCATTATAATGCAAGCATGTTTTGGCCTGCTATAGAAAAAACTATATTAGTCATTTCTCCATGTATTTCTTCTATCTCTCACCTCTTTATCTCTCACCTATCTCTCAACTATCTCTCCCCCTCACCTCTCTACCTCTCTCCTCTCTACATCTCTTAGTCACTCCTTGTCTACCTTTCCATCCATCCTTAGCCATCTAGGTCTCTCACTTAACCCTAAACCCTAAAGCCTTAACCCTTAAACCTTAAATCCAAAACCCTACCCCTAAACCCTCAACACTTTACCTTAAACCCTATTCCCTCAACCCTAAACCCTAATCCCTCAACCCTAATCCCTCAACCCTAAACCCTACACCCTATCACTAAACCCTAAACCCTAGACACTATATCTAAAACCCTAATAACTTAACCCTCAGCCCAAAGCCTCAACCCTCAATCCTTAAACCTTCAACCCTAAACCCTATCCCTAATCCCTCTATCCTTGACACTCTACCTTAACCCTAATCCCTCGACCCTCAACCCTAAAGACTATCCCTAAAGCCTCAACCCTAAACCCTAATCCCTCAAAGTCATAAACCCTAATCCCTTGTCCCTAAACTCTAAACCCTATCCCTAAACCCTCAACCCTCAACCCTCAAACTTAAACCTTAATCCCTCATCCCTAAACCTTAATCCCTTAACCCTAAACCCTAATCCCTAATCTCTTAACCCTAAACCCTAATCCCTTATCCCTAAACCCTAAACTATATACCTAAAGCCTCGACCCTCAACACTATACCTTAAACCCTAATCCCTAATCCCTCAACCCTAAACCCTAATCCCTTATCCCTAAACCCTAAATGTTATTCCTATTCCTAAACCATCAACCCTCGACACTATACAGGTTAAACCCTAATCCCTTATCCCTAAACCCTATCCCTCAACCCTAATCCCTCTACCCTCAACCCTAATCCCTCAACCCTAAATGCTATCCCTAGAGCCTCATCTCTAAACCCTAATCTCTCAAGGTCCTAAACCCTAATCCCTTATCCCTGAACTCTAAACCCTATCCCTAAACCCTCAACCCTCAACCTTAAACCTTAATCCCTCAACCCTAAACCTTTATTTCTCAACCCTAAACCCTAATCCATTATCCCTAAACCTTAAATCCTAATCCACCAACCCTAAATGCTATCCCTATTCCTAAACCCTCAACCCTTGACACTATACCTTAAACCCTAATCCCTTATCCCTAAACCCTCAACCCTAAACCCTAATCCTTCAACCCTAAACCCTAAACCCTATCCCTAAACCTTCAATCCTCAAAACTACACCTTAAACCCTAATCCCTCAACCCTAAACCCTAAGCCCTATCCCTAAAGCCTCAACCCTCAACACTACACCTTAAACCCTAATCCCTCAACCCTCAACCATAATCCCTAATCCCTCAACCCTAAACCCTAATCCCTTATCCCTAAACCCTAAAGGCTATCCCTATTCCTAAACCCTCAACCCTAATCCCTTGACCCACAAACCTAATCCCTCAACCTTAAACGTTATCCCTAAAGCCTCAACCCTAAACCCTAATCCCTCAAGGTCCTAAACCATAATGCCTTATCCCTAAACTCTAAACCCTACCCTCAACCCTCAACCCTCAACCTTAACCTTAATCCCTTAGCCCTAAACCTTTTTCCCTCAACCTTAAACCCTAATCCCTTATCTCTAAACCCCAAATCCTAATCCCTCAACCCTAAACCCTAAACACTATTCCTATTCCTAAACCCTCAACCCTTGACACTATACCTCAAACCCTAATCACTTATCCCTAAACCCTAAAACCTATCCCTAAACCATCAACCCTCAACCCTCGACCTTAAACTCTAATCCCTCAACCCTAAACCCTAATCCCTTAACCCTAAACCCTAAAGCCTCAACACTCAACACTATACCTTAAACCATAATCCCTCAACCCTTAACCCTAATCCCTAATCTCTCAACCCTAAACCCTAATCTCTTATCCCTAAACCCTAAATGCTATCCCTATTCCTAAACCCTTGACACTATACCTTAAACCCTAATCCCTTATCCCTAAACCCTAAACCCTATCCCTCAACCCTTAAACCTTAATCCCTAAAACCTATCCCTAAACCCTCAACCCTCAACACTATATCTTAAACCCTAATCCCTTAACCCTCAATCCTAAAACCTCAACCCTCAATCCTTAAACCTTCAACCCTAAACCCTATCCCTAATCCCTCTACCCTTGACACTCTACCTTAACCCTAATCCCTCGACCCTCAACCCTAATCCCTCAACCCTAAACATTATCTTTAAAGCCTCAACCCTAAACCCTAATCCCTCAAGTTCCTAAACCCTAATCCCTTATCCCTAAACTCTAAACCTTATCCCTAAACCATCAACTATCAACCTTAAAACCTAATCCCTCAACCCTAAACCCTATCCCTAAACCCTCAACCCTCAACACTATACCTTAAACCCTAATCCCTCAACCCTCAACCCTTAACCCTCAACCCTAATCCCTCAACCCTAAACTCTACTCCCTTATCCCTAAACCCTAAATTCTATCCCTATTCCTAAACCCTCAACTCTCGACACTATACCTTAAACCCTAATCCCTTATCCCTAAACCCCAAACCCTATCCCTCAACCCTCAACCCTTAAACCTTAAACCCTAAAACCTATCCCTAAACTCTTGACCCTCAACACTATATCTTAAACCCTAATCCCTTAACCCTCATCCCTAAAGCCTCAACCCTCAATCCTTAAACCTTCAACCCTAAACCCTATCCCTAATCCCTCTACCCTCGACACACTACCTTAAACCTAATCCCTTGACCGTGAACCCTATCCCTCAACCCTCAACCTTAAACCCTAATCCCTCAACCCTAAACTCTAATCCCTCAATGCTAAACCCTAAACCCTAATCCATCAATGATGTAGAGGCACTTTGATAGGAGAAGGATAGAAAACTAGACAATGTTATTACTACACCCAAAAGCCCAAAATCAAAGGTCAGTTTGTAAAAGTGGGAATAGCAGTTAGGGATTTTGATTTATTCATGGAAAAGGTGTTTTCATATGTTGTGGGACCCATTCCAACCAATGGCTAAGATAGACCAAACTTTTGGTTAGCACTTCCTTCACAAACCTAAGAAATGGCTTGTAGCCCTACAAAATGAGAACAGTCCTAATAACTCTTGACACAGACCTTCAAAAGAAAAACTTAGACAATCAAAAGATACCCATTAGGACCTTTTATCACATATCCTAGAATGGGTAGTGGTTGTTTTGGATGATATGCCTCAACCAATAGCCCCTCCTGATGACTTAAAGCTCCAATTAGGCCTAAATTACAAAGAGACCCCCCTTAAATTCACACACAAAACTGAACCAATGACTTGAGCACTTATTATTCATGCAAAAACTATGAATTTTTTGGGTTTTGCACATCTACAAACTGTTGTTCCAAGAAATGTCTCTATGGTTACTCCAATAGGCTTAATACATGGTCTTATTAAGAATTTTCTAGCAAACCTTGCACACACCAATTCTCCCACTCCTACAAACACCCAAAACACTTAACATACAAGTAAATACATCCATCCCACTAGTCTTATGGGCTTGAAAGATAGTGGGATGGTCAATACCCCATCGTTGGAAGCAAACCCTTATCTAGGTTTTTATGAGACTATTTCTAAAGAAAACCTTATAACTCCCTTCAATTTTATTGTAAAGACACCAAACCCACTTCAAATGATAGATAACTATATATATTAACCAATAAATACATGAGGAATTGAAGACAATCCAATACCTTCAAATAGTACAGTTTGTGGCAGTGACTTCTTCAGAAAAATAGAGTTCTTGTTTGTGAGCAGTCCCAAAGATATGGCTACAAAATCCTCCTTACTAAATGTTAAAGCACCAAAATGGACTTTTTTGAAATTTATTCCATCACTCTATCCATTCCATACGTTTGTACCCCATGACCATTCTGTACAGGTGCACAGTACAGACTGTTTCTTTAGCAAACAAAAAAAAACACAGAACATCAGAGAATTGATGTTTTATTGCTTTGAAACTTCTTCACTTCATACATTGATCATGTCCAAGTGTATGTAGAATTGTATACCACTTGAAAACTTCATTTAAAATATTTTTGGTTGATCAAGGAAGCCATAACCAATTCAAACTTCCTTGAACTATTTTGGGCATTTTGAAACTTCAACTAATTACTAGTTTGTGTGCATTGACATCGGTGTTTATGAATCTTCAAACACCTCTACAATTTGATTAGGCCTAGAACAAGGCATTAGTCTCCTTTACATCACCTTAGGCTCCTTGACATGCCTTAACAAGTCTTACAATATGAAGTTTTACATGACTGCCTTTTAGGGCTTTATGAGACTGCCTCCTATACAATGTATGAGTGCATGATTGCTCACTACAAAAATGGCATCATAGCCTTTATTATATCATGAGAATGGTCTCCAAGACCTTATAAAACTAACAAAACAAAATGAACAACAAAAACAAGACATGAGTCTTTTTGTTCTCCTTGGTGCTCCTGCACCATACTCCCTGGGTGGAAAAAGAACTCAAGTCTCTTGAGGAAGTAGATCAGCAATTGTGACTCCATGTTTCAAGATGTCTTCTTCACTCATCCAAGTGGCATATTCAATGGGTAAGTCACTCCTTTTGACAAGGAATTATTTGTATGTCTTCTTCCTAGTCTTCTTCAAGACCTTGGTGTCAAGAATGCATTCCAACTTCAATGGTTGATTGGGTGGAAGACCCTTGACCAAATCTTCATCTCCTATTGTTATCATATCTACCTCTAAATCTGCATTAGAATCACCTTTGAAAGGAAACAAGTCTAAAACATTGAAGATAGGAGATATGGCCAATCCTTGAGGAATTTAAATCTCATAGGCATTAGGCCCAAATTTGTGCACAATCCGGCATGGTCCTATCTTCTTCATGAGGAGTTTGGTTGGCTACCCCTTAGGAAGTCTTTCCTTCTTCAAGTGTGCCATGACCAAATCCCAAACCTTGTATTGTACATCTCTCCTTTTCTCATTGCCTTTCTCCTTGTACTTGCCATTGTTCCTTTGAAGAGTTTCTTTGACATTATCATGGATGTCCTTCATGGATAATCCAAAGTCTTCACCTTGAGCACTTTTCCTTTCCAATCCATGGAGATCTCTCAATTCAAGAATACCTCTTGGGTGAATGCCATAAACAATCTCAAATGGACTCCTTCCTATGCTCCTATTGGTGGAATCATTATAAGCAAACTCAGCTTGAGGGATGATCATATCCCATGCCTCTCCATGTTGTTTGGTAAGACACCTGAGAAGATTTCCCAAGGACCTATTCACCACCTTAGTTTGGCCATTAGTCTGAGGGTGACAAGCTAAAGTAAATGACAATTGAGTACCCAACTTCTTCCACAAAGTGCGCCAAAAGTGGCCTACAAACTTTGGATCCCTGTCAATCACAATGTTAAGAGGCAAACCATGAATTCTAACAATTTCTTTGAAGAACAAACCAGCAATGTGAGAAGCATCATTAGTGCATTTACATGGCAAGAAATGAGCCATCTTACTAAATCTATCTACCACAACAAATATACTATCAAAGCCTCTTTGAGTTCTAGGAAGACCCAAAACAAAATCCATGATAATACTTTTCCATGGCCTATTAGGAATAGGAAGTGGCTGATATTGGCCAGCATTAGATGAAGTACCCTTTTCCCTTTGACAAATACTACAACATTCAACAAATTTTCTGAAATCTGATTGCATTTTAGGCCAAAAATAAAACCTCTTCACCTGATCCAATGTTTTATCCAACCCAAAGTGACCTCCTAGTACACCACATTATTTTTCCCTTATGATGTTCTTCCTCATGGAACACCTAGGAACACATAGTTGGCTGCCTTTGAACAACAACCCCTGCTGCAACAAAAACTTAGAAAAATTAAAATGATAAGAGTCTAAAAATTGTGAACAAACTTCATATACCTCCTTGAAGTCTTCATCATCCTGATACATATGTTTGAGAGCATCGACCCCTACACTTTGCAACTAAATTTATTGAACCATACACACCATTCTAGTCAATGCATCTACCACTTTGTTAGCTTGCCCCTTCTTGTGTTTGATTGAAAAAGTATAGGCTTGGAGTTTCTCAACCCATTTCATATGCATATGATTGAGTTTCTCCTATGAATTCATAAAACTAAGTGCATGGTTATGAGTATAAATAATAAATTCTTTGGGAAAAAGATAGTGCCTCCATTTTTTCAAAGCTAGCACCATTGCATACAATTCCAAATCATAAGTAGAGTATGTTCTCTTAGCATCATTCAATTTTTCACTAAAGAAAGCAACAGCCCTACCTTCTTGACTTAGGACAGCCCCTATAACAAGATTACTAGCATCACATTCCACCACAAACAACTTGTTAAAGTCGGGCAAAACAAGTATGGGTTGTTTGCTACCTTTTGTTTCAGAATTTCAAAAGAATCATTGGCGGCCTTTGTCCATAAAAACTTACATTTCTGCCCCCCTTTGATGGTATCCAAAATTGGTGCACAAATATGACTAAAACTCCTGTTGACAACTGAGAGGGGGGGTGAATCAGTTATCTTAATTATTTCAGCTTTATGAACTTTTTTAACAATTAATGTAGCATTAATTCAAATAAGCAAACATAACCATGAAATGGAAATACACATGACACAATATTTTTGATGAGGAAACCCTGATAAGGGAGAAAACCATGGGGTGATTAACCCAAGATTGTATTCTCTGTTAGAAGAATAGAAATACAAAATGGCACTTGCCAATTAGGGATCACTGCCCGAGCACACTGCTCACAAGAGGCTCACTGCCTACAATAGTTTATACAAGAAAACTAGATACTTGAACTAATGAGAAGCATCTACATATGCTAAGGTTCAGTTCTGATTAAGCTCAATATACTGATCTACTGCACTTCATTCTTACTCTCTTAGGTGTTGTCCTATTACATTTCAGACCTGTCTTACTGTCTTCACACTGCTCTTTTGCTTTTCTTTGCACTTTACTATCACACCACATTCCTCTTCACATCCAAATCCATCTGGTATATATATCCGCACAAAAGATTTCATCCTCTTTCTAGTCAGCATCCGGAATAGTCAATATTTTCCCAAACTCTTAGATTGTCGGCTGAATCCTTTCTTGCCAAGTGATGCGAATCAAGGAGATACTTATAGAAGTCATCTAACATGTTGGCCAATCATGGATGATACCTTAAGAACCTTGATCATCATCAATATCTCATCCAAAATAATTCTTATGCTCTGTTAGTCAGTTCTTCCTCTGTCTGTTCTGCCAAACTAGACCTCAATACTTAGATGCTTATATCTCTTCACTCTTTCATCACCGGAGGCTCAATCCCTAGAGTCTATTAGTTAAGGTATTCCTCTTAACTTTCCTTAGTCCACACTTTGCAAAGATACTTCCTCTAAGAGATCCGGACCTAACTATCGAACCTTGCTGCATGCTCTGTTCTTGCTTACCAGACCCAAGTATCCTTCAATCTGACTTTCGGTAAAGATACACTATGTCCTACGGATGTGTGGAATGGTCTTTGTTGCCATCAATGACAACACCAATGAAGCCACATAGTGTCTCTTGCCAACAACCCCTTATGAATTTCCTATAAAATGTTGTCAAACCATGAAAACGTTTCACATCACCTACTATTTTTGGAGTTGGCCATGACAAAATGGCTTCTACCTTTGTTGGATCCATCCTCAAACTACCTTGTGAAATCACAAAACCAAGATAGGTGAGTTCTTCCTTCATGAAGACACTCTTTTCCATGTTGATCATCAATTATTCATCATGTAGCTTCCTCAAAACCTGATCCAAATGTTGCAAATGCTCTTCCATAGTCCTGCTGAAAACAAGAATGTCATCCAAATATACCACAACAAATTTGCCAATGAAATCCTTCAACACTTCATTCATGAGTCGCATAAAAGTACTTGGAGAATTAGATAGACCAAATGGCATCACCAACCACTCATAAAGACCCTCATGGGTTTTGAATGATGTCTTCCATTCATCCCCTTGTTTTATCCTAATCTGATGATACCCACTCTTAAGGTCAATCTTATAAAAGTATCTAGCCCCTCCCAAACAGTCTATTAGGTCCTTAATCCTTGGCATAGGGAACCCATATCTTATGGTAATCTTGTTAATGGCTCTAGAATCCATACACAACCTCCATTTACCATCCTTTTTAGGGGATAGGATTGTTGGGACAGCACATGGGCTAAGACTCTTTCTTACCAATCCCTTATCCAACAATTCTTGCACTTGCTTGGCAATCTCTTCATTTTGGGAAGGTGTCATCTTGTAGGCTACTTTGTTTGCCAAAGTAGATCCTGGTATGAATTCAATTGTATGGCTTATCTCCCTAATAAGTGGCAATTCATTAGGCATCTCTTCTACCATAATCCCCTTATACTTCTCTAGTAATTGTTGCACCTCATTAGGGACCTCTTCCTTACTAAGATCATGCAAACTAGGACTGTTTTTAGGCTTCAAAATCAGAGCATACCCTTGGATTCCTTCCTCCTTAAGGGAATATAGAAAATATTTACCACTTACAATCATGACACTTGACCCAACATTCTTCTCTACATGCTCACCAGCCAATGGATCCATTCTATACTTTCTACCATTCTTAGTTTTGATGAAAGAATTAGTTTTACCATCATGTTGTGATTGAACATCATATTGCCATGGGTATCCTAACATAAAATGACAAGCATCTATGGGAATTATATCACACAAAATCTTGTCCTTATATTCTCCTATTTCAAATTCAACCCATGATTGTTCATCTACCAAAACTTGTTGCCCTTTATTCAACCATGATACTTTATAAGGACTAACATGAGGAAGTCTTTTCAATTTCAATTTGTCTACCATTTCAATGGAAACAAAATTTTTAGTTGAGCCTGAATCAACAATTACCTTGCAAATCTTACCATAGGCCTTGCATGTTGTCTTGAACAATGTCTTCCTTTGAGGGGGTTCTTGTGTTTGAGGCACCTTCAACATGATTCTTCTCATCATCAAACTTTCTCCTTCATAGACCAAGGCTGCACTTCCAATTGGAGAGTTGACACTTTGGCAATCTTCCACTTGGATCAATTGGCTCCTTCTCTCTCCTCCATGAGAGCTTGAGGCTTGCTTTTCAGGACACTTGAAGGCTGGATGTCTCACTCGGTTGCAATTGTAGCACCTTCCTGTGAAGACATTAGGACCTCTCCCTGGTCCACCAAATCTACCTCTTCCATTAGGCCTTCTTCATCTAAAGCCTCCTCTAGAACTTGATTCTCCACTTTGCTCTTGGGAACTATATTCACCTTGTCTTCTTTAGGACTGATTTCTGCCTCCAAAACTACCCCTACCTCTAAAATTTCTGCCACCTCTTCCTCTACTTTGCTGCTCACCTTTCCTCTTCAACTTCTCTTCATCCCTTAATGCCACTTGAAAGCATTTTTCCATGGTTTTAGGGGTTAATAAACTTATCTCATCTTGAATATTAAACCTCAAACCATTTAGATACCTTGCCACTTTAGCTTTTTCATCCTCCATGTACCCACAATGAAGAGTGTATTTGTGAAACTCCTCGGTGTAAGTAGCCACATCCAAATCTCTTTGCTTGAGATTTTGCATCTTCTTCTAGACCTACACCTCATAGTCTGATGGAAGGAATTGGGACTTGATCCTCTCCAACATTCTACTCCATGAAGAGATCATACTCTTCCCATTCTTTACCCTTTCTCCTTGGGTGTAATTCCACCATGTAAGGGCAACACCTTTGAGTTTAGTTTTTGCAAACTTAACCCTCTTGTTTTCAGGAACTTCTTTGTATTCAAAGTAGTTGTTTAGAGACTCAATCCACTCCATTACTTCATCAGCATTCATCCTCCCATTGAACATGGGAATCTCCATCCGAGCCTCTAAAGAATCCTTGCCAATTACCTTGATGGTTTCAAGGAAATGCTTTTGATCAGCTGGTACCTCTACCTCTTCTTGCTCTTCTTCTTCCTCCTCTTTTTCTTCCTCTTCATTTTAACCTTCATCTATCCTCTTCCCTATCCTCAATGCCTTCAACTCTTCTTGGAGTGCTTCCTTGACTCCACTTTTAATCTTCTCTTCCATCTCCTTGAACTTCTTAACCACTTCGGTGGCCATTCCCTTTGGAGGCATATTGCTAGCCTCTCCTTCACTCTCCTCTGCTGACATATACCAATCCTTACACAACCAACAATAGAACCTTTTATGGCTCTAATACAAGTATGATGTAGAGTCATTTTGATAGGAGAAGGACAGAAAACTAGACAAGGTTCTTACTACATCAAAAAGCACAAAATCAAAGGTCAGTTTGTAAAAGTGGGAATAGCAGCTAGGGGCTTTGATTTCTTCATGGAAAAGGTGTTTTAATATGTTTTGGGACCCATTCCAAGAAATTTCTAAGATAGACCAAACTTCTGGTTAGCACTTCCTTCACAAACCTAAGAAATGGCTTGTAGCCCTACAAAATGAGAACAGTCCTAATAACTCTTGACATAGACCTTCAAAGGAAAATCTTAGATAATTATAAGATACCCATTAGGACCCTCCATCATATATCCTATAATTGGTAGTGGTTGTTTTGGATGATATGCCTCAACCAATAGCCCCTCCTGATGACTTAGAGCCCCAATTAGGCCTAAATTACAAAGAGACCCCCCTTAAATTCACACATAGAACTAAACCAATGACTTGAACACTTATTATTCATTCAAAAACTATAAATTTTGGGTTTTTTGTACTTCTACAAATTGTTGTTCCAAGAAATGCCTCTATGGTTACTCCAATAGGCTTAATACATGGTCTTATTAAGCCTTTTCTAGCAAAACTTGCACGCACCAATTCTCCCACTCCTGCAAACACACAAAACACTTAACATACAATTAAATACATCCATCCCACTAGTCTTATGGCCTTTAAAGATGGTGGGATGGTCAATACCCCATCGTTGGAAGCAAACCCTTATCTAGGTTTTTATGAGACTTTTTCTAAAGAAAACCTTATAACTCCATTCAATGCTATTTTCAAGACACCAAACCCACTTCAAATGATAGATAGATATCTATATTAACCAATCAAGACATGAGGAATTGAAGACAATCTAGTACCTTCAAATAGTATGGTCTATGGCAGCGACTTCTTCAGAAAAATAGAGTTCTTGTTAGTGAGCAGTCCCAAAGATATAGCTAAAAAAATACTTCTTACTCAATGTTAAAACACCAAAATGGACTTGTTTGAAATTTATTCCATCACTCTATCCATTCCATATATTTGGACCCCATGACTGTTCCATACAGGTGCACAGTACGGACTATTTCTTCAGCAAACACTGAAAAAACCATAGAAGAACAGAGAATTGATGTTTTATTGCTTTGAAACTTCTTCACTTTATACATTGATCATGTCCAAGGGTATGTAGACTTGTATACCACTTGACAACTTCATTTAAAATAGTTTTGGTCGAACAAGGAAACCATAACCAATTTGAACTTCTTTGAACTA
The DNA here is from genome assembly GCA_027924645.1 of Cunninghamia lanceolata. Classification (NCBI taxonomy): domain Eukaryota; kingdom Viridiplantae; phylum Streptophyta; class Pinopsida; order Cupressales; family Cupressaceae; genus Cunninghamia; species Cunninghamia lanceolata. The sequence goes on from BSBN01000205.1 coordinate 6,610,744, forward strand.
TTTTGGGTAGTTTGAAACTTCAACTAATTACTAGTTTGTGTGCATTAACATCGGTGTTTATGAATCTTCAAACACCTCTACAATGTGATTAGGCCTTGAACAAGGCATTAGGCTCCTTGACATCACCTTAGGCTCCTTGGCATGCCTTAACAAGGCTTACAATATGAAATTTTACATGACTACCTTTTATGGCTTTATGAGACTGCCTCCTATACAATGTATAAGTGCATGATTGCTCACTACAAGCATGGAATCATAGCCTTTATTACATCATGATATTGGTCTCCAAGACCTTATGAAACCAACAAAAAAAATGAACAACAAAAACAAGGCATGAGTCTTTTGGTTCTCCTTGGTGCTCCTACACCAATCAACCCTAAACCCTAAACCCTCAACCCTCAACCCTAAATCCTAATCCCTTAACCCTAAATCCTAATCCCTCAACCCTAAACCCTAAACCCTATCCATAAACCCTCAACCCTCAACACTATACCTTAAACCCTAATCCCTCAACCCTAAACCCTAATCCCTCAACCCTAAACCCTAATCCCTTATCCCTAAACCCTAAACGCTATCCCTCAAGCCTCAAGCCTCAACCCTTAAACCTTAAATCCTAATCCCTATCCCTAAACCCTCAAACCTAAACACTATACCTTAAACCATTATCCCTAAACCCTAAACCCTAATCACTTATCCCTAAACCCTAAACCATATCCCTAAAGACTCAACCCTTATACCTTAAATCCTAAACCCTATCCCTAAACCCTTAACCCTTGACACTATACCTTAAACCCTTTACCTTATCCCTAAACACTTATCCCTAAAGCCTCAACCCTCAACCCTTAAACCTTAAATCCTAAACCCTATCCCTAAACCCTCAACCCTTGACACTATACCTTAAACCCTAATCCGTCAACCCTAAACCCTAATCCCTCAACCCTTAAACCCTTAATACCTCAACCCTTTAACCCTAAACCATTGACCCTTAAACCCTTAAACCCTCAACCCTTATCCACCCCTCTCCTCCCCTATCTACCTCTCCACCATCTCTCACCCCTCTCTCCCTAGGTTGTAGGTCTTTCAATTCTATATCTCTCATGGCTCTCTTGATATTTCCCTCCTCTCCACTTCTCTCAACCTTGAACATTATCCCTCAACTATAAACTCTCAACCCTCAACCTTATACCCTCAACCATATACTTAATCCCTAATCCATCAATCTTCAACCCTATACCTTAAACCCTAAAGCCTGCACCCACAAACCCTCATCCCTATACCCTATAACCTCACCCTTATACCCTAAACCCTAAATATTGTGCCTCAACCCTATACTTACATAAAACCTAAACCATGCACTATCAACCCAAGTCACCCTATGCCTTATATATCCTCAATCCATATCATAAACCCTAAACCCAATATCCTAAACCCTAATCCCCATGCCTTACACACTTAAACTTATACACTCAACAAGTTGAATATTAACCCTCAACTGTAACCCTCAACCCTCTACCTATTACTTAAGCCATAATCCCTCAAACCTCAACCCTATACCTTAAACCCTAAACCCAAAAAACTCAACCCTCAACCCTAAAAACTATATGGGCTCAGGTCCTTATATACCCTAAACCCAAAACCCTTACATACATACATACATACATGTACATACATTACATATATACATACATACAAGCATGTGGATACATGTACATAAATACACACAACCATACATACATACATACATACAAGCATACATATATACATACATCAAACATACTTACGAACCTTGAACATAAATCCTTCCAAGCGAGATAGAACACGAGCATGTTATAATGCGCTTGCGTTATGTTGAACAAGGTAAACATCAGGAAAACCCACAAAAGTGAAAAAAAAGTAAAACATAACGCAAGCACATTATAACACACTTGCGTTATATTTTTCTTTGGGAATCCCAAGCCTTAGGCTTGGGATTTGCTTTGGATTTCCAACCCAAAGGCTTGGAGTATCTTCCCAACGTCCAAAGATGTGTTTTTGCATATTCTACAGGATTTCACATAATTTTGTTTGTGCTCACCCTCATATTTGCATGTGTTTCAAGGTCAAACAAATCAAACACCTGGGTAATGTTAGCCTTTCTCTTATCTATTTAATGATGTAATTTTTTTCACATTTTGACAATGTTAAGCCTTTCATCTTTAATTTCTTTTGTTTGTGTCTATTTTTGGTCAAAAACCAACGTTTCTAGTCTTTTTTTTATTATAAATTAACTATTCATTGAAATTTCAAATAAATTACATTTTTATAAACTAAACTCCATTCTACACATATTAAAAAAAAAAATCAATTAGTTTTCAAATTTTACAGGGGTAGCACAGCCAAAATTCTATTTTTTAGGATGTGTCCACTTTGAAAATTAGTAAAAAAATTAAATATTCATTAAAAAATTATCAAAAAAATCGTGCATAAACTACATGTTGTTAGCTAATTTCTCAGTGAAGCAACTTTTAAAATACCAAAAAAAAGTTAACCTTTTGAGGGAGCCACAAAACATGCTATGTTATGTTTTTTTTGACAGAAACAACACCAATTTCTGTCGCTCCCTCTTTTGAACCCCTTAATCTATACCATTTTCAAAAAAAAATAGTAGTTTAGAAAGTAGACTCAGAGCACTAAGAACATTGTTTTTGTTGCATCTTAAAATATTGAGTATAACTATGCTCAATTTCTCATCCAAAGTTAGTATTTCCTTATTTTAGAAACAAAGTGGCCACTTAAGACCCCTTTTTGGCCCCCCATCTTCTTGTACTTACCCTAGATTTAATTGTGGAAAAGCGTTTGTATTTTATTATTATGGGCTTTGGGAAATAGAATGATTTTCTATGAGTTAGAGAATATCTACTTCTAGATAATTGCATTAAGTGAAAATGCTTTGTGGAAAAGAAAGAAAAGGTTAAGTTAATTTTAATTATCGGTATATATGAAAAAATTGCTTGTATTTTCATTATTATTATGCAATTGTGTGAGAAGTAGGAACAAAAATAGAAGAGGAGACTTTTCAAAACCCTCTTTGAAGAAAAACTGGATTTTCACTTTCATGGTGATTACTTGGAGTATCTTCAATTGTTTGTTGAAGGAAGGAGAATCATCGAAGAGTTGCTTTTCGATTCTTTGAGGAAATCCATATCTTGGTGCTTTTAAGATTGAAATTTTATTTAAATTTTATGGTGTATAGAATTATTCAAAAAAAAAAAATTCCTACCAAAACTATGAAAAAAAATTCAAAACTGTAAAATGGTGTGAAAAGTGTGTTGTTGGGTAGGATCAGGTCAAGAGGGTATTCTTACAAATTCATTTTTTGTATTTTTCAATTTTGGTTAAAAATATGTGAATTTGCCTTCTAAACCTGATCAAATCTTCTAAAAAATGTGATATGTTTTGAAAAGTGTGATGTTGGGTGATTTTAGAACAAGACTGTATTTTTATAATTTTTAGTTTTCATTTTTCTCAAAATTTGGAAAATTTGGGGGAAATTTCGGGAAGGATGCTTCAAGATTCATCAATGGTAGAACCTAGATATTTTAGAAATTTATTTATTTTATTTTGTTGGAATTTGGAAATTCTAAAAATTGTGCATTATGTGGAGTCATGTACTCTCCCATGGAAATATTTTGTATGTGCATTGGGAAGTGTGTTTTCTAGCAAAACAACACCTTACCTATTATCATGTCCCTTGAATAAAGTTGACCATTGAATTTTATAGGATAGGAGATATCTATTGGAGGCTTGGGGTGGCCAAATACCTAAACTCATGGGATGAGATTTAGAGGCAAAGTGCTCAAGAAGCCTTGCTTAAAAATGAGTAATAAAAGTTGTCAAAATACCCAACTTGTGGGATAAGGTTGAAGGCAACGTGTTGAATAATCCTTGCGTGAATTGTATAATGTGAAATAAATATTAAATCTTGAACCTAAGGAAATTAATTAAGAAAACTAGTTAATGAAGGTTGGTGTAGGTAAAGTGCACTAAAAAGCATCCCTCTAGCTTTTTGAGAAGCATCCACAAGGTGAATGCTTGCTTGAGACCTTTGTGGTCTATTTCACTTTCTATCTTGGTTTTGAAGAACTAAGAAGAAGTCCACTCTAGTGCCTTATCTACCCTCCTCTTGTCTGTATTGATTGGAATGAGTGTATTTGATCTTGTGTTGAGATAAACCATGTTGACATATGTGTTTGTGAAACCAACTTTGTGACACTTGTGTGAGTGTTTCTTGAGATTCTTGTATTTGGGTGAGATTGGCCTTAGTGAATCCATGTTATTCTTCTCCGTATCTTAGGGGATACCTAGAGTGCAATAGACATCTATTATACTTGATGATAGTAATATGGTTAGGAGGTGGATAATATTCCCCATTGGTCCATTCATGAAGATCTATTGGGAGTCGGGTGAGTTCCTAGTTCATTATTTATATTATGATCATGTTATAGTTTATGGTTATTGGAGCACCTTGGGGTGGCTCATCATTGTTGTAAAATTATTCTTTGTTTCATTATTATATTGGAGTGCAATCCTTCCATGTTTGGGAAGTAGCCTCTATCATGTGATTGTGTTATGATATCATATGGTAAAGGAAATCGATCCTTTATGGAAGGAATTTATCATGTTGTGATATTATCTTGTTGGTAAAAATAATTAGAGCATGATGTTGGAGTCCTATTTTGTACATTATATGGTTATCCTATGTTATAATTATGGGTTAGCTTGTATTTTTCCCACATAATGGATGAGAGATTCATGTTTGATTTTGGTTTGTCTTGATGTTAGTGTCAAACAAGCATGGAATTTTGTATTACTTTTCTCACATTTAGCTTCTATGGTAACATTATTTTGAAAAATGTATCTTATCTATTCTTGTATTGTTTTATTGCTTCCTATTAGATGGTTATCATGTTGATTCATTAAGACTAGATCCTACTAGACCCTATTGTCCTTAGAGGATTTGCGGTCAATCTTTCCACTATCAAGTGTTAGTTGATTTTAATTTTTAGTTGTCCTTGTCATGTAAAGAAAGGTGTGTTCTTGTTTTCCATGTCTCTCTTGTTCCTCGGTTCTTGCACGTGGTTTTCCTTGTTGACTACCTTCCTTGTTGGGGCGTGCTTTTGTCAAGTGCAAGTTTTGGTGATCTTATAAGGCCTTCTAGCTCTTATTTTTTCTTTAGGGGTTTATAGGTGGTCTTAGAGTGGTGTCATTGGTTGGAGAGATCTTATGGAAGTTTGCATTAAAGTCTTATGCAAGAGTTCTAGAAATGTTTTATGTTTGAAAACTTGTGAATGATGACATTGAAAATTTTAGGCACTAGCACCTAGAAAGGACACTAGCACCTAGGATGAACACTAGAGGGATGCACTATAATACCTCTAATGTGATGGATTCCTCTTGGAACTTTGTGGCCCTCTCACTTCTCAAACGTCAGATGGAGTCTTGGACAACGAGCACTTCCTGACATTTTTTAAAGAAACTTCCTATATAGAAGATGTTTCCCTCAATCTCTTGAGTCTTCTTACATGTTCACCTTGTCTGGATGTGGTGTATTTTGGGAGTTATGACCTCTTTTGTGTTGGGAACCATGCCTTGCATGAAGTTGGCTAGTGGTCATTCCTTTTGGTTGAGGTTGTTTTCCTCCTAGTCAATCCTCCTCTTATGTAGGTTGTTCTATGTGTTTTGAGGTTGTGTTGGGACATCATGGAATAGATTTGAGGTGTTGTCACCCTCATCCTACTCCATGTAGTTGTGAGAGTGCAAGGTTTTGGACTAGCATCAGACCTTCATTATGGAGGAAGCTCCATCCTCTTGTGTGATCATCATGGTGGTTTTATCACATGTTTAGTGAAATTTTCCACTTATTTCTTGTTGATGTTCTTGGAGCCTACATGGTTGATGTTGGTGTTTCACACTGCATTTTAGAGTGTCATCGTGGGATGTTATGGTTCTTCTAGTGTGTGAACTTGTGTGTAATTAGGACATGTGCATGCCACAATTATATCGCAAAAAATTGTTCAATCTATTTTTATCCACTAATGTCTTAAGAGTAATCTTGGGGTATTACATTAATCACTAAGCACTAAGATATGATACATGACATCTACTTTATTTTTAAAAAATTTAAGTGGTGCCTTTAATAAATATTTAATTTTCACCAAATTAGTTTATTTTTTTTAAGTAGTATGGAATAAAATACATTCAATTTTCTACAACTTTTATTACTACCTTTTTTCAAAGTTTGTAGATAACTCATTCTATTTTTCATGTGAAGTTACTTAAGTCTATTTTCTAGCATTTTCATTGCCACTTAAGAGTATTGTTTGGACCATGATGATCTCATACTCACCCAAATCTTTTAAAGGAAGTAATAGCACCCAACATATATATCTAATTTGTAAGATAATTATTTACTAGTGATAAACATATAGCCCTAGAATAATGAACAAGGACTTAAATAATGACACACATATGTTCTTTAATATGAACTAAAATTGATAAAGAAAATAAGTCTACTTAGCTCTAGGCTTGATGTACATATTCTATGATAGACAACACTCTACAATTTGTCATTTTATCGTATGCTCAAACCTTTATCGAATGGCACCTATTACACTAATAAATTGTGTATAAGTTGTGTCATATCCACATTCTAGAAATGGTCTTTATGCCTTCAAATTCAACCCCTAATTTGTAGATTCGATCTCTATCTATATATTTTGTATACACCTAAAAATGGCTAAGTCAAATTAAATAAATATTTTAATATTTATTTTATCCTCATTCTTCTATCAATTAAATAAATATCCTAATTTATTTAAATGATTCATTATCCCAAAATTAAATAAAAATCAATTTATTTAATTAAATATCCTAATTCCTCTAATGTCTCATCTAATTAATTAATCCTAAATTATTTAATTAATCCTAAATTCCTCTTTTCCAAAGTCCTAAAATTCATAAATCCACATCATTCTTCCACCTCACCATGTTGCACACATAGTTAAATATTTTAATATTTAATTAGCTAATTTTCCTCACCCACATGCCCTATTTATCCTCTAGTCAAATTAGTTAACTCATCAATCCAATCAATTAACTAATTAGTCAATTGAGTTCACTGATCAATCAATTTAGTCAACTTTTCAATCAATTCACTTAACTGGTCAGTTTATTCAGTTAACTCAATCTATTATGTTAACTCCCATAACTCATGAAAGAGGGTTGGACACTTGTCCTCTTTTGATTTGCACACATTCTCTCAACCTTCCTCAACCGTACACCTCACAGGTAATTCCTCCAGTCATGGATCTATTGACACTTGGATTTGGCCTCTCCTTAGCCTATATAAACAAGGTTCTCACACCCAGTTTGTATCCACTCAAGCTTTAGCAATCTTACTCTGTAGAAATCCTACCAGCGTGCCTTTGGTAAAGTATCCTCATTGCATTTGCATAACCTCATTATCATCATAATCATCCAATCATATCTCCATATCTCCATCATCTATCTTCATTAGAGTTGCATTGTTAGTTTAATCTCCATTGCATTATCTATCTACAACCATTCTCCTATTGTCATCTTCAATAGCAAGGAAGTACAAGTTTTGAGAGATAAAATTATACACAAGATCGATGCGAGATAGGCAACAATGGAAGCTACGAGGTAAATCAGTCTATGAAGGTAATATCTTTGTTTACTATATTTGCATCAATTTCATTAAGTTATTGGATATTTAGTTGTTTAATACTATTGTTCATATTTCCTCTAACATTTTTGGCACCCACCGTGGGGTCTTGCCCCGTTTTTAATCTCTATTTTGAGTTTTTGGTCAAGTTACAGTCATGACAGATCGTTCTCATGCATTCACCTTTCTAGTTCTACGCATCCATGACAAAATTGATAGTCCAGCGCATATAAAGATTCTTTATGCAAATCTAATCACTATTTCAGTGCATTCATTCTATTTGCGCATTTAAAACTTATTTCTGCGCATTTGTTGGATCCTTCCACGCATTTGTATTCTTGCATATGTATTCTGTCTTTCTGCACATCCATTCTCTATTCCAGCACATCTAATTTCTGATAGGGAGTTGTATGGAATTTGTAAAATTTTTGTACTAACTTTTGTTGCAGGTATTTTGATCATCAAATGGAGGCTTTTGACAGAATTATCTTGCAGGTGTAGAAAGCTAGTTTAGTCATTTAGTTGCATCATATCTTCATCTAGACTTAACTAAGAGGAAGTAATTCGACATCTTCATGCAAATTTTCACCTAGATCTAATTAGGAAGCAGTAAATTGTATTGTTGCATACAACTCGCACATAGTCCCAACCTAGGTGGATAAAACTGAACAAATTTCTCATTTTTCTATCTTGTACTACAAACTATCATTCATCTTAAATTGGGGAAAGTAATTTGTTTAATTCTTCAACAACAATCTTCACATAGACTTGTTTAGGAGGATACAATTAATCATCTTTTCCAAGTTTTTTCTATATTGTCAATGGAGTGTGCTTGGTAGAGTAAAACACACCTAGTTTTTGGTTTTTAGCTTTAGGAGGATAAAGAACCAATGTCAATTGTGCTTTAAAATGATGATAGGACTATGCTCTCCCCTTCTTAGCTGACCAAAATGCCAAACTCATCATTTTATTTGTGTAACCTTTAGAAGAGGCCTACCCTTGGAATTCCTTCCTTTTGAGTAGGATGACCTTGAGAGATAATGGGCTAAAGTCAAGTCACTATAAATAAATTGTGTTTGTAATGAAAGTTACAAATAATGAGTGTTGTTGTGTTACACTAACAAATGTTTCCCTCAAAACCCTGTAGACTGTAACCTCTGTAGGCTGGGAAGCCTCCTTATCAGAGTGAATTTCTGCACATGTAACCACCTGAATGGATGTCCATGTTGCAAATATGTGCCTAAGCGATGTTGTCATTGATGTCAACATATTCTTGTTGCCATTGGTGTCAACTGTATCCTATTTTACTGTTTGTGTAGAAGACTATATTGTTGAGGATATTGAGAAAATTAATGAGGATCAATGTATGTGGACCTTATGGCTGAGTAGAGGATTGTCTAAAGAAGCTCCAGTTAAGCTTTGAAGGGTTTGCATGAAGATTTGAAGAAGCTATGGCCATCTGAGTAGAACTAGTTTTGCAGTGTTTAGAAGAGACAAAGTGACAGGAAAGAGGTCTGGATTGTTCTAGATATGTCAAATGATGATCTACAGATCTGGAGGCATGTTTGGGAAGTTAGTGTGTATCATCCATTCAAGTGGTTCGTGGTTTGGAGGTCCGCAAGCAATCTTTCTAAAGTGATAGTCATGGAAGATAGTGGTCTTGAGGTTCTGGAGGAAGATGCAAGTAATTCTGATGATTTGGAGGAGTGCAGATGTTTTTGTTGAATTCAATGTGCTTGTGGAAGTCTCTAGATTGTGTGACTGCTATGTTGGAGGTCCACATTGAAGTTTGAGCTTGTCAATGAAGATTTCCTTCTTGGTGTTGTTGTGCTTCCCAGTCTTAGCCGACCGGATGATTCAAGCATGTTGTGGACAATCTAAGAGCATTTCTATGGAGCATGGCATGTTGATTAATGAAGATTTGAGTCCCAATTATGTTTGGTTGACAACTTAGTGATTCGCATTAAGTCAAATGTTTGTAGTGCAGACCTTGATGTTCATTCCAAGGTTGATGAAGCATATAAATACTTGTTGATGAGTTGTGGAAAAGTATCCTTATGTGAAAACAATATAATCTGAAGAAAGGAGCAAAAGGAAAAATAGAGCAAAGGAGAAGTAGAAGAACAAGAGTTGTTTTGATGAAGAGTTAGAGAAGAAGTATTTGGGGCACAGCAGAAGTTTTGTAAGCATTCAATGAAACTGAACTAGGCATGAAGTAGATGTTATTTCTCACTTAATTCCTTCTGCACTAAAAATAAATTATGTAGGTAGTGAGCCTCTCTTTTGGGCAGTGAGCTCTGGGCAGTGCACTCGAAGCCATGTGCCTTCTACTTTTCTAAAGTACTTTTAACAAGATACAAATATTTGTGGCTTAACCCCCACCATGGTTTTTCCCTTAACCGGGTTTCCACATCAAAATCTTGGTGTCAAGTGTGTTGCTTATGTTTCTGCTCATATGTTGTTGATCCATGCTTAAATGTTTACATCATTAATCTGATAATTAGTTAATAAAGAAGGTTAAAAGGAGAAAAGGTTTATTTTGTGTGGCAACTGATTCACCCCCCCTCTCAGTTGTTCGGTCTAATTCTAACAATTAGTATCAATGCCAGATCCTCTAAAAGAAGCTTGACCACTTGAGGAGATCCAGGATGTCGACTTACAAGAAGGATAGTCTAAGATTTGATGGAACAAATCACTCTATTTGGAAGAGTCGCATGAAGTGCCATTTGCAATGCATGGGTGATGTTTTTTGGGTGATAACCAATGATGAGTATAAACCTCTAGAGAAAGGTCCTTCAACTCCAGATCAACTCAAAGATGCTGAAAATAACCTTCGAGGTAAAGAAGCCTTGTTGAGTGCCCTGATTGACTCAAAAATGACAAATGTCTTTGGACTAAAAACTGCTCATGAAATCTGGAAGAAGTTGAAGAATCTATATGAAGGCGATGAATATGTCAAATGTGCCAAGCTACAAAGTCTGAGAGGAAAATTTGAAATTCTGAGGATGAGTGAAGATGAAAACATCACAATCTACATGCAAAAGATAAATGACCTTGTGTGTGGTATCAGGTGTGCTGGTGGAACTTTGGAAGAATCACAGATTGTGGAAAAAGTGGTCAAATCTTTACCTAATTCATACAAACATAAGGTTACTTCTATAGAGGAGATCAGGACTATCTCAGAAGTTACAAGAGATTAGCTAGTTGGAAAATTTTCAACTTTTGAATTAAGTGAGTTTGGTGATTCTCTTCCAAAGTTTGAATCTGCATTTAAGGCCAGTGTATATGGAAAACAAAGATATGATCCTGGTGAAATCTCTTCAGCAAGATCAAATAGATTTGTGAAGGCAAGGAAGGATCTTGAAGATGATGAAATTGAGACTGCAGATCTTGAAGCTCTTATTGCCAACAGAATGCCAAGAGGATCTGGTAAGTATAAAGGAAAGTTGTCACTTAAATGTTTTGCTTGTAATAAGATTGGTCATTTTGCCTCAAGATGTCTGGAGAGGTTTTCAAAACCAAACCCTAATAGATATAAAGGTCAAAAGAAATGTTACTATGTCCAAGAAGCTGGAGGAGTCACAGATGATGAATCTAATCATGGAGGTTCCACTGAAAATGATTGGGTGTTCATTGCTATCAAAGAAGAAGATCTGGTGTCTATTGAATCTGCTAGCTATGAAAATGTGGAAAGTGCCTTGGCTGTTTAGTTTATTGAAAAGGATGAATGGGTGATTGATAGTGGATGTTCTCATCATATGATTGGTGATAAAAGTAAGTTTGTAAGCCTTGAAAAATATGAAGGTGGGCTTGTAAAATTTGGAGACAACTCAGCTGGTAGAATCCATGGCAGAGGATCCATCTCTTTTGATGGTAAGAATAACACCAATGATGTTCTGTATGTGGAAGGGCTGAAGCATAATCTTCTGAGTGTTGGACAGTTGGTGGACAAGGGTTATGATCTTTGATTCAAGGATGGTAAATGCAAAATCTTGGAAAGATCTAGAACTGAAATTGCATCTGGTACATAAACTAGAGGTAAAATCTTTCAATTAAGTAGTTCTGGTAAAAGTTGTTTGATTACATAGACATATTAGAGTTGGTTGTGGTATAGGAGAATGTGTCATGTGAATTTTGATAACATTGTCAAGATAAGTACTACTCATGCTGTGAGAGATCTTCCAAGACTTGTGAAACCTGATAGCACTTGTAGAGAATATTGATTGAGTAAATAGAACAAAACTTCATTCAAGAGTAAAGAACAATTTTCAAATGGGTGATTGGAAGTTGTGCATACTGATCTATGTGGTCCTGCTAGAATTAGGAGTATGCAAGGAGACAGATATTTTATGTTGTTGATTGATGATTACTCCTAGATGATGTGGGTAACTTTCTTAAAAGAAAAATCAAAAGCTCTTGATAAATTCAAAGTGTTCAAAGTTAAGGTGGAAAATGAGATTGGTATGAAGATAAAGTGTCTAAGATCTAGTAGAGGTGGAGAGTTTACCTTCGGTGAGTTTGATAAATTCTGTGAAAAGCATGGAATAAAAAGATAGCTATCTACCCCTAGGACTCCTCAGCAAAATGGAGTTATGGAAAGAAAGAACTAGACCATTCAAGAAGCTACTAGGACCATGATGATGGAAACAAATGTTCCACAAGTTTATTGGAGAGAAGCTGTGAGTACTATTGTCTACACTCTTAAACGGGTGCAAATCAAAGGCAATTCTGGTAAGACTCCTTATGAACTCTGGTTTGGTCATCCTCCTACTATGAGATATTTCAAAGTTTTTGGTAGTGTCTAATTTCAAAGATTGAACCAAAAATAGTAAGTGAAACCTACAAAGATGAAAAGTGGGTAAAGGCAATGGAAGAAGAATTAATACAAATTGAAAAGAATCACACTTGGGATCTTGTTTCTAGACCTGAGGACAAAAATGTGATTGGAATTAAATGGGTCTTCCAGAATAAACTAAATGAAGATGGTGAAGTTGTAAGAAATAAAGCAAGGTTGGTCTGCAAAGGATATTCACAAGTGGAAGGAATTGATTTTGAAGAAACTTTTGCTCCAGTGGCAAGAATAGAGGTAGTCACATTGTTTCTTGCTTTTGCTGTTTATAAAGATTTCAAAGTCTATCAGATGGATGTTAAGTCAGCATTTCTAAATGGAGAGTTAGAAGAAGAAGTCTACATTAAGAAACTGAAAGGATTTCAGTTGTCTGATCAGAGAGATATGGTCTGTAGGTTAAGGAAAGCATTGTATGGATTCAAACAAGCCCCAAGAGCCTAGTATGCAAGATTATATAAGTATTTGCTAAAGATAGGTTATAGCAAAGGCAATGCTGACTGTAATCTTTACTTCAAGATTGATCATGAGAATATTCTAATTGTTGAGGTATTTGTTGATGATATCATTTTTGGTGGAAATGAGTACATGTGCAAAACATTTGCTGATCATATGCAAAGTGAATTTGAGATGTCCATGTTTGGTGAGATGAATTTCTTCTTAGGTCTGCAAATCACATAGTCAGATAAAGGTATCTTTATATCTCAGTCTAAGTATGTGAAAGAATTGTTGAAGAAGTTTGGAATGGAAGATTCAAAGCTAGTAAGTATGCCTATGGTAATCGGATGTAAGTTGAGTAAATATGATGACTCCCCTAAGGCAAATTAGAAAATGCATAGATCAATGATTGGAGGACTCCTCTATCTAACTCAGACCAGACCTGATATCATGAATGTAGTTGGGCTTGTTTCTAGATTCCAAGTTGATCCTAAAGAATCCCATGTTGTAGCAGTCAAAAGAATCTTCAGATATCTCAAAGGAGAACTTGATTATGGCTTGTGGTATCCAAAGGATAATGACTTCACTCTACATGCATATACAGATGTTGATTGGGTAGGAGATGTGGATGAAAAAAAAAGAACTAGTGGTGGTGCATTCTTCTTGGGAAGTAGACTAGTTTCTTCGCTGAGAAAAAATTAGGAGGCAATTCCCCTATCTACAGCAGAGGCAGAGTATATAGTAGTAGAAAACAATTATACTCAAGTTTTGTGGATGAAGAAAATGTTGAAGGACATCAGAATTGTGTTTGAGGAGCCTGTCACAATCTTCTATGCTAATTCAAGTGCAATAAGCATCTCAAAGAATACAGTGTTGCATTCAAAGAAAAAGCACATATCCATCAAGTTTCATTTCTTGAGAGAGAAGGTAAATGAGAATGAAGTCAAGTTGGAGTTTGTGTCTTTAAAGGATCAGATTACAGATATTTTCACTAAGCCTCTTTCCAAGAATACTTTTGAGTATCTCAGAGAGAAGTTGGGGGTCATTACCCCTCCTGATCAAAACTAAGATGCACTAAGGTGCATCAATCTAGTGGAATTCATAGTCATATCTTGTGATCCAGATTGGTGTTAAGAAGATACTACTCAGGGGGAGTAGTCAGTATGAAAATTTTGGGATCAGTTTGAAACAAAAAGGGAGAAAAGATTGCAAATATGTGCCCTTTGCCATTGATGTCAAAGTGGGAGAGAAGTGAAGAAAGTGATTGTAGAAGAGAAAGGGGAAAAGGTCTTGTCTTAATGGTCAAATTAGTTTTTCACATCATATGTTGCCATCAATGACAAAGGGGGAGATTGTTACAAATATGTGCCTAAGCGGTGTTGTCATTGATGTCAACATATCCTTGTTGCCATTGGTGTCAACTGTATCCTATTTTGCTACCTATGTAGAAGACTGGATTGTTGAGGATATTGAGAAAATTAATGAGGATCAATGTATGTGGACCTTACGGCTGAGTAGAGGATTGTCTGAAGAAGCTCTCATTAAGCTTTGAAGGGTCTGCATGAAGATTTAAAGAAGCTATGGCCATCTGAGTAGATCCAGTTTTGTAGTGTTTAGAAGAGACAGAGTGATAGGAAAGAGGTCCGGATTGTTTCGGATATGTCAAATGATGATCTACAGATCTTGAGGCATGTTTGGGAAGTTAGTGTGTATCATCCATTCAAGTGGTTTGTTGTTTGGAGGTCCGCAAGCAATCTTTCTAAAGTGACAGTCATGGAAAATAGTGTTCTTAAGGTTTTAGAGGAAGATGCAAGTGATTCTAATGATTTGGAGGAGTACAGATGTTTTTGTTGAATTCAATGCACTTGTGGAAGTCTCTGGATTGTGTAATTTCTATGTTGGAGGTTCACATTGAAGTTTGAGTTTGTTAATGAAGATTTCCTTCTTAGTGTTGTTGTTCTTCCTAGTCTTGGCCAACTGGATGATTCAAGTGTTTTGCGGATGATCTAAGAGCATTTCTATGGAGCATGGTGTGTTGATTAATGAAGATTTGAGTCCCAGTTATGTTTGGCTGATAGCTTAGTGATTTGCATTAAGTCAGATGTTTGTAGTGCCGACCTTGATGTTCATTCCAAGGTTGATGAAGTGTATAAATACTTGTTGATGAGTTGTGGAAAAGTATCCTTGTGCGAAAACAATATAATCCAAAGAAAAGATCAAAAGGTAGAATAGAGTAGAGGAGAAGCAGAAGAACAAGAGTTGTTTTGATGAAGAGTTAGAGAAGAAGTATTTGGGACAGAGGGCAGTGTGCCCAAAGGCATGTGCCTTCTATTTTTCTAAAATACTTTTAATAGGGTACAAATCTTTGTGGGTTAACCCCCACCATGGTTTTCCCCTTAACTAGGTTTCCACATCAAAATCTTCGTGTCAAGTGTGTTGCTTATGTTTCTACTCATATGTTGTCAATCCATGCTTAAATGTTTACATCATTAATCTGATAAATTAGTTAATAAAGAAGGTTAAAGGGAGAAAAGGTTTATTTTGTGTGACAAATGATTCACCCCCCTCTCAGTTGTCCAGTCTAATTCCAACAATCCATACTAAAAATCCATTTGTTTTAGAAAGCCAAAAACCTTATTTGTTGATGTAGGAGGTCAGACCTCTGAAGTTGTCCAATGTCATACACTCATGTAGTGTGGAGACAGAAAGTTCAACTCTTTAGAGGAACTGTAACTTAGTATGTGTGAGAAGTGAGTGTCGTGGAGGGGAGCCAGTGCTACCAAGTTACTAACTATCTACCTTTATGTAAGTGGTTGGAGTAAAATCCAAGTTGGAATTTGATGAATATTGTCCTTACCATCCTTAGGATTGTACTTGTTTGTTTTTACGATTTTCAAAACTTGCATAACAACATCGAATCTTCTTATCTTCTATGTTTTTCTTGCAACAAATTGAACAAAATCATCACCAAAAACACTTGACTTGCTTCGAAAAACATCCTTGAAAATCAAGAAAAAAAATTGAGCAAAACTGGTAGAAAAGCAGAACCACGCAATTGAGACATCTTCCTGCACATTTAATAAATCTTTCAGCGCATTCAAATTCTGCAGTGCATTTAAACATTCTTACTATGCATTTACTAAATCTTTTAGTGCAAGCACATTTCCGTGCATTCAGGAAGCAGAAGCATGCATTCATAATTGTGCATTTAAGCCACAGAAATGCACATCCACACCCTATTTCTGCGCAAATAAACCTGTGCATCTGTAATAGAGAGCTTTTCCCAATAGTTTGAGAGAAAATCAAAATCATTTCTTGGTACCCATTATTGCTTAGACTTAGTTTGTGACCTCAAAGAAACCATAAAAAATCCATTTCGTACCCATTTCCAAACATTCCACTCACCATAACATACCTAGATATCCCAAAACATTTAAACCAAACCAAGATTTTCCTCTAGGTGTTATTGAGACTCTACCAAATTCAAACAAAATCTAGTTAGTTTCATAAAAGGATCAATCATCCTTCACATTGAAACTATGCTAGTGTAATCTTGATAAAAGAATAGTCTATATCAATAGTGGTGATCAACTATCCCTATTTTGACTACCATTTAGCTCAAGAGAACATTGTTTGGACAACATAGATCAATATAAAACATTAGCAAAATCTTACCAAAACCATATCCAACCAAATTCACCCTCACATCATTTTCATACCAAAACATCAAACTAGGTCCCCTAAGTCTCACAATCCAACTTCTCTCGCATCCAAAAAAAAATGCATGGTTCAAACTAGAACCAAATCTAAACAAAAACAAAAAATGGGTTCCCTACACAATAGTGGGCATAATTCTGATGATGAGGAGATTAGTCAAGAGGAAATCCTCAAACAACTTCAAGATCCAAAATTCCTAAAGATGATGGATAAGATCGTTGCTACAGATCCTCATAAATATTTTCTCATGCTAGCTCAACAAGGAGCTAAGTTGCCCTCAGATTTTGATGTCTCAAATCTAAGAGAGAATAATTCCACAAATGAAGTTGAATCTTTGAAAGATGGCTCCAAAAATGACAAAGATGCCCCCAAAACTGACATAGATGCTTCTAAATTAGAAAAGACTAAGGATACACTCAATCCCTTGGACACATTAACAACACAAATCCAAGCCTTGCAAAATAGTTAATGGACATCCAAAGTGGGACAACAACAAAACATTACTCCCTTGAAGATATTTAACCATGTCCCTTTGATAACTCTTTGCTCATGGTACCTTTTCCCTCAAGATTTGAGGTTCCTAAATTTGATAAGTATAGAGGAAAAGGTGATCCAAGAGATCATATAAGGGAATTTAGTGCAGCATGCCTAGAAGTCACACACAACAAAACATATCTTATGTGACTATTCCCACGAAGCTTAGGAGGCCAAGTAATGGAATGGTTCTCCCACCTACCTCCTAGCATCTGCACTTTTGATGAGCTACTGGATAAATTTCTAACACATTTCTTATTCAATATCAAGCACAAAATCTCCATGTTGGACCTTTTTAATAACAGGAAAAAGGGGGGAGAATTCTTTGCCTCTTTCCTACAAAGATGGAGACAACTTGCAAGTGTTCCTACCACATACCAAAGAAACAAATGATAGAAATGTTTGTTCACAACCTAACCATGGAACTGAGTTATCAAATCCAAATACAATGCCCAACTACTTTTAGTAAGGTCATTGAAAAGGGGCTACTCATTGAGAAAGCCTTGATAACAAAGGGGCAAATTAAGCTATACAAAGACACCCCTAGTTCTAACAACAATGCGGACAAGTCACAATTTTGGACTAAGAGCAAACCCATTGTAAATGATGGTGTGGTCTAAAAATGTGGTGCAAAAGAAACCAATCTTCAATCTATCAAAACCACGAAACAATACACCAACCAACAAGCCTCAAAGTAATGAGCAAAGACCTACCAACTTTCCTCCTAGGAGAAAGTTCACACCACTAGGAGAGTATCTCAAATCTGCCCTTAGGAAGTTAATAGGGGGTAACCTCATAACACTTCCGCTAGTGTGTGATTATGAACCAAAATTTAAATTGTCTTGGTGGAATGATGCCAACTTTTGCGAGTATCACAAAAATAAAGGACATAAAACTAATGATTGTCACGTGCTAAAACATGCCATTCAAGACTTGTTGGATCAAAAATAGATATCAATTAAAGGGAATACCTCTAATGAAGAGAACATAGCATTCAAAAATCCTCTTCCTCACTATGAGAAAGGAGCATCATCTAATCAAAACAACAACAGTGCTAACAAAGCAAGCTATAATAACATTTCTTATGAGTACACCGTTAATCATATCTCACAAAGTCATTCACACATTAATGTAATCACTATCAATAATAATCCTGACTGTAATGTGACCACTCATCATGGAAACATTACTCTGCAAGGAGCTCCACCCAAGTCATCATCCACATCGAACCAATACAACATCCTTGACCAACTCCATAAAACACCTACACACATATCCATTTTGGAGTTATTGCTTTATCCCTGTCCCACAAAGCCATCTTGGAGAAAGCACTATTGGAAATAATTTTTCCTACAAACCTTGCTCAAGAGCAATTCCAAGCTATGGTAGGTCATCTAACCATACCACATTTCTTATCTTTCATAGAGAAAGATGATATGTCCATCAACCAACTACATAATGCATCCCTCCACATTGAGGCCCAAATCCACAAACACCAAATAAAAAAGGTCCTAATAGATGGAGGTGCTAGTTTAAATATATGCACGTTAAAGTTAATCCTTGCATTGGAGTTTTCACAAAATGCCATTGATCCTAAAAAGAAAATAACTATCAAGGCATATGACAATGAAGAGAGAACATCCAAAGGAACTGTAGTCTTACCAATATGGGTTGGGCTAGTAGAGAGAGATGTTGTGTGCCAAGTTCTAGACATGGAGCTAGCATATAACATTCTTCTAGGTAGACCTTGGATCCATGCAATGAAGGTTGTTCCATCAACATACCATCAATGTATCAAGTTCCCACACAATGGCCAAGAAATTACCATACAAGGTGACCCTGACCCATTTCAATATTGCAACAACATCCAATCAAAGCCAGACGTGGTAATCCCCACCAATCAAGTAGCTTTGGTACAGTCATGGTAGGAGGGTTCACATAATGAACTATCTAGACCCTGCAGCAAGAGTAAACACAACGGAAACAACTCAAAGAAATGAAACAAATCCAGATTTAGTCATTCAGTATATCATAGAATTCAAATACAATCCGGCGATCAACATGTAGGCTTATAATATGGGCTCAAAGGCCTGATTACATACATGCACAAGATAAGGCTTTGAAGCTCCCTTCGCACAAAATCTAAACTAAGAAATTATGATTCAATTGTTAACTCTTAACTTCTTTCCTATGGATCTATTACATCAATATATATCAACTCTGGACCAATAGATTCCTTCGCATCGACCAAGGAAGATAAAAAATTCTAAAGAAGAGGTGTAATGTGTGAATAAAGATAGGTCAGACCTAAATGCATAGACACTTCTGGTAAATGAATGGAATGGCATGTGGATCTCCAAGTAAGGTCAGCCAAGAACCAAAGATCATTGAATGATGTGTCATTAGGCTCCAAAGATCAGGAAATGCTTCCGCAAGTTTCTCCTTTAGCTGGTTGCTAGTGAATATCAGGATGCTCTGCTATGAGAAATAGTTGATCTTCTGATGGTGATAACTTTCAGGTAACTAATCCAAATGCTCTGAATTCAGGATATGATTTAGATGAATGAATGTAGGTGCTATGTCTAGATCCACAAGATGTGAAATGCTAATACTGAACCACAAGCTGAAACTGCTTTTGCCTGAACTGAACTGGAAAAATGAAAGAAACAAACTAAACTGCAAACAAACTAGAATGCAAATGTTTTTGGTTGATGCAAGATTGCTCTTGAACAAGGGATGCTCCTGCATCAAACATCTAAGGTTATTGAAAAAGTGAGTCCATCACTTTTCTAGGGCTAGGGGAGAACCAAGATGGTCCACCTCAACCTAAGAAATCCATGACAAATCTTCTTTTGGTATGTCTTTCCACTTCAAAAGGTATTATTTGTATTGTCTTCCTCTAGTGCTACATCCAACTCTGTTGTCCAATATGTCTTCAATCTACTCTAGTGCTTGTTGTGGTAATTGCTTCTTCATGTCTTCTTCCATGCTATCACTAGACTCTGCTTCATGATACTGATATAAGTCTGCACTATTGAAAATAGGTAATGTCTCTCGTAGCTCCACTTCATATGCATTTCCTGAATCAAATTTCCTGAGTATCTTACAAGGTCCAAACTTCTTCATCTTCAACTTGTTATATGTCCTAACTGGAAATATTTTTTTTCTCAAGTACACCATCACTTCATCTCCAAATTCAAATTCCTTATCTCTTCTCTTCTCATTTGCCTTTTCTTTATACTTGTTGTTCATATCCTCCAAATGCTTCTTCACCTGAGTATGCGTTGTCTTCATATGGTCTACAAATTTTTCTGCTTCTAAACTCATCTTTTCTTCTGTACTGATATATCTTAGTTCTGCCACTCCTCTAGGATTCACTCTAGTAACAATATCAAAAGGTGTTCTTCTGGTACTCCTGTTTACTGAATTATTGTATGCAAACTCTGCTTGTGAAAGAATCAAATCCCAACTTCCTGTCCTCTCCAACCAAACATCTCAACAAGTTTCCCAAAATCCTATTCACTACCTCTGTATGTCCATCTATTTGTGGATGAAAGGTTGAACTAAACTTCAAATCTATCTTCATCTTCTTCCAAAGTGTCCTCCAAAAGTATCCAACAAACTTTGTGTCTTTGTTTGAAACTATAATCTTAGGTAATCCATTTAATCTCACAATCTCTTTGAAAAATAGGTCAACTACATGCACTGCATCAGTTATCTTCTTACAAGGTATGAAATGAGCCATCTTTGAAAATTTGTCAACCACTACAAATATTGAATCATGTCCTCTCTGTGTCTTAGGCAATCCCAACATGAAATCCATGATAATGTATTCCCAAGGTCTTTCTGGTATTGTCAAAGGTTTATACAATTTAGTATTCTGACTACTCCCTTTTGCAACTTGACAAACTCTACAACTCTAAACAAATCTCTGAACATCCTTATGTATCTAAGGGAAAAAGTAATTTTCACTCACCAAAGCCACTGTCTTATCAATGCAAAAATGTCCTACCAATCCACCACTGTGTTTCTCCTTGATCAAATTGTCTCTCATTGAACTCTTAGGTATGCACAACTGATTTCCTCTGAACAACATATCTTCTTGAATGAAATTATCCAACCACTTACTCCTATCTATCACAACAGGTTCCTTACATGCTTTCCAAGGTTCTGCAAAATCAGTGTCTCCCTCATACATGTTCTTCAATTCATCAAAACCCAACACTTCAACTCTCATTTCTGTCAACAAGTTTCTTCTTCTACTCAATGCATCAACAACTTTGTTTGATTTTCTACCCCTATGTTTCAACACAAAAGTGTAACTCTGCATGAACTCTACACATCGCATATGTCTCTGGTTCAACTTACCCTGACTGTTCAAATACTACAAAGCTTGATGATCTGTGTACAACACAAACGCCTTAGGAAACAAGTAATGTCTCCACTTCTTCAAGGCTTGAATTATGGCATAGAACTCATGATCATAAAATGAATATCTTTTCCTTACATCATTTAACATCTCACTGAAATATTCTATAGGTCTACCTTCTTGACTTAACACTACTCCAATTGCATTTCCACTTGGATCACAATCAACTTGAAATATCTTATTGAAATCCGGTAATGCCAAAACAGGTTGCTCTGTCACTTTCTACTTCAACAACTCAAAACTTTTATCTGCTCCAAATCTCCACTTGAAATCCTTTCTGTCACCTCTCATTGTCTCTATCATAGGGTTACAAACTAAACTAAAATTTCTGATGAACTTCCAGTAGAAACTAGCCAATTCATGAAATGATCTAACTTCTCCAATGCTCTTTGGTGTAGGTCATTCAACAATTGCTCACTTTCATAGGGTCCATCTTCAATCCTTCCACAGAAATCACAAATCCCAAATATACTAACTCTTCCTTCATGAAACTACACTTCTTGATGTTTATCAGCAATTTCTCTTCTCTTAATCTCTGCAAAACTTGTTGAATATGCCACAAATGTTCCTCTTTTGTCTTACTAAAAATCATATTATCATCCAAGTACACAATGACAAACTTACCTAAGAACCTCTTCAAGACTTCATTCATCAACCTCATGAAAGCACTTAGTGCATTTGTTAATCCAAAAGGCATCACTAACCACTCATACAATCCTTCATTTGTCTTAAAAGCAGTCTTCCATTCATCACCTTCTCTAATTTTGATCTGATGGTATCCACTCTTCAAGTCTATCTTTGTGAAATATCTTGCTCCACTCAAACAATCCATAATATCATCCATCCTAAGTAAAAGAAATCTATACTTAACTATGATCTTGTTTATTGCTCTGGAATCAGTACACATTCTCCATTCTCCATCCTTCTTCAGTGCAAGCACTGTAGGTACTACACAAGGACTCAAGCTTTCTTTGATCAAACCTTTCCTCAAAAACTCCTGTATCTGTCTATTCAGTTCTTCATTCTCTGTCGGTGTCATCCGGTGTGCTGCTCTGTTAGGCAAATGTGCTCCTGGTATAAGATCCATGTGATGACTAATACTCCTTATAGGTGGCAATCCATCAGGCACATTATATGATATGATGTCTTCATACTTTGTCAATAATTCTCTTATCTCCTCTAGTTCAGTCTCTTTCTTCAATACTTTAGGCTTTTTAGGAATTAGGGCATAACACATATTCTCATGTCTCAAACCATCCAGAAATTTTCTTCCATCTACCAAACAGATTCTAGCATTCCCACATACCACATATTTAGGATCATCTTCTAAAGGAATCAAAGTAATTCTCTTTCTATTTGATGTTATAGTATATGTATTATTTCTCCCATCATGTATAGATTTTCTATCATACTGCCGAGGTCTACCCAACAAGATATGAAAAACATCCATAGGCATAATATCACACAAGACTTCATCATGATAAGATCCAATATGAAATTTTACCAATTGTTGTTCACTCACTAGTACCTTATGATCATCCTAAATCCATGCTATCTGATAGGGCTTAGGGTGTTTCAATCTTTCCAACTTCAGCTTAGTCACCATCTCCTCTGAAACTAGGTTATCTAAACTACCACTATCAATTACAACCCTACAACACTTATCTCTGGATTTGCATCTAGTTCTGAATAAACTCTTCCTCTACGGTGGTTCCTCATTTATCTCTGTTTGAAATAGTTATCTCCTCATCACAAGTAACTCTCCTTTCACTGGTTTACCAATAGAATAGGGGTCATCTAGTTCAATAGGTTCTTCTTCAACATAGGTTGCTCTTCCACTATTTTCTATCCTCTTACTTGTACTACCCTGATTACACTCAAATGCTCTATGTCCTTCACCTCCACACTTGAAACAAGTACCTTTGATTGTTCTTTCATCCAATCCTCTTCCTTCTCTTCTGTATCCCTCATTCTAGTATGCATTAGAGTTTCCTCTCTGGTAAAAATTTATGGCATCTCTCCGGTAAGCACTGTGATCTCTGTCCTCCTTAAATGGCCTGTCAAACTTGTTCTACTCCAGATATGATCTATCTCTTTTGAAATAAGTCCTATCTCTCTAAAATTTACATCCTCTACCTCTCTGTCTCTGATCATGCCTCTTATTCAGCTTCTCTTCAACTTTCAGGGCAAACTAATATGCTTCTTCCAAAGATGTCATACTTACCAAGCTTAGTTCCTCTTGAATGTTCAATCTCAGTCCATTAATGTATCTAGCCACTTTCTCCTTGTTTTCTTCACTATGTCCTATCCTTATGATCATTTTATGAAATTCTTCAGTATACTCCTTCACAGATTTCTCCTTTTGTCTTAGGTTCTGTAATCTTTTCAACAATTCCAACTCATAGTCAGCAGGTATAAATTGATTCTTCAACTTTGTCACCATCCAGTCCCACTTTGTAATATTTTCTTTTCCTCTTATATTTCTTTCCAACTAAACTTCTTTCCACCATATAACAGCATATCCTTTCAACTTTGTCTTTGCAAATTTCACCTTCTTCAGATCTTTAATTTCCTCATATTCAAAGTATTCTTCCATGTCATTTATCCAGTCAATCAATTCTTCAAGATTCAAATTACCAGTATAGTTTGGCACATCAACTCTAGGTCTCTTTCCAATCTTTGAAATAGCTCGCAACATCTTTACTTGATCTAATTCTTCTTCTTCATCACCTCCTAGGGTTTCACTAGTTTGTTCAACAGATTGAAATTCTTCCTCATCATCACTTTCAACATTAGGTCTTGGTGTCAATCCTCTTTGCCTATCTTCTTCAACACTATCCAATCAGATTCGCATTGTTTTCATTATCTCCATCAACTCATCTATTCTACCAGCCATTGTTCCAATAGCAGCAACTCTCCTCGGCAGCATTATTCCTAGGATCAAACGTAAAATGCCTCAGGTTTAGCGATCGGGCTACAAGGTAACAACTACCTCACAATCGGTGATCGATTGCAACACAAGTAACTTGCCTCAATTCAGCAATCTATCCATAGTAAGATCTTACAGAATTCCCTTGCCAATCTTTGCTCAATTTGCTTAATTTTCTCCCAAAGATTTAAACTTTTGGTCTGATTCCACTTGGTGCAGTCACGGTAGGAGGGTTCACAGAATGAACTGTCTGGACCGTGAAGCAAGAGTAAACACAACAGAAACAACTCAAATAAATGAAACAAATACAAATTCAGTCATTTAGTATATCATAGAATTCAAATACAATCTAGCCGGCAACATGCAGGCTTACAATATGGGCTCAAAGGCCTGATTACATACATGCGCAAGATAAGGCTTTGAAACTCCCTTCGTACAAAATCTAAACTAAGATATTATGAATGAATTGCTAACTCTTAACTTCTTTCCTAAGGATCTATTACATAAATATATATCAACTCTAGACCAATAGATTCCTCCATGTCGTCCAAGGAAGATCACAAATTCCAAAGAAGAGGTGTAACGTGTGAATATAGATAGGTCGAACCTAAATGCATAGACACTTCCGATAAATGAATGGAATGACATGCGGATCTCCAAGTGAGGTTGGCAATGAACCAAAGATCATTGAATGATGTGTCATTAGGCTCCAAAGATCAGGAAATGCTTCCACAAGTTTCTCCTTCATGAGTTGGTTGCCAGTGAATATTAGGATGCTCTGCTCTGAGAAATAGTTGATCTTCTAATGGCGATAACTTTCCGATAACTGATCCAAATGCTCTAAATTTTGGATATGATGTAGATGAATGAATGTAGGTTCTAAGTCTAGATCCACAATATGTGAAATACGAATACCGGACCATAAGCTGAAACTACTTTTGCTTGAATTAAACTAGAAAAATGAAAGAAACAAATTGAACTGCAAACAAATTGGAATGCAAATGTTTTTGGTTGATGCAAGATTGCTCTTGAACTAGGGATGCTCCTACATCAAGCTTCGTATTCTTCAAACCATGTGGATCCAAGTTCTCTAGCTTCTACCTCCAAAACATCAGAGCTTAAGGTCAAAGTCAAGGAAAAAGGTGTTGGAGAATAGTCATTGAAAAAACATTTTGTCTAGCACAGCTGCCTCTATCACCAATATCATATGGAAAGCCATTACTAAACAAGGCCATGTCATTGGAGACTTCTAAAGGTCCTTTCATTAGATGGGGAAACCTATCAAATGAGAGTGATGAAAAAGATGTCTTACAGTGGCTTTACAAAGATGAAGATAGTGAAACCACATCAAATGATCATCAACCAAAGCTACCCCCTGCGTAGTATGGTCAAGGATTTTCTATTTTACAAAGGATGGGATATGAAGGACATGGACCCATAGGATTAAGAAAAGATGGTCTCATAGAACCAATTCAACCCTCTACTTCCACAGCCTAAGACACTATTGGGTTGGGATACAAGGGTAAGGAGAAGATCAAAGGTAAGGAGAAAGTCCAAGCAAAATACAAACAAGCAGTTACCACTAACTTCATAGAATAGCTTCACCGACTACAAGAATGGAGTGAAATAGACTCCAATGAGTATGAATGGGACAGCCTCTCAGAAATGTCTTGTGAAGATAAAGAGGTTGACGTGGTTCAACAGTATAGCTCTACTTATATGATGCATTGGGGACAAAGCTCTAGGGCTAGATCGCTAGAGTTTGATATGCAATATGACGAACATGAACTTCATGAGGAGAGTATGATGTCACATTTTATGAACCAACTTGAGGAGAGTACCGTAATAGACTTTGTCAATACCTCTACCTATTCAAACAACTCCTCCATTCTAACTATTACCATCTTTGAACCAGATCAACCTGATGACCCATTACCCTTAGTGCATCCCGAACTCATAGACTAGGATTTACGAGACACCAACCCTGAGCTAGATACTTTCCAAAATGATGATGTTATCATCGATTACCTAGAGCTTAGGGACCATCTACCCATAGGGGATCACAAAACTGCCTATGCCATAGAACTCAATGACAAGGCTTATTTTGGATAGAGTACCAAGCCTTTCAGTCATAAAAATGTGAAAATAAAAGATAGATCTAATGGTGAAAACTACTCTGTGGCAGTGTTAGACCATGAAAATAGTAAAAGAATAAAAGGCATATCCGATAGTGAAAACCTCTCTGAGGCACCAAAAGATGAAAGGCTTGACACTCTTTCTAGTCTGACACATCAGGAAAGGTCCT
This sequence comes from Cunninghamia lanceolata, assembly GCA_027924645.1. Taxonomy (NCBI): domain Eukaryota; kingdom Viridiplantae; phylum Streptophyta; class Pinopsida; order Cupressales; family Cupressaceae; genus Cunninghamia; species Cunninghamia lanceolata. Next base: position 6,637,665 of record BSBN01000205.1, read on the forward strand.
CAATTCTGATTGAACTAGCAGAACCTATTAGTATTCGAACAGAAGACAACCCATGGATAATCCATATGGCACAATCATTATCCGCACAAGAAAAGCTAGCATTTACTAAATTCTTCAAGTGGAAACAGATTAACTTTTCTTGGTCATATGCCGATATGCCAGGATTGGATCCTGATCTTATCATGCATCATCTTTCACTAGCTAGAGGAGCTAAGCCAATTAAACAAAAACTGAGAAAAATGCACCCATAGATAGCATTAATGGTGAAGGAAGAATTGAAGAAGCTGCTAGATGTTAGTTTCGTCAGACCAATAAATTATCCAGAGTGGATTTCAAATATAGTTCCTATTTCTAAACCAGATGGAAGAGTTAGACTATGTAATGACTTCAGAGATTTGAACAAGGCTTGTCCAAAGGATGACTTTCCTCTACCAAACATAGACATCATTGTAGATCTAACGGCATGGCACACCATGTTGTCATTAATGGATGGGTTCTCTGGATATGACCAAATCAACATAGCGCTAGAGGATCAACACAAAATAGTATTCACATGTCTGTGGGGTACCTATTTTTGGTGCATCATGCCATTCAGACTAAAGAATGAGGGGGCAACATATCAGCGCATAATGACTATGATCTTTCATGGCATGATGCACACCATCATGGAAGATTATGTAGATGACATCCTAGCCAAGTCAATCACTAGAGAAGGCCATCTGCAAGTCTTAGACAAGATCTTCATGAGACGAGCAATTTAATGTACGGTTAAATCCAAAAAAGTGTGTTTTTGAAGTCACATCTAGTAAACTCCTTGGATATATTGTATTAGCTAATGGAATAGAGGTGGACCCAGCCAAGGTAAAAGTAATTGTGGAAATGTCGCCACCTAATAATCTAAGTTGTAGTCTCTACAAGGAAAGTTGTAATCCATCAGAAGTTTTATCTCTCAACTGGTAGATAAGTGTCATCCATTCACACATCTCTTACACAAAAACATTCCATTCAAATGGGATGACATGTGTGAACAAGCATTTCAACATCTAAAGGAGTATTTAATGAACCCACCAATCTTGATGCCATTGATTCAAGGCAAGCCATTACTGCTCTACATCTTAGCTACACCCATAGATCTTGGAGCTCTGCTAGCCCAACAAAACCACAAAGGAAAGGAACAAGCAATCTACTACATCAGTAGGACACTAGTAGGTTACGAACTGTAGTATACACCAATTGAAAGAGCACGTCTTGTTGTTATCTTTTCTTCACAAAAATGAAGACACTACATGCTCTCACACTCTATCAAACTAGTGGCAAAGATTGATCCATTAAAACACCTACTCAGCAAAGCTACCCTAATAGGTAGAATATCTAAATGGGTCATGATGCTCAATGAATTTGATATTGAGTATGTAGATAGAAGAGCAATAAAGGGGCAGGTCATTGCAAATCAGCTAGTGGATGCACCTTTGATAGATGACAACCCATTAAGCTTTGAATTTCTAGATGAGTCTCTCTTCAAATCACTACCACAGCCTAGAAACTTTACTTTGATGGGTCATATACTCAACATGGATCTGGGGCAGGAATCTTGTTAGTCACACCACATGGAGATACAATCCCTAAGTCATATAGACTTATGTTTCCATGTACCAATAATGTGGCTGAGTATGAAGCACTAGTTATCAGCCTAAAGATGGCAGTTGATTGGAAGGTCAAGGAACTTCATGTGTATGGGGACTCATAACTTATCATTAATTAAGTAAATGACGATTATCAAACTAAGGATGAGAATTTGATACCATACAAGCATATGGTGGATGATTTCAAAGAGTATGTTGTTGTGATATGCTTTGAGCAGATACCAAGATTAGAAAACAAAGCAGTAGATGCAATGGCTTCTATTGCATCCCTCCTTGACATACCTGAAAATCATTCTCGTTATGAGTTCTTAGTGGAGCCAATTTCCCATCTAGCTTATGAAATCCCAGAAACTAGCACTGTTTACCACATTATATGGTCTGATTCTCCCTTATATGGCAAAGTTTACACCTATCTAAAAGAGAATATCCTAGCACCTGACCTATCAAACAACCAGAAATGAACATTCATATGCCAAGCATCCTGATATACCATCATCTTAGACACCCTGTATTGATGAGGTTTAGATGGTACTCTCCTTAGGTATTTGGATAGTGAGGAATATCATACCACTCTAAATGAAGTACAAGAAGTAATATGCAGGACACACTCTAGTGGTCCTACCTTGGTGAAGAAACTCATGCGTCTCAAATACTATTGGCCAACTATGGAAAAAGACTCCTATCATTTTGTGAAGCAGTGCAAGAAATGCCAGATTCACGGTAATCTAATGCATGCACCCACTCAAGAGTTGCAACCCTTAATGACACCTTGGCTCTTCTGCCAATGGGGACTTGATCTAGTAGGCAAGATTCACCCTTCATCCTCCAAAGGCCACAAATTCATTATCACCACCACTGAGTATTTCACGAAGTGGATTGAGGTCATTCCATTAACCAACGTCACAGGGAAACAAATCTCCTCTTTCATCCTTAACTACATCATATGTCGATATGGTATTCCATTATCCATTGTCACGGATAATGGGTGACCTTTCAAGAATCAGGATGCGAAAGAACTCTGTGATAAATTCCACATTCAACATCGCTTATCCACTCCATACTACCCGCAAGGTAACGGCCAGGTTGAGGCATCAAATAAAACTATCCTGAAGATACTCAAAAAGACTATCGATGATGCTAGCCATGAATGGCATATGTAATTGAAGGCCTTGCTCTATGGGCCTACAAAACCAGTATACACACTCCCACAGGTGTGACACCATATGCCCTCGTCTATGGCTCTGAAGCCATCTTGCCTATAGAATTTGAGTTACCTTCCCTCAGGGTGTCGTTAAAGGGTCTTATAAATAATGAGGAATACAGAGTATTAAGACTCTAGGAACTAGATCTGTTAGAAGAATGAAGACAACATGCCTTCAACCATCTTAAGGCCTACCAGCAGAGAATGTCGAGAAGTTATAATCATAGGGTCAAACCATGAGTCTTCTAGGTGGGTGATTTAGTTCTAAGATGATCCCATCAACAACATCATTGGCCACATCAGAAGGTAAATTGTTTGATGATCCCATCAACAACATGCATCTTCACAAGTTCTACACCTAAAACCCCAATGCAAGGGAGTCAAAAAATAATAATAATAATAATAATAATAATGGAAAAATAGCAAAAAAATCATCATCCAGTGAAAACCTGGTAAAACAAGCCCCTTGGGTAGATACCATGATGAAAACCTGGCAAACATGCATCATGTGTATTTTAACTATCATGCAAATAAAAGCAAGTGGTGAAAACCTAGAAACAGGTGCCATTTGTGATAAACTACTTCCTCCATCTTTTTGGACCTTGTTCCTCCTCATCTCTTCTAACCGCAAACACCCAATCACTTCAGGATACCTACCATGGCTTGTCATTAGCTCATCCTTATCACCTTATCCCACCAGGCTATCGATCCAAAAATGCGTCCAGCTTATCATCCATCCTCAACCAATCCATTGAACCATTGTCAAACTACGTTGCCTCTGAGCAATCACATAGGCAAGGCCATCATTGATGAGCACCTAAGGCTTCCCATCCATCCCATCCCTTATCTCCCATCCTTTTGTCCGTCCATTCCACCCATGTTCCCATCGCCTAGGTCCTAGGTCCACAATGTTCGTACCTCAAACTGCGTTGCCTCTGCATCGTCACGTAGGTAAGGCCATTTATCAATGAGCCCCCAAGGCACTTGGTCAGTTCCTTAGGGCCTGTTTCTTCATGTCTTTTGTCAGTTCATCCATAATAAATCGATCCTTTACTTAACTAGGGGCAAATCCTCAGCCTAATTGGAGAATTAGATTTTTGAATGTTACAACTTAGAGGATAACAAACCGGATCATGGTTTTATCACTAGATAGCAAGCAGCACAACAAAGCAAGCTTTTTAAACATCATCTTGACAAAGAGACATCAAGCTAAACCTGACAAATCCCTACCTGCCTAAACTATCAAAAGGACTCTATCAGTTATTGCAAGAAAAATATATCTATGGCAAGAAGGTTTTTTATGGTTGTTTTAAGTCTTATATCATGATTTTTGTTATTATGTCTTTTTATGCTACTCAAGGATGTCAAAACATAGAGGAGCTATGATGGGGGCATAATTATTTTATTTGTTTGTTGTTTGTGGATTTATCTTTAGTAATATGAAACCTTGTCTAAAGACATGATCAACATTATGATCATCGAGAACATCAAAGGTATAAACATGAAACATTTGTAATCCTTGTTTGTTGATACACAAGCAATACTCAAGTCATTTTGGTTCAATTATACTTAGATGCTTGTATTAACTTGATAAATCAAAATCCATGTAAGTAATACTCAGGTCATCATGGTTTAATTATACCTAGATGCTTGTATTTTCTTACAAGATTTTAAAAGCTCAATGATGAAACAAAGTACTTCTAAAACTTGTACAAGAAGATGACAAAATCCACTATCATACATACCAAATTTCATTTCATTTCATTTATAAGCATTCCATACATGCCATTTATCCAAGTGTCATAAGATCCAAGTCCTGTATGTCAGTTAACCATTTGTCTAAGTCTTTTGTCTAAATTCTTCTAAGTGTCATTTCATTTATGATTGAGTATACTTGGCATAACAAAAATACATCTTTATCATTTTGCATATTGTCTTTTAGGATGCATTAAGTTCATATTAAAAACATTTAGGTCATGATAGTGTTGTCATTTAGATGCATAAGTCATACATAACATTTCATATCAAAAAACAAAACCTACAAAAACATAGATATCATCGTGTTGTGCATATTAGATCGACATCCATACATAACACAAATAAACCATCATGTGTTGCATTTACAATATCCCCATAGTGTGCATTAAGTCATCATAACATATCAGCATATAGGATCATAAGCATGCATGGAAGTCATCATGTCCATCATAATCACATAAAAACATCATGTCACATAGATATCGAGTGCATCATAGAGTTACATAAACACATTAGAATAATCACGGTATAAGCATAATAGATAACATCCATCACATATAAATAACATCCATCCATATGAACACATGCATGTTGTACATCGAACTCATGCAGATCATCATCATAAGTCAAAAAAATAATAATAATGTCAAAGTATACAATGATCTCATAAAAGTATCTATCTCACCCAGTCAAAAATGGTGTATACAAACATAAAAATGCTCAACATATGAGGCATGTCTCCAAAATAGTGGCTATGTGGAACTGGCTCCAGAAGGTGCGGGATCCTGTGGCTGCTGAGGGTGAGGCTACGGACCTATAGGACCCATCCCTGATGGCCCGCGAAGAGGTAGTGGCCTCATCCCTACACTCTCTGTCTATGTCCGTCTCATCCTGCTACGTGAACTAGGGTGGAAACTGCTGACCCTCTGCTCTACTAGCACAACCTGCTCATACAGTCCTCTCTAGTAAAAAATCTCATGCCCTACCCTAACCATATCTGTCACAATCTGACTGTGTGGACCCTGGGATGTCGTCTGCTATACCTGTTGTAATAGGGTCTCCTCCCTAGTATATCTCTGTATAGCTGTCTCGCTCAAGAATCACAATGTACACATCCCCTGCAGCTGTGTCACCTGCCCCTATAACTGAACCATTTGGTCCCGTAAGGTTGCCATCTCACCATCATCTTGGCCCTGCAGTTGTGCTACCTGAGCCTGCAACTGATCTACCTAGGCTCGCAATGCTGCTATCTCTCCATCACCCTGTCCACCCAGTACCTATGGCTCCACCTGTGCATGTACCTATGCATGTACCTATGCCTGCATCTAGGGCACTCTCCTCTATCTCACCCTCCTCTGCCTACCATCACCCCCACCGTCATCCTCATCATCTCCTCCATCACATCTGCCACCCCCACCTCCATCATCTCCTCCTCCCCTGCCACCTCGTCCACCCCTCCCACCACACTATTGTCCCCTCCTCTATTGAGGGGTATCATCCTTATCCTCATCCTCATCCTCAAGTCTCAGTGCTATCTCTCCAGGACCGGAGTATCTAGGAACTGGGTGAGCAGAGAAGTGCACCTCAAAATCTACAGTCATGCTTGCATCCACTATTTTCCACCTCATATCCCATGCCTGGTAGGGAATATACAAAAAAATTATCCTTGCCGTCTCATATGATGCCACAGGACTCCACAGTGAATGCTCCTTGTGCATCTAAGAAAAAATCATAGTACCCTAGGGCATGCCCTAAATCCTGCCAAATTGTCAAAGCACAAGTAACAATGTGGCGCTCTAGTATGTAGGGAGTCCTCCCTATCAGCCACCAAGTCTGGAAATAGTAGGGCAACTTTGCTACATCCTCATCCCACACCTCATAGTCTAGGTATGGTCACTAGGTCACCTCGTCCACATTATCCAATGTGTGATGCCAGTCCTCTAGCTTTCCCAGCTTGGGCTAGAAAAGAGTCTCCTGAAACATATAAGAGTAAGGTCTATCATGTCCCCTCACCCCCATGCCAATCAGCCATGTCACCACTATATGCAACCAAGCCCAAATCTAAAGTAATGAAACACCAATAGAAAGACTAACAGCTCCATCGTATACAAACTGATGCAAATCATGATACAAATGGGCCAAGATGCAAGGACCCCAGGTAGACCGTGTCCCCTCCTGTACCATCCTCTCTAAAGTCTGCCCCCAACCAACCTGGAAGCCATGGGATCTCCTATCGGGGCATACAACACCTCCAATCAAACCAACTAGTATGGCTGGCAGAAGCTCATAGTACTCTGTAATACTGCCTAGCTGATCTCTGTGCCCTCCAAGTCTGGGTCATCGAACACTCATCTACACTCAGCCAATCTAGCTCCAGTAGCAGACTCATACTCAACTAGCTCACCCTGAATATGAATCCAGAGAATCCGATGAACATCCTCTAAGATCACCATCATCTCTCCTATGGGCAGGTGAAATGTGCCCATCTCACTATGGTACCTCTCACCCAATGCAGTCATTACTCTGAGATTAGTCTACATCTCGAGCATGAAGAAAATATACCATAAGTTGGTCGACCCAAGCAACAAATGGTTAGTATCAGTCAAGTAGGGCCTAAGTAGTTGTGTCAAAGGGAATCTCTCCTGTGACATCAGTACATGATCTAGAATCTCCTACAATCGAAAACAAAGCGCATTAAACACAACAACTATGTTGCATATCTATCCAATCTATCAAACAAAGTACTTAGCTAACCTATCAGGAAACCAATCCTATCCTCTCTTATGAGATTCAATCAATCTTGAAGATGACCTATCAGTTGGCCAACATCGATCACAATGCCAACTTTGTCAAACCTGCTAAGTATTTTACCAAACCTATTAGATGTGTAGCTCTATTTACCAGATGCACAGCTTTGTAATAGATGCACCGAATCCCCAAACATTTGTGCAACTTTAACCGCATGTGTCAAGTCAGGAATTACTTGCACTACTTTATAACAAATGTGTTGAAACCCTACATGCTTGCGCGCTTCTACAATGATTGTGCAACTTTATTTTTCATGCACGAGACTTCTCATTGCATGCACCTAAACAATTAAATGTGTCAAAACCCTATTTATTTGCATAGAAATATCTAACACTTGCAAAAATTTTGCAATTGCGTCAATTCCCAACTTATTTGCGTGGAGTCACTACATTTGCATAGATTCCTTGCTTATTTGCGCAGAATCCCTACATATGTGCATTCATAAACACAAACTTTGACCTATGTTTTGACCTCCATAAATGCACAAAAGACCAAGTTTCAAAAAGTACATATCGAGGGTCTGTAGTCGGTTGGCTGCCCGAATCATCAGATCCTCTCAAAATGATGACTTGCTATCAAAATTTGATCCATCTTTGCTGATTGCTTTGCACTACTACTACACTAGGGCTCCTATAATCTCTCCACAAAAGACAAGTGTGCAAATGACTAGGATTGTGACCCCACATGCCTATATATAGCAAAGTGGACCCTAATGGGAAGTGTTTGACCCTGTGAGTGTGGGGCGTGTTTTTCACCCATTCGCCTTTCTCCATCACCCGAACCTTTTGTTTGCAACTCGTGTTGTAAAATCTTACTTATCGTGAGATTGTTTGTCGACCTTTCGCCAATGTCGTCCAACCCGACCAATCTCCCAAGGGGGCATCCTATCATCATTAACATATACCAAGGGCAAACTGGGGCATGTATCAATCGCAGAAAAATTGTATTCTTTGAAACAACGTAATAAAACACATTTCATCAAAGAGGGGCAAAATGTATACACCTAAAACTGCCTAAGTCAAATTAAATAAATATTTTAATATTTATTTTATCCTCATTTTTCTATCAATTAAATAAATATCCTAATTTATTTAAATGATTCATTATCCCAGAATTAAATAAAAATCAATTTATTTAATTAAATATCCTAATTCCTCTAATGTCTCATCTAATTAAATAATCCTAAATTATTTAATTAATCCCAAATTCCTCTATTCCAAAGTCCTAAAATTCATAAATCCACATCATTCTTCCACCTCATCTTCCACCTCACCATGTTGCACACATAATTAAATATTTTAATATTTAATTAGCTAATTTCCCTCACCCACATGTCCTATTTATCCTCCAGTCAAATTAGTTAACTCATCAATCCAATCAATTAACTAATTGGTCAATTCAGTTCACTGATCAATCAATTCAGTGAACCTTTTAATCAATTCACTTAACTGGTCAGTCTATTCAGTTAACTCCTATAACTCATGAAAGAGGGTTGGACACTTGTCCCCTTCTAATTCGTGCACATTATCTCAACCTTCCTCAACCGTACACCTCACAGGTAATTCCTCCAGTCATGGATCTATTGACACTTGGATTTGGCCTCTCCTTAGCCTATATAAACAAGGTTCTCACACCCATTTTCTATCCACTCAAGCTTTAGCAATCTTACTCTGTAGAAATCCTACTAGCATGCCTTTAGCAAATTATCCTCATTGCATTTGCATAACCTCATTATCATCATAATCATCCAATCATGTCTCCATATCTCCATCATCCATCTTCATTAGAGTTGCATTGTTAGTTTAATCTCCATTGCATTATCCATCTACAACGATTCTCCTATTGTCATCTTCAATAGCAAGGAAGTACAACTTCTGAGAGCTAAATTTATACACAAGATCGATACGAGATAGGCAACAATGGAAGCTACGAGGTAAATTGGTCTATGAAGGTAATATCTTTGTTTACTGTATTTGCATCAATTTCATTGAGTTATTGGATATTTAGTTTAATACTATTGTTCATATTTCCTCTAACATATTCAACTTATACATTTTTCATCTTCTAAAATTTATTCACATTGACTATCTAAACAGGATGGTGTTGATAGACATTGATTGTAGAGTTTGTTGTGCTAAAGGTGAGAGGCAACTTGCTCTCCTATTATCTTAATCGAACATTGGAATTAATTAAATAATTTTGAACAAGTTTGAGGACACTTCAAACAACCATGCAAATGCATATTCTCTTCTTATCAATCTAGATAATGATGATGCAATGCTAAATCATGATGTTGCAAGCTTATTCTTTTTTTCTCCCTTGATCTAAAAATGAATTAGGGTTTGTCCTGTTATGCAACACCGTATTGTGTAAGTTTAAACACTTCAATGTCAAGTTATCAAGTAACAACTCATAGAAAAGAGGCCAGTTTGAGCCTAGGTTTAAATTTTGAATTTGCAAGTTAGGGGATCAAATTTACACTGCTAGTCTAAACTAAGTTCAAATCTACACTTGAGGGTTTAACCTAGAATAAGAGATGAGAAAATTAAAAATTGAATTCTAGCTCTAAAAATATGTCAAATTAGATTTGATCAAAACTGAAGTCAATTGTCAACTTTTATGTAAAACGTGCTACTTAAACATTAATCATTACATTTGGAACAAACTAGTTAAAGTGAGTCTTAAAAAAATAAAAAGGTGCTTAGATACACATTTTTCACTCTTACAATATATTAAAGGTTTTGTTTCCACAGCTTCATATTTTTTATATTATTATGTATACTATTGTGGTATTTCTGATGCCATATTATTTTATTGTAATATTTGATTTGTAATGACTTACATGTATAGAACTTTTTTACTTTGTCTTATGCAATTTTTTTTACTTTGTTCAATATAAGAATATATATTATAAAATGTTTTTGTTTTATATGTAAGGTCTAGAATGCCTACCAAAAAAGCACAAAGATTAAAGGGGAGAGCAGTTGGAAAGTGGCAAGGAAAAAAGGTGGCTACTAATGTTACTAGTGATTTTATATAGGGAGTGGGCACAATGAATCTAAGCTATTATACATTGAATCCTATAAAACCTAGAGAATGATACCTAATAAGACAAAATTCAAATAGTTGTTCTAAGTTGTAAAGGCCAAATTTGTCGTACGTTTTATTCTTCATGTTTGATAAGGATCTTTTAACTGTACTCATTGTAAAGTCACACATTCACCAAACAAGAAAATTCGATAGGCATCTACAAATTCTTCCATAAGACCATTTTATTGAAAAGAACGTATGAAATAATTTTGTTAACGTATAACAACTCTTTTTGACTTTCTATGCGGATCCCTCTTGTATAAGGAAAAACGTGCCCATCCCGCAAGGCAAACTAGAAAAATAACTTTAGAAATCATGTGTTTGACTAGATACAATTTCTATAATTGTACACATGGCTGTCGTCATCACGACGTTTATAATTAGAACTACTTTAAATTACAGCTGGCGATTAAATTGTTGTTATATAAAGATTTGATGGAAGGGAGAAGATTTAGGTATGTGATGGAATGGGGTATTTGTTTTCTCCATATTCTTCTTAGTTTCTGAAGTTCCTCGATAATGATTTGATTTGATAGTTTTGGTGTGGTTTTCCTTGGTATTTTGTGTTTTGTTGGTTTTGTGGTTTCCTTTGATTTTTGGAGGTTGTAAGATTGTGGTAAACCTCCCTTGTATTTTTGTCCTTTGGATTTTAGTGACAAGGTTCCAAGTCCTTTTGTAATATTTTCAGAGTTAATATATTTTCTTTTTTTACAAAAAAAGAAAAGAAATTTAATTAAAATTAAACATCATATTTGTGATTTAATTAGAATATATATTGTTTGTAGGGTTTTATGTTAAATCTATTTTTTAGTTGTCCAGTTAATATATTTTTCTTGTTTTGCTAAAAAAAAAGAGAAATTTAATTAAAATTAAATATCATATTTTTAATTTTTTTTAGAATATATATATTTTTGGAGGGTTTTATGTAAAATCAAATGGTTTTTTTAATCCCTAGCCTATTTAGTGTGAGACTCAGTCCCAAACCTACCGATAATATTGTTCCATGTTGATTTGTTTTCATTCCCCAGATCTTATCAATATTATGTATTCAAGTATGTGGAAACAAGAGAAATCAAAAGAGCTAACCTTAGTAATGTGTTTTTTTAATACAGGTTGAAAAGGTTAAGGCTTAGAGCAGGGCTCGTGCGACTCAGCTTATTTTTGTTTATCAAACACTACTTATTTTTTTAAGGAGTGATTTGTGGAGCTAGTGGTCTCATGAATATTTTATGTTTCTACTTATTTTAAGCAACTATTTTAAATTGTATTTTTTTTACTATATGATTTTAAAAAGTATTAATAAATAAAATTTAGGAGATAAAATTTGGAGGAAAATGAGAACAAAGAGGGAAGGAAATATATGTAGCCACGTGGCATATTTTTCATTATGTAATTGCATAATTTCAACCCCTAATTTCACAACATATTTTCAATCCCTAAAATGTAGTTGATCCTTTAAAATAGGGAAAGATTTTAAATTATCCTTTATACATAATTTAAAATTTACATGGGACCACCCATGTTGCTCAAATTTAAGTATGAAATCCTCTTATGCAATCACATGGTGTAATGCCCTAGATTTTCACCCAAAGCATTAGCTAAACAAACACCGAACCAACAAATTTTTTCGTGTTTGCAAGTCTGACATTTACATGTCGCATTGCACTCACGCACACACAAGTTGTCACAACAAGCACAACAACACCTAAAATGACATCACCATTGCACAATGCAAGGTGGCACAAGCAGAAGACTTCACCCATCATGTGACAACTCACCACAATGACCAAGCGAGAGATGGAGCTCACTCCATGACGAGGATCAGATACATGTCCACGACCTCACTCCTTCACGAACACATGGAGTATGATGAGGGTGACATCCACCTCAGTCCATTCCATGACGACACAAGACATCCCAAACACAAGGGTAATGCTCACCCATGAGATGGTCCAACTAGGATGTACGAGTCCTCAACCAACTGGAATGGTCACTAGACGAACTCGTGCAAAGGCACACTTCCCAAAGCAAAAGAGGGAGTAATCCAAGTGGGTATGCAAACACTTTAGATACATACGAGGCCTAAAAACATTAATCAATGTCAATTAGGATTCATTTTAACCAAAAACAATAAGGTGTTGAACCAAAAATGTCCACATGCCAAAAAGGACAAAAGCGATACAAAAGGCTACACATGTTTGACACCAACATCGACACATGCTAAAAAAGATAGGATCCTCACCACCTATGTGAGATAAATACGATCCAACAGAAACATATCCATAAACATCAAATACAACATCAAATAACTGAGTCTAAACATGCTAAGATAGCTAGATTCTAACATGTAAAATCTATCAAAACATGCCAACGTCCTCACAAACTGAGGCGTGGAAAAATACAAGACGATATCCAATAATTACAATATTCAAAGGGCTTCATCCTAAACATAAATGAATCATAGACAACATCATAAATCAATTCATAACATTAATTACATCTTATTACAAGGGTCTCAAAAGACCTACATTACAAAGGTCACAATAATCAATAATGATAATATAACAAGTGCTTAAACCACCCAAAAAACAACACGCTCTCCAAAGTGTAACAAGACACAAAGCATGACATAATCAACCTACAAGAAGATAAGGGAACATCCCAACACCTGAAGATCATCATGAAGGACCAATGGAGAAATGTTGCTCACCTCCTAACCATTTGCCATCATCGAGCACAATAGTTGTCTATTCAACTCTAGGCAACCCCTGAGCTACAAAGAAGGCGATCATGGCAAGCCCACTAAGAGAATCTCACACATCTAGGGTATACATAGAAACATATGACATACATGCCAATCAATGCATATAAACAACACATGGCACAACTATGATCCAATTGCATTCAAGTAACATATGACACACTTTCCAAAGCATAATAGAATGACGTCACAACATTCAAGTATAAGGGAAATAATCACACCTTCAATGCATGCTAAATGAGGCATAAATCATAGTCCATCATAGACACATACAAGCATGAATCAAGCATCACAATGCACATGCTTGATCACATGGTAAACATCACAGACCTCAAGTGAAACTCTGACGGTGGAAGAAGGAAGAGAGACATAGGTAGCTAGGACAAGGAGTGTCAAATGAGGGCAATACTCACCTCATAGAAGAACATGAGGACATAACCTCCTCATAGCAACTGGATACTACACCAAAGATTGCTCTTTACACCCAAACCCAAGCAAGCTGGACACTTCACCAAGACATGCAGTTTGGTGTAGATGATCTCATTATTAAATTTTTTTAACCAATGTGTTTAATGTTGGAAACAAGGTAGATAACTGAGAGGGGGGTGAATCAGTTATCTCAAAATTTCCTTAACTTTCTTTTCTTTTTGTATTTTAATAATCAGTGTTGCATCAAAACATGAAAGCATATTTAATCATAAGAACTGAAATAAAATCAACACACATAACACAAGGATTTTTACGTGGAAACCCTATTAAGGGAAAAACCATGGGATGACTAACCCAAGATTGTATTCTCTATTAAAAGAATAAAGGAATACAAAATGGCACTTCTCAATTAGGGCTCACTACCCGAGCACATTGCTCACAAGAGGCACACTGCCTACAAGAGACTCACTGTCTACAGAACTTACAAAAGATAATCAAGTGTTTAAACTGATGAGAAGCATCTACAAATGCAAGAATTCAGTTCTGGTTAGGCACAATACACTGATCTGATGCACTTCACCCTTCCTTTGTTTAATGTTGTTGCTCTGTCACATACCAGAGTTGAATTGCTGCTCTCAAACTTATCCCTACCTTTCTTCATAGTTTATTTCATCATTTATTCACATACATGTCTTTACATGTTGAAATATATCTGGTATATATATCCGCATCAAGGATTTTTATCACCTTTTCTAGTCAGCATCAAGAACATTGCAAGTAATTAATCTGTCGGTTGAATCCATGCTTGATTTATGATGTGTATCAAAAACATAGGCATAGAAGTCATTAATCATATTGACCAACAATGTATGATCCCACAAATTGCTTGATCAACACCTTTTACTCATTCGGATTGAAGTTTGATACTCTATCGGTCAGTTCTTCCTTTGTCTGTTCTGCCTGACTAGATCCCAACACTCAGATGCTCATATCTTTTGCTTGATTTATCACCGAAGGATAAATCTCTAGAGTATAGTAGTCATGATACCCCTCTTGACTTTCCCAAGTCAGCAACTTACTGAGTTACACCATCTGAGAGATCTAGACCTGATTGTCGGACCTTGTTACATACTCTGTTCTTATTCACTGGACCAAAACATTCTTCAATCTAACTTCCAGTATAGGTATACTATGTACTACAGATGTGTGGGATAGACTTTGTTGCCATCAATGACAACACTTGTAAATGCACATAGTGTCTCTTGCTAACAATCTCCCCCTTTGGCATTGATGGAAACACTTAGTGAAAAATGGTTAAGTGTCACAGTAACTCCCCCTTAGCTGATGCTCTATCTTTTGCAGTATTTTACCGAATCTCCCCCTTAGCTGGATTCCACATTTTTCACTACTCCTCACTCCCCCTTTGACATCAATGGCAAAGGGCAGAATCTGCATACCAAAATTTTGCAAAAATTATTCTATACATGGCCCATAAGTATATATATATATATATATATATATATATATATATATATATATATATATATATATATATATATATGTTATACTTACATATACTTAAGTATATCTACAAAAGTAGCCTTCAAGTGTACAAACTTTGTGGCCCAGCTCTGCTTCATCCTATCCAGAATGGAGATGTGACCACTCAACAAAATTGTATATGCTTCTACCCTTCTTAAATCTACCGGATCACTAGTCCGGGCTGTGGTCTAAGCATCTGTCAAGGCCTCATGCATTGCCTCTAACTTAGGGATAATTATCCCTCTGAGTTCACCCATTCTATTTATTATGTTCTTCTTTTCTTTGTCCGGCCTCTATATTTCATTTATGATGACAATAGACTAGCATTCTTGATTCATTAAAGAGGTAGTAAGGGGATCAAAATTATGAGATAAACTTGACAGTTTACCTTCTTGTTCTTTCACTTTCTTTTCAATGTCCTCTGTCACTTTGGGCCAAGATAGACACAATTTACATATGTCCCCACCATCTTTAAGAGCATTTTTAAGGCTCTTTATTCAAATGTCTAGGGTCCTCCTATCATTAGCAATCAATCCTTGCACTTCAGTGAATCTTTTTCCTAAAAACTCCTTCCGAACCTTTGCTTCTGCTGATTTCTCTAGAGATTCAAAATGAGTGCTAACAGAATTTACCAAAGTTTTCTGGTTACTGGATGCTGAGGCTAAAGAATCCTTTTGGAAGGATGGCATGATCTTCTCCAACATCTCGGATGCAATCTCCAATAGTTCACAGTCTTCCATGTGAGATTTTAGGAGTTTTTCTTTTGCTATGGCTTGAGCAAAAGATGCTATTTTCATTGTCTGAACCGGGAAGAGAGAGTCAAAATTTAGTGGCCCTTGAAATAGCTCAGGTTCATCTATCTCCATCATTTCTCTATTTAGGAATTTTTTCACTACCTTTGCAGTGTCTCTTGCCGGTGATTGAGTCTTCTTTTCTTTTAGGTTATCAGAATAGTCATCATTAGTCTTTTTTACTTGTTCTTCTTCTTTTCCCTTAACCTCCTCTTCTTGACTCACTTTCTCCTCTTTTCTTTCTTCTCCTTCAGCTTCAAAATCTAGAATGTCTGTAGTGGGATCCGGAGGAGAGATGTCACTGGTGTTTATTGCTTCATGAACTTCCTCTTCTGGAACATAGGAATCCAAGTCCTTAGACTTCTCTTCATCTATCTCTTTTGATCCTTCTACATTATGAGATTCTTCATTGGTTACATTTAATCCTTCAACATCCATGGTAGAAGGTTCTTCTACTATTTCCTCTATAATAGGAAGATTGAATTTTTTGAAAGCATTCCGGAGGATATCTTTTGTTTCTCTTGCTACTTGGTCAGTTTCTCCAAGCATAAGTTTATTCATTCTTGCTTTACTTCGGAACTCATCTTTACAATCCTTAAAAATCATGTCCATTTGTTTTGGAGTGATAGAAGGATAAAGCTAAATCATTATTTGTTCCCAAATCTCTAGGTCTTTTGCCTTTGCATTCTCTTTTCTCAGTTCAAGTACCTTTTCTAGACTCTTAGGAATTAATGATATAATTTCAATGAAATCTTTATTGGAAATGTTCAAGTACTTGACTGTAGCTTCTTCCAAAATCCTCTTGTCAGTATCACTGTATTCATCATAGAACTCTGTTACTGGTTGCAGGTTCCCATCCACAGTAACTACCTTGATGATGTCATCAATGGAAAGAGTGGGCTTTTCAACAAATTCTTTTGCCTTTTCTTTCTTATTTTTACTAGTAGAGAATTCCTTGGATGTTTTCTTCTTCTTCATTTTCTTGATTTCCTCATCAGATTTTATTTCTTCATCATCCTTAAGGCGTGTGTATGACCTTGTGGCTTTGGTCTTCATGCTCTTTTCCCTTCTTCTAGATGTCTTGACTTCTAGTTTGGTAGCCTTTGAGATTTAAGGAGTGGTAGATGCAGAGCTCTTGGAAGATATAGTCTGGGAGGAGGCTTGTACCAGAGTGTCTCCTTTCTTTGCTTCTTGTTTCTCTTTCTTAGCCTTCTCCATCTTCTCTCTATTTGCATCCACAACCTCCTTTGATAGGCCAAATCTTTTGGCAATTTCTTCAACTTCCCTTCTTACTTTCCTCTTTTATTTCTGGTTGTCTTAACTCAACATGTATTTTTACACTTAGCTCTTGAAAGGTGCCAAACCTTTCTGCTTTAGGGTCCTTAGGCTGGCTCAACAGGTGTTGAATATGTAACTCTAGGATTTTTTCATCGACCTCGTATCCATAGGCATTATCCACACAATTTTGGGCTCAACTGCCTCCATTAGGCATTGATCAGTGTCAACCATGAAGCACACTATGTCCTTGTATTTCTCAACTATGGATTGAGGTATTCTCTCTCTGGCTTGCATCATGCTTTGGAAGTTCTTAAAGTAACCCCAGAGGGCTATGTTTTGAGCTTTAGCATCACCAAGTCCATACATATAATCTCTAATCTGGATTGCAATTGGTTTATGTAATGAAACAACTTGCACAATATCTGAATATAATTGTAAATATGTTGCAAATACTTGATAATAATATGCCACTTCGAGGGGGCAACCTCCTAATCCACTTCGAGGGGGATACCTCCAATAGTCTTCAATGAGAACACAATACACAATATGATATGAAATGAGACTCACTACCCCTATATATACCTATTTATGCCTAGGATATCACCCAGGCCGACTAAGATAGACCTATAGAAGCCTTAGGCCGACCTAAACAACTAAATAACAATATAATAATGATAATATGACTTAATTAGGAGTTAAGATAGCCACAAGCCGACTATTCATAACCCTATGTACACCAATATTAAGGGCGTAGCATGCCCCCCCTCTTCAAAGAAGCATTGTCCTCAATGCTAACCAAGTGTGGATTCTTTTGAATGAACTCCTCATCCTCCCATGTGGCCTCTTCAACTAGTAAATTCTTCCATTGGATAAGATACTGAGTGAGGGTTCTATTCCTCAGCTTCTTTGTGCGAGTTTGAAGAATGACCTCTGGTTCCAAAATTATTCTTCCTTCTTCATCGAGTTCTGGTAGTACTGTTTGAGTAGGAATATTCTGCCCAATTACCTTCTTCAAACAAGAAACATGAAAAACTGGATGTATCTTTGTTGTTGGTGGCAACTCTAGCTTGTAGGCAACACTACCAATCTTTTGCATGATTTGGTATGGCCCATAATATCTTGGAGACAACTTATTAGTCTTTTTGTGTTGCTTCATTGAGATTTGTTTATAAGGCTGCAATCTCAAGAAGACCCAATCCCCAACTTCAAAATTTCTTTCACTACGATGTTGGTCCGCTTGTTGTTTCATTTGATTTTGTGCCATAGCTAAATTCTCCTTGAGTCCTGAAAGTACCTGTTGTTGATGATGCAAGTGGTCCTCTACTGCCTGAACTCTTGGTGACACCTTTAATGATGATGTGATGGAAGGAGGATGATATCCATAAAGTGCCAAAAATGGAGACATTTTTGATGAGCTATGAAAAGAAGTGTTATACCACCATTCTGCCAGTGGTAGCCAATCTACCCATTGAGATTGCTTTTCTAAAGTGAAACAACGTAGATATCCTTCCAAACATTTATTAACAACCTCAGTTTGCCCATCTGATTGAGGATGGTATGAAGAACTATGAGCCAATTGAGTACCCAAACATGAGAATAAATCTTTCCAAAAGTGACTAGTAAAGATAGGATCACGATCACTGACAATAACCTTAGGTGTACCATGTAGCTTTTGGATATTCTCCAAGAAAACTTTTGCCACTGCACTTGCTGTAAAAGGATGTGATAATGCAATGAAATGTGCATATTTAGTGAGGCGATTAACTACTACCATGATGACATTATGACCTTTAGATTTGGGAAGCCCTGTGATGAAGTCCATGGATACCTCTTCCCAACGCTGGCTAGGAATAGATAAGGGCTACAAGAGACCTGGTGTCTTAATTGTCTCCCCCTTATTTCTTTAACAAACCAAACATTCAGCCACAAATTTTTGAACATCACCTTTTAACCCTTCCCAAAAAAAATCTTGCTTGACCCGATGATATGTCTTCAAAAATCCTGAATGACCACCAACTAGGGACTCATGTAGCTCTGTGAGAATCTTGTGTTTAAGAGTGGAATTCTTGTAGAGATACAAACGCTCTTTATACCAAAGAATATCTCCCTTCAAACAAAACTTATCTGAACTACTAGGATCACTTTTTAATTGTTGGATGAGATTACTTGTTGCAACATCATTTTGCCATTCTGATTTGGCTTCTTCCACCCAATTTGCTTGTAATATTGAAAGGGCACACAATAAGGCTTCATCTTTCTCATCCTTCCTAGAAAGTGCATCAGCCACAATATTTTCCTTCCCTTTCTTATATACAATCTCAAAGTCATATCCCAACATCTTAGTGACCCATTTTTGTTGCTCTTCAGAGGATAGTCTTTGTTCCAAAAAATATTTTAGGCTATCATGATCTGTCTTAACCTTGAAGTGTCGACCCATTAAATAAGGCCTCCATTGTTTAACTGCGTGAAGGATTGCTAGCATTTCCTTCTCATAAATAGGTTTGAGCTGATTTTTACCCTTTAATTGACGACTCTCAAAAGCAATTGGTCGACCTTCTTGCATGAGAACTGCTCCTATCCCATTTCCAGAAGCATCACATTCCACAATGAATTCCTTGGTGAAGTCCGGAGTGGCAAGCACTAGAGTTGTACACATAGCCTCCTTCAATTGCTCAAATGCTACATTAGCAGACTCATTCCAATGAAAAGAATCCTTCTTCAAGAGAGTGGTGAGGGGTGCTGCTATACGACCATAATTCTTCACAAATCTTCTATAGTACCCTGTCAATCCCAAGAAACCCCTCAGTTTCTTAATGGTTTTTGGAATAGGCCATTCCATGATAGCCTTAATTTTGTTAGGGTCCACCTTTACTCCTTCATGTGAAACTGTGTGTCCCAAATACTCCACCTCCTTAAGACCAAAAGCACACTTGGATGGCTTAGCATAGAGTTGATGATCTTTGAGTAATTGTAATGCTTGATCTACATGCTGCAAATGTTCTTCCCAAGTCTTGCTATAAATCAATATATCATCAAAGAACACTAACACAAACTTTCTCAAGAACTTCTTAAAAATGGAATTCATCAAACTTTGGAATGTAGATGGTGCATTGGTAAGGCCAAATCACATCACCAAAAATTCATAATGACCCTCATGAGTTCGGAATGCTGTCTTACAAATATCTTCCTCCTTAATCCGAATTTGGTGATAACCAGATCTAAGATCTAACTTGGTAAAATACATAGCTCCATTCAATTCATCTAGCAAATCATCAATGACTGGAATAGGAAACTTATCTTTAATGGTGTACATGTTGAGCACTCTATAATCTGGACACATGCGCCAAGTTTCATCCTTCTTATGCACCATCACCACAGGCGAGGAGTAAGCACTTTGGCTATGCCTGATAATTCCTGCCTCTAGCATCTCCTCAACAATTTTTTCTATCTCACTTTTTTGTATGTGTGGGTACCTATAAGGCCTGATGTTTGGTGGTTGGCTCCCTGGAACTAGTTGTATGGCATGGTCATGATCCCTCTTAGGAGGAAGTCCTTTAGGCATATCTCCAAGAACCACTGAGTGACGATCAATTATTGCTTGTAAATCTGGATGAGTAGGAGCATTAGATTGAGAGACTTCTAATGAACATAGCTGGGCCACAAATCCATCTGCTCCTTTCCTAAGCAACTTTTGCATTTGATGAGAGCTTACCATCTGTGGGGATTTTGCCTTCAACCCCCTTAGCTCCACTACCTTTCCTTCTGATTGAAATCTCATGAATAGTTCTTGGAAGTTCATCTCAATTGTTCCCAATGTAGTAAGCCATTGTACTCCCAAAACAATATCTGCTGCACCCATGGATATTGCATACATTGGGGTATCAAGTTGATAATCTCCCATGGATAATTTAATGCTATGACACTTCCCCGAACAACTAACTGTACCCCCATCTGCAATCAAAACCTGAAACTCTGGGGCTGGATAT
This sequence comes from Cunninghamia lanceolata, assembly GCA_027924645.1. Taxonomy (NCBI): domain Eukaryota; kingdom Viridiplantae; phylum Streptophyta; class Pinopsida; order Cupressales; family Cupressaceae; genus Cunninghamia; species Cunninghamia lanceolata. Next base: position 6,658,952 of record BSBN01000205.1, read on the forward strand.
ATAAAACAATTTAGACGAGTTTCCAACTTTTTGTTGATGAAATTATGAGTACTACCTGAGTCGATCAACACTGTTACTTTCTGCTTCTTTAAGAAACCCACTACCTTGAGAGTTTGTGGTCCACTGAAACCTGAGAGTGCATGACAAGAAATGATTGGCTGAGCATCATGTGATTCCTCACTTGACTCCCTATCCTCCTCTAATATGGGTTCCTCCTCTTCTTCCTCACTTGGACCTTCAATATAGAACAATTTCTTTTCACTACATTTATGTCCTCGACTGTATTTGCTATCACAATTGAAACACAACCCTTTTGCTCTTTTCTCCTCAATTTGCTGGGGAGTCAACCTAGTAGGTTGAGGAAGAGAAGGTGTTGAATATCCTTTCTCTCTTGTCATATTAGCCCCTTGCTTTCTAGGAATCAAATATTTCTCCTCTACCCTGCGTGCCAAGATAAAAGACTCATTTAATGAGCTAGGACTAAACATACATACCTCATGTTGAATGTAATCCTTGAGACCACCCAAGAATAAATCATTCAAGTTCTCTTCTGTAATTGTATCCACTCTTAATGATAGATTTTGAAATTTTTGAATATAATCCTTAACTAATCCTGTTTGTTGAAGTTTAGCAAGCTGGCTGAAGAAGTTGTCTGTCACACTATTGCTATATTGTGCTTGGAGTTCTTCTGTAAAAATTGACCATGAGACGGTGAGACCCTTTTTTCTCTGATGAGTACAAATCCAACGATACCAAATGAATTGATCTGGTTCTAGATATAGGGAAGCCATTGTGACCTTTTGTCCATATGGGATTTGACGTACTTCAAAAAAATTCTCCATTTGGTTAATCCATGTTAGAGGATCCTTACCATCGAACTTGCGCATATCCACCTTAAGAAAGAAATTCCTAGATCCCATAGGAGTATTAAAATTTGTGTCATTATTAGCTGACTTGAAGGTTTCACCTTGGTTGCTTGAGAACTCCTTTCTTGGTTCATTCATATAGGCGCTGAACATGCTTCGTAGATCTGATATATCTCCTCTTAGGTCACACATATCCCTCTTAATTGAGGACACATCTTCTTTGACCTTACTCATTTCCTCATTGGGATTACTATCCTCTATTATTTCCTCATCCTTATCAGAGGATTTCCCCGGTGTGGCAGCATTCTTTTTGCCTCTTTTTGTAGGCCCCGTCATGATGGAAACCAATATTTTTGAAATAAATCACACAAATGAAATGTAAATTTTCTAAAATTTTTACTGTAACTTACTAAGGCTAAGATACCACTTACCCAGAAAAAAATCTAAAAACTTAGCAAATTTGCTGCCTTGAGAGCGAATTTGTTGGAAACCCTAATTTTGCAATAACTCTCTTATTTTTGCTTCAATTTCTCTGAAATCTGGACTGTATCTTCGTTAATATGGTCTTCAAAAACCCTTTAAAAATCTTTAAAAAATTCGCTAAAATCTGAAAGTTATGCTCTTCCCAAAATCGCCTCCAATGTTGAGAAAAAATCTTGCCTCTACGGTGCCAAGATCATGCTCTGATACCACTTGTAATGAAACAACTTGCACAATATCTGAATATAATAGTAAATATGCTGCAAATACTTGATAATAATATGCCACTTCGAGGGGGCAACCTCCTAATCCACTTCGAGGGGGATACCTCCAATAGTCTTCAATGAGAACACAATACACAATATGATATGAAATGAGACTCACTACCCCTATATATACCTATTTATGCCTAGGATATCACCCAGGCCGACTTAGATAGACCTATAGAAGCCTTAGGCTGACCTAAACAACTAAATAACAATATAATAATGATAATATGACTTAATTAGGAGTTAAGATAGCCACAAGTCGACCATTCATAACCCTATGTACACCAATATTAAGGGCGTAGCAGTTTATCATTTTGCCAAACCCAACCACTTGATCCAAGTAGCTCATTCATATAATAGAAGAATAGACACAGTATTAGACAACCATATTTAAAGAAATTCTTCTTGTCCTTTTTTATCTTCTGCAGGTTTTCTAATAGTTGATGTAGGAGAAGTTCACATAGGTCATAATCTGCATCTTCCCTCAACATCTGATATATTGCATAGATTGCTTTCCCAGACACATAATTCTCCCTACTCGAATGATAGATTTTGTAGCCAATTATCATTGAGGCAAACTTGACATCTGAATCAGTGATGTCATCTATGGTCATTGCTCTTTTGTCAAATTTAGATCCGATGGCTTCAGTTACTATCTGGTTCTTGACAGATTTAAGTACAGGTAACCCACTAGATGAGTGCAGTCCAGTCACTGCCCGTATGGCATCTTTAGTTATCTTGAAGGGCCTCATTAAGCACATGAAGTTATCATGCATCCTACTTAGGACATACTGGACCCAATCATCTTCTACAAAACATGAAAAGTGTATGCAATGTCCAAAGTGTTTATCCCAGAAGGCCTTGAATTCAGGTTTGAGTTCAAAACTCTCATCTATTAGCTATTTGTTATAGATGTCCATCAATTTTGAGTCTCCAAATTCCTTAATGTTGGCATGGATATATACCCTAACATCTTCTACATGCAATACCCCATGTGGAATGCTAGAAAATGCACCTAAAGGATCAACTTCTAAAGATTTATAAGGGTGTTTCTTGAATTTAGGACGCGACCTATCAGTGATCTTGACAACCATTGAAGTAGCCATTTTGTAAAAGATTTAGAGAGAGATTTTCAGAATGGAAGTACCTTTTCACGCTTTAGGGTTTGAAATAGGAGCTGGAACAAATTGTTGGTTGAATTCAATTTTTCAGTTGATCTTGAGTGAATTGTAGAAACTTTGTTGCAGAGCTCTTCTTTTCTTCTTCACGAATGAAAATGTGCAAATAATGAGTGAAAGAACCCTTTTATCCTTACACAAACCCTAATTTCCTTTTGTAATAAATGTAAAACATAAGTTATCTAGTTGCCCTGTTTTGAGAGAGATCTTCTCGAATCACTGTGCTAAACTTAGAATCATATTTTTACTAAAGGTTATTTAGATGTTTTTTTGAGAACCCTTTAATTCGCAGCATTCTATGTGCCAAATTTAGGCACTATTTGACTGGATGGGGGAATTTGTTTTTCTCTATGACTCCCCCTGAGCCAGAGCTCACATTTTTAATTTCTGGAAGGAATATCAACACCGGATTCCGGTGCGGATCCATCCCCAATATTCTTTGTACTCTTCTTCACCCAAATCTTGCTCATCTCCTTTTGAACTTCATCCACATTTACTTTACCTTTGCCCTTATCTTGTTTTTGATTATGTTGCACCGGACCTTTTCTATCCTTATTTCTACTTCTACAGAATTTGGCAATATGACCGGATCTATTGCAATTGTAATAGACAACATTTATTTGCTTATTTGATTGATATCCTCTTGATCTGCATTGATTAACCATATGTCCCATTCTATTGCATGCAAAGAATCTACCATTGAATGAATTGTTTATTTGCATATTTCTGCATTCATGGGATTTGTGACCATACCTTTTGCAATTGAAACATTGTCTGGAGAAGGATGGATTAGTCTGATTCTTTCTCCTCTTGCACTGAGTTGCTTTATAACCGAAATTGTTGCAATTGAAGCAGTATCCATTGAAGGATGGATATCTTTGAGCATTTGATTGCCTTACTGTAGGTCTTCTAGGTCTGTTTGTTTGATTTCCTGATCCAAAGTTCTTCTGACCAGATCTGGAGATTTCACCTTTCTCATAACCCAAGCGACACTTATTATCTGCCCTCTTTTGGGTTTCAAGAAGAACTTCAAGTTGGGCTGAGCTTATCTTGAATTTATCTTTGTATTCCTTTGTTGTTTGAAAATCTTATTTAAGAGTGTCTATCTGATTCTCAAGTTGTTCTTCATTGTCTCTAGCTTCTTTAAGATCTGATTCAAGATGCCTGATTATTCTATCCATTTTGTGGTAGTCCTCTATTTTCTCCTTGAGGGATTGTTTTAGATTATCTTCAATTTTCCTTTTTTCTTCAATTTCTTGGTTGAATCTCATAACCCCTGATTCCATTTCATGCCTTACCATAATGACTTCTTTTGACAGCTTCTCACATAGCTTATTTTTCTCATCCAGATCTTCCTTTCTCTTTTTCACAGAGATACTAAGTTTTTTCTTTTAGCTCATTTATGAAATCATTAGCTTGTTTGAGTCTTTCTCTCAAATTATTGACTTCATAGTGGGATTGTTCAAGATCATCTAGGGTAGACTAAAGTTGTTCCTTCATACCATATATATCCATTGAGATTCCCAGATCTTCCTCAAGCTGTTAGGCTTTGTTCAGAGGAACTTGGCTCTAATACCAATTGTTGGAAACAAGGTAGATAACTGAGAGGGGGGGTGAATCAGTTATCTCAAAATTTTCTTAACTTTCTTTTCTTTTTATATCTTAATAATCAGTGTTGCATCAAAACATGAAAGGATATGTAATCATAAGAACATAAATAAAATCAACACACATAAAACAAGGATTTTTACGTGGAAACCCTATTAAGGGAAAAACCACGGGGTGACTAACCCAAGATTGTATTCTCTATTAAAAGAATAAAGGATTACAAAATGGCACTTGCCAATTAGGGCTCACTACCCGAGCACATTGCTCACAAGAGGCACACTGCCTACAAGAGACTCACTGTTTACAGAACTTACAGAAGATAATCAAGTGTTTGAACTGATGAGAAGCATCTACAAATGCAAGAGTTCAATTCTAGTTAGGCACAATACACTGATCTGATGCACTTCACCCTTCCTCTATTTAATGTTGTTGCTCTATCACATACCGGACTTGAATTGCTGCTCTCAAACTTATCCCTACCTTTCTTTGTAGTTTATTTCATCGTTTATTCACATACATGTCTTTACATGCTGAAATATATCTGGTATATATATCATCAAGGATTTTTATCAACTTTTCTAGTTGGCATGAAGAACACTGCAAGTAATTAATCTGTCGGCTAAATCCCTGCTTGATTTGTGATGTGTATGAAAAACATAGGCATAGAAGTCATTAATCATGTCAGCTAACAATGTATGATCCCACAAATTGCTTGATCAACACCTTTTACTCATCTGGATTGAAGTTTGATACTCTACCGATCAGTTCTTCCTTTGTCTTCTCTGCCTAACTGGACCCCAACACTCAGATGCTCATATCTTTTACTTGATTTATCACTGGAGGCTAAATCTCTGGAGTACAGTAGTCATGATATCCCTCTTGACTTTCCAAAGTTTGCAACTTACTGAGTTACACCATCTGAGAGATCTAGACCTGATTGTCAGACCTTATTACATACTCTTTTCTTGTTCACCGGACCAAAATATTCTTCAATCTGACTTTCGGCATAGGCATACTATGTACTGCGGATGTGTGGGATAGACTTTGTTGCCATCAATGACAACACTTATGAAGTGACACATTGTCTCTTGCCAACATTTAAATGTTATTCTTGATTAAAACTTCCATTCACTTAATTCCAACGACCTCTTTGGTTCGTGGTGCATGATGGAAGCCACTCCTTTCCTACCTCTAGACTTCTTCTTAAACACCCATAGCACCAATTTGACCAATTGGGCATGGCACAGTTTACGAGGTGACAAAATCATAATTTTGACAAAAACACAACATATTCTCAAAAGATGCAAAATACCATTTTAATTGGGAGACAAATCATCCCACAAACTAAAACTTCAAGGAAATGCATACAAAGCAATTTTTAGATTTTCAAAAATGGAGAAATAAGTGGCATAGATTTCAATGCACCAAAATGTCCCAAAACATGACATAGTCTCACAAGATGTAGAATCACATAATATGAAGGAGTCAACTCATCCCTCAAAGAAAATCATAAAGGAAATGCATAGAATTTAGTTTTTATGTTTTCTAAAAGTGCAAAATAACCATAAGGCCCTAAAAACTCTATTGGAGCTCCCTTTGGCACCTTGACCAAAGTTTGATCAATTTTCTAACTTTTATTTTTCAATAGCTATGGATGATCTGACAACTACCCATCATAGATAACATGCCCAACAACCAATATATGCAATAAAAATGTGTTGGGGATTTTCAAGGAAATTTTCCCATGATATTTTTTGTATTTTTATGTTTCCAAAATAGAAAATACATGAAATAAATAAATAACCAACTGAAATAAATTTTCTAGGTTTCCTACAACTAAGCAAAGACATCTTCAACCATTCTAGATGGTGTGGCATGGAGGAAACAGAATAAAACAATTTAAATGAGAAGATCTTTCCATAATCACAAGATTTAACTTAAACATGTAACTTAAACAAATTATTAATTAAGAATTGGTAGAGATAAACAAAATTTGAACCAAAAGACACATATTCTTTTCCATCAATTAAGCATGTTAATCAAATCAAGATATAACAAAGGTTACAATCCAATAACTATTACAATCTATAGTGAGTAACCATCACTATCAAATACAATATATGCTCTAGGCATCTTAATCAAGTTTTTACATTACAAAAGACGAAATGGTCATAAAATGCAAACACTATATCTAGAACCAATGACATCTGTCTTCATACTCCTCTGCTTGTCTCATGCTTGGAAAGGAGAGCATCATCCTAGTGCTTTTCCTCCAACCACGGACCTGCAGTCCCACACTCATCTTCCTAACTGGAAGAAGCCCTACCCTTCATGGAAAGGTTAGACATTAGAAACCATTTGGATAGCCATCTAAGTATCTGGTGTTGTGTCCTTCCTAATGTCTCACGATCACACACTATAGATCCACTCTAACTTGTATGACACTACTGGAGACACTAGGCCATCTAGAACACTGTGGACTGACAATGAATGCAGAGACAGATGCATTACTTTGGCCAAAGTTTTCCATACATACACATTGCACAATGAACATCGTCATATGTCCACCACCCTAACTTGACTTATAAGTTGTCATGTCCTACAGTAAGTTCTTAACGACCCAATTCTTTAGGTCTTGTGTGAGTGGGATCAATTTGAATCACTATCCAGACTTGGACATTTGACTCCCTCCATAGCTTGGTTACAACTAAAATATGTTATTTTCATTGCAAGAATCTAGTGACTCCTCATCACTAGGATTGTTTTCATTTCATATCAAGTTCGACCAGTTTGACACGTAGGTCACATATGGTTCGCAATTTCAGAAACAAGTCATCTCATATGATGAAATTGAATACATGTACTCAAGCATACCTTACCTTAGAAGAGTAGAAGTAAAATATTCATAACTCATAACATTTAACAATAAGTCTTAAATTCAGACTCATAACGAACAAATTAATATTCTTTTGTAAATACATTTCAATAGTTTCATGATGAGACCATGTTCTCAATGCTCTCACCACCTCCATACTCGAGGATATAAGAATATAATCTTGATAGTTTAAGTAACCCTGAAAGTATTTCATAATCAACTTTTCATATAAGCTCGATTGGGTAACAATTTTGGTGTTGTAAACACACTATTTTTGAATGCCTCCTCGACTGTCATCATAGTCAGGTGACTATATTATGAATGATAATGCCTTCGTGACTAAGACCACAGTCATATGACTGTATTAATCACTTATGATAACAATCATTATGGAGTTATTTCCTGCTCCATTCAAGAGTTCATAAACTCTATCCACATCATTAGATGATGTGAGTTTAACATTCTTTAATAACAAGCCCAACCGATGCGACTTCGTGCATTGGTTATTCTTTGCAAAGTGAAAGATGTAAAAAGCATTATAGTTGGGTCATGAGACCCCATCTTAGACATAGAAATATTTCATTCTAAAAGACTCGGCCTTGTGGCCTTGAGCAAGAAACACAGTCTTCACAAAAGACTCAGCCTTGCAGCCTTGAGCAAGAAACACATTCATCACAAAAGACTCAACCTTGCAGCCTTGAGAAAGAAATAGAGTCTTCACATGGGCAGTCAATGCTGAGCTTCACAGCCTTGAGCCTAACCACTAATAGCATTATAACATATCACTGCCTCAGTCATATGTCCTGGAGTGCAGTCTCCAAAAGTTTTCAATGTTTAAACAATCGGCCTTATGGCCTACAGTAGTATAAAAAGATTCCTTTAAGTTCAAAACTTAGCTCAATAGTCGACATTTAATTGGTAATGCTAGCTCAACCATTAAGGCTACGATCTTATTCTTATCATAAAGATAATCTTGTTATGCTTGGCCTTAAGGCCTGGAGCCACTGTAAAAGATAAAACATAAAAACCATAAAAGCTCAGCTATAACAGCCTTGAGCCAAAGCCAAGTAAAGATTTTCATAAGTAATGGCACGACCTCATTGGCCTCGTACCTCTGGTAATAGAAAATAACTTCATCCTAATAAAGATTACTCATGATCACAGTTTAGTATATATATATTGCTAATAAATAGGATTACATCCTTCATATTACGTGGTTAAAGATTCAATGAAGAGGTCGTTCCAGTTTGAGTCTCCTTCAAACTGCACGCGACTCTAAACCACTTGTGTTTTCTCTTTTTTGTAGCTTTCACTACCTTTCTCCTCAGAACCCCAGTCTCCTATTTTCCCAACCAAAACCAAAAAAAGGCAAAAACTGCATTCCCCGAATGCATTCACCTCCAGCTCGAGAACCCACCACGACCCTTCACATGCCAAAATGAAAGGTAAATACCTTTCCCACATAGTCAGTTCCCTTAAAAGGTGGCTAAAATATGGCAACATGCTAGAAAATGGATGAGCTTAAAGCTCTCCATCACTTCACAAAGCCGACCAACAATAAATAAATAGCATTCGATTGAAATCGAATAATATTATAAAAGAGAGAATAATATTATTATTATTATGCCAATTTAACCTATAATAGGGTTTTAATCTTTACTAAAGGATTAAAATTGAATAATAGAAAGCACAAAAGAAACACATCTAGATCGTCGATTGTCAGGTTGAGTAATTCTCCTTGAATTTGACTATCATCCTTAGTCGAGAGACTAAGGAACATTATCCTTGAGAACAAAAGATTATGAGAGACTTCCTTGTCTCTCTACAAGATTGTCCCTTGACTTGAGATGATGCTTCAAGAACATCGACTGGTCTTTGTGACTAGTCTAAATGGCATCAAAGACATAACAACTTATAGAGGACATGAAAATTAAGAAAAGAGGCATGACACGAGTCAACTTAGGAATGAAGTTTAGATGGACATAAAAGTCAATACTCAAATTGTTATTCAACCTTTTGCTTTCACAACGTCTAACCATTCCTCCAAGATGATACTCTCCTTCCTTCTTTGAAGGATGCTCATTTTCCTGTTCACACTCAGGTCCATAAGATCATGATCAGTGTATCATTATCATGTCTCATAATACAATTTACAAAACAAATTATCATCAATAACTATTTCATAATCAAGAGTTACAGCAAATATTTCCAAAATATCAAATCAATTAACTATGTCTAATCCTCCTGATTATCATACTAAATTAATGATTAAGTCTAGTTGTAAGCTGGGGATGTAACATATCTCCCCCCATAAGAATCATCATCCCCAATGATTAATTGTCTTAAGATAAACCAACATAATATAAAAATGTTTTCATAAGCATAATATCAAATGCCTTAGAAAAGATGAGGAAATCTAGCATGGAAGTCATCATAATTTTCCCAGGTGGCATTTTCCACCGACTATTGGCCCCACTGGACCTTGCACTGTGTTATTTCCTTATTACGTAAGTATAGCTTACGTGTTTCGAGCACCTTGATGGGCTCGATCACCATGACTCTTGGGTCTTTCACGTGTAGAATATTCTAATCAAGTATAAGAATTTGATTGTCAGCAGAATTAAACTTTTTCAAATAAGAAACATGAAAAACATTATACATCATGGCAAGTGCTAGTGGTAGAGCAATTTTGTATGCCACTAGGTTGACTTCTTCTAGAACTTCAAATGGGCCCACATATCTTTGTACCAGTTTGGACATTTTTCCAAAATTGATTGAGCTTTTCTGGGGTTTTGCCCTTAGGATAACTTTATCTCCCATAGTGAAATGCCTTTCAGTACATTTTGCATCTGCATAACTCTTTTTCCTATTATTGGCTTATGCTAGCCTTCTTTTAATCAGATGGACTTGTTCTTCCATCTTTGATAGCATTTCTAGACCAAGGCTAACCTTATCCTCTAGCTTATCCCAACTTATAGGGGTTTGACACTTCCATCCATATAATGCTTCAAATGGTGCCATCTTAATAACTGAGTGATAAGAGTTATTGTAGGCAAATTCCACTAGAGGAATGTAATCCTCCCACTTGTATTGTTGATCCATGCAATACATCCTAAATAAGTCCAACACTTGGCTCACCCTTTCAGTTTGACCATCTATTTTAGGATGATAAGTAGAGATTATGTTCAACTGCATACCAAGTGAAGAGAACAAGGTTTTCCAAAACCTCGATGTCATCCGTGCATCCCTATCCAAGATAATCTTCTCAGGAATGCCATGCAGTCTAAAAATCTCTTGAACAAACTTCTGAGGAATGATGGGTACCCCATCTGTCAAGTTTCTAGGTATAAAATGGGCTAATTTGGTGAGTCTTTCCACCACAACCAAGATAGCATTGTGACTATTCCTTGACATAGGAAGCGCTTGCACAAAGTCCATACTTATAATCTACCATTTCCACTTAGGAATTTCATGAGGGTATAATAATCCCGCTGGGTGTTGGTGTTTCACCTTCACCCTTTAGAATTCAATACAAGTAGCTACGAAATTTGTAGCATCCCTCTTCAATCCTTTCTAAAAATATAAAGGTTTCACATCAGTAAGTAACTTGGTTACTCTAGGATGCCTAGAATATTGTGCAGAATGAACCTCTTTCCAAACCATATTCCTTAACTCTACTGAGTTAGGTACATACATCCTTCCTTTGAACCTTAATAACCCATCTGATTCAAGGTTGGATCCTTCATATTTTAGATTTTGTGGATCTTTCTCAAGGGCCTATTTTACCTTCTTGTAAAACTCATCTCCCTTAGATTTTTGTAACACCAGATTTCTAAAATTAGAATGTATAGAGATCATAGTGGAGATGTGCCTTCTCCTAGTCAAAGCATCTGCTGCTCAATTTTTTTTTCCATGAATACATTTAATCTTGAAATCATAATCTAAGATTAATTCTAACCATCTTCTTTGACAAGCATTAAGATGGGGTTGAGTGAACAGATATTTAAGTCCCTGGTGATTTGTTGTCAACTCAAATGATTTTCCAAGTAGGTAGTGTGTCCACATTTGTAGTGCGTGAATGACTGTTGCCAGTTCTAAATCATGTGGGGCATATTTTTGTTCATAGTTTTTTAGTTTGTGCGATTCATATGCAATGACATGTCCATCTTGGACTAGTACACCACCTAAGCCTTCCTTAGAGGCATCGATAATGACTTCAAATTGACCTTTTCGGTCAGGCACTTTCAATATCAGGGCTAAAGTCAATTTTTTTCCTTCAGCAGGTCAAAGGCCTCTTGGCACTTTTATTATCATTCAAACTTCTTGCCCTTTCTTTGCATGGAAGTTATAGGATGTGCAATTTTAGAGATGATTTTCACAAATTTCCTATAATAACCAGCAAGGCCCATAAAACTTTGAACCTCATAAACATTTCTTTGTTCAGGCCATTTAGAAATAGCCTTAATCTTAGTTGGGTCTATAGCTATTCCCTTAGCTAAAATTATATGACCTAAATATTGTACTTCTTTGTGAAAGAAGGTACACTTAGAGAGCTTGCCATATAGTTTATGCTCTCTTAATCTCTGAAGAACAATTCTCAAATGTTGCATATGTTCCTCTTCATTCTTAGAATAGATCAAAATGTCATCAAGAAAAACTAAGACAAACTTGTCTAGACAATCTCTGAACACACTATTCATAAGATTCATAAACGTTGCTGGCGCATTTGTCAACCCAAAAGATAGAACAGTGAATTCATAGTGTCCATATCTGGTTCTAAAGGCTGTCTTATGGATGTCTTCATCCTTCAACCTCAATTGGTGATATCTTGATCAAAGATCAATCTTTAAAAATATTGCTGCTTCCCTCATCTGATCAAAAAGATCATCGATGCGAGGTAGAGGATACTTGTTCTTAATGGTTGCTTTGTTTAACATGTGGTAATCTATGCACAACTGCAAAGTGTCATCTTTCTTTTTCAAAAAAATGACAGGCGCTCCCCATGGCAACACACTGGGTCTAATCAACCCTTTATCGAGCAGCTCTTGCAGTTGAGCCTTTAACTCCATTAGTTCTATTGTGGTCATCCTATAGGGGGCTTTAGAAATTGGTTCTGACCCAGGTATAATATCAATGGAAAAATCAAAATCTCTCTTAGGTGGTAACCCTGGTAGTTCATTCAGAAATACATCCTCAAAATCTCTGAGGAGGGAATGCTTGTCTATATCTAATCTTTCCTGACCTATGGACTCCTTCATCCCTATTTCATTAAGTCTTTGGGATTCATAAAACGTCAAGTCATCTTGGAAGTAGGTTTCCTTTGTTTCATTTATTTTGTCCATCTTGATAGCAAAAAGTTGGCATTCTTTTGTCTATGCCCTTTTCATTTGTAAGGTAGAAATTTGCCTTAGTTTAATTTGCCTAGGTTTCCCTTGGAAAAGGACTTGGTTTCCTAGATCATCGAAACATTCTACTGTCTTGGCATAACAGTCTACTTTGGCCCGATGTCTCCATAGACAATTTATCCCTAGGATAACATCATACAAGCCAAGTGGGGCTATGTATATAGATTTACTTCTGTGGAAAAGTTTGGTAGTTCAACCTGAGCTTCAAACAGGTATTGCTTTACCTGAGCCTTGGTGTGATTTGCATACTCTATAGACCAAGTATTTGCCATGGATTTTACTTTTCTAGGTATCTTATTTATAATTTTTGGAGAAATAAAACATTCTGTGGCATCTATATCAATTAAAACTGAAATTGGAACTCCAAATAAAATACATGTTGTCTCTACTAGAGTTATTTGATGCTCAGCCTGATGGTTGTCCAAGCCCGCATGGATACGTTGCCGGAATGCCACTTGCTGGGAAGGTAGAGGATTCCCTCTTGGTTGTACTCGTTGTGATTTATTGGGATGCTGATTGGTGTAGTGATCTCTGCCACAAGTGAAGCATCCTCCAACTGGTCCTCGCCTCTCTTGATGTTTCCCAGAATTGTTCCCATTCTTCTTAGAGTGGTTGTTCCCCTTTTTCTCTCCCCTAGACTCATTCTGTTTATTTTTGGCCCCTTTATCACTCTTCTCAGTATAATCCTATTTCTTTCCCTTTTTCTTTGAGGGTTGAGAAGATTGAGACCAATTATATCTCTTTCTGTTTCATTCCCTATAGGTCGACATAGCCTTTAGCTTCTATTCTTGCCTAACGGGCTTCTCATAGACCTGTTCCATGGGAGTAGGACCATGAATAGTAACCTCACCCCCAATCTGGGTGTTCAACCCCATGATAAACTTTTAGACATGGAATTTCTCATCATGCTGATACTGTGGCACATATTTCAACAGTCGGGTGAATTTTTCCCAATACTCATTTATAGTCATATCAGCCTGTTTTAGGTTTTGAAAGTCTATAAGTTTCTGATCATAGAATAGTTGAGGCAACTATCTTTGCCTAAACAATTCTACAAACCTGCCCCAAGTAAGGCTTGTAGACCTCAAGCCTAATTCCATCTTTTTGTTCATCCACCATGTGGATGCTTCACCTGCTAGCTGAAATGCTCCCCAAACAACTTTGGTAACCTCATTATAATTTCTAATTTCAAAATACTTCTCCATCTCCATAAGCCATGCCTCCATGACATCTCCACTTACGGATCCATCAAATTTAGGTGGCATGACCTTTTTCATGTCATGAGACAATTCCATAGCCATAAGGCTCCTCTTATCCCCTTCTTGTTTAGCCACAGAGTTATTTTCTTCATGGTGGCTTTGGATGGTGTCATTATGGTGTTCCTTGCCATCACCCCCATCATAATTATTTCACCTATCTTCTGACTGGCCTCCCACTTTGTGTTCGAGCGTTTCCACCCTCACCCTTGTTTCTTTCACAAAGTCAAGATTTTGTCTATTTTAGACTCGGATTGCCCTAAAGGTGCTCCTTCATCTTGGTTATCCTCCATTCTGGTTCCAACTCGAACCTTTACTACAATCTACTTCTTCATAAAGTTTGCAGATTAATCATGGATTAGTTTTCCATGCTATGCAATTTATTCATTTACAAATCTATTCACATTTATGTAATCTTTAACAAGAAAAGAAGGATTGTCAAAATTTGCCATTGCATTTCAGTTTCCATTGGATTACATATTGTTAAGGGAAAATTGGATCTAAATGAATAATCAATATAATAATATCAATGATACCCAAAACTCAATGAAATAATGAACAAAAGAGATGAATCAAACAATGAACAATACAAAGTAAACCTCCTTTAATTCGTAGCTTCCATTGATTGCCTATCACAAATAATCTTGTCTATGAATATGGCCCTTAGAAGGTGCACTTCCTTGCTATAATTCTAAGATGTTCAAATGGGAATGGCTGTGATAGTTTCGCCATGAAGATGAGCTTCACAACAATGATAGTAGTGTGTAATAACAAGTGTGATCATAAGCAATGAAGGAATTGGTGCCAAAGGCACACTGTAATTCCTACAGAGTAACAATACTGAAAGCTTGGATGAATGAAATGGAAGAACATGGTTCAATTTATAGACTTGTGAAAGAGAAGATCAACAGTATAGAAATAATGAAAAGATCAACCATTGAGAAACCTTGAGAGAATGTGAGTGAATAGGAAGAAGACAATTGTCACACAAAAGCTATTTTATTTGAGTTAACTACTTTCTTTTCTAAAGATAAGACATGCTTTTCATAAATTAGAAATCTTTTTTCTAATTTAAGAGATATTGATAAAAACAAGGTTGATTGAGTTAGTTAACTCAACTTGAGATTTGCTTTTGCATGATTTGAGAGAAATTAAATAATAAATTATTTAATTTTGTGTGCATGAAGAAGAAGGCTTATTTTTAGAAGATTTGAAAGATATTTGAAGATAGGAAAGTAAATTAAATAAATAAATTTATTTAATTATTGTGCATGATTTGGAAGAATAAATAAAATATTTAATTCTATTTTATTTTTAGAGATAGAGAGGATTTAAATAAATTTGATTTGATTTATTTAAATTTGGAAGAATGATTTGATTTAAATAAATAATTAAGAATTATTTAATTGTTTGGAAGAATTTAATTAAATAAAAGATTTTTATTTAATTTTGACTTTAGATGAGTTAATTAAATATTTTGATATTTAATTAACTTAGGGGAATGTGAATCAAATAAATAAATTTATTTATTTATTTATTGATAGAAGAATTAGAAGGGAATAAATATTAATAATATTTATTTAGACCGAGTCATATCATTTTTAGGGGTATACATTTTGCCCCTCTTTGATGCAATGTAGTTTACGACGTTGCTTCAAGGAATAAATAGTCTGATAGTGATACATGCCCCAGTTTGCCCCTGGTATAGGTTACGACGATAGGATGCCCCCTCGGGAGATTGCACAGGAAGAAGGCAGAAGGGACGTGAGATAGACAATCTCATGAAAAAGGAGGATGAAGAAAGAGCTGAATGATACACTATGCAAGATAGAATGATAACACACACAAGCAAGTAAGTATGCACAAATGATACAAGAACAAACAAGGTATTGCCCCTACTAAGCAGTAAACCAACGATATACTGATAACGATATATGACAGTGTTGTCATGGTGGGGAACGATATATCCCTAGACCAACATGACAGGTATGTTGTCATAGAGGGGAACGATGGATCCCTAGAGCAACATGAAGGATAGTGTCTAGTTTCAGGAAATGAAGCATGTCATGTAAGATGTGTGTGTTGGTCTAATTTCGACAATGTTACATCTTGTTTAAGATAATTGATTGATTAATTGATCGAGTTAGTTTACGACCAGACAAGGATCAAGACCACTAATTATGATTGAATCATTTATGCAAGATTAACTTGACTTGATTGGTATGGATTAAGGATGGACTTGCATTTAGATCATTACTTAGATTGATAGTTAAAACTGTTGATGAGAGATACAATGATAGATACAAAGTTGATCGATAGAAGAATGACTCGACAGAAGGAATCACAAGCTTTTGTTTGTAAACATTGATACTCTGCATTGAATTTTTATTACATGAGACATGGTATGGATGCTTTGTGGATGTGAATGGATGTGAGTGGATGCGAATGCTTTTGGCATCTTGATAGTGCAATTATTTTGAAGTGCTTATTTCATCATTGGGCTATTTTTTTGGTACTTTTTCTGAATGTTGTAAGTTAATATAAGCATCTAAGTATAATTGAAATGAGATGACCTGAGTATTGCTTACATGGATTTTGATTTAGCAAGTTAATACAAGCATTGAGGTATAATTAAATTGAGATGACCTGAGTATTTCTTACGTATCAACAGACAAGGATTGCCCCCATTCATGTTAGACCTTTGATGTCTTCAATGATCTTTCGCCGATCATGTCTTTAGACAAGGTTTCACATTACTAAAGTTTAATCCACAAACAACAATCAATGAAAAGAATCATGCCCCCATCATAGCATCTCTAGCTTTTGGCATCCTCGAGTAGCATAGAAAGACATGATAGCAGCAATCAAGACTCTGTAACTTAACCATGATTCCAATCCACAAAATATTTTTTCATTTAGATATGTTTGTTTCTTGCCATAATTTAGGTAAAATCATTTAGAATGCCTTAGGTACTTGTTTTCTTTTCTTTGGATAGGTTAATGCCTTGCGTCAAGATTTTTGTTTGAAAAGAGTGGGTTTTGCTTGCACTTGCTTGTTTGGTGAGAAGATTCCACAATCCTTATTGGTGAGATGGACCCTAAGGGACTGACCTATTGCCTCAGGGGCTCATTAGTAAATGGCCTTGCCTACGTGATGATGCAGAGGCAATGTAGTTCAGGGTAAACCCTAACAGACCTAAGACCTAGGTGATAGAAAGTGGTATGGACTTAGATAGATAGAGGGACTAGACATGATGGATGAGATAGTGGAGCCTTGGGGGCACATTTGAATAATAGCCTTGCCTATGTGACAATGTAGAGGCAACGTAGTTCATAGACTTGAACCATGGATGGACTAGAGGATAGACGACAAGCTATGGGATGGATAGGGAAGCCTCGGGAGCACATTGAAAATGGCCTTGCCTACGTGACGACATAGATGCAACATAGTTCATGGTTGACTTTGATGGACCTAAGATATGGATCAGATGAGACATGATATGGAACAGATATGGATCAGACATGAAACAGACATGGATTAGATAAGACACGATATGGAATAAATATGGATCAGATATGGAACAGATATGGATCAGATATGGAATGGATATGGAATGGATATGGATTAGATATGGAACGGATAATACTGATGACAAGGAAACACCACAGATTTTCCAAGGTGCCTATTTTCTAGATTTTCACCATTGGACGAAGGGATTTTTCTTTACTCTTTTGATTTTTTTTTAATAGGAGAAGGTGAATACGGAAGGTAGAGACTCAAGTATCTAGTTCCTTGAAAGGTGATAGTCTTGCTAGATGGATGCTATCGTATCAACCATGTCAAGTGTCCCTCATAGATGTTGGTAGGGGATTGCATGAAAGTGAGATGGACAATGGTAGATATTGGATTATGGAGGGTGTGATAGTGGATGATGATGCGAAATATGGAGGACTTATGCAAGGATGGATGAAAAGTCTATGAAAAATCATGGACCATAGGAATAGGATGAGGAAGATATGTAGGATAATAGTGGAAGGAAGGGGAGATGGATGTATATAGAAATGTTGTGGGATGGAAGGGAATCATGACCAACGGTTGCACATACCATGATAAACATTGAATCTGGTGATGGGAAAGTAGTGTAGGAAGCAATGGAGACTTTTGTTTATGGATGGATGACTTAGGCATGTAGGGATCCACATAGACTGAGTATTTTTCTGCGCTTTGCTTGTCATGTGGGATGGAAGAATTGGAGACTTTTGGATGGAAAGGGAGAAAGTGGATGGTTGAGATTCTTGAGAGGTAGATGCCTCGTGTAACTTGAGGGCTTTTTTCTTACGTACCCAAGCCATTTTGTTTTTAGATAGTACCTGTGAAGGTATGGGTTTGGGTGTATGTAGCTTTTGTGCAGCTTTTGGAGTAATCATTTGTTGGATGCAGACCCACACCTTTTTCAGTTTGGCATATAGGTATGTGGGTGTATGCTGCTCTTGAGAAAGATATTTCTTTGATTCTTGGATTTTGTATCCTAGGTCATGAGGACTCTTAGGATTTTTGACTTCATAGGTAGAGGCATCCAAATTTTTATTGTTGAATTCTCTTGAGATGGTGGAAGTGGAGTTGGAGGATGTTCTTTGTTTAGACAACATGTGCATCTGTTGGCCCTAATTGGGATTGTTAGAAGATTCATAGATGGATGGATAAGGTGTTGGAAGAAGCGGTGGTAAAATGTATGGAGGGATGTTAGAAGTTGGAAGTAGCGGAGGTAATGTGCATGGTGGAAGGTGTATGGTCACATGCTTTTGGGATGTGTAGGATAGGGGAGGTGGAATGATGACATATGTTTTGGGGATACAAAAGGATGTACAATGGAAAGTGGTGGATTTAGAAGGCATGGAGGAAGTACCATCTTACATTTGTTCACCTTGGGGTATGTATCCAAGGCCATATGAATGAGGAGGAACATTGACACAGACGAGCTCCAAAATACCTTATTCATGAAGGCCTAAGCCCTTACCTTGATAGTTCATATGTTGGCGTATGCGGTGGACAATGAGATTGTGTATAGGTGGAACACTGGACACGAGTTCTTTATTGGGTGGAGAATGTGAGATAGAGGATAATGGTTGCTGGTGTTCTAAGGAGGAACACTCATGAATGAAAGTGGTAAGACCAATGATATATGGTGGGGGATTTGTAGCATGGTTGATAATGGATGGCGGAGGAGTATTATTTGTTCGATCTTCTATGCTTTCTTGGGAGGCAAGTGTCTCATCAAGGGAAGTGAAAGTTGTTTGATCTTGGATAGGACTAGATGGGGTTATAAGATCAGGACCATGGAATGCATAAAGTTGGCTAATAGGATCATCATGGTCTACTTGATCATAGATAGGCTCTTCATCATAGATGGGATCTTGATCAAAGATAGGATTTAGCGTGATGGTATCAAGGTGCTCGTGTATAGGTTCTTCATCAATGATAATATCTTGATCATAGAAAAGATATAGATTATGGAGGGGCCAAAATTGAATCTCTAGCTCATGTATAGGATCAAGTTGCTTAGGAATAGCTTCTTCCCCAAAGATAGTATCTTGATCATGGAAAAGATATGGATTATGAATGGTTTGAAGTTGGATTTGTGGCTCATGCATAGGTATAAGATCATTAAAAAGATAGAGGTTATGCATGGGTCGAATGGGAATGCTTTGATCTTGATTTAGACAAGGGGTTGATATTTCCACATGCTCTAAAGTGTGCTCTTGACATAGCGCTTGGTGTTCTTGAATTGAAGTGAAGGTAGAGGTCTCTTGGATAGGATCTTGGTCAACAATATAAAGGTGCGACAGACCTTGACTTTGGTTCATGGTAGGAGGTTTTTCAATATGCTTAAGGGTTGCTGATAACATAAAGGGATTGGCATGAGGGATATGTTTGAAGGCTTTTTGATAAGGTCAAGGACCAGAATTTGGGGACATGGTTGAATCTCTGCTAGTAGCCCTTAGATCACATCATTGGTAGATATATGGATAGAGGAGTGAGGTAATGGATGAGTGGATTTGGAGTTCTCCCTAGCTTTTCTTTTGCTATGTAAATCTAGAAAACATCTTTCCCAAAAATCATCTGAGGCTTTTTTGGTTGTCCATTTAGGGTTTGGGGAACTTGATGGTGGTGTTGGTGTAGGATTGGTATGCCTTAGGATATGCATCTTAGAAGATGGTACAGGAGGACTAGTAGATAGAGTGGTATTAGATTCCCCACTTGAGGTGGTGTTTGCCTTGTTAAGAGTATCATTAAGATGGGACAAGAATGTATGACTTTGGGGCATGGTGTAGCTAGTACTGGCCTGTTTAGCTTGTAAGATTGCAAATTGTTGTTGTATGGCTTGGAGTTCTTGAGCAATTGCTATACGACTTTGGGGCAAGGTGTCTAAGTTTAATTGGAATTTTAGGTATTGGAGTTCTTGAGAAAGTTCTTCCAATTCAGTTTTCATCTCTTCAGAAACTAACACAAGATTGAAATGGGTATCTAGAAAGGTTGAAAAGTTTTTCTCAAAAGAAGTGGAAAAGCTCACTGTCATGGATGCCTAGAAACAGAAGCGTAGAAATAGGGGATATGAGTGCAACAAGTCAAAGTAAATGTGTAGTTCTAGCAAAAGGTAAATGCGTAGCAATAGGTTATATATGCGCAGGTAGTGGCAATAAATGCACATTAGGTCAAAATGTATGCATAGATTCATAGGGTAAATGCGTAGCTCTAGCTTTTTTGAATGTTTTTGTAATTTTTTGCATGCTTTTCAGTATTTTTAGTTTCTTGTTTGCAAGATGGTCTTTTTGATATGATTTTCTTAATTATGGCAAGAAGACATAGCAAACACAAATAATGTTTTCATGGTTTTTTATTTTTTTGTGATTTTTTGACTCTTTTTGGCTTAAAAGAAAGCAAGTACAATCCTAGGTTTCAAATGATAGTATAAACCAAATTCTCACTATCTCTAGTGAAGCATCTTTGGGAGGTGATAATCTCCCTTCCCTGCACCAGCTTATAGGGGTTTTTGACTACTAAAAATAGTGGATAATTAATAAGTGCAACCATTCGAATGGTTATACATGTAGCAACTCTACTCTCCATTATGGAGTCTCCCAGCTTGCAAGGGTTGCATCTTGGAGGGTTTTGGGGGGATTGACTGTTGGTATAACACAACTTCACTCATTGTTTGAAGTTTTCACTCCAAACATAATTTATTTATAGTGGCTTTGCAAAGCTTAGCTTTATCTTGTTACCACTTAAGGTTGTTCCCCAAGGACAGATGGATATCTAAGGGTAGGCCTCTCTAAAGGTAAAACACATGCAAAAATGATATGTCTAGCATTTTGGTCACCCAAGATAGGGGAGAGCATAGGCCTGGTATCATTCCCAAAAATATGAAAGACAGTGATTCTTTTCCCCTAGTTAAAAATAAAAAGACTATATAAGCTATCTACTTGGGCACACACGTGATTGTAGTTGTCAATTGTCCCTTATGAAATTGAAGTGTTTGGCATTCATGTCCATTGTCCCTTAGAAAATTGAAGTGTTTTTTGCATTCATGTCCATTGTCCCTTAAGAAAGCAATATGTTCCTACGACTTATATTGCAAAAAGATGTTTTGTCCCTTAAGAAAACAATATATTCTAAAGACTTAGATTGCAAATATGATTTGTTTAATTGTCCCTTAAGAAAGTAATTTATTCCTAAGACTTAGTGTGATAGGTTTTTAATTCTTTAATACTCATCCTGCATAAACATGTTAGGAAAACTTATTTGCTCTGTTTGAGTAATAAGAGGCTGCAAAAAGTTGATTAGTTACACCAAAAACTCAATAGTTAGCATAAAATCAATTGAACCAAAAGCGCTTAACTTGTTAGGTGAAAAATAAGCAATCTAAAAAAAATATGATAATAATGATTAGGTACACCAAATTGTGTATTATGATTAGATTCTACATGAAATTCTATACAATTTCAAAAAAATAATTCATGAAAATTGAATAAATTTTGCACAAGTTATGACCATTTGAAGTTTTGCAAAGAAGGGTTGACTTTGACTAAGTGTACCTGACAAATTTGATAAAATTACCTCAAAATTATTTCATCATAGAAAATTTGGGAGAACCATCTTTCCAACGCCGCTAGTTTCATGAAAATCTGACTCCTTATGCAAAATATATGTTTGATTTCATGAAATTGCTAAAAATAGGGACACGGATTGGAATTTTTTTTTCTCAAAATCCGTGCACTTCCTATAAAAAATAACAGATACCCATATAGGATTTTGATGTTTTCAACAAAACCCAAAAATCTTTTGAGCTAAAGTTACACAGATATGCATGATTTTATGAAATTGCTAAAAATAGGCCCCAAAAAAAAATATAGGCTAAAAATAGGGACATAGATTTGTAATCTCTTTTTCTGAAATCCGTGCACTTTCTACAAAAAATAATAGATACCAAATATACTTTTGATGTTTTCGACAAAACCCAGAAACCTTTTAAGCTAAGGTTACACCATTTGAATGCTCGACGCCTATTCTTTCAATCCTCCTATGTACGAAACCTCAACACAAAAAACTTAGTTTTTAGATTAAATCAAGGCAAGGCCCCACAGTGGGCACCAAAAATGTTAAGGAAAAATTAGATCTAAATAAATAATCAATATAATAATATCAATGATACCAAAAACTCAATGAAATAATGAACAAAAGAGATTAATCAAACAATGAACAATACAAAGCAAACCTCTTTTAATTCGTAGCTTCCATTGATCACCTATTACAAATGATCTTGTCTATGAATATGGCCCTCAGAAGGTACACTTCTTTGCTATGATTCTAAGATATTCAAATGGGAACGACTATGATAGTTTCGCCATAAAGATGAGCTTCACAACAATGATAGTACTGTGTAGTAACGAGTGTGATCGCAAGCAATGAAGGAATTAGTGCCAAAGGTACGCTGTAATTCTTACAGAGTAACAATACTGAAAGCTTGGATGAATGAAATGGAAGAATATGGTTCAATTTATAGATTTGTGAAAGAGAAGATCAACGGTATAGAAAGAATGAGAAGATCAACAGTTGAGAAACCTTGAGAGAATGTGTGTGAATAGGAAGAAGACAAGTGTCACATAAAAACTATTTTATTTGAGTTAACTACTTTCTTTTCTAAAGATAAGACATGTTTTTCATAAATTAGAAAGTTTTTTCTCTAATTTAAGAGATATTGATAAAAACAAGGTTGATTGAGTTAGTTAACTCAACTTGAGATTTTCTTTTGCATGATTTAATTTTGTGTGCATAAAGAAGAAGACTTATTTTTAGAAGATTTGGAAGATATTTGAAGATAGGAAGTAAATTAAATAAATAAATTTATTTAATTATTGTGCATGATTTGGAAGAATAAATAAAATATTTGATTGAATTTTATTTTTGGAGATAGAGAGGATTTAAATAAATTTGATTTGATTTATTTAAATTTGGAAGAATGATTTGATTTAATTAAATAATTAAGAATTATTTAATTGTTTAGAAGAATTTAATTAAATAAAAAAAAATTATTTAATTTTGACTTTAGAAGAGGTAATTAAATATTTTGATATTTAATTAACTTAGGGGAATATGAATCAAATAAATAAATTTATTTATTTATTTATTGATAGAAGAATTAGAAGGGAATAAATATTAATAATATCTATTTAAACCGAGTCGTGTCATTTTTAGGCATATACACATATAATCCACAAAATTACAAAATTATGTTTACACCTTGCTTCTGCAAGTCATTTACAATTTGGGATAACTTCCCATTATCATGTTTTCTTTTCAGTCTCAAGAGGTGAGGATACACACTGGTATTTCATCTCATCCTCATTAAGTAGCTAACAGACCTTATGGATATTTCCCTCAGATGGTGCTTTAGGGGTAGAGGGTGTCATTGATGCTCCAATAAAGTTAGGGGTAGCTAACCATTCAGTCTTCCTTAACTCCTGCTTGATGCATTTCACAGCATCAGTGAAAGTTTCCTCATCAAATAACCATGCACCTACCAAGCATCTAGTATGTTCAAGTTTCTCCTTCATGGAGGCTCATGCCTTCAAGATCTTTTGTTGGCGTAGGTAATGTCCATGTTTCGTTACCTTCTTGTGAGGTGTGGTTCTAATTTTTACCATTCTGGCATAGAACATCCTATCATTAGCATACTCAATGTTGGATACATTAATCATCAAGTAATGAATTCATTAGGTCCATGTGTTGAACCTGGTAGCTCTAATACCATGTGTAACTCATAACGAATAAATTAATATTCTTTTGTAAATACATTTCAATGGTTTCATGATGAGACCATGTTCTCAATGGTCTCACCACCTCCATACTTGAGGATATAAGAATATAATCTTGATAGTTTAAGTAACCTTGAAAGTGTTTCACATATAATCTCAATTGGTTAACAATTTTGGTGTTGTAAACACACTATTTTTCAAATGGCTCCCCGGCTGTCATCATAGTTGGGTGACTGTATTATGAATGATAATGCCTTTACGGCTGAGACCACAGTCATATGATTGTATTAATAACTTGTGATAACAATCATTATGGAGTTATTTCTTGCTCCATTCGAGTGTTCATAAACTCTATCCACATCATTAGATGATGTGAGTTTAACATTCTTTAATAACAAGCCTAGCCGATATGGCTTCATGCACTGGTTATTCTTTGCAAAGTGAAAGATGTAAAAATAATTATAGTTGGGTCGTGAGACCCGAACTTAGATGTAGAAAAGATTTCATTATAAAAGACTCAGCCTTGCGGCCTTGAGAAAGAAACATAGTCTTCACAAAAGACTCGGCCTTGAGGCCTTGAGCAAGGAACACAGTCATCACAAAAGACTCGGCCTTACGGCCTTGAGCAAGAAACACAGTCTTCACATGGACAGTCAATGTTCCACTTCATAGCCTTGAACCTAACCACTGCTAGCATTATAACGTATCATTGCCTTAGCCATACGACCTGGAGTGCAGTCTTCAAAAGTTTTCGATGTTTAAACAATCAGCCTTATGGCCTACAATTGTATAAAAAGATTCCTTTAAGTTCAAAACTTGGCTCAATAGTTGATGTTTAACTGGTAATGCTAGCTCATCTATTAAGGCTATGATCTTATTCTTATCATAAAGAGAATCTTGGTATGCGTGGCCTTAAGGCCTGGAGCCATTGTAAAAGATAAAACTTAAAAACCATAAAAGCTTGGCTATAAGAGCCTCGAGCCACAACCAAGTAAAGATTTTCATAAGTAATGGCATGACCTCACTGGCCTCATGCCTCTAGTCATGGAAAATAACTTCATCCTAATAAATATTACTCATGATCACAGTTCAATATGTATATTGATAATAAATAGGATTACATCCTTTGTATTACCTGGTTAAAGATTTAGTGAAGAGGTCATTCTAGTTCGAGTCTCCTTCAAATTGCACACGACTCTAAACCACTTGTGTTTTCTCTTTCCTATAGCTTTCTCTACCTTTCTCCTTAGAACCCCAGTCTCCTATTTTCCCAACCAAAACCAAAAAAGACAAAAACTACATTCCCCGAATGCATTCACCTTCAGCTTGATAACCCACCCAGACCCTTCACATGCCAAAATGAAAAGTAACTACCTTCACAACACGGTCGGTTCCCTCAAAAGGTGGCTAAAATTTGGCATCATACTAGAAAATGGATGAGCTTAAAGCTCTCCATCACTTCACAAAGCTAACCAGCAACAAATAAATAACATTCGATTGAAATTGAATAATATGATAAAAGAGATAATAACAATATTATTGTTATGGCAATTCAACCTATAATAGGGTTTTAATCTTTACTAAAGGATTAAAATTGAATAATAGAAAGCATAAATGATACACATCTAGATCATCGATTATTGGCTCAAGTAATTCTCCCTGAATTCAACTATCATCCTTAGTTGAGAGACTAAGGAATATTATCCTTGAGAACAAAATATTATGAGAGACTTCCTTGTCTCTCTACAAGATTGTCCCTCAACTTGAGATGATGCTTCAAGAACATCAACTGGTCTTTGTGACTAGTCTAAATGGCATCAAAGACATAACAACTTATAGAGGACATGAAAAATAAGAAAAGAGGCATGACACGAGTCAACTTACAAATGAAATTTAGATGAAGGACATAAAAGTCGATACTCAAATGGCTATTCAACCCTTTTCTTTCACAACGTCTAACCATTCCTCCAGGATGATACTCTCCTTTCTTCTTCGAAGGACATTCATTTTCCTGTTCACACTCAGGTCCACAAGATCATGATTAGTGTATCATTATCATGTCTCATAACACACTTTAATCAATTTATAAAACAAATTATCATCAATAACTATTTCATAATCAAGAGTTAAAGCAGATATTTCCACAATATCAAATCAATTAACTATGTCTAATCCTCCTAATTATCATACTAAGTTAATGATTAAGTCTAGTTGTAAGTTGGGGATGTAACATTCTTTGTTGTTTGAGTACCCTCTAAATTTTTTGGATTGCCATGTCTAGGTTTATCCAAGAAATTAGACTGGTTAGGCTACAATAAACTCTATATTTAGTCTTTTTGTCGTCATAAAAATCAGTCAAAATATTAAAAACTCTGTCATCATAGTTAGCCTTAAAATTACTCCTTTCTTAATGATTTCACCCCTTGTTTATCTTGAATAGCTAATTCAAACTATAATTGATGCTCTTTGTATTCGCCATGATTTTCTTCAAGTCTTGCATCATAAAGCTAGTTTCTAATGTTAGTTAGTATTATGTCTCTTAACATTTCAAACATATCTATTGGAGGCAAGGAGTCTTGATTAGTGTCTTACCACTTAGACCAATTGTCACATCGTTGCTAGTGAAACCAAGGATATTCTCCTAACTTTTGAAGATTGCACCATTGTCAACTCATGCTCATCATTGGGACTAGGTATCCATCATACGCAATGTCTTCTTCACTACCAATTGACTGATTTGTATTCCTTGATTGTGATAATTCAACACTTTCAGTCCTTATAACAGTAATATACATAGCTTATTTGTCATAACAATCATCATGTTGATTATTCATTATGCTTCTAACATCATCATTGTGTTCCTTGTCATAAAATCCATTGGTTTTTTCTTCATTACTTTTGTGATCATTACTATTGGCATGATTGGGACACTTGGCACATGAAAAGAGACCTCCCCTAGCATTTACCTGCCCACCCCGATGTGTTGGTGCAGTCGGTTCAGCCCATAAGCTGTGGAATGCAAAATTTCACTCCTAGCACCTTTCCACTTTATTGGTAACTTGTAACACGAAATGACTGAGACAATTGGTGCATGAAATGAGACCTCCCCTAGCATTTACCAACCCACCCCAACATGATAGCGCAGTCAGTTTGGCCCCACGACTTGTGGAATGCAAAATTTCACTCCTAGTACCTTTTCTCTTTGTCAATAGCTTACAGCCCAGAATGAATGAGAGACTTAGGGCACAAAATGAGACCTCCCCTAGCATTTACTCTCCCACCTCGACATGTTAGCATGGTCGGTCTGGCCACACAATCTATGGAATGCAAAATTTCACTCCTAGCACCTTTCGACTTTGTTGGTAGCTTGTAGCCTAGAATGACTGAGACACTTGGTGCATGAAAAGAGACCTCCCCTAACATTTACCCACCCACCCCAATGTGTTGGCATAGTTGGTTCAGCCCCACAACTTGTGGAATGCAAAATTTCACTCCTAGCACCTTTCCACATTGTTGGTAGCTTGCAACTCAGAACGAGTGAGACACTTGGCACATGAAACAAGACCTCCCCTAGAATTTATACACCCACCTCAACATGTTGGTGCAGTTAATTCAGCCCCAAAACTTGTGGAATGCAAAATTTCACTCCTAGAACCTTTCCATTGCATGAAATTGAAGCATTTTGTAAGAATGCATTTGATTTTGACACGGTCAAATGGTTTGGAGTTGACCAAAACTGAGAGAGGTTATTGTGGATGGACCCCATGTGCACATGTAGGTCTAAATGGAATATTCTTAATTGCCATGAATTCTAAGAACTACTCCGTCAAAGTTTGGTATTTTTTGCTCTTAGGGATCTTAAGTGACTTTGTCGGTAGCCTGCTACCCCGATGACTGGGACACTTGGTGCACAAAATGAGACCTCCCCTAGCATTTACTCACCCACATTGATGCATTGGCATTTTTAGTTTGGCCCCACGAGCTGTGAAATGCAAAATTCCACTGCTAGCACCTTTCCACTGCATGAAACTGAAACATTTTGTAAGAATGCATTTGATTTCGACGTGGTCAAACAGATTGGTGTTGACTAAAACTGAGAGACATTATTATGGATAGACCCCACATGCATCTGTAGGTGTAAGAGGAACATTTCCAGCTGCCATGAATTCCAAGAACTACTATGTTAAAGTTTGGCAATTTTTTGCTCTTAGGGATCTTAAGTGACTTTGTCAGTAGCCTACTGCCCTGAATGACTGCAACACTTGGTGTGTCATGCTCGTACCAAGCCCACCTATATGTCAACCATACAAGGGGGAAAAAAAGATGGAAATATATATATATATATATATATATATATATATATATATATATATATATATTAAGGAATTGAGTTGAACTCGAAACTCCATTATCAGTTTACCTATAGTTCACCATTGTATAACAAACATGTATTGGTTTGATGATGATCGTTCTCTAATTTACAGGTATCCTAATAACTAATTGCCAGGTTAAACTAATAAGAATATTAAAATATTTTGTTAAGCTTAGTCCATAAAGTTACACTATAATTTTTCCACCACTAAGTGATTTAATTAAATATAACGATGTTTTAGTAAAATTTAATTTTAAAAATACCATTACACTTAATATAACATTCATCAAAGTTTATAAGATATTAATGACTTAGATATATTATTTGATTCTTTAATTTAAATTTACAAGAATGGGTTTAGTTTAACATTTAATAAATCACAGTTGCTAATTTGATAATACAAAACATTAAATATAAAATTACCACTACTAATTTACAACTTTAACTACAATATTTCATTTTAAACTAATTTCTTTTAATAATGCAATAAACTATTTTTTTTCCATGATGTCAAATTGAATATTTTATTAGTAAATAATCAAATCTTTCAAATTCTTTCTAGAATAAAACTTCAAGATAATAAATTCAACGTAATAATAATAATTTCCATATTTGATAATTAATATCTATTTAACAAAAGATAAAGCAAATCTTTGTTACTAATTATGACATCAATTTAATATCTTCAATCTCTAAATCTTTTCTTTTTAATAAAATTAACTAACATCTTTCTTATTTAGAACTAATTGCTTTTATCGAGAAAATCCAACTAAATCTCTTCACTCATTCTCAATTCCAAAATAACATGATTTATATCTTTTAATTGTTATTTAAAAATAGAAACTATTAAATATATTTAAACAAATCCATTTCTATAATAAAACAAGCTTTTTGTTCAAAAAAGAATATACAAATTTTGTTTCCATAAAATCTAATTCTTTTATTTTTCTAATAAAGAAATAAAACTAATACTTTTTCTATTTTAAAACAAAAATAAAGCTTCTTTCTTTAATTTAAATATATCAATTGCTTTCTTCAATAAAAGAATAAAACTAATTATTTTCTAAAAAAATAATATATTAAATCTAATTCTTTAAAGCAATAAAACAACTTTTTCCATTAAACTAGTTTTCTTTTTCCATCTTTAAAACAAAAACTTTCTTTTCTTTATTTAACTATAATAATTGTTTCCTTTTTATGAGAACAGAATAAATCTAACTCTTTTTATATTTTAAAAATAATAAGATAAAAAAAAACAGATTCTTTTTCTTCGTATTTAAATAAATCAAGCTAATTCTTTCTAATAAATTAATAAAACAACTAAATTTCTTTTCAAATTAAATAAAACATATAAAGCTTGCCTTTTGGTTTCTATTCTAAAATTAAATTTCTTTTTTCTATTCCAAAAATATAATCAATCCAATATTTTTCCATTATAGAATTGATTAAAGTAGAAAACCCAAACCATTGATTTATATTATAAATACTAATTCTAATTATATCTTTCTTATATATTTACTTTAATAAAACAAGTTTAATTCTTTTTTTTCCTTTTTAAAATAATGAAATAAAGCCAATATTTTTCTAAATAAAATTGATT
This sequence comes from Cunninghamia lanceolata, assembly GCA_027924645.1. Taxonomy (NCBI): domain Eukaryota; kingdom Viridiplantae; phylum Streptophyta; class Pinopsida; order Cupressales; family Cupressaceae; genus Cunninghamia; species Cunninghamia lanceolata. Next base: position 6,689,175 of record BSBN01000205.1, read on the forward strand.
TTTCCATTCTCAAAACAATAAAACAATTATTAAATTATACATTTAAAATTTCCCAATCTTTTTAAACTGAATAAAGCAAATAAAGAAAAACAATCTTTTCTTTCTAACTCAATAAAGCAAATACTTTATTTCAAATATATGTAAGATAAAATTAATTTTTGATTTCTTTTTAATAATTTAATTAAATAACTAAAATTGTTTCTTTCGAATAAAATTAAGTATAAATCTTGCTTTCTTGTTTCATTTCTAAAATTAACATACTTTTTCCATTTGACATAAACATGTTTTTTTTGTAATAAAACTAAACCATTGTTTTATATTTACCTATTAATATAATTTTACCTACACTTTGCGTTTATTTTGCAGGATAGTAGTACCATAGAAATCTTATAATATTTTATAGAATCAATTTGCAAGAAGGAGACCTTTTTAGATTCAATCAAAATAAAGGAAACCATATTCCAAAAAAAAAACCACTAACACAAGTATGAATACAATAAAATAATCTTTTTTTTATATATTTAAGAGAAAATATGCTTGTGATATTTATTTCTTTCCGAACTCCCAACATTCTCCTATTAACACAGAATTGGCACAACTTCACAAGAAAACCTTTTGTACACAATGAATGAAACCCCAACATATAATGGCACTTCTGCCAAAACTTGTAAACATAGATAGTTTTCTTTTTCGGTGAACACATAGAGACTAATATCAACTTCCAATCTTCAACTTGAATCTTTTCATAACCTGCACACATTCAGCCAAAATAGATGGCCAAGTCCTGCTCTCCACCCTACCATAGGGATTGCCTAAGCACATCCCACCCCTGAGCAGGAGAACTCCATAAACCAGGTAAAACACTCATGCAAACACATAAATCCATAAACCAGAAAAGATCGTTTACACATAAACATGAAAAATCCCATTGGTCGACTCACAAACAAAGGATCCAAACTAGATCCAAAATAGGAGGAGAGAGGGGATAATCATCTCTCTTGGGGGGGTAAAATAATCACATTAATCCTCCTTAATCTTCAATAACAATACCATCCATGCAACACCATAATCCACCACCAACAACACCATTACTCAAATCATGGCCATTATTACATTATCTTTTAAATAAATATATTTATTTTAATTGTTATTTCTTCATTTCATTTCATTTTTATTTTATTACCATTTCCTTTCATCTCCACAAAACTCCATAATCACAAACCTCCTCCAACAAACCTCCATAATCATCCTCAACAAAATATCAATAAAACATGGGCACTCATGCCCAAACCCAACTCCACTATCAAATTACTCCACAACACCATCACATATAAAACAAATCCCCCCCAAGAGAGGCTCCACGCCTCTCTCAAACCCCATTACGTAGGAGGCTCTCATCAGATACGGAGGGCCACTCCTATTACAACCCAACCCACAATAACAAAAAAAAATACAAAAACACATAAACAAAGGCTTTCATAAGCATGCATACATTTTACAAAAATATGAAGAGGAGATAATTTCCTACCTCAGCTCCCCAAGTTAGGGTGAGCTCAAAAACCCAAATGAGACAAAAATCTCTCTTGAATTCACAATCCAAATTCCAAAGCCAAACTTCTCTACCAAAACTTCTCACCAAAATTCTCTTCCAAATCTTCTCACAAAGAAATTCTCTTCCAAAAATCTTCTCACAATTTCCTCCTTCCAAAATCCAAGCATAGCAGAAGTGTAAAGACTCTTCCCCAAAGATTTCCATAAATAAAACTCAAAGCTTCCAAAAAGGAAAGATTAAAAAAAAGAAAGAAAAACAAAAAAAAAAACTTTCTTTATTTTTCTCAATAAAACTCTTATTTTTCCAAAATTAAAACAAAGGGGTAAAATCCTTTCATAAAAATAAAATAAAATATTAAAATATTAATTTTAAAACATTTATCCACATTCCATAAAAGAAATAAATTAAAATAAAATAATTAATTAAAAAGACTTTCTCCCAAAATGCAATTAAATAAAATAAATAAAATACCACCACCACAAACAAAAATTAAAATAAAAATCAAATAACAATATTACATCACATATTAGCCTTAACCCCTTCCACGGGTTAGGCTAGGCTTAATTGGTCTGACATAGGGTTTATGGAGTCTCCGAGTCCACTTAAGGAGCTTGACCACCCACCTGCACACTTAATTTTTGAACATCATTTTGTCAAGAAAATATAGTCGAAGCAACTTGAAATGCATAGAAAAATTAATTAAATAATCCAACTTCATTCATGATTACATAATTCAAATAATATTATTTATTCTATTTAAAGACTATCACAAAATCATTTAATTCATTCAATACTTTTTTTTCCCACACAATTAATTATCCAATAGCAACTCATCAGAATAAAAAGCATACAATCCAAACATAATTCCCAAAGATTTTAATTATATCATAATGTCCAATCACACATATAAAAATAGACAATTATAAATAGTATCATATCATGGTCTCAAGTGTAGTACTAGCTAGGCCTCACATGGTGCACCAAAAGAGACCTCCCCTAGTATTTATCTGCCCACCTCAATGTGTTGGCACTGTCAGTTTGGCCCCACGACAAGCAGAATGAAAAATATGGCTCCTAGCAAGGTTGTGATGTATGAAACTAAAGCATTTTGCAAGAATGCATTTGATTTCAGCATGGTCAAACAGATTGGATTTGACCAAAACCAAGAGAGGTTATTGTGGATGGACCCCACATGCACCTGTAGGTCTAAATGGAATAGTCACAACTGCCATGAATTTTTAGAACTACTCTGTCAAAGTTTGGTAGTTTTTTTTCTCTTAGGGATCTTAAGTGACTTTGCAAGTAGCATACTACCTCGAATGACTGCAACACTTGGTGCATGAGATGAGACCTCACTTAGCATTTACCCACCAACTCTAATGCATTGTCTCTATCAGTTTGATCCCACAAGCTATGGAATGTAAAATGTCACTCCTAGTACCTTTCCACTACTTGAAATTGAAGCATTTTAGAACAATACGTTACTTGCCACCATAGGAAATTGAAATTCATTTTAAAAAAAACTGAGGTAGGTTTTTTTAGGTGGACCTAACATCCACCTGTACATGCAAAGAAGATGTTCCTAGGTGTCACGCTTTGATGGAACAACTGGTCCAAAGTTTGACACCTTTTCTATCTTAGGGCTCTTTACAGACTATCTTCGTCCAACGTAGCCAATAACTACCAGGAGGCTTCACCACCAAAAAAGACATCTCCCCTAGCATTTACCCACCCACCCAAATGTGTTGGCACCATCCATTTGGCCCTAGGAGATGTTGAATGTAAAAATTTAGTCCTAATACCTTCCTAGTAGATGAAAATTCAGTACTATAAAGGTTTTCTCAATTGATCCAATGTGTTGTAGGGCATCAATTAAGGCTACCCTTACCACTGCTATCAATTGTTAGCACTAAATGTGAAGAAACAAATGAGGATTTGCTATTTAAACTCATAGTAAAATATTAAAACGCATTATGAAATAGTAACTAAAGGACATATCATCGTGAAATAATCATGAAAAGCTACCTTACTTTCCTTCCAAAGGCAACTTCATAAGGATTATTCCTACCTCCATCATACTCAAATCCTGCATGCAAATTAGCTAAAATGAGTACACCAATGAACTCTATAATGAAACGAAGCTAATAAACCAAGACCAAGGAGCACATATAAGAAGGTAAGATAGGTGTCAAAAATATAGAAGGTGAAATGATAGAAAAAAAAAAAACCTTTCTATCATTCCATTGATTCAATCTAATGAACCATCTGTGTCTACTCTACTCTTTATTGTGTCTAATATTGCCTCGTGGTTAGACTCACAAACCTTCCACAAGGTCTTGTTCAATGGTCTACCCCCATATTTGATCAAATGAATGTTTGATGCCACAATAAGGTTAGAATAATGAAGAATATTCCTATGTGTGTCAAAGTCCTTGAACAACCACACATCAAACCTCTTCATTGGGTACCTTCTAAGCCATGTTTCAATAATAACCATTGATCTTGCAGGATACTCAATATTTTTTCCATCTACAAGAGGGGCATCTACTTTCTTTTTTTCCTCAATATAATGACACAAATAATAATGTGTTTTTTCTTCATTGTCTTTAGCTGTAATAACTGCATAAACATGCCCTACATTGATATGTGCATTTAGTTCAATGAATATAGTCAACAATACAAAAAAACTACAAAATGAGATGGAATATTAAATTTTATTAAATTTGAATGTTGATAATACTTGGTTGAACTAGATCTAAAACATGGTCAAAGTCAACTGATGATTCAATATGTATGAATTTTAGTGCTTCCAGGAGTCTATACATGTCAACTGGGCTTAGGCTTCTTGTAGACCATTCATTGACCCAATCCTTTGAATCACAATCATTCCAATCTTGATCTATACATGAAGAACAAAAGAATACCATCCTCCGTGTATGAATACTCCATGAACTTGCATTAAGCTTCTAAAAGAGTGTATCTCTCTCGATCCTATCAATGTACAATAATCCTCATATTTTGTAATGTTAGTATCATCAACCAACCAAAAATATCTAAGAACTGTAGACTTACCTTCATTACCTAGACCCATTGTAGTGTTACAACATTCGATAATAGATCTCGCATCTATCAACTTTTCATTTTTTTGTACTTCAACTCTTCTCATGCTAATGCTCTTTTGATACATGCTCCTGCACCATCATGCTCCCCCTCTCCATGCCAGACCTCATAAAAATTCTACATATGTTGAACACCATTCATCCTATGCATCTTGCTCAACCAATAGAACATCTACGAGTTCTTGAATTGTGATGCACAATTATCTGACCATATGATATGTTGATCAAATGATATACTCCTACTAGCCAAATCATGGCAAACCATTTGAATGCAGCCTTGCATGAAATCTGTAGAACGTGTGTGATCATCATTGATATAAAAATGATACTCCCTCAAGATCTTCATGTCATCCGCTATATTGTCATCTGCATGAATCAATGCTATATGCACAAATATAGTAACCTGCATAGAGTTGTAATACTACAATTGCACCTCATTTTGTGGCTATAGTGTGTAGTTCTCTACAAATTCAACAACTAAAATGATGCTACCAAGTGGAAACGTGTCCTTGCATAACTTGAATTGTAATTATAACCATCAAGCTCTATGGGTATGCCTTTCATACTCATTACAACTATATTCTCTTGGATAATAGAGATAAACCGATACACTGGAATCTTTTCAATGACCAATTCACACCTTTTTGTTTCTTTACCATCTTTTAGACTATATTCCATTGTCTTATATTTGCCAAAACTTACTAGTTCATTCCCAATTGCATGTGTTCTCCATATGTTCACAAATTGGCAAATATTGCAACCCACCACAATGGTCACGCGTGCCATCCAAGCATAAGTTCTTGTAGAATAATTGACCATCCACTCTTTGATATAAGATGCTCAATATGAAATCTCCTGAACATTTAGGTGGACACTTTATATTACACTACTGCAAAACATCGTTAGTATGTGCAAATCTACACATATATATCTATAAACATCATAATGATTATAAAATTCAATATGTACTCTACAACAACAAGTTGTGCATGTGTGATTTATTTTGACATAAAAATGATTTACCATTTCAAAATACCTTTGACTAATTTTGATTTGAGGATACATCTCTTGAAATTTCTTGAAAAACTATGTTTAAGTCACATCCAAAAAATGCTTTGGATGTGGCTCATGGTTTCGACTACCAATTCTCCTTCTTACAACATCTCTTGCATTAGGAGATACCCTTGTGTTATTTTTCCAAAATTATTCAATGAGGAATCTCAAGGCTTCAACAACAACTTTATCTTTCCGTGGGAGTCTCCCAAAGAATGCCCACAATTCATTGGTATTTGGATCCTCAACTCTTTCATGCCTTCCAATGGATCTCATTAGAGTTTTTCTACTTATTTTCAATGCTTCACTTATCTTTCTAATGAGGTGAGCTTTCTTTGTTTGTTGGCTTACTATTGTTGATGTAAGACATGTTGTGTGACATTAATATCCTTAGTACTTGAGGTGGAACCCACACTCTCATATGCATTCATTAGATTCCTTAAAATTAATTTTTCACTTGAAGCATCTGATGTTCTTAGGCCAAGAATCTTCATAGTGGGCCTAAATTTTAGATTTCTCATCAATTCAACAAATAGTTGACATCTTCTAGTTTCATTTAACTTCTAAAAGAATGATTTCCATATATTATTGGCATATCTTTGGCAAGTACACTTGGGAATCTTATCTTGCATGGGCTTCAAAACATTCTCATCGATATCAATTAGAAACTTAGGCTTTTTATGCAAAATTCTAGGAGGCATTCTCAATGGTAAAGTTGACTCAGTATTAGGAATTTTTTCAATATTTACTTGAGATGGGATAGATGGCATACCTTCAATTGGAGATAGAAAAGATGAAAAACCTTGAAGTTGAGATGGATAATATGGTGTACCTTCAACTTGACATGTGAATGATGGCATGCCTCCAACTTGAGAAGAGAATGACGATGTACCTTCAACTTGACCTATGAAAGATAGAGTGACTCTAATTTGAGAAGAGAATGATGGTGTACCTTCATCTTGAATTGTGAAAGATAGAGTGCCTCCGCCTTTGAGATTCAATTTCCTCATTGAACAGAGGTTTTGCATTCATTGCCTTTGTATCACCAATTCCATCTCCTTCTTAGCTTGATTAGGTGATTCATGTTCCTCTTGAATTGGTGGCATGTCTTCTTCTATGGTTTACAATCTCCTACTTTTGTGAAATTGCCTTCTCCTTTATCTTTTCTTTTCATTTTCAACTTCATGCTCTTCTGGAGTTAGATTCTTTGTTCATTTCCTTGGCATGATATTGATTTCTATATGCATCATGAATAAGACATAGATAAATTAGTCCATCTTGGTACTGTTATCACCTAGTTTTGCACCCTTGTTACGGTTGTAAAACTTTAGCAATCTGGAGTAACATGGGAATGATCTCGAAGTGTGGGACCTTGCGAAATGAGATCAGACCTCTGGAGAAGGCCGATTTCTTTGACTGAATATCACCTAAAACTACTAAATCTTCAGAGGAAAAGGGAGAAGGAATGCTTTTAAAAGAAAGATGAAACAGGAAAAAACTTGAAAGTAAGGGTGATGCACCAGACTGATTAAAATAAACCTTCATAGAACTGAGAAGATGCACAACATAACCAGATACAACAAGTAGACATACACATATTCAAATGATTCTAGCAGAGGTAAGAAGTAGAACGATTGAGAGGAACAAAGATATTCACAGATAGTCACATGTAGATTTACACTAAACTAGAAAATCAGCAAAAGAGGTAAAATAACTTGCATATATTCAATAGGAAGGCATAGTTACAGTAGCAAAAAGTTCTGTTTGGAAACAGAAAGCTTGAAAGCTAAAAAAAATTTCCAACCCTTTTTTACATCTCATCCAATGTATATATATCATACAATCAGACCTAAGTCAGCTACAAAAAGTCACTCCATGAGCTGTATCAAAAAATATCTGCCTTTGAATGACTGTCCACCTGTAAGAAGTTATGGTGTAGAAGATCTGGAACTAGGGCAAATGGAAGATATTTTGGTCATTGAATGCAAGCAGCTCCTTCGTCTATCTTCAACAATGAATATATGAAATATCTAAAACAAGGCAGTGGAGAGATATTTCTGGTCATCAATGTGAGCTATTGAACATCCTCCTGCAGCAATGAATGCAACAAATATTTGCATCTTGCCCAAAAATGGTCGCTGAAACATCTAATCGTCAAAACATGCAAATCCAGATCCAAACTTGAAAGTGAGAAAATCCTGTTCAAAAATCTGCCAAATAAAAGAGGAGACAAAAACAAGCATTTTTGCCATTTGCAGCATGTAGAAATTTGCCAGGACCGAGGAGATATGGGCAGTCAAAGTTTCAGTCAACTATCTGTATATATCACTTTGCATATGTGCTTGTATATTGCTATATTACGCCATTGTATATACAATGGCCACTGCATTCTTAGGTTCACCTTATGCATTCATACAATCTCCCCTTTTTTGCCTTTTACATATTCAAATCGCTTTGTATATGCCAACATGCAAGCGCGGGATTTGTCTTTTGAAATGGCCTTTGTATCGCTCCTAACACGTGGCACCACCTGGTTCGTCGCTGAAATGAAGTTTGGGGCCCATCGTTGAAAAAATGCATCTTCCTATCAACGGTTGAAATGATCTAAAACAGAGCCGCCGATGTGCAATGTCTCGCCAAAATTCCCTTGCATATCTGACTCTTTGTATATTGGATTGCATATGCAAACATACAATCGCAAATATATATACAATGCATGAACCTGAAAGATCATCCACCGTGTTTGATTCTTCAGTCAGATCCGCCTTGTATCTTTCTCCTTTGTATGTCTCCTTTGAATGTCACAATATGCAACACAAAAAATACAAGCCACGGACCTGAACCTTTGAATTTTGTCAAAATTGACTTCTGGGTCGGGTCCGGTTTGCATATTGCCTTTGTATCTTTGCCTTGTATATCGCATATACAATGCCAAATATACAAGCAAAACATGCAAGACGAGTCCTTATACATTGCAAACACTTTACTTCAGTATATGCATGTAACCTTTGTATATCACATATACATGACCCTTTGTATGTCTCCTCTGAACATACAACGCTAAATATACAAAGGAAAACATGCATACAAACCTTGCGTACAAACATGCATTTGAACTTGTACCTTTTCTTTTGTATGTGCATTCGGTGGGCCCCAGGCTTGTATCTGTTCCTTTGTATATCGGCACATACAATGCCAATATACAAGCCGTGGACTCCAAATGATTACCCACTATGCCTAATTCCATAGTCGGGTCTGCCTTGTATCTTTCTCCTTTGTATATCGGCACATACAATGCCAATATACAAGCAAAAAATGCATACATACAATCAGACCTTTGCATTTATCAAATAGAATGTATGCTCCTTTTGGTTTCGGGCTTTGTATCTCGTGAATGCATATTCACTTTATATATGCGATTGTATGTGCAAACATACAATTGCATATACATACACTTGGTGGCCCCCACCTTTTGTATCTTGCCTCTGACCCGATGCACATTTGTCTTTGTATATTTACTTTGTATGTGTTCTTTATATCTGCGAACATATAATGACCAATGTATATCGCCAATGTTCATTTTCCTTGCATGTTTTCTTTGCATCTTCGGTCTTGTATGTCGCACTAATGTACATCGGCGATGTACATTGTCCCTTGTATATGCTTGATGTACATTTTCCTATGCATGTTATTCTTTGTATGTGTGATTGTATATACAAAGATACAATCGCATATACAAGCCACTGTTGCATCCTATTGATGTACATTTGACTTTGTATCTTTGACTTGTATGTCGCTGATGTATCCTTGTATCCTTTTTTCCTTGCATGTCCCCCTTTGCATATTCGATTGTATGTATGTCAGCCATCGGAAAGAGCTAGGACTTAGCTGCCGATGAACATGCTCACACCGATGAACCCTTTATACATTGATCCTTGCATATAGAGTGGACCCCACCTTTTGTATCTTCGGCCAAGTACAATTCCCTTGCATGTCACCAATGTACTTTCACTTTGTATATGGCCCTTGTATGTTTCCTTGTATGTGTGAACATACAATGGCGAATGTATGTCGGCGATGTACATTTTCTTTGCATCTGCCTCTTGTATCTTTTGCTTGCATCTTTTCCTTTGTATGTGAGATTGTACATATGAACATACAAAGTGAACATACATACAAAGAAACAACAATGGCATATGTATGTAAAAATGGCTAAGTACAAAACTGAGAAATTCTCTGTGATGGAAAGCACTTGAAACTAAAAGATTTCTGGGTTTTCTGCAAAGATTCTTAAGGTGAGATTTTTAGGTTTTTTTGACAAGGCATAGCATAAATATTTGAAGAATTTAAGCCCTGTAGGGTCATTTCTAAAGGATTTTCAACGAAAATGTAAGGTGAACTATTTAACTCTGGGCAGAGTAAAATAGGTCAACATTTTTGGTGACCTCTATGTGATGTTTACCTGCTAAACAAATAGATCAGTGGCCTTAAGCATCCATTGGGCATGGGGTCATTCAGAGAATAAAATATATCTTTGACAAACAATCCTGACCTTAGCAACTCAACATAATAGCAGTGAAGAACACTTGGAAGATCAAACCAAGACAAAAATGCTGAAGGCAACCCCTCCAACTATGCTAGACAACACTTAGGGAAAACAAGAAGGGATCTAAACTATTGTGTAGCAGCACTTATTGAAAACAAGAAACCTAATCTACTACTTTACAAGGTAAGTCATACCTCAAAACACCTCTTTAGGTGTATCCCATTAACTGGGATAGGCAAATTTTCTCCATCCATGTTTGAGAACTTAAATGCATTGTGTTCCTTACATTCAATAATGATAAATGGGCCACTCCACATGCTGTCAAACTTGGAGTGCTTTCTTGGTCTGCTTTTTAACTCATCCCATTTGAGTACCATATCACCCACTCTAAAATTTTTGGGGGTGGCCTTCTTATCAAAATTTCTTTTTGTCTAAAGCTGATGATACTCCATTGCTTTCATAGCTTTATCTCTGATTTCTTCAAGCTCCATAAGTTGAGCATATCTGATAGCCATGGGGTCTTCTTCTTCAAATATCTCTAGCTGATTCATGATATCAAGCGCTGACAGCTCCACAGATATAGGCAATCTTGCCTCTTTCCCATAAACTAACATATATGGGGAGTTCCCAATAGACCTCTTAGGAGTTATTCTGTCTACCCATAAGGCATATTTCAAATTAGTGTGCCAGGTACTCTGGTTGTCTTCCATTGATCTTTTAACAATCCTTATGAGGCTCTTATTTGTAGATTCAGCCAAACCATTACCCTGTGGGTAATAATTTGATGAAGTATTCAAATAGATCCCATTGTTAATAGCCTAGTCAATTATCTTTAATCCAACAAAGGCTAAAGCATTGTCTGAGATAATCAACTCAGGCACCCTAAATCTAGATATCAAATCTTGGTAAAAATTTAAAACAATATTTTCATTGGATTACTTCAGAGCCACTACTTTAGTCCACCTTGTGAAATAGTCTATAGCTGTAAGTATCCACCTGTGGCCTGCACTTGATGGTGGGTTAATGGGACCTACAAAATCAATGCCCCATCTCATGAAGGGTTGTTCTACTTGAACTAGCTACAGAGGTAAAGCTGGTAGCCTTTCTTTGCCTACAAAAATGGTAGATTTTACACATTTTCTAGCCCATGCATGGGCATCCTTGAATAAGCTGGGCCAGTAATATCCATCTCTCATTATTTTCCAAGCAATAGTCTTTGGGGCAAAATGACCCCCAGCTGTTCCATCATGAAACTCATGCATCACCTTGTCAATCTGATCATTACCAATGCATCTTAACAATATACCATTAAAATCTTTTCTAAAAAGGATGCCATTTACTAAAACATGTGGAATGGACTACAGTCTAAAATACCTTCTCTTGGTTCTATCTAAACCTACTGGACATTTGCCAGTTTGTAAAAATTGAGTCATGTTATTAACCCAACCTATGCCTACTGTTGCTATATCATCCTGATGTGCATCTTCAATGGTCAGCAACACCTCTTCCTTTTTCTCTGTTTCATTTTCAGGACTAGTAGCAAGTTGCTCACTTTGTCCTCTGCCTCTAACAAGCTTAGTTATCTTAATCTCCACGTCATATTCCATGACCTTGGTGATCCAACCAACCCTTTTCTCATTTACATCCTTACCTAACAGGAACTCTTTAACGCTAGGGTGAGCAACCATCAAATGTATCTTATTATTAGAAATAAGATACCTGAACTTCTTGAGGCTCCTACCACTGCAAGGACATGCTTTTCAACAAAGCTATACCTCTGCTCATACTCCTCCAGCCCCTGACTAAAGAAAGAGATTGGCTGTTCAAAGCTGTCACTCTGCTGCTGTACCAGAATCGCAGAGATTGTATCTAGGCCACCATAAGCATATAAGATAAAATCTCTTGAGAAATCAGGATTTACCAGAGTTGGTGCAGCTGATAACACTTCTTTTATGGACTCAAAGCTGAGTTTGGCCTCTTTTGTCCAACTGAAAACTATATTTTTCTTTAGCATAGAGGTCAATGGCTTCAATAGATTTGCAATGTTAGGTATAAATCTTCGCAGAAAATTAATTTTGCCAATAAAACTTTGGAGTCCTTTCTTGTGACTGGGTAAAGGCAGCTCTAAAATAGCCCTTACTCTTTTTGCATCAATGGTAATGCCCTCCTTCAATGCAACGTGCCCTAACAACTTGCCTTCATGCACAACAAAAATGCATTTCTTGGGATTGAGAGATATCCCAAACTCTTTACATCTCTCAAATACCTGCCTCAGGTGGGATATATGTTCATCTACATTTTTAGAAAAAAATTGTGATGTCATCAAGGTACACTACCACCAATTTATACAACAAACCCTTAAAAGCCATATCCATAGCTCTGTGAAAAGTAGAGCTAGCATTTGAGAGACTAAAAGGCATCCTTTTGTAGGCCATGGTGCCCCATTTGGTGGTGAAAGTAGTTTTAAATTGATCTTCCTCCTTGACTAACACTTGATTATAACCAGAATATCCATCAAGCAAGGAGAATCTTTTAGAACTAGCCACTACTTGCAGAATTTGCTCCATTGAGGGCAGCGAGTAGTGGTCTTTTAGGGAGGCTCTATTGAAATCTTTGAAGTCAATACACAGCCTAATCTCTCCATTCTTTTTTCTCACTAGGACAAGGTTGGAGACCCAAGAAGTATGCTTGATCAGGAAAATGATCTTTCCCTCGATCAGCTTGGTTAACTCTTTAATCATCAGGGGCTCAAGCTTTGAATTTAGAGGTCTTTGCTTTTGCCTCACAGGTTTTGTACCTGGTTCTAACTCTATAGTATGATGGGCAATATGAGGGTCAAACCCTTTTAGCTCTAAATAATCCCAAGCAAACACATCTTCAAACTCTTGACAAAGAGCAATAAAAGCTCTCCTATCCTCAGGCGAATAGATTTTACCAATTTTAAGAAGCTTACCCTTAAAAATTTCTAGCTCCTCGTAATGTTCCTCTTTGACTTGCATGCTAGTTTTACTCTTCTTTAGCTGATCATCAGTCCCAAAAATGGATTCTAAGGTTACCAATCCTTTGGACAGTTTGTTTGTCCTTAACTGAATAACTTGACCATCTTCATATTGTTGTTTGAGTTTATCCTGATTCATCATAGAAAACTCATCCTCCTCTAATAGGAAACGCAGGATCTGCTCATCACTCTCAAAAACCTACTAATGAATATTATTGTCAGGGATAGAGGGCCTATCAACTATTTTCACATGAGGCTACACCTTTTCTCTTTGAATATCACCAGGGATGTCAAATTAAGCCCCAATTGCAGCTAACCTATCTGCATGATAGTTCTGACTTCTTGGAATAGAGATCATATTGAAAGCATCAAACTCTTCAATCATATCCCATACCCTATGCTTGTAGCATTTCAAAACATCATTTTTTGTAACATGTAGCCCTCTCACTTGATTTACAATGAGTTCACTGTCACCATAGACCTGCAAATAACCAATTTTCCTCTTTCTTGCCCATTGCAAACCTTGAATCAACCCTTCATATTCGACAGTGTTATTTGTACATGAAAAGGCAAAATGGAAAGAAGAATAATATCTTTCACCTAGTGGAGACACAAGCATTGCACCACCACCAGATCCATTCCTGTTCCTAGAGCCATCAAAGTACATTTTCCATACTTCTTCTTACTGCTCTTTCTGTTGTTTTGCATCCTTTACAAGGCTTGGAATTGTTGTTTCAATCTCATGTAGTATGTAAACCCCCATACTAGTTTCTTAGATGTGCCCCTTAGGATCATTTACAACATTTTCTGAGGCCCACTCCCTTAATAGCACTTTTGGTATACTTTTAGCTTGTAGCTCTTGAGCAACAACAAGTTCAGGGTTATCAGAAATAATGCAATTTACATTAACACTTGGTACATAAGGCTCTATGTGACGTGTAGCAAGTAATTTAGATCTTAGGGTCACCTTTGTGCCATATCTGGTCCTGAAAAACATGTGGGACTAGTCTAAGGATAAATATCCTCTTATTTTGGCTATGAACTCTCTTGATAAACACATGGCAAAATAGGGAGGCAAATCTATGATGAACACCTCTTGGGAAATGGAAACATTTGGTCAAGTGTGCAAGGTGAGACCTAGGTTTTTTTATCACACCTACAGTATTAACAATTGTGCCAACTAGCTGGAGTACACCCTTCTCAAGGGGCTGGTATTTTAGCCCTAATTGATCTGTAATCTGCTTTGGCATAACATAACTACTTGCACCACTATCCACCATGTAGTTATGTACCAACTTGTATCCAATTATCAAAGACACGTAAAATGGGAGTGGTTTAGCAATTTTGTTTGGCTGTTTGTTGTTTTCCTAAGGTGAATTGGTAAGGACAACTCTAGTTGGGTCAACAATTGTATCATTGGGCACTTTTAAATTAGACAAGGCAGATAGTAACATGTCCTTTTGGCCTGGGATGGTTAGAGAATCCCACATAGACATTGTCACATTCATCTTCTTCATATTTTCAATAATATTGAAAGGTGGAGTGACATGTACCTTCTGATATGATTTTACATCAGTAATATTAGCCTACAAATGAGGTTGTTCCCTTGATGTTGTTGAAGTATTCCTTTCTAAAAATGTGGGGAATGTAGGATGTAGAAGCATCAGCAGGTCCTTTTCATTTATTTGCTGCTTGATCTATCTCATAACCCCTCTTCTTGGCTCTTATATTTGCTGCAACTAGAGTATTATTGTTATTTATACCACATAATTCACCTTCCTGCCAATTTATGAAGGCATAATCACTCTGAGGTTGCTCCTGTTGTTGCACAGCCCCCTCATTAGGTGTGTTTGGCTGTGAGACTACAACATTTTGCACCATCAGAGCCTGATTTATGACCCCATTTGAGGAGGCTGCCTGACTATGTGGATGATTGCATGGAAAGCACCATTCATACTCTACAACAAGGTTATTCTGAACAGAGACAAGGTCCCTAATTGCATTAATGGGTGCCAGATTGTAATGCTGAAAAGGCCTCTGGTTCACATTCTGCTTGGTACCCTGATAATTGCTTTGATATGAAGGCCTATTGGCCTGGTAAGACTGATTTTGCCCTTGACTGGGTTGCTGATAGGGTTGTCTGTCCTGGGACTGCTACTTTTTGATGTTTACTAACTCATTCCCAAAAAATTGCAGGATGTTCTCTATTTTCTGTTGGTTATTTTTAATATCTTTTAACTCTTGTGATGAGCTAGAAGCAGCAGTTTCAAAATTGGCAGTACTTGGCAACACTGTGGTAGCAGTTAAAGGGGCAAAATATGGGATTGGCAATGGCATTGAAGATTAAATCTCGAGGAAGATGGGTACTGGTGGTCGAGGAGCTATTTTACTAGCCTGAATCGGGCTATTTTTTGCTCTAGTAGCTATTTCATATGCATCAGGTAGGCTTGTACTTCCCAATGACTTAATCATTACTGAAATATCACTATTTAAAGCTTTCAAAAAATACAAGAATGCATATTCTGATGGAGGCCTTACTGTGACAGGAATTCTGTCCCATGTCTTCTAGAATCTAAAGTTGAAATCCATCATTTGCTCCTGGGGAGCTCTCTTTATTGTAGTCATTTGTTCAACCAATGACAAGTTGTCTGATTTATCTTGAAATTACTTGTTTAACTTATCACCTAGATCGTCCCAGGTTCCAATGGTTTGCACTGGTAAACTCATGAACCATTGTAATGCCTTTCCTTTAAAAGAGGCAACTAGTAGCCTGATGGCTACATTTTCCTAGATAACATGATGAACTCCACATAAAGAAGCTACATTTCTAATGTGCTCAATTGGGGCAGTTTGATTCTCCCCTATGAAATAGGGCAGACTCTTCAAAGCTGCCATGGGTTTAATGTCATGTATTGTTAAGTTCAATGGGCTGCCCCCATCAAAAGCCACAAACGGCTGATTCCTTGCCATTTGAACAGTTGGAGGTAGGTTTGCTTGAGTTGATACAGGGACTACAAGTGTTACGGGTCTAAAACTTGGAGGAGTTGATTGTATCCTTTTGGAAACTGGAGTCCTTGCTACAACTCTCCCCTGTCTTCTAGGTGGTGATAGCTACAAGTAATCAAACGAGATTGAACTCTGAGTTTGAATCTTTCTCATAAAATGTAAGAGCAACACTGATTTACTTGTCTTTCCTCAATATGAGTCGCTAGATATGCAGGTTTTAACCTCTTACAGGTCTGAAAATCACTGGCTACACATCAAAACCAGTAATAAAAGATAGTATTTGATTGTTGTCTAACTCTAGTCCCACCGGGCATGCCAAAAGTTGTTATCACCCAGATTTGTACCCTTGCTGCAGTTGTAAAACTTTAGCAATCTGGAGTAACATGGGAATGATCTCGAAGTGTGGGACCTTGCAAAATGAGATCAGACCTCCGAAGAAGGCCATCTTCCTTGACTTGATATCACCTAAAACTACTAAATCTTTAGAGGAAAAGAGAGAAGGAATGCCTTTGAATGAAAGATGAAATAGGGAAAAACTTGAAAGTAAGGGTGATGCACCAGACTGATTAAAAGAAACCTTCATAGAACTAAGAAGATCCACAACATAACCAGATACAACAACTAGACATACATAGATTCAAATGATTCTAGCAGAGGTAAGAAGCAGAATGATTAAGAGGAACAAAGATGTTCACAGACAGTCACATGCAGATTTACACTAAACTAGAAAATAAGCAAAAGAGGTAAAATAACTTGCATATATTCAATAGGAAGGCATAGTTATAGTAGCAGAAAGCTCTGTTTGGAAACAGAAAGCTTGAAAGCCAAAAAAAATTTCCAACTCTTTTTTACATCTCATCCAATGTATATATATCATACAATCAAACCAAAGTCGGCTACAAAAAATTGCTCCATGAGCTATATCAGAAAATATCTACCTTTGAATGACTATCCACCTGCAAGAAGTTATGGTACAGAAGATCCAAAATTGGGCCAGATGGAAGATATTTTGGGCATTAAATGCGAGCAACTCCTTCATCTATCTTCAACAATGAATATATGAAATATCTGAAACAAGACGGTGGAGAGATATTTCTGGTCATCAATGTGAACTGCTGAACATCCTCCTGCAACAATGAATGCAACAAATATCTGCATCTTACCCAAAAATGGTCACTGAAACATCCAATCGTTAAAACATGCAAATCTAGATCCAAAATTGAAAGTGAGAAAATCCTACTCCAAAACCCGCCAAATGAAAGAGGAGGCAAAAAGAAGCATTTTTGCCTTTTGTAGCATGTAGAAATTTGCCAGGATGGAGGAGATACAGGCGGTCAAAGTTTTGGTCAACTGTATGTATATATCACTTTGCATCTGTGCTTGTATATTGCTATATTACGCCATTGTATATACAATGGCCACTGCATTCTTAGGTTCACCTTATGCATTCATACAATCTCCCCTTTTTTGCCTTTTACATATTCAAATCGCTTTGTATATGCCAACATGCAAGCATGGGTTTTGTCTTTTGAAATGGCCTTTGTATCACTCTTGACACGTGGCACCACCTGGTTCGTAGCTGAAATGAAGTTTGGGGCCCATCATTGAAAAATTGCATCTTCCTATCGGCAGTTGAAATGATCTAAAATAGAGCTGCCGATGTGCAATGTCTCATCAAAATTTCCTTGCATATTTGACTCTTTGTATATCAGATTGCATATGCAAACATACAATCACAAATATACATACAATGCGTGGACCTAAAAAGATCATCCACCGTCTTTGATTCTTTAGTCGGATCCACCTTGTATCTTTCTCCTTTGTATGTCTCCTTTGAATATCGGAATATGCAACGCAAAAAATACAAGCCATAGACCTGAACCTTTGAATGTTGTCAAAATTGACTTCTAGGTCGGGTCCAGCTTGCATATTGCCTTTGTATCTTTGCCTTGTATATCGTATATACAATGTAAAATATATAAGCAAAACATGCAATCCGAGCCCTTATACATTGCAAACACTTTACATCGGCATATGCATGTAACCTTTGTATATCGCATATACATGACCCTTTGTATGTCTCCTTTGAACATACAATGCCAAATATACAAAGGAAAACATGCATACAAATGTTGCGTACAAACATGCATTTGAACTTGTACCTTTTCTTTTGTATTTGTGCTCAGTGGGCCCCAGGATTTGTATCTGTTCCTTTGTATATTGGCACATACAATGCCAATATACAAGCCGCGGACTCCAATTGATTATCCGCCATGCCTAATTTTGTAGTCAGGTCTGCCTTGTATCTTTCTCCTTTGTATATCGACACATACAATGCCAATATACAAGAAAAACATGCATACATACAATCAGACCTTTGTATTTATCAAACAGAATGTATGCTCCTTTCGGTTCCGGGCTTTGTATCTCGGGAATTCATATTCGCTTTGTATATGCGATTGTATGTACAAAGATACAATCGCATATACATACATTTGGTGGCCCCTACCTTTTGTATCTTGCCTCTGACCCGATGCACATTTGTCTTTGTATATTTACTTTGTATGTGTTCTTTGTATCTACAAACATACGACCAATGTATATCGCTAATGTTCATTTTCCTTGCATCCTTTCTTTGCATCTTCGGTCTTGTATGTCGCACTAATGTACATCGGCAATGTACATTGCCCCTTTTATATGCTTGATGTACATTTTCCTATGCATGTTATCCTTTGTATGTGTGATTGTATATAAAAAGATACAATTGCATATACAAGCCACTGTTGCATCCTGCCGATGTACATTTGACTTTGTATCTTTGACTTGTATGTCACCGATGTATCCTTGTATCCTTTTTTCCTTGCATGTCCCCCTTTGCATATTCGATTGTATGTATGTCGGCCATCGGAAGAGCTAGGACTTAGCTGCTGATGAACATCCTCACGTCGATGAACACTTTATACATTGACCCTTGCATATAAAGTGGACCCCACATTTTGTATCTTCGGCCATGTACATTTCCCTTGCATGTCGCCGATGTACTTTCACCTTGTATACGACCCTTGTATGTTTCCTTGTATGTGCGAACATACGATGGCAAATGTATGTCGGCGATGTACATTTTCTTTGCATCTACCTCTTGTATCTTTTGCTTGCATCTTTTCCTTTGTATGTGTGATTGTACATATAAACATGCAAAGAGAACATACATACAAAGAAACATACAATGGCATATGTATGTAAAAATGGCTAAGTACAAAACTGAGAAATTCTCTGTGATGGAAAGTACTTGAAACTAAAATATTTCTGGGTTTTTCTAGGTTCTCTGCAAAGATTCTCAAGGTGAGATTTTTGAGATTTTTTGACAAAGCATAGCATAAATATTTGAAGAATTTAAGCCCTGTAGGGTCATTTCTAAAGGATTTTCAAGGAAAATGCAAGGTGAACTATTTAACTCTGGGTAGAGGAAAATAGGTCAACATGTACAATAGAGTAAAGTAATCTCATACACAAATCTCAAAATATAATCATATAATTAAAGTGAATAAATGATTATAAATCTAAAAATTTATAGTTTCCTAGGGTGGTCCAACCCAAAACATAAAGATCACACACATGTCAAATACTAGCAATCTTTTACACATGTCATATGCAAGCGTGTTTTGTCAAGCATGGAAAGTTTAAGTGCTTTCATGTATCAAAAGTCTCAAGTGTTTTCTTGCATGGAATCTTATAAGTGTTTTAAGTGCATTGAGAGTGGGGAGGATGGAGAGGGTAGGAGGTAAAGAGGGGAGAGAGATAGAGAGAGACATGAGACAAGGTAAAGAGGGGAGGGAGAGAGATAAAGATAGAGCAACTACTTTTGACATGTAACCCTAAACCCCTAAATCCAAGCAACCCTAAACCTCAAAACCTGAGCAACCCTAAATCCCTAAACCTTAAATAACTCCCCTAAACCCTAAACTTGAGCAACCTTAAACATCTAAACCCTAAGTAATGCCCCTAAACCCTGACCCCTAAACCCAAGAAACCCTAAACCTCTAACTCTATATCTATATCATCCCTCTAGCTATCAATCTCTCTCCCTATGTCTCTAGCCATGTCCCCCACTCTCTATCTCCCTATCTGTCCCCTCAATCTCCTCTATATCTCCATATCAATCCTCTCTCTCTCTAAACCCTAAACCCTATACCTCCAAACCTTAACCCCTAACCCCTAAACCATAAACCCTAAATAATGCCCCTAAACCCTAACCACTAACCCCTAACCCTGAACCCTAAACCCCTAAACCCTAAATAATTCCCCTTAACCCTAACCCTAACCCCAAAACTCTAAACCCTAAAATTGAGCAACCCTAAACTCATAAACCCTAAATAATACCCTTGAATCGTGACCCGTAATCCCTAACCCCTAAATCTCTCTCTAAACCCCTAAACCCTAAATAATGCCCCTAAACCCTAAACCTCTATCTCCCTATCTCTCCCTAATCTCCCTATCTCTATCATCCCTCTACCTCTCACTCTCCCTGTGTCTCTAGCCATGTACCTCACTCTCTACCTCTCTATATCTCCCTTTTGTCTCCTCTATATCTCCCTATCGGTCCTCTCTCTCTCTCTCTAAACCCTAAACCCTAAACCTATAAACCTTAACCACTAACCCCTAAACCATAAACCATAAACCATAAATAATTCCCCTAAACCCTAAACCCAAGCAACTGTAAACATCTATCTCCCTATATCTCCCTTATATCTTACTATCTCTATCTTCCCTCTACCTCTCAATCTCTCTCCCTATCTCTCTGGACATATCGCTCACTCTCTATCTCCCTATCTCTCCCCTATGTCTCCTCTATCTCTCCCTTTATGTCTCCTCTCTCTCTACCTATCTATCTGTCCCTATATCCCTATCTCTTGTATATCTCTCCCCTATCATTCCTCTATCTCCCTATCTCTCCCCTCTATCTCTCCCTCTCCCTCATTAATGAAGGAAATGGAAACAAGAAAACTTAGTCTCTCTCTCTCTCTCTCTCTCTCTCTCTCTCTCTCTATCTCCCTATCTCTCCCCTCTTTCTCCGCTCCATCTCCACCCTCTCTCCCTCTTTCTCCCTCTCCCTCTCCTTTATCGACAAAGTAAATGGAACCACAAAAACTAGGACATGCAAAGAGGGATGATGATATAATTGGGAGAATGAAATGGAAACAAGATAAAATGAAAGTCCATTGGATGGCAAGAATGATGAGAGGAGATGTGTAAAATAGGGAAAATTTGGTGGGATCTAAAGGAAAATTGGAAAGGAAAAGGAAAAATAGGAAAACTAGGATGTAGATAAGTGTGTGAGAGAGAGTAGGAGGTAGAGAGGGGAGGGAAGTAGATAGTGAGAGAGAGGGTAGGAGGTAGAGAGGGGAGGGAAGTAGAGAGTGAGAGAGAGGGTGGGAAGTAGAGAGAGAGAGAGAGGAGGGGAGGGAAGCAGAGAGAGAGGGTAGGAGGTAGAGAGGGGAAGGAAGTAGAGAGTGAGAGATAGGATAGGAGGTAGAGAGGAGAGGGAAGTAGAGAGTGAGAGAGAGGGTAGGAGGTAGATAGGGGAGGGAAGTAGAGAGTGAGAGAGAGAGGGTAGAAGGTAAAGAGGTGAGAGAGAGGAGGGGAGGGAGAGACCTAGATAGGAGGGAGAGAGAGAGAATAATAGCGAGGGGTAAGGAGGGAGGGAGAGATGATTTATTTCACCATAATGCAAGTGTGTTATAACGCGATTGCCTTATGTGAATGCACATAACGTGAGCACATTATAATGTTCTCGCGTTATGCTTTGCTTTGGTAATTTCCAAGCCTTTGGCTTGGAATTGCCTTGGGCTTCCAAACCAATGGCTTGGATTGTGTTTTGGACATCCAAAGATGCATTTTTCCATATTGTAACAAAAATTACATAATCTAGAGCATGTTCCCCATCAAGTTTGCACATGTTTCAATGACAAGTCAAAAAAATACCACCACAATCTTAAGATCTCTCTTAGATTTCTAACCATATAATTTGTTTTCACATTTTGAGTATGTTAAGGACTTCATCTTTAATTTCTTTTGTTAGTGTATCTATTTTTTGTCAAAAACTAGTGTGTGGTATTTTTGACTTTTTTTTAAACCGTTCATCAAAATTTCAAATAAAGTACATTTTTAGAAACTAGACTCCATTCTACATGTATTAAAAAAAATTGATTTTTGATTAGTTTTCAAAAACTTTAGGGGGGAGCATTGCTCAAATTTTTATTTTTCAAGATGTGTACTTTAAAAATTAGTAAAAAAATCAATTATTCATGAAAAAATTATCAGAAAAATTAGGGATAAACTACATGGTGTTAGCTAATTTCTCATCAAAGTGATTTTTAAAATACTTTAAAAAAGTTAACATTTAAAGGGGGAGCACACTAGACGCTATGTTATGTTTTTTTGAAAAAAAGAACCAATTTGTGTGCTCCCCCTTTTTGAACCCCTTAATCCCAACCATTTTAAAAAAATATTTAATAGTTTAGAAACTAGATTTAGAGCACTACGACTCTTGTTTTTGTTGTATCTTCAAATTTTGAGTGTAACTATCTTCAATTTCTCATCCAACATCACTCTTTCCTGATTTCAGAAAAAAGTGGCATCTTAAAACCCCATTTGGTCCTCCATCTTTGTGCACTTACCCAAACCCTAAACCATATGTGCCTTCGTAACTTTCCTAATATTCTTTTTTGTCGGTGACTTCCTTGGTTGGTCTCTTGACAACTTAAGTTACAACTTATTCCTTGTCTCATTGTAGAAATATTGATCCCCTCTATTAGAGAACCGTGTGTTCCCCATATGTCCTCCCATTCATTTGGCCTTTGAAAATCTGAGTGAATATATAACTGCCATGTGTATGTTCTTCATTCAATATAGCGTACAATACATCTGCATTGAGGGCCATTTTTTTAATTCTTTACATAGCTGCGCCAGAGCGACACCAGTCATGATCTACTATTCCTTAGAGATGACCAGGCCCCAAAGATTCTTTAGTAAGTAGGTGTTGACAAATGGACTTATCTCATTGGCAGGGGGGATTCACTTGTGGGTCCTAAACCCAAATGATGCCACGTGTTATGACCTTGTTGGTCTTGAATCTATGAAAAATGCATTGTGCGTATGGTTTTATATTAAAGAAAATTAAGACCACATGGGTGTATGGTAGTGCCACTTGTCCCCCCGACTAGGTCAAAATCCAATGGCCACAACTTAATACTTTTGACTTAAGTCGATCGAATGGCTCACACTTAGCGCAAAGCTTTGAAATAATGTACCATGTGTGGATGTGCAAATGTGCACTGAGGGCATGTGTCCTCTCCCAAGGAGGTGATCGATGGCAGTGTTTTAATCTTTTGATATGATGGTCCACACATTGTGCATTTCATAGAAAGGGTTTGAAATAATGGTTTGTGTTATGCGCTAATCGTCGATTTCTCTCAGTATTGATCCAATGGGGCAGATTTGAATGAAGTGATTGTTCATGACACGCAAACCAGGCTATCGTTAGTCCAAGCCATTAGTGCAAAGGATGAAAGAATTTTTAAGGGTCTTCTTTGTTGATTGAGTGTCATTTGAAGATTTTAGATTTTCTCAAATCCCTAGAAGTGATCGATGATGCAAAGAAAACAACAATTGATCCTGTTGACCCAAAATTGAAGAGCAAAATTGTTATGTAATTGAATCCTCTTATGTTAATTGAAGAAACTAAGTGGAGGTTCTATGAACAAAATTTTAAGATATTTGATCGATTTCTTACAAGTAAAAGGTTTAAATTCCAAGTGTTTTATGCTCAAGTCTTCTCTATTTTATAATCAAACATGGGTCCAAAAGGGGGTCAGGGGCATTCTCTAAAAAGGGATTTAAGCCAAGAATCTAATGAGCCCATTTCATCACAGTCAAAGAGGGGTAGACTGATTCATAACATGGATGAGGTCACAAACAAAATGTATGACTTCCAGGGGCTCATCAGAGATGCAATTTTGTCTATTGGGGGTTGGGGATTATTTGAATTTGGCTACTACCATCGGGATAGAGAGAGATCAATGTCACACAAGTATGGGATCTTGATCTTGGTAGGTTAGTAGTTCTGAATGTGTTTGTGAATTGTGACTTAGTCAGTGCCCTTTGTCATGAATATGATCTAGTGAATCAGAGGTTATCCAATAGTAAAGGTGAATTGCTCTTCCAATTGGATAGGTATTTGATAGTTAGGGTTTTCAATCTCTCCCCTTTTCCAAGCAAGAAAATTGATATCGAGGAATTGAAAAGAGATTATAAGGTAAATAGATATGATTACAGGACCTACAGGTTCCCTTTGCTTAAGAAGATGAGTCTAGGCAAGAATGTAGGGTTTAGTCATAAAGATGCAGAGCCATTCAGAATTGAAGTATTTGAGGACTATTTTGTAATGACCTACATGGCTCTGTGCCAAGTTCTCAGCCTTGATTTTGATAGTCAAATCCCAAACCATCTGCTAGTTATTATTTGTGATATCCAAGATAAATTTGACTTCAAAAGATATGACTTTACTTCCTACCTAGACCAAGAGCTTCACCATGACTTGGTATCATGTAAATAGGTAGGACATGCTACTACTTTCAAAAGATACTCATTTTTATGTCATATCTTATTATCTTGTGGAATAAGGTACTAGGATAAGGAATGAAGAATTTGGTATGTGACTAAGGATGGTGAACCGATGCCTATTCAAGGAATGGTACACCTATGGGATACCTATTGTACCAATGATAATTATTTGGCATTTGAGTTCTTTGTACAATGCATATTGGGGTTACCGAGATGGAATATGCTAGGTTATGAAAGGAGATCATGGATCTTCTCAAGCATGCTGAGGGAGTGCCTAATAGTAAATGGGACCATAACTAAAGAGATTGGTATTTGTATCCTAATGCCATAATCATCAAAGTATATGGGGCAAATGTAAGACCCCATTTATTGCTAGCAAAAGTGCCTAACAAAATTATCTTTTTAGAAATTAAATGGAAACTTAATGAGTTAGATAAGTATCATATGAAGAAAGCAAGAAGGGGTCATTCCTACCTGTACCTCTTCATTTTCCTAGTTTTGCAATTCATTCTAGAGAAGGCTTTGAGGTCTATGGAGCAAAATTATCAATATACAGATAGGAATTATGATCCTAAACATTTTATAGTCAAAGTTAGAAGAGAGAAGCAAAAGGCTAGTTTTGAACATTGCTATGTTGAACATGAGAATTTACTTAGAGATTGCTTGTCCATGGAAGAGTTATTTCAAATAAGGAAAACTTATGGGCTAGTTCTGATAGGAGAAAGACAAAGGAGGTTAGTAGATAAATCATATCTAGGAGCCTTCCCACATATTGTTGATCCTATCAGTATGATGAAAATGCTATTAGATCATGCATACCAATTGAAGGCTAATCCAAAGCAGAGGCATGTTGAGCCTATTGAAATTAGAGGAGACAACTGAGAGGGGGGGTGAATCAGTTGTCTGAAAACTTTAACACTTTCTACAGTTAATTCTTCTTTAACACTTATTACCAAATTAATGATATAATCATGAAAGCATGAATCAATAACACATGAACAGAAACATAAATAACACACTTGACACCAAGATTTTTAACGTGGAAACCCAGTTAAGGGAAAACCACGGTGGGGGTTAACCCACAAGAATTATACTCTATTAAAAGTATTACAAATGGGGAAGGCACATGCCTTCAAGCTCACTTCCTAGAGCTCACTGCTCAAAGAGGCTAATTACCTATGGGAATGATTACAAGAAGATTACAGAATGTTTGAACTGAGAACAACATCTACCAATGCAAGAATTTAGTTCTGGTTAAGTAAAAAATACTGATCTTACACACTTCATCCTTACTCTATCCTATTTATTATTCTGCCATGATCCAGACCTTAGATCTCTTCTCTTTTGCACTTCTTTCTACCTTTTCACACTTACTCCATCACCATATCACACACACACACACACCAAAACACTCAAATCCATCGGCTATATATATCTACATCAAGAGATTCTATCAACTATAGTCAGCTTCAAGAAAACTTATTAAGAACTCTGCTCTGTCAGCTAAATCCATGCACAAACAACAACATGAACCAAAAACTTGTGTTCCCAAATCATCAATCATGTCAGCAATTATCACTAATTGCTTATCCAACAACTTTTCTATATCCGGACCAAGATCAAATACTAGGTTGGCCTGTACTTCTTCTAACTGTGCTAACTTACTGGAACTTGATACTCAGATGCACAAATATTTTGGATCCTTCTTCATCGGAGGCTAAATTTATATATTTAGATAGTCCTAAAAATCCTTATCACTTCCTCAGATCCACGGCACACTATGATTTGCCACCAGAGAGATCCGGACCAAGATACCGGACCCTGTCACATGCTCTATTTCTGACTACCTAGGCTTAGACAAATCTTCACTCTAACTTCTAGTATGAACAAATTATGTAATGCGAATGTGTAAGAGAGACTTAGTTTCCATCAATGACAACACCTATCATGCATAGCAGTGTCTCTTGCCAACAATCTCCCCCTTTGGCATTGATGGCAACACTTAGTGAAAAATGACTAAGTGTCAGAACAACTCCCCCTTTCTATGTATACTTATACTTTTCACTGATCTCTAATGCTTCCCCTTTGTTGGATTCCTCATTTTTCATTGTTCTTCACTCCCCCTTTGACATCAATGGCAAAGGGTGGGGGCTGCAGACCAAAATTTACACAAAACTTCTACATACCAAGCCGCATATGTACAACCAATCCTTAAGTCTTATTTACATAAACTTAAGTATATCACAAAAATGTTCTTCAATTGTGCCAACTCACTATCCCGGCTCTTCTTTATAGTGTTTAGAATTGAGATGTGGCCACTAATAAGAAATGCTTGTGACTATGTCATCTGTAGATCAATGGGATCACTTGACTAAGCTACAACTTGGGCTTTGGTCAGGGCATTGAACACTGCTTCCATTTTAGGGGAAATTAGTCCCCAGAGCTCACTCATCCTTGTCTCTATGCTCTCCTTTTCTTTTGTTAGTTTCTTTATATCTTCAATCAGGCTGATTGTTTGACATTCTTGGTTCATCGCTGATACTGTCAGAGGATCAAAAGATTGGGGTACACTGGACAATTTTTCCTTAGACTCCTTTATTTTTATTTCAATGTCCTCTATAGCTTTAGGACAAGACAAACAAAATTTATATATATTCCCTCCTTCTGTAAGAGCATTTTGAATACTCTTTACACTGGCATCCAGCACCATTCTATCTACTCCAATCAACCCTTTTAGAGCATCAAATCTTTTATCATTAAATTCATTTTGGACCTTGACTTCTATAGACTTTTTAAGAGATTCAAAATGAGTACTTACAGAGCTTATTAAGTTCTTTAACTGACTGAAGGGGGATGCTGAAGAGTCCTATTATGTTGGCATGATTTTCTCCAAAATCCTTAATGCCAGACCAAGTAGCTCACTATCTTCTATGTGAGACTTCAAAATATCTTCTCTGGCCTTAGCTTGAGCAATGGAGGCCAATTTTATCTTCTGTACCAGAGATAAAGCATCAAAATTTATTAGACCTTGTATTATGTCTTGATCTTCTTCAATTTGTTTATCTCTTTCCAAAATTTCCTTCACTACTTCAGCAGTGTCTCTTTCCCAAAATGATGTTTCTGACTTGAGTACTTCAGGGCCTACATCTTCTCCCTTTTGAGAGTCAACCATATTGTCCTACTCATCATTTTCACTCTTTTTTTCTGCTTCTACCTTTTCTGCACCTTCATCAGAAGCATTCTTACTTTTGTCTATCTCAGAGATATCTTCTACATTCTTTTCCGGAGGATTTGGTGTATCCTCAGTGACAGTTTTATCAGGTTTCTCAACATCCAGAATGGAAGAGTTGAATCCATCATCAGTTCCTTTTACTTGATCTTCTTCCACCATTTCTTCATCCTCTTTATTCAATGCTTCTTCTTCTGGAAGGGATTCATCATCTACTCTAGTTTTTTGCTCATCCTTCTACAACTATTCATTATTTAGAATTTTTGCATCCTCAGTATTGGTTCTTCTATGACCATATAGAACTTGTTCTTGTCCATTGCTTTTCTTAGAATTTGTTTAGTTTCTTGGACAACTTCCTCTATCTCTCCAATCATCATCTTATTCATCCTGGTTTTGCTTCTAAATTCACTCTTGACTTCTTTGAAAATTTTGTCTGCTTCTTTTCTAGAGATCACTGGACAAAACATGTTCTCTCAACTCCATATCCTTTGACTTGGCAACTTCTTTTCTAATTTCTAGAATGTCTCTTAAACTCTTGGGAAATTCTGACAAGATCTCTACCAGAGCCCAGTCGAATACATTCAAGTATTTGATAGTAGCATCTTCCAAAATTCTCTTGTTAGCATCATTTTAAAGATCATAAAATTTAGTCAGTGGCTTTAAATTCCCATCAGCAATGATTGACTTAACAATGTTTTTCACAAAAGGAGTTGGCTTCTCAACATTAGCTTCTGACTTCTCCCTCTTATTTGTCATCTTGCTTCCAGAATGCTTTGCTTTAGACACTTTGACTGCTTTGATGCCTATGGGATTTAGCTCTTTAAGCTCATCATCTGAATCTATCTTTTCTTCATCCACGTTTTTGAAATTGCTATATGGCCTTTTTGCCATTACTTTTGTTCTTTTCTTTTCCTTACCAGATGATTTGTCTTCTGGTTTCTCAGGATTTGCAGGTTTTGGGGGAATAGGGGAAGTAATAGAGCTCCTAGTGGTACTTGGTGTGGAGGAGGATTCTACCGGAGCACTTGCTTGTTTCTTATCCTACTTTTCCCTCTCAGCCTTTTTAGTTCTTTCCCTAAATTACCTCACAGCTTCCTTGGCAAGGCATAGATTCTCGGCCAACTGCTCAACTTCTTTCCTTACTTTCCTATTGGTTTCATGATTTTTGAGCTCAACATGTAGTTTCACATTTAGCTTCTCATATGTCCCAAATATTTCAACTGTTGTGTCCTTTGGTTTGCTCAAAAGGTGTTGAGCATACATATTCAAAATTTTCTAATCTATCTCATACCCCATGGGCATGATCCAAACAGTTCTAGGTTCTATTGCTTCCATTAAGCACTGATCAGTGTCCATGAAACATATTTCATTCTTGTACTTCTCAACAACTGATTTAGGGATTCTTTCCCTAGAATGCATCATATTCTAAAAATTCTTGAAGTATCCCTAGATTGCAGTTTTATGTGCTTTATAGTCACCAATGTTGTGTAGATGATCTTTTATCTCAATAGCAACTGGCTCATCATTAGTCCAGTGCACACCCTTTACTCCAATGCCTCATTCATGAAGTAAAAAAATAGATATAGAACCAATGTACCATATTTAAAGGTGTTTTTCTTGTCTTTCTTGATTTTGTTCAAGTTCTCAATTAGTTGGTTCTGCAATAACTCACACAAGTCATAATCGGCATTTTCTTTTAACATTTGGTATGCAGTATATATAACCATTCTGGAAATAGAGTTGTCCCTGCTAGAGTGATAAATTGTAACCAATTACCATTAAATCAAACTTAACATTCGAATCACTAATATCATTGATAGTCATTTCCCTTTTGTCAAATTTGGTACCAGTTGTATCAGTTAGTTTGATTCTTTACAGCCTTCAACATTGGCAGTCCACCAGATGAGTTTAACCCTATCATGGCCTTGATGGCATCCTTGGTCATCTTGAAAGGTTTCGTTAGCCATATAAACTCATCATGCATTCGGCTTAAAACATACTGGACCCATTCATCTTCATAGAAGGTTGGAAAACCCATAACCTAAATGAAATGTTTATGGTGCAGTGCCTTATACTCAGGTTTAAGACTATGAATTTCATCCCTTAGATGATTCTCAAACAAATCTACAAACCTTGAGTTCCCAAATTTATATATGCTTGCATGAATATAGACCCTAATATCTTCAACATGTAATACACCATATGAAACACTTGAAAATGCACCTAATGGGTCGACTTCTACTGATTTGTGTGGATGCTTCTTGAATTTGGGTCAAGGCCTTTCAATGATATCAATAATCAAAGGTGTAGCCATTGCAAAAGATTACAAGTTCAAAGCTTCACAAAGAAATACCTTTTTCACAGAATTAGGGTTGGTTGATGAATTCACCGGTAGCACTTCAAATCCTTGAAATCTTAGCTCAGGTGTTCTTCTTCTTGCTCTCTTTGAATGCAAAGTGATCCAAATGATGAAAGGATTACATTTTATGCTCTGCAAAACCTAATTTTCTATTGTAATAAATGCGTTGCCCTAATACATCCAGTTACACTATTTCTGTATATAATTAAACTTCAATTGCTCTGTAATCAATCACATTGGCTTCTTTTCTTCCAAAATTAGCTTCAACAGATATGTGATAGGCTTTTCTAACTTTAATCATCATGCTAGATTCAGGAACCCACTTACTGGCTGGGGGAATTTATTTTTCTATACAGCTCCCCCTGAGCTAGAGCTCCTAATTCAATTCCTAGAGGAATTATCAGCACTAGATTCTGGTGCGGACCCATCATCATTGATCATTGTACCTTTCTTCACCCATGTCTTGTTCATTTCATTTTGGACCTTATTTACGTCAACTTTGCTCTTGCCTTTGTCTTGTCTCTGCTCATCTGATTTTCTGTTTACCGAACCTCTTCTTTCATTATTTTTGCTTATGCGGAATCTTGTAATATGACCAGATTGGTTACAATTGAAGCATACAACATTTCTTTGCCCATTTGATTGATTTCCTCTTGATCTGTACTAATTAGCCTTATGTCCAAATCTATTACATGTAAAGCATTTGTCATTGAAAGAATTACCATTTCCTCCATTGTTAGAGTTATTCATTATCATATTTCTGCATTCATTGGATCTATGATCATACCTCTTACACTTGAAGCATTGACTAGAGAAGAATACACCACTTTGATTTACTCTACTTCTACACTGAGTAGCTCTATGACCAAATGTATTGCAATTGAAATAATTTCCATTGAAAGATGGATATCTTTGAGCATTAGGTTGTCTTACCGGAGGTCTTCTAGGTCTGTTTCTCCCATTCCTTGATTGAGAATTTCTTTGTCTAGATTTGAAGCTTTCACCTTTCTCATACCCAAGACCATGCTTATCATTAGCCTTCTTCTGACTCTCAAGTAGCACTTCAAGTTTAGCTGAGATTATCTTGAACTACTCCTTGTATTCATTTTCAATTTCTAGGTCATGTTTGAGAGTGACAATTTGCCTTTCAAGTTCCTCCTCATTATATTTGCATTCTTGTAGGTCAGATTTTAGGTGTCCAATTGTTATGTCCATTATACATCATTCTTCTATTATTTCCTTCAGAGTTTGATTCAGGTCTTCTTCATTCTTCTTCCTTTCCTCAATTTCTTTGTTTAGCCTCATCACCCTAGATTCCATTTCATGTTTTAGAATAGAAACTTCTTTTGTCAGCTTCTCACATTCCTTTGTCTTTTCTTCCAAAGCCTCATTCATGCCATTTTATTCAGTAAGATTAGCTAACTGATGAAGTAGTTCCTTCCTCTTTTTGATTGATTTCTTTTAGCAACTCAATGCAATCATCACATTCCTTAAGGTTCACTTCTAGGTCATCTATTTCTGCTTTGGACCGATAAAGATCTTCTAAAGCCAATTGAAGTTGTTCTTTGAGTGAACCCATTAAAACTCCTTCCCAGATCTTCCTCAAGTTGTTAAGCTTCTTCCAAGGAACCTCGCTCTGATACCAATTGTTGAAATTAGGGGAGACAACTAAGAGGGGGGGTGAATAAGTTGTCTAAAAACTTAACACTTTCTGTAATTAATTCTTCTTTACCACTTATTACCAAATTAATGATATAATCATGAAAGCATGAATCAATAACACATGAATAAAAACATAAATAACACACTTGACACCAAGATTTTTAACGTGGAAACCCAGTTAAGGAAAAACCACGGTGGGGGTTAACCCACAAGAACTATACTCTGTTAAAAGTATTACAAATGGGGAAGGCACATGCCTTCAGGCTCACTACCCAGAGCTCACTGCTCAAAGAGGCTCACTACCTACAAGAATGATTACAAGAAGATTACAGAATATTTGAACTGATGAACAACATCTGCCAATGAAAGAATTTATTTCCAGTTAAGTACAGAATACTGATCTTACACACTTCATCCTTACTCTGCCCTATTTACCATTCTGCCATGATCCAGACCTTAGATCTCTTCTCTTTTGCACTTCTTTTTGCCTTTTCACACTTACTCCATCACCATATCACACACACACCAAAACACTCAAATCCATCAACTATATATATCCGCACCAAGAGATTCTATCAACTGTAGTTGGCTTCAAGAAAACTTATTCAGAACTCTGCTCTATCGGCTGGATCCATGCACAAACAACAATGTGGACCTAAAACTTGTGTTACCAAATCATTAATCATGTTGGCCTGTATCACTGATTATCACTAATTGCTTATCCAACAACTTTTTTGTATCCGGACCAAGATCAAATACTAGGTCAGCCTGTTCTTCTTCTGACTGTGCTAACTAAGTGGAACCTGATACTCAGATTCTTAAATTTTTTGAATCCTTCTTCACCAAAGGGTAAATTTCTAGATTTAGATAGTCTTGACAATCCTTATCACTTCCTTAGATCTGCAGCACATTGTGATTTACCACTGGAGAGATTTAGACCAAGATACCAGACCCTATCACATGCTCTGTTTCTGACTACCTGAGCTTAGACAAATCTTCACTTTGACTTCTACTATGAACAAATTATGTAATACGAATGTGTAAGAGAGACTTAGTTGCCATCAATGACAACACTTGTCATGCATAGTAGTGTCTCTTTCCAGCAAAGCTAGGGTCTCCTGAAAAGGATACATAGAGTACAGAGGATACAGTGAAAGGAAAAAAACAAATGGTATGTGAAAGCCAATTCTCTAAAATTGTAGAGACTCGTGTCTCAAAAATTAGAGAGAAAGAAAAGAATGTTTGGGAGTCTCTCCTTAACCTTGCAGAGACTGCCATGAAGGAACCTTTAGTTGACTATGCATTATTAGAAGAAATGGGGGAAAATTAAGAGGATTCAAATGAGTAGGTAGTAATTTTTCCTAAGAAGGATCAAATTGTAATCCCACCTCCAGCTAGAACCTTAATGAGCAAGCAAGAAAGTAGTGCTGTAATGCAAGATGTGAGAACTTTAGCCTGTCAGGAATTAATGTATGACAACAATTTTATCAAGACTAAAGAGTTCAGATCCTTCCTGCTACAAAAGAAATTGGAAGCCTTTATGACCAAAGTGAATAAGGAACAAGGAAAAGTGGATGACAAGGATAAAAATGAGATCACCAAGAAGGTTATGGAAGAAGTAGATATAGATATAAGAAAAATCACTCTTGATGAAGCAAGGAAAATGGTGAAGGATAGTGGTGTTCTATTGTTGGAAGGTTGGGATATCTCTTCAGCTATTATAATGGACACCATTAGGAGGTAGGAGGGTTTTGATGATGAGTTGACAAATGAGCAAGATGAGCAGGATTTTGGGGTAGGATTCAGTACAAATCATGAGGCCTTGGCAATTTGGGCCATGGCCCCAGAGGTAATAAGCCCAGGGTTGCCAAAGATGTGAATGAACTCACAAGTCATCTCATTGTGAGAAGACTAATAGATACAATGGCCCCACAAGCTGCATCTTTGGCCCTATCGACTGTAAAATTTAGTGAGGTAGTGACAAAGAAACTTAATGCAGAGGTACTAAAATTAATAGAGGACAACTTGAGGTTGATGCAGGAGTGCAACAAATTGAAACTCCTTGTGCCTCCTATGGGTATTGAAGCATCTTCACCTATCTCTGCATCTAGCCCAATGAGTTCATATTGACATGGAAGTGATGAAACAATTATCAATGATCTTAGGGAAAAATTAGAGTAGAGCACTAGTAGAGAAGATAAATTGAGAAATGAATTGAAAATTGAGAAGATTAAATTGGTCAAGAGTTTCCTAGAGCACCAAATGAATAAGGTTTTGAAACATGTTGATGATACATGGATATGTTATGGGAATTTAAGTAGAGCATTTGTTTTCTACTCACAAAATGAATCTAGGCTTAAGGAGATTTTGAATGATTGGTTTCCACAAGTTACATTGGTAAACCACATCTATAACAAAGCTATCATGGAGTTTGATGTATCAATTGATGTGGTTGAAACTTTTCAAGTCATGAACTTATTAAATGATGTGTCTACTTTTTATAGCAGGCTTGAGGTGACTTTAAGAGCTAAAATGGATTCATTTGAATCTCTAAAAAATTATTCATTACCAGAAATAAAGAATAAAGATGGATTAGAAAGAACATTGGATGAGTAGAGGAGGGAGTTTGACAATATTGTGTCTGTTGCAGTTGATACCATTACATTTGACACCAGAATAGAACAATTGAGATGTAATGCTGAATTGGATAAACTTCTAAATTTGGAGAGTGGTTTAGGTAATTTTGTCAAGTAAATCAAGGTATTATTAGATGCCAAATATACTGCTCATGTTGGATGGGTAGAGAGGGTTATGAGTCATAAGTGGCCCACTAAGGAGGATTTTTCATTATGGGTCCAAAGGTATATGCTCTAAAAGGAGAAGTACTTAAAGACATGTGACATATGGTTACTCGCTAGAACAAAGGAGTAAAATGGCATGATTACCCAATTACCATGCTCAAAGGCAGGTGTAGATAAAACAAAAGGTTATTTACTTCCCCCCATGGGCAATGATTTTTTTTTCAAATATTTCTCTCTTCAATGGAATATGCTTACTCATGTTGTCTGCATGTTTCTCAATGAATGTAAGAGACCCCTTGCAATTATAAAAGGGATGTTCTCATTTGTAATAAGGGTTCAAAGTTTTTGAGTCTATGTTTTGGCATACAGATTTGGGTAGTATCATTTTAGAAGGATAAGGAAAGTTTGATGTTATCAGACACATTTTGTATATCAAAGTTTTGATCAGAATGAAGAATATAATATATGAATTCTGATTTATCTTATCTCCATATGTTTCATTTAAACTCTTATTAGAATTAATAGAAAGTTTGATTAATTTCATCTCTGTGTCAAGGACATGGTTTGTTTCATGTTTTTAGCATTTCCTTAAGGGGTAGATTAAATTGTCATTACAAGGATCAGGGGTTTGAATACAATATTTTGGATCTCTAAGTAGAATTTAAACCAGAACTAAAATTAGGAATGTCTAATGTAAAGCATTGACATAATTTGAGCCTTGTGATTAAATCTATTTGATATATTAGCTGTATCTGATATCTAAGATTGACTCTGTACCCTAGATAGGCACTGATCAAGAAGTTATCACCTTTCCAAAATTGATCCACTCTTTAAGAAAGCCTCATGAATATCTTTTGTTTTAATGTATTCTCTAGTTTTAGAATGTCTTCTCTCTAGACCTATAATTCATAGTTATCAAAAAACATTGGCAAGTTGTTTTGAACCTTATGAATTCTTGATCTTAAGTAGAGAGCAGATCTGTCAAACAATACTCCAATTGTAAACCGGTGGAGAGCTTTGAGTATTGCAAATAGGGAGACCCCCTTTGGTTTAACAGAGCTAGAAAGTGTAGGGGAATGTCATTGAATTGATTCCCATTCATTGGCCACTACCCTAGAACCCTTAATAATAAGTGTATGGCAAACCTTTAGAGGATTTTAGGTAATCAGTCAGAAACACCAACACTGACAATGAATTTATTCTTTCAAAATGCCTAATTTAAGAGCAATTTAAAGGTACCAATAGCGATATTTTTCTTCTACACCTTGTGGAACCAAACCAATAGTTCCAACATGTCATGGTGGGCCAATGAATGATAGTGGAGGCCTCATTTCATTCCTCAAGTCTCTTGATCCTTCCAAGCTACATTACACCAAGAGAGTCTCTTAAGAGCCCTAAGAGGAAAAAGTTGCTAAAATTTGACATAGTGATTCTCATAATTTGTGGCACCTAAGAATATTTTGTTTACACCTAGACATGGATGTTAGGTTTGTCTACAATAGTCTATCTTAGTTTCTATCAACTCCAAACCATTTGACTTTATTGATAATGAATGCATTCTTGAAAAATTCCTCATTTGAGAGCTGTGTAAAGATGGCAATAGCCATGTTTTTCTTCCACACCTCATGGGACTGAATTGATAGCATCAACACATTGGGGTGGGTGGGTGAATTCTAGTGGAGGCCTCATTTCATTTGAGAAGTCTCTTGATCCTTCTTGGCTATATTGGACCAAGAGAGTCTCTTATGATCCCTAAGAGAAAAAAAATTATTTCTTTCTTTTCATGGTAAATTTGATGGGTTATGTTTATGTTTAAATTATTTTTTTACTTATCCTAAGTACTAATATCTAACACCTAGGGTTTTCAACCCATGTGATAGTGGTCTCCACCCTTTTTAGGCATATACATCCTTTACCAAATGGGCCTCATTGACTTCCTCCAACTAGCTATTATGAATCAACTGAAGCACAAAAATATGTTAACTTATGTCCTAGGGTTTTATATTTAATGTTAAGTCTAATTGATTTCATACCATTAACAAGCTATCTAGGGTTCAAGAGAGTAGTACAAATACATAAATAGCATGATAGAACTTTAGGGATAAAACCTAATTCATTTCAATTCTAACTTCACTGTAGTGAATGAAACTTTTCACTTTCATAAGTTATCTTTCTCCACAACAAACTTGTGTTTATCACTACAAAATTATTATTAGTAAATCAATCTTTTTGATATAGATAACAAGCATGCAAAAATTGACAATTTCTACAAATTTTCAACCAAGATGATTTTTCTATAGAAACAACATATGATATATTTCATAACTACACATTATCATTATTAAAAAATAAAACGAAACTTTATATTAAATGTTTAACAATAATTTTAAATTTTTCATAGAAAATTAAATAGTATTTATTTAATAACTCTTTATTCTAAAACATTAGGGGTCTATTCATAGATTCAAACATCAATTCATGAGATAAAATAGTTATTATCCATTTCTTCTAAAACTAAATAACTTGAAGCAGTTCTATAGAATGCATGATTCAATACTCTTTGACAAAATTTGAATGTAGTAAGGGGACAACCTCTTTTTACAATTTGTAGATCAACTTTCAACATAAATTAAAATTAGGAAGTTGAATATTAACAATCTCTTATATAAGTCCAATCTCCATGAAGGTGCAAGCTCCAATCCATGTTGGGATAAGTTGTCATT
The DNA here is from genome assembly GCA_027924645.1 of Cunninghamia lanceolata. Classification (NCBI taxonomy): domain Eukaryota; kingdom Viridiplantae; phylum Streptophyta; class Pinopsida; order Cupressales; family Cupressaceae; genus Cunninghamia; species Cunninghamia lanceolata. Next base: position 6,726,845 of record BSBN01000205.1, read on the forward strand.
AACTTTGCAATCCTAACCAAATTCATGTGTCTCCAAAGTTTATTCTCCAACACATAGGAAATTGAGAGACAAAATAATATTTAATTATAACACTATGCCATGTTGTTGATAACTCCTATGAGGTAGGACCCAATTTGGGCACCCATTTTAGAAGTGGAGTCCATGGAGACTTGTTGTTGACTATTTGATGTCTATCTTGACTTGGCGATACTTCCTAGGAAGTGGGAGATATTTTGGGTACTCACTTTGGAGGTGTTTCCAATGAAGACTAGGATTTTCTTTTTGTATGCATGAGTGGATAATGTTGATATACTTTGCATGAACATGATGTAGCAATTAAGAGCAAAGTTAGAGATGCATGTGATATTTGCATCAATATGATGTGACAGTTAATAGAGGAGTTAGAGATGCATGATATTTGCATGAATAGGATGTGGTAGTTAATAGAGGAGTTAGAGATGCATGATATTTGGATGAATATGATGTGGCAGTTAACAATGGATTTAGAGATGTATGTTATTTGTATGAATATGATATGGTAGTTTGCATGAATATGATGTGGTAGTTAACAATGAAGTTAGAGATGCATAATATTTGCATATTGCTTGCATGAACTCATAAAAGCTTGCATGGAATTACATGGACTTGTATGTTACTTGCATGTCACTTGTATGAGTTTGCATGTGCTTACATGTGTTACATGTTACTTACATGGACTTGCATGTTGTTGCATGTCACTTATAAAAACTTGCATGTGCTTGCATATTGTTGCATGTTACTTGCATGGACTTCCATGTTGTTGCATGTCACTTGTATGAGTTCACATGTGCTTGCATGTGTTGCATGTTACTTGCATGGACTTACATGTTGTTGCATGCCACTTATATAAACTTGCATGTGCTTGCATGTTGTTACATGTTACTTGCATGGACTTGTATGTTGTTGCATGTCGCTTATATGAACTTGCATGTGCTTGCATTTTATTGCATGCTACTTGCATAGACTTGCATGTTGTTGCATGTCACTTATATGGACTTGCATGTCACTTGTATGAGTTTGCATGTGCTTGCATGTTGTTGCATGTTACTTGCATGGACTTGCATATTCACTAGTAGAATTTGGCAAATAAATGACTACGTGACTAAAACTTTTAGTCACAACAACTAAAAATGACTAAATTCTACTAATTTTTTTCAACTCAACTATAAATGAGTAAATAAATGACTAACTTGGTCATCGACTAAAAGTTTATTTAGTCAGACAAATAAAAATGACTAAATAGTTAGTCACACAAATAAAAGTGGGTAATTAAAAAAATACTTTGAATTGAAAAATTATTGGCAGGTTGCAAATATTTCCTCCACTATCCTTTCATTAGTTTGAGAGCTGAGAGCCTCACAAAGGAATGTAAGCTCAAACTGATATCTTTAGTACAAAAAATCCTTCATCTTGTTCTTGCTGGATGCTCATTAATGACCGAGTTTGCCATGTATGAAGAGGATTAGCATTTGAAGCTCGAGCCTTTTTGCAGATGTTTGATGGAGAATAGAGGACTTCTTCGGCAAGTATAACTTTAGGGCAAAAGGATATCGGTAATTTAGTATGACTCGATGTAGATTTCTTCCTGTATTTTGGTGTTTTTAGAGATCATATTGAGAAACCCTATAAAGCTTCCAAATGTAAGGGTTTTTGTGTAAAATGTCATGTTTTTTGTTTAAAGTGGTACATATGATGTTCTTCACAAACATACAACTTCTCCTCACTCCTCATCCATACTCCAAGAGATTGAAACAGATGCTCATTGTCAACTTCCTCTCTAAATTTTGGTAGTTGTGATAAAAGCTTCCAAGAAAAGTTAATTTCACTCCCACAAGATTGCCACACCAGGCCCTCTGATCTAAGCTTAATTTCTATGGGAATTATCAAATTTTCTTTGCCTCATTTAGTGATAATGATGATGTTAATTCTTCAACACCTACACTTTGATATCAACTTAAGGCCTGATTCTAAGTCCAACCATGGTTTCCATCAGTTTTATCTTCCTTCAAAATGAGTCTTCCTCTCACATGGTCATTTTCAATGTTGGTGATATAAATTAGGTCTTGTTTGACATATTTATGGTTTTATGATTTGAGGATCACCATAATAAGTTAGAATCTTCTAGTGTGCTTATTGATCAACTAGAATTCATAGTGAATTCATGAAAAAAAAATTGTTGCACTACTTGTTAATTAGAAGTTTAATTTTTATATAGCTATAAAAGAGCATTTTATTATTCATATATACTAATATAGCTATTCCTTGTGCAAAACATGTCAATCATCACTTTGTTTTGCATTTCACTTTTTCTCATCCTCCTGGCCCAATCGCGTACTCCCCATTCCCATGGTAATTTCCTATTCAAATTATATTCCTTGCATTTTAGGGGAGCTTCCAGGCATTCACTTTTTTAGATTTCCACATACTCCCTCTCCCCTGCATCCCCAGAAAATAGAATTGGAGGGCTCAATGAAACATTGAACCATAGAGAGATGCATAAATGTGTCTGAATGTGTAGCTACTTCCCAAGTCAATGTATTGGTACTTGAAAATTTAAAGAGAAAGTAATGCAAAATATCTCTTCAATGGTTATAAATTGTTCATATCCAAGTTTTCTTAGTGTTTTTTGCTTTACTTTATGTTTAGGAAAACTTATATTTTAAATTCCCCCAAATCTAGGGAGCATGCTCTTTAATCAAGGCACGTCCCAACCCTGCACCAGTAGCATATGGGGTATGTTGATGCTCAGAATTGCGCTGTTTCCAACACCAACATGGGAAACTCTGAAACGTGGGAATGCTTTTCAGAGTGACCTCCAGATTTTAAAGAAGCTGGCTCTTCTTTATCTCAAAATGTGTTTGGGAAAAAGGGGAAGAATGAAACAGAATCACAAATGTAACTAAGAAGGGAACTAAAATTATGGCAATGCACCTGAATGTAATTTTGTATCTCAACACTTAAGTACAGTGAAACTATTTTAAGATTCAGTCACATTAAAGAGCAAAATGCATGACCAATGTAACAGATTAAAAATGAATAGAATCAAAGGCTCACAAATCAGAATGCTCAGTAATAACACAGAAAATATCAGCAAAGGCACAGAACTCTATCTTTATTAATGTTCAAGTTACATAAAGGGCACAGAATCATGCACAGTTATACAAACTTTCTGAATCAAGAAAACAGAACAAAGGCAAATGATATTACTGGCCACTACAAAAGATCCTCAAACTTCTCTAACAATCTGTGATGCAGAAAAACTCTCTCTCTTCAATGTTTTTTTTTTGGTGCGGTGATCTGAACCCATACTTGTAGCATGCAACTGGCCCAAAGATTGCCCGCATGATCAAATCCCAACGGCCTAACCGAACTGGCAGTTAACTGAAAGTGTCTGATAGAGGATCTTCTGTGAATCAGAAACGGTTAGCCACTCTGCAAAATCATTGGCTGCAACAGTTACATGTAACCCCACATATTTGAATCAGAGAGAGACGCGTGGCTTCATCTCATAGTCTTTTGCGACTATAAACCCTTGAAATAGCTGGCACTCATGCGCGCCTCTTTCCGGAAACTCCTTCATCTTTCCAGATCAATTAGAAACAAACACCTGGCATCCTCCGCATGACTCACTTAAGAAACTACTTCTTCCTCAAGAAATATCAGATTCTGACACTTGGCAGCATCCGCGGCCCTTCCAAAAGCACATGGCACTTTCCGCTTTATTCTGAGTCTTTACTGTGGCTCATACTAAGAGTGCTCGGGCTTCGCCATCTGTCACGGTCCGGTGAACTTTGAGGCTCAAGAAACATCAAAAACGGGACCCACCATACAGCCTGCGCTTGAGGAGCTTCAAAAAGAAAAGGAACAGATGGCGCCTTCCGCTGCTACAAGAGACTGTGGACATGGTGGCTTCCACTGCTATCTAAGAAACTTTAGAAACTTTACAAAACCTCCATAAACGTTGCCACTTGGCGCCCTCCGCGCAACTCCAAGAAACTTTATAGAAACATTACAGCTTTATAAGGATCACGTGGATGGTGACAGATGTCACACTCCACTAAAGCTACAGGAAACTAGCGGGGTCCGCCATACAGTCTTTCACTTAGCGCTAAAAACAAAAGGAACCTGCGGAAGATGACACGTGGAGCCCTCCGCTGCAACCTTATGGGACACGCGGCACCTTCCGTGAAACTTCAGGAAACTTTATGAACACTCTCCGCTTCTACCACTTGGCGCCTTCCGCGCTCATCAAACTCTAAAAGGGGCCCGCTTCATCAAGAGAAACATTCAACATGAACGTTTGAAACTTTAACGAAACTTAAACGGGTGCCGACACCTGGCGGCTTCCGCCTCACTGCAAAAAATACGTGGCACTCTTCGCTGAAGTTACAGGAAACTTTAAGAAAGAACCACGGCTGCTGACACATGGTGGTTTCCACCGCATCGAGAGAAACTTAAAAAGGGGCCCGCCAGACTTTCTTTACAAAAGGGCTTTGCAACTTATAAACAGATCCTCGGATGCCGACACCTGGCGACTTCCGAAGGACTCAAAAGGAACACGTGGCAGCATCCGTGGAACCCTCAGGAAACTTTAAAATGTATCTCGGGTACTAACACATGGCAACTTCCGCTGAACTCCAGGACTTAGCAAAATTTTCAAAAAGGAAAACCCTCGCGCCTGCGCTGTGTGTCAAAAAACGTCGCTGCAAAACTGAAAAACTCAGAAACAAAATAGGACCCGCACTGCTGAAACTCAAAAACAACAATGTAGAGTATTTTACTCTACAGTTCATGGCGACCCCGAGGACTTTTGAGCCTACTCAAAAAGAATCTCAAAAAATGTATCTATACAGTAAACTTATAATTTCTGCAAGGCCGTCTGATACACAGACCACTCAGTGTCAGATAAACCTTGTTTATTCTGCAAGTCCTAGAAGGCCAAATCCAGATTGATCATGTCTTTATGTGAAAAGCCTTGTAAAACATGAACCGCTGCCTTCAACTGGAAATCAGGCTGGGCCATAGGAATCAAAACAGCTTCCACTTCTGATACGGATGAGGCATCTATTAGGCCCTGGAAGACTGATTGATCATTCTGTCTGGCCAGCAACAGAGGCTTGATTTCATCAACCATTAGGACTGTGTTGCTATCAGGAAAAGGAGAAGGAAGGCCCAACTGCACCAAGTCTTCTATATGTTTCTTCATGTCCTTTACTCCCTCCTTTACTACATCCAGGAGCTCCTGGCATGTAATTGCAGCAGAATTACAACTCAGAACCTCGTTCACCCTTTTGGCAGCAATCATTCTGTCATTGATCCCTGCTGCCGACAAAGTCTCGTCAAATGTGTCATAAAGTTTTCCCAGCAGCAATTGAGAATCAGAAACTCTCATGGACACAATGGACAGAGTGGCCTGAACTGAGGTCTCCACCTTTTCACATAGTTGCTGAGCATGTAGCAGGAAGGTTAAAGAGGGTCTGAGTTGGATCATCTCCTCAGAGATTCTTGCCCATACAGATGCATATAACTCCTTGACCAAATTTAACACTCCTGCATTTTGTGGCCTATTAGCCAATTCAAGAGTCAATTGCTTGGCTATTTGTTGCTCGGCCTGTAGTTGAGCCTAAACAGCAGCAACATTATTTTGTTCCTTTAATAGTTGTTGTTGCAACTGTGTGGCCTGTTGGGAGGAATCCTGATGCTTCTTTTGCAATGTGGCCTTTTCCTGCTTCAAGGTAGCCAGAATAGACTTCACCTGGGTCAGCTCCTGCTTTAATGAAGCATTTTGGCTCTGTGTAGCCTGATGGATCTGGCATGAAACAGTATTTTGCAACTATTTATTTAGATCCTCAATCTCATCATTCTTTGATTTGAGCTCAGTAGCCAGAGCCTCACTATGTGTCTTTTCCTGAGCCAGACTAGCTTCCAACTTCTGCAACTTCCTGGATAACTTCAGGTAATCAGTGGCTACAGCAGAAGTGGTTTCATTTAGCAGCTTGACCCTATCTTGTGGCCTGAAGAGTGACATATCCATTGCCACTGCACTCATTGTGAAATCTTGGGGCTACATCTGCTCATTTGGTTTGGCTACATTTGGTGACAAATGGGTCACAGTTAGCTGTTGCTGAATTGGGTCAAATAGTGACCTCATATGTGGGACAGCCTGAGCTTTATTATCCTTCCTTCTCTTCTTGTCCATCCGAGCCTCCCTAGCCTTCTTGGCAGTGTTTGCTTGAGCTTGGAAGGTAGGGGGAGAGGCAATGTGCCCACCCACAAAAGGATGACCTTGTGGCAGGCCATAAGGAATAGCCAAATGTTGGCTAGGAGGAATCTGAGGAGGTGCCCTCCTAGGAAAAGTGGGGGAAAAAGGAGGTAATGAAGTGGCCTGTTATGACATGGCCTGTGTAGTGACAGGTGGGGAGAATTGAGAAATTGGCACAGTAGAGGTGGCAGGGAATAATATTTGGCCAACTGGGATTGCCACCCCTATTGAAGAAGAAACAGACAGAGAAGAAGAGGGAGAAGAAGCACATACCTGAGGGGCCACTGAGACACTTGGTGGTGGCTGCAACGAAGGTTCTACCTCCTCATCTGAATCAGGCTGAAGTTTTAGCCTCTTATGTTTCGTTGGCCTCTCTTCTGCTTCAGTTTCTTTCTCCTCAACATTTACCACTGCTACCAATGGTGTTTGCACAAAAGCAGAAGTCCCACTTACTGAAACTGCTGGGGTCCCTCTAGGTGGTGAAGACACCACACTCTTTTGTTTCTCTATAGTACTGAGGGATTGGGGCCAGGCGGTTACTGCAGTTGCAGATGATGTTTGTCCTGGGACCGGCACTGGGTGGGTGGATTCAGGCTCCTCTTCAGCTTCTTCACCCCTTTCTTTGATTTGGCTTGTGTCAGGGCTCGAGACAGGGGAAGGATGCCATTCGTCCCAAATAGATTCCCACTTCTCATCTGTATCTATTTTGCCAAAAGGATGGGTTATTTCATAAATCTTTTGCCTATATTTCCAATAGGCTTCTACCTTCTCAGCCTTCCATTCCCTATCTCTCAATAAATTCTTCCTTAAGCCAGCGCCCATCTTGAGTTTAGGGTCATAAGCCTTCTCCTTTTTGTAAAATACCTCCCAAGGTCTGGACCCCTGAAAAGGCAAGTCTGACAGTTCTGCATATAGATCAGGGGTGTCCTCCTTAGGGTTTCTTCTATCATCCCAGAAAGGACGGCCCTCGTGCACAACGTTGGCACCAATCTTATTGTTCCTGACCCATGAAGCAACGAAACTGATAGGGTCGTATCTCCATTTGTCTTCAACTAAAAGAAGACCCAAGACAATTAACGTCCTCAGCAGTAAATGCTCTGCATCCCTGACTAATAGGGTCATGTTCTTCTTCACCCAGGGGAGATCATACATCTTTTTCTTCTTCTTCCCAGCCCCATACTCATTATCAACCACAGACACTTGTCGGGTGACCTCTAAAAAGGCTAACCTAGGAGTCAAAACCTTAGGTAGTAACATTGGTTCCCCATTGAAACCATGGACCCTAATAATAGTATGGTGAGCCGCAAGGAAATAATCGCAGGGAATGGGGGAATTTGCTATAAGGCCTCTGACACTCAAAGTCAATCTATTCTCAACCGGCTCTGGGCTTAGGTGAGCAAAAGCAGGGGCGACAAAAAGTTCCCAAAACTCATAAGGGTCAGATGACTCAGACAAACCATGAGTCCATGCAGACACAGGGATGGTTCTGTTTGGATCAAAACTTGGGTCATACATGCCTAAATGCATATATTGGGAAAAGAGGGCATAATTTTGATATAGCATAAGGTGGAATAGATAGGAGGAATACCTGAAAACCCCTGTTGATTTGAAATTGGTGAGTTGTTCAGCCATGGAGTAGGCAATCTGCTCAGAGAAATCCAGCCGAAACTCTTGGGACCTATCAACAGTCTTCATTCTGAACAGAATGGCCAGCTGCCAATCATAAACGGTTATGTCCTTCAACCCGAAGATAAATGCTATCATAGATAGCGCTTCTTGGCTGGCTTGTGTAAACTGTGCCCTTCCTGTGGGCAGCGTTGGTATTTGGGTATTGTCGTCTCCCAACTGCATCTCTGCATTGAGAAACCTCAGTTGAAACTTGACGTTTGCCCATGTCTTCTGCATTTTAGCAACTGTGGGAAACGTGGCAGTGCTGTCATAGTGCAAGGCCAACATGTCCCTGATGGCCTTTGGTGTTATTTGCACCATGAAGGGTCCCTTCTGAATGGTGCTCGAAGGTGCATGAAATAATTTAGCACATACCTCAATCAAGTCCGGGCATAAATGCACGCTCCGGACAATGACATTCGCCAATTGAGAGGTCCAAATTCGCATGTCGAATGTTTCAAATTGTTTATCTTTGGCCTTCAAGAGGCATCTCTGGTGTGCTCCTTCTCGCAGAGCTTTGCAAGGCTTTTGTAGGGCCGGTTCCACAATACCATCTGCAAAATCTAGAACCTTTGTGGAGTCAACTGCATAACCGACCTCAGGAACCCTAGTCCTTGGATAGGTCCTCAATGGTTGCGAAGGTGCCGAAGCATATGATTTACTGGCAAGGAGACTATCAACAGACTCGTAAATCCCAAGCCCCTGTTGAGAAGACTGTGCTTCCGCCATCTCTGTGCTTGCTAGAAACTGTATAACTTTCAAGAGTTGTTGGACTTTGCTGTGAATGAGTATGGAAGCTTGTAACAAGGACAAAATCTTTGCAACAGGGAAGACACACTTAGGAAGCAGTTTTTTGCAATGAAAAGCAACAACAGGGAAACACTTAGCAGAAATAGCAGCAAATGAATCTCGATTTAAGCTTTAAATCGTGCTGTTGGGATATCTTAATGATGCATTAAGTGTCATAAATGGCATTTAAAACAGAAACAGTTATAAAATCTCAAGAGATTTGAGTGGGACAGAGTGTCAGACACGTCACAAAAAGTAGCTGCACTAGGTACCTTTTAGGAATTTTGGGGATTTGAGAGGCTCAATAACTGCGGAAGTTTCAAGACTTTTAAGAGACTTTAAGCTGTGGCCACGTGTTTACAAAACACTTATTCAAAACAAAAAAGCAGGAAAAACAAAGCAACGACAAAAAGAAACTATCTAACTATAATACACAGGAAAGGCGATGCCTAATTGAAATGCTTTAAGTAGATCCCATTGACAGGAATCTCCTCAGGCTCACCCTCCATACTTTCAAGCTCAAAAGAATTCTGCTGTTTACAGGAATGAATCCTATAGGGGCCAGTCCATAATGATTCAAATTTACTGTGTCGACCTGGCTTGGTAGCTCTCTTATCCCATTTCAGAACAACTGATCCAACCTCGAAATGAGGGTTTGAAGTTTTCCTATCAAAACAGTCTTTTATTATTTTCTGATGTTTCAACAATGATTCATGGGCTAAATCCCTTTTTTCCTGAACCTCCAGGAGCTTAGCAAGCCTGACTTGCATGGGGCCATTTTCCTCGATCTCGATTTGTTTCAATAACCGGAGAGCCAGAATCTCCAGACTCATGGGCATCACGGCAGGTTTACCATAAACCAATTCATAGGGAGACATTTTTGTCACTTGCTTTGGTGTAATTCTGTCTGCCCACAGTGCTATATTAAGCACTTTATGCCATTCTTTGTGATGATCAACGCCAATTCTTTTAATAAGTCTAATCAAATTCTTATTAGTTGATTCTGCTAAACCATTACCCTGAGGATAATAATTTGAAGAGGTCTTCAAGTAGATTCTGTACTTTAGTGCAAAATCAGATATCTTTGCCCCCAAAAATGCCTTAGCATTATCTGAAATTACAGTGCGAGGAGGCCCAAAGTGAGTAGTGATACCCTCCAGAAAATCTAGAATCACTTTTTCTGTTGCTTCTTTCAGTGGAACTGCCTCACTCCATCTGGTAAAATAATCTGTGGTAGTTAGGATCCATTTGTGCCCCATACTTGATACTGGATTGATCATTCCAATGAAGTCTAGACCCCATTGGGCAAATGGTTCATCAACAATTATAGGACTAAGGGGCATCGCTGCATTCCTTCTCTTCCCTACATAGTACTGGCAAGATTGGCATTCTTTAACCAATTGATAACAGTCTGCAAATAAAGTGGGCTAGAAGTAACCTGCCTGGCTTATCTTTATAGCTGTGGTTCTTGCAGAAAAATGTCCACCTGACACTCCATGGTGCATTTCATGTAGTATTCTTTGGGCTTCATCCTTTTCTATGCATCTTAAAAGTATGCCATCAGTGTTTCTTCTGAAAAGAACTTGGTCAATTAAAACAAAATGAATTCCCTGTTGCCTATAGTACCTCTTTTTATCCTGAGAGAGCTCCTTTGGGAATATTCCATGTTTCATAAACTGGATCCTATTTGTGACCCAAGAATTCTGATCAACTTCTTGTATCCTCAACACATTTTCTTCCTCTGTTTCTTCAATTATCATTTGTTCCATATCTTGAACCATATACTGACACAGACCCTTGCCTCTGACAAGTTTAGTTGGTCTGACCTCCACATCATATTCAAGAATCTTTGTAATCCAGTTTGCTCTTTTCTCAGTGATTTCTCCTTCCATAATATATTCTCTGACACTTGGATGCGCCACTAGTATCAGAATCTTATTACCTGTGACCATGTGTCTGAATTTCTTGAGGGCTTTTACCATAGCATATGCTTGTTTCTCTACAAAGTTATATCTGGCTTCATACTCCCTAAGAGTTCTTGAGAAAAAGGCTATTGGATGCTCCCCCTCCTGTTTATCATCTTTCTGTGTCAGGACAGCAGCAACACTGAATTCTCCTCCATAAACATACATTATAAAAGACTTAGAGAAGTCAGGGTTCCTCAATACTGGGGCTGTTGAAATCGCTTTCTTGACCTCTTCAAAAGCTTGTCTCCCTTCTGCAGTCCATTTGAAAACTAGGTCTTTCTTCAGTAGCAGTGTAATTGGTCTTATTAGGCCTGCAAAGTCTGATATGAATCTACTGACAAAGTTAATCTTTCCCAAGAAGGACTGAACTGCTTTCTTATTGACAGGCAGAGATAGGTTCATTATAGCAGTGACTCTTTCCGGATCTATAGAGACCCCTTCTTTAGAAACTATATGCCCTAATAATTTACCTTAAGGTACTGCAAAAATGCATTTCTTGGGATTCAGAGATATTCCAAACTCTTGGCATTTCTTAAAAATTGCTTCTAAATGGTCAAAATGATCTGCAGCATTTTTAGAGAAAATAGTGAGGTCATCTAGATAGATTAGAATGATTTTATTAATAATTTCTCCAAATGCTAAATCCATTGCTCTCTGAAATGTGGCTCCAGCATTTGAAAGACCAAAAGGCATCTTTGCATAGGCGAATGTTCCCCATTTTGTGGTGAAAGCAGTCTTATGCTGATCTTCATCAGCCAACCAAATTTGGTTGTACCCAGAGAAACCATCTAGCAGAGAAAATCTCTCTGATCCAGCCACAGTCTGTAAAATTTGTTCTATAGAGGGCAAGGGGTAATGATCCTTCAAGGAAGCCCTATTTAGATCCCTGAAATCCACACAGAGCCTTATGTCTCCATTCTTTTTCCTGACTGGTACTAGGTTAGACACCCAAGTTGAGTGTTTAATTGGGAAAATGATCTTTGATTCTAATAGCTTCTGTAACTCATCGACCATCAGAGGTTCGATCCTAGGGTTTACTGGCCTCTGCTTTTGTCTAACTGGTTTAGATCCTTCCGTCAGCTCTATGGTGTGTTGAATGATACTTCTATCATAACCATGGAGATCTTCATAGGTCCAGGCTATGACCCTATCATATTTCTCACATAAATCAATTAATCTCTTTCTTTCCTGTTGAGTGGTCGAATTTCCAACTTTCAGTCTTCTTCCCTCACTAACCTGAATCTCAGAGTAGTCCTCTTTGTTTGCTTGGAATCTCTTCTTTTCTAGGCTAGCATCTTCAGGATCAAACAAGTTTTCCAGTGTAATCAGTCCCTTAGGGAGCTTGTTTGATTTCAGTTGAATGATCTGATCACCATATGCTTCTTCAATTTTTGGTTGTAACTGATCAGTAAATTCCCCTGACTGTTGCAAAAATGAGAGTACTTGAAAATTATTCTCAAAAACCTGTCAATTTTCATCATTGTCTGGGATGGTTGGTCTCACAATAACTTTGACTGACTCATTATTGACCATTAGATCAGTTATTGGATCAAACTGTGAACCGATCTGTGCCATTCTATCTGCCTCAGAATTTTGGGCTCTAGGGACTACCTCTATATTGAAGGCTTCAAAATTTCCTATCAAATCCCAAATTCTATGTCTATAAGATCTCATCCTTACATTCTTGGCTATTGCCTTCTCTCTTACTTGTTTCACCACTAGTTCTGAATCTCCCTTGACTATTAGTTTCTTAACTCCTTTCTTTTTTTCCAATATAAGTCCATGCACTAAAGATTCATACTCAGCATCATTATTGGTACAGGCAAAATGGAAGCGAATGGCTTTCAAAATCTTTTCACCATTAGGGGCAGTAAGACAAATCCCTGCTCCAGCTCCATTTTTGCTTATGGCCCCATCAAAGTTTAAGGTCCAGATTCCTGAGTCATTTATAGATTCTTGGGTCTGGGAGGACTCTTCCCTTAAGACATTAGGGATCTCTTGGTCTTCCTCAAATATAACGTAAGTGCCCAACCCTGTTGAGTCATAGTTCCCAAAAGGATCACTCTGCATCATGGTTAACAACTGATTATCCTCCACTTGCTGATCATATTCAGTCCAATCCCCTATTTCTTCAACAAAAACCCTTTCCTCTTTATTTAACATGGCATGGGCTGCTTCTAACTTTGGGGTTGGTTCATTAGTGATATGGTCCTTTGACAATGGTTCTGACAATACCTTCATCTTAGTCCCATATTTGGTCCTTATGATGAGATGAGACCAATCAAGTGACATATAACCTCCTATCTTAGCTGTGAAATCTCTGGATAGGCATAAGCCAAAAACAGGAGGAATATCTACGACTACCACATCTTGATTAACAATTATATTGGGACAAGTATACAGTTGTAATGGAAGTTGTTTAATTTTCCCTATTGTTTGTACAGACTTCCCATCTAACTGCATAACTCCTTTTGCAAGTGGTTCATATTTTATCTTCAAAGCATCTGCTATTTGCTTTGGCATCACTGTGGTACTAGCCCCAGAATCTATCATTGCATTGTGTAGTAGCTTCTTTCCAACTATCAAAGTCAAATAAAAGGGATCTGGCTTGGATTTACTTACCTCTGGTGCATTGTTCAGAAGTGTTGTTGTCTGTAGAGAAACAATGTCTTTGAGCTTCTCTTTATCAGTAGGTCCTCCTTTGGTAATAGTCTGTTTAGGCATAGCTTGGCCCTGTAAAGCTTCTTGCAACAGTGTCTTTTGTTCAGGAATAGCTAACATATCCCATATTGACACATGTGCTGGAGTTCTCTTCAACTGATCCACCACATTCACAGGTCCTATTGCTTGTGCTCTGGGATAATAAGGGTGCCTTGCTTTTTCTTGAACTTGTCCAGAAACTACTTGATTCTGCACTGGATGAGGTATTTCTTGCCTAGTAACTGTATTTTGATGATCTTGAAATGGTGGAACTCCCATAATTTCATTATTTGTAACTCCAGGTTGTTCCATCATTCTCCTCTTGGCTCTAGTATAGTAATCTGATTGCACCAATGGCTTCTTAGAAGTTGAAGCTTCATTCAAGAACACTGACTCTTCATCTTCAATCCAAGAGAAAAGAGCATGCTCAGGGGCTATTTCTTCTTCTTGCTGTAAGGACATTCCTTGCATCTGAGCCATTAGAACTGAACTTTGCATGCCAGGGGATTGATAGGGCTGAGTGTCAGAAGTATTTGCAAATTGTCCATCTACTCTTCTTTGCTCCGCTATCTTTTGCTGTAGATTACCTCTAGGACAATCTCTGGGCATGTGTGCATTATTACAAGGAAAACACCAGGCATTGGTGCTATCTGCATAATTATTCTGCCCTGGGACAATCTCTCTGTTTGCATTGGGAGGAACAGTCTGCAAGGGTGTAGGGACTGCAACCAGTTGGTTTGATGACTGAGGGTTATTTTGTCTTTGGGAGCCTTGATATTGGTTTGGCTGTGGAGGAGGTCTATTCCCTTGATAGCCTTGATATTGGGGTCTTGGATAAGGATTCTGTTGTCTCTTTAGGTTAATTATTTCATTTGAAAATGTTCTCAGGATGTTCTTGACATCATCCATCTCTGAAGACTGGGTAGGGGCAGCAGCTTTAGCAGGTTGTTGGGGAAACGTATACATGGACACAGGTGGGGTTATGGGATTAGGAGCTTCTTGAGGCAATGGTAGGGTAATCTCTGGAAACATAGGCATAGAAGGCCTTGGGGGTAATTTTCCAGCATCTATCAAAGTATTTTCGGCTCTGACTGCATAGTCATAGGCTTCTGGCAGGGTCTGACCTCCAAGTGACTGAATCATTACTGCTATATCTGAATTGAGGGCTTTAAGATAAAACACTATGGCCATACCTGGTAATGGTCTTGCTGTAGCAGGAATCCTTTCCCAAGTCTTCTGAAATCTGGAATTGAAATCAGTCATTGCCTCTTGCGGTGCCCTTTTGATGGTGATCAGTTGTTGTAACAGAGAAGATTTATCACCCTTTTCCTTGAATCTTGCAAAGAAAGTGTCTCCAAGTTGATCCCATGTAGAAATTGAATTTGGGGTCAAAGATCTATACCAGTCCAGAGCCTTCCCCTTAAAAGAAGCCGCTAAGAGTCTTATAGCCACATTTTGTTGTGTGATCACATGTATAGCACAGACATCAGACACATCTTGTAGATGTTCTTCAGGTGTTTTAAAATCCTCCCCACTAAATTTGGGTAGAGCTTTCAGGGCATTTGTTGGAATAGGATCCCAAGTGGCTGGAGGTACTGGGAGAATCAGGGCACTGCCAGTATTCCAATTTGCATAATTCCTTGGGGCTACAGGTGCTCCCATGTTTGCACTTGAGGTTGTTGCAAACTGATTCACCCTTCTTCTTGAATTGTTTATCAATGGTGATAAAAGAATACCTGGGTTCATAGCTAATTGAGCTCTTGTCATAGGTCCACAGCTCTGACTCCTCGCGACTCTCCGGCTCATGCAGTCTTGAAAGAAACTTCAAGAAATTGTCCCACCGGGCGTGCCAAAAACTGTTGATGCTCAGAATTGCGCTGTTTCCAACACCAACATGGGAAACTCTAAAACGTGGAAATGCTTTTCAGAGTGACCTCCAGATTTTAAAGAAGCTGGCTCTTCTTTATCTCAAAATGTGTTTGGGAAAAAGGGGAAGAATGAAATAGAATCACAAATGTAACTAAGAAGGGAACTAAAATTATGGCGATGCGCCTGAATGTAATTTTGTATCTCAACACTTAAGTACAGTGAAACTATTTTAAGATTCAGTCACATTAAAGAGCAAAATGCATGACCAATGTAACAGATTAAAAATGAATAGAATCAAAGGCTCACAAATCAGAATGCTCAGTAATAACACAGAAAATATCAGCAAAGGCACAAAACTCTGTCTTTATTAATGTTCAAGTTACATAAAAGGCACAGAATCATGCACAGTTATACAAACTTTCTGAATCAAGAAAACAGAACAAAGGCAAATGATATTACTGGCCACTACAAAAGATCCTCAAACTTCTCTAACAATCTGTGATGCAGAAAAACTCTCTCTCTTTGATGTTTTTTTTTTTGGTGCGGTGATCTGAACCCATACTTATAGCATGCAACTGGCCCAAAGATTGCCCGCATGATCAAATCCCAACGGCCTAACCAAACTGGCGATTAACTGAAAGTGTCTGACAGAGGATCTTCTACGAATCAGAAACGGTTAGCCACTCTACAAAATCATTGGCTGCAATAGATACATGTAACCCCACATATTTGAATTGGAGAGAGACGCGTGGCTTCATCTAATAGTCTTTTGCGACTATAAACCCTTGAAACAGTTGGCACTCATGCGCGCCTCTTTCCGAAAACTCCTTCATCTTTCCAGATCAATTAGAAACAAACACCTGGCATCCTCCGCATGACTCACTTAAGAAACTACTTCTTCCTCAGGAAATACCAGATTCTGACACTTGGCAGCGTCCGCAGCCCTTCCAAAAACACATGGCGCTTTTCACTTTATTCTGAGTCTTTACTGTGGCTCATACTAAGAGTGCTCGAGCTTCGCCATCTGTCGCAGTCCGGTGAACTTTGAGGCTCAAGAAACATCAAAAACGGGACCCACCATACAGCCTGCGCTTGAGCAGCTTCAAAAAGAAAAGGGACAGATGGCGCCTTCCGCTGCTACAAGAGACTGTGGACTTGGCGGCTTCTGCTGCTATCTAAGAAACTTTAGAAACTTTACAAAACCTCCGTGGACGTTGCCACTTGGCACCCTCCGCGCAACTCCAAGAAACTTTATAGAAACATTACAACTTTATAAGGATCACGTGGATGGTGACAGATGTCACACTCCACTAAAGCTATAGGAAACTAGCGGGGTCTGCCATACAGTCTTTCACTTAGCGCTGAAAACAAAAGGAACCTGCGGAAGACGACACGTGGAGCCCTCCGCTGCAACCTTATGGGACACGCGGCACCTTCCGTGAAACTTCAGGAAACTTTATGAACACTCTTTGCTTCTACCACTTGGCGCCTTCCACACTCATCAAACTCTAAAAGGGGCCTGCTTCATCAAGAGAAACATTCAACATGAACGTTTGAAACTTTAACGAAACTTAAATGGGTGCCGACACCTGGCGGCTTCCGCCTCACTGCAAAAAATATGTGGCACTCTCCGCTGAAGTTACAGGAAACTTTAAGAAAGAACCATGGCTGCTGACACATGGTGGTTTCTGCCGCACCGAGAGAAACTTAAAAAGGGGCCCGCCAGACTTTCTTTACAAAAGGGCTTTGCAACTTATAAACAGATCCTCGGATGCCGACACCTGGCGACTTCCGAAGACTCAAAAGGAACGCGTGGCAGCTTCCGCGGAACCCTCAGGAAACTTTAAAATGTATCTCGGGTACTGACACATGGCAACTTCCGCTGAACTCCGGGACTTAGCAAAATTTTCAAAAAGGAAAACCCTCACGCCCGCACTGTGTGTCAAAAAATGTCGCTGCAAAACTAAAAAACTCAGAAACAAAATTGGACCCGCACTGCTGAAACTCAAAAACAACAATGTAGAGTATTTTACTCTACAGGGTATATACAAGTAAATACCTAATTCAACAAATTTACTCTATACATATATACATACATTTGTATATCTATGTTTATGTGTATACACATATACATGTACTTGTGTGTTTGTATGTATATACACATAGGCACATATATGCATGTAAAAATGTGTAGATTTATATATATAAAGAGCTGAGTGTAACAATGATAGCTCATTGAAATAATCACTTGAGTATTAAATAATCAAAGTGGTTAATCCTAAAAGAAAAGATATCTAATAGAGTGTATATATGCATGTACATAAGTGGATATGAATATGCATAAAATGTCTGTAATGAATACATATTGAAACTATAAGCTATCAATATGCAGAGTCTATCTCTACCACATAAGATATCCTTTATATAATGGTGTGTATATCCCTGAACAATCAATATGCTAGGTGACCAAGCGGCCAACTCAATAACATTGCAAAAAAATTCCTTGCTTAGATTATCAGGGATTTAGGAGTTTACATTGCCTCCAATATACATATTCTATTTACAGATTTACATAAAATTCTAGACATTTTTCTTTTCATGCTCCCATATTTCTGCATCCTCCAATACATTCAAATATAAATTGATTGGGTCTGAAACAACCTTTATCCAGGTTTCTAATTTTATTCAAGTAGTACAATTAAAGTTTACCCTCGATTAGTTTTTCTTGGTGCTCTGTATTTGATCTGCTAAATATATTAGATAAGATTTGTGTTTTTGTCATTTAAATGTAGAAATGTACCTATTTTCCATGTAATTTTAGAACATGATTGTAAGGATTGAAGGATAAGTTTGTAATTTTGAGGTTTCTACTGCTCAATCTATCCCTTAAGGACTGTCATTTTTTTCCTCTTGACCAAGCATCTCCAAGTGTTATCCCACTATCATTTGACAAAAACTACTCACTGCCTTCCTTAACACAGGCTTGTACCTATTAAAGATAACACTATGACTATGTTTTTCTATTCACTGTCTCTTCATGATTTTAATATTTGCATAAGCTTCCTAATGTAGGGATACTAGATGCAAATGTTACAAAGCTATGTACTAGGAACACCCAATTAAAATTGACATTTGAATATTAATTTCTCAAATGAATATGTGAAAAACACAAATTACTACTTATGAAATATGAGTTATTTTCCATTATTTTCCATGGTAGATTTTGTCTCTATGAATATTAAAAGCTATGAATAGTGATAAGATCTTAGGTCTGTTAAACCCTAGCACCTTCATCAAAATCTATGGAGGTTTTCCATGTTAAACCTTGTTAGACAAGGTAAAAAAGAAGTCATTGTTATCAATTCAAAATACAATAACTCAAGTAAATGGTTTGTGAAGATAATATGAATGAGTTTCATGACAATCACAAGAGTAGTCATAGGTATGTGATGTTTCATTGAGGACTCACAAAAGATTTCTCTAATGAAAAACAATGAATGGAGAATATGAAGGCAATATATAATTACATGTCAATTCAAATGACAGAGAGTAGTATGACAAGCCTTTCATGGCAATGTTGTTTAAAGAGTGGTGTCTCTAAGAGATTTAATGAGAATTTTGTAAATATAGGTGAATCCTAAGGTTATCATGAACAAGAGCATATTCTTTGGCATAGGATTATGTATGTGATTTCTATCTCCACATTGTGTGTGAGTATAAGGTAGTATATAAGGATTTTTATGAGACACTGTCTTGAATTAGGCCTTAAGGTTTTGTGTCATGGAAATGTTGCAGATGACATTTATAAGTTAGGGACTATATGACAAGTGTGCATGAAGGATAGATGACAAATAATCCATAGGTCACATGTGCAGGTCACAAGATAGCCTACACAATCACACTTACAATCATGATAGAAGTGTTAAGCATCTTGTTTTAAAATTTCAAGATGCTAATAGATGAGTTACAGCCTATGGAAAATATAAAAGAGGACAGTAAACAAACTTCTAAAAGTAGTCTACAAGTATATGGTTGGGGATAAAGGACAATGTAAGAGACTATTAGAGCATGGTAGGTTAGAGGAGAGTATTAAGGCAATCCAAGAGTCTTAGGTTATTTCCTAGAGTTTGCGAGACCATAAGAATACACATGATCTAATAATACAGTCAAATGCCCTGTGACACAAACACGGTGATAGTCTACATTATCATGCAATGATTAGTCATCATAGCAAAGAAGCATATCAGAGCCATATGACTATTGAAAAAGGGAATAGATCAATAATGAGGTGTGACAGAGATATTAATTTCAAATGATAGTATTATCTTATTGTAAACATAGGAACAACAACGTTACATTCTAGACTTGACTCCCTTGACTCAAAACCTATGAGTGAAAGTATGAAAAGAGTAAGGTTTGAATTTGAGAGAAGACCAATGATAGTGGTATCAAATAGTCATACAACAGTGCCTGTTGTTGGGTTGCAGAGTCAAATTATGCCACTACTCAAATTTCTTGGCATGGAATTGTTTATGGCTAGCATAAACATGCAAGGTTATTTTCACCTGGTTCTACTTACAAATCCAAATTGATTTCTCCAGATTACTATGACCTGCTCAATGGAATTTAATACCTACTTGAGGAAACCCTATCAAACAAATCACACAAAACAACAAATGTGTTTTGAAAAACTAGTCATATACTTGATATGTTAATTCAAATAACAAGGAAAAAGCAAAATGGAGACAACTAGATAAAGTATCCAAGATATTTAATAACAAGTAAATTGAGAACTAGAAGTAATGGCACTAGAGAAATGTAGCTTTTCTATTGATTTTCTTCAAAGAACAAGCCTTACAATTGTCTCTTTCCAAAATCAAATTTCCTAGAGAGAGAGCCCCAAGGTCTTGGTTTCCTTCTTATAAGGACGAAGGAAGCAACAAGCTTCAGACCTTTCACATTCAAAATGAATTTTCATATTCCCATCCTTGATATATTATATTACAATGTTTTTCTTTTGACAAGTCCAAATTAGATTGCCAAATATATTTTGAATATATTTAGAAAAGAATAAAAAATAGAAAGAGACAAAAGAGGAGGACGTCCAAGATTTGTTGGTGCCTATTGATGCCAACTTTATTCTCATTGCTCCCCTACCTAATCAGTCTTTAGCTACAAGGTATTTTTCTCACACTAAAACACAACATAATCACTAGGCCATTTGTATTCTTGGATTTGGAGCAGGTTGGCCTAGTGATCCTTCCATCTCTTATCCAGCAACACTCTGACATCAATGATGAACTTGACATATCCAACATCTAGAGCAATTACTCTATCCAGAATCACATTGAAATTGAGAACATCGATGCCCTCATCCTTATTCAAATGATCAATTATCTGATAAACAATTTGGCCAAACTCATCTTTCCATTCATCAAAACCCTTGATTTGTTTGTCCTCTACCAAAATCAATGGGATGAATTGATGTTTGAAGGAGGCAAAAGAATCAATCTTTGCCTGCATTTTCTAACTTTCTCCATTTATATATTGATACTCATCCAAGATCATTTTTACCATCTTCTCAATTGGCTTGAGAGTAGCAAGAGCAACTGGGTTTCATTGCAGAGCTTTACATAAAGTCATGAAAGTATGATGTGCAAGTTGCCATCTTGTATACACAAGATCCAGAATAGAAAGATTGATCTTCAATTGTTCAATTTCCTAGGACAAAGTAGTGTAGCACTTATGTACTTCCTCAATCTTATCCAACACCATCTTAATCTTGTACTCCAAAATCTTTTCAATGATGCTAAAAATCTTTCCTTTGTTCTCCTTTTCAATGTTCTCATTGGCCTATTTTAATTTCTCAATTTCATTTTCAAAACTTTGTTTAAGAGCATTCAAATGCTCATCAAGGATAGTTTTATCATCAGATTTAGGTGGTAGAGGGAATTTATAAGGCACAATTGCTAGGCTCTGAGATGAACAAACACCTTTCATTTGTTGCTTCAGTCTGACATTTTCCATGAATAATCTATTTACCTCTTCATTCATTTCCTTTTGAGTCTTTTCATACTCAAACAACTTTTGTTCCATGTTTTTAACTACAGCTCTAGTGAACATGGTTGAATGCATAGTGATATTAGCTGCTTCCAATGTTGAGGTATCTTTCAATGTTTTAACCATTGTTGCCCCCCTTATTTCTTGCACAACATCTAGCAACCTTGGTTTCTAAGTACTCTTTTGCATGCTCCATATGGCCAATGTTTCAATTTTAGGATTATATCCCACACCGCTATACCATTCTCATAGTCAAATTCAAATACCAACATTGGATCATCTTGATTTTTTACTTGGTCAAGAAGGAACATTGTCTTCAAGTCCATCCCAGGAATGATTAGCACATTGCTCTTTAAGACAAGTTGTCTGGCCTCCTCAGGGCTGATACTTATTTCATCTATTTTTATCTCCTTGAAATTTTGAGAAACAATTTTCTCATTTTGAGATTCATCACTTCCCATTTTATTTATTTCCACCTTTTCATCAAATTCCTTCATCTTCAACTTCACCCAAAAGTCCTTGAATTCAGGAGTGTTGATGAGTTGATCATCTTCAATGATTCTTTCATCATCATGTATTTCCTTTTCTTCCTGCTCTTGACCTTGTTTTCTAACCTCAGGCATGTGAGCCTCTGCTTCCTATGCAGGAGGTTGTTCAACCTCTCCATATTCATTCATATGCTATAATATGTCAGAAACCTCCTCTATGTCTCTGATCCCCTCAGTCATCTCATGGGGCACTAATGGAACTACATCATCAGTCCTTTGTCTTTTTGGAAGAGGTTAATTAGGGAGTGAGGTATCTTGCATTGTCATGGTATCAGGATCAGGTTCTAAAATCTAAACTCTAGTTGATGTCTTTGCAGGGAGCTTAACAACCTTTGTAGGTGGGCTCTTTGTTAATTTGCCTTATATCCTTTCAAAATTGTCAAGAGTCAAATTGATTCTTCTTATTGGGTCATTCTCTTCAACAAAGAATCCTAAAAAAATTGGGTTTTGTTTTTTCCTCACATCTTCAATGTCCATTAATATGTCCCATTTTCTTTTACTGCTATAGACCTCATCTGGGGTGAGGCAATTTCTGATGATATCTTCCTCATAATCAACATGATGGGCAACCCCAAACTTTGTAAGAATTGTTTGTCTCACAAAATTAATGTGACTTTTTGGATCAAAAACCCTTTCTCTAGCATATTCCAAAGAATATCTGCTTTCTAGGTACTCTTGCAACTCCTCAAGAGTGTCAGCACCAATAGAAAATCCTTGAAACATAGTCAAATTTGGGAAAAGGGTCCCTTTTTTCTAATTTTTCATCAAATCCCTCTCCATCCACAACATTTGCCACATAAATTCATGAAATGCCAACCTACAAGACATAACTTAGGCAAAATATGTGGAGCTTGAGTGCATCCATATACCCTTATTAGTGTGTAGTTAGGAAAAAAGAAAAAGTCACCAAAATTGTGTGTATGCCCTTTCTGTGGCATCATTTCATGAGGTCTCAATATTTGCCTTATTTCTTTTGTTAATCTTGGTACAGGATGCCCTAAAGAAGCCATAATATTGATAGAGAAATCGTCATGAAAGGAAACATAGTCACCTTTGTTACAATTCATGTCCCAAAGGTAACATCAACATTGCACAGGCAATCTATATCCCTTGTCATCAACCATAGTCAATGTCATTCTTGAACTCCAGCACATTCTATTTTAAAACATAATCAAATGGCATAAAAGAGAATAATGTCTGAATGTCAGTGGTCCCCTATTCTCCAATATGTGAAGAAATCCCTCATGCAATTATTTTTCCAAGTATGAGGAAAAATCAAATTGAATGTTCAATTCAAGATTCTGAATCATCATTGCCATCATCATTATTCCCATTGGCATCTTATCTTGTGCATCTAACCCCAGAATTTGACACAATGCAAAATAGGTCTTCTTGAAATAAACTATGAAATCATCAATAGGAAAGGGCTCCACAGAGGTAGTAGGAATATGAATTATTCTATTATTGGCACCTTTTCTCATGTACATGGGTAGTTCATCAATCCTATAGGTCTTCCACAACCTCTTGTAGTCTTCTTCACTCTTTTGAGTATCTACAACTACCAGAGCTTGTCTGTTAAGCATGAAACACTCTATTATTGCGTTCCTTGATATTGTTACTAGTGGTGAGCCATTAGGTAACCTTATTGTCTTAGTAGCTAGGTGATAATTGTGTGCCATGATTGTGATAAGTTCAATTTCTACAAAGATGTTGGGAAATGTCAACTTTGCCATGTCTAGAATCCACGGGTTGCATATAGGAGCTTGTTGATCTTTTTGGTCGTAGAAGTACCAAAATAAATTCCAACCAGAGACAGGAACTATAACATCTTTGCATCCTTTAAATTCATCTATGAAAACCCTTTTGGACCCTTTATCAATTGAGTTTGGCAAAATATCTAACAAGGACTATTGAAGAGACTATTTCTTTTCTTTGGGTGTAGAGGACTCAACCTTCTTACTTATAGACTTTGCCTTCTTAGGTGCCATTGTATACTATCTCTACAAACTAGGGTTTTAACAACTACTTGCTCTATTGAACTTTATTGAATGAAGAATGCAAGTATAAATCAACTAAATACAAAAGTGGATGAATTTTCACTTACCTAATTGAATGAAGTTTGCAGAGCGCACTAGAGCTTGAGTTTGTAGTTGCCAATTGCCGTTGAATTCACCTGAATGAGAAAATGTGAAGAAATTATGAATTTTATTCATCTATGGCACAAATCTCCTCAACATTACTCTGGTTCATGCTGAAAGACTAGAAAATCTCATCATTCATATTGTTTCAAATGTGAACCATCAATTTAGACAAATCCAATGGATGGGAGATTACTGCAAGAATTGCATTCATGATCCTCGATAGCTACACTCTTGCAAGCATTAATAATGACCTTCACGGGGCAGCGGGGTGGTCATTTCAGTATTGAATGCCTTGTTACATCACCACATACCTTTTTGATAGCCATTGCAGGATCGCAAGAACCCTTTTGACAGTCATTATCCACTACTTTCCATTTACTGCCACCCTATAGACCTAGTGAGGTCACTGTTGCAGGGTGGCAGGGTAACCACTATTACTTCAACTTTCACCACATTACTGTATGCTAGGGAATTGGACATCATGGGGCCGCAGGGCTATTGTTTCCCTTGACTTGTCTTTTACCGCAGCATCACAAACCATTACATTGACCACCACGAGGTTGCAATCCACAACAAATGCTACTTGAAACTCTCACCATGAGCCTGTAAGACCTGTTAGAAACCATTCTAGGGTTGCAGGACCAAGAAAACATTACTTTGAACTGCCCCACACTGCTATGCTACAAACTTATTTTGGGACCACCACGGGTTTGCGATAAACCCTGAATCAATATACACTACACCGCAATACCGTTGGTGAGATTTCTATGAGCTGCCAGAAAGCGGTAAACATAAGTTAGAGTCCTTTAGCTCCCACACACCCACCAAGAGGATTTGGGCTAACTATGGGAGTACAGTAATGAACAAAAACACACAAGTAGACAAGGATACAAGACCTTTTCAAATAGGTATGACATGAAATGCTTAAGGAAGACTTTTTAGGGACTTATAGAACAATTGCAAAAGAATAGAGACCCTTAAGGTGGATTTATGGGAATGAAGCTTATGTGACTAGATGGAAATGAGTGAAATTTTGGAATGGTCTAACAAGGTCCGTGCACCTCCTGATCATACAATGGTGTGGGACAGGCTGAGATCAGGTTCCTCTGAGTAAGAAATACCTTTTAATTACTTGTATAGATTTCATGTAAAGGATTGCCATTTCATTGAGATGAAACACATTAACATTTTTTAACCTTTCTAGAATTTAGATATTTCATTATCATTTTGCATCGTTACATTATCCTATGGACTCTAATGGATAGGTTGGATGAAGAAATGATTGAGGCTGTTGGAGCAGACATTAAGGTTAGACCTCTTTTCCATAGTCCTTGTTGATGTTTATTGTTGCATTTACAAGGCTAGATTAGAAAGTAATGATCTACAAATTCATTTATTTTTGAACTTTGTTGTTTACAGGTGACAGATGGGGAGAGATTGCCATTAGCTATCAAGGAATTGGTTAGCTGTGATTTATATCCATAGACAAGGACCTTCAGATAGTAATTGATAATTGTCTTAATTGTTTATAGGGTTATGGATATAATTTTTTATTGAAAACTGTCATGTATCTAGGCATGTTAGTTATGTGAATGTTTTTGTTCCATTTATTATCTAATTGTATTTCCCAAGTGGTTGAGTAACTTTTTTACACTGAATTGACAGCTTACCTTTTTTCTGGTCTAAAATGGGCAGAACATCAAATTACTAACTAATCTTTATATTGTTATGTGTTTAAAGCATTATTTTCTGGACTAATCCATATACTTCAAAGGAAATTTTATTCAATGCATATCTTTTTTATGATCTTGTTTATCAAGTCCAACAATTGTTAGTTTTTTATTGATAATGTTCTATAGATTTTTTATTATGGTCCAACTAGGAAAACTTTTTAAAAAGCATTGATTGAGTACTGAAAATTCTATTTTTGCTTTGTAGGTCCTCTCTTTGTTATTTGCAATAATCCTTTGTATCATGGTTTCACCCAGAAGGAATGATTATGATAGTGATATGACTATAAAAGAATAAGAGGGCCTTCTCAAAAGGTAGTGATAATCATTTGAGGATGAGAAGTACTTAAAGACCCATGGATGATAGGGTTACACTGAGAGCCATAAGTAGAAGACATAGGGATGTTTGAAATAATATAGTGAGAAGAGTGTGAAGAGATTGCATAGTTTCAATCTAACCTAGAAACATAAAGTGAAGGTCCTGATCAAATGGCATCATGGTAATGACAGTGTTTCCAAAACAATTATGACCATGGTAGAAGCACTCGTCAAACTTGAGTGAATATGTTTGCAAATGAGGATGTATGATAATCAGGATTGAAAGGACAATTTGTGAAAGAGATTCCAACTATGCATGAAGAAAACCTAGAAGTGACTATCAAGGGGCAGAGATTCATGCAGTGATCATGCAAACATTAAAAGATAATCTTAGAGTAAATGAGAAGAACTATGCAAAGGTTACAATCTTGTCAGTGTCTCAAGAGGCATTTAACGGGTAAGGAGACAACCTTCTAGTATGCATTTGACAATGCCAAATCTCATGATAGTCAAGAGTCTTCATGTTAGATGCATAAACACCTAGGATAGTACCATAGAGTTGGTACAAGTGAGAAGCAACAAGGTTGAGGGTTATCATGAGCTATTTGCCAAGACATAGATATTTTAGAACAACAGTATCATAATGGGATGTTGATTTCTATATTAGAGGTGATGATATGATATGCCAGTTGTTCATGATAGTGATGTGATAAGTGACAGGACCAATGATGGACTGTGTGAACTTGTAATAGTTTGGCAAATGACATAGAGTGCATACCTAGGTAATAGTAGTAGTGATGAACTATTTTCAAGGAATTTGGAAAAGATACAGTGATGTCAAAGGTAGTTAAGGCATTCAATAGAGAGGTAGTGTTCTACGTTGATGGGAGGTAGAGTACAAGTGAAAGCATGCCAGAATAATACATGTGATTGGACAATGCATTTCAAGAAGCTACAAGTTTGATTAGGACAATACATAGCCTAGTCATAAGGCAATGTTGAATAACAATCCATGACAATTGAGGCATCCTACCAAAGATGACAGTCATCCAAAGCATAATCATCAGAGATAAGGATAGTATATTGCTATAGGTAACAATTCACAGTGGCAACTTATGAACTAGAGAAAGTTGGGTGCATGAGATAGGATCTCTACAAAGATGACAGTGTGATATTGAACTAGGACAGTGAGATTCATGGGGCAGTCATGGATTTGTGAAGAAGACATCTATGAATGTCTTTGTGCTTCTATGCTTAGTGATACTCAAAAAATCAGTTTCTTGCTCATTCTTTGAGCTATGTATTGTAACCATGAAGGTTTGTTTAGCAAAGAGAAAGCATTGTAGCTTATTTTCAGATTTGTATGTTGTTTGTAAGAATCTTTTATCAATAAAACAAGTTGTTTTTACCTTCTCAAAGTTGTTTCATTGTGCAAGCTTGAAAATGGTTGATGTGATTTTGTGGTGATGCTTCTTCCCCTTGATTAAAATGACTAAATATGCTACTAATTGATGTCAATTAATAATTAAATTAGATAAATATACTACCAATTGATAGAAATCAATGAATAGTGAATAAAAATGACTAAATATACTACTAGATTGATCAAAATGATGATTAAAATTAATGACTAATTACACTACCAATTGATAGAAATCAGTGAATAAAAATGACTAAATAAGTGACTAGTTAACAACAATCAATGACTAAATTAACGACTAAATATATCAATAAATAAAAAATGACTAAATAAGTGACCAGATTAAAGCAATCAATGACTAAATATACTACCAAATCGATCAATCAAAACAACCAATAAATGACTAAAACTGGTTTAGTCATCAATTTGGTCACGTTATAAATGACTAGCAATAAACTACTAATGGTCACGTGACCATGTTTAGTCATTTATAAGTAGTTTTTAGTAGTTTTTTCAGTCATATATTGTTGTTTATGTACTAGTGGTTGTTGCATGTCAATTATATGGACTTGCATGTTGTTGCATGTCAATTATATGGACTTGCATGTTGTTGCATGTCATTTATATGGTGTTGTATGTATCTTACATGACACTCTAACTTGGGATTAGTTTTGGATAACTCTTGCATGCTGCTACAGGTGGTTACATGACTCTTGCATGTCACAAAACAAGTTGTTACATAATAATATTTGGACATCAATGATGCATGTTGTTTGTATGACATTGGTGTATGTTGGTACTTCAGTGATACTTCAATTGACTATGTTTAATTGGGAGTTACTAGGTGCTCATGAAGAAGCTTTTAGTTCAACATTGTTATTATTGCATAACACTTCAGTTGACTAAGTTTGAGTTCGACTTTGTGGGCGCACATGTTGAGACTTTTAGATGTGCTTTTTTATTGTCACATAACACTTCAGTTAACTAAGTTTGTTTAGGACTTCTTGGGCACCCATGTTTAAGACTTGTAGTTAATAGTTGATTTCTACCATGCAACTTTGGAGTTCACTATATTGGGCACTTGGATTTGCATGAGGCTCCTTCTCATGTTATTGGATATAGTTTAACGTATGTTTGATATCCATGGATTCTATATAATGATGCCTTGATTTGGTAGAAATGATGAGAAAGAATTACAAGGAGAAATCATCATGAGAATTAGAGGTTAATGATAAGTATTTGAAGTTGAAAACGTAAGAGAGTGCTAGAAGAATCTAGAGACAATTTCAATATTATTGTAAGCTCATTTACAAGAATTAATATAAGCATAATCTCTTTGGGTGTGGAGCTTTCCTACAAGGGTTTTTCCACATAAATTTTGTGTCTACTTCTATCATGCTTTTTTATTCTACTACATTGATTAAATTGGAGAAATACTATTACATCTAAATTGAAAGTAATTTTCAGATTTACACACACTTTTATTTCATATTTGAAAACATTTAAAAGCTACATAGCTACATGTTTACCTTGTTCTCTCTCCCTTTTTCCAGCATGTGGTATTAGAGCCAATGGTTCTAGCGAGAGAGGGATGTTTTTTTCTTAAGTGTTGAAGGTATTTTGGTTACAAGGGAAGTTCTGTGTTAACAATGTTTTACAGATCTGTGAGTTTGGAAGCCATGGTAGTTAACTCTTAGATGGATATTGTCAAAAGAATCTTTGTTGGGCACTTGAGGCTCAAGATGATGGATATTTATGGAGTTGATCTTGTGGTAGTGATTTGGAGCTCCATTTTGACAATATGTGTATATTCTCTTGTTTAGTGGTTTTATTCCTCTACATTGTGGTCATGTGTAGTGAAAAGGTGTTTATGTTGGATGGTTGCTTGTGCTACCTTGATCACATGGAAAAACACTCACTATTTGGACTACAGTTTGGAGTGCTTATGTTGGGTTCATGGTTTTAGTCCATGGTTATATGAAAGCACTAGATGATTTGTCACTAGTTGTATCTAGGTTATGGAGTTGGTATTTCTATGATATGAACACTCCTGAACATCTTGGTTTCTCCTTTCTCATATTCATGTTATTTTGAATATGTAAGTTTTCACAACTTTTTCTTGTTTCAAAAGATTGTGGGTTTGTAGATCTATGGTATTTCATTATTTCAGATGACATAATTGATTGTGTTCATTGGTGTGAATGTTTAAGTGGTTTCAAATTTATAGAGAGATGGTTTTGTAGGTTTTACATGTTAACCAAAACCTGTGGTTTGTAGATCTGTAGAGAAATTATGTTCAGACTCTTTCTAGATGGAAACAATTTCAGATTTACAAGGCTGCTTGTTGGGTTCTTATGATCTATGGTTACTCATATGTGGATTTTTTGGAAAATCAGATCTAAAGTTGATTATGGTGTTTGAGTCTTGGAAATCTACATGTTATACCTAGTTACATTTGTTCATGTTACTGATGTGGGGTTGAATCTATTTTTGATTACATTGGTATTCTTTATAGTGAGACAAAATGATGGTTTGGAGTACCTAGTTTAGTTGTTCATTGGAATCTATAGAAGTAAAGTTATATTGTATGAGAAGGTTTTTTCACTTTCAATGGAGTTTTGGTAATGATGTTGTTCATGATACCATGCATAACTTAGTATCACTTTCAGTGGGAGTTTGGTACAGCTACATAATGTGTTCTATCTTCTGTCTTTCAAGATATTGGCTCTAAACTATTGTTTTTACGGTGTTGTGAGCCATGAATAATCTTTGATTAGAAGATGGATGATCTTTTGTAATGGTTGTTGGTGTCATAACAAGCTCTTGGAGTATGCCTTTAGTTTGCGGTGAGTGTTCATTGACATCTTTGGTTCTATTGATAGAGGATGTTGATCTTCATGATTATTTGAAGAGGTGTTGACATCTTAGTTTTCCATGAAAGACTCTTCGAGTCTTTGTTGAGATATTGAGTTTTTGACTTATTAGTTTTGATATATGATCCTTGGTTTAGAGGATGTACCGTATTATGTCATGATGCACTCTTGATCATGTGTTAGAGTTTTTTGACATGATATAGGTGCTCTTGGGAGTAGGATATGTTCATTGGAGCATATGATCTTTTGAGAATATGTTAGATCATGATGTCATGATATGTTCTTGATTCTCGAGTTGGGACTTTGACAATGGTTTGGTTAGTTCTCTTTGGTTTTGAAGTATTAATCATTTGCTTGGAGCTTCATGATTTTACAGGTTGCACTTGAAGTTAGCATGGATTGATTGGTGAATACTCATGGATACTAGAGAGACTTGGGTGACGCTGTATATCTCTTGAAACTTAGAGATATGTGTTGGAAAGATTTCTCATTATGACATGTCAACAAAAGGACTGAGGAGCCTACACTTGGAAATGGATGTGAGTCCATTATAAACCTTATGAGAAGGTTGTCTTTATTTTAATCTTTTATTGCTTGGTATTATATGCAAGGACAATCTTTTATCCCACTCTTGGTCTACTCGGCAGGTAAATGATCTAAGAGGTGTTTCCCACCTGAATATAGATGCATTCTTTATTTTATATCTTGTCTTCTCATATGCATTAGTCTTGAAAAGGATTGTTGAGAAGTAGATGCATGGGTTTAAGGATTTCTATTGTTCTCATTATTTTTGGTCTTGATCTATGGAACTATTTCTGAGGACTTTTTTAGAGAGGCATAGAAAGGATTTGTGGTTTTGGGCTCATTCCCTTTGTTGTGGGAATGTTTGGCTCTAGTTTGATCTACTTTCTGGTGCAAGAGCACCAAGAATACTAAGGTCTTGTTTTGATGATCATCTTATTTTGTTGTTTAAATAAGGTCTTGGAGACCATTCTCATGATGTAATAAGGCTATGATGCCATGTTGTAACAAGGATTATGTCCTAATGTCTACAAACTATTGTCATAAAGCCATAAAAGGCAGTCATGTAAGTCTTCATGTTTGTAAGACTTGTTAAGGCATGCCAAGGAGTCTAAAGTGGTTTCAAGGAGCCTAAATACCTTTTTCAAGGTCTAATCACATAGTAGAGGTGTTTGAAGATTCATAAACACCAATTTTCTATGCAAACCAACTAAGGATTAGTTGAAGATTACAAACTACCCAAAACAGTTCAAGAAGTTTGAATTGGTTGAGACCTTCCTTAATCGACCAAACTATTTTGAATGGAGTTTTCAAGGAGTATACAAAGTTTATATACCCTTGAACATGAAAAATGTCTGAGGAGAAGAAGTTCTATGCAATCAAATCACCATTTCCTTGTTGTTTTTTGGTTTTTTTGTATTTTCTAGAAACTCAAGCTGTACTTCTCTGTTGTACGGAATTGTCATGATTGCTATGCCACTGGGGAGTGAAGTGTGGTGAAACAAATTCCTTTCAAGTATGATTTGAGTCCATGACATTGGGTGAGAAGCCAAGTATAATCAATTGTTAGTGGACTGTTCTTTTGCAAACTCTATTTTCCTTGAGAAATTCATTGTCCCAGGCTGTAGAATAGGAAGGTACAAGACTATTTTTTCTTCTTCATGTTTTGAACTGTTAGTAGATTGAATTACTTGTCATTTGAAGTAGTTTTGGAGTCTTGACAATAACATTGAAGGGAGTTGCAGGTTTCCTTTAAAATCAGTCTCATAAAAACCTAGATAAGGGTTTGCTCTCAACAATGAGAAATTGACCATCCCACAGTCTTCCAAAGCCATAAGGCATGTGTGATGGATGTGTCTAGGTGTATTTAAAATGTTTTTATTGATTGTAGGAGTGGGAGATTTGTTGTTCATATGTTTTGGTAGAAGAGGCTTAATATGCCCATGTATTAAGCCATTTGGAGGAACCTAAGAGGTATTTTTGGGAACAACAGAGAGTAGAAGTTTAAAACCCACAAAATCCTTTGTTTTGGCATGCATTCTAAGTTTTCAAACCCTTGGTTGAGTTATGGGCTTTCATTTGAAGGTAGTCTCTTTGTAATTTTGGCCTAATTGGGGCTCTAGGTCACTAACAGGGCTTATTGGTTGAGGCATTCCGTCCAAAACAACCCATGCTAAGTTTTGGATATGTGATAGAGGGCCATAATGGGTATCTACTAATTGTCTAAGATTTGGGTTTGAAGGTCTGCATCAAAATTTATTAGGACTGTTGTCATTTTGGAGGGCTATAAGCCATTTTTGGGGTTTGTGAAGGAAGTATCAATCCTAAGTCTAGTCTTCCTTGGCCAATGGATGGAATGGGTCCCCTAACATCCCAAACCAACATTTCCATGATGATCCATGAGTTTCTTTCTGTTGTTCCCACTTTTGTGTAAAGACCTTTGATTTTGGGCTGGTAGGTGTAGTAGAACCTTGTCTAGTTTTTTATCCTTCTCCTATCAAAGTGCCTCTACATCACTTTTAGTGAGAGGTTGACATCTATTTCTACCATGTTTTCATCATAATTATGAATGTTAGAGGTTGATAACTTTTCAGTTTGGAAATTATGAAAGAGATCTTACTTTTCATAGTTTGGCACATGTTAGTGTTTCTTTGACACTATATGGTAGAGGTGTTAGCCACATCCTCTATAAGAAGTTCTATAGGAGGACTTGTTAATTCTTTGATCTTGTTTTTAAGATTTGACATTACCCATGTAGTGGGAGTTCCTGGACATGTATGCTCTTTATTATCACGATATCTTCATGGTTGTCTCAGTTTGCAGGTTATTGATGTGAAGATGATTTTGCATGTTTCACTATTGGGATCTACAAGTTGTGCAGTTTAGTGGGTTGTCTTTACCCATTGGTTGCATTGAAGACTTGGATGTGGTTTGTCAATATTCACAGATTCATTCAGTGTTATTGTAGATTTGTTTTGTTGGACTTGTCTTTGTTCATTTGTACATTGGTATGATGCATTGAGATTGGAGGATGTATGATTAGCATGATTGATTTATGAGGAATTGATTTCAGTTTTTGGGTTGGTATGTTGATGGCATGGAGTTCTACCTATGATGGTTTTTTTACCCTAGTTTTTGAGGTATGGATATTTTGGATGAGCTAGCAACTTGTTGTGGTTACTTTTCCATTTGGTATGATTGTGGTAGACACTTAGAGTCTTATGTTATCATGTGATTTGATGCTTGTGTTCATGTTGAGGTTGGTAAAGATTCTTTTGCAAGTATCTTGTTGGAGCACATTAGCAGGTTGAAGAATCAATGGTATATTGATGGCTAGGGATGTTTTTCCCTATGATTAAATTTTTATTACCTCATAAGAGTAATTGCAATGTATAATGTCAAGTGGGAGAATGTTGGGATAAGTTGTCATTAACTTTGCAATCCTAACCAAATTCATGTGACTCCAAAGTTCTTGGAAAGTGTTCTCCAACACATAGAAACTTGAAAGACAAAATAATATTTAATTATAGCACTATGGCATGTTGTTGATAACTCCTATGAGATAGGACCAATTTGGGTGGCAACTTTGGAAGTGGGGTCCATGGAGACTTGTAGTTGACTCTTTGATGTCTATCTTGACTTGGTGATACTTCTTAGGAAGTGGGAACTATTTTTGGCACTCACTTTGGAGGTGTTTCCAATGAAGACTAGGAACTTGCTTTTTTTGTGTGTGCATGAGTGGATAATGTTGATACACTTTACATGAACATGATGTAGCAATTAACAACAGAATTAGAGGTGCATGATATTTGCATGAATATGATGTGATAGTTAATAGAGGAGTTAGAGATGCATGATATTTGCTTGAATAGGATGTGGTAGTTAATAGAGGGGTTAGAGATGCATGATATTTCCATGAATATGATGTGGCAGTTAATAGTGGATTTAGAGATGCATGTTATTTGCATGAATATGATGTGGCAGTTAACAGTGGAGTTGGAGATACATGATATTTGCATGAATATGATGTGACAGTTAACAGTGAAGTTAGAGATGCATGATATTTGCATATTGCTTGCATGAACTCATAAAAGCTTGCATGGAGTCAAGCATGTTGTTGCATGCCACTTGTATGAGTTTGCATGTGCTTGCATGTGTTGGATGTTGCTTGCATGGACTTGCACATTGTTGCATGCCACCTATATAAACTTGCATGTGCTTTCATGTTGTTGTATGTTACTTGCATGGACTTGCATGTTGTTGCATGTTACTTGTATGGGCTTGCATGTTTGTACATGTCACTTGTATGAGTTTGCATGTGCTTGCAATGTTACTAGCATGGACTTGTATGTTGTTGCAAGTCACTTATATAAACTTACATGTGCTTGCATGTTGTTGCATGTTACTTGTATGGACTTGCATGTTGTTGCATGTCACTTATATGAAATTGCATGTGCTTGCATGTTGTTGTATGTTACTTGCATGGACTTGCATGTTGTTTATATGGGCTTGCATATTGTTGCATGTCACTTGTATGAGTTTGCATGTGCTTGCATGTTGTTGTATGTTACTTGCATGGACTTGCATGTTGTTGCATGTTAGTTATATGGACTTGCATGTTACTTGCATGACTTGCATGTTGTTGCATGTCATTTATATGGTGTTTCATGTATCTTACATGACACTCTAACTCAAGATCAATTTTGGATAACTCTTGCATGTTTCTATAGGTAGTTACATGAATCTTCCATGTTACAGAACAAGATGTTACATAATAGTATTGGGGACTTCAATGAGGCATGTTGTTTACATGACATTGGTGTGTGTTGGTACTTTAGTGATACTTCAATTGACTATGTCTAATTGGAATTTACTAGGCACTCATGAAGAAGCTTTTAGTTCAACATTGTTATTATCACATAACACTTCAGTTGATTGAGTTTGAGTTTTACTTCTTGGACACCCATGCTGAGACTTTCAATTGTACTTTCTTATTGTCACATAACACTTCAGTTAACTAAGTTTGTTTGGGACTTCTTGGGCACCCATGTTTAAGACTTGTAGTTAACATTTGATATCTACCATGTAGCTTTGGAGTTCACTATATTGGGCACTTGGATTTGCATGAGGTTTCTTCTCATGTTATTGGATATAGTTTATTGTATGTTTGAGATCCATGGTTTCTATATAATGATGCCTTAAGTTTGTAGAAACGATGAGAAAGCATTACAATGAGAAATCATCATAGGAATTACATGTTAATGACAAGTATTTGAAGTTGAAGAAGTAAGAGAGTGCTGGCAGAATCCAGAGATGATTTTAATATTATTGTAAACTTATTTACAAGAATTAATACAAGCATAATCTCTTTGGGTGTGGATTTTTTCCCGCAAGGGTTTCTCCACATAAATGAATAGTGTCTACTTCTATCAGGTTTTTTTTCTTCTACTACATTGATCTTAAATTGGAGAAATACTATTACATCTAAATTGAAAGTAATTTTTAGATTTACACATGCTTTTATTTTAGTTTTGAAAACATTTAAAAGCTACATATCTACAACTTTACCTTGTTCTCTCTCCCTTTTTACAATAATCCAATGGGAGTATAGTCACCTCCCAACCATTGTGATGCTTTCATGTACCCCTCCTTCCTAAGGGAGGTTAAACATGGATCTACACACTTGTAAATTATCAAGAAAGGTTCATGGAAACATTGAAGAACATGTAGGCTTGATATTAAAACTTTTAAACATGAAACATTATCTGTCCTATGTAGGATTAAACCCTTCTCAGGAAACTTCATAGTCAATACACTCTTACTTCTGATAAAAAGGATAAACCTAATCATGTTAAGACAATTCACACTCATCTAGATAATCTCTTAATACTATGAAATGATAATGTGACATAACACAAGCAATGATTCAAGGTATATCATTGTATATCTATGTTTATAATCTAGTAGCATCATATAGAAATAATAAATATGAAAACATATATAATCATAATTCATCATCATATATAATGTAAAATGTCATATACATAATTTCATGATATGATGAATGTATAAACAAAGCCATATAAGCATACAACAAAATGTCATAACATATAAATTCATATGGAGTGTTATGGAATAGTCAATGACCATTTCTCTATCTTGAAGATGGATAGACAATCAATGAATCTTGTTCTCTAATCCACTGACCAAACCTCCTTTCATAATTTTTTTGGATCTCCACCTATTAATACAATAAAACAATATACATATTAATACAGGAGACATAAAATATATATTGACTTAGTAAATAATCACTTAATACAAGCTGGTTGTAAGAGTTGGCTAGATAGGAGCTACCCAAGATCTAGGACTTCATGAAAGCACAAGAGAGACAATATGAGAGAATACTAATCTACTCTATCAATGAATGCAAAATTGTGTATGTTACAATGCTTGTTACAATGTATATGAAGAGCCTTGCTTATAAAGACAAGAATGAGAGCCAAGATGTTGTAGTCATGTGACAAGTGTCTTAATCCTATGACATGTGACAACTATAGCACATGTGGAGGATAAGACAACTATTAGACAACTATCAACAACTAGCTACAACTAGACACAACTAGAAACAACTAGAGACATCTAGAAGACTCACTAAGTCAACTTAATATGTGAATTATGTGTGAGAATATTATTTAGCTAAATAATATGAACTATCCTCACACAAGGGAAACTAGTTAGGAAATATCCCTATTCACACTAACACCCCCCCTTAAGTGCAACATAGGGAGAAGTTGACAAAATACAAAGATGAATGGGTCCCGGCTACTAGGCCATGTTAGGTACCCATGTACAAACAAGTCTCAAGTGGAGTAAAGGAAAACCCATGGGAAAAAACTCTTCTCCAAAAGTGAGAATGCATACAAAAATGTACAAGTGATGGAATTATGGAAGAATCATGACCCACCAAATACAATATACATCACAAATATACAATGAATAGCCACCTATAAGAGGGAAAGTATGAGACAAGATGCCCCCCCATAATGAAGTAGCTCATGTTCCAATGGTGAATGCTAGAAGAAGAAGACCAAATAGGATCCAAAACCTACAAACAACATTCCTCCCCTTGGGAAGAAACCAATCCACTGGTGCATGTCGAAGAAACTTCATCTCCAAAAAAGAGATGAGGGAAGGAGTCTCATAAAATATGATGTCTTTGAAATTTGATCATGTGTCTTCATGTGAATGCCAAATGATACCACAATCAAATTAGGAGTCTTAGGCCTCATTGATGAAAGTGACAATCCAGGATCTAGTGAAAACTAAAAATCATCAACCTTCAAAGACAAATATGGGTTGACAATAGTTGTGCTATGACTGTCATCAAAGAGGAGAATTACCCCCTCAAATGTATCCTTCAAATCAACAATGTGAGACTCCACAAACAAGTTTGAAACATGTGTCAAGTACTCATCCCACAAAGTTGCATCTGAAAGACAAGAAGTATCCCACTAAACTCTAAAGAAGCAGGAGGTGGAGAAGAAGGAAGTGTAGCACATGTCTCAAGAACTGATGAAGAGGCAAGAATACCAAGGTTCAAGGTGACAAAACTTCTCCTCTAAAATATGATTCACACAAGGAGTGTTAATGTCAACCAATGGATTTGAATCATCATCATGAGAGAAACCATAAAAGATGTATATCTGAGATGCATGATCAACCACCCCAGTAGCAATAATCTATGTGGTTTGCAAGTCTCTGATAATAACCAACTTGGGTGTGAACTCCATTGTCTTCCCTATACCACTATGAGTAATCTGATATATGGAAACAAGATTATTGATCAAAGAAGGCACACAAAGTACATCCTTGAATGTACTTTCACCAATATCAATGGTTCCCTTCCCAATTACATTCATATATGTGTTATTACCCATCAAAATAGGTGGCATATCACATGGCTCAAATGAAGAAACATTACCTTGGAAGAAGCCATATGATGAAAAGCACATGAATCAAGAAGCTATTTACTTGATGTAGAACTTGTACTTGCACAAAGTGCTTTACCTATGTGTTTGGGTTTCTTAGCTTTCCTTGCATGAGATTTAGAAAGTATTGGCTATGTAGATGTTGAAGGAGTAGAAGAATCGGATGATGAAAGATTGTTCTTTTGAACAAGTGGCATCAACATGTCAATCTATTTCTTAAAACAATTATGTTCATCATGCCTTGATTTCTTACAATAACCACATGTAGGATTCTACTTCTTAGGTGGATTTTGTGCTTGATTTGTTTGTGGATTTTTCTTAGCTTTCTTTTATTTCTTGTCAAAAGAACCTAGCACTTTTTGTTCCTTAGGTTGTGCAATCACCAAAGCATGAGTCTATGATGGCTTAATAATACCCATAGAAATAATCTTTTGTTTCTCATGCATTAACATCTCAGAAAAGGATGAAAATGAAGGCATAGTGAAAGCCAATCCCATAGTTAACATATGAGTGTGAAAGCTAGAAACAAAAGTTGCATATTCAAGACTAAGTTTATTCAACACATTGTAGATCAATTGGATGTCTTTTTTCTCAATACCACATGCTTTACATTGTTCTCTTAGATCATTAACCTTAGTTATGTA
This sequence comes from Cunninghamia lanceolata, assembly GCA_027924645.1. Taxonomy (NCBI): domain Eukaryota; kingdom Viridiplantae; phylum Streptophyta; class Pinopsida; order Cupressales; family Cupressaceae; genus Cunninghamia; species Cunninghamia lanceolata. The sequence goes on from BSBN01000205.1 coordinate 6,765,885, forward strand.
ATTCTGGATGTTGCTAAAGTTCATAGGATCAAGATTCATCAATTCATTATCAATTTGATAGCCTTTAACTTCATCTATTGTACCATAAAATGTTTTCAACTTATCCCAAGCATCATGTGAATTTGTACATGCCTCAATCTAAAACAAGAGATCTAGGGAAATGAAACTACGAAGACATCCAAGAGCTTTAGTATGCTTTATCATCCATTTTATCTTTTTCTTATCATCTATGGGTTCAAGTATCTTGTTTTCAACATATAAAGAATGTCCAAGATCCATGAGGGCATTCCATGCATGTTGACTCCAAGTTGCATAGTTAAATGGTGTTAACAATGGAACCATTGATTTATCCATGATGTAGAGGAAAAGTAGAGAACAAGAAGCTATACCAAAGAACAAATCGAATCGACACTGTAATTAAAGCCCCCTCAGACCAAAACAACCACCAATTTCAACTCTTTTCCAATCAATGAGTGATATGTACCCAAAGTGCTTCAAAATAAAAATTTGATGTCTAAAGAAAAATCTAGAAAAATGGCATGGACAAAACTATAGAGCACAAAATTACATTTCCAACGCCTATAAGAAGTTGAAATTTCAATAAAGTGGGTGAAAGTTGTGAGCTCAGGAGTGCAAAATGCATGATCTAGCTTCAAAATATTTGTATCAGGCCCCTGCAGAAAAATATCAAAAAATACCTGTACCACTGTGAAGTGCTCAGAACCATCTTTCTAACAATATCTTGTTTTCTAATTTTTGATACCATGGTGAAAAGTTATGGCTCTTAGACAAAAATCACCCTATTAGAGCTAGAAGGGGGGGAAAGGGGTCCTATGCTAACATTAGCAGAATATTCCTAGAATATTCCCTTTCACTGGAAAAAATAAATCCCTGACAAAAAAGCAAAAAATTCTAAGAAACCATAGTGTTGAGGCAAAACCACTGTGTAGGAATCGAAAACCGTCATTTTGGAAAAGAAACCATGGGTTTGAATAGGAAACCGTTGTTCAAGGAAAACAAAAACCACTTGTAGCAAGGATAAAACTGCCTGGTACTAGTTGAAACCACTCGCTGAGAAAAAAAGTATGTATTGAATGACGTTAAACCGCTGCTGTGTGGTAGTAAAAACCACCGTTCTCAGTGAAAACCACTTTCTAGGGTGGTTTATTGGCAAAATATTCCACATTTTTGCACTAGTCTGTTTGAAATCTGCAAGCTAGTTTAAATGTTTTGCCACCGTTGAGTATTTTAAACCACCAATGAGGAAGCTAATGATTTTAAAACCCCACTGGATGTTTAGAAACCCTGGTGGGCTTTTTGAGAAGTGGTTGGTGGGTAAAGACTGCCAAAGAACCATAGTTGACCACCAAGATTTTGGAGGAGAATCCACCGGGGGGAACGACTGATGAGTTTAGAAAATTTTTTGGTGATAGACAATTCAAACCCTCACGCTGAGTTGACTGCTTTAACACCCTGAACACCCTACTGCTAATGGGTTTTTAATCACTTGCTGGTGGTGAAGATTTTCAAAGGGACAGGGGATTGCGATCCCACGTGGCCCCTGATGATTGTCATGTACCTTGCAGACCTGCAAGTTGTGCATGGGCTAGTCTGCAAAAAGAAACCTGCAGAAACATAAAAAAATTACTAGCGAATTAAACAATTACCCAGTGGTTATTATCCACCCAGATGTTCATCACGCAGACACTACACAAGCAGTACACTTTTTAAGATTTTGGAATATTCACCTATGTAGAGAATATTCTCTGTGATCTGTATGATGAGGTATCTAGAAAAAAATTTGCCTTTCGGTGCAACTACTTACATTTGAGCAATTTTATAGTCAATTTGTAGGTTTTGATGCCTTCCAAAGGCAATGGCAGGGCCTGATTTTGGCCAAACTACTCTGAAATTGTAGCTACCTCTCAGATCAAGTATCCATTCCCTACATTGAAAGCCTCATATCTAGATTTGGCCTCCGATGTTCAATCTAGATGAAACAAAAGCCAATCTCGACTATCTCAGACCTCCTTAACACAATGGTGTGCTAAGATTTGTAGCATCATGCTCTGATTTGAACCTACTTGATATAAGGCATAAAGAGGATACCCTCACAAATCTAGCTTTTCCATCAAGTTTTTCTGATTCTCCAGGTCATCATTCGATGCAAGAGAAAAGCATACTCAACTATCAAGATCCACCATGAATTTACATTCAATCTCTAAAAAATTTGGCTAATAAGAAGAGATTCCACCTAGAAAGCTCTGATACCATGTAAGAGTTGGCTAGATAGGAGCCACCCAAGATCTAGGACTTCATGAAAGCACAAGAGAGACAATATGAGAGAATAATAATCTATTCTATCAATGAATGCAAAATTGTGTATGTTACAATGCTTGTTACAATGTACATGAAGAGCCTTGCTTATAAAGACAAGGATGAGAGCCAAGATGTTGTAGTCATGTGACAAGTGTCTTAATCCTATGACATGTGACAACTATAGCACATGTGGAGGATAAGACAACTATTAGACAACTATCAACAACTAGTTGCAACTAGACACAACTAGAAACAACTAGAGAGATCTAGAAGACTCACTAAGTCAACTTAACATGTGAATTATGTGTGAGTATATTATTTAACTAATAAATAGTTAAATAATATGAATTATCCTCACACAAGGGAAACTAGTTAGGAAATATCTCTATTCACACTAACACTAATGATCCTTCCAAATCATCCATTACCTCTCATCATCCATAGGTACATAAATTAGAGTTGTGACCTCTTGTGACAAGCATGAAGAAGAAAATTAGACTAAAGATGAATATCATTTATTTGCATTAAATGATGTGAGATAAAACAAGAAATACATAATGAAATTTACATTAGTAGCTCTACCTTAGTCAAAGGCATTGAAGAAAAAACAATTGTAGTAATGCCCAACTCAATTATGTCATGAATATCAGGAGGAATATGAATTGATGTCATCAACTAAAAATAGAAAAATTTTATTTCACCTAAATCTACATGACATTATTTACATACATAATGATTAAAAATAGAAAAAATTACCTTAGGGAAACTTGATACATGACTACCCCCACCAATGTGTCATTTTGATATTGCCATTGATATATGACCAAAAAAAAATTATATGTAGTATATTTAAAATTTTTTACAAATTAGATACTTGTGGACTTGACATGGCCACATAACCATGAGCTAGATGACTGACAAATATAGGATGAGTACTTTGACCCTAAAATTTCATAATACATAAAATTCTTTACATTAATTTTTATTCATAGTAGATTAATATAGTTAATTATATATTTCAAAAGGAAATATAATACATTGTACAACCTTATTGAAAATTACCTCTCGATCAAAGCCAAAGGCCATATCTAACAAGTTATCTATCACCACCATATTATCTAGTATGGTTCTATCTTGGTCCTAGCTTTATGTATAATACTCTTGAAAATGTGGAGCATACTCTCCAACATGTGTATCATCAGCTTCATACCCATAATCACAAAGATCTTCATAGGCATGGAAAATGTGTGGTGACTTTTGATGCCTATGAGGCTCACCCTCATTAGCTTGTGAAAGAGGCCTACTATCTTGTAATAAGGTTTGTGTGAAGGAAATGATAGATTGTAGGCTTTCCACCTCAACACTCTCCTTCATAGTGGAATGGACTATGACATGTTGAATAGATGACCTGGCTAGGGGTCTCACTAGGTGGTCCTAAGCACAATGTTCCCCCTCTCTATCTTGTGCAGAGCCTTTGCCTCTTCCCTAGAAATCATGCATATCAAAATAATTTAGAATATCATTGAGGACAAACTCATAATAGAGTTTCATCAAGAAATATCAGGGCACCTCATTATTATTGCATGGGGGGTGGTCAAAAACTATCCACCACCTATCCCAAAACTTATATTTTACTCTTTGGTGTTAGCACCAATGAATAAGGAATATTTTACAACTTCCATGCATGGGCTCATTGGTTCTTCGATCAATAGACAATGCACATAAATTGGATTTAAATGTTTTCTTATCCTTGACTTGTTCATATGATATTTTTGTAGAATAAAATTGCCATGCATTCTCTCAATGATTTGATCATGTGTTTATTTGTCCATTAACAAAATATATATGAGAAATTATATATTCCAACGATGTCATAAGGGATCTTCAATGTGTGTTCTTTTTGTTTGGGTTTTTAAGGTTTCAATCAATGATTGAAGTTCTTTCTTGTTTTCTTCAATTTGCCCTGATATATTGGCCTATGTTTCACAAAGTGGTGTAGGAGCACCTAGTTAGTTTCATGCCTCCATGAGCCAAATTTGTAAAATATTTTTTTAGTTTGTGTTTTGGTCATGTAATAAGGTCTTAATAGACCATTTCTAATGTTTTAGAGTGATTAGGGGTCATTTGGGCAAATATTGCAAAAATTGCAAAATATTGTAAAAAGTTGTTAAGCAAAAAGTGCAAAAATGACAAATTAGAAATACCAATGGTTATGTAAAAGGTGGTTTGGTCAGTTGTGTTAGTTGGTTCTTGATGTGTGAGGCATAAATACACCATGTATGGGTCAAAGAGAGTGGTGGTAAAACGAGAGTGGTGATCAAACAATGAATAAAATTCAGTTTCTGTATATTTTCTTGCAATTTTATTGTTCCCAAGGATGGTACAGCCCCATAAGGCCACCAAATGACATAAAATTGGATTTTTTAGAAAGGTATTTGAATCATGTTTCATTTGATTCTAATTTTGTAAATGTTTGTTGAGTTTTGCAAAAGTTACAACCATTTTTCTAAAAAATGTTCTGTAACCCTGTTTCGGGGTTTGGGGCACAAAAAAATTGTGTTTGTTATCAATTCCTTTGATGGGTCTATTTAAAACTTTGAAAAGTGAAGGATTTCAAGTGGGTATATATGTTCAAGAAGGAATTGGGAACAAAATAGGTGTTTGATAGAAGGATCAAGGCTATATCAGTCCTCTAACTTTGAGTTTTGGGTTGAAAAATGATGCTTTCAAGTAGGGTATTGAGAAAGTTGCATAGGTAAAGGACTTCGGAGGGTTGGAATAGCATAGGAAGGCCTATTAAGACATTTTTTAAGCATTGGAAGGGTCAGAAGTGTTAGAATTAGGGCACACAACTGAGAGGGGGGGTGAATCAGTTGTGTAAAAACTTTTTATAATTTCCACACTTAAATCTTCTTGGTGATTAGCAACATATTAAACATGAAACATAATGCATTCAAATCAAAAGCAGAAACTCATCAACACATAAGACACCAAGATTTTGATGTGGAAAACCCAGTTAAGGGAAAAACCATAGGGTGATTAACCCAAGAATGTATTCTCTGTTAGAAGAATAGAAAGATCAAAATGGCACATGCCAATTAGGGCTCACTACCCGAGCACACTTCTCACAAGAGGCTCACTGCCTACACGAGACACATTGTCTACAAAGAAATAAGTATTACATACATGAACTAGAGAATAGCATCTTCACTATGCTTGAATCAGTTCCATTAAGCTCAATACATCTACTCTGCCTTTCGCTCTACTTTTCACTACCACATTCTTATCTCCACAAGACACACTTTGAAATGACTTCTCGATCCCTTATTTATACACTACATCAACTTAGGAACAATCATCTAAGTTAGAAAACACCTACAAGAACATCCACAAGACGTGTAATAAATCCAGTCAGCTAGTCTTAGGAAGAACACCAACATCCTGTGGTTATTCTTCAAATATGAACTTTAACTTCAATGTAGACCACCAACATGAACTAGAACTGATCCATAGATCACCACAAGCTTTCTTGAATCACCAACAACATCTGTACTTCATCTGCTTACTGGAATCCTTCTCTCCTTCATCTGAAACCTCAAGAACACAGTCTGTCATCACTGTCACAAAGGAATAGGTTCTTCCAGACCTTCAAGCCACAAACCAATCTACTTGACACTTCACAAGGACGTCCCCAACACTTCCTCCAATCCCCAGAATGGGAAAATGCATTACCAGACCTCACCGGACCTATCTGTGTCACTCTATCACCTCTGGACACCTGCCGGAGCCGGTTCTACTTAAGCGACCATAACTTCTTTAGATCTTCATGCGGACCTCTAAAAACTTGATTGGAGCATCTAAAGACTTATATCTACAAACCCTTTAAACTGCATCCTCTTATCCGCAACCTATCTTGGACTTTTACCTTGTTGTCATCACTATTCTTCACTGTTCCTTATTGAGACTAATTTTCTCAATATCCTCAGCACATAGCTCATCCAATCCTCCTCATTAATGCAACATGAGTATGTTGATATCAATGATAAGACCGGTTAGACCCATACTTGCAAAAATCTCCCCCTTTGTCATTGATGGCAACATATGATGTGAAAAACCATCAAGACAAGAACTTCTCCTTACTGTCACAACTCCCCCCATCAACAACAACTATTCACATGTCTTCTCTTCCTTTACTACTCCCCCTTTGATCATCAACCACTTGTTTTTCACATGTCTTCTCTCCCCCTTTGACATCAATGGCAAAGGGCTCATACTTGCAACTTCAGAATCATAACTACTACTCCCCCTGAGTAACAACTCCCCATCATCAATCCGGATCACAAGATATGACTGTGATATCCACTGGACTGATGTACATCAGTGCATCCTAGTTCATCACCAGAGGGGCAATAACCCCTAACTTCTCCCTGCGATACTCAAAAGAGTCCTTGGGAAGAGGTTTAGTAAAAATATCTGCAATCTGATCCTTGGAGGGCACAAACTCTAGTCTGACTTCATCCTTGTTCACTTGCTCTCTCAGAAAGTGAAACATGATAGATATATGCTTAGTCTTAGAATGTAACACTGGATTCTTAGAAATATTTATTGCACTTGAATTATCACAGAAAATTGTGATAGGCTCCTCATACTCTACTTTAATATCTCTTAGCATCTACTTCATCCACAAAACTTGAGTGCAACTACCTGCTGCTGCAATGTATTCTACTTCAGTTGTGGACAGGGATATTGCCTCTTATTTCTTGCTTAGCCAAGAAACCAATCTCTTTCCCAAAAAGAAAGCTCCACCATTGGTATTCTTCTGGTCATCCACATCTCTTGCCCAATTAGCATCTGTATATGTATGAAGAGAGAAGTCATGATCTCTAGGATACCATAGACCATACTCAACCATCCCTTTTAGGTATCTAAAGATCCTTTTGATTTCCATGACATGAGATTGTCTGGGATCAGCCTAGGATCTCACAACAAGACCAACAGCCTGCATTATATCTAGTCTAGTTTGAGTGAGGTACAACAACCCTCCAATCATTGATCTATACTTTGTCTGGTATGCCTTAGGAGAGTCATCATCTTTGCTCAACTTACATCTAGTTTCCATGGGAGTATTCATTGGCTTTGAATCCTCCATTCCAAATTTCCTTAACAATTCTTTCACATATTTGGTCTAAGAAATAAAGATGTCTTTCTTTGTTTGAGTAATTTGTAGACCCAATAAGAAATTCATTTCACCAAGCATTGACATCTCAAACTCACTTTTCATTTGATTTGCAAAAGTTCTACACATACTGTCTTTTCCTCTAAAGATGATATCATCAACAAATACTTCAACAATCAAGATGTTTTCATGATCAACTTTGAAATATAAGTTACTTTTACCAGTACCAACCAAATGGAAGATATTACTTTTAGTTTGAGTACGGGATGCAATCTCTGTTCTGGAACTTTCAAAGATTTTGCATTTTCCATCCTTAAATCAGAGATCATAGCCTTTGTCTACCAACTGTCCAACACTGAGAAAGTTGTGCTTCAAACCTTCAACATACAGTACATTACCAGTTTTGTTTCTTCCATCAAAAGAAATAGTTCCTCTTCCTCTAATTCTACCAGAAGAATTGTCAACAAACTTTACCACTTCTCCTTCATACCTTTCCAAATCTACAAACTTATTTTTGTCACCTGTCATATGGTGAGAGCAACCACTATAAATGACCCAATCATCCTTCCCTTCAATTTGGGTAGCTAGAGCTCTTTCTACAGTCTTAAGATTGATAGATACAGAGGACATTGGATCTTCTTCCTTGATGGCAATGAACACCCATTCATTTTCGGATTTGTTTCCTATCTCTGATTCATCATCTATTACTCCTTCATTATCATCATCTTCACGTACATAGTAACAGTTCTTTTGGAACCTCGGCTTGTTAAGATTTTGCCTTGAAAATATTTTCAGACACCTTGAGGCAAAATGACCAATCTTATTGTAGTTAAAACACTTAAAAGGTAATTTCCCTTCATACTTACCGGATCCTCTTGGTAGCCTCTTTGCAATAAGGGCTTCAAGTTGAGCAATTTCTACTTCTTCCAAATCTTTTCTTGCTTTTTCATACCAAGACAATTTCTTTGAAGAATTCTCTCCTGAATCAAGCCTTTGTTTACCTTTAACAGAGGCACTAGCTTTGAATGCAGATTCAGTCTTGGGGGGGTCGCCTCCAAACTCTATCATTTCAAATGCAGCCAATTTCCCAGCCAATTGATCTCTTGTGACAGTTGTATGAGCTTTGAATTCTTCAATGGCAGTAGCCTTGATTTTGTAAGAAGCAGGGAGGGATCTGAGAATTTTACCAATAATCTCATTTTCATCCAAGACACCACCAGCATTTCTAATTCCACAAGCCAGTTCATTCACTCTTGGCATAAAAGTGGTAATATTTTCATCATCTATCATCTTCAATTTTTCAAATTTCCCTTTTAGACTCTGTAACCTTGCACATTTACCATACTGGTCTCCTTCATGCAAAAGTTCCAGTTTATTCCAAATCTCAAAGGCAGTTGGTAGGTCAATAACATTTGAGAGTTCTAAGTCAGATAATGTGCTTAAAAGAGCCTCTTTGGTCCACAGATTGTTTTCACCATCTATGATTTCATTTAGGGTTCTTAGACCACCTTGTGGAGGTACATATGCTTTTGTAACCATGGACCAGTATGCAAATCCCATACACTGCAAGCGATATTTCATGTGACCTTTCCAAAGAGGAAAGTTGGTTCCATCAAACTTCGGACTGTCCTTCTGGTAAGATGACATCCTGGATCTCCTCAAGTGATTAAGCTCCTTTTAGAGGAACTTAGCTCTGATACCAATTGTTAGACTTAGGGCACATAACTGAGAGGGGGGTGAATCAGTTGTGTAAAAACTTTCTTTAATTTCCACACTTAAATCTTCTTGGTGATTAGCAGTATATTAAACATGAAACTTAATGCATTCAAATCAAAAGAAGAAACTCATCAACACATAAGACACCAAAATTTTGACGTGGAAAACTTGGTTAAGGGAAAAACCACAGGGTGATTAACCCAAGAATGTATTCTTTGTTAGAAGAATAGAAAGATCAAAATGGCACATGCCAATTAGGGCTCACTGCCTGAGCACACTGCTCACAAGAGGCTCACTACCTACAAGAGACACACTGTCTACAAAGAAATAAGTATTACATACATGAACTGGAGAATAGCATCTTCACTATGCTTGAATCAGTTCCATTAAGCTCAATACACCTGTTCTGCCTTTCACTCTACTTTTCACTACCACATTCTCATCTCCACAAGACACACTTTGAAATGACTTCTTGATCCCTTATTTATACACTACATCAACTTAGGAATAATCATTTAAGTCGGCAAACACCTACAAGAACATCTACAAGACGTGTAATACATCCGGTCGGCCAGTCTTAGGAAGAACACCAACATCCAGTGGTTATTCTTCAAATATGAACTTTAACTTCAATGCGAACCACCAACATGAATTGGAACCGATCCACAGATCACCACAAGCTTTCCTGAATCACCAACAATATCCATACTTCATCTGCTTACTGTAATCCTTCTCTCCTTCAACTGAAACCTCAAGAACACAGTTTGTCATCACTGTCATAAAGGAATAGGTTCTTCTGAACCTTCAAGCCACAAACCAATCTACTTGACACTTCACAAGGATGTCCCCAACACTTCCTCCAATCCGTAGAATAGGAAAATGCATTACCGAACCTCACTGGACCTATCTGTGTCACTCTGTCACCTCTAGACACCTGTAGGAGCCGGTTCTACTTGAGAGACTATAACTTCTTCAGATCTTCTTGCAGACCTCTGAAACCTTGACTGGAGCATCTCAAGACTTATATCTACAAACCCTTTAAACCGCATCCTCTTATCCACAACCTATCTTATACTTTTACCTTGTTGTCATCACTATTCTTCACTGTTCCTGATTGAAACTAATTTTCTCAATATCCTCAGCACATAGCTCATCCAATCCTCCTCATTAATGCAACATGAGTATGCTGACATCAATGACAAGACCGGTTAGACCCATACTTGCAACAAGCTCCCCCTTTGTCATTGATGGCAACATATGATGTGAAAAACCATCAAGACAAGAACTTGTCCTTACTGTCACAACTCCCCCTATCAACAACAACTATTCACATGTCTTCTCTTCCTTTACTACTCCCCCTTTGATCATCAACCACTTGTTTTTCACATGTCTTCTCTCCCCCTTTGACATCAATGGCAAAGGGCTAATACTTGTAACTTCAGAATCATACCTACTGCTCGCCCTGAGTAGCAGCTCCCCATCATCAATCTGGATCACAAGATATGACTGTGATATCCACTGGATTAATGGACATCAGTGCATCCTAGTTCATCATCGGAGGGGCAATAACCCCTAACTTCTCCCTAAGATACTCAAAAGAGTCCTTGGGAAGAGGTTTAGTAAAAATATCTGCAATCTAATCCTTAGAGGGCACAAACTCCAGTCTGACTTCATCCTTGTTCACTTGCTCTCTCAGAAAGTGAAACTTGCTAGATATATGCTTAGTCTTAGACTGCAACATCAGATTCTTAAAAATATTTATTGCACTTGAATTATCACAGAAAATTGTGATAGGCTCCTCATACTCTACTTTAATATCTCTTAGCATCTACTTCATACACAAAACTTGAGTGCAACTACCTACTGCTGCAATGTATTCTACTTCAGTTGTAGACAGGGATATTGCCTCTTGTTTCTTGCTTAGCCAAGAAACCAATCTCTTTCCCAAAAAGAAAGCTCAACCACTGGTACTCTTCCAGTCATCCACATCTCCTGCCTAAACCATACTCAACCATCCCTTTTAGGTATCTGAAGATCCTTTGATTTCCATGACATGAGATTCTCTAGGATCAGCCTGGAATCTAGTAACAAGACCAATAGCCTACATTATATTTGGTCTAGTTTGAGTGAGGTACAACAACCCTCCAATCATTGATCTGTACTTTGTCTGGTCTGCCTTAGGAGAGTCATCATCTTTGCTCAACTTACATCCGGTTGCCATGGGAGTATTCATTGGCTTTGAATCCTCCATTCCAAATTTTCTTAACAATTCTTTCACATATTTGGTCTGAGAAATAAAGATGCCTTTCTTTGTTTGAGTAATTTGTAGACCCAAGAAGAAATTCATTTCACCAAGCATTGACATCTCAAACTCACTTTTCATTTGATTTGCAAAACTTCTACACATACTGTCTCTTCCTCCAAAGATGATATCATCAACAAATACTTCAACAATCAAGATGTTTTCATGATCAATTTTGAAATATAAGTTACTTTTACCAGTACCAACCAAATGGAAGATATTACCTTTAGTTTGAGTACCGGATGCAATCTCTATTCTAGAACTTTCAAAGATTTTGCATATTCCATCCTTGAATCGGAGATCATAGCCTTTGTCTACCAACTGTCCAACACTGAGAAGATTGTGCTTCAAACCTTCAACATACAGTACATTATCAGTTTTGTTTCTTCCATCAAAAGAAATAGTTCCTCTTCCTCTGATTCTACCAGCAGAATTATCACCAAACTTACCACTCCTCCTTCATACCTTTCCAAATTTACAAACTTATTTTTGTCACCTATCATATGGTGAGAGCAACCATTGTCAATGACCCAATCATCCTTCTCTTCAATTTGGGCAGCCAGAGCTCTTTCCACAGTCTTAAGATTGATAGATACAGAGGACATTGGATCTTCTTCCTTGATGGCAAGGAACACCCATTCATTTCCAGATTTGTTTCCTATCTCTGATTCATCATCTATTACTCCTTCATTATCATCATCTTCATGTACATAGTAACAGTTCTTTTAGAACCTCGGCTTGTTAAGATTTTGCCTTGAAAATCTTTCCAGACACCTTGAGGCAAAATGACCAATCTTATTGCAGTTAAAACACTTAAAAGGTAATTTCCCTTCATACTTACCAGATCCTCTTGGCAGCCTCTTTGCAATAAGGGCTTCAAGTTGAGCAGTTTCTACTTCTTCTTCCAAATCTTTTCTTGCTTTTTCATACCAAGACAATTTCTTTGAAGAATTCTCTCTCGGATCAAGCCTTTGTTTACCTTTAATAGAGGCACTGGCTTTGAATGCAGATTCAGTCTTGGGGGAGTCATCTCCAAACTCTGTCATTTCAAATGCAACCAATTTCCCAGCAAATTGATCTCTTGTGACAGTTGTATGAGCTTTGAATTCTTCAATGGTAGCAGCCTTGATTTTGTAAGAAGCAGGGGGGGATCTGAGAATTTTACCAACAATCTCATTTTCATCCAAGACACCACCAGCATTTCTAATTCCACAAACCAATTCATTCACTCTTGGCATAAAAGTGGTAATATTTTCATCATCTCTCATCTTTAGTTTTTCAAATTTCCCATTTAGACTGTAACCTTGCACATTTAACATACTAGTCTCCTTCATGCAAAAGTTCCAGTTTATTCCAAATCTCAAAGGTAGTTGGCAGGTCAATAACATTTGAGAGTTCTGAGTCAGATAATGCACTTAAAAGAGCCTCTTTGGTCCACAGATTATTTTTAGCATCTGTGATTTCATTTAGGGTTGTCAGACCACCCTGTGGAGGTACATATGCTTTTGTAACCATGGACCAGTATGCAAATCCCATACACTCCAAGGGACATTTCATGCAACCTTTGCAAAGAGAAAAGTTGGTTCCATCAAACTTCAGACTGTCCTTCTGGTAAGATGAAATCCTGGATCTCCTCAAGTAGTTAAGCTCCTTTTAGAGGAACTTAGCTCTGATACCAATTGTTAGACTTAGGGCACACAACTGAGAGGGGGGGTGAATCAGTTGTGTAAAAACTTTCTTTAATTTCCACACTTAAATCTTCTTGGTGATTAGCAGTGTATTAAACATGAAATATAATGCATTCAAATCAAAAGCAGAAACTCATCAACACATAAGACACCAAGATTTTGACGTGGAAAACCTGGTTAAGGGAAAAACCACAGGGCGATTAACCCAAGAATGTATTCTCTGTTAGAAGAATAGAAAGATCAAAATGGCACATGCCAATTAGGGCTCACTGCCCAAGCACATTGCTCACAAGAGGCTCACTGCCTACAAGAGACACACTATCTACAAAGAAATAAGTATTACATACATGAACTGGAGAATAGCATCTTCACTATGCTTGAATCAGTTCCATTAAGCTCAATACACCTGCTCTGCCTTTCGCTCTACTTTTTGCTACCACATTCTCATCTCCACAAGACACACTTTGAAATGACTTCTCGATCCCTTATTTATACACTACATCGACTTAGGAACAATCATCTAAGTCAGCAAACACCTACAAGAACATCTGTAAGACGTGTAATACATCTAGTCGGCCAGTCTTAGGAAGAACACCAACATCCGGTGGTTATTCTTCAAATACGAACTTTAACTTCAATGTAGACCACCAACATGAACTAGAATTGATCCACAGATCACCAAAATCTTTCCTGAATCACCAACAACATCCGTACTTCATCTACTTACTGAAATCCTTCTCTCCTTCATCCGAAACCTCAAGAACACAGTCTGTCATCACTGTCACAAAGGAATAGGTTCTTCTAAACCTTCAAGCCACAAACCAATCTACTTGACACTTCACAAGGATATCCCCAACACTTCCTCCAATCCGTAGAATGGGAAAATGCATTACCGGACCTCACCGGACCTATCTGTGTCACTCTATCACCTCTGGACACCTACCAGAGCCGGTTCTACTTGAGCGACAATAACTTCTTTAGATCTTCATGCAAACCTTTGAAAACTTGATTGGAGCATCTCAAGACTTATATCTACAAACCCTTTAAACCATATCCTCTTATCCGCAACCTATCTTGGACTTTTACCTTGTTGTCATCACTATTCTTCACTGTTCCTGATTAAGACTAATTTTCTCAATATCTTCAGCACACAACTCATCCAATCCTCCTCATTAATGCAACATGAGTATGTTGACATCAATGACAAGACCGGTTAGACCCATACTTGCAACAAGAAGAAGTGTAGAGTATAGATTTCTAATAAACCCTCATAGAATCAAGCCTAGGAAAGGCCTAAAACCAAGGGTTTGGTAGTATATTGCCTTAGGGAGGCTCCCACTTCATAAAAGTTGAATATTCTAAGGTTTGGAAACCTATAGAAGGATTGTTCATAGGATTTATAGGTCGGGAGAAATTTTTGAGGGTAGTTGCTTTGTAAAGTAGGGCTAATTGGGCATAGGAGAAAAATGGGACAGTCAATTTTTGAAGGGTTTGGTCTGAAACAACCCCTATCCATTTTGAACTATGTTAACAAATAGAAAAATGGGTACTCAAAAATGGTTTGATATCCTTGGTATGAGATCTCCTTCAAAAGTTATGCTCTAGCAGACCTATTTTGAGGGCTACACGGCTAATAGACAATTTACAAAGGAAGCACTATTGATCTCTAAGTTGGGTGAAGGATAAGTGGTGGATTGGGTTGGTAGGAGGATATAGAGATCTTCTACTGCATCAAAGTATGTCTTGTGAAGGAAGTTTCCTTGAAATGTTTGTCTTTTAAAGTTGAGGAATTTGTTTGAAAAACCATTGTTGTGAAATATGTCTCCAAGAATTTGAGTTGTGAATCCTTTGTACTACATCAATTGGTATTAAAGCTCAGAAGGTTTGGGCAAGAGAAGTTTGTGGTTGTGTGTTTGTGTTTGTGCAGGTTGAAGAAAGAACCTGGTTGCCAAAAGACTAGGTAGAGAAGAAGAGAAGAGACCTAGGTGAGGCAAAGACAAAGAGAAGCAAGGTTAAAGGGACTTTCTTGAAGGACAAATGGATTTGTTGAAGAGGTGTTTGCTGGCTGGGAGTTCACAAAATATAAAACAAGAGAAGAAAAGGGAAAGTGACAAGATGAAAAGAGAGGAAAAAGAGATGAGAAAGAAGGAAAAGGAAAGGGCAAGACAAATGGAGTTTGAACAAGAGATAAGAGAGATAAGGCAAGCCTTGGAAGGAATGAACAAATGTATGGAACTTGACATGCAAAGAATAATGGAACTTGAAGAGAGAGAACATCAAGAGCAAAGGTGGCATTTATCACCAAGAAAGAAGGTTAGGTGGCCTATTAAGAGGATTGTTCAAAGAAGAAAAAGACAAGCAAGGACAGCATCAATAGAAGAGGTAAGCAATGAAATGGTAAGTACACCTATGATTTTTTTGTCATCTAGCATTGAGAAAGTTCAAGAGGACAAGGTAGACATAGTTGTTGATGAGTCTTTATACCATATGCAGTGGTTTGAATCAAATGAGCAAGATGAACAAGTAGAGAAGGTTGTTGAGGTTGCTGATAAATTTGGTGTTGATACTCAAGTTGCTGATGATAAGGTTGTTGATAATGTCGATGTTGATTTTCATGATCAAGTTGTTGTTGATAATGAAATTGCTAATAAGGATGTTACAAATTTGTTTGCTAATGAAATATATGAAGGTTTGCAAGAGTATGACGCAGGTTACACTAATGTTGAATATGTTGTCATGTGGTGTTCCAATGATGAGGATGAAGACAAAGATGAAGCTACTGAGGTATATGTACAAGAAATGGAGTTTTGGAGCCTTGAAGTTGAGAAGATGATGGATAAGAGATGGTTTAAGAAGAAGAAAAAGGACCCAGGAAGAGTTACAAAGAGGAAGGACAAGTTGCAAAAGAACTGGAAGACCAGAAAGCAAGAGCAGACCTGCATTCATTGGGACTTGAATTTTGTTTTCTCTGGGAGTATGGTGCAGGAGCACCTAGTTAGTTTCATGCCTCCATGAGGCAAATTTGTAAAATCTTATTTTAGTTGGTTTTTTGGTCATGTAATAATGTCTTAATAGACCATTTCTAATGTTTTAGAGTGATTAGGGGTCATTTGGGCAAATATTGCAAAAAATACAAAATATTATAAAAAGTTGTTAAGCAAAGAGTGCAAAAATGCCAAATTAGAAATACCAATGGTTATGTAAGTCCAAAAGGTAGTTTGGTCAGTTGTGTTAGTTGGTTTTTGATGTGTGAGGCATAAATACACCATGTGTGGGTCTAAGAGAGTGGTGGTGAAAGGAGAATGATGATCAAATAATGAATAAAATTCAGTTTTTGTATATTTTTCTTCCAATTTTGCTATTCCCAAGGATGGTATGGCCCCATATGGCTACCAAATGACATAAAACTAGATTTTTTGGAAATTTATTTGAATCAAATTTCATTTGATTCTAATTTTATAAATTTTTGTTGAGTTTTGCAAAAGTTACAACCATTTTTCTAAACATTGTTCTGTAATCTTGTTTCGGGGTTTGGGGTAGAAATAAATTTTGTGTTTGTTATCAATTCCTTTGATGGGTCTATTTGAAACTTGTAAAAGTGAAGGATTTCAAGTGGGTCTATATGTTCAAGGAGTTGGGAACAAAAAGGTGTTTGATAGAAGGATCAAGGCTATATCAGTCATCTAACTATGAGTTTTGGGTTGAAAAATGATGCTTTCAAGTAGGGTATTGAGAAAGTTGCATAGGTACATGACTTGCAAGGGTTGGAATAGCATAGGCAGGCCTAATAAGACATGTTTGAGGCATTGGAAGGGTCAGAAGAAGTGTGGAGTATAGATTTCCAATAAACCCTCATAGAATCAAGCCTAGGAAAGGCCTAAAACCAAGGGTTTGGTAGTATATTGCCTTAGGGAGGGTCCAACTTCATAAAAGTTAGATATTCTAAGGTTTGGAAACCTATAGAAGGACTATTCATAGGATTTATAGGTCAAGAGAAAGTTCAGAGGGTAGTTGCTTTGTAAAGTAGGGCTAATTGGGCCTAGGAGAAAAATGGGACAGTCAATTTCTGAAGGGTTTGGTCTGAAACAACCCCTATCCATTTTGAAATATGTTAACAAACATCTAAATGGGTACTCAAAAATGGTTTTATATCCTTGGTATGATATCTCCTTCAAAAGTTATGCTCTAGCAGACCTATTTTGAGGGCTACAAGGCTAGTAGGCAATTTACAAAGGAAGTACTATTGATCTAAGTTGGGTAAAGGATAAGTGGTGGGTTGGGTTGGTAGGAGGATATAGAGATCTTATACTACATCAAAGTATGCCTTGTGAAGGAAATTGCCTTGAAATTTTTGTCTTTGAAAGTTGAGGAATTTGTTTGAAAAACCATTGTTGTGAAATATGTCTCCAAGAAGTTGAGTTGTGAATCCTTTGTACTGCATCACAAAGGTGCTGTAAAATGGATGGAGCATTTTGGGGAGGGTTAGGTTGTGCCCACTCTTTAGTAGGATTTCCCTCATGCAATTGGTTTGGTGAATCAAGGTTTGGATGAATTGGGGCATTTTGATTTGTTAAAAAATTTTAAAAATGAATCAAAATAATTGAAAAAATGTTTCATATTCAAATCAATAAAAACACTAAAATCTTACCTTGTGGAGCTAGAAGACCTTGTGGTAGACCTCATTGAGCTCATGAATTTCATGGTGACATGGTGTTCATGTTGAATTTGGTTTAGTTGGAACAAAATGCACTTGTGGAAGAAAACCCTATCATATTTTGAAAGAAATGGGAAGAAATAGGCTTGTGACCTTTTTTCTTTTCTTTTCTTTCACAAAACATATTTGTGTTATAACGTGAGCACATTTTAGATTGGTAGTGACTGAGCCTTAATCTCATCACTACCAAGTGATAATTTAATCATGTTATAATGTGATAACATTATAATGTGACCGTGTTATTGTTAGTGTAAATAAGGCCATATTGTATCTAGTTAGAATATCATCTTTACTAGGATTGACCTATTCACACTTAGCTTAAGTTTTCTTAGGCATTTTTAGACTTCATCTCACCTCATGTGGTGTAGACATGTGTCTTCATGCTTTTGAGATACCTCTTTCATGTTTACTTGTCACTTGCATGAGCACTTGTCACTTGAGCTCACAAGTGTCACATCTTAGGAAGGTTAGTCAGTCGTTGTGTTCGACCATCCTACCTTCTCTCTCATGCCTATGTATACAAGACAACTATGTACATTCTAATTATCTCTTTAATATATGAATTAGGCTTATTTTGTACAATTTATCTTGTGGAAGTTAATCTAGTTTTTTGCTTGTTGATCTTGGCTACTCCAACATGATATCAAAGCAATTCTAGCAAAACACTTCTTGTATTGAGAGATTCTCACACCAAGACACGTCAAGAGTTCCATGTAAAGAAAAATGGATTGTGCCATTGAGTCTAGAAGGCCCAAGATAGTAAGAGTGACCCTTCATTTGGCAAATTTTTGTAAAGTTGATTTTTTTCAAAAATGAAATTACCCTACCTATGGTTTATATGGTCATACAATCTCCATTTCTGTACTTATATGGAATTTTTGTTAAAAAAGCAAAACTTTTTTGCAGACGGTAAATTTTCCCTTTGTAATTGGTTGATATTGGTCTTTTTTAATTTTTGTAGGAGTTTGGTCAGTTTTGAGGCCATTCAACCTAGCTTTTACCTCCAGTTGACCCTCTACATTCAACCGTTCCCTACAAATATTTGTCTTGATTGAATTTTTAGACCTCATACTATTAGGAATTAAGGTGTCTCAACCTTGGTGAATTTCTGGCATTTACTTTTTATTGTGGTAATTATTTTTTACTATGTAGTAACTTTCTTGTTTACCGTGCTCCATCATCTAGTAATTTGACATGGTGACTTGTCAGTGACTAGGAGGTGACATGGAAGGTGACAAGGAGGTTAGTTTTGTCCTCACATAGAGGATAGGTGTCCCATATTGTGGTAGAGATTTTTTGCCATGTGTCAGTATCTTGTGAAGTGTGTAAGGAGTTATGACGTGTAAGTATTATGACAGATTCTATGATGCGTAGGAGTCAAGAAGGGAAGGTTCTATGACAGGTGAAGACAAGTGTCTAAGAGCATTTTTGGGGAAGGCATCTTTGGGTGCCCAAGGTGGGTTATGACATGTAAGAGGAATATGCTATATTTAGGCAGTTATGATAGATTCTCTCACAGCTGTAAGAGCTTTCATGTTTGACAGATTCTATGATAGCTGTAAGGTGTGTAAGAGCATTTTTCCTATCCTATCTTGGGATTACGTGCCCACATTGGGAAGGCATGTTGTGACAAGTGTAAAAACCTTGTTGTAATGTTGGACAAGTGTCCCTAGGCATGGGTAATGGGCCATGAGGCCAAGTTGGACGCTCATCTCTAGAAGATTCTCATTTTGCCTTGTAAAACTCTATATAAATAGGTGCTTGGAGTAGGAGATGCATAGTTTATTGACAGGTATTGTTATGCTACTAGAATATCTTCTGAATTGACCGTCAAAGACTCCAGAGAGCTTGCATTGCAAGTGTGTTGTAAACATTCTTTGTTTTGAGGATACATTGTGCAGGTTTTGGAGTGTGGGGTTTTTCTCCCGAAAGGGATTTCCGCACGTATATCTTGTGTCTTTCTCTTTTTTGTGTGTGTCTATGCTACATAGTCTCTATGTTACTGTCTTAACATCACTGTAACTATAAGGTTTAAAAAGAATTTGCATACTAATCTCCTCATTAGATTGGTGCAGGAAGTGTGTTCCACGTACCTTGCTTCCTTGTAGTCGGTATCAAAGCCTAATCACCTTTGGTCCTAGTTGTTGGGTAACATTTTTTTAACTAATCTTCAATTGAGTGGGAGTCTGTGTAGAGTATTCTGTAATCTTGTTGCAGGAAGGAGATGGCAGACACATCCAAAAGAATAGAGTTGGATAAGTTGAATGGCAGTAATTTTAAGTTGTGGAAACTTAAGATGGAAGACATGCTTGTTGATAGAGACCTATGGGGAACAATTTTTGATACAAAACCAACGACAATAGCTCAAGTTGATTGGGATCTCAAGGACCAGAAGGCTATGGGTCTTGTGAGACTCTATCTAGCTGACTCTATCTTGTTGAATGTCCATGAGGAGAAGACCGCAAAAGAACTATGGAAGAAGCTAGTAGATGTTTATCAAGCCAAATCCCTGGTAAACAAGCTATTCCTGAGAAAGAAGCTATATTCTCTAAGGATGGAAGATGGAGGATCTGTTGTAGATCACCTGAATGCCTTTAACATGCTAGTTGCATAGTTGACACCTATTGGTGTGAAGATGGAGGAGGAGGATCGTTGTATGACCTTGCTTTGTTCCTTGTTGGACTCATGGGATCATCTTGTTATGGCCATCGAGAGTACTACAACCACTTTCAATATGGATGAGGTGGCATCTTCACTGTTATCTAAAGAGATGTGGAGAAAGTCATCCAAGTCAGCCAAAGAGGCTCTTGCGGTTCGTGGAAGACCCAAGGAGAAAGGGAAGAATCCTGTGGGAGATCCAAATCTCCTAGAAAGTCTAAGGCACTTTGTTGGAACTGTAGTAAATATGGGAATTTATGAAAGGAATGCAAAGAGGAGAAAAAGAAAAAGAAGAAGAATGCCTTAGATTTAGATTCTAACAAGTCACAAGATGATGGTGATGCTCTCATCGTAGCCTTGGCCACCCATACATCTGAAGATGTGTGGCTAATTGATTCTAGTGCCTCTTTTCACATAACCTCGCATCGAGATGGTTTACAAAGTATGAAGATTTTGATGGTGGAAGAGTGTACCTAGGTGACGACTGTGGAAGAGTCACAATCCGATTCCGTGATGGACGAGTGAAGGGGATATCTAGGGTTATGCACATCCCAGGCTTGGCATGGAACCTACTTTCTGTAAGTAAATTGAATGATGCAGGTGTGCAAGTTGTCTTCTCGAAAGAAGGATGCAAGATGACCAGAGGAGCTATGGTGCTTGCGAAGGGTACTCAAACAGGTACCCTATTTCAACTGGAGGCATGCACTTCTCGGTGCAATAGTTCTTTTGACTCGAAGAAAAGAGCTGCAGTTACTTCATCCTCACCATTGGAACCAATAGTGAAAAGACATGTTGCCTCAACTTTTGATGATAGTGCATTTTGAGTACCTAAGGGTGCTCATGCTTTGGAAATGAGACTTCCTGCTAAGAAGAAAATGTTATGGGATAAGAGACTTTGTCACGTTGGTGAGAAGGGTCTTAGAACCCTAAAAAATAAAAACCTTGTTGATAGGTTAAATGATTGTAATCTCGAGTTTGACTTTTGTGAACATTGTATATATGGAAAATAAAATCATGTACAGTTTTACTCTAGTTCTCACAAGTCTTCTGGTGTGATGGATCTTATTCATTCTGATGTGTTTGGTCCTGTAAATGTTCCTTCAATTTCTAAATCGTTATATTTTGTATCATTCATAGATGATTATAGTAGAAGGACATGGGTTTATTTCATCAGGAGAAAATCTGAAGTCTTTAGTCGGTTCAAAGAGTTTAAAGCTTTTGTAGAGAATCAGACTGGTAAAAAGATTAAGTGTTTGAGAACTGACAACGGTGGTGAGTTTTGTTTGGCAAAGTTCAACAAGTTCTGTAAAGAACATGGGATTGAAAGACACAAGACAACTCCATATACCCCTCAGTAAAATGGAGTTGTAGAGAGGATGAACATGATACTGATGGAGAAGGCTAGGAGTATGCTTAGTGGAGCTAACCTCGAACAAACATTTTGGGCTAAAGATGTTGCCACTACTTGCTACCTAGTAAACAGGTCTCCTACCTCAGCTCTTGTTGGTAAGACACCCATGGAGGTGTGGTCTGGTAAGAAGCCTTCAATAAGACATCTTATTTTTGGTTGAGGCATATGCTCATGTGCCTAGGGAGAAAAGGTCAAAATTGGAGAACAAGGCTATTAAGTGTATCTTCATTGGCTATAGTGTTGGTGTGAAAGGGTACAAGCTTTGGGATCCTGTGGTTGAAAAAGTCTTGTATAGCAGAAGTGTTATTTTTCAGAGAGCTAACACCTTCTCATGTTGTTCTATAGTCATAAGAGAAAGAAAAGAAAGAGGATGTGGTTTAGTTTCCTTCTACCCCTGAGAAGATTGAACTGAAACACCCTATGAGACCTGATGATGGGGAGAGCTCCAGCAGCTCTGAAAGCTAAGAAGAAGCAAAACCTCAAACTTAGTCTTTGAGGAGGTCTATACAAACAAGGAATCAACTTGATAGGTTTGGATATTCATTGCTAGATTCTAGTTGTTCTTTTGCCTTAATTACTAACACTGATGAGACTAGAACTGTGACAGAGGCTATGGGCATGAAAGATGTAGGTTCATGGAAGGAGGCCATGCAAGATTAGATGGCTTCTTTGAAGAAGAATAAAACTTGGGACTTGGTGCCTTTGCCTGAAGGATGGAAACCTATTAGCTGTAAATGGGTGTTCAAGAAGAAATTCGGTGCAGATGGTAATGTTGAGAAGTACAACGCTAGATTGATTGCGGAGGGGTATTCACAAGTGGAGGGAATTGATTATGGTGAAATTTTCTCTCCTATTACAAAGATGACATCTATTCAGTTCTTATTATCTTTTGCAGCAGCTTTTGACTTAGAAATAGAACAGATGGATGTGAAGACAACATTCCTTTATGGTGATTGGAGGAAGGGATTTACATGTCATAGCCAGAGAATTACATAGAAAAAGGTAAAGAAAATTTGGTTCGCAAGTTGAAGAAGTCTTTATATGGTTTGAAGGAATCTCCTAGGATGTGGTACCTAAAATTTGATGACTTTGTGTTGTCTATTAGATTTCTGAGATCGAAATTAGATCATTGTGTGTATTACAAATTTGACAATGATCGCATTCTCATTATTGCATTGTATGTTGATGATACATTGTTAATTGGGAATGGTAAGAATATGATTTCTGATTTGAAGTCTCAGTTGTCAGTACAATTTGAGATGAAGAATTTAGGGGAGCCATGTACATTCTAGGAATGAAAATTAGAAGAGACATAGCAAACATAAAACTTTGGTTAAGCCAGAGTAAGTATGTGAAGACCGTGTTGGAGAGATTCAGCATGGTAGATTGTAGACCATTGTGTGTTCTTGTTTCTTGAGGGACAAAGTTATCTATTAATGATTGTCCAAAATCTCCTTCTGAGATGAAGGATATGAGCAAAGTGCCTTAAATGCTAGTGTTGTTGGTAGCCTGATGTATGCTATGGTCTATACAAGACCAAACATTGCCCAAGCAGTGGGAGTCCTTAGTTTGTTTATGGCTAATTTTAGATGGGTACATTGGGATGTAGTGAAGAGAGTGTTTAGATATTTGCAAGGTACTTCCGAGTATTCCCTATGTTATCATGGTAATCCTATAGGACCTCCACATTCCGTAAGTATTCATGGATTTGTCCAGATTTTGATTGGGTGGGTGACATTAATAGCAAGAGATCCACCGGTGCTTATGTGTTTACTATGTTTGGTGGTGCAATCAGTTGGATGAGTAAGCAGCAACCTGTGGTTGCTTTGTCCACAACAAAAGCTAAGTACATGGAAGCTAGTCATGCTTACAAGGAAGCCATTTGGCTTAAAAGGTTGTGTTTAGATATTGCTGTTGATGCATGATAGATTACTATCTATTGTGACAGTCAGAGTGTGATTTTCTTAGCAAAGAATCTGACTTTCCATGCTAGAACAAAGCATATTGATGTACAATTTCATTTTGTACGAGACATGGTGGAAGATGGGAAGGTGATATTGGAGAAGATAGACACTTTGAAGAATGTTGCAGATGCATTGACAAAACCAGTGGACACTGATAAGTTCATATGGTGTTTGGAATCTATGGGCCTCTCGACCTATAGCAGTTAAATCTTGTTATGTCTATTAGCTCTTACAAGGTGTTCGACAAGTGGGAGAATGTTGGGAATTAAGGTGTCTCAACCTTGGTAAATTTCTGGCATTTACTTTTTACTGTGGTAATTATTTTTTACTGTGCAGTAGCTTTCTTGTTAACCATGCTCCATCAACTAGTAACTTGACATGGTGACTTGTCAGTGACTGGGAGGTGACATGGAAGATGACAAGGAGGTTAGTTTTGTCCTCACATGGAGGATAGGCATCCCATATTGTGGTAGAGTTTTTTTCCCATGTGTCAACATCTTGTGAAGTGTGTAAGGAGTTATGATGCATAAGTGTTATGACAGATTCCTATGACAAATTCTATGACACGTAAGAGTCAAGAATGGAAGGTTCTATGACAGGTGAATACAAGAGTCGAAGAACATCTTTGGGGAAGGCATCTTTGGGCGCCCAAGGTGGGTTATGATATGTTGTAAGAGGAATATGCTATATTTAGGCAGTTATGATAGATTCTCTTGCAACTGTAAGAGTTGTCATGTATGACATTCTATGACAGTTGTAAGGTGCGTAAGAGCATCTGTCATAGCCTATCTTGGGATTAGGTGCCCACATTGGGAAGGCATGTTGTGACAAGTGTAAAAACCTTGTACTGTTGGACTAGTGTCCCTAAGTGTGGGTAATGAGCCATGAGGCCAAGTTGGATGCCCATCTCTAGAAGCTTCTCATTTTGCCTTGTAAAACTCTATATAAATAGGTGCTTGGAGTAGGAGATGCATAGTTTATTGACAGGTACTGTTATGCTGCTGGAATATCTCCTGAATCGACCATCGAAGACTCCAGAGAGCTTGCATTGCAAGTGTGTTGTAAACATTCTTTTTTTTTATAATACATTGTGCAGGTTTTGGAATGTGGGGTTTTTCTCCCGAAAGGGTTTTCCCCACATATATCTTGCGTCTTTCTATTTTCTGTGTGTGTCTATGTTGCATAATCTCTATGTTATTGTCTTAACATCACTGTAGCTATAAGGTTTAAAAAGAATTTGCATACTACTCTCCTCATTAGATTGGTGTAGGAAGTGTGTTCCACGTACCTTGCTTCCTTTCACATTCAACCCTCTAGTGCAATTTTGGGCCTTGTCAACCTCTATTGGGAGGCCCTCAACCAGTTTTTTAGGCCCGCCAATGCACTCTACACACTTTTGACCAATTGTGGGCTCATCTTTAGTGGCCCTTATAGGCTCCTATTTGAGGATTCAACCCTCTCGTACTCTAGAGCTCATTGCTCAGTCCTTTTAGGGCTCCTAGACTTAGTCTACTATCACAGTGGAACTCTTTTTGTGAGGGATCTCCATTTGTGGCTGAGACGTCAGGTCCAAATTTTATTGCAAGCATTTTGTTGGAGGCTAAAGCCCTTGACTAGTCACAACCTTACCTTTCTAGGTTGTGGGTATCTCTGTATTATTTGCACTTATATTTAAGTTGACGTTGGATCTTTTCCAACTGCCATGTTTTAAACACCACCCAATGGTCAATTATCATTCATCTTTGAGAAATTTGGTCACCATTTCTCAGGTCAGCATTTCTCTCTGTAGGTTGAAATCAAGGGTATTTTCTGTTCATGGTCATTGAAGTCTTCAAGGCTGCAAACCTCTTCATCTTCAAGGTCAAAGTCTACATTTATGGTTTGGCCTAGTTGTCATTAGTATCTAGCTAACTACTCGCATTCTAATTTGGGTCAAGGTTTTTTATGCTAACGGTTTTGTAATTAACTTAGTTTATGATAAGTTTAACATATGTACAAAAGAAATCCACCATAGTTACCTTTAAGTTGACAATTATTGTTAGCCTACTTTGTATTTATGTTAGTAGCTTAAGCTAAATCATTCTCACTTTATGATATGTTCATACTAAATGTTTACTTTAATGTAATATTTATTGTAACAATTTCTATAATTTAGAGAGCATTTCTTGCTAACTGTAGTAGTTTAAATGCTAACCTCTAGTGGTTAGAAAACTGACATAGACAACCTTGTATATTAGACCTGACTACTAAGTCCCCTTCAAAGTTCCTAAAGTAGGCCTTTTTCAATTAGCGACAACTTTTGCTGATGGAGGTGAAATTTGATGTTCTTATAGTCGACAAGAAGTTGGTTCCATCATCAATAAAGTGGTGTTGAAAATTTTCCCAACTTGTGATATTTTGTAACATTTTTTTGCATCTAAAGTTCACTATTGTAAGGAAATTTAGATGGGGCATAACCTTCACCCTGATTATCAAAATTTTGCAAACTTTTTTTGAAACATATCAAAATTTTGCAAGGAATCTAAATAAACATGTAATTTTAAGATTTGGATAGCACAATTTGTAGTTTCTCTTGCAAATTTTTATGGGGGGCTTCTAAAAAACACTGATCATTTTTTTTTGGGGGGGGGGGACGTTCATTTCTACTTGGATATAGCTTAAAATTTGATCATGTATATATTGTTGTGGCTGTCACACATAATCCCTTCCCTTTGAGTATTCTTAATAAATATCATAATAAATGAAAATTCAAATGTGTCTTCGTGTTTATCAAATTTCTATAGATCATTATAAAGCACTTGTAGAAAAATCATCTAGTCTCACTTAGCCAACTTGTGAGACACCATTATTTGGGGATGAATAATCTAGTCAGTTGATTTGCATTGAAATATCATCACCATCATCACCTGTTTCTACATCTCAATGTAGAGTTGATATCTCCATGGCTTCCAGTGATTCTATGCATCAGGACATTGTTATTGTTATTCTAGATCCGCCACATTGGGATACATATCTACCTAACATATTGTGTCTATTCGTAGAATCCTAAATCATAGATTTAGAAGACACCATCGAGGACATTCATCTTCTATTTGATGACAACTTCAATGAAGTTGCATCACCATTGTCTTCTTCAAATATGATTGTTCTTTCTTTGCCTACATCAACTTCT
The DNA here is from genome assembly GCA_027924645.1 of Cunninghamia lanceolata. Lineage (NCBI taxonomy): Eukaryota > Viridiplantae > Streptophyta > Pinopsida > Cupressales > Cupressaceae > Cunninghamia > Cunninghamia lanceolata. The sequence goes on from BSBN01000205.1 coordinate 6,793,005, forward strand.
ATAGTGACATATTCTGCAGATATTTATGAGTCCGCATAGTTGACTTCGTCATCATGTATTTTGACATCCTCTACAAAAGTATCAGATTCTCATTGGTCTAGTTATCTTCATACATCTATGGTTCTTGTGGTCATTGTTCCTGATATTTTATGGTACTTGATTTGTCTTATCAACATTTGTCACATTTCAGCATTGGCTTGGAGATACTTGAGCATCCTTTAAAGACATCACGGGTATCATCTATGTCTTTGAATAATGTGTAGAATTTAGAGACTTTCATCCTTCTTCCTGCATGTTTCTATTTGGAATGGAAGATCACTTGCACACTTCTATGGTTATTTTTCTTCCTAAGGAGAGAAATGTAGTTTAGCATTCATGGATCATCTTCACCATCCAGTGTCAATCTTTTACCAACACTACATGAGGTATTTTTAGGGGAGGCTACATGGTTAGTCTTCTCATATTAGTCTTTGGAGGAAGCATTTCTTCGAATGAATTCATTACTTCACATTTTTTGGGGGGGGTCACATAGACATTCTCATTATTTGTTTCCTATGGGGGGAGCATATATTGTACATTAGTGTTAGAAGTAGTCCTTGGGGGTCATGTTGAGTTCTCCTTCTTTTCTTCTTTGTCAATTATACAATTCTATTTGTATCATTTCTCTTTTGGAGAGTTGTTTTTCCCACTAGGATTTCTCCTTTACTCCACTTTTGAGAAATTCATTTGTACATGGGTACCTAACATGGCCTAGTATTTGAGACCTATCATATTTGTATAACTTCTCTGTACGTTGCAATTAAGGGAGGTGTTAGTGTTTAAATAAGGTCATATTGTATCTAGTTAGGATATCACCTTTACTAGGATTGACCTATTCACACTTAGCCTAAGTTTACGTAGGATTTTTTAGACTTTGTCGCAACTCATCACATCAACATCAACATGGTGAGACATGTGTCCTCATACTTTTAAGACACCTTTGGCATGCTTACTTGCCACTTGCATGAACACTTGTCACTTGATCTCACAAGCATCACATCTTAGGAAGGTTAGTAATTCATTATGTCCGACCATCCTATCTTCTCTCTCATGCCTATTTATGCAAGGAATCTATGTACATGTTCTAATTATCTCTTGAATATATCAATTAGGCTTATTTTTTACAATTTAGCTTGTGGAAGTTTTTTTGTTGTTTGCTTGTTGATCTTGGCTACTCCAACAGATATAATCTGTTTGGACTAAAAAGTTAATTGGCCACTTTTTGGTCCCCCATCTTTGTGCACATACCCCTGAGGAATTTCCTTAATATACCTTATGTTACAGAAGGCCAAATTTTGTGAATGGGCTTATGCTATCTAAGGCATGTGTAATACTCCTTTTCTCCCATAGTTATTTGACGTCTTGTAGTGGATCTATTATAGTTATATTTAAAGTTAAGATAATTTAGAATATGAAATGATATTAAAATAGATATAAATAGCAAATGTAAATTACAACATGTGATAATTTAATAAGAACCTTAAAGAAATTAATCAACAAAGAAAATTGGATAATATGAACCAATAATTAGGCTAACATAGAAAACCCATATATATAATAATTTCCAATATATTTTATTAACAATAAGTTTAGTACTTATTTGAATCAAAGTACTTGGATTGGCCACTTTCACCCTAGGAATATTTTAGTGGTCTTGACCCTCATAGCTATAGAATACACTAAGAGGGACAATTCTTATTCATAACACAATGTATCATACTCAACAGAGAAAATGCTCAACATAAGTGCTTAACAAAGAAAATGCTCATCACAAGTGCTCTAGAGCCATGTTCAACCAAACAAATACTCAACACAAGTGCATACAAGACATGTCTAGTACAATCTTGAGTGTACATCATACCCCAAGTTGCACACACTCTATGTGCCCCTTCTCTAATGCACATAGCCCACCAAAACCACCTTCTTCTTCCTTGAGTGATCTCCATGCCCCTTTCCAAGTCTGACATAAATGGCTTATATAACCTTTTAAGGGATAGTTTCTAAACCATCACACCCTTTCACAAAGGTTAATAAACATAATAATTCCTTCCTCTTAAAAGATTTTTATAAATATTCTTTGTTTATCTCCATTTTAACCAAAGGGTCATAATATCCTTTGTCTTTTCATCTCCGTTTTAATTATAAAGGGTTAAATAAACTTCATCCTCTTATAATTTGAAAGGATTATTCATAAAATAACTTTCTTTTCAATTTTAAGGAAAAAGTCCCATAATAACATGTGATTTGGGTTAAATGCCTTTCCACTTCACCTTGTCCCCTCAAGTGGATAACAAGGCTATGCTAATTCGATAACTCCTCCTTTGAGGTGAGTCTTTCAATGCTTCCTTCAATTTATATGTACCCCACCCAAATGTGTGGGTTTAGGTCACCACTTGGTGATGAAATCTATTCTAGAACCACTAAAAAGAAACTAGAAGAAAAATTAGATGCTTTTGATTTCCAAGATCACCTTGTGGTGTGAGCAAAGACAACACGTGTGAGCGAAGACAACACATGCCTAACCTTTGGGATGGAACAAAAGACTAAATAAAAAGGTGTTTTTGATTCCCAAGATTAGCTTTTCTTGTAAGGGAAAAGCATACACGCCTAATTACTCACACAAAAGAACCACACAAGTTCATTATCACTTTAAGCATGTAAATATGAAGGGTGAAGAATAAAGTGCACATAGGGGGTGTTTTTGATTCCCAAGATCACCTTGTGGTGTGAGAAAGAGCATACAAACCACTTAGGATACACTAGCCTTCTAAATAATGATTAATTTGTTTAAAAAATATTAATAAACAAAAAATGGGATTTGTAAATAAATCTTTGACAAGAAAATGCTACACCCATAAATGTTAGTAGTTTTATGCTATAATTTAACTTTGATAAGCAAAATTGCAACAAAGAGGGTCAACACATAGCATAATTAAGATAAGCACCTATAAAGATTAGGGTTAGTCTCAAAAACCAATAAGACAAGAAAATGCCTAATTTGAAATGCTTGTGCTATTACACAAAATGCCTACACCATAGAGAGTGTAGGCATGCCACCCAAAAAATACCTACACCACTTAACAAACACTTGCCCCACTGATCAGACACTTGCACCACTTAGAAAACTCCTACACCACTTAGTAGACACCTGCACCACTCAGTAAACTCCTATGTCACTCAATATACACTTGTGCCAATCACTATTCAGGTTCACCAAAATAGGTAAGGTTTAGGGTTTAAGATCAAAATCAGTGTAGAAATTCCAAAAGGTGTGTGTGTGCCATGGGGGAGAATTATTATGCCATTACATAATCTTCCTATGCCAAACTAGGAAAAATGTTTAAGTGGGAGCCAAAATATACAAAAAGTCACTCAAAAACACTTTGCAAATGTCAAGATTAGATAAGAATATGGGTCCCACTAGGTGTACCAAAATGTATATGTCAAAATGCAAAACATAAAAAGGCAATATATAAATAAATTGAGATATTTCACATGTAAACATAACCTCAAGATTGAGATAATAAATGCAAACAAATGATGAAAATAAACAATGGTTCTCACCAAACAAACCTTGTTGCACAATGTGGACTTGCTCAAGATGACTTATGTTGATGGAGAAGATAAATATGGTTTCCCTTCAAACCTACAAAATGCATTTGATTTCCACTTAATGATGAAATGGCTTATGGAAGGAGGGATTTATAGATTTTTGGATGAAGTGTGAATAGTGTAGATTGAATCTTAGATTGAATAAATGAGATTGATTCATTCTAAACCTGGGGAACATTGAGAAGCTTATAAGAGGATGTTTGGGAGAGATGAAAATGGATGAGACATGAATTGAGGAAGATGGATGGTGGAGATTAAAAGTTACCTTTTGGAACCTTATGCAAGCTCTCACACATGCGTGAGAAGATTCATGGGGATGTGTAGTTATGACAAGTGAGAGGTCTCACACATACAAGAAACATGGTGAAGTGTGAGTTTGACTTTGTTTATTTTAAACAAACATGAGGAATGTACAAGTAGTTAATTATTTGAGTAAACATGATTCTTTTATTCAAATCATGATGTGAGCAGATATTTGGGATAAATTAAATAAATTTGATGTATTTATTTAATTTTTTGGAGAATAATGAGGAATTTCCTAATTTAATTAAATAAATGTGAATTTACTTAATTAAGGATAGAAGATTAGAAGAAGTTTGAATTGATTAATTAATTAAATAAATAGATGTAATTTATTTAACTAATGCTAGGAGAATGATCAGATGGGTCAATTAAATAAGTCATTTATTTAATTAATGCTAGAAAGGGAGATGGATAAATCAGGTGATGTTAGGACATGGTCAGATTAGGTGTAGATATAGTGTGAATAAGTGAAATAACAAGGTCTAGCTAATGGAACATCCCACTGTCATGCCAACTAGGGAGGCCATGGTCATGCTAAGAGGTAAAAGACTATCTATGTGGTAGTGGAACTATCCATTACATTGACATTGAGGGAATCGTTGAGACCCATGAGAGACACATCTTAAATGAACATTGAGGCTATGATAATGACGACTTCCATGTGAAGAGGTATCCCTATTGGTAGGAGGAGGCACATAAGGAATAATATAAGGGGTGTTGGTCTAGTATTTAAGTAATAAGTGCCTACAAGTGGGAAATCTCTAGAGAAACTTTAATGGCCTACACCTAGATTTATAATATAACATTAGAGAATATAATGACTTTATTATACAAAGATAAATGAGCATCTGTACTATAAAACCTAAAAATAGAGTAATATTTTTATACATTGAATATAATTTTCACTATGGAAGAATGTTAAATTTGGGTAAATTTGGCAAGCATTTTAGGTGAATCACTTAAAAGAATCATATGCTAAGGAAAATACTTTGGTCAAAAAGACTTGAAGAAAACATGTATCTAATTCCAAGCCACTTAGAGTCATGGGGAAACCTAGAAGAGGTGCTTAAGAGTTTCCAAATGTCCATAGAAAGGATAGAGGGGGTTGGAAACACCCAAATGGATAAGGTGAGATCTAATGGGAAGACCTTGATACATAAGACACTGAATAAAGTGAGCTAATTTGGGCTCCAAAATGGCAGATCAAATTATTTGAAACTTGCAACACCATTGAGTGGTAGTGGACTGGAGGTTTTGCTTGAGATTGATTTTTTTAACCATGGGCATGTGAGGAGAAAACAAAGAATACCCTTGGAAGGGTTCGTAATTCTTAAAGGGAGTGTTTGGATACAACTTCCAATCCTTCCACCAAGGTTTAATGCATTGAATCTCAACCATAAGTAACATTTCTAGAGGCATAAACTACAAAATGATTTGAAAGGACCCAAAATCCTAGTTGCCAAGCCTTTATTTAACTTTGAATTTTGGCTAAGATAGCTATTTTTAGTGGCTCTAGAGAAGAGGTATGAAATGAAGCAAATCCCTTGGTTAAATAATTTTAATAAATGAACCTAGAGAACTTTGGCAAGAGGTCAATCTATACAAGTAATTATAAGAGACCACCAAAGAAGATGCTAGTTCAAGGAGATCAAAGTCTTGAAATCATTCCCTTTCTAGATTTAAGCCTCAACTTGATGGCTTCCCAATCCTTCCAAATAGTTTTGGCAACAAAAGTGACTTGAGTTTGCACCAATTCCTTCATGTTGAGGATGGAGTGAAGGCCTAGAACTTGCTAGGCCTACCAGTCATGAGGAACTCTAGAAGTAATGCAAATCTTGAGGGGGATTTTCTAGGTTTTATGACTTTATAGGGCATGAATTATCCATTTGGCGCACAATTTCAGCCCCCATCTATGAACATCAATAAGGTCTAGACCACCAAAGTCATGTGGGAGGCAATAGTATTCCAAAGAAATTCGATGGAATCTTTTACCTTGCTCCAAGGAGGCCCAAAGAAAGTCCTTGATTAGTCTCTCTACCTATTGATAAGAGGATTTTGAGGGAGCCCAGTTGGAAGAATAGTACACATGAGTGGCCACAAGTACTTTAGAACAAATTTGGAATTTCCTAACTAGAGAAAGAGGCTTAGCAACCCAAAAATGTAATTTCTTCTCAATGTGAGTCAAAATAACTTACCAAAAAATCACAAAAGAAGATTAGAAAGCAAACAGAAAAATAAATGGAAAACAAAAAGAAAAGAGAAAAAAATATAACTATTAAACAAACATATGAAACCAATATTCTTTATAATATCAATCTTACATTTAAACATAATAAGAATGAAAATATCCAAATAACTATGGCTCTATAAATTAAAACTTTACTTAAAAATAAATAAATTATACATTTCACTGAATAAAACTAATTATCTAAATGATAACCTCACAAAATTTAAACAATCCACTTATCCGGAATGTTTTCAGATTATATAACTAACACCAATAAAACTATACATAATATTATATAATATGGAGATAATAAATATAGTTTTCTAAAAGTTCTTGACTGTACAAAACCTAGAATAAAAAATAACTAAAGTATTAAAATTTTAATAAATGAATTCTTCTCAATAATTATTATGGTGCCCGGCAGTTAAACTCTCTATTAAATATATTAAAAAACTAATATTAAAAGAAAAAAAATTAATAAAAAATTTAATTGTATCTTCAATTAAATTAGAAAAATAAACATATAGAATAAAATAGAATATAATAGAATAACTTGTAATGTTCAGAAGGCTAAAAATTGTCTATGAGACAGTCAATTCAATCAGATTTGCCATTCAATTCTTCTTTTGTTCAAAAAAATAATGAGCTTTGGGACCTTCTGAGTACCCCTTAATAAATAGACTATGCCAAAAAACCATAGTAAAACTTTCTATTCTTACTTTTTAAACTTCGAAATGTGTAGATATTTCTAATCTAATTGTATCACTTTCTCTGTGGAGTCACGATCGTCTAAAAGCAAAATCAATGAAGATCTCCTCAAATAGTTTAAGAAGATTTTATTATTGTAAAGAATTAAATGAACGTACAGAAAAGTCAGAGAATTTAAATATGAGATAGCGAAAATATCGACTGATAAAAGTCAACAAGACGACAAACACCAAATAAATGGAAAAATAGTAAAATGTACAGTGATTAATCACGTTGTGATAATGAATAGAATTATTGTGAAGTGAAAGAATCCCAATACAAAAAGCAAAGGATTTCGATCATGCGATTCCCAAAATGCTTCAAGGTAAGAAAATGGTTACAAATTAAATTAAAAATAGCACACACATGTATTTGAACGAACTCACACGGTGCGTGTTTTATGATCCACGTACATACTGTTCATAAACAGCGGCATTAATTCTCTGAATTTTTTCTTGGTTTGATATAGTTGGAAACTGCTCTTCTTCTTCCAGACGTACAAACTCTACAGAAATTCTAACTTCATTTTGAATTCATAGGATACCTAAATCATGTGGAATTATTTGAAGATAGTCAATCCGCTTTTAGAATTGCTGTCAGGTGATTAATTTGATTTGACATAGAGAATTCAGACTACGTCAGAGAGTATCTTTTACACGTTGCAGAAAAGAATAATAATCCATTTTATGTGGACAAAATTCAGCCAGATACGGAAAGTTCCCCGCACCATTATTTTCTATGCTGGCATTGTAGACTTTATATATTCGATATAAAATATGTACCTAATCATCTGAGCAATTGAGACGGTCAAAGTTGGTGGGATGAGGATCTATGTAGACTGACTAGGTACGCAATGAGGGAAATGAAGCAAAAAAAATTGTGATGAGATTCGTTTCTCACAAACACACTGTCTTCTAAGTGTTTAATTGCCTTTGAAACTGTGTTGGAAGAGTTTAGTTGCCTTAGAAATTGTGTTAGGTGACATCTGTAAGCTTTCAAAATTTTAGGTTTCATTTTTCGTACCGTAGCTTAGGTTCCTCTCGTTATCGAAATACGCACGGTCTAGGGTTCCAGAGTTTTCGCTCGAGTTATCTCAATCAGTGTTTTATTTCAAGTGGAAAAAATTCTGTACTATTTTACAGTAAATTAATACAATATTCATATGTATATGTTTTGGCACATAGAAATTCCGTAACTTTTTAGTCTCTATGAATAAATATATAGGGGAGAGGACCCAATTGGTGAGCATGTTCAATAGCTGTGTTAGTATTTCTGTATTTAAGATCTAATATTTTTAAAAGTTTAGCCCTAGTAGTTGTGACTTTAAGGTTGTTAGTGTTGACTGTAAGTACTTTTAATTGAATGAAATGTGATCTTAGATTTAAAAAGCAATTAATCATGTTGTTCCACATCAGCATACCAACAAAACATGACTTAATGCACACTCATGGGTCCACCCTTTCTTTTTGCGAACTATTGGACACCTCAACAAAAAGCATGCTGATGTGGCATCATATTTGATGATGTCGCTCTGAAACCTTAGTTATAAAAGGGGCCTTGTCAAATAAGATGTAAAATTTTTGGAGTGATTCGAAATTGCCACGTATGATTTTGAGAGGCGTGAAGTTAGGGTGCTCAACTACTGGATCCTCTCCCCTAACTACCTCTAATGGTGATATTTGTATACTCATGCCAATTCCCATTTAGTTTTGGGTCCGTTATCAGCGAATGGCTTAATATATATTTTTTGATTCGGGAAACTCGAGGTTTTAACCTAGTTCGAGCCCAAAGAGACCACTTATGGGAGATCTCTTCCCACGACTTTATCACCAAGATCACTACAGGGAGGTCTCAGTCCCCAAGACATTATCACCTTGTTCAAATTCATGAGCTCATCGGCTAGTGAAGACACATAGCCTATGAGCACACCATCCTAGCGAAGGCACATATCCTAAGAGCATGAAAGCCTAGCGAAGGCCCATGGCTTGCGAGCTCATTGGCTGAGTGGGGATTTGAACCCTAGTGGCGATCCAAATGTAACCACGTAAACTAACCACCACACTATGCACCCTTATGAGCTGGAATGGCTTAAAATAATTACATATTAATAAATAATGTATTTTTGTGTAAATTTGGGTTCATTTTTGTATCTTTCATTTATTATTATTTACACATATTTCTATACATTTTGCCTTATCTTATTCTTGTTTGCACATATTCTTATACATTCATCACTATGATTCATGTATTGCACTTATCATTACACTTGTAGCCACGCATTCATTCCCCACATTGAGATTCATGCTTCCTTGTCTCGACTCATTCCCATGGTGTGTATTAAATTCAAATATTCAAATTTAAATTTTGTTGACTCCCATCTATTTCATTAGCCATTATCAATCGACTTGGTACACATTTTGTGTGATTAATTGCTATGTCTTGGTATTGAAAGGCATTCAATATGCATTAATTCACAACTATTCATATCTAAGAATCCTATGCACTAAAAGTATAATCATTCTAGAAACACTTCATTTTAGAGGACTAAAAGGAATCTAAGTCTTCATCAAATTCATCTAGAGTGTTACACCCTTAACCTATAGCATGGATAGGGATATGTATAGCTGACTTGTGGCTAACATAACCTTTAATTAATTCATGATCATTTCTATGGCTTTACATAGGTAGTAGGATTAGCTTGGGTGGTCTCCACAACATAGGTAGTGTATATATAAGAGGTAGTGGTTAGTTTTGTAGACACCTAAAAGTGTCCATCCCTCGCAAAACCCTAATCACTTCTGCATTCTCTTGATTTTCCCTAATTTTCCTCTATGGATAAATAATTAATTTGAATTAATTATTTATTTATTCATTCACTTTCTAATGTTCCCTTCATTTGATTTATTCAAACAAATAAATCAAATCCCATCACATGTATTCCCCACTTCAAACAAATTAAATAAATTGAACAAATTTATTTAATTTAAAATCACATCCTACACCTCATCATTTCTTCCAATTTTAAATTCACTTTTGTCTTTTAGTGAGGAGAGAACCCTAACTAATCTTAGCCCTTGATTTGGCTCCCAAATCAACTTTCAATCTTGACCATCCATTCAAAATCCCCCTTCTATAAAACTACTTTCTCCAGCTCATTATGGGGCTCTTAGTTCCATTTTTCTTCCCTTAGGCTCTCTCAGCTCATTTTTCATTGTAAAATCTACAAACCCTCCAAAATCTTGCTTAACAAATATATGAGCTTCTCTAGATTGTGCAACAACTCACAAATCTAAGAACAAAAATGCAAGATTGAGGAGGACAATAGAAGTTAGTCAATGTTAGCTTAGATTTTAGTTGTTTTGCATGCTTGTTTGATAGATTTCAAGGCTAGATTGCTTTCTATTGTAGTTAGGGTTTGTTGTACTTTCATTTCTACATGTTTGAAATCCTAAACCCTAGCCCACATTGGTGAACCTGACGTGAATGCGTGAAAAATCTGACATTTTTAGTGATTTCTAAAAATATGTTTCTGTAGGTGGCCTCCAGAGCTCAAACAGACCTCACTGTTGAGTCTAGGAGGTCCGAGAAATGAAAAACGACTATAAATTTGTCACTGAAAAAATTTGAATTTTTTTTTGTACTGGCCCCTCCATAGGGCCGTATCGTATGGATCCGTACAACCCCTGTGCAGGGGCCTCAGTTGAAAAATTCTGGTTTTTTGTTATGATTTTCTATGGCAGGTTCATTGTCTATAATCTTCGTTCTGTGTGTAGGTTTACTTTTATTGCAGTCTCCGTAGTATGTGTTGCAATAAGAGCTGAGTTTTCAGTATTTCTATTGGGACGACCTGTAAAAGGGCTCGCCTAAAACCCTAGCATCTCTCCCATTCTCCTAGACGCCACCTGAAACCCTTTGTTCCTCCAGACAACACCCAAAACTCCTTTAGTGGATGCTTTGATACCACCTCCGCTACTACCCGATCTCCATTTGAGCCTTCTCTACAATGATCACCTTAGCTTTGTCTAGGCCCGAATCCACCGCCCTCATCGCAGTTGAGAAAACCCTAACTCTCTGTGCTTAATCCAATCCGCTCATTCCACCGTGTTGTCGCTCCTCATGGCCGAGGTTGCCTCTGCCTGAAACTATAACCACCGCCGCTCTAAGAGGCCTCGCCATCAATTTTGTCATTTTGGGTAATGATCTCCCACGTTAATGTGGAAATAATCATATTGGGAAGAAGTTAGTGACCATACTTTTGTTTTTAGGCTAGTTATTGATCCATCAATGCAAATGCAAATATACATTCACACAACTCTTGAAATATCTATTTTTCAACTTAGACTGTTGCAACACTAAAGCAAACCATGATGAAAATTCAGCAACGAAAACTACACATTAGATATCATGTCTCCATCCAAATCTAAAATAATACCTCTAGTTGTCACATTACAGCCCCCTATTTTTTGTAGAATGAGACACACAGGAAAGCTGTGTGCCCAAGAAAGTGGTTTCTGCCTACCCAACATAATCACTAGCGCGCTTTCCCATTATGTTCCTGATCATGGAAGCATATGACCTCAGGCTTTATATGGACAGACGCCATGGATTCAATGTTGACCTAGTGGGTACCTCATCTGAGATTGGCGCCAACTAGTCTGCAGGCAATGCTAAGCCAATGACAGCCCCAATGATTTAACTTTTCATTGACTTTTAAGTCTATAGAAGCATTTGCATTCCATTGCCCATTAGCAGAGCGCTCGCTTTTACCCTATCCCGCAATAATATCAACAGTTCATATTTGTAATCCAGTTGAGTTGCATCTTGGTTGAGTATATCTGTTCATAGTATTAGCTTTTGACAGTCAACAAATAAACAATCAGAATTGTTTGTTTTTCCTGTGGGAGAGTTTGTTGTAGCTTGAGTTAACATAATGTGAATTACAAGTCTTTTGTTATGGTCGTTACAACCGCCATTCCAAGGAACAAATACATTATTGGAGAATGCCATCCCAAATGTGATTCATTGTTTGGTGCTACAGGCAAATGATGCCCCCATCACTATATACTGTGCCATCACTATATACTGTGCCTCATTTATGAAAAGCTCACTCTTTCATACTATTTGCGGTGTGTTCTTCAATGGATATGCATTGTTATATGCTTGCACCATGTCGAAATGGTTGATGCCTTCCTTTGCTATGCCACATTGTTTCATACAGAGCACCGCATATATTTCTATCAGTGATTGGACTTATTAACATGTTGTGCCATTTATATAGTTGGTGCTTGGATTTCAATACTACTACATCAACTATGGGTCATATTAGACTCTTACAAATCTATGCCATGAATGAATTCATGCCTTAGATCTTCAAATGGCTACGCTGATTCTTTCAGATGTTATGTGCTTCATTGAATGGCATGAGCTTTGATTCATTAGAATGCGATTCTTATTTCTATGGAGGTCGTGCCTTGTGAGAGGTGGTGCCTCATTGATTTTCATTTGTCTTGTGCCTTCAGAGGTCTTGCAAGATGCTTGCGCTTTGTTTTTTACATTATTGACGCGCCTTTGATAATAATGGTGCCTTTGATATAAAGGTCGCCTTGGCTTTGTAAGGGCATTCAAACAGTCCCATGTGCATAACCCTAATTGCATGCATTGGACTGTGGTTTTGACCTTTAACATTTAGGGCTTACAACTTTCCACTTGGCGTTATGAGATCCTCAAACCACTGCATTGAAGCCCTAACATCTAGCCAAATCCCTGTTGTTTAAGCTTTAGCTACCTCTGTCAGTCAACCCTAAAAATCCCCTGGTGAATATATGAATGTCGACGGTTTGCATTACAGTTGGTGCCCATAAAGCTTCACAGTCAGCAGTTTGTGTCCCATTGATCCACTGTATAATTGCCAAATCCTGCTTGTCGGCGTTGAAATCCTTTTCACCTCCTCCAGTTTCAAATCCGCTTTCAAAACCACCGACCATAGCCCTGTGACTTCGACTTGAGCCATCCACTGTTGGCCCTAAAACTTTAAAACCTAACCATTGACCTTAAATCTTCTGTCGACCTTAAGATCCTGTCACTTGTTCAAATTTAGCAGTCTCCAAGCCATGGTTTCTTAACTGTATTTCCCTAAATTGTGGTCTCTTTTAACCACTAGTCGGTGACACTCGGCCCTTAAGCCGTAGCACTTGGAGCTGATTGAGGTCACGTTGTTGACCACGAGCTAGCACCATTGGCCCCATTTTCTTTTGTCTTTTGACTGCCCTTGGTCATATTGACGACCAGGGGCCAATCTAACTGTAACCACCCAGCACTTACTGCCAGCACCAGCCTTAACATGTGACCACTCAGCAGGTGACAACTAATGGTCATTTTTTTAAATGGTCAGGTTACCCCTTTTTGCCCCCGCATACCAGAATAGGCATTTTTTTTTTCAAATTTTCACAACTTTGGCAAAACATATCAGATTTTTGTAAAACAATTTGCATTGCGGAGCAAACTCGCCCAATTTTGCAATGGTAAGGTTAATTTCAGGTAATGACACCATTTTATCAATCAATTTTTTTAGTCAAACTCAAACTCACTTTTAAACTTTGACTGCTCATATCTTTGGCATTTTTTTATTGAATTTTGATGAATTTTTTTTTCAAATTGCTCAGAATTTCCTAAATTTTCTGATTCTACAATTCATTTTGCTATAACTGATCAATATTTTTAGATATTTTGCAGATTTTATTTTTTGACCATTTTAACTTTGAGGTTCGCAAAACGATGCATCTACTCGTTATGTCATATTTTTTGCATTATCATGGGGTTTTTGTGCTACTAATGTCTGATTTACAGCATGTGGCATTCGTGGGCTGAAGACTACAAACTGAAACTAATACATTTGATGTAGGGATTCAATTGCTTTCATATGCATGTGTGTTCGTTATCATAGGAACATTTGGTTTTGGTGCACTAAAATGAACATCTTGTTGTTTTCACACATATCTTGGTGCTTAAAATGAACCAGTGTTTACGTTGTTTGGTGGTTGTGTTGGTGTTTTGGATATGTGTATGCCCTTCCCTCCCACGTCATGTGATCTTGGGAATCAAAAGCATCTCTCAACACTTTTAGAATCACACCACACATCTATTTTCTAAGGTCAATGAACCCCCATGCGAGTGTGAGCAAGTTCACATGTCTATGCTCTCCCCTTCTGACTTAGTGCGAGCCTAGGGATCAAAAATATGTTAACTTGTCTTGCTTTTGTCAGCCTTAAAGTGGGCCTGCTCTTGAGATACATCTAAAAGGAGAACTCATTTACGACCCCAAGCAGGACTTTCATCTGGCTCGCTATATAAATTAAGGATAAGGCAAAAGCCAAGTCTAACCGGTATGAGCGCTCACCATACAGTGCTAGCTCGAAAGGAGGTGTACCTTAGTGTATATTAAACTCCTAGTAGGGTTAGTTAGAGCCTTAAGTGGCTTGCTGAATGCTCGTGGGGTGCCGGTCCCTTGGATATTCATTAGAAGCCTTTTGTTTGGTGGCCAAAAACCCTCTATTTGTTGACGTAGAAGGGTAACCTTTGAAGCCGCCTTGATTCTTACGGTTCTTAGTAGAGATAGTAGGGACAATCCTAAGGTTTGGTGGGGGGACAAGCCTTGGGAAACCTGAAACTTGGTATGCGTGAGAAGTGAGTGTCGTGGAGGGGAGCCGGTGCTACCAATATCTTGGAGCTATTCGCTTTGAATAAGCGCAGCTAGGGGATTCAACAAATATAGTCCTTGCCTAGCCATAGGGTTGTGCTTGTCTTCTAAAGTGTTTTCAAAAACTTGTCACAAAAATGTCAATCAACCACAAAATTGATTGCCAAGTGTCTTCTCTGATTGATGCGTGTGCTTGCCTAATCATCACCCTCGACATTTTTTCCACACATTCATCCCAAGTCATCATACCTTGATCACATTTATACCATATCATTCAACCTTCATATCCTAATCACCCTTCTTAGCTATATCATATCCAAGCCATCCCTAACCATACCCTAATCACATTCTTATCACTTTCTAATCATTCCACCTCATCTTAATTATGCTATTTATCATTTCCACATCATACCCAAATCATCCATTCATCCTATTTATCATCCTAGTCATATCCAACTCATCATATCCTAATCATTCTACCACATCTTAATCACATCCTCGTCATATTATAATTATTAATCATTACATATAACCATCATCCATCCTAGTCATCATGCCTAATCATTACATTTCATCATCCTCACCATCCAAGTCCAATCCATTTCATCTTATCATTCCACATCATATCACTATCACATATCCCAAACATATCCAAGTCATCATCATCATTCTCCTAATCAATCCAACTCATCATAACCATATCACTTATAATCACTACACTTCATCATAATCATCATTCTAATCATACCTTAATCATATCCTAATCATACCCTAACCATTTCCAACTCATCCTAATCACTTCTTTCATATAATCACCATCATCTTAACCATCTAAATCATCATTCTTAATCATTACACATAGTCATTCCAACCCATCATCATTCATCCTAGAGTCCAAACCCTAATCATCTTCATTCATCATCCAACCAACTTCATTCCCATCCATCCAAGTCATCTAATTTCACCATTTCACAACCTCATCTTCATCCTAATTGTTTCCTAATCAATCAAAATCATCCAATCTCATCACTACACATCATCTTCATTCCTAATCTAATCAATCACATCCTAATAATATCCTAATCATCCATTCCAATCCAATTGATTTCATTTTAATCGTTTCCTATCACAACACATCATAAACCTAGGGAAAACTTTGAGTATCTACTCTCCCTATTGAATCTGATTGCAACTGTGTCAAAGCCACCCACTACATATCCAATTTCATTCCTTTATGATCAAATTTCATCACACCATTCAATTTCATTCTTCCTTTGACATCTATAGAGGACCCTAAACATTAGTCTTCCTAAGGTTGAAACATAGGGAGAAACTGTCAAAGCTTGACTATATCACAAGTACAAATCAATGTACAAAGAGACCTTGACATCTTTTTCAAATCAATCACAACTAGGATTAATACTCCATGGCTAGTTTAAGTCCATCCTTACAAGTGAATTCTGAAACTCATGGGTTCACTTTAATCAATCATTTCTTCCATACCTCAAGGTCTCGACAAAACCAATTTGTGCTTTGAAAGGTCATTAGTAGATGGGAGTACCCTCGCGGAGCTAGACTTTTCAAAGACTAATATCATTAGCCTCTATCATAGCCTGGGCCTCATCACACTCCATTGTCATCTGGATAACATCCCACAATTCACAAGTCTCATTTGGTGAAGACATGGTTGCAAAAAGAAGCGAAAGGGAGTAGATTCTCCTAGTCATCCCTCATTCCAAACTTTCCAAACATTCCTTCCAACACATCATCCAATCATTTCACCTTATCATAATCACATCTTATTCACACCTTCATCATTCAACCTTCACATCCTAATCACCCTTTATAATCACATCATTCAATCAAATTCACCCTAATCATTTTCATAATCATATTCTAATCATTTCCAAATCACAACCCTAACCATACCTTAATCATCCCCAATCACGCATCTAATCATCCAATCAATCCCACACACTATCACATCTCATTCATCCCAATCATTCCACATAATCAAACATCATCCTAGTCAAGCACAACATGGTCCTAATCCCATAAGAAGACATACAACAATGTGAAGACATGTGTCATTTCATGTCGATCCTCGAGAACAAGGTTCCAACACCACAAGCCTCTTTGCAAGCCTATCCAAGTCCACTTTGGCAGAAAGACAAAGAGCCTTTACATTCTCATTCTACCTTTGACAAGGGGAACATAAGTCTACCTCATCCATCCTATAAATACATTCTATCACTGCGCCGCCTAATACTAATCACAAGTCCACATCATCTACCCTTATTGTCCATCCACTATATTATCCTTCCACACATGCCCTTGCAAAGGATGTGATCCAATGGCTACTAGCTAGGGATAAACCCTCCCCATGTCAAACACCCATTCATAAGCCTATCATAGAGCCTTCAAATGCCATGTCCATTCCTTCAACCCCATCATGTCATCCGCAACCCATCAAGCCCATTCACGAATCATCCACTTCCATTCCATTTCTATTCCAAGTCAAGAGATATGTCAAGGGTCTAATCCAAAGCAGGTGGAACCATTAGGGGTAAGTGCAAGAAGATGGGGGGCCAAAAAGTGGCCAAATTAATTTCAAAAAGAATTAAGTCATAATGTGAGCGTGTTATAACGTGCTCACATTATGGCTTCGTAATGACAAGCCTTAGGCTCGTCATTACCAAGCCATAATGCGAGTGCGTTATGACTTACTATAAATAAAAAAAAAAAGCAGTCCAATTTCATTTCTTGCTATTTTCTCCTCTGCCCGTGGCTTCCAAACCCTCAAAAGCACGCTCGCGTTTTGCAAAACACCAATCAACACAAAAAAGTTATCAATTCGTTGCCAAAATGCCGCTGTGACGTCGAGCACGCTAAAGGGGTGAGTTATCTTTGTTTTTTTGTTTGAATTTGTTTCTAAATAGGTAGGTTTTTGTTGATTTTTGATATATATTTCGTTATTTGTCAGGAAATGTTAATGCACCTCCTCCTCCTCCTCCTCCTCCTCCTCAAAATGCATAAAATCCTGAGGAGGAAATACCTGCAGAACAACAACCTCCTCCATTCATTCCTCGACATGCCCCTGGAACACAAGATAATATAATGGGGCAAATTGAAAACAACAAAAAAGAAATTGAAGATATAATTGCAAGGTTGAAAGATCCTTCCACTTTAACCTTGCATAGGTCCATGCTTGCCGAATCTCTTGAGTCTATGTTATCGAATGTAGATTCAATTAGCAAGCAAATAACTAGTTGGACGGATAAAAAGAGAGAGTTTAGAGATTACTATGCAGACAAGTTGTCATACCAAGATGTCAAAAAGTTACAAATTACAAAATTAGACTTGTGTTCAATTTTCACAAACCCACAAACAAATCAACCTCCACCCATTACATGCAAGAGGTTCCCTATCCATTGGTGCAACAACCAAGCGATAAGGGACAATTTCGGGCAGAGGTGGTGGATGGTTTTTGACCATCCTCCATGCAATAACTATGAGGTCCCGCAATACTTTTTGAGGAAACTCTACTGCGAGTTTGTCCTCAATAAAGTGCCAAACTATTTTGATATGCGGGACTTCCAGGGTAGAGGTGGGGGGTCAGCACAAGATAGACCAGGGGCACGTATTGACCCACAGCGGGTAGTGAGACGAGTAATCAGCAGACCAGCCCACGAGCATGTTTCTATCCCTTCCATTGTGAAGGAGAGTGTTGAGGTCGATACACTTCAGTCGATTAGTGCCTTGACCCAGAGCATCATAGAGCATGCCGGTCCTGCAACACAGAGTGGGTTGGGAGATAGTACGAGGAGTAGGGTCCCACCACATACTTGCCAGGTTTGCGGGTCAGCCTGTGATTATGACCCCATGGACAGTTAGGACGCAGGTGCACAGACTACATCTGCAGCTGAGCAGATGGTGATGACAGATACCCTCCTGAGTGAGACTTTCGTCCTTGATACTCAGGTAAATATTAGCAAGTTTATTGAATTTAATTTATTAAATTTCATTTTTGAAATACAAGATTAACTAATTTAAATTGATGATTTCAATGAAATTTCAGGGTCATAGCGTCGATGCAGTTTTCAGTGGTTCTCCACCTGCATTTTTCACTAGATCATCTACTGTCGAGGTATGTAACTAGTAAACAATTATAAATATTACATGTGAATAGCATCGTTATATGAATGGTATTCTAATTTCTGATTTTGGATGTTGAATAGGTTAATATTGTAGATTTCATGGCAACACCTGCCAGCGGTGGTGGACTTCAAAGCTTTACGGAGGTAATAAAATAAATAGTTTAATGAATGAATTGTACTTACTAAATTTTTGTATGTGATTTGTGTGCTTTATTGTGTGTACTTCCATATTTAGATGAACATGTGTGTATGTTAGGAGCCATGATTTGCATTACTATTATAGTTTTCGTAATTGAATAATGTTGTTTTATTTCCAAATGATGCAAGCTGCGGAGACACCTCCCCATGTTCATAGGGCAATAGAGCAGGGTGTGGCCTCTGCGATTCATAGCTTCATGGCATTGACAGGGGTATGAGGCAGATTAGTAAATTTCAATTTACATTCATTGTTATAGTTGTCTATTTTTGAAAAATCAAAAGATTATTGATTTGAAGTTTAATTTCTATCTGGATGGTTTCTATAGGACATGACATCACCAGGGCCTATTCCTGCTACTGAGGCAAGCGAGGAGACAGATTATATGTTAGCGGTAAGTTATTATTTTGTTAAATATTTTATTTTTTATAACATGTAATTTCTATATATTAATGTCTATACTTTTTATTGTAACAGGTAAAGATGCAAGAAGACCTAAATAGGAGTAGCCCTCAGGTTCATAGTAGACCACCCACATGCGCGTCTCCATCCCCTAGAAGATCAAAGGCTGCTCGTGATTTATTCTCTTCACCAGCCAGAGGGGAATGACTTTTTATTGTGTTCCTTTGTTGTATGCCTATATGGCATTTGTGGACATATATTTTGTATTGTACATAGTTGACATTGTATGCCTATATGGCATTCTTGTAAGCCTATATGGCTATTTTGTATATATGTTATACTTATATCGACAGATATTGATGTATGCCTATATGGATATTTGGTTAATACAAATCTTTTTTATTGATGGTGTCCATAATTGCATTATAAATCCACGTTTGAATGGATATTTGTAGATGGCTACTTCAAATATTTAAAGTCCGATTGTATTACATAGGATGTTTGCATTTTTTTTGATATGCTTGATAGGCCATGGATTAAATGATGGTGTTTGATGGAAAAGTATGGTACTAAAAGACTCTAGTTCATTCTTAATAGGCTTGTGATTGATAATATCTTTGCATGATTGCACTTGATCTTGGATCATGGGCATGTTGTTAGGATTTTGATTGCATTGTGGTGTTTGATGGATAGGCATGGTACTATGTGACTTTTGGATAGACTTGGGAGAGGTACATTAATTGAATTTGTGATTTCTAGTTTGAGATTTTTCCTCCACTAGAAGTCCTTGGAGGAAATCTAAAAAGGATATTCTAAAAAAAACAAATTTACCTTCAACAAATTCATCATCTTCTTCTCATTCAAAGTTAGAGAAATAAAAGGGGCAAGCACTTGTTGTAATTGCAAATTCTACATCAAAATGATGGATCCTTGATTTTGGAGCCTCACATCATATGGCTTCATTACAGAGTATGTTTTCTTCATTTGAGACTTGTTTAACACCACATATCTTGATGGGTAATAACACATATATGCATTTTCATGGGTGAGGGTCTATTGACATGACTAAGAGATCCTTCAATGATGTCCTTTTCATACCTTCATTGTCAACTAATCTCTTTTTTATCTATCAAATCACACATAGTGGGACAAGGAAGAGTGTTGAGTTCACACTAGATGTTGTGCTCATTCAAGATTTGCAAAGTGGAGATATTATTGTTGCAGCTGGGGAGGTAAATGATTGATCTAGATTGTACACCTTCTCACATTTTTCTATTGATGTTCCTTTGGTCGATGTTCACACTCAAGCATCTAGTGTGGACACCTTTGAGGAGATACAGTATAGTCATTTGAATCTTGGTATTCTTTTATCAAATGGGGTTCTAGATACATGTGTTGACATTCCATCTCCTCCATATCCTATTGCTTCTTCAGAGTTTAGTGTTGTTTTGAATGGAGCTTCTAGTGATTCAGTGTAGTAGGACCTTCATCATCTTCTAGATACAGCTACTAGGGATGAGTACTTGATAGACATTGCATGTTTGTTTTGTGAGTCCCATGTTTTATACTTGGAGGATGTCATTGAGGACATCATATCCTCTTTTATGATAGTTCCATCACTATTGTTGTATCATCTTTGTCTTTGGATCATGTTCTACATCCATTTCCCCTAGGTTTTGGATAGTCACATTCTTCAGTTAGGCCTAGGACTCTTGATTTGATTGTGGCATATCTCGGCATCAACATGGCCTAGTAGCCAAAACCCATTTATCATTTCTCATTTCTCCTAAGTTGCACTTATGGGGGGTGATGGTGTAATATTTTATTCACCTTGGATATATTATATATCCTAAGTGTGATATTACACCTATTTAATAAGTTTACTTAGGATAATATGAACTTTTAATTATTCTCACCTAAGTAGATAATAAATGCATGGGTACACTTTGACTTGAGGTACACAAGTGCCACCACTACCTCATTAACTCTTGATTGATGATATTTAGGTGCCACCTATATTCAGTCAAGGCCACTTCTTTCTTAGTCAAGTTGAGTGAACTAATCCATTGATTAGCAGTTCAACTCTTAACTTCTCAGTTAGGTTGAGTTAACTCACCTCTTGATTGACAGTGATTGAGAATTAACCCATACCTCTTGTGCATGTCATCTCCTTGATTCATGCATCCAAGAGGCCTATATATATGCATGTTTCTGATTGTAACTTTGCCTCATAATATTGAAAATAGATTAGCAATTATTCTGTTCATTTGGTTTTGTGATTAGCTTGTAGGCATTTGGTCTTGGGTAGGTTTGTTGATCATAAAAAATTGTAATGATTATTACATCTTTAATTCATTGTAGTCTTAGCATATAAAAGGGATTGTAATTCCATGGCAAGTGTGGTGCTAAACAAAAATTTTAAATTTATGTAGTCTTAGCATTTAGGAGTTCCAATTTTGCAGCATGGTAATTTTTCAATTGATATATCTATCCTTAGCATATTGAAGGAAATTTAAATTTTCAACAAGTGTGGTGGTATTTTATAGTTTTTACAAATATTGTTATTTTCCCTTTACACCTAGAATCCTCCAACAAGTGTGGTGGTATATTACAATTTTAAGTTTATGTAGTCTTATTATATAGAAAGGCTTATAGTTCAACAGCAAGTTTGGTGGTAAATAACGATTTTAAATATTTGTAGTCTTATCATATAGAAGGGGTTACAATTTTACAATGTGATGGCTATGTGATAAAAAGTGTAGTAGAAGCTACTAGAGAAGTTAATGAGGTTGTTAAAGTTGCTCACAAGGCCTTCGATCATAACCTTGTCCTCCCACACTTTGCTCTATAGTTTCCCATCCTTTTCTTTTTCTACACTAATGGAAAAGATTTAGGGAATTTGCTAGAAGAAGATTGTGTAGGAGAGGGGCTATTTTTAACATGTAGATCTATTGGAGCAATATTTGGAGGACTTGGAACCCCTAGAGACCCTAGACAATGGAAATCTGTTGGAAGTGTGTCATGTAATTGATATTCTGTAATGTATTAAGGCTTTCTACTACTATGTTAATAAAATTAAAATATCCTCCAAAAAATCTTTGTGTTTGTGTTTATGATGACATGATTGTGATTGAGGGATACCCATATAAGTTTCATGGATTAATAATAAATATGAGTGCAAAATATCAATGATACACATTGCATGAACCCATCAATGTTTTTGGTCAGATAATACCCTAGAATTCTCTGTATTGGTGCATGTGATCTTCTAGGAGGAGATGTTAGATCATGATGTCATGTTTGGATGCCTAATTTTGTAGTTGGAGTTTTGACAGTGGTCTTGTTGGTTCTCTTGGTATTGAGTACATTGGTCATGTGCTTGGGAGCTTTATGATAATGTGGTGTTGCATTTGGAGCTTAACATGGATTGATTGGTTGTAGGTTCTCATACATACTTCGAGACTTGGGTGAGGCTAGAGTTCTCTTGGGATTAGAGACACTTGTTGAGATGGTTACCCTTTAGAGGTTTTAGCAGGAAGACCAAGGAGACTTTCACTTGGATATGGGCGTGAGTTAATTATGGACCTAGAGAAGATTCTTATTGGAGAGAGTCATTGTGGCTTGGTGTATCTTCGAGGAGCATTCTCATTCCCCACTCTTGGTCTACTCGGTAGACTATCATCTAAGAGGTATTTCCCATCCTTTAGATGAATTTTTTTAATGCTTTATCTTCTCATGGTTATGGATCTTGAGCTATGGTTATTGGTTCTAGAGGGTTCATTCGAGGGGTGTCTCTAAACATGCTTTTTCTCAGGTGCTAAACTAGAGTTGTCTAGATGCACAAGTGCGCCTCCCTCAATGAAGTTCATTTTGTTAACTTAATTCATCCTAGTGACTCAAGGGGTTGTTATATTCTTTAGGCGCAATCGTTCATAGACTAAAACATTCACTCCATGTTAAGGCGCTCAAAGGAGGCTCTGGAGATGGAAAATGGCGCCTTAACTCACTTATGTAAATTTTGGACTTTTAGGCAATTGCAAGATGTCTTGGAGGGCTCAATTCTTCAAGGCGCTCATTTTGTTCACCACTTGTAGCATCACTTGTTCAAGGCGCATGTTTGGGATTCTCTGGCGTGATGTGTGATTTGGTCACAACAGGTGCCTAGAGTGAATAGGCTTTCATCTTGACTTAATACACTACCTCCTTCTAACGATTTTTGGGGCAGCAGAAAACCTTTCACCATAGGCAAATGTCTCAGAGATATAAAAAACTGAGAGAGGTTATTGTAGAGGCACTCTACGTGATTGCGTTGCCTTAGACAAAATGTTTGTAAGTGACATAGTTTTTGAGTAACATCTCATCAAAGATTGTTGCCTTTTTACACTTTGGACTCTTTAGGGATATCGTCGGTACAATGTAGCTCAGACTGTTTCGACATGTTTGGGTGAAAAATAGGACCATGCCTAGCATAAATGTACCCATTCAGACGCGTTGGAATAGTCAGTTTGGTCGCATCAGGAGTAGGATGAAAGTTACACCGCTTTGCAACTTTACACTGCCTCCTTCTAACGATTTTTGGGGCAACATAAAACCTTTCACCACAGGCAAATGCCTCAGAGATATAAAAAACTGAGAGAGGTTATTGTAGAGGCACTCTACATGATCATGTTGCCTCAGACAAAATGTTTCTAAGTGACATGGTTTTCGAGTAACATCTCGTCAAAGATTGCTACCTTTTTGCACTCTGGACTCTTTAGGGATATCGTGGGTACAATGTAGCTCGGACTGTATCGACATGTTTGGGTGAAAAAAATAACAATGCCTAGCATAAATGTACCCATCTGGACGCGTTGGAATAGTCAGTTTGGTTGCATCAGGAGCAAGACAAAAGTTACACCCCTTTGCAACTTTACACTGCCTCCTTCTAATGATTTTTGGGGCAACAGAAAACCTTTCACCACGGGAAAATGCCTCAGAGATATAAAAAATTGAGAGAGGTTACTGTAGAGGCACTCTACGTGATTGCATTCCCTTAGATGGAATGTTTCTAAGTGACACAATTTTTGAGTAACATCTCATCAAAGATTGCTGCCTTTTTGCACTTTGGACTCTTCAGGGATATCGTCGGTACAATGTAGCTCAGAATGTTTCGACATGTTTGGGTGAAAAACAAGACCATGCCTAGCGTAAATGTACCCATTCGGACGCGTTGGAATAGTCAGTTTGGTTGCATCAGGAGCAGGACTAAAGTTACACCCCTTTGCAACTTTACACTGCCTCCTTCTGATGATTTTTGGGGTAGCAGAAAACCTTTCACCATGGGCAAATGCCTTAGAGATATAAAAAACTGAGAGAGGTTATTGTAGAGGCACTCTACGTGATCATGTTGCCTCAGACAGAATGTTTCTAAGTGACACAGTTTTTGAGTAACATCTCGTCAAAGATTGCTACCTTTTTGCACTTTGGACTCTTTAGGGATATCGTCGGTACAATGTAGCTCAGACTGTTTCGACATGTTTGGGTGAAAAACAGGACCATGCCTAGCATAAATGTACCCATTCGGATGTGTTGGAATAGTCAGTTTGGTTGCATCAGGAGTAGAACGAAAGTTACACCCCTTTGCAACTTTACACTGCCTCCTTCTGATGATTTTTGGGGCAGCAGAAAACCTTTCACCACGGGCAAATGCCTCAGAGATATAAAAAACTGAGAGAGGTTATTGTAGAGGCACTCTACATGATCGCATTGCCTCAGACGGAATGTTTCTAAGTGACACAGTTTTCGAGTAACATCTCATCAAAGATTGCTGCCTTTTTGCACTTTGGACTCTTCAGGGATATCGTCGGTACAATGTAGCTCAGACTGTTTCGACATGTTTGGGTGAAAAACAGGACCATGCCTAGTGTAAATGTACCCCTTCGGACACGTTGGAATAGTCAGTTTGATTGCATTAGGAGTAGGATGAAAGTTACACCCCTTTGCAACTTTACACTGCCTCCTTTTGACAATTTTTGGGGGAGCAGAAAACCTTTCACCACGGGCAAATGCCTCAGAGATATAAAAAACTGAGAGAGGTTATTGTAGAGGCACTTTACATGATCAGGTTGTGTTAGACGGAATGTTTCTAAGTGACACAATTTTTGAATAACATCTCGTCAAAGATTGCTGCCTTTTTGCACTTTGGACTCTTCAGGGATATCGTCAGTACAATGTAGCTTAGACTGTTTCGACATGTTTGGGTGAAAAAAAGGACCATGCCTAGCATAAATGTACCCATCCGGATGTGTTGGAATAGTCAGTTTGGTCACATCATGAGCAGGATACCAAAAATGCAAAAGTTGCTTTGTGCAACTTGACAACATTGACACTTTTTTGCAACATGACTCAAAGACTCAAACTGACCCCAAATGACTCAAAGTGACTTAAAATCACCTTGATTTTAGTGTCCAATGTACATTATAGAGGTCGAGGCACTCCTTATCATTCAAACATCTTAGATGAGCGCATAGGAAAGGAAAAAGCTCTAAGTTTCATCATCATGAGCGCCTAATATCAAGAGACTTTAATGGCTCAAACCTTAGCATGGAGTCCTAAGGTGCATTTCATGTCTCTTTTCATCCAGTTTGGCACCCTTATGTAGATTT
The DNA here is from genome assembly GCA_027924645.1 of Cunninghamia lanceolata. NCBI lineage: Eukaryota > Viridiplantae > Streptophyta > Pinopsida > Cupressales > Cupressaceae > Cunninghamia > Cunninghamia lanceolata. The sequence continues at coordinate 6,819,028 of BSBN01000205.1, forward strand.
TTCAACTTGATTTGGCACCCTGTATGTGAAGGAAGATCTAAAGGCATGAAAGTGGATGTCATATTGCAAGAGTTTGGATCATCAAAATTGAAAGAAATAAGTCTATTAAGCTTGGTTCCCTTGGTCTTCTTTTCATTCATTATGAGCACCTTGGGAGAATGGTATATAGGTCATCATCATGATTGGGCGCCCTGGATCCAGAGTGTTGGAGAGATCATCAAATGGTGTCTAGAGGAAGTAGGGTGAGTTATGAGTTTGGTCACATCAGGAGTAGGACACCAAAAATGCATAACATGATGATGTAAAAATGTGTACATATGTGTAAAAATGCAGGAGGAAATAAAAAAGACAAACCTTACAAATTAATGTGCATACTTACAACTCAATGTAACATAACTTTACAAAATCAATGTGAATACTTACAAATTAATCCAATGAACCATCTAGGTCTGCTCTACTCTTTATTGTGTCAAGTATTGCTTCATGGTCAGACTCACGCACCTTCCACAATATTTTGTTCAAAGGTCTACCCCGATACTTTATCAAATGAACATTGGATGCCATGACAAGGTTTGAGTAATGAAGAATCTTCCGATGCATGTCAAAGTCCTAAAATAGCCAAATATTAACACTCTTATGTGGGTACCTTCTAAGCCATGTTCCAGTAATAACCACTGATCCTGTAGGGTATTCGATGTTTTCTCCATCTGTAACAAGGGCCTCCAATTTCTTTTTGGCCTCAACACAATGACATAAGTAATAATTTGTTCCCTCTTCATTATCTTCATCTGCAATAACTGCATATACGTGCCCTACATTGATATGTGTAGCAAATTAGATGAAATTAGTCAACATTACAAAAACACTACAAAGTAAGATGACATTACCTGGTTGAACTAGATGAAATTAGATGCATATATGTGCCTTATATTACCTGGTTGAACTAAATCTGATATGTGGTCAAAGTCAACTGACGATTCCATCTGTGTTAGTTCTAGTGCCGTCGGGGGTTGATACGTGTCAAGTGGGCTAAGATACCTTAACTGCCATTCGTCAACCCACTCCTTTGACTTGCACTCATCCCAGACTTGAATTGTACACAAAGAACAAAAGCATGACATCTTTCGTGTATGGATACTCCATGAACCTGCAATTGAGCTTCTGAAAGAGTGCATCTCATTTGATCCTGTCAGTGTACAACAATCCTCATATGGTGCAATGTTAGTATCATCTATCAACCAAAAAAATCTACGAACTAAAGACTTACCTTCATTACCTGGACCCATGGAAGCATTACACCACTTGACAATCAATTTTGCATCTGTCAACTTTGCATTGTCTTTATACTTTAACTCTTCTCGTGCTATGGCTCTTTTGATACATGCTCCTACACCATCATGCTCCCCCTTTCCATGCCCAACCTCACAAAGTTCCACATATGTTGAATACCTGTAAAATTATGCCTCCTACTCAGCCAATAGAAATTCTGCGAGTTCTTGAATTGTGACGCACAGTTATCTGACCATATGATATGCTAACTGAACGATATGCCCCTTCTAGCCAAATCATTGTAAAACACTTGAAAGCAACCTTGCACGAACTCCGTAGAATGCGTGCGATCATCACTAATATAGAAATTATACTCCCTTATGATCTTTCTGTCATCCTCTGTACTATCATTTGCATGAATGAATGCGATGTGCACAAATATAGAAACCTGTGTGGAGTTGTAATATTGTGATTGCACCTCACGCTATGGCTGTAGACTGTAGTTCTCTACAAAGTCGATGACTGAAATAATGCTACCAACCAGAAATGTGTCCTTGCATAACTTGAATTGCAAGTCCAACCATCGAGCTCTATGGGCATGTCTTGCATACTCATAGACTATGCTGTCACGAAATATAGGCATAAACTAATACACTGGAATCTTTTCAATAACTAATTCACACCTCTTTGATTCTTTACCATCTTTTGTATTGTATGCCACTGTTTTATACTTGCCAAACTCTACTAGTTCATTTCCAACCGCATGTGTTATTTCCATATGTTCACATATTGCAAATGTTGCAAGCCACCGCAACGATGACATGTGCCATCCAAGCATAATTTCTTGTAGAATATTTGACCTTCCTCTCTTTCACATAAAATTCTTGATATGAAGTCTCTTGAAGATGTTGGTGGGGCACATATGGCACAACCCTGCAAATCATTGTTAGTATGCATATCTAAACATATAGACCTATAAGCATATCTAAACATATTTAAATGAGATGGGTTAGATGGCATACCTTCGACCGAAGATGGAATAGATGACATACCTTGAGGTTGAGGTGGGAATGATGGCGTACCTCCATCACATGTGAGTGATGATGTACTCTCAACTTGAGATGTGGTAGATGGTGTCCCTACATGTTGACTTGCGGTAAAGGACGTGTCTCCAACTATGGTATTCAAATCTCTCGTACCACAAAGTTTTTGCATTTGTTCTCTTTGTGCTGCCAATACCATATCTCTTTGTGATGGTTGTGGTTCCTCTTCAATTGGTATGTCTTCATTTATCATGTCCAATTTCCTCTTCTCACGAAGTTCCCTCATAGCCACTACTTTCTTTGCATTCTTACCTTCTATCTCTTCCTGTGTTGGTTTAATTCTTGATCATTTCCTCGGCATGACGGAGAATTTATCTGTAGCATGATAAAGAGACCAATATTAGTTTCTAAGAAATGAATACAAGATAATAGTGGGATTGTATTTTTTTTATGTTGTAAGGATTTATTCTTGTATAGTTTGACATCATGGTATGTTAAGGTTCGTTTATTACACATAATTATTAAAGAACCCAAGTGTAGAAAATATACATGACATCATGTGAGACTGTAGGCTGCTTTCTTGACTGGGAATGTGTCTATTTTAAACATGTATGATAGAGCATGATAAAGTAATTCAATCTGAAATAAGGAAAATGTAAAGAACATGCATGCAAAGACTTGACATACCTAAAAAATGAAGATTTGAATGGAGAGAGTACCCAATTATGTAGTGTTTTTATCTTCTTGCATCAAACTCCTCAACAATTTGAGTTTTTCACCACTTGCTTCCTTTTCAATGTTAAATTCCTCAAATTGAATCACAATTAACATTGCAACACTAAAAAAATTGAAACTTGAATAGATATATATCAAACTTGGTGTGAAAACTATGTTATTTCCTCCTTCTCAAGTTGGCAAAGCAGAAAAGGTGGTGGAAAGATCATGCAAAGGTGGTATAATGTGTCAAATGTGCATGTGAACTTCCCAATGGCACAAAAGCACTTCTTTTTTATCGGAGCACGTGCAGAATCAGTAAGAAAATAGAGCATGTGGGCCTGGATCATGGGGGTAACCACTTTTTTACCGTTTCAATAGAAATACAAAACGTGAGTGCGTTATAATGCACTCGCGCTATAACGCACTTGTGTTTTGTCCTGCTATATATTCATCACATCCTTTGCATTGATCACATCTTTTTCCTGCAAGGGCTTGCCAGATGCTCCGCCATATGATAGGCATAACAATGAAGGGGCAAGCCCTCATAATCAAGTTCTTGATAGAAAATGCCCTCAACCCTCAACATCAAACCCTAATCCCTCAACCCTTAACTCTGATCCCTCAACCCCCAACCCTCAACCCTCAACCCTATCCCTAAACCCTCAACCCTCAACGTCAAATCTTAATCCCTCAACCCTCAACCCTATCCCTAAACCCTCAACCCTCAACGTCAAATCCTAATCCCTCAACCCTAATCCATCATCCCTTAACTCTAATCCCTCATCCCTAAACCCTAAATGCTATCCCTAATCCTACACCCTCAATAGACTTGATACTATACCTTAAACTCTAATCCCTTATCCATAAACCCTCCAACCCTATCCCTAATCCTTACACCCTCCACACTCTACTTTAACCCTAATTCCTTGAACCTCAACCCTATCCTTAAACCTTTGACCCTTGAACCTCAACCCTCAACCCTCAATGTCAAACCCTAATCCCTCAACCTTTAACTCTGATCCATCAACCCTCAACACTATACCTTAAACCCTAATCCCTTCAACCTCAACCCTATCCCTAAACCCTTGACCCTCGAACCTCAACCCTCAACCCTCGACATCAAACCCTAATCCATCAACCCTTAACTCTGATCCCTCATCTCTCAACCCTAACCCTAAACCCTAAACACTAAACCCTCAACCCTCAACATCAAATCCTAATCCCTCAACCCTTCACTCTAATCCCTCAACCCTAAACCCTATCCCTAAACCCTCAACACTATACCTTAAACCCTAATCCCTCAACCCTCAACCCTAAACCTTATCCCTAAACCCTAATCCCTCAACCCTCAACCCTAATCCGTCATCCCTCAACTCTAATCCCTCATCCCTAAACCTTAAATGCTATCCCTATTCCTACACCCTCAATAGAATCGATACTATACCTTAAACCCTAATCCCTTATCCCTAATCCTTATACCCTCCACACTCTACTTTAACCCTAATTCCTCGACCCTCGACCCTATCCCTAAACCCTTGACCCTCAAACCTCAACCCTCAACCCTCAACGTCAAACCATAATCCCTCAACCCTTAACTCTGATCCCTCAACCCTCAACACTATACCTTAAACCCTAATCCCTATCCCTCAACCCTTAACCCTTAAAACTTAAACCCTATCCCTACACCCTCAACACTTGACACTATATCTTAAGCCTTAAACCCTCATCCCTAAAGCCTCAACCCTCAATCCTTAAACCTTCAACCCTAAACCCTATCCCTAATCCCTCTACCCTCGACACTCTAACCCTAACCTCGACATTAAATGCTAATTCGTCAACCCTAAACCCTAATCCTAAACCCTTAACCCTCAAGCCTCAACACTATACCTTAAACCCTAATCCTTCAACCCTCAACCCTAAACCTTATCCCTAAACCCTAATCCCTCAACCCTCAACCCTCAACCCTAATCCATCATCCCTCAACTCTAATCCCTCATCCCTAAACCCTAAATGCTGTCCCTATTCCTAAACCCTCAACAGACTCGATACTATACCTTAAACTCTAATCCCTCAACCCTTAATGTCAAACCCTAATCCCTCAACCCTTAACTCTCATCCATCAACCCTCAACACTATACCTTAAACCCTAATCCCTATCCCTCAACCCTTAACCCCTAAAATTTAAACCCTATCCCTACACCCTCAACACTTGACACTATATCTTAAGCCTTAAACCCTCATCCCTAAAGCCTCAAGCCTCAATCCTATACCTTAAACCCTAATCCCTCAACCCTCAACCCTAAACCTTATCCCTAAACCCTAATCCCTCAACCCTCAACCCTAATCCATCATCCCTCAACTCTAATCCCTCATCCCTAAACCCTAAATGCTATCCCTATTCCTAAACCCTCAACAGACTTGATACTATACCTTAAACTCTAATCCCTTATCCCTAAACCCTCCAACCCTATCCCTAATCCTTATACCCTCCACACTCTACTTTAACCCTAATTTCTCGACCCTCAACCCTATCCCTAAACCCTTGACCCTCGAACCTCAACCCTCAACCCTCAACGTCAAACCCTTATCCCTCAACCCTTAACTCTGATCCCTCGACCCTCAACCCTATCCCTAAACCCTCAACCCTAAACCCTCAACCCTCAACGTCAAATTCTAATCCCTCAAGCCTTCACTCTAATCCATCAACCCTAAACCCTATCCCTAAACCCTCAACACTATACCTTAAACCTTAATCCCTCAACCCTAACCCTAAACCTTGTCCCTAAACCCTAATCCCTCAACCCTCAACCCTAATCTGTCATCCGTCATCCTTCAACTCTAATCCCTCATCCCTAAACCCTAAACGCTATCCCTATTCCTAAACCCTCAGCAGGATCGATACTATACCTTAAACTCTAATCCCTCTACCCTCGACACTCTTATTTAACCCTAATCCCTTGACCATTAACCCTATCGCTCAACCCTCAACCCTCAACCCTCAACATTAAACCCTAATTCATCAACCCTAAACCCTAATACCTCAAACCTAAACCCTATCCCTAAACCATCAACCCTCAACACTATACCTTAAACCCTAATCCCTATCCCTCAACCCTTAACCCTTAAAATTTAAACCCTATCCCTACACCCTCAACACTTGACACTATATCTTAAGCCTTAAACCCTCATCCCTAAAGCCTCAACCCTCAATCCTTAAACCTTCAACCCTAAACCCTATCCCTAATCTCTCTACCCTCGACACTCTAACCCTAACCTTGACATTAAATGCTAATCCGTCAACCCTAAACCCTAATCCTAAACCCTCAACCCTTGACACTATACCTTAAACCCTAATCCCTCAACCCTCAACCCTAAACCTTATCCCTAAACCCTAATCCCTCAACCCTCAACCCTAATCCATCATCCCTCAACTCTAATCCCTCATCCCTAAACCCTAAATGCTATCCCTATTCCTAAACCCTCAACAGACTCGATACTATACCTTAAACTCTAATCCCTTATCCCTAAACCCTCCAACCCTATCCCTAATCCTTATACCCTCCACACTCTACTTTAATCCTAATTCCTCGACCCTCAACCCTATCCCTAAACCCTTGACCCTCGAACCTCAACCCTCAACCCTCAACATCAAACCCTAATCCCTCAATCCTTAACTTTGATCACTCGACCTTCAACCCTATCCCTAAACCCTCAACCCTCAATGTCAAATTCTAATCCCTCAACCCTTCACTCTAATCCCTCAACCCTAAACCCTATCCCTAAACCCTCAACACTATACCTTAAACCCTAATCCCTCAACCCTAACCCTAAACCTTGTCCCTAAACCCTAATCCCTCAACCCTCAACCCTAATCTATCATCCATCATCCCTCAACTCTAATCCCTCATTCCTAAACCCTAAATGCTATCCCTATTCCTAGACCCTCAACAGGCTCGATACTATACCTTAAACCCTAATCCCTCTACCCTCGACACTCTTATTTAACCCTAATCCCTTGACCATTAACCCTATCCCTCAACCTTAACCATCAACCCTCAACTCTCAACATTAAACCCTAATTCATCAACCCTAAACCCTAATCCCTCAAACCTAAACCCTATCCCTAAACCATCAACCCTCAACACTATACCTTAAACCCTAATCCCTCAACCCTCAACCCTAAACCTTATCCCTAAACCCTAATCCCTCAACCCTCAACCCTAATCCCTCATCCCTCAACTCTAATCCCTCATCCCTAAACCCTAAATGCTATCCCTATTCCTAAACCCTCAACAGACTCGATACTATACCTTAAACTCTAATCCCTTATCCCTAGACCCTCCAACCCTATCCCTAATCCTCACACCCTCCACACTCTACTTTAACCCTAATCCCTTCAACCTCAACCCTATCCCTAAACCCTTGACCCTCGAACCTCAACCCTCAACCCTCGACGTCAAACCCTAATCCTTCAACCCTTAACTCTGATCCCTCATCTCTCAACCCTAACCCTAAACCCTACACCCTAAACCCTCAACCCTCAACATCAAATCCTAATCCCTCAACTCTTCACTCTAATCCCTCAACCTTAAACCCTATCCCTAAACCCTCAACACTATACCTTAAACCCTAATCCCTAATCCCTCAACCCTAAACCTTATCCGTAAACCCTAATCCCTCAACCCTCAACCCTAATCCACCATCCCTCAACTCTAATCCCTCATCCCTAAACCCTAAATGCTATCCCTATTCCTACACCCTCAACAGAATTGATACTATACCTTAAACCCTAATCCCTTATCCCTAAACCCTGCAACCTTATCCCTAATCCTTATACCCTCCACACTCTACTTTAACCATAATTCCTCAACCCTCAACCCTATCTGTAAACCCTTGACCCTAGAACCTCAACCCTCAACCCTCAACATCAAACCCTAATCCCTCAACCCTTAACTCTGATCCCTCGACCCTCAACACTATACCTTAAACCCTAATCCCTATCCTCAACCCTTAACCCTTAAAAATTAAACCCTATCCCTACACCCTCAACACTTGACACTATATCTTAAGCCTTAAACCCTCATCCCTAAAGCCTCAACCCTCAATCCTTAAACCTTCAACCCTAAACCCTATCCCTAATCCCTCTACCCTCGACACTCTAACCCTAACCTCGACATTAAATGCTAATCCGTCAACCCTAAACCCTAATCCTAAACCCTCAACCCTCAACAATATACCTTAAACCCTAATCCCTCAACCCTCAACCCTAAACCTTATCCCTAAACCCTAATCCCTCAACCCTCAACCCTAATCCATCATCCCTCAACTCTAATCCCTCATCCCTAAACCCTAAATGCTATCTCTATTCCTAAACCCTCAACAGACTCGATACTATACCTTAAACCCTAATCCCTTATCCCTAAACCCTCCAACCCTATCCCTAATCCTTACACCCTCCACACTCTACTTTAACCCTAATCCCTCGACCCTAAACCCTATCCCTAAACCCTTGACCCTTGAACCTCAACCCTCAACCCTCAATGTCAAACCCTAATCCCTCAACCCTTAACTCTAATCCCTTGACCCTCAACCCTATCCCTAAACCCTCAACCCTAATCTATCATCCCTCATCCCTAAACCCTAAACGCTATCCCTATTCCTAAACCCTCAACGGGCTCGATACTATACCTTAAACGCTAATCCCTTATCCCTAAACCCTCCAACTCTATCCCTTATCCCTTAACCCTCATGATTAATAGCCTTGAACGTAAAAAAATTTGATAGTAACATAACGCGAGTGCGTTATGACGCGCTCGCGTTATGTCAAACATGATAAACAACAGACTTGCGGGAAAGGAAAAATGCAAGGCAAAACATAACTTGAGCACGTTATAACGCGAGCGCGTTATAATGCACTCGCGTTATGTCTTTCTTTGGGAATCCCAAGCCTTGGGCTTGGGATTTGCTTTGGATTTCCAACCCAAAGGCTTGGAGTGCCTTATGAACAGTCACAGATGTGTTTTTCTATATTCTTCAAAATTTCACATAATTTTGTTCATGCTAACCCTTAGATTTGCACGTGTTTCAAGGTCGAACAAATCAAATACATGGGTAATGTTAGGCTTTCTCTTAGCTATTTGACGATGTGATTTTTTTCACATTTTAACAATGTTAAGCCTTTCATCTTTAATTTCTTTTGTTTGTGTGTCCGTTTTTAGGCAAAAACCACTGTTTGGTCTTTTTTTCATTGTAAAATAACTATTCATTCAAATTTCAAAAAAATTACATATTTAGAAACTAGACCCCATTCTACAAATATTAAAAAAAAAAAAAAATTTCAATTAGTTTTCAAAATTTATAGGGGTAGCACGGCCAAAATTCTATTTTTTAGGATGTGTCCACTTTGAATATTAGTTAAAAATCAAATATTCATAAAAAAATTATCAGAAAAATTGGGCATAAACTACATGCTATTGGCTAATTTCTCACTGAAGCGATTTTAAAAATACCAAAAAAAAGTTGACCTTTTGAGGGAGCCACAAAACATGCTATGTTATTTTTTTGACAGAAACAACACCAATTTCTGTGGCTCCCTCTTTTGAACCCCTTAATCTATGCCATTTTCAAAACAAAATAGTAGTTTAGAAAGTAGACTTGGAGCACTATGAACATTGTTTTGGTTGCATCTCCAAATTTTGAGTGTAACTATGCTCAATTTCTCATCCAAGGCCAGTATTTCCTGATTTCAGAAAAAAAGTGGCCACTTAAGACCCCTTTTTGGCCCCCCATCTTCCTGCACTTACCCTTAGCTCCTAATTCTAATCAAGATCAAACCTCTTCCATTCAATCTATCCATAACACACTTGATCTCATTCTCATGAGCCCCTCCATGATCAAGAAGGCCATGATGATCCACTTAGCCAACTCTATGCATTCCATGGTCAAGAACTTGTCACCTCACCCATCCATGGTCTAACCGCTTCCACTTGTCATGATGGGACATGTGTCTCCCAAGAACACATAAGCATAGAAGATCAAACTAATAACTTGGATCCTAATGAGCATGATTATGATCCTCATGATCCTTCCACATCCACCATCGACTCCATTTCAAATCCACCATCATATCCTATCGGTTTATCCACTTTCATTCATGAGTGTTCTTCCTTAGGAACACAACAACCTTTGTCCACTTCACCTTCTCCATCAAATAATGAGCTCATGTCTAGTGTCCAAATCACACATAGTCCCATTGTCCATTGCATGCTCCAAAAAATGAATTATCAAGGAAAATGTTTAGGCCTTCACGAACAAGGTATTTTGGAGTCCATCTGTGTCAAAATCCTTCCTCGCTCATATGGCCTTGAATACACACCCCAAGGTAAAAAATTTAACAATGTTGGTACTTCCTCCATTCATCCTAAGTCCACCACTTTCCATCACAAACCTTATCATATTCCAAAAATAAATGTTTCCATTCCACCTCCATTATCCTACAAGTGCCATAAGCATGTGACCATACACCTTCCACCATCCAATTTGTCTCTATTACTTCCAACTCCTAACATCCCTCCATCTACTTTGCCACCATTGCTTCCAACACCTAACATTCCTATCATCCATAAGTTTCCTCACATTCCTAATCATGACCAACAAGTGCACACATTATGTAGACATAAAGCTTCCACCCATTCCATACATCCCATGGGATTCAAAAATAAATATTTGGATGCCTCCTTTCATAAAGTCAAAAATTCTAAGGGTCCTAATGCCTTAGAACATGAATTCAAAAATTCAAAGCAAAATCCATCCAAACCCATACCTCCAAAAGCAAAGTCACAAACTAAAATGGTATGGGTCCCTAATAAAAAATCAATATAATCAAATTAGGCATCTATATCACAAAAATCCCAACCCTCTTCCATCTATTCCATTCAAAAATATCAAATTCTTCCATAACACATGAAAAGAAAAAGTCAGAAAAATACTAAGTCTATGTGGGTACCTAAGTCACTAAATCATCCATCCACTAAGCAAACATAATCATTGCTTCCTACACTTGCACCCAATCACAAGCTTCCATGTTTAACACATGGTGTGTGCAACTGTTGGTCATGATTCCTTTTCACACCTCCATCACCCCATCATTCCATCATTACCCTAAATACTTGCCTTATCATCTCCCTATGGTCCATGCTTTTGCATAAGTTTGACATAACCCACATCATAATCCACTTTCGTCCCCTACATAATCCACATCATAATCCACTATCGTTCCCTCCATAATCCACTATCTATCTTATCCATTTCACTTTCATGCAACTCCCTTACCAACATTCATGAGCATATTGACATTTGACATGGTCCATGCGATGACATCATTCCTTTCCAATGGGACTATCACCTTCATGGCACTAGACACTTGAGTCCCTCTTGTCCATATTCCCCTCTTCCATTCAAAAGTCAAAAAAGTCAACAAAGTCAAAAAAGTCAAAACAAAGTAAAAAAAAAGTAAAGAGAAATCCCTTCATCCAACTATGAAAACCTGGTAAATAGACGCCTTGGATAAGTACCATGATTGAAACCTGGGAAATAGGTGTCATGTGTAGGTTGATCTTCTATACCACTTACAGTTGGGAGCACATTGTCGCATCAACCCTATCATTTCCTTCTTATCATATCCTATCCATTACATACACTTTCCTATCATATCGCATCCATTCATCCTCCCTTCCTCTTTTGATCTTGATAAAGATTGGGGGCAACATGTTGACAAATGTTTTGGATGTCTCTTGACATACCTCATTCCTTTAAAATCAGTCGTATCACCATCTTATCATCCTAAGATTTGTCATGAAAAATACTAAGTATCACTCCTAGACTGGGGCAAGTTATTCTAATGCAATAGAGTCCTTGGAGATCACATCCTTTCCCTCTTACGCATACATCCACTCCATCCATTATCACCTATCACTTTATCCTACCTTCCACCCTTACACCTAGACTTGGTTCTCTCCCCTTGTCATTGGTCTCTAGCATAAAGGCTACTCAAATTGTCATCTAATGCCTTCTCAAACATTTCAAAAATCTAAAAAAATCAAATATTTTCAAAAACCAAAAAAAATCAAATATTCCGAAAAAATCCAAAAAAATCAAAATATTCCAAAAATGCAAAAAAATTGAAACATGCCAAAAACACAAAAAAAAACAAATATCTTACAAAAGTCCAAGCAATAAAATCACTCAACTCTTCAATCCACCACATCATTCCAACCAAATCAATTCTTCCAATTATTCAATTCCTCAACTAAATCACTCAATCAAATCTCTCGATCGCTCCATTCAAACATCCTAATCAATCACATCATCATATCAATCAAATTAGTTCTTCCAATCATCCACAGTCCACATGGTCAAACTACATCACCTCTGAGCTTTCACGTAGGCAAGGCCATTTTTGATGCACCCCCGAGGCATAAGATTAGTCCCTTAGGGCTCATCCTATCAACCATCATAATAAATCATCCCTTAACGAGATGGACACTTTGATCAAACAATCAATCTTTCACAGCAACACGCACTTCAAAAACAATCCCAACATCAAACAAGACACGCTATTCAAATCAGTCAAATTAATCAATCTCCTTGTGATAATCATATCTCACTATCCTCATCAACTATCACATACCTTGTATGGAATGGGGCATCATTGAAACTAGGATTTTGTTCCTTATACGACATGCGTCATTGATCAAAGATCATCAATCAAACCCTGGTGTTGCTCATATGACCAACAATACTAGTGTCAATCAATCAATCACTTGACTTAGACAGGTAGTGGCATTGTCAAAATCAGACCAGGCATCTTATACAGAATGCTTCTATCCTAAAACCAGGCCTTCTTCATCCAATCACAGTCAATCAATCAAGCACATATCACTTGGCAAAAGTTCCAACTGGTTGTTGGTCTAGTCTGTCTTATTTTACTGTTTTGGAGTCTCGTTCTTATTCTTCTCAAGGTAGTCCCTAAGTGATGAAGAGAAGTGAGGATAGGGTGAGAGCTTTTTCTTTGATTGCTGCTTGTGGTTTGTCTTGGTAAAATGGCTAGGGTAACTTGGTGCTTTGCGTGTGATCGGGATTCCATTGGGTGTGAATCAAAGACATCCTATGCATTGGAAAGAACAAATACTTCCTTGCATAAAGACTCACACACCTCACAATTATCTCATCGCATGTTCTGACAAGGTATCACAGTTCCTAGTCTAAGTCAGGCATTCCTTGTCTGTCACGTGCCTATTTCACAAGAGACTACACTTTCCACCTTAGCCTTTGACATGCCATGGTGATTGCTGTCCTTTGACATAATAAGTTCTATGATGATAAGTAGAAAAAATTGCAAGTGAGAAGCTCAAAAATCTATCAAAGCAAGATATCATTCCCATTCTTCTAGCCAATTTTTCATTCCTCCATCATCTCTCTCTCTCTTGCATCTACATTTCTCCACCATCATCGTAGCTTAGCATATCACTAATTTCTTCTATCCATTTTTCTTCCTTCACCAATCCCTTTCATTTCAAGAGCATACCCGTGTTTGTCCAACCCGCCTATCCTCTCGAGGGGGCAACATCATCCTATCTTTCCATCATCATTCCTTGTCCTCTATCCATTAACTTAATTTCTTTGAAATCATGTTACTCAACATAAATCTCATCATCTCAAACATCATCTCAAAGAGGGGCAAAATGTAGACACCTAAAAGTGTCCATCCCTCACAAAACCCTAATCACTTCTATGTTCTCCTGATTTTCCCTAATTTTCCTCTATGGATAAATAATTAATTTGAATTAATTAATTATTTATTCATTCACTTTCTAATGTTCCCTTCATTTGATTTATTCAAACAAATAAATCAAATCCCATCACATGTATTCCCCACTTCAAACAAATTAAATAAATTGAACAAATTTATTTAATTTAAAATCCCATCCTACACCTCATCATTTCTTCTAATTTTAAATTCACTTTTGTCTTTTAGTGAGGAGAAAACCCTAACTAATCTTAGCCCTTGATTTGGCTCCCAAGTCAACTTTCAATCTTGACTATCCATTCAAAATCCCCCTTCTATAAAACCACTTTCTCCAGCTCATTTTGGGGCTCTTAGTTCCATTTTTCCTCCCTTAGGCTCTCTTAGCTCATTTTTCATTCTAAAATCTACAAACCCTCCAAAATCTTTCTTAACAAATATATGAGCTTCTCTAGATTGTGCAACAACCCACAAATCTAAGAACAAAAATGCAAGATTGAGGAGGACAATAGAAGTTAGTCAATGTTAGCTTAGATTTTAGTTGTTTTGCATGCTTGTTTGATAGATTTCTAGGCTAGATTGCTTTCTATTGCAGTTAGGGTTTGTTGTACTTTCATTTCTGCATGTTTGAAATCCTAAACCCTAGCCCACAAGTTTATTATCATCATATTGTGAATTATATTCTTGTCGAATACGTTTGGGGGCTATTCCTTCAAAGTGACTTATTATGATAATTTATATGTGTGTGAGTGGAAGTCCAAGATCAATGGATTAGAGATCAAACACAAATGCAATGTATTGAAAACAAACTCAATTGATTTACAACTAAAGAGGTATAAATAGGTGAAGCTTGAGGAACACGTCTCCATGAGAATAGGAAAGGCGACATAAATGGAACCAAGAGAATAGCTCAAGGTTCAACCACCCACAAATGTAGTGGCGATGTGTTGAATATGAGGCGATACATCTACTAACGACTCATAGAGTGGAATTAGTCTTTTCACATGTGAGGAAAATAGCCTAACTATGGTTATGTTAGGAATAACTCCTGTGAGTTATACACCAACACCCCCCCTTAAGCATAGCTTAGGTGGGTTTATGAAATATGAGTCCCGATTGTGCGCCATTTTAGGTACTCATTTACAAAACATCTCTCATAAAATGGAGAAAGAAAGAAAACCCTATGGGAAAAAACTTTCCTCCTAAAGAGAGAAAACAAAGAGAGGACTTTAGATGGTCCCTCTAGATGATGATGATAATGCCGATGTCAATTCTAATGCAGATATGTAGAACTCTTGAAGCATGTTGAAGTTGTAAAATTTGCCTTTCCCTTAATGTTAAGAGATTTTGGCAAATTGATTGAAGTAAGTAGTGTTTTAAAAGAAAAAGACTAGGATGAATGTCTAAGAAATGTACAAAATGACTGAAGAAAGGATGTGCATATGCGTACATGCGAATGAGATAAAGAATCTGTGCGATTCTTTGAGAAGTGATTGTTCCCCCCATTACACTTTATAGATCGGTGTTTACATTTCACTTTTACACTTTCAATATCTGACACTATATGAGTGTTTTTACATACTAAGAAATCAGGTAGAGTTTTTTTTTCTACTATGAAGAACCAACTGAGCTGAGAGCCGAGAGTTGATACTAGGCTTTGAAGTTGCATCATGATTGTCTTCTTCACCAGATGTGAAATGTGAAAAGATGAAGGTGGTACCATTACCTTTTAACTTTCTTTTAGGTGATGAAATGGTGCAATTTAAACTTCTTTAATACTCAGTTTTAGGAATTAAGGTGGTGCTTTAGTGATAGAAGAAGTGATTGTGTGCACTCTTCTTACTTATCTACCCCCCTTAAAGCGACACTTTATAAGTAGTGCATGACATCATTCAACAAGACTTTCCCTTTTTGTTTCTCTCCCAACAAGCGTGCAATTTGAGAAGTGTTTTTAAGAACCCTAAACCTAGCTTAATTTGGCACTTTATAATGATAGTATGTTGATAGGCTAGAATGATAGAGGACGAAAAATTAGGCACTTTTACCTTTTGAACGACTCAATTACAAGATCGTATGCAAACGTTATGGCCTTTACAATTTTTTTGCATATGGAAAAAAAATACACCTTTCAAAAAAAATTTCAATGCGGTTGATTTTTTTTTTTTTTTTGTAAACTAAGATATGAGAGAAAGAAAACTTGATGAGGGAGAAGTTAAATCCCCTATGGTAGGGAGTGACCAAGGGCTAAAAACCCATATGACCAAGGGCTTATTTGTGAAAATTTTGTCCCCCCTTTCTATTTTCTCTCTTTGCTGATGTTACTCCCCCTGAGTTTCTTATGTCACATGAATAGTGACACATTCCACTATATACAATTTCACACCCATCAACCAAAAATATAGTTTGTGAAGGCACTTTTCAAATTCCACCTCCTGGCTTTTTTAAAGCCATTTGCTCTCTCTTTTCCTGCCTAGAATAGCGGCCCATGGTCCACCTTTTCACATGGGCATTGACTTCTCGTCATGGACTACGGATATGTGACAGAAATGCCATGAAAAGAGGCTCCATTGGCTTGCAGAACTGTGGTGAAAATGTCACAAACAATGGAGCCAATGTGGCTTTGATTGCCATGAAATGGGGCATTATGAAAGATGGGTTGGACCGTTGGTTCAATGAGAGGGTCGGCCTCTGTGTGAGGCACGCTTGGATATAGCTGGAGGGTCAACTTCACCCTCTTTCGATGAGGCATTTAGAGCAGATACAGGGGAGATTTCAACCTTTCAACAGATAGTGTGATGAGCACTGATTTGGCCTCTTTGTAAGGCACTTTATCAGATATATTAATCGACCTCTGTGTGAGGCTCGAATACCATAAAAAAATGCCTCTGTGTGAGGCTTTTCTTGGCAATGATTTGGCCTCAATGTGGTGAGGGTTGATGAGCTCTACAATGATGATTATAACTTGCACAAAACAACCCATTTCAAATGTGCTTTGAAACAAAATTGTACCTCCTCGATATGTAGTGATAGAAGGCTAGATTGAGCCTAGCATGCAAGAGAGGTTGCA
This sequence comes from Cunninghamia lanceolata, assembly GCA_027924645.1. Classification (NCBI taxonomy): domain Eukaryota; kingdom Viridiplantae; phylum Streptophyta; class Pinopsida; order Cupressales; family Cupressaceae; genus Cunninghamia; species Cunninghamia lanceolata. The sequence continues at coordinate 6,835,928 of BSBN01000205.1, forward strand.
GAGATTCACCAATGGAGATGTAATCAACAAGAAAATGATTTGATGCTATTCCACTCGCTCTGATACCATGTGTGAGCGGAAGTCCAAGATCAATGGATTAGAGATCAAACACAAATGTAATGTATTGAAAACGAACTCAATTGATTTAGAACTGAAGAGGTATAAATAGGTGAAGCTTGAGGAACAAGTCTCCATGAGAATAGGAAAGGTTGCTTAAATGGAACCAAGAGAATAACTCAAGGTTCAACCACCCTCAAATGTAGCGGCGATGTGTCAAATATGAGGCGACACATCTACTAATGACTCATAGAGTGGAATTAGTCTTTCCACATGTGAGGAAAACCACCTAACTATGGTTATGTTAGGAATAACTCATGTGAGTTATACACCAACAATATGCAACAAATTTCTATTATATTTCCAAATATTTGCTATTATGTTCTTCTCTTGTGCAAGTTATCTGATTATTAGTGGTAGTAGAGCTATAATATGGGCAAAGATTTGTTTCCATTTTTGAACATCCCATAAAAAATCATTGGGGTCCACTCTTTGAATATTTGATTTTGGGGCCAACCTAATTCTAAAATCATATAGTAAATCTTTGGTAAATGGTGAAAATTAAATTCTGCATTGTTAAGCCTTAGCACGACAATGTTGCAAACTAGAGGCTGAGGCAAGATTTCTTACACAATTGGAAAAAGTCTTAGCAAAGAGGATACAAATTTGGAGTTAGGATCTAGTGGGATTTTAGATATGATGTCATCTTCAATAGATGACAAAGTTCACCATGTGGAAGAGGGTATGCATAAAATGCAAGGAGAATTGGCTAGCATTAATACAATATTATCATCTCTCCAAGATTCTATCAAGAAGTGACCAGTCTCTCAACTAAATACACAACCATGTTACACCACCCACCTTCAATGTTGTAGCTAATTAGGGTGGACTGCTAGGACAACCCAATGCTGATCCAAAAGATATTGCTCGTTCTAGAACTTGTAACCTATTAGTGAAAGTGGAGATATAGAAGTTTAATGGAAAAGATCTAGTCCCTTGAATTAATAAAATAGAGAATACCTTTGTTATTCATTAGATCCCATGTGGAAAAAAGGATATAGTGGAATTCTTATATATGAAACCTAAGCAATTTATTTGGTATATAGATAGTTGTGTGATCAAAAGAAGAAAACTTCTAGTGTCACTTGGTCAATTTTATAGAGTAATTTGCTATAGTGTATTAGAGAATTACTTTAGCCAGTTAGCCAAACTATGAGAGACATAATTGGTCAAGGATTATATTTAGCAACCCCAAATCCTATCCTTGTAAGTATAAATAATTATAAAAGATATGTGAACAACTTGTTTATTAGAAAGCTTAAGGATCACATCCAACATGGTGTATGTGTTGTCATGTTGAAATGCACCCTTTGGAGAGTGGTATGATAACTCTCCCTTCAATTGACACAATGGAAATACTCCTAGGTTGTGGGTAACCTAAAACTTGGAGTGAATCTCCAAAGAGGGTTGGTTCCCCTAGTGTAACACATAAACTAACTTATTCTACTATTATTCACAAGGAAAAGGGAAAGAAACTAACATAAAATTGAATCAAAAATTGAAAATAAGGTGATACACCAAAATATTTTGTGATTTGTACTTGCTTATGCATACACAACATGACTGATGAAGCCAACACACCGTACACAGCTCATGTTTTAACATATTTTCTGCATAATATCTTTCATAGAGATAAATCTTGTATAAACTAGAAAAACACAAACTATGACTTGCAAAATGAATGTATTTATGCATAAAGGCAATGAAAGTGACACTACAAATCAAGGACAAAACAATATCATCATAAGATAAGATCAATCACTCTATATAATATCACACAATACAAAGCCTTGAGAAGGTAAAAATGGCTTATTTTATTGATAAAGAACGTACATATGTGTTGAGTATGAGTCTAGGAATACAATCTTTCTCCAAAATTAGAGTTTACAATGCTTTCTTTTTAGAAAATCTCACTTACAACACTTAGAAAACTTAGCCATAATGAATCCCATATCTCCTACAAGGCATCCCCTTTTTCTTATCCAACAACAATGAGAGAATATAGGACATGTTCTAAGGAAAATAAATGTGGTTTCTTTCCTTAATAGCTAGGTCAACTCTCCCTGGGCGCTTGGGAACTTGATCTCCTAGTTTGACTCCTTAAAATGCTCTAGCAAGGTGTTGAGAGAATGAATCCTTGACTTGTCCAACTCCATTAACTGAAAATGCTCCTAGAAAGGCTACCACATTTGCTTCCATTACCCTAGATGCTTTCATGATGAGAAGATGTTGTCATAACTCTCTTAGTGGCCATTACACCTTCCAAACTATTTCATAAATGATTGGTATAGCTGCACTTCCTCACCACAACTACCACTTGCATGAGTCGAGGACATTTTTTTATGAGTTCAAAAGAGATCAAGACTCCTTGAGGATGTAGGAGAGAGAGTTGGTCCTTTTAGGACACTAAAGTGCCTTTTGAAAGGCTTCTTTACCATCTTCATCTCTATGTTTCTACTTCATCCATGTTGTATACCTATGAAAGTCCTCTTAACATGCAGATAAGAACTCAAACGAGCCTTTAAACAAGAGTAACTATGTGTTTAGATGGTGGAGAAGCATTTTCCTCACCGATTTCCACATTTTGTATTTCAACAAGGTTGAAATACACACTATGCATTTCAACCAGATTGAACTCTTGGTTACTTTCAGATGCTTTGAACCTCTTGTCTCTTAGGCTCATGATAATGGTCTCATGGCCTCACTCCTGAGATATCTTCACCCTACCAATGTTTGGGAAATGACTTTTCATTGTTGATAGGTTCCTTATCTAGTTTAGTCCTCTATATAGTTTGAATAGGTCTCTTAATATACATAGGATTCAATACTAGTATCAACCTTTAGGTCTACTCATAGTTTCTATTAAATCTTGTTTAATCTTGTACCAACATCTCATGCAGTACTTCCATGGATAGTATACATCCCATTGTATCTTTACTTTGCAATAGTTATGCAATACACCTGCCATTTTTACATTTAGTAAGCTTCTGGATCCTAAGATCAACCCTAGTCATATGCAACTTCCTTTTAGAACTCATAGTGTAGACACCTAAAATTACGTCACTTTCTGACTTAGTTATTCATTTGTCATACCTTCACATTAATTAAATAATTCTCAATTATTTGATTAGTTTCATCTATTGTTATGAAAACCACTCTACCTTATCTTGCCATATTATTTAAATAATTATTAATTATTTAATTAAGTTAATTTTCCCACTTCCTAGCATTAATTCAATAATTTATGTAATTATTTAATTAAGCCCTTCTTCTTTTCTAATATTAATTAAAAAATTTATAATTATTTAATTAATTAAATTATAATCCAACATTAATTAAATAAATCAAATATTTATTTAATTAATAAATCCAAATCACATCTTCTTCTAAATTTCTTTCCATTTTTAACTCTTGTGTATCTAATTGATTAAATTAATTAGATAATTTTATCAATTGTCCTCTCATATCTCATCTTATCTTCTTCTTCATTTATTTCCTTTTAAAACAAAAGTCAAATCCCTTATCTACTTTCAAATCTTATCTTCTTATTGATTTATTTCCTCTTTTTAACTCACCTAACCAGATAAAGCAAAAATCAAATCCTTCTCTCCAAAATCAAATCCTTAATCGTCCATCATCAAGAATCTATAAATCTAGCCTCAACCAAGCCATTATGAAAACACAAGAAAGTAGTGTTATGTTATAGAAATCACGAGCCATCAACATCTCATTCTATCCATCAAAGATTATAGAGAACAAATCTAGTAGATTACAGAGGCATCTACTCTGTTCTATCAAGTGTGGAGGACTTGGTTTGAAGGTGAAGTTATCAAGTGTATTTGCATCTATCTTTTTATTACCTTTGATCATTTTCCTTTATACATTTTGGCACGCTTGGTAGGACCCCTATCCCTTGATCTATCTTTCTTTTTGCAGGATTTGTTAGTTTTTTGTTGTAGGTGTGAGGGTAAAATAGTGCATCAATCAAATGAATAACAGATGACCCAAACATCAACAGAATAGAGAAACAAAGAAGATTCAAATGAACAAAGCAATGAACAAACACAGCAAACCTCTTCCATTTCGAAACTTCTGTTGTTCGCCTATCACGAATCGTCCTTTCGTAGATGAGATGAGCCCTCAGAGAGTGCAATCTTTTAAAAGCTGTTGGAGGAAGTCGATGGTGAACGGCTATAGTGTGATATGCAATGAAGGTGAGCTCCAATGCAACAATGGTGATCTCAAGCTTGTGGATGACAAATGGGTGCCAAAGGCGCGCTGGTGATATTTCTGCAGAGTAACGATGTCAAAAACCTGGATGAATAGAATGGAGGGATGAAGCTTCATTTATAGACTCGGAGGAATAGGAATCAACGGTTGAGAGAGGATATGAAGATCAACGGTTGAGGATGGTTGAGGAATGTGCAACCAGTGGAAATGTGACAAGTGTCCCAGCTCCATCATGAAAGGGGGGATGTGACAAAACTGATTGGAGAGTTAACTCCATTGATTGGTCTGTTAACAGAATTGATTGATCAGTTAGAAGAGTGGATTGTGGAACTGACTGGATTGATTGAGGATTTGACTCAACTGACAGGTTAGTTAACAGATTTGATTGATTGGTTAACTGACCTCTGATTGGAGAAGAAATAGGCCATGTGGGTGAGGGAAAATAAGATAATTAAATATTAAATATATTTAATTACATGTGCAACCTGATGATGTGGACAAGGTGAGGTGTAAAGGTGAGGTGTAAAGGTGAGGTGGAATTTTGAATTTAGAACTTTAGGATAGAGGAATTAGGCTTAATTAAATAATTTATGATTATTTAATTGTGAAGGACAAATGGAAGAATTTTAATTAAATAAATTGAATTTATTTAATTATGGAACAGTGAATCGATTAAATAAATTTAGAATATTTATTTAATTAATAGAAGAATGGAATAAATATTTAGAATATTTATTTAGGATGATTTGTGTCATTTTTAGGCGTATACATTTTGCCCCTCTTTGATGCAATGCAGTTTACAGCGTTGCTTCAAAGAAATTGATAGTCTGAGTGATGATACATGCCCCAGTTTGTCCCTGGTATAGGTTAAATGACGATAGGATGCCCCCTCGGGAGATTGGACGGGAAAAACGGCGAAAGTTTGGGAGATGGACGATCTCACGACGAGGAAGGGGTTAGGATAGGTTGGAGGAAAAGGGACGCGGTCAGGGTTGCGGGAAGAAAACGGGAGGAAAAACGGACACGGGAAGTAGTCACAGTCATCACCTAGCCAGAATTAGGGTTTTGGAGGCTATAAATAGGAGCTGGGTCCACAAGAATAGTCATTTGCACACTTGGTTGATCTGGATTGGAGAAAGAGAGCTCAGAGCAAACCTAGAGCAGCATGGCGGCCAGAGCAGTAGACATTCCACGCGAGGAGCACCGATTCGAGCGAGTCCGACGATTCGGGCGGCCAGCAAAGGCAGGACCCCCGGTATGTGCTTCGAAAAAATTCTCCTAGGGTCGAGTTTAGGTGTCATAAATGCTCGTAGAAAATAGGTGAAATGAATGCGCCGAAACACAGAACAGCGCGTATGCCTCGCGAAGCTGCGCTTTCGTGATTTCGCGGCGCATATGCCTGTTTCGGCGGCGCATGCGTGAAAGCTGCGCATGTGTTCATTTTGGCGGCGCTTTCGTAATTAAGCGGCACTTTTGTATTTTCGCCGCGCATGCGTGAAATGTAGCAGCGCATTTGTTAAAGTTGCGCATATGTGACTTCCTGCGGCGTATCCGTAATTTGGCGGCGCATACGTGGATTTATGCGGCGCATGCGTTAGAACGGCGCGTATGTGGCCTGTAGCGGCGCATATGCATTGTTGCGGCGCATATGTTGATTGTTGCGGCGCATATACCAGAAATGGCTCATTTACCACCTGTAGTGGCGCATTTGCTTGGGATGGCAAATTACTTAGCCAAACTGATTCGATTAGCGTCCTGTTTGACGCAGGAATCGATGAGCTATCTCCGAGATTGCAGGAATCTAGTCAAGAGATGTAGTGTGCTGTTTTGATCAATTTGAAATGCTAAGTTTAGTTGATATAGTCCAATAGATATGTTGAGTATGGTATATGCGGCTTGAGACTGACGCCTTGCTTTGCGTGCTTGCAGGAGGAGATACGAGAGACATTGCAGTCGAGGGAGACGTTCCCTATGCCTTTATTGCAGAGACATATGTTGACGGAGGCTGACAGAGTGGCGCTCGGTGCCATGGGCCTAGATTATGTTTGCTTTATGCCCGAGGTGCGGGCGAATCGAGGACTGTTGACAGCTGCCGTGGAGAGATTCCACAGCGAGGACGGGACCTTCCACTTCCCCACTGGAGAGATGACTGTGACGCTGGAGGACGTCTATAGGATATTGCACTTGCCCGTGGTAGGCGAGTTGGTGGAGTACGACGCACAGCGGGATGCGGGACTCGCCGAGTGTCAGCGAGTCTTTGACGATCCCGAGCTGGCGGGACAGGTCATCCCTTGGCAGGACATATATGATTGTTACGACTACTTCCCTGGGATTGTGGCTGGACTGATTGCGGGCGTTGTATGCCCTGACAGGAGATCGCACGGGTTCCCTATTGGATGGGGCAGGATCATGGAGCGGATGCTGACTGAGGGCACCCGATATGCGCGGGGACCTTGTGTGCTAGCCCACCTATACCACGACATGCATCAGGTGGTGTACCACCGCAGCACGAGTCTATCGGCTGGGGTGTTGCTGTTACAGTTTTGGCTGTGGGAGCACATAGCGGTGACCAGGCCGATATGCGTCTTTGCTAGGCAGAGGGGAGAGCCGTACAGCTATGGCTACGCAGGAGTGATTTCCCAGCACAGGCTGGGGAAGCTGGAGTATTGGCGGCACACGTTGGATGGGATAGATGTGGTCGTCTGGCGACCATATCTGGACTGCGAGCCTTGGGATGATGAGGGAGATGAGCTGCCTTTCTGCTTTCAGACCAGGTGGTTGATAGGCCGGACACGGCACATCTTGGAGAGGCAGACGGTGGGCCGAGTACTGAGACAGTTCGGCAGGAGACAGGGCATGCTGCAGGGACAGGCCATGTTTGCACGGACACATGCAGAGAGGGTCCGATGGGGGCCGATGGCTTCTTATGAGGAGGCTCTGGCAGAGTTCCAGCAGTTGCCTTATGTGGCATGGGATATGAGGCGAGAGATTGCAGATGCAGGGATTACACAGGAGTATGAGGATTGGATTACGGCACATCCATTCCCGAGATATTCAGGACCTGGCATGCTGGTGCCTCGTATCGACGAGGCGGACTCAGAGGAGGAGGGAGAGGCTGGCCCAGGGCGGAGGGCCGCTAGAGGAGGACGAGGACGTGGTGGCCGAGTTGCAGAGAGGCCGAGGCAGCGGAGGAGGATAGATCATGCTGGGCAGGCAGTGCCAGGACAGGGAGAGGGATAGCAGCAGGTGCAGCAGCAGGCACAGATGCCACCACCCCAGCAGGTACCACAGCAGCAGGTGCCCCAGCAGCAGGGGCTAGGACAGGCAGAGGCAGCACAGGGGCCAGTGCAGGGTGAGGCACATGACAGGACTATAGCCAGTCTGAGGGGACAGGTGCGAGAGCTGCAGGCACAGCTGAGGAGAGTGGAGAGGAGGCGAGATACAGATGCAGCGGTGATCGCTGGTTTGACTCACGAGCGAGACATGGCCGATGCCCGGGTACACCTTATCTGAGTAGAGAGGGACACAGCAGTGGCTGCCATGGGTACAGATGCAGCGAGCTCTTTTCTAGTTGGGCAGGTGCAGCAGGCACAGGCACAGGTAGGCCAGTTGCAGACGCAGTTGGCACAGGCGCATACAGACTTAGCCAGAGTGCAGCAGCAGGCACAGTACTACCGAGGCTTGTACCATGGTGCCGTGTCGTTGAGCCAGAGGGCAGGGAGTTTCAGGACTCAGTCTGGAGTGGCCCACGGAGCAGGTCCATCCCAGTCAGGGGCATCTGTCATGGGACCTCAGCAGTCAGGAGCTGGCAGTGGTGGCCCACAGCAGCAGGGGTAGTCAGAGACCAGATTTTGTACATTTTGGGACATGTATCACCGTCTATTTAGACGTACATTGTATATGACACTTTGATTTTGAGAGAGATGGTGATATTGTATATTTGGACATCTTTGTATATGATAGTATGGATGATGATGCAGCTTTGTGGATCTATTGCATGCGTTTATGAGATGATTATTTCTATTGCATGATGTGATTCTATTGCATAGTTAGATGGTTTATATGATGCTATATGAGGAATACTTTGATATGCTGCTATATGATGTCTATATGATTTAATGTGACAAATGAATGCAAAGTTAATATGATGTTCTTGTGATGATGCAAATGTATGTATATGAAACATGATTTCTATGTTATGATGCTGTATATGTGGTGTGTAAATGAGCTAATGCAGATGTGTGTATGGAACATGATTTCTATGTGATGATGTTGTATAGATATGTGAGATGCTACTGGATATTTATATGATGTAATGCTTTGAATGTATGCATTTGTAACATGAGTACTATGGGGTGATGTAACTATATATGTGATGCACTTAGCTATGTTGTTTGATTTTCTGGGCTTTTAAGATTAAGATGTGATGCAAATGTATTGGTGACCTAATGCATTGGATGGTGCATTCTACTAACCTACTCATGTGCATGACTAGTTTCTACGAATGATATGATATGCTCCTATATGCCTTGTTTTTGTGATGTCCAAATGTACTCTATCGACAGAAGAATGACACGATGGATAGAGGAATGGTTGCGAAAGAATGACTTAGGAATTTTTCTTGATATCGTTACTCTGCATAGTTTGAATAATGAGGACTGTATGGATGGGTGTATGGATATAGGACGGATGCTTTGCTTTTAGATTGCTTTATTTCATCATTGGGCATTTTGTTTTTGGTACTTTTCTGAAATGTTGTAAGTGAATACAAGCACCGAGGTATAATTGAACCAAGATGACCTGAGTATCGCTTACATGGATTGTGATTGAGCAAGTTAATACAAGCATCTAGTCAAAATTTGAATCTAGATGACCTGAGTACCTCTTGCGTTTCAACAAGCAAGGATTGCCCCCGTTCGTGTTAGACCTTTGATGTCCTCGATGATCTTTTGCCGATCACGTCCTAAGACAAGGCTTCACATTACTAAAGTTTAATCCCCAAATAGCAAACAAAGAAAGTAATCATGCCCCCATCATAGCATCTCTAGCTGTTGGCATCCTCGAGTAGCATAGGAAGGTATGATAGCAAAATCAAGACTCTGTAACTTAACCCTAGGTTCCAATCTACAAAAGCACATTTGTGTTGATAAGTGTTTATTTCTTGCCTTAATTTGCATAAAATCAATTAGAAGACCTTGGGTATTTGCTTTGTATTGGATAGGTTAAGAGGCTCATTGTCGGGATTTCTGCTTGAAGTGCGAGTGTTTGCTTGCATTTGCTTACCTGACGAGAAGGTTGCACTATCCTTATTGAGAAGACGGACCCTAAGGGACTGACCTAGTGCCTCGGGGGCTCATTGCTAAATGGCCTTGCCTACGTGACGACGCAGAGGCAACGTAGTTCAGGGTAAACCCTAATGGACCATGGATGGACTAGAAGAAAGACGACAAGAATGAAGACAAGAGGGGAGACAAATGGGACTTTGGGAGAGATGGAAGCCTCGGGGGCGCATTAGAATAATGGCCTTGCCTACGTGACGGCGCAGAGGCAACGTAGTTCATGGATTCGGACCACAGATACTGACGAGAGACATTACGCTAGGCTCACTTCGAGGAGACGATATGGGACAAAACCTTGGTTGACAAGGCCACAAGCTGAGTATCAAGCCATGATAGGTAACTGTCAAGTGTTTACTGTGGGATGGATATGGGTCGAATGGGGAAAATAGAGGGAGAATGGGCTCAAGGTGATTGGATTCCCAAAGATGGAGAATGCGGTTTGTCACAAGTAACGCCTGTTTACCAGGTTTTCATCACTTGCTTTTATTTGCACGAGAAGCTAGAAAGTAACATGACGCCTGATTGCCAGGTTTTCATCAGGCTACCTATCCAAGGCGCTTGTTTGCCAGGTTTTCACCAAAGGACGATTTTTTTTTGCATGCTTTCTATTTTTTTCAATTTTTTTTTTGTATTTTCTCTTTGTAACTTTTGATGATTTTTTTTTTTTTGATTTTTTTTTTTTGACTTTATTGTACCCCCTTGCACTGGGGTTCTCTTAGGTATAGAACCGGCGATGGTGCATGCTGTTGATTGGATCATCAAACAACTCACCTTCTGATGTGGCCACCTGATATGCCCCCGATCTGTAAGCTGCTACAATTACATAGGGTCCAAGCCAGTTAGGCTCAAACTTGCCTTTCTTTTCTCTGTCCTGCTGATTGCGAGGGTTCTCTCTTAGGACGAGGTCCCCAACCTTGAAGCATCTTGGTCTAACCTTGTGGTTGTAGCTTCTTGACATCATCTGTTGATAGGCTTTGAGATGGTCAAAAGCTTTCTGGCGTCGTTCCTCTAGCAGTTCTAGCTCTTGCAGTCTGGAGACTTTGTACTCTTCGTCTGATATGAGACCTTTCAACGACACCCGAAGGGAGGGGAGTTCGACCTCAATAGGAAGGATGGCTTCGGAGCCATAGACGAGGGCGTAGGGTGTAGCACCTGTGGGAGTGCGTATGCTGGTTCGATAGGCCCACAGAGCAGGATTGAGCTGGACGTGCCAATCGCGACCGGCTTCATTGACAGTCTTCTTTAGGATTTTCAGAATGGTTTTGTTTGATGCCTCAGCTTGGCCGTTACCTTGGGGGTAATATGGGGTGGAGAAGCGATGTTGGATCTTGAACTGTTCACAAAGTTCCTGGACATCTTGATTTTTGAAAGGTCTCCCGTTATCCGTTATGATGGATGAAGGGATGCCATATCGGCAGATAATGTAATTCAGAATGAAAGAGGAAATTTGCTTTCCTGTGACGGTGGATAAGGGAACGGCTTCAATCCACTTTGTAAAGTATTCAGTAGCGGTTATGATGAATTTATGGCCGTTGGAAGAAGGCGGATGAATCTTTCCCACGAGGTCTAGTCCCCACTGGCAAAAGGGCCAGGGTGTCGTTAGCGGTCTCAACTCCTGAGCAGGTGCATGAATCAGGTTCCCATGTATCTGGCACTGTTTGCACTTTTTGACGAACTGATATGAATCCATTTCCATATTGGGCCAGTAATAACCCAAACGCATGAGTTTCTTAGCTAAGGAAGGACCGCTGGAGTGTGTTCCGCAGATCCCTTCGTGCACGTCTCGCAAGGCAGTTATAGATTCTTCCTGTTCTAGACAACGGAGTAAAGTACCATCCAGACCACGTCGGTAAAGGGTATTGGCGATAATGGTGTAACGGGAGGCTTGTCGGATGAAGGTTCGTTTTTGGTTGGAAGAGAGGTCCAAAGGAAGGATATTGTCCTTGAGGTAAGTGTAGGTCTTACCGTACCAAGGTGAATCAGATCCCACTAGGTGGCAGATGGAATGGGTTTCAAGGAGATCATAAGCTGGCTGTCGAATTGTTTCTACTAGGAACTCATACCGTGACTCCTGTTCAGGTATCTCAAGAAGAGAGGCTATGGTCGCCATTGCGTCGGCTGCTTTGTTCTCTATCCTGGGTATTTGCTCAAACGAGATGGTCCCAAAATGTTCTTTGAGATCGTCGACCATTCACTTGTATGGGATGAGCTTCTCATCTTTGGTCTGATACTCGTCGTTGACCTGGTTTATGACAAGCTGAGAATCACCATAGACACGTAGTGCTTGAATTTTCCACTCAGTGGCCATCTTGAGACCAATTACCAAAGCCTCATACTCTGCTATATTGTTAGTGCATGGAAATAACAACCTGTAGGACTGTGGAATTGTGTCGCCTTGGGTAGTGATAAACAAGATACCTGCCCCCGATCCATGGTTGGTGTAGGACCCGTCGAAGTAGAGTTTCCAAGGAGATGTGGACAGAGTGAATAGAGATTCATCGGGGAACTCAAACTGCATTGGTGAAGTGTCCTGTAATGGTGCCTCAGCTAGTTGGTCTGCGATGATTTGCCCCTTGATGGCTTTTCTATCCACATACTCTATATCATATTCGCTAAGAAGCATAACCCATTTGGCTAGTCGTCCTGTGAGAGCTGCTTTGCTGAGAAGATATTTTAGTGGGTCGATCTTGGCAATGAGTTTGACAGGATGTGCCAACATGTAGTGTCGGAGTTTTTGTGAGGCAAAAACCACCGCAAGGCATGAACGTTCCACCTGTGAGTACTGCAGCTCGTAGCCCACTAAGGTTCGACTGATATAGTACACAGCTCTTTCCTTGTTCTCATAGTCTTGCTGCGCTAGGAGAGCCCCAAGAGCAGTAGGTGTAGCGGATATGTAGAGAATCAAAGATTTTCCTTGGATCGGAGGCATGAGTATAGGAGGATTCGTGAGGTACTCCTTGAGCTTGTTGAATGCCTCTTCGCACTGCTTATCCCATTTAAATGGAACGTTCTTATGTAGGAGGTGGCTGAAAGGATGGCACTTGTCGGCCAACTGTGAGATGAACCTGCGGATGGCCTGTAGCTTGCCCTGTAAGGATCTCAACTGTGTTAGAGTTTTGGGCGGAGGCATGTCCATGATTGCCTTGACCTTGGCCGGGTCTACCTCTATGCCATTTGCTGACACGATGAAGCCTAGCAGCTTGCCTGATGTGACCCCAAACACACATTTCTTCGGGTTCAATTTTACTTGGAATTGGTCCAGCCGTTGGAAGACTTTCTCTAATGTGTCCAGGTGTGAGTCCCTGGTGAGTGATTTTGCCAAGATGTCGTCAACATAATCTTCCATGGTCACATGCATCATGTCGTGGAATATAGTTGTCATGGCCCGCTGGTATGTAGCACCTGCATTTTTTAGCCCAAACGGCATGACATTCCAGCAAAAAGTACCCCATGGACAAGTGAAAGCAGTTTTGTGCTGATCCTCTGGTGCTATTTTGATCTGGTTGTACCCTGAGAATCCATCCATAAGTGACAACATTGTATGTCCCGCCGTGAGGTCGACTATGATATCGATGTTAGGCAAGGGAAAGTCATCTTTGCGGCATGCTTTGTTTAAGTCTCTAAAATCGTTGCATAGTCGAACCCTGCCGTCTGGTTTAGACACTGGTACGATGTTTGATATCCATTCGGGGTAATCAATGGCCCTGATGAACCCCACGTCTAACAATTTCTTGAGTTCTTCCTTGACCAGGAGGGCAATATGGGGATGCATTTTTCTCAGTTTTTGCTTTACGGGCTTCACCCCTAGATCCAATGGCAAGTGATGTAGAATCAGGTTTGGGTCCAAACCTGGCATGTCGGCATATGACCAAGCAAAACTGCCTCTCTTCTTTTTAAAGAATGGTACAAAACTAGTTTTCTCAGGTGGCGTGAGAGATTTTGCAAAGTGGATTATCTTAGGCTGCTCTTCAGATCCAATGTTCACTGGCTCTGTTGGCTCTACCACGATCTGCGACCTTTCTTGATACATGTCACTTGGGAGGGTGTCAAGCAATCCATCGTTAGGTGCCACAGTTGGGTTTTCACCTTCAGATACGTCCTTTCTTTTTACTGTTTTATGATCTGACACTACCGCATGGCGGTTTTCACCGTCAGATCCTTTTTTGATCTTTACATTTTTGCGACTAGAAGGCTTGGCACCCTCCCCAAAGTATGCTACAGTATTGAGTTCGATAGTGAAACCGGCTTTATGATCTCCTTTTGGTAAATGATCTCGAAGTCCCATATAGTCAATGTAGGCATCATCGTTCTGGAACACATCTAATTGAGGGGTCCCTTTCAGGTCCCAGTCAATAAGCTCAGGGTGTAAGAGGGGAAGGGAGTCGGATGAAAGACCTAATTCGTTGATAGTGTGGATGGAAATAGTAGGAGCACAGGTGGGGGTAGTGTTCTGGGTGGTACTTTCTTCCAGGTTGTTTATCGCAATGGAATCTATACTTTCCTCGAAAGCCATAACTTCAGGGAGGGGCAAATCAGACTCCAGTGGTCTGTCCCGTTGCGTTTGTCTTTCATGATACGGGCTAAGGGTTTGGATGGTATCAATCTCCTTGTCATCGTAGGAGTGTTCTGTCAGCTCATCCCATTCATACTGATTGGAATCATCTGAATCTGTGTCACTATCCTCTTGGAGTGTTTGAATTGTCTCCACTAGGCAGGCATTTTCTTTGGCTTTACCTTTACCTTTGTAGCCTAGGCCAGTCGTGTTTCTAGCCGAAGAGGAGGAAGAGGGTTGTATAGGTTCGATGATCCCCTCTTTTCTGAGGCCGATAGGGCCTTGTCCTTCATATCCCATCCTATGCAAGATGGTTTCACCTCGCCCATAGAGCTCTGTAGGGAGTCTGGGTGGATCTTGGGATGTGTTTTCTTCTTCGGCATAGAGCCATTGTAAGAGATCTCGCTCCTCTGATTCATCGGATAAGGTCCCCCATTTTACAAAGGGGTTTGCGGGAGTTGTAGGAGGAGCAGAGGGCTTTGGAAAATGCCTGGGTTGATGCTTGGGCTGGCCAAAGGAGCGAGGAGACAAGGGCATTTTTGCAAGGTTGAGGTTGTGCTCAATCTGGTATTCCCCCACGCCATTTTCTTTTATGGTGATTTTCATTGGTTTGGGCTGTGAAGAGGAAGCTTTGGCAGTATGGTCTTGTGGCAGAGTAGGGGAGATATGGGCTTGGTTGTTGGGAATGACACATTCCGGTTTGGCTTGGAATGAGTTGCAATGCTGGTAGGGGTCGGGGTCGCCGTGTATGGTGACCTGCTTGCCATCGTGTGGGAACTTTATGCATTGATGGTAGGTGGAGGGGACAACTTTCATGGCATGGATCCATGGTCTCCCTAGTAGAATATTGTAAGCAAGCTCCCGATCAAGGACTTGGCACACCACATCTTTAATTACCGGTCCCACTTGAATGGGTAGGACAACCGTGCCCTTCGTGGTGCGCTCCTCCTCGTCATAGGCCTTTATGGTAATCTTTCTCCGTGGATCCACTGCCTGTTCAGAGAACCCCAATGCAAGGACTAGCTTCAAAGTGCAAATATTCAAACCGGCACCCCCATCAATGAGAACCCTCTTGATGCGGTGCCTATGTACGAATGTGACAATGTGTAGAGGAGTGTTGTGGGGTTGAGACATGGAAAGGTCATCTTGTTCTGTGAATGATATGGAAGGGGAGGATGTCAAATTACCCACCATGGTTTGAAATTTTTCTTGAGCTAGGTTAGTGGGGACAGTAGTCTCCACTAAGGCTTTCTCAAGAATCTCCTTATGAGAAGGAGATAGACGCAGGAGCTCCAATATAGAAATATGAGCCGGAGTCTTTTGCAATTGGTCGATGACATTATATGGGCGGGGGTTGGACGGAGATGGCGACGACCTTGGAGGAGTGGTGTTGATCGTGACTCTACCACTGCGGGTAATTATACTACAACCAGTTCCGTTAGGTCCTGGTTGTTGGTTGGGGGATATGACGTTGACTTGCGGAACATGCTCAGAAATGCAGTTAATGGTGTACTCAAAGGGAACGCTTGCATAGTTAGCATTACTCGACCCACTGTTCTGGTTTGGCCTGTTATGATTGTTGTCATTATTGTTATGACCATTGGAGTTGTTGCCATTGTGACCATTGTTGTTGTGGTTGTAACCATTGTTGTTGTGGCCACCGTTGTGATTGTTGTTATATGGCCGGTTGTGGTTTAGGAGAGGATCTCGGTAGGCCACATGAGATTCATTGGAGGTATGCTGTTGTGTTCCTCCCTGATTTTGGTCCAGTATATCTTGTATGACGTTCTTAAGACGGATGCAATTATTGGTTGTGTGCCCCCTTCCTCGATGATACTCGCAATAGTCTGTGTCCTTCCAATAGGGAGGTTTGACTATAGGCCCATAGTCACTTGTTGGCGGTAGAGAAATTTCATTGTTAGCCAACAACTTCCTGAGAGCAGACTCTTGAGATTCTCCTAACGGCGTGAATTTTCTCCTTGGATTCGAATTGAACCAAGGTCTAGATTCCCGAGGGGGTGGCTTGTTGAGTGCACCGTTATTTGCTTCTTCCTTAAGAGTGAATATGGGTTGTTGTTTAGGGGCTGCCGCCTTGGCATCCACTACTCCATCGTTGACCACATTCTTGTTCTTGGTCCAAAACTTTGACTTGTCAGTGGTGTAATTGGAAGGAGGTGTGTCCTTGTAGAGCTTGAGAGTTCCTTTAGCGATCATAGCTTTCTCAATGAATAGCCCCATTTCGATGACTTTGGTGAATGAGGTAGGGCATTGTATCTGAATCTGATAGCTAAGATTGGGATTCAAATTGTGGACAAACATTTCCAATAGTTGTTTCTCAGGCATGTCGTAAGAACACTTGCTAGCTAGCTGTCGCCATCATTGTAAGAAGGTGGCGAAAGACTCACCACCTTTTTGTTTGGTGTTGCATAGGTCTAGCATAGATACTTCGTGTTCTATGTTGTAAGAGAAGTGCGTTATGAATTTATTGACAAGTTCATCAAAAGTTTTGATTCCTGGTGGAAGACGCGAGAACCACTCCATAGCTTGACCCCCTAAAGATCTTGGGAATAGTCTCATTAAGTAGGTCTCGTTGTGAGCTACTTCTAAACATGCTGCAGTGAATTCCCTGATATGATCTCTAGGGTCCCCCTTCCCTTTGTATTTGTCAAATTTCGGGATTCCGAACTGAAAGGGGAAAGGTTTCATGACCACACTTCTGTCAAAGGGGTATGGTGCTATATCTTCCAAGGAGTAGTTCTTGGAACTGGTGCCGATCTTAAGGTTGGAGATTTCTAGCTTTAGACTCTCAATTTGTTGTCTCACATCCGCTATAGGAGCATTTGGATCTATGTGTTGTTTTCCTCTTTCATTGGCCTGGGGGACCGTGTCATTTGTGCCTCTCTCATGTGCCTTTGGGACCGTATCATTTGTGTCCCTCTCATGTTCATTGTCTGCATTTTCCATGATGGAGCTAATGTCAAAGTCTGCGGGGAGTTTGAGTCCGAGACTAGCAAGATGATGGAAATATTTGGTGGGATCCTCAAGGAGTACTCGCTCCACTAGGCGTTGGAATTTGCTATCTTGCATGTGTGCCACTAATTCTTCACGAGAAAATTCTTCATCATCATCGCGTGGTGGGGCGATGTGATCGGAAGGGTCGGCCATTTCAGTTAGCTTGTTGTACTGGGATCGAGTAAGAACCATGCAAGGTGGGGTGGGACGAAATGGACAAGGATTAGAAATTTTGGCAAGGTGTCGACTAAGACTGTAATGAATGGGATATCTAGGACAAGACTTGGACAAAGGGTTCTCTCGCTCAATGACTTCAGGTAAGACGGTTGACACAAGACTCTAGCCACTAGCAAGGGTAGTCGATACCAGTCTCACTGTGTAGGGCTTAGTCGTTCAACAAGACTACTAGCAAAAGGTACTGTGACCTACTAGGCTTACGTGAATTCACTAAAGAAGGACCTATGTCGATTCGGTATGGGACAGAATGACGATGGGGTAAGAGTGACTAGGACAGAAGGTGACGGGGACGACCGTCGAAAGAGAGAGAAATGGGTGAAATGGATGAAAACTGACTGCAAGGTTGATTCTGACCTTGGAAAATGAAACTAGGCTGAAATGGGTACTCCGAATAGCTGACGAAAATTTCTCAAAAATAGAGCAGATGCTCACTGTCACACATGCGCAGAAACAGATGCGCAGCAAGAATGGGTAAATGCGCAGTAAGTCGTTGTATATGCGCCGCTCTGGTGAGGTATGTATGCTCGGTAACAGTCAACAAATGCGCAGTAGAAAAGTATATGCGCAGCAGGTCGGCGTATATGCGCAGCAAGTCGCTGTAAAAGCGCAGCAGAACAGTGTATATGCGTAGCAGAAAGGTACAAAAGCGTCGTAAGTCGGTACAAAAGCGCAACAAGTCTCTGTATATGCGCCGCAGAAATGGATATATGCGCAATTTTTGGGATTTTTCTCTGTTTTTGGTATTTTTTGGCTGGAAAAGGTCTTCCTGATCTGATATGTAGAAATTTTAGCAAGAAAACACAGCAAGCACAAAGAATGTTTTGTAGTTTTCCATTGTTTTTGTAGTTTTTCGACTCTATTTTGGACAAAAGCAAGTACAAAATCCTAGGCGAGAAATGGATTATAAGGGATTTGGGCCACTAAAACAAGAGGTTTGTAATTTGGGCAACCGTTCAAGTGGTTACACGTGCGGCGGTGCTACTCTCCGTTATGGAGTCTCCCAGCCTCACAGGGTTGCGCCTGAGAGGGTTTTGGGGGAGGTTGGCTGTCGGTGTAACATAACAGCACTCGTTGCAGGAGGTTTTCACCTCAAGCACAATTTATTTTAAGTGGCTCGGTAGGGCTTGGCGTTAGCCTGTTACCACTCAGGGTCGTTCCCGCTTGGACAAGCGTGCATCCAAGGGCAGGCCCCTCCTAAAGGTTAAACAAGTAGAATGACAAGTCTGGCACTCTGATCACCCAGAAGAGGGGAGAGCATAAGCCTATTGTCATTCGCAAGCACAGAATACACTGATTAATCCACCCTAGTTAAAAAGATAAAAACTAAATGGGCTAAGCTAGTCAAACAAAACTTTGAAGTGATTTCGACAATATTGCAGTGGTTCAATTTTAAGTCCCAGAAAGCAGTTGTGAGTTCAATTTTAAATCCACGTTGCGCGAGATTGTTAACTTTGAAATTTAGGTCTCACGATATAGCAATGGTTCATTTTAACTTCAAAATGCAGTTGTGAGTTCAATTTTAAGTCCACGTTGCACGAGATTGTTAACTTTGAAATTCAGGTCTCACGATATAGCAATGGTTCATTTTAACCTCAAAATGCAGTTGTGAGTTCAATTTTAAGTCTTAGATAGCAATAACTTGGAAGTTTGTTTGCAATGCAAGCATGAAATAAACCAGTTACTTCCTCCCTAATTAAGACTAGATGAAGATTTGTAATGAACAACCATTTTACTCTTTCCCAGAAAATGAAATGTGAGCTAGTTAGATGCAACTACATGTAACTGAACCCGAGCCTAACCTGCAAAACCGCTCCAGCAAACACCTGCAAAAGGGTTAGCATTAGCAAAATACTCTAGAAAAGTGCTAAAACCCTGAGCCAGTTACAAATGCGTAGCTTCAGTGATCAGATGCGCAGAAGTGATCAACAGAAGCGCAATATTAACGAATGCGCTGTAAAAATGAACATATGCGCCGTTAAAATAAACAGATGCGCAGTTTTAACGTATGCGCAGCAACAGTCGTTATAAGCGCCGTAACAGACAACAGATGCACCGTTTTAACGTATGCGCAGCAATATTGTATGAAAGCGCAGCAAAAATCAACAAATGCGCAGTTTCAACAAAAGCGCAGCAACAGTTTATAAAAGCGCCGTTACAGTCAACAAATGCGCAGTTTTACAGAAGCGCCGTAACAGTCTTCAAAAGCGCCGTAAAAATGAACAGATGCGCCGAAAGAACCTGTGCGTGACTCTGCGGGGTCTGTACGGAACCTGCCTTCAAAAAAGCTCAAAAACGGTAAAATAAAGGGGCAACGGCCCCACGGTGGGCGCCAAAAATGTGAGGGTAAAATAGTGCATCAATCAAATGAATAACAGATGACCCAAACATCAACAGAATAGAGAAACAAAGAAGATTCAAATGAACAAAGCAATGAACAAACACAGCAAACCTCTTCCGTTTCGAAACTTCTGTTGTTCGCCTATCACGAATCGTCCTTTCGCAGATGAGATGAGCCCTCAGAGAGTGCAATCTTTTAAAAGCTGTTGGAGGAAGTCGATGGTGAACGGCTATAGTGTGATATGCAATGAAGGTGAGCTCCAATGCAACAATGGTGATCTCAAGCTTGTGGATGACAAATGGGTGCCAAAGGCGCACTGGTGATATTTCTGCAGAGTAACGATGTCAAAAACCTGGATGAATAGAATGGAGGGATGAAGCTTCATTTATAGACTCGGAGGAATAGGAATCAACGGTTGAGAGAGGATATGAAGATCAACGGTTGAGGATGGTTGAGGAATGTGCAACCAGTGGAAATGTGACAAGTGTCCCAGCTCCATCATGAAAGGGGGGATGTGACAAAACTGATTGGAGAGTTAACTCCATTGATTGGTTTGTTAACAGAATTGATTGATCAGTTAGAAGAGTGGATTGTGGAACTGACTGGATTGATTGAGGATTTGACTCAACTGACAGGTTAGTTAACAGATTTGATTGATTGGTTAACTGACCTCTGATTGGAGAAGAAATAGGCCATGTGGGTGAGGGAAAATAAGATAATTAAATATTAAATATATTTAATTACATGTGCAACCTGATGATGTGGACAAGGTGAGGTGTAAAGGTGAGGTGGAATTTTGAATTTAGAACTTTAGGATAGAGGAATTAGGCTTAATTAAATAATTTATGATTATTTAATTGTGAAGGACAAATGGAAGAATTTTAATTAAATAAATTGAATTTATTTAATTATGGAACAGTGAATCGATTAAATAAATTTAGAATATTTATTTAATTAATAGAAGAATGGAATAAATATTTAGAATATTTATTTAGGATGATTTGTGTCATTTTTAGGCGTATACAGTAGGTTTATGCTCTTTTTGGGGAAAATTTGAGGGTACACTCTCATAGAGATCCTCGCAGCACAAAAAGGACCTCATGATTATGTCTAGAAGGGCCAAGAGGTGAAGAAAAACATATAATTTGACCGTTTTTGGTGTAGGTGAAATTTGAGCAAATGTTTGTATGGTAATGAATAGTTTTTCTGGCAGTGAACAATGCTTTCCAATAGTGAACAGTGCTTCCGGTAGTAAATAGTGTTTCTGGTAGTAAATAGTGTTTCTGGCAGTGAACAGTGTTTTTGGTGGTGAACAACATTTCCAACAGTGATTAGTGTTTCTAGCAGTGAACAATTTTCTAGCGGTGAACAATGTTTGTGGTGATGAATAGTGTTTCCAGTGGTGAATAGTGTTTTCTTGCACTGAACAATGTTTCTGATAGTGAACAGTGTTCCCCAGTAGTGAACAGTGTCCTCTGGCAGTGAACAATGTTCTCCAATAGTGAATAGTGTTTTTAGGCTGTGAACAGTGTTTTCAGGCTGTGAATAGTGTTTTTAATGCTTAAAATAGTTTTCTTTTTAAAAATGCTATAACTTTTGCATATGATATCAGATTTTTAAATTTTTATAGGTGTTGGAAAGCTGATTCACCCAACTTCAGAGTGGTATGAACCTTATTAGAAGAATCAGCCTAGAATATTAGGTATAATTAGTCTAAGTTGACCTTTCTTTTCAAACTTTATTTACTCATAACTTTTACAAAATTTAATGAAATTTCATGAATTTTTTTTTAAAGTGCTTAGAATTTCATGTAGAATCTACTTATCTAATCCATTCTTCTATATCAGTCCATTATTTTCTAATTTTTTTAGAATTCCATCATTTTGGTCTAACCCTTATTTTATAGCTTTTTTGCTTGTCCAATATCAAATCATTGAAACTAGTAACAAGTTGTTGCAGATTCTCATGTCTAAGACATCTTTTTATCACTAATCTAGGCACTTAGTCTAATCTAAGGGGATAGTAATTGAACATTGTTTGCTTTATCTTTAAAATTTTAAAAGGGTGTTGTAGACACCCTAAAATGACCAAGTTGGCAAATCACTGGCATTCCGTTATCTGTCTAATCACCTGCATTCCAATGTTAATTAAATAATCTAATTATTTAATTAATTTCATCAAATTCTTCTAAATCACAAAATTGCGACATTAATTAAATAAATCCTCATTATTTAATTAATTAAATCAAATTCCTCTATATTCTTCCACAATTAAATAATTTTGATTATTTAATTTGATCATTATCCTCTTTCCAAAAATTAAGTCTACATTAATTAAATAAATCCAATTATTTAATTAATTCAACAAATTCCCTCTTATCTACAATTAAATAATTCTTAAATTATTTAATTAAATAAAAAATTTATTCTTCCAAAATTATGCACAACAATTAAATAAATTTATTTATTTAATTTGCTTTCAAATCTTCTAAATTAAATAATTCTAATTATTTAATTGTTTCTTCCAAAATATCTTCTCTAAATTTAAATAAATCAATTATTTATTTAAATTGCTTTTTCTTCTAATTTGAGTTATCTCTAAAAAACTCAAGCTTTCTTGCTCATCAATTAAATATTTCTATATTTAATAAAGCAAAATATCTTCTTTTCTCATGCAAATCTCTTCTTCTTGTTTTAAATCACTTAACTGATTGCTTTATTCTTTTAATTGATTTATTTCTTCAGTTAACTCATTCTTCTATTCTTGATAACTCCTCTCATGCAAAAGAAAGCAAGACACATGTCTTCTTCTCATTCGTTGCACATTCCTCAACTTATCTCCTTCGTTGATTCTTCTGAATTATCTGGACCGTTGATCGATCCTCATTGAAACCTATATAAACCCCCCTCATCTCCTTCATTGAGTCTCTCTCTTTGATTGTATTTTCAGGCATACTTAACAGAGCTTTGAGTATACACAACACGTCGATTGAGCACTATAACGATCATTTGACATTGATCTCTTGAGCACTACACTTGCTTGTTGTAGCTATGGCTTTGCAATTTCATTGAGCAATTCTACATTCAATCCAAAGGAAACAACACAAATTTCGGTAAAAGTCTTTATTGCATTGATTATTTGTCATGGCTTTTATTTAAATTGGTTTCCTTTACGTTATTGGATTTTTGGTTTTTATTAGTTTAGAATAGATCGATTTTCCATATACACAGGTGTATGCTCTCTCCTCGCACCTTTTAGTGATCTTGGAGATCAAAGACCCCTTCATTATCCTTATGTTTAATATTTATTCAATCCTAGGAAAATCATCTCACGTATGCTCTCCCCTTGAGCATCGTACGATCTTGGGGATCAAAAGTGAATAGTGTTCCTTCTCTTTAGGAGGCCTGCTATGGGATTTCATCACCCCTACAGATGACCTCAACCACACGTTTCAGTGGGGTATATCAAAGGGGAGAGAGCAAAATATGTACCTTAATCTAGTCACATAGTTATTGGCATAGGCTTGGGGCATCAGGTGATTCTGGACACAAGGGGAAGTGACATTCTCTTAATTGCTTAAATGTTGCATGCCTTCAATGGACTAGTGGTCACAAACTTGTTCCCCTGTACCTTGCATATATTGGGGAATCCATTAGAAAACTTGTACATCCTAACTTAAGACCTTTTAGCTATCTTCTATTGTGGTGCAACGTTCAGCTGATCAAACCCAAAGTTACTCACCATGTTCCTCATAGAGGGGATGTAGAATTCTTCCTTGGATAAGGTGTCAAAACCTCCAAGGGAAAGGGATACTTGGTGTAACTCCTTTATCCCTAGCTACTCCCACTAAAAGGTATTCCTAGTTAGGTAGAAATATTGAGAGGAATTGAGCATGTGCCTACACTACGAAGACAATCTCACTTGAATAATATAGGGTGTTGTTGTGTATTGTGTGTGTGATCATTTACATAATCCTAATCACAAATTCATATCTTTTACAAACCTATGCATATGTGTGTATGAACATATGCCCCATTTTGACTTGGCAAAACAGGGACCCAACCTCTTTTGGCTTGCTTTGTGTTTCTTGCTTTCTGGCGGTTTGGTAAAAATCAGTCAAGTGCATCATCACGTTGAGTCAGGATGAGGTAAGTCATCATTATAAGGTCAGTTTGTCAAAATTCACATTTCGTATCTGTGACTTCATATTCTGGAAGAACATTAAATTTCATGCAGGTTTGCCTTTTACATCAGCCTGGTATTCATCAGGATGTGAAAGTTATGAACAGTCAAAGTCTTGGTCAAACCTGATATTCGCAAGAGAGGGGGGGTTATATTTTATAATCTGAGTCATGTTGTTTAAAGATCATCATCATATTGAAACATTCCCCTGATATATCCTGCGGTTCAAATATCCTGACATCAACTTTAAATGGTAGTAAGTCTTCCCCGTCAAGCGGTCTTTTATACCGCGAACATCATGTTTTGAAAAGTAACCCGATATTCGTAAATATCATCCTGACACGAAATATCACCCTTAACAAATACCCTGATGACATCATCTGAATACGACAAACGAAGAAACAAACATCCTGATGACATCATCATCATATTTACATTTCGACAGGATATTTTGTAAACATGATCATGTTCGCCCAATATGACGATGACGTCATGAAGCATTCCGATACAAAGAACGAATATCATGATGACGTCATCCTGATATTCAGAAGGGAAGATGAGCAAGTGTGGTTCGTCATCATCATTTTTGTTTTGAAACATCACCCGATAAACTGAAATATCCTCTTGATGTGCTAAAATGTAAACAAAGGGTGCATTATCACCCGAATCTTGTAACGATAATAATTCCAGTGCTAGGGAGGATGATATTGAAACTCAACCCGATATTTGTGAAATATCATCCTGCCCTCATCATATCCCATCATATGGATGTTCCCCGCTCCCTTTGCCGCCATTATCATTAAATGCACACAGATATGGTAGGTGATTCCCGCCGACCCCGGAACCCGATGAAATACCTGACGAGATCCTGAGTTTTCGCATGAATGATCAAAGATTGCAATCTAACTTGTCAGAGTTGCCCTAAATTTACCCTAACTGCAAGGTTAAAAGGTAATTCAACCGCCATTGTTATGTTTACCTGCGTTAAAATTGTTTTACAGAGCACCAGCCTCCATATCCGCATAATAGCTACCGTTGCGCAATTCGAACTCACAGATAGAAGGAGGGAAGTGATCAGCAGTTGAATTAAGAGTGTCTTGACGATATACTGGTATAAAGAAAATCTGCATAACCAGGTAAGTGAACTGAAACCCTCATCATGTTGTTTCTAAATGATGTTGTAAGTTCTGGTTATGTATCCATGTAGTAAGTAATGTGAAATTGATGCAATAGGCATGATATTTGCAATATGTATGCATGCATATCCCTGTTGTGAAACGAAATGTTGTTAATTGCAGGTACCCATGGCTGAAAAACACTCAGTCAAGAATCAGGAGGAATTTAGCAGGCCTATGTTCTCTTCCCAGAGAGGGGTCCTTTTCAAATATGGGGCAATTACAGATACCCATCAGGGGATTACCAACCTGGAGGCTTGGTCAGCCAAGCTGAATGATGGACAAGATAAGAGTCCAGTACTGGACGCAGTGTTTGTATCAGATATGTGGAACGTTACTGGCTTCCCATACTCCATGGAGTCTCTGGAGCTAGTCATTGAATGCGCCCGGAATTATAACCCTCAGACGAGGCAGGTGGTGAAGCATGGGAGAGTGTATGTAGACCTATCTATCAAAGGTCTCTCCCAGACATTTGGACTGCCAATGGGTAGTAAGGTAAAGAGTGTAGACTTGAAGAAGTCTGAAAGACAATATGAGGCCAACAAGAAGGCGGCCAGAAAGAACATGTATGCTTGGCGGGCTGAGAACAGCACATATAATGCAGCGGCCAAGCTTCCTGTGCACATGTTCAAGTTTGATTTTAATGAGGAGTATCAGTATGTGATTGCCCTACTGAATAGGGTGACTGGCCAGCCTGATACTGGTGATTTTAGAGATTGGATGTATGGCATAATAATGATGTGCCTGTATGCAGACATCAAGCCACTGTGGGGCCAAATAATAGGTGACGCTCTGCATGAGCAGCTGATGAACCTGGGAGGTTTAGACTGTGCATTCTACATGACCTCCTATATCGTTTATTCCTATGCGTATAGAGGCACTTTTGATGCCCTGGTCACAGATGGAAAACTGATGGGCACAAATGCAGCATATATCTGGGATCATCATCCCCAGCTGCAAAGAACCAACTATATCAAGGACTACAAACTGGTCAATGATGCATTTTCTATGCATCTGGTAAGGACCATGGAGGATGACAGAACTAAAAGACTGAGCATGGAGGCTCAAGAGGCAGTATACAGGCATGGGGCATGGTACATACAATTTGCCACCTTCTCCTACATCAGGATAGAAGGTTTTGAAGGACATCCCCTGATGCTGCCAAGGTATCCTACAGATGCAGTAGTTTTAATGGAATTTATCAGGCAGGGCTCCACCATGATACAGATGTATAAGGATGCCAAGAAGCTGCCACCAATTTTGTTCCCAGTCAGCATCGGCAACTACATGTGCCCTGACTCTAACAATATAAAGAAGGTGATGGTCACCCTGAATAAGATGAATTTGCTGCCCTTCCTAGTAACGAGACCATATGATCCTTACGGCCAAATGCAGAAGATCCTAGGAAAGCCTATTCACCAGAGGCACCTAGAAGATTTTTGGGCTGACTGCGAAGATGAGGCAGAAGCCAGGAGGAGGAGGTATCAGAGGTTGACTCTGAACCAGATCAGAACATTTGACTGCATATCCCTCCCTCAGCAACTGAAGAATGACGACGACCGGATAATGGCAGATGAGTATGAGCAGAAGAAGATTTATAATGATACCATCTCTGCACCTGACCTCACCATGCAGGAGGATATGTCCTTGGACCCATTCTTTGCCAGAACCCTACACTTGACTCAAGCTTGGGTAGATGCACAGGTAGAGGCATTGAAGAAGAAGGGTGTTGCCATCACAGTGGATAGCAAGAAGAAGGGGCAGGACATCCCTACAGATGAATATGATGACTTCCTGCTGGAGAAGAGGAAGACTAAGGGAGAGAGGACCCCTCCACCACAGCAGCCTAGCAAAAGGGCCCCAAAGGGCAAGAAGGTGGAAAAAGGACCCAAAGGGGTCATAGTTGACAGGGCAGTATTCACAGCGGGGGAGGTAGCCAAATCAGGGTCAGAATCAGATTCTCCTCCAAAGCCCAAGAAAACCAAGACAGCAGAGGCTGGAACCACAGAGACCCAAGAGGTGGGTCAGTCATCCAAACAACCAGGCAAAGCTATCCTCATGGAAGAGGAGCTTGAAGAAGAGGAGGAAGCTCTGCTAATAATAAGAAGAAAGAGGAGAGCTCCGCAGGTGTTGGTTCCCACCACACCCAAGAAACCAAGAACCTCCATGAGAGGTGAGATAAGTCAACCTCCTGCACAGTTACAGGGGACAGGTAGTGAAGTGCAGAAGGAACTTCAGCATAACGTTCCACTTCCTACCATTGTCAAGTTCAAAACTGAACTGGCAAAAGAACAACAAAAAGAAGCATCTCAGATACAAGCGGAAGGGCATGTCTCGCTAGACGAGACAATAAATTTGTCTGATGATGAGGTGGTGCAGGATGTAGCTGCACAAGAAATGGAAACACTGGCTGCTGGCATCAGTGTGACTCCTCACAAGCCTCCATCTGTCCAATCGGTGCTTGAGGAGATGAAACAAATAGAAGCGGAGCGAGAGAAGAGCCTGAAGCAGGTAGCTCAGGACATAGGGCTGGACACACTGATCGCTGAGGTGACAAGTCCTGTAGTGGTAGACTTGGCAGAGAAACAGGATGCAAGTCCTGAGAAGCCAGCAGGATCACCTGATAACGGCCACCTAATAGAGGAGATAGAGATGGCAGAAGCAGAAGGCCATGCTCTTGAATCAGGCCAGCAGAGCCCACAAGATACATCAGCAGGACCTGCTATAGTGGAGGTCCAAGAAATAAAGGCTGATGAGAAGAAGGAAGAAATAGAAGATCTGGCTGATAAGGCACAAGAGGTGGATGGTGCAGGCACAGAACAAGTAACAGCTGCAGAACAGATTGCATCACCTCGGGCAGATCCAATGATATCAGATACGGTGGACATGCCACCAGAAATAGAGAAACAAAAGGAGGATGATCAACCTCCACAAGGGGAAGAACTGGGGACAGGTGAAGAAAGGATGGAGAAAGATCATGATCATCATGATCTACATATAGGTACACCGCAAGGTTCCCCACATAGAGAAGATGCTCCCCCAGAAAAGGAAGTTCCTCAACAGGAGGAGGCACCACAGGATCCGCAGCAAGGCGAGCATCAAGAGGGAGAAAAAGAAAAATCACCATCTCCACAACGCTTGTTGGTGGAAATGGGAGATAGGGATGAACAGCACCATGATACCAAAAAGCATGATCAGGTGCCTTCATGGTTAGAAAAGGAGGTAAATGTTGAGGAGGAACTTGAAATACAAGAGTTCGACGTCTCCACCCTGTTCTCCGCAGATATAATGAAGCCCAAGAGAAAGGCCAGAATGACATCGGCCATCAAGAGAGATCCGGTGACAGGGAGAAGGACCGCACAAATTGCTGTACCTGCGGTAGAGAAGGAGAAAGGCAAAATCACTGTGGATGAATTCCAGATAAGCACAGTTGATTTGGGTTTTGCCAACGAAGAGCAGGAAGGTCAAGAAGGTAAGGACATCATAGACTCTCTAATTCAGAAGGTGAAAAGAGAGAAAGAGAAGAATAAGCAACATAAAGAGCACATTGCTCAGTTGCATGCATACATTAAAGGCTTGACCAATCCTGAGGATACTACAAGCGAAGCTGCAGTCCCATTGACTGCCATTTCTCAAGAGGAGATAAATAAATTGGACCTCATGAAACATGAGGCTTCCGTAATAAGGAAATGGATGTCATCCACATTGGATGATGCTGTTGAAATAATGAAGGGTTCTTTGAAAAGATGGAGCATATTAAGTGACTCCAAAACCAACGTGGACAGATTGCAGATGCAGACCGGGAAAAGGTCTTATCAACTGGAGAAAGTCCTTGGCCTGTTGGGAGAAATAAGGAAAATAAACCCACAACTGCTTATCAGTAAGTAGGTATTGAATAATAATACTACATTATTAGTAGATATCTGGTACAAGGATGTACAGTTTGAATGCAGAGTCCTCAAGAGATGCAATAATAAGCTGAGGGAGATCAGCATGAGGCTACGTGATTTAATGGGCATTGAAGCAGACATGTTAGAAACATTAGAGGGCAAAGTGGAAGGGAAGATAGAGAATCAAGATGAATATTCTGCCCTTAAGGCTTTGCGCAGTAACTTCCAGATGGAAGATGATGGTCCACTCATCCACTTGACAGAAGAAATTATAAATAAGGTGATGAGGATCAAGGTCAAGATGGAGACCTACAGTGAGACATTGCAGTACAGAGAAAATAAGCTGGATAACAGCAAGGATAAGTATGAGGCACACAAGCATGCCATTATCAAAGCAAAGACTCAAGATGGCGGAGGAATAGATCAGGTTGTGCGGTCATACGAACAGATCCAGAGCAGCATGCAACCCCATATGCAGCAGCATCATCATCAGGATAGCGAAGGTTCAGAAAGCGATGCACATGATGATGATCTGCATGAATCAGCTGAAGAACATGATGAAGATACATCATGAGAGGGAATATTTTACATAGGTAATATAGGTAGTTGCCAGCTGGCAACTTGTGCTATTTTGTAAAGTTGACGGGTCATGAATGATGACCATTGATTTGTATTGACATATCAGATCCGTAGATCTCTTGTAACGGATTCCTCACCTTATTCTATAAAAGGTGGTGGAGTGCCTTGTTATATTCATTCAAAACTTAATTGAAATCTGTTTGCTGAAATATTCAGGGCTCATTTCAAAGCTGCTGTATATGTACATGTCTTTTACATACTTAATGAAAGAGAAGAGTATTTGATTACAAATCTTCGTAAATCCTGAGTAATCTGTGTTTGAATTCTAGATATGTGCTTTGATTAGCTGCGTCCCTTGGAGTGCTCATCATGTTGCATGTATTGTTTTCATTCATTATCCTTTGAAGTTTGCATCAACTGTGTCTAGCTGTGGAATGTCCTGGTGAACATATGGTTTGATTTCTTCTCCTCATAACAGTATCAAGCATGTATGTGGATCAAAAGCTAAAGGTTCAACATAATTAGAAGTATTCCCTTTAATTTCTTTCAATTTTAGAGCATCTCACCATCATAATTGCAAATAATTGATAATCTTAAGCAAATAATGCAAATATGCAGACATCTCGTAGGTAATTGCAAATATTTAGCATATTTGAATAAAAAAGCATGCACAATTGAAAATCTCATGCAAAGATCGAGGTATTACTACATCTTTTCATCAAATAACTGCATAATTTGAATTCTCTGTAAAGAATTTCCACAGGAATGTCACGATGATGGTGCAATTTCACGTAAGGCCCCAAAATGGAAACAACAATTCACATTAACTACTGAGTAACGTTAGTCGATTAAGACCTAATCACCGGAGACTTGGGATCATGAATTTTCTGAATTCACTGTATCTTTCAAGATGAATAAAGGTTAATGTGTACTTTTGTTCTATGTTGATTGTGACTAACATCATGACCAACATAAATTGGCGCTAGAAGGAGGGCCGAGTCCAGAACACCACGCTCATCATCATTTTTTTCGGGTTTGATGACGCATAGCATAAGGTAACCTCGGATCGCCTGTGAATTTCAGTAAATTACGTAAATATTTACTGTGATAAGTTTGTACATGTTCATTCTATGTAAAGATTTCCAGATCTCACGTAAATATTGCCAGCTTTACAGTAGATCATTGTGAATTCACAAATATTGGCCAAAGATACACAAATTTGTTCAAAATTTTGAAGAATTTAGGCCGGAGGCACTTTAGATCTCGTGCTACGGGTCATGATACCCCAATATCCTATCATATTTACAGTATCTTCGCAAATATTTCATAAATATCTAGTCTGATTTGCTATCTGATCACAAATATCACCTCATCTGGTGGAATCCAGCCAATATTTGCAAAGTTTTAGCCAATTTGCCTCCGATTCAAGAAATCCTGGCTCACAGGATAAATACCAGGTCTAGACCTAGTGAAATTTTTGAAGAATTGCCTGTTAGAGGTTTCAGACCTAGGACTGTAGACATTCATCATACTCCAAGGTCTAGTGCGTCTAGAGCTTCACCAGGACCTCCTCCTGTAACTCTTGTTGGTTTGCAAATACCTTCTGGTATATCTGTGACACCTCCTGTTCAACCCCAGGGTGTGCCTTTAGTTCAAACTTAGCCAGCTGCACCACCAGTTCAGCCCCCTCAAGCCGCAATGTCGTTCTTTGCCGCAGAGTCACCTTTGACCTTCAATGCATATCATGAGTTACCAAAGAATCCGGACAAACTTTGCCCAAAATACCATCCCTATCAAGATGCTGATGATCATATCAGGACATTTAAAGAAGCCTGCTGCAGAGCCAGAATAGAACATCAGGACATGGTGTGCAGATTATTTCCTTTTTCCTTAGGGGAAGAGGCTTATAATTGGTTCATCAGTCTGGGCCAAGCCTCTGTTGGTTCATGGGCTGTCTTAGAGAAAGCTTTTCTTGACAGGTTCAAGGTCCTTATTGATCCATCTATGAATTATCACATGTTTGCTACAATCAAAAGATTTGAGAATGAGCCTATTGCTAATTTCGATGCTAGGTTCCAGAAAATGTTGTCCAAGCTAGTTACCCCATATGTAGTAACTGATGCTGCTGCTAGGAGTATCTATTATTTAGCCCTAGATCCATTAACTTCCATGTTCATTAGGAGAACACATCCAGAGATCACTACATTGACAGGAGCTTTTCAAGAAGCTATCAAGGTAAATCAGCAGTTGATACCTGCTCCTACTCTGAATCTAGTATTCCCTACTTTGCCAGGCATGCAGACACAATATCCTGCACAGTATCCTGCACCGTATTCACCTCAGTACCCTGCACAATATCCAAATGGAGCAGTGATACCTCCAGCAGTCATGCTTGCACCTTTGCAAGTACCTCCATTGAGCATTATGCCTCCTCCTAATGGAAATAGCCAACTACCACAATATCCTGCACATGCTCAAACACCTCAGGGTATCGATTTATCCAACAATAACCATGGATCTTCTTTTTTCAAGCCTCAGACTAAAAATGTGGTTGCCAAAGCCTAAGAGGAAAAGGAAGAAATCAAAGAAATTTCTGCTCAGTTGAGAAAACTCACCACCGAAGTAACACATTTGAGAAATCAAGGGTTCTATGCACAGTCAGGTCAGAACAGGAATTATTCCAATGACAGACCAAACTACCCTGACAGAGGATATAACAACAATAACTTCAACAATAATGGTGGAACTAATAATAATCCTCCTAGACAGCCTAGGATATGGAACTCCAGGCTGAATAATGGTTCATTACCTTCACCCCTAGATAATCAGCCTCCGGGTGAAGCTAAACAGACTACTAGAGTCAATCTTGCTGAAGCAGCCCTTACCAATTGGTGTAGGATCCATAACACAAATGCACATGCAGAATTAGATTGTCCACAGTTTAGGATTGCTACCAGCATCTTTCAGACTGAAGTATCCAACACTTCTGGAAATCCACCTCAGGTAGAAGGAAATGAGATAGTTCCTTGTGGATATGACTCAGCTTTTGTGCTAGAAACGTACACTAATCAGCCTCATCCAAGTTATGATCAGACTTGTGAGGAATTTGCTTTAACCTTTGAAACAAATTACGTTTTTCCTTTTGAGGATGAAAATGAACCTGCAAGAGAGCATGAGGAAGTACATGCATACCAACAGCAATATCCTGGTAAGCATAATTATAACTTGAGAAGTAGTGCTAACAGACCTACTGGTCCATTGACATCATCTTTGCCTCCAAACAACTTCAACACACCTCCTGATCCTAAGGCTAACAATAACCCTGGATTTCCCAAGGTGAATGCTCAGTACTTGTCACCTCAAAACACAGTAACAAAGGTCGTATGCACCTCAAGAGTCTGATAAGTTAGTCAGCTATTTGGCTGATGAAATGAAGAAAATCAAGATCAGCCTGTCCTTATCGGAGTTACTGAAAACTCTGGCCATTAAGAAGGCATTCATGAAGTCACTAGATGATCCTGCTCCTAAAGAAGATAGTCATCTTTCAAGTCAATCCAATGGCAAAGATCATGCTGCTAAGGATAAGGTTATCAAGCCTAAAGTGTCATCTACAGTCTAGGCCGCTGAAACCTCCCACATGACCTTGTATAGAGATAAAACTGAATCACCTCTATTTCTCCTCACCATAAGAATGTTCAGCAAGAACTTGCACAACTGTCTGGTGGATTCCGGAGCCTCAACGAATGTTATGCCTTTGTCAATATGCAACGCATTAGGACTACATCCTGCTAAATCCTTAAAGAAGGTCACTCAGCTGGACAAAACAGAAGTAAGTGTAGTAGGAGAACTAACTCACATTCACATGCAGCTAGCATCTGATCCTAGGATCCAGTATTACATTGACATTCAGGTAGTTGACATACCTGATACTTATGGGATGTTGCTTAGCCGAGACTGGTCTAAAACGCTTAACGGATATATGTCCACAGATTTCAGTCACATGTGGTTGCCGTGGAAAGGTATACCTAATCAGATCAGGATTGATGCTGAACCTAGGATGAAACATATGATCACGGAATACAACAAAACGAATGAGATCATGTACGTAAACGTAGAACCTGGAGTTTATTGCATCAGGCCGCAGACTATTAAAATAGAGGAGATTCTGATGCTTGATGTTCATCATTATCATGATGATGATTATCATGAGGACATCTCAAGCATGGAATTTGACAAAGATCCAGATAATGAGAACGAAATAGATCGCTTCAGAGATTTTGAGATGCATTTATCTACTCAGGTAAAACGTTGCCAATTATTGAATATACCTGCTAATGACATTTTGATTGATGGATGGTGCAGATTACACAGCGAAGCACACTCGAAAAAGACTTGTGAAACATGCTTAGACATGATGATACTGGAGCAGACATATAGTGAAGCATCATCATCATATTCCGAGGAGAGTGCTACATCTGATGATGATGATGATGATACTAATTCTTGTCTGTTTTTTGCAGGAACATGAGGATTAATAGATCATGATGAAGATCGTGTCCCGGAAGCAGAAGAGATCCTAGTGTCCAACCAGGTAAATGATGCAGAAAAAGAAAAGATCACCCCTGGTAGCGATTGCTTCATGGAACCAGATTATGAGTTGTCTGATGAAGACAAAGGTAGTGACCTGACGAAGTTTGAAGAATTTCTGGTAAAAGAAATAGAGAAGATGACACGACAGCATACATCTCCCTAGGAGGTTTTAATTAAAGGTTGGTGTAGGCTGCATGAGGCGCCTCACTTAGAAACAACTTGCTCACTATGTTTACACTTTTTGAAGAGGCATGCAGCTGTAAATCTTGAACATCCTCCTCCTGTTGCTATGGAAGAGAAAATAGAAAAGTCATCAGGCTCACAAAATAAAGAAAAGAAGAAACTTGAGGATGATGACATCTCTAAGTTAAAGTGGATATCAGGCGGAGCAGCAGCCAGAGCTGCAAAGAAGAAAGGAGGACCAAATAAATATCCTGCTGAGGATAAGTGTCCTGCTGAAGATAAACCTTGGATCTTGAAGTTTGATGGATCCAAATCTAAGCAAGGTGCTAGGGTAGGAATAGATCTCATTGATCCATCAGGAAAATCCTATTTAGCAGCTTACAGACTACAGTTCCCCTGTACCAATAATGTCGCAGAGTATGAAGCTCTGATTCATGGAATGTTGTTTGCTCATAAGAAAAAAGTAAGGATCTTGCATGTCTTTGGGGATTCAGAACTAGTTGTGAGGCAAGTAAGAGGAATTTACTCCTGTAACTACAGAAAACTATCAAATTACATACATCGTTTGTGGGACCTGATTGAAGACTTTGATGCCTTTAATATCATTCACGTACCAAGAGAACAGAACCAGAGGGCAGATGCACTCGCCTAGGCCGCCAGTACGTTAGAACCGCTGTCTATATCTGGTCTAAAGAGATTTTCAGTAGAATTGGTGTCAGTACCATCAATACCTGACAATGTGACTAATCTCCAGGTGTTTGATGATGATCAGCACATTCTGGACTTCATATCAAACAGAGACATATTTGAAGCTCAGATCATAGATGAGAATGGTATGGAAGATCATGTCTGGGAAGAAGATGAGATATTAGAGTTGCCTAGCAACAGAATTCCCAAAGGTATGATTGAATTAGAAAGAGCTTTTGATCTAAATAATATGCTTAAACATAAAGATCTGCCTAAGGTAGATGGAGGTCAATATTCACAAGTGAACATTGGACAAGCTGATGACAAGAGAAACGTCTTATTGGGTAAGGTTTGTACACCAGAAGAGTTAGAAGGAATAACTCAAGCCCTTAAAGATTACATACATGTGATTGCATGGACTTATGATGAGCTAAAGACATATGACACTTCTGTCATAACTCATACTATACCTCTTAAGCCAGATGCAAAACCTTTCAGACAGAAGCAGAGGCCAGTCAATGCTCTGCTTGAACCAATCATCCTTGAGGAGGTCAAGAAATTGTTAAATGCTCGGATAATATTTCCTGTAAGGCACTCCACTTGGGTGGCAAATCTTGTGCCAGTCAGAAAGAAGAATGGAGACATCAGGTTATGTGTAGATTTCAGGAACCTGAACAGAGCATCAGAAAAGGATAATTATCCTTTGCCCTCTTTGGATGAGGTTTTACTGATTGTAAATGGAGCCAAAATGATGTCCTTCCTAGACGGTTTTTCAGGATACAACCAAGTGATGGTTGATAAAATTGACAGATTGAAAACTGCCTTCACCACAAAGTGGGGTATATTTGCATATAGACGTATGCCATTTGGACTCATAAATGCTGGAGCTACATTCCAGAGAGCAATGGACATAGCCATCAGAGGCTTAATAGGAAAGTGTATAGTCATCTACATGGATGACCTGACGGTTTTCTCCAAGGAAAGGGGAAATCATGTTGTTGATCTTAGAAGCGTGCTGAAGAAATGTGAAGAATATGGAATATCTTTGAATCCTAAGAAGTGCATATTCGGAGTCACAACAGGAAAGTTACTAGGCCACCTGATCACAGAAGATGGAATTATCATTGATCCTGACAGGGTGGAGTCTATTATGAAGTTACAACTTCCAGGAAGCAAAAAGGAACTTAAGTCTTACTTTGGTAAGATAAATTTTGTGAGGAAGTTCATCACCGGCTTTGCTGAGATTGTCAGACCACTAAATGCCATGTTGAAAAAGGATGCACAAATTGAGTGGACACCAGAAGCCAAGGCTGCTTTTGAAGATATAAAGAAGGCCATTTCAGATGCTCCTATCCTCATTAGTCCAGATTATACAAGAGATTTCTACATCTACTCATTTGCCTCAGAACATACTTCTGCAGCAGTGTTAACTCAAAGAAATGAAGAGAGAGAAGAGAAACCAATTGCTTTCATGAGCTGTCCTTTCAAGGATGCTAAATTGAGATATGTAGATGTTGAGAGACAGGCACTTGCACTAGTCAGAGCAGTAAAGAAATTCAGACATTATATACTAAGAAGCAAAGTGATTGCTGTGGTACCAGATGCAGTAGTGAAGATGTTGCTGATGCAGAGTGAACCTGGTGAAAAAAGAGCCAAATGGATTACTGTATTACAAGAATATGACATGGAGATCATACCAATGAAGCTAGTGAGAGGACAAGCTTTGAGCCAGATGATATCTGAAACAGATCCAAACATCATCAGTCAGCAGTATGTGATCAATGAGAAAGATAAGAAAGAATGGTATTCAGATATCAGGCACATCCTGATCACTGGAAGATGTCCTTCAAAAATGCAAGCTTCACAGAGAAGAGTCTTGAAGATAAGATCCCAGAAGTATATGATGAAGGGGGGAACCTTATTTAAGAAGAATTATGAAGGGATATACCTGAGATGTTTAGAGAAGCTTGAAGCAAATAAAGTTTTGACAGAGTTACATGACAAATTTGGAACGGCACACGGATCAGCATTGGCCACGACACATGCAATCCTCAGAGCAGGATATTACTGGCCTACAATTTTTAAAGACACGGCTGATCATGTTAAATGTTGTCATCTCTGTCAGGTTGCTGCCAACAAAGAGAAATATGCTGCACAACCGTTGCAGCCAGTGGTGGAAGAGTGCCCATTTGCACAGTGGGGCATGGACTTCATAGGACCAATCAATCCTCCGTCTTCCTCAGGCCATAGGTATGTCTTAACGATTACTGACTATTGTACTAGATGGACTAAGGCTATCAGCAGCAAAACTTGCACTGCAGATGATGTCATCAAGTTTCTGGAAAGCAACATTGTCACCAGGTATGGAACTCCTTATGCATTGGTGAGTGATAATGGCTTTGCCTTCATTTCCACGAGATTGTCAAGTTGGGCTTTTGATCATGAGATCATACTTAAGTTTTCATCCAACTACTATCCCCAGGGAAATGGATTAGCAGAATCCACCAACAAGAATTTATTGAGTATCATAAGAAAACTGATAGAGAAAAATCCCAGGGAATGGAACTCATTTCTGAAATATGCCTTATGGGTAGATAGAACTAGAATGAAAACTGCATTAGGAAACTCACCCTTCCAACTAGTATATGGGGTAGATCCTATCCTCCCTGTAAACTTGAAAATTCCTACTCTACAGTTTGCTCAAGAATATCTAGGCATAGACAATAAGCAGGAAGTTAGGTTGCTTCAGTTGATGCACCTGGAAGAAAAACGAAGTCAAGCTATTGACCAATTTGCAAAACATCAGGCTGTTGTCAAATGCTGGTTTGACAAGAGAGCCAGAATTAAAGCTTTCAGGATATCTGATTTAGTCCTGATGTGGGATAAAGCCCATGAAAAGAAAGGTGATCATGGTAAGTTTGATAGATTATGGATAGGTCCCTTTCAGATTTCTGAGATCTTAGGAGACAACACTTATAGGCTTAAGAACCTGACAGGCGAGGATGTCCCATTGCCAGTTAATGGACAATTCCTCAAACATTATTTCCAGGCCTGAATGACTTCGTGATAGTCATATGTATCATAATGTATATTTGTATAGTTGTTTGTACAGTTTGTTTGTTGTGCTGGTTTTGTTCTGTTGGTTGGGACCGTGTTCTGGTAAGTCAAGATGATGCACTTCATCACCCTAGAAAATAATTAAGTTGTTGAGATTCAGATGATGAGATCACATTTAAACATAGGTTATGATTCATTCTAAGAAGTGTTCATGATCAGGTTTGTGATGTCTTTTCATCAGGGTGCTTTTTCTTGGTCAAAGTGAATCAATCACAATGAAACACCTAATAGCCTTGGGTTTGTTGAACACACTAGTATAGGTGTTAAGTGAAAAATCTAAAGGGACTCCCTTGCTACCAATGCAATCTCCAACCTAAAGCTGCAAGTGACTATACCTTGTACAAATGAGCTGACATGATGATATCATATACAATTTTTAACGAAAATCAGAAAAGAAATAAAATTAGGCCATCTAAGTAACTCTACCGGGGCTATGGACGCCTGCTGGCAGTGGGGCTCTACTTAGGGAGATTGTATAGATAACCTTGCCGGGGCTATAGACGCTTGCTGGCAGCAAGGCTCTATCCAGGTTGGCTATGAGGGATGATCTCCAACTATGTAGTTTAACACCAGTTACTTATGTGTTCAACTTACCTTCAAGATGAGGATAATTAATCATATGGACACACCTGATCCTTTGTTAGCATTATCACCATAATGAAATTTTATCATTCAAAGGACCATGATGCTTACCCTTAGACAGAATTAGAGCACTATAGATAAATGTGATCACATCACTTGAATCATTGGAATTTGTTCATTTTCTTTGGTGGCAAGTTGTTGTGTGGTTACACAACACGCCCCATTTTGACTTGGCAAAACAGGGACCCAACCTCTTTTGGCTTGCTTTGTGTTTCTTGCTTTCTGGTGGTTTGGTAAAAATCAGTCAAGTGCATCATCACGTTGAGTCAGGATGAGGTAAGTCATCATTATAAGGTTAGTTTGTCAAAATTCGCATTTCATATCTGTGACTTCATATTCTGGAAGAACATTAAATTTCATGTAGGTTTGCCTTTTACATCACCCTGGTATTCATCAGGATGTGAAAGTTATGAACAGTCAAAGTCTTGGTCAAACCTGATATTCGCAAGAGAGGGGGGGTTATATTTTATAATCTGAGTCATGTTGTTTAAAGATCATCATCATATTGAAACATTCCCCTGATATATCCTGCGGTTCAAATATCTTGACATCAACTTTAAATGGTAGTAAGTCTTCCCCGTCAAGCGGTCTTTTATACCACGAACATCATGTTTTGAAAAGTAACCCGATATTCGTAAATATCATCCTGACGCGAAATATCACCCTTAACAAACACCCTGATGACATCATCTAAATACGACAAATGAAGAAACAAACATCCTGATGACATCATCATCATATTTACATTTCGACAGGATATTTTGTAAACATGATCATGTTCGCCCAATATGATGATGACGTCATGAAGCATTCTGATACAAAGAACGAATATCATGATGATGTCATCCTGATATTCAGAAGGGAAGATGAGCAAGCGTGGTTCGTCATCATCATTTTTGTTTTGAAACATCACCCGATAAACTGAAATATCCTCCTGATGTGCTAAAATGTAAACAAAGGGTGCATTATCACCCGAATCTTGTAACGATAATAATTCCAGTGCTAGGGAGGATGATATTGAAACTCAACCCGATATTTGTGAAATATCATCCTGCCCTCATGATATCCCATCATATGGATGTTCCCCGCTCCCTTTGCCGCCATTATCATTAAATGCGCGCAGATATGGTAGGTGATTCCCGCCGACCCCGGAACCCGATGAAATACCTGACGAGATCCTAAGTTTTCGCACGAATGATCAAAGATTGCAATCTAACTTGTTAGAGTTGCCCTAAATTTACCCTAACTGCGAGGTTAAAAGGTAATTCAACCACCATTGTTACGTTTACCTACGTTAAAATTGTTTTACAGAGCACCAGCCTCCATATCCGCATAACAGCTACCGTTGCGCAATTCGAACTCACAGATAGAAGGAGGGAAGTGATCAGCAGTTGAATTAAGAGTGTCTTGACGATATACTGGTATAAAGAAAATCTGCATAACCAGGTAAGTGAACTGAAACCCTCATCATGTTGTTTCTAAATGATGTTGTAAGTTCTGGTTATGTATCCATGTAAGTAAGTAATGTGAAATTGATGCAATAGGCATGATATTTGCAATATGTATGCATGCATATCCCTGTTGTGAAATGAAATGTTGTTAATTGCAGGTACCCATGGCTGAAAAATGCTCAGTCAAGAATCAGGAGGAATTTAGTAGGCCTATGTTCTCTTCCCAGAGAGGGGTCCTATTCAAATATGGGGCAATTACAGATACCTATCAGGGGATTACCAACCTGGAGGCTTGGTCAGCCAAGCTGAATGATGGACAAGATAAGAGTCCAGTACTGGACGCAGTGTTTGTATCAGGTATGTGGAACGCTGCTGGCTTCCCATACTCCATGGAGTCTCCGGAGCTAGTCATTGAATGCGCCCGGAATTATAACCCTCAGACGAGGCAGGTGGTGAAGCATGGGAGAGTGTATGTAGACCTATCTATCAAAGGTCTCTCCCAGACATTTGGACTGCCAATGGGTAGTAAGGTAAAGAGTGTAGACTTGAAGAAGTTTGAAAGAGAATATGAGGCCAACAAGAAGGCGGCCAGAAAGAACATGTATGCTTGGCGGGCCGAGAATAGCACATATAATGCAGCGGCCAAGCTTCCTGTGCATATGTTCAAGTTTGATTTTAATGAGGAGTATCAGTATGTGATTGCCCTACTGAATAGGGTGACTGGCCAGCCTGATACTGGTGATTTTAGAGATTGGATGTATGGCATAATAATGATGTGCCTGTATGCAGACATCAAGCCACTGTGGGGCCAAATAATAGGCGACTCTCTGCATGAGCAGCTGATGAACCTGGGAGGTTCAGACTGTGCATTCTACATGACCTCCTATATCGTTTATTCCTATGCGTATAGAGGCACTTTTGATGCCCTGGTCACAGATGGAAAACTGACGGGCACAAATGCAGCATATATCTGGGATCATCATCCCCAGCTGCAAAGAACTAACTATATCAAGGACTACAAACTAGTCAATGATGCATTTTCTATGCATCTGGTAAGGACCATGGAGGATGACAGAACTAAAAGACTGAGCATGGAGGCTCAAGAGGCAGTATACAGGCATGGGGCATGGTACATAGAATTTGCCACCTTCTCCTACATCAGGATAGAAGGTTTTGAAGGACATCCCCTGATGCTGCCAAGGTATCCTACAGATGCAGTAGTTTTAATGGAATTTATCAGGCAGGGCTCCACCATGATACAGATGTATAAGGATGCCAAGAAGCTGCCACCAATTTTGTTCCCAGTCAGCATCGGCAACTACATGTGCCCTGACTCTAACAATATAAAGAAGGTGATGGTCACCCTGAATAAGATGAATTTGCTGCCCTTCCCAGTAACGAGACCATATGATCCTTACGGCCAAATGCAGAAGATCCTAGGAAAGCCTATTCACCAGAGGCACCTAGAAGATTTTTGGGCTGACTGCGAAGATGAGGCAGAAGCCAGGAGGAGGAGGTATCAGAGGTTGACTCTGAACCAAATCAGAACATTTGACTGCATATCCCTCCCTCAGCAGCTGAAGAATGATGACGGTAGGATAATGGTAGATGAGTATGGGCAGAAGAAGATTTATAATGATACCATCTCTGCACCTGACCTCACCATGCAGGAGGATATGTCCTTAGACCCATTCTTTGCCAGAACCCTACACTTGACCCAAGCTTGGGTAGATGCACAGGTAGAGGCATTGAAGAAGAAGGGTGTTGCCATCATGGTGGATAGCAAGAAGAAGGGGCAGGACATCCCTACAGATGAATATGATGACTTCCTACTAGAGAAGAGGAAGACTAAGGGAGAGAGGACCCCTCCACCACATC
Organism: Cunninghamia lanceolata; assembly: GCA_027924645.1. NCBI lineage: Eukaryota > Viridiplantae > Streptophyta > Pinopsida > Cupressales > Cupressaceae > Cunninghamia > Cunninghamia lanceolata. The sequence goes on from BSBN01000205.1 coordinate 6,878,127, forward strand.
AGCCTAGCAAAAGGGCCCCAAAGGACAAGAAGGTGGAAAAAGGACCCAAAGGGGTCATAGTTGACAGGGCAGTATTCACAGTGGGGGAGGTAGCCAAATCAGGGTCAGAATCAGATTCTCCTCCAAAGCCCAAGAAAACCAAGACATCAGAGGCTGGAATCACAAAGACGCAAGAGGTGGGTTAGTCATCCAAACAACCAGGCAAAGCTATCCTCATGGAAGAGGAGCCTGAAGAAGAGGAGGAACCTCCGCTAATAATAAGAAGAAAGAGGAGAGCTCCGCAGGTGTTGGTTCCCACCACACCCAAGAAACCAAGAACCTCCATGAGAGGTGAGATAAGTCAACCTTCTGCACAGTTACAGGGGACAGGTAGTGAAGTGCAGAAGGAACTTCAGCATAACGTTCCACTTCCTACCATTGTCAAGTTCAAAACTGAACTGGCAGAAGAACAACAAAAAGAAGCATCTCAGATACAAGCAGAAGGGCATGTCTCGCTAGATGAGACAATAAATTTGTCTGATGATGAGGTGGTGCAGGATGTAGCTGCACAAGAAATGGAAACACTGGCTGCTGGCATCAGTGTGACTCCTCACAAGCCTCCATCTATCCAATCGGTGCTTGAGGAGATGAAACAAATAGAAGCGGAGCGAGAGAAGAGCCCGGAGCAGGTAGCTCAGGACATAGGCCTGGACACACTGATCACTGAGGTGACAAGTCCTGTAGTGGTAGACTTGGCAGAGAAACAGGATGCAAGTCCTGAGAAGCCAGCAGGATCACCTGATAAGGGCCACCTAACAGAGGAGATAGAGATGGCAGAAGTAGAAGGCCATGCTCTTGAATTAGGCCAGCAGAGCCCACAAGATACATCAGTAGGAACTGCTCTAGTGGAGGTCCAAGAAATAAAGGCTAATGAGAAGAAGGAAGAAATAGAAGATCCGGTTGATAAGGCACAAGAGGTGGATGGTGCAGGCACAGAACAAGTAACAGCTGCAGAACAGATGCCATCACCTCAGGCAGATCCAATGATATCAGATACGGTGGACATGCCACCAGAAATAGAGAAACAAAAGGAGGATGATCAACCTCCACAAGGGGAAGAACTGGGGACAGGTGAAGAAAGGATGGAGAAAGATCATGATCATCATGATCTACATACAGGTACACCGCAAGGTTCCCCACACAGAGAAGATGCTCCCCCAGAAAAGGAAGTTCCTCAATAGGAGGAGGCACCACAGGATCCGCAGCAAGGCGAGCATCAAGAGGGAGAAAAAGAAAAATCACCATCTCCACAACGCTTGTTGGTGGAAATGGGAGATAGGGGTGAACAACACCATGATACCGAAAAGCATGATCAGGTGCCTCCATGGTTAGAAAAGGAGGTAAATGTTGAGAAGGAACTTGAAATACAAGAGTTCGACGTCTCCACCCTGTTCTCCGTGGATATAATGAAGCCCAAGAGAAAGGCCAGAATGACATCGGCCATCCAGAGAGATCCGGCAACAGGGAGAAGGACCGCACAAATTGCTGTACCTGCGGTAGAGAAGGAGAAAGGCAAAATCACTGTGGATGAATTCCAGATAAGCACAGTTGATTTGGGTTTTGCCAACGAAGAGCAGGAAGGTCAAGAAGGTAAGGACATCATAGACTCTCTAATTCAGAAGGTGAAAAGAGAGAAAGAGAAGAATAAGCAACATAAAGAGCACATTGCTCAGTTGCATGCATACATTAAAGGCTTGACCAATCCTGAGGATACTACAAGCGAAGCTGCAGTCCCATTGACTGCCATTTCTCAAGAGGAGATAAATAAATTGGACCTCATGAAACATGAGGCTTCCGTAATAAGGAAATGGATGTCATCCACATTGGATGATGCTGTTGAAATAATGAAGGGTTCTTTGAAAAGATGGAGCATATTAAGTGACTCCAAAACCAAGGTGGACAGATTGCAGATGCAGACCGGGAAAAGGTCTTATCAACTGGAGAAAGTCCTTAGCCTGTTGGGAGAAATAAGGAAAATAAACCCACAACTGCTTATCAGTAAGCAGGTATTGAATAATAATACTGCATTATTAGTAGATATCTGGTACAAGGATGTACAGTTTGAATGTGGAGTCCTCAAGAGATGCAATAATAAGCTGAGGGAGATCAACATGAGGTTACGTGATTTAATGGGCATTGAAGTAGACATGTTAGAAACATTAGAGGGCAAAGTGGAAGGGAAGATAGAGAATCAAGATGAATATTCTGCCCTTAAGGCTCTGCGCAGTAACTTCCAGATGGAAGATGATGGTCCACTCATCCACTTGACAGAAGAAATTATAAATAAGGTGATGAGGATCAAGGTCAAGATGGAGACCTACAGTGAGACATTGCAGGACAGAGAAAATAAGCTGGATAACAGCAAGGATAAGTATGAGGCACACAAGCACGCCATTATCAAAGCAAAGACTCAAGATGGCGGAGGAATAGATTAGGTTGTGTGGTCATACGAACAGATCCAGAGCAGCATGCAACCCCATATGCAGCGGCATCATCATCAGGATAGTGAAGGTTTAGAAAGCGATGCACATGATGATGATCCGCATGAATCAGTTGAAGGACATGATGAAGATACATCATGAGGGGGAATATTTTGCATAGGTAATATAGGTAGTTGCCAGCTGGCAACTTGTGCTATTTTGTAAAGTTGATGGGTCATGAAATGATGACCGTTGATTTGTATTGACATATCAGATCCGTAGATCTCTTGTAACGGATTCCTCACCTTATTCTATAAAAGGTGGTGGAGTGCCTTGTTATATTCATTCGAAACTTAATTGAAATCTGTTTGCTAAAATATTTAGGGCTCATTTCAAAGCTGCTGTATATGTACATGTCTTTTGCATACTTAATGAAAGAGAAGAGTATTTGATTACAAATCTTCGTAAATCCTGAGTAATTTGTGTTTGAATTCTGGATATGTGCTTTGATTAGCTGCGTCCCTTGGAGTGCTCATCATGTTGCATGTATTGTTTTCATTCATTATCCTCTGAAGTTTGCATCAACTGTGTCTAGCTGTGGAATGTCCTGGTGAACATATGGTTTGATTTCTTCTCCTCATAACAGTATCAAGCATGTATGTGGATCAAAAGCTAAAGGTTCAACATAATTAGAAGTATTCCCTTTAATTTCTTTCAATTTTAGAGCATCTCACCATCATAATTGCAAATAATTGATAATCTTAAGCAAATAATGCAAATATGCAGACATCTCGTAGGTAATTGCAAATATTTAGCATATTTGAATAAAAAAGCACGCACAATTGAAAATCTCATGCAAATATTGAGGTATTACTACATCTTTTCATCAAATAACTGCATAATTTGAATTCTCTATAAAGAATTTCCACAGGAATGTCACGATGATGGCGCAATTTCACGTAAGGCCCCAAAATGGAAACAGCAATTCACATTAACTACTGAGTAACGTCAGTCGATTAAGACCTAATCACCGGAGACTTGGGATCATGAATTTTCTGAATTCACTATATCTTTCAAGATGAATAAAGGTTAATGTGTACTTTTGTTCTATGTTGATTGTGCCTAACATCATGACCAACACTACTCCCACTAAAAGGTATTCCTAGTTAGGTAGAAATATTGAGAGGAATTGAGCATGTGCCTACACTACGAAGACAATCTCACTTGAATAATATAGGGTGTTGTTGTGTATTGTGTGTGTGATCATTTACATAATCCTAATCACAAATTCATATCTTTTGCAAACCTATGCATATGTGTGTATGAACATTATTGTTTAAAAAATTTTCCTAAGTCAAGATTAAACAATCCACTGAATCCTAATCATCCTACTTATCCACCTAATCATCCTATCCTATCATCCCAATCACCTATCTTAATCATCCATATCTCATCCAAGAATTCCATCCCACCTATCCTAACAATTCCTTTTATCCAAATCATACCTTGTCCATCTCGTAGCCTAATCAATCCTCTTATCCACCTCATCCTTAATTATCCATAATCATTCCCAATCATCATCTAATCTTATCCTAATCATCTCCTAATTATCTAATCCACTTTATCCTAGTCCTCCAATATGATCCAATCCCATCCTAATCATCCCTCTCATCCACTTCATCCTATCCTAATTATCCATATCATATCCAATTCATTCCCTTGCATCATAATCACCCATCTAATTATCTTATCCCAATCACCTTTTTCATCCAATCTAGTTAATTTTATCCTAATCATCCATATGGCACTTGAAGATCCTTATGGCATCAAAAGAATATTTGACAAACTCAAAACATTATATAGAAATTGCCTAGTCACTCCTACATCATCATCATCCCTACCTCCCATCAAAAACCAATCCAACTTATCCATACACCAAACTTATTCATCATCCACCTTACCCCAAACCTCACAAGTGCAAATTCCTAACCATGCTTCATCTTCACACATACCAATTCCCACTATCTCACAACTCCAACAACACATCCAACAAAAACAAATCCTATCCCAACAAATCCTCATATGACAACTCATCAAACAATAACAAGTCCAAACACAACAAATACAACCACAACCTTCATCTAACACATCATCCATTATACCTTTATCCATACAACCTCAACAAAGTACACCTCAATCCCATGTGTCACCTCCATCACCATACCAAGCTAGTCCATCCAAACATCACATAAATTCCACATCAACCTATCGTATGTATATTCAACAACATCCACCTCAAAATCCCCTACAACATGAGCATGCTAGCACTAGCTACCCATTGCACCAAGATCAAGTGTCCTTAAGTCCTCATGCTACCTTTGATAAGGGAAACACCACTCCCACTTATGCATCCTACATGTATCCATCATCATCAAACCAAATGCTTATCCAAGAATCTCAAAGTCCAAGTCCTTCCACCCCACCAATTGAACAATTATTCCATCACAATGTCCTCCCGCCTCACAAAACCCTTCAATCCATTCATCATCATGTTCCTTCAATCCTCCACCAAAGGATTCCATGGAGATAACTGTACAATAATTGGTCCAAGAAAATTTGATTAAGCTACCACCAATAAAATTATTTGGAGAAAACCAAATTAAACCCCATTGGTATAATGAAAATGATCATACCATATGGTTAAGGTTCATACAACATTTGAAATTGTTCCACATTTAGGAGATTGATCAAAAACCTCATAAATTTTAGTAAAGTTGTGCCTACATCACTCCCTCCCATTATCCATCCACCATGCAATCCAAATCCTAATCCATCCCCTGCTATTATCCATCCACCAAATCCTAATCATAGGCCTACACATCCACCCTTATTATCCATCCATTATATTGTCCATCCACCCATACACTTATGAAGGATGTGATCCAATGGCTATTAGCAAGGAATCAACCATCTCCATGTCATCAAATGTCTATCCTTGAACCTATCCAAGAACCTTCAAGAAATATGCCTATTCCTCAAAATCCATCATATAGTCCACAACCCATCAAGCCTCTTGAAGATTCCCTTACCATAAGTGCAAGTCAAGATCCATCATGTAGCCATCTAGAGCCTATCAAGCCTATCCAAGAGTCTCCCACTCCCATTCAATAAAAACAAGAGCTATGTCAAGAGTCTAATCTAAAGCATGTGGAAACATTAACCCCTCATCGAAATCAAGATCAAAGCACTTCCATTGCTCATCTCTATAATCCTCTTTATGATCAAGATATTCTCTATGATCAAGTTCCTACCCATGAGCAAGTAATCCAAGTTCATCCTATCCAATCCCAATATCACATTATCCATGTTAATCCTCTTTATGATCAAGATATTAGTCATGATAATGATCCAAATTCCCAAATCACCACCATCCATGAGAAAGATATCCAAATTACTCCTATTCATCCTCCACCTAGTCCTATCCATGATCCAATAACATCCAATTCCATTGATGAGACACTTGGTCCCCATGAACACATAGATAATCCAAAAAATGACTTGGATCATAGCACAATACCTCTTAATGAGCCTAATGGCAATCAAGATCCAAGCATCCCAATTCATCCCTTGTTTGATCCCACATCATCATTACCTATTGATCCCCCATTATCCCCCATTGGTCCTTCACCATCCTCTATTGACCCTATCCAAAATCCATCATCCTATTCTCTTGGTCTTTCTACCTTCATCCATGGTGGTTCTCTCATAGGAGAGGAACAACTTCTATCCACCACCCTACCTTCCCCATATAATAATGGACTCATATCTTGTTTCCAAATCAACAAACATCCCCTTGTACATCGCATGCTCCAAAACATGAACTATCAAAGAAAAGGTTTAGGCATTCATGAACAAGATATCTTGGAGCCTATCCATGTCACAACCTATCCATAATCAAATGGCCTTAGCTATACATCCCAAGAGAAACAATCCAAAAATGTTGGTACCACCCACACACCTCACATGGCATCTTCTTTCAATCTCAAACATGGTGCACCTCATCACACTTCTAAGTCATATGTTGCCATCCCTCCATCATCATACCACTCTCAAAAGCATGTGACCATACATATCCCTCCTTCCACTCTACCTCCCCTCCTCCCAACTCCTAATATCCCCATTTGTAAATTCCCTAATCTATCCATCCACACGTCCCACTCCCCTAAATCCCCTACAATTCCTAATCAAGATCAATGAATGCACACATCGCCCAAACATGAAGCTACCACCAACCTGAAGGGATTCAAAAATAGAAATTTGGATGCCTCCTTACATAAAGTAAAGAATCCACAAAAGCCTCAAGATTATCATGTCGAAGGGCATTGGTACACAAAATATAAGCACAATCAAGAATCCAAAATGATACAAATGCTCACACCCCCAAAAGTAAAAGCAAAAATGTTGTGGGTCCCCAAGAACAAAGAAATCAATCCAAATGAAGCTTCCAAATCCTACTGTATCAAAAAACCTAAATCCCCAAAATCCCCAAAATCCTACTCCTCATATAAAAATCCTACAAATCCAAAGTCTATTTAGGTCCCTAAGTCCCCAAATCAACAAAATAAGAAATCCCCGTTACTCCCCACAACCCCTTCACATCATAAGCTTTAAAATCCATTACAGTGTGTGCAACCATTGGTCTTGGTTCCCCTACACCCCATTAAATTTCCACATAACTCTATCCCCCCATCTTATCTCCCCTATCTCGCATATCTCCTCCATCACATCCCTATGGTCCATGCTTTTGCATAATCCTTTCATCCATCATCCATTTATCCATCCATCTTCATCCATAATTCACTATCCTCCATCCATCCATAATCCACATCATAATCCACTATTATCCATCTATACATAATCCACATCATAATCGACTCCATATCCATCTTATCTAATCATATACCAACATCCATGCACATAATAACACTTGACATGTTCTATGTGTTGTAAAAATCCAAAAATGTGACATTATACTTGATTCCCCATACTCCATCCCATCTAAATAGTAAAAAAAATAAAAGAAAAAATAGTAAAGAGAAATCCTTCATCTAATGGTGAAAACTTGGCAAATAGGTGCCTTGGATAAGTACCATGATGAAAACCTAGCAAACATTGTCTCATCTCATTCTATCATTTACCATCCTATCTTCCCTATCCATTATATTTGTATAGTAATTTCCTTGAGCCAATCCATTCTCCATTCCTCCTCTTGATCTTGATAAAGATAAGGGAAATTTTTTGAAATGTGCTTTGTACAACTCTTGATCTAATACTTCCCAACATATCCTACCATATTATCATTGCAAGCATTGTCACACCATATCCTGAGTCTAATGCCTAGAATAGGACATGCTATTCCTATGTGACATAGTCCTTGGAGATCACATCTTAAATTCTTTCATCCATCTATCCTTCGTGCATTTCCCATCCATTATCCACTATTACCCATCATTCTACCTATCCGTTTTTACACTTCATATCCATCCATTATCCATTATTGCCCATTCATCTATCTATCCATGATGTTTCCTTGTCATTGGTATCTAGCATTACAACTATCCAGCTACTATCCAATGACACCCCAAAAAAATCCAGTAAAATCAAAATGTCCAAAAAATCCAAAAAAATTGTAACATTTCAAAAACAAGAACTAAATCCAAATGCGAGTCATCTTTAATCCATATCAATCCAGTCGAGTAATCTAGCCAATCATCCACAAGCACACTTTGGTTTTGTTCCAACCTTGCTGTCAAACCAATTAATCAATCATTTATCCAATCATCATCAACGGGATATATCATTCTCGTATCCTTGTGTTGTTCTAGGGATATATCGTTCCCCATAATGACAACATTACCCTCAATCAATCAGATTAATCCTTGATCATTTAATCCTCAGTTTTTAGCTTGGTAGGGGCAATCAACCTTGTTTATCATTTTATCATTTGTGCATGCTTGCTTGTGTGTGTTATCTTTTTTATCTTGCATTTGTATCAGTGCTTGCAACATACTATCACCATGAAATCATGGTCTTCCATATCATGGTGTCCAACGGCATATGTTTTCTTGTGATCTTTTATCTTTTATGCATGAGACACATTGTCACCATAGTCTTTATACCTTGGTGCATATTATGTCTAGTGCTATATCAAACTATATGGTTGCTCACCCAATGCAACATAACATATCATTCATCCATTTCATCCATCCCTTATCTTTTCTCCATCTCCTTAACCAATCTGTTTCATCTTTTTCGAGAACATACTCGTGTTCTTCTAACCCACCTATCCTCTCAAGGGCACATACCATCCCTACATCATCCTTCCTTGTCACTCTAGCTTTGAGTGACTGGGGCATCATCATTTCTAATCCAATTATATTCTTCTAAACCAATGTCTTCTTCTATCCAACACAACACTATGTTTTAAACTTCTTTGAAATGATGTTACTTCGCAACACCATCTCAAAGAGGGGCAAAATGTAGACAGCTAAAATTAACCTCACTTTCTGACTTAGTTATTCATCCACCATACCTTCACATTAATTAAATAATTCTCAATTATTTGATTAGTTTCATCTATTGTTATGAAAATCACTCTACCTTAATCTGCCACATTAATTAAATAATTATTAATTATTTAATTAAGTTAATTTTCCCACTTCCTAGCATTAATTAAGAAATTTACAATTATTTAATTAATCCCTTCTTTTTTTTTTCTAATATATAATTATTTAATTAATTAAATCATAATCCAACATTAATTAAATAAATCAAATATTTATTTAATTAATAAATCCAAATCACATCTTCTTCTCGATTTCTTTCCATTTTTAAACTCATGTGTATCTAATTAATTAGATAATTTTATCGATTATCCTCTCATATCTCATCTTATATTCTTCTTGATTTATTTCCTCTTTTTAACTCAATCAAATAAAGTAAAAATCTAATCCTTATCTCTAAAATCAAATCCTTATCCCTCCATCATCAAGAATCTATCAATCTAGCCTCAACCAAGACATTATGAACACACAAGAAAGTAGTGTTATGTTGCAGAAATCATGAGCCATCAACATCTCATTTTATCCATCAAAGATCATAGAGAACAAATCTAGTAGATTAGGGTGCATCTACTCCATTCTATCAAGTGTTGAAGACTTGGTTTCAAGGTGAAGTTATCAAGTGTATTTGTATTTATCTTTTTATCACCTTTGATCAGTTTCCTATATACACATAGGACCCTAGGTTTTAAATAAGACATCAGAGAACGTGACAAGGCATTCAATATTGTTAATAGACATTAAAGTGTAACCAGATCCCTAAGTAATAGGTTGGGTAATATACATAGAATGCTCCTTTTTCATTGTCACCAAGGTGTTTATATAGTTAATACAAGGTTTAAGAGAGCTACCAGGACTGGACAAACCGTACCTAAGACCTAGACTCTTGACAATATGGAATGATATCATGCAAATTCTAACTAGTAACACATAATCTTCACTATTTGATAGACTGCCTCATAACGCTTATCAGACCTCTTACTACTTATGCACTTTTTAATAATGATCTTTTAGATTTTAACTAAGATGAAGACACAAAACTTTAAATCAGATCTCTAACTGACTTCATGTGGTTTTTAGAAACCCCTGACATTGTCTTAGACTTGTACATATCTCTAGACCTCTTGCATGTGTCTCTTTTACTATCTACTCTATCTCTACCATTCCATTCTCTGTCAAACCTTACCTACACTATCTAAAATTTCTATATACACACCTTTGTCTTTAATGTTGTCTCACCCAGTATTGTATCATAGGGTTAGATAGTTTTATATAGTTCTATACTTCTGTAGGCTCTTACATAAACCCTGTATACAGTCTTCTTACATACCCTTGTATTATTTTAGACTTGTAGGTTCTCCATATTCTTTGTATGCCATCTTTATCTCTAACTTTTGGGTATCTCAGTATAAGCTGATCAAGGGTCTATGTCTTTCTATATACATACCTCTATCTTATTAGACTTCTATTCTCTTTGCATTCTCAGTATGCTATAGGTCTCTGATCATGGACTATGTCCAACTATTCTACATATTGCATTATATGACTTTAGGGTTTCTACAAATCAATGCATATGTAGAAGTTCATGATGTATCCATTTCTATTAGTGAATCTATGTATGTACTGTCTTAAACTTTACACACAACCTTCTAGACCTCTAATCCATTTCTCCATAGATCCCTACACTCCTAGTGTTGTTTCTGTATCCAGTGAGAGTCTCTTTTGTCATTACTATCCCTAAAATTATTGTCAGGGTTTGTACCTTACTCTTTGAGGTCTCTCCTCATCATTGATAATGGCCCCATTCTTCTTGATAGGTCCTCAACATGTTTGTACAAGTATATGCCTTTCAATTTCCTTTTAGTCTCTTTCCTAGCATGGCTTGATACAAACCATTCATCCTCTCACAAATATTTAGGAACCTTTGACAACTTACCAACTGTAGAATGCAATGAAGAAACCTTTTTTTTTTTTGGTAGACCTATACATTGTTATGACTAATCTATAGTGATCATATCTTCATTATGACCCTAAGACAAGGTGACATGATCCCTTATAGACTATGTCAAATCCTTGCAACCTCTTAGTTCTAGTTACCATTCCCTCAGATCTGTCAAACCTAATAAATTTGTATCAGGTTCTATAGCCACAAACCTTGTATCACTATCTCTTGTTAGATGGAAAAGGGAGACTTATCCTAAAAGGTTAAATTAGATCCAACCCTCTTCTATCAATATTGGAACACAAACTAAGTTTAGCTTCTAGCTTGTGAAGGACAACCAAACTACATAGATTTTGTCCCTGTGTTGTATAAAGGAGTGTCAACCAAATTCAACCAACCAAACCAAGGCAAAAAATGAAACCCTAATTATACAAGATTGACAAAAAAATGACTATCAGAAATAGATATAGATATTCTAAAAGTACAATAGAGATCAGGAGATAGTGCAGAATAGGAACCTGAGTTCGAGCATGCAAAAGTACCAAGACACTGGATGCCCTAGATCCAAATTAGAGTTTTATAGGATCTTCAGATAAGGGTGCCTTCCTATGTTAGTCTTCTTCCTTCATGTAGTTTGTTATCATCTGATTTCTCTCGATGCGACCTATGCACAAATAAGAAGGGAAAAGGGTTGTGTTGTGTTTAGGGGCTTTCCTTAGTCAAACCTCATGTTGGTGTTTCCACCTCCACTACAACAATGATTAGAGATCCAAGTGTGAATTCCCTAGGAGGGTAGAGGCAAGATCTACAATAAATGATGAACTAATGAATGTAAATGATAAAGATTACCACAAGATATGAAAACCTAGTTAGAGTAGGTGACTCAAGACCATGCACCAACAAGGATATAGAAGATGGAGGCTTGACCTTCCTTCAAGACCTACAAATAAGCATCATAACATCCACACAAAGAGATTTTCCAACCATGAAGAACACTTGAGCATAAGAGATCAATTCATCAAAGCAATTCACACATTCTCTTCACAAGCAAGTAGTCATCTAGGTGATAAATGAATAACAAGTCCTTAAATTTCACACTAGGGTGGGAATTACACCATCATCATCAATATAATTATCCCACCCACTAAGGAGATGTTGGATAAGTGAATTAATGTTCAAAACATTCCTAAAATTTGATCTACCTCCTGATCTGCCTCCTCTCTGTAAACATGTGATTATAGTTCAATGTGTTCCAAACCCATCTCGACCTCTTGGTTACATTTTCTTGCAAAAAATATTACTTGAAATAAGCAATGTATTCAAAATGTGTCACAACAACCTCATTATCATGCAATTTTTGACACATAAAACACCCTTAATAATAAATAAAGTAAGAAAGCAATGTTTGTGCCCACTTCTCTTCCACCTTCTCAACCTTTCCTTTCCTAACTCCTCATCTTTCTCAACATACTACTAGAGAATATAATCTTGTCAAGCAACTTCATGCTACTCCGACTAAGATCTCACTTTGGGACTTGATACAAACTTCACCTACATACGATGGATTACTCCACGAGGCTCCTCAAAGGGTAGTCATTACAACTTCTATTAGACTGAATGATGTAGCAACCCTATTTGATTGTATGCATGCGACAAGTCTAGATATCACCTTTCCACAACTTGAATTACCTCCTATAGAAGTTTAAAACTAATATGATTCTCTCATGATATTTTTCATCTTTAATAGAGCTGGAATAAAGTGTACTATGATGGATAATGGATCAAGTCTTAATGTTTGTGGCATGGACCTGTTACATAAGCTTGGCATAGATACCTCTCTTATCAAGCCTGATACTTGTAATATTTATGGCTTTGATAATGTTGGTAAATAATCACTAGGTACAATCACACTACCTATTAAGGTTGGACTTGTGACTTTACCTACACTTATCCATGTTATGTCTAATGCTCTTACATATAATCTTCTTCTTGGTAGACCGTGAATTCATGCTATGGGAGCAGTCTCGTCCACTCTTCACCATATAATGAAGTTTGTTCATAAAAACAAGATCTATACAGTTCATGATGATCCAAAGCTAGAAAGTCACTTGCAAGAAGAAGTGAGGCATCAACTTCCTCTTTCAAAATCTCTCAATAATTTGGTTCCTTCTTCCACAAAATCTGACCCACTATCCTCCACTGCTAACAACAATTATGATCAAGATAGTGTTAATCCTTTGAGCACATTTTTCAATAATGATTGGAGCTCACTAGATTTTACACCCTCCTTTATTGGAGATTACAAAATCCCTTAATCTAAACCTAAGATCCTGAAGGTATCTGTTCAATGGCACAAGACAACAGAGAGGGGGGGTGAATCAGTTGTATCAAAACTTTAACTTCTTTAAACCACAATCAATTTCACAACCACTTAACTTATTTCCTTATTCTATTATGAGTATTAAACATGAATAGAAAAATTAAAACATGAACACATCAACACCACATACACATGAATACCAAATTTTTTATGTGGAAAACCCTAAACAGGGAAAAAACATGCTGAGTGTTAGCTCACAATATGAATGTAGTAACAATACCAAATATCAAGTGGTGGCTCACTGCCCAAAAGGATGGCTCACTACCAAGGGTTGGCTGATTAAGTAGCATCTACAACATGCCTGAGTTTAGTTCCTTTAAAGCAAAATAAAACTCCTCTTCTCTGCTTTTACACTTCGCTCTTATCTTCTCATCTTCTCATTCATACTTCCTCAAACATGAGTTCATTACATATATTTATACAATTCATCAACCTTAGAATGTATATCAAGTTCGACATTACAATCATCAACCATTGGAACATTCTCTAAGGTCGGCATACATACATACATCAAATTAGGACTAGGCCTAAATAGATTTGTAGACTAAATGAATAAAGGAGGAGCACCTCACGACTTAGCATAGACTTAATTGCATCTTTGCATGCTATCACATGCTTCTTTAATTTAGGAAATTCATCCGTAAATAATGTTAATCATCCAGGTCGGCTAGAGGTGCAACCATCAAGAACACTTGAACACATGCTTCCAAGATCTTCATTACAGTTTTCAGATCAAGCACATGCCTTCAATGCATTTAGTGGACATCCACAAACATCACAGAATCATTTGGAAACTAGTAAAATCAGTCACAATAGATCTCAACCCATTTCACATGAAGAGGGATCACAAACTGTTCTCAATCAGACACTGTCAAGCTCTGCTAATTAAAAACTTGTTTTCCAGAGCTTCAAATCTCATATCCTTTGGAATGAAGATGACTAAGGACCTTATAAGCTTAAGTCCAGAACCACAAATCCAAACTCCAATCTATGGATAAATGTGGAGAAAAACACTTTCACCCTGTCACTCTGCAAACCTTGCCTGACACAATCTTCACATTGGTGAATAGAAATTTTTTTGCACAGTGATCTGGACCACCAAATTCTAGATTTAGCATCTTCAAACACCTCTCTAAAACATATCTAAATCTCATACTCTGGTCTTCAACATAGGAAATATGTGGAGCAAAATACTCAGACAATGTTCTTCAATCAAACACAAATAACAACACAAATATGTTGACATCAATGACAACACTAATTAGCACATACTTGCAATAGTCTCCCCCTTTTTCATTGATGGAAACATATGATGTGAAAAACATTTTCCATCATCAAGACACAATTCTACTTTAGAACTCCCCTTTTTGTATACTTTTGCACTCTTACTCCCCCTGAGTTTTTCACATGATTTCTCTCCCCTTTGACATTAATGGCAAAGGGATTTACATCTCTTCTACTGCACATACTTGCACAATACTGCTCTAATTAGTCTAAAAACATTCTTCACTCCCCTTGAATGTAGCAATCATCTAAAACTACTACATGCTCCCTTTGAGAGGTAGCCTCCAACATCAGTCCAAAAGAGAAAATGTACTTTGAAGCACATTGGATTGATGCACTTCCTTGTGCATCTAGTTCAAGGAAGGAGGGGTAATAACCCCTAATTTCTCCTAGAGATACTCAAATGTGTCTTTTGGAAGAGCCTTAGTGAATATATCAGTAACTTGATCTTTTGTAAGCTTGCCCAATTCTTGTAACTCTTCAATGGCAGATACTTTGTGACTATAAGATTTAGGAAGAGTTCTAAGTATCTTATCTATGACATCCTCATCCTTTAATTCTCCACAATGCCCTTGATACTGCTGACAACTTCATCAATGTTTTGTAAATAAATTTTTATGTTCTCATCTTTACGCATTCGCATGGTTTCATATGTGGTCTTCAAATTCTGCAACTTGGCCTTCTTGACAGATGCATCACCTTCATAGATTTTGTTTAATTTGTCCCAAATATTATAAGTCGTTTCCAGATTCACAACTTTTACCATTTCAGTGTTAGACATGGCATTTAATAGAGCATTTTTAGCTTTGTAATTATTCTCAAATATTTTAATCTCTTCTTCAGAATCCATATCTTTACGAATTGTGCATTTATTCTTAACCACTGCCCAAACTTTATAACCAAGAGAAATGAGATAACTTTGCATTCGTACCTTCCAGTATCCATAAAACTAGGGAATGCCTTTCCTGTGTGCCATCCTAGATCTACCTTAAGATATTAGGTTTTTCTTCAAAGGAACCTCGCTCTAATACCAATTGTTGAATGACACAAGACAACTAAGAGGTGGGGTGAATCAATTGTATCAAAACTTTAACTTCTTTAAACCACAATCAATTTCACAACCACTTAACTTGTTTCCTTATTCTGTTATGAGTATTAAACATGAAGACATCAACACCACATACACATGAACACCAGATTTTTTATGTGGAAAACTCTAAATAGGGAAAAACCATGGTGAGTGTTAGCTCACAATATGAATGTAGTAACAATACCAAATATCAAATGGTGGATCACTACCTAGGGCTCAATTCCCAAAAGGATGGCTCACTACCAAGGGTTGGCTGATTAAGTAGCATCTACACCATGCCTGAGTTCAGTTCCATTGAAGCACAATAAAACTCCTCTACTCTGCTCTGCTTTTACACTTCGCTCTTATCTTCTCATCTTCACATCCATACTTCCTCAAACACGAGTTCATTACATATATTTATACAATTCATCAACCTTGGAATGTACATCAAGGTTGGCATTACAATCATCAACCATTGGAATAATCTCCAAGGTCAACATACATACATACACCAAATTAGGACTAGACCTAAATAGATTTGTAGACTAAATGAATAAAGGAGGAATACTTCATGCCTTAGCATGGACTCAATTGCATCTTCACATGCTATCACATGCTTCTTCAATTTAGGAAGTTCATCCGCAAAGAGTATTAATCATATAGGTCAGCCAGATAGGTGCAATCATCAAGAACACTTGAACACACACTTCCAAGATCTTCATTATATCCTGCGGATCAAGAACACGCCTTCAATGCATTCAAGGGACATCCATGAACATCATAGAATCATTTGGAAACTAGTAAAATCAATCACAATAGATCTCAACCCATTTCACTTGAAGAGGGATCACAGACTGTTCTCAATCAGACATTGTCAAGCTCTACCAACTAGAAACTTGTTTTCTGGAGATTCAAATCTCATATCCTTTGGAGTGAAGATGACTAAGGACCTTATAATCTTATGTCCATTACCAAAAAGCCAAACTCCAATTTACGGATAAATGCAGAGCAAAACACTTTCTCCTTATCACTCTGTAAACCTTGCGAGACATAGTCTTCACATTGGTGAATAGAACTTTTTCTCTACAGTGATCCAGACCACCAAATTCTATATTTAGCATCTTCAAACACCTCTCTAAAACATATCCAAATCTCATACTCTAGTCTTCAACATAGGAAATATAGGAAATATTCTTTAATCAAACACAAATATGTTGACATCAATGACAACACTAATTAGCACGTACTTGCAACAGTATCTTCGGTTAAAGTTAACCCTCCTCACCATGATAAAGAGAATTATCCTTCTACTTCTTCAATATATGATCACATTCCTCATTTCAACAAGGCTTGTAATGTGACTTCTCCTCTTCTTGTTGATTTGAAGACACATTATGGGTGTGGATTCAAAATTATTTCTAAAAATGGATACAATGGAAATGGGTCAGGATGTATGGAAAAGGCATTAAGGATCCTGTGAAACAACCACCACACTTGTTTAAAGTATGTTTAGGTTGAGGACCTTCTCCTATGTTCCTACTACCATGTTCTAAAGTTCCTATGGCCCCTTTTCAAAATCAAACCTTTCTCCCCAATAGAAAGGGTTGCTTCCCACTCCAACTACATCTTCTCTTCTATCTCAACAAGTGCATTTTGCTGAGTCTACTCAAGGTTTGCTTGATTAGTCTTCCCCCTCCAACACACAAAAATATTCCACAAGATAGTCAATCAAAACTCCTCATCTCTGCATATCATCAAGTGCTTGGCCATTCCTCTAATGAATGTCGGGCCTTGCATGAGAAAATCCAACAACTTCTAACAAGTTATGGCTCTATCACCTTGCACCGTGCTTGATGTAGTCCCTTTAGCATATTGTCCTCCATCCATTTATATTGAACAAGTTTGGGTGAAGGATGATTTTCTATAGGCCAACTCACAAGTGTGGTCACTCCTTCTCATTGGTGTTATACTTTCATGTATTTTTATTTCATGTGATATTTCTTCTTTCATCTTCATAGTTATGATATTTGATTATATTGTTTGATTTATGTGGCACCTTGTTTTAATGCTTGGCATCATACCATGACTACACAAGCCATTGTGTATCATGCCTGCAACACCACCCTGGTTGGCCCATCCTAGGGGCAACCCTTTGTTGTGATCTAGCTTTTAATAACACATATCATTTGGGTATGTACTTCTAGGAATCTCTCGTGCCTATTTTACACACACACACACGCACACACACACACATACACACACAAATATCACTCTTTATAGCTTAAAGGCAATTTCTCCCTAGGGCGTTAGAAATCACTTTAAGGTG
The DNA here is from genome assembly GCA_027924645.1 of Cunninghamia lanceolata. Lineage (NCBI taxonomy): Eukaryota > Viridiplantae > Streptophyta > Pinopsida > Cupressales > Cupressaceae > Cunninghamia > Cunninghamia lanceolata. Next base: position 6,896,210 of record BSBN01000205.1, read on the forward strand.
GGGACATACATTATACTATAGGCTTTACTTTGTTCATGCACCATGTGGCTGATCTTGATATCAAAGCACTTTTTGATTATCTTTGTAGCACCTTACCAGAGTTACCCAGCAAACAACATGTTTTGCTTGGCCTATAATCTCTGAAAGGTTTAATGTGGAGCACACCTAGTCATTCATCATTCCTCACTAGCATGTGATGTCTTCACTTGACATGGAACTCACCTAGTAATTCGAAACTCCTTACTAGTTTGTGATGTTTCCATTTTTTTGTTTGTCCATGATCCACCTAGCATAATGCAACTTTCTAGCCTATGTGCTTCATGCAACCTCTCATTATTAAACTCATAGTCACCTAGTAATTCGGAAACCCTTACTAGCCCATGATTTATGAGAGCATTGTTCATGACCCCTAGCGACAAAGAAAGCTAGTGTTTGTGTCATGTTATCTTTTTTCTTTTGCATTCATTTCTCCCTCATCTATCTCTATGTCTTCTTTACATTCCTCTATATTCTTTTTAGAATTCCTCTATTTCGGTTACATCTTGGGGATGATGCATGGTAATTGAGACAACCTTTTATATTGAGGCATCTTTTACCTTGTTGACTGAAGATTTTTTCTTTGTGTGCTTATATATTTGTGGTGCATTGGATCTTGTGGGTTACTAACTTCATTTTTGTATGCTTTTGTCTTTCATGTAATTATTCACGTGTTCTTTGTGTGTATTCTAGACGTATTACATGTATTCTCTATGTTTGCTTTTTTTATTGCATGTTTTATTCATTTATTATGTGTATTCTCTATGTGTGTCTCATGTATTATGTGTATGCTTCATGTATTCTCTATGTATGCTTTTCCATATCTCATGTTTACTAAATTCTTGAATGTATGTGCATGATTTTATGCCATGTGCTTGTGACTCATAAGATCCTAAGCTTGGGGGCTAGTGCATCTCTCAAACTTAGTGATATTCTATGAGGGGTTTTTGGTTTTGCCATACTTTAGCATGAGAAGGAGCATAAGTTCCTACTCTCACTAAAGTGGTATCTAAATGTAGTGTAAGAAATTGTCACCTCTCACAGTTTCACACTAGGCTTAGCATTTTCATGTTTAACTTATATTTTTATCCCTACTTATGACATACCCATTTTAGGACTTAATTTGAGCTCATGATTAAGTCCCTTTGGTGGTGGGATATTTGAGGAGAAATAGGTCTAGGACAAGGGAATCCAAGCACTAGTGTCCTACCTTTTTGGTTTGAAATTTAAATATGTTAACCTTATTGATTTGAATAATGCACTATGTTGGCCTCAGTTCATTCTGGGCCTTTGGAAAGTAATTATAGATTCATATATAAATAATTCTTGAACATAGATAACCCTCGTAATGATGCTCTAGCTAATGACTCTCTATGTAATTGCTCTCTAACAAGCTCTCTATTTGTGAATATTACTATTGTGTGAACCAACCCTTGTTGCAAGTATTAGTGGAAGATCCTTCTTCCTTCATTCCCTCCTTGTGGAAATTTGATAGTGGGATCATCTCATCAAGGATTTCATGCTCATGGTAACATCTTTACTTTATGATTGTTTACATTGGTCTTTTATCATTCAAATCTTCCTCTGCTCATCTAGGGAACACACTCTTGATCTTCATCCTTGTTGTTTTGGAAGTGGGAATGCCATTCATGAGGTTTGACTTAGTCAAGGCCCTAAATAACACCAACATTTTCCCTCTTTTATGTGTGCAGGTCCAAGATGAAGTTCCAAATAGACATGATCGATGGAAGGATGAAAGTACAAGTGTTGCAAGTGTCTGAAGCTTTAGATAGGCTAAAACCCTATGACACTAACACTTTGTACCCTATTCCTCCTAGATTTGGCCCTAATTCTAGCAGTGATCCTTGATAGTTCTTCTTAGCTCATTTTAGGTCCTCCTTTCTAGGTTTTTTAGTTTTGACAGGTCAGTAACTTCTATTTTAGTATATTTCATTATAGAAACCCTAGATCTAGCCTAGTTGCCTCAATATTTTTTATTACAACAAAGGGATAGATCTCTCACCATCCTAGCAAGGCTCTTCTTGAGGTACAATAGCCCTAGCTTAAAGTTGTTGGTGGCTTGTGTTCCAATGTTTGATTGAATGGATTGACCTAGCTACTTGGATAGTGATTAGGTCTCTCTTTTCTATCTTACAATTGCAAATCTTTAAAAACTCTCCCTACAAGGCTCAAAAAGTTTTTTCCCAAGACTCTTAAAGCATAATACATCATTTTACATATTATTCTCCTCATGAAATAAGGATTCAAAACTCTAGTGATAGAAAATTCTTCTCCTTTAGTCTTGCACTTAAAAATTGCAAACAAAAGACTCCAAGCAAGGGCAATGGAAGAGCTCACATCCCAACCATTGGGATTCCTCACAAGCCCACCCCCAAGCTAGGAGGCCTTCTAAGGAACCTAGGTCAAAAACATAATAGAAAATAAAACACATTTGCAAGCAATGACAATACAACAACTCCCATACTTCACAAAGGATTACACATTCACAATTAGTCCATGAAAGGATCCAAATGGTAGGGGAGAAGAGTGAACATCTCTCCATTGAGGAAAATAAATAAAAAAATTCTACTCAATATATACACACGTCTCTATTTTTATCAAACATCACCAAAACCTTCTCACCACACTAATTCATCATAGCACAACATTCCTTCAAAAACAACATTCTTCAATGGCACTCATGCCAACCATAAAATACAAGGAATTTATGCCAAAACTACCTCTCAATGGAATGATATTTCCTCTGAGGAGGTTAATGCATCCCTCAAGCCCTCACATGGGTTTCTCTCATCTTATTTGGAGAGCCTAAACTAACACTAACACCATTGTAACACAAGAAAAACACAAAAAAATACAACAATAATAACACTTCAAATAAAAAATACATTTCAAAAAACATACAATCTTCATACAAGCACTAAATCTACCTAACAAGAAGAATGAGAAACCTACCTTGAATGCTATCCAGGATGGTTAAGTTGAAACTTGATGAAGCTCCCTCAAGAGTGTCCACTACAAGCCTTTCTCTCAACTTCTATCTCCCAAGAATGCTCTCTCTCTCTCTCATAAGAAAAAATGAATTAATTTAAGTTCTTTCTCATCTTACAAGAGGGGTATGTGTAATGAGTGCCATGCCACTCCTCCTTTCCAAATGGGGATATGCCACATGGCCTCCAACTCATGTCCTATCACCCAATCCCTAAATCTCAAGGAGTGATTTGAATCCTCATGTTCTTGCACATGTGTGAGACTTAGAGGAGAGGAGTGTACCTGTACACTCTTCCCCAAAAATCTTCCTAGCTTATGCTCCCATATGTGAAGCATTGTGATGGGAGTTTACTCGACCCACCCCTCATATAAGAACTTAGGAAAGGCAGATGAAATGGTGAAAAGTTCACTATCCCTCTTCTTAAAGTCTATACATGCCACTTTCTTCACAAGGAACTTGGGAGTGGTCAAATCTACTACAAAGCCAAAGTTTCAAAGCCTAAGAGATGTCCAACCCCTAGGTACTTGCCCTAGGAGGCTAAAATCATCAAAATACTAAAGAGAATTAAATTTTAAGACCCTTTAAAAGACCCCTAAATATAAATCCAAAATTTTCCACATAAGATGACAACTCAAGCCCCCATGATTCATTCAACAACCTTAGAACAGAAATCCAAAATTAAATTAACACCAAAAAATGATAATTAACATCCAACATTTCACATTACAACATTTATACAACAATAGAGACTTTAGACCTCATTATGGACTAAGATCAAATACCACTAGAGATATGACATCAGATTTTTAGAAGACCTCTGAATTTCCATTTACCATAGAAAATACCTACACACACGCACTTAGTGCATATATCATAGTTGAATATTACATTGGTTATAATGGTAATGTAGTTAATTGTCTTGAGTATGAGAAATCATTTTTTTGTGAATTTATTATTGTGGAGTTATTAAAATTTATTTGGTTTCTCTTATGTCAGAAAAAGTATCCTTGGGGACTTTTTCCTCTTAAGGTTTAGCTCTCGGGTCCCCTAGAATGCATTTAGAGCATCTTGCATGATTTTGATGACTCTCGATGAGAAAACCCAAAAGTTTCATGGAAAATGGGACTTAGGGGAGGTGCTTAACATGATTCCTACCTAAAATAGGGGGGAGGACTTGGGCGCCTATGCACTAGTCTTGCCCTATTTTAGGTCAGGACCTATTTTTGGGTGTCAGTTTATGACCGTTACGTAGGTCCTATGCCAACATCCTAAGTTTGAATTATGAAATTCTTGGCAAGAATGTTTGTAGTTGCATATATAAGCATGATTAGTGATTCATTTGCAAACTAGATGGAAATTTGATGAGCATTGTGATTTTGTGAAGGTGATTCAAGGCATTCATTGTGTTGTAGAGAAGTACTTTTTTGTTATTGTGTTTGTATTTGTAGATTTGGCATCCATCTCCTCGTGGCATGAAGATCATCTTCCTTCCATGAGATCTTCACTACAAGGTGATATCAATTGTGTTTTCCATCATTTATCATTTGGATTTTGCCTCTATCTTGTAGGGATACACAATCTTTATCTGACAACGGTGTTCGAAAGACTTGAATGTCTCTCCGGGGCTTGACTAAGGCAAGCCTCTAAACACCACAACCCCCAACCCACTTTTCTATGATTGTAGTTTACATGTTGTGAAAGTAAAAGAAGTGGAGTTGCAGGAGAGTAGTGCAGACTATCAGAATTGTAGATCAAAGAAGAAAATAGGGACCTAGACTCAGGCTCCCACTCATTAGTCCTCTAGATCTCACAACTGTAAAATCTCTGGAACAATAGGAACAGGTTGTAGACAACATTCCTAGATCCCCAAAAAAACTGTGGCACTAGACTAGGGTGCTGGCTCATTAGTCCCTGACTTTTCCACACCCGAACTTCAAAATCTGGTATGCATCTGGTTGTCATTGATATCTCTATGTGCGTTCATTTTTTGTAATTTGTTCATTTGTTTACGATTTCATGAAATTAAGGTTTTGAGCATAATTGAGCTTAATTAAACAAAAAAACATACAATTCCAATCTTCCCCTATGTTCCAAGTGATAGGAGATCTGTAGTAGAGTTTTCTACTCGGTTGATTGTCCTTGAATGTTTAGTGGTGAAAGGAGGATCAACACAAACCATTAAAATCTGTTATCTTCACTTTTAACCCTAAACATTTTGGTGAACCCATGTTTTTGGACTTTTTGCACCTTTCTAATTGTTGTACTTTAGATTTACATTCATTTCATTCATTCAGATCATTGTTCATCTTATTGCAATTGAAAAATTACAAAAAAAAAATTGAAAATTTCGAAAAAATTGAAAAAATTAGCATTTTTAGCTTGCATTTTCAAATAATTTGAATTAGTTGGCATTGAATTTCAATAATTTTCTGTTATTATCACCAGATATGATTTAAAATAAATAAATTTCTCATTCATCATTCATTTACGTTGCATTTTCATGCTTAAATTGATAAAAATTGCTTGAATTTGTGCATTTTTCCATATAACCTAGTTTTGCATTAGCTAGGGTTTGTAGTCAAAATATTTTTTTATATTTTACTACCCTTTTATAACACTCATTAGGACTTATTTCTAACTTTAGTGTTTCATCATAGTGGCCTTCTTGTAAAATTTCATGTCTAGGGTTTGAAAACCTTGCATTTTCACTAGATTTGGCCTTATCATCTCTCTAAAATTGTACTACAAGTGTGTTGTGAAGTATTTTTATGCACTAATTGGCCTTATAATCTATTTCCCCTCCTAAAAATTCTTTACAACACCATTTTTATTAGGCCTTGGCATTGGAATTTTGTGAAAAATTGCATGTTTTAGCTATATTTTCACTAGGGTTTGACTTAGATTGGTGCTATAAGTGTGTTGTGATGATTTTATGGCTTTAGATGATTGATATTACTATTATAATCTTCTACACATCCTAGAATTCTTTACAACACCCTTTTCATTGGGTCTCTGCATTGAAAAATTGTGAAAAATTGCATATTTTAGTGTATTTTCACTAGGTTTTGACTTGTGATCACTCTAGATTTGCATAAAAAGTGTGTTGTGAAGGATATTATTTCTTATTGGACTGATATCAGACATATTACTTTCTGCACTTCATCAATTTCCTCACAACATCTCGTCTTTCACTTTTTTGCATTGAAAAAAGTTGAAAAAAATCAAACATTTTAGGTCATTTTCATACATACTTTTGCACTTGTCCCTACACAAGTTTTAAAAACCTTTTGAAATCTGATTTATAAATTATTTGAAAACATGCACATGGCACCTTCATTCCATTTTTCTATGGTATATTTGCATGCATTTATCAAAGATCTTGATTTTGACAAATTTTTAACCCTCATGAGTGAACATCCTACGATATAAGAAAGCTTAACTGAGTTCATCTCCATGAGTAGCAATGAAAAAAATAATGGTGATATAAATTCTCCTATATCTACTACATGTGATGATGACATAAACTTGTCCTCTGGACATTCTTTCAAAAATGATTCTTCCCATGAGGATATACTAGTACAAGACAATGAATCATTGATACCTTCCCAACAACAGGAGAAATACAACTTTTGCAAGACATCATGCCTCGTATAGCTACAATAGAAGAACACATATTTCCTGACATTGAGGATCCTATTGATGTGATAACACATGTAATTGATGAGAAAATAAACCAACTTGACAATGAACTAACCGAATTTCAAACATTTATGGAAAATGAAAGGATAGCAGACCAAGTTATACCTATTATTTATAACATAAGAGAGTTACTAAAAGAAGGACACAATGGTGTTAATGTTATTCAAGGTTTAATGCATATAATACAAAATAATATTATTCTACTATATGATCTAGACACTTACACATCTCTCATGAACACATACCATTGGGTACTAGAAGACTTAACACACCACATTGAGAATGATCAGTATGAAAATTCTCTTAATGCAATGGAATCATTAGCTAAAACTTATGATGATGAGGATGATAACGATACAACACCTAAACTTCTTGACAACACTTTATCTTTCTTTCATTACAATGCTCTCCCTGGCCAAGAAGAAGCATTAGTGAATGCAAAAAGGGATCTCATAGAATAACAAGCTTATTATGACTACGATGAAGATGACTATTTGAAATATGATGAAATAATTGGCATAATAGAAGTGGACAAGGAGAAAATTTAGAATTCACCTCATCCATGGGAAAATGGCATTGATTTAATTGTTGACAAAGGTTAGTTTGGTTATCCTAGCAGGTAAGTATTTCTAACCCTTTCCCTCCATGTTGTGTTTCCCCCGTGATGTGTTATGTGTTGTTTAGGCCTCCTGGGATGACCCTTGATTCTCTTGTAAGGTCAAGGATACTGGGAGACCACCTCTGTTGTGACCTTCTATTTGTATCATCATTCTTCTATATTGCTTCTCCTCTATTTTCACTATTGTGTGTTGTGTCTTATGGACATAGCGTTGCGGTTCGTGACTTGGGGGCACCCTCCTATGTACTATCCCTAAGGCACTTGTTTTTGATTAATGGTCAAATAGGTTTTGAAGGGACCCGAAACCCTTTACAACCAAACCCTGTCAACACGACAGCAAGAGAGACACTAATAGTGACTCGACTACAACACACAGCCAAACATTAGCATCCCAGAAGTTGACCACAAAGAAACAACAACGTTGCACCCAAACTCACCAGAAAAGGAGAGAACACACTAAACCCACCTACAAACAAAACCCTATCCACATTCTTATGTTCTGGCACTTTCCAAGGTTAGAAACCCTCAGGAAAACAAGCCCTTTTCCTAGGATCTAAAACAACCAGTTCTAGAACAGATCCAGAACACAAGAAATAAACCAGCATAAAGTTGTTTGGACATGAAAGAGCATGTTCTTCAAACCTTCAATGGGGTTGGACACGAAACCTTCATACTCACCTTTAGAAGCAGCCATGCTCCTCAGGCAAAATAAAATAACAGGGCTACCATTTTCTTCTGGCCCTTTATCTAAAAACATCACTTTCACCACAGGAGAACCAAACACATCTATCTTAGTTGCTGGGACATAGTCTGCGAAACAAGCCCATCCTCGCCTTCTCCAGTCATAAGATCGAAAAAAGGCAGCACTATCTCAAGAGATCTATTCCACCAACAATCATTAGAGTTGGGCAGACATCCATCTCACCCAAATCTAGCCACACCTATCTTCTTCTCAGCATATAGAGATATAACAAAGGGCTTCCATATTCTATTGGCCCATATACTAAAATCTTCAATAAAGGGTTTGTTCCCAAACATGGAAAACTTCCTTTTGGAGATGAGAAACTTACCAAGAGAAACAAGGGTCTAAAAAATCCCACCTAGAATCATACCCATGTCTAAAACTTGGATCAGAAAGCACTGGGGACTAGTAAACTTTCTAGCACAAGCATACGCCTCATAGAAATTCACATTTGAGAACATGAAATGCCTCTCAGATGACCGAGTTGAACTGCCACGGCCACATAGGCAACAACTGCATGTAGGATCCTTGGGTGTCGAAACCAAACCCTCTCTAATCTTGGTTGAAAGCTTAAACCAAGAATTAGAAGTTTATTTTAAATGGGAAGCCTCAGTAAGCACAAAGGTCCATGGGGAAAACTTCCACCGACAAGCTCGAGATTGCCCGAAGGCAAATCCTGAATAACTCTGCCCCCACAAGCATACAGACCTAGTGGTCAGCCCCAAAACCTAGACCCTCCCACCATTTTGGATGACCTCCACCTTGAAGGCCTCCACCACAACACAGATTTGCCTGGTCTCATCACTGAATGAGGGGCAGAGCTGAATGCACCACATAGTGGCTGCATCCCCATCTCTAATCTTGGTTGAAAGCTTAAACCAATAGTCAGAAGTTTCTTTTACAGGGGAAGCCTCTATAAGCACAAAGGTCCATGGGGAAAACTTCCTCCAACAGGCTCGAGACTATCTCGAAGGTAGATCCTGAATCACACTACCCCCACAAGCATATAGACCTGGTGGTTGGTCCCAAAACCTAGACCACCCACTGCCATTCTGGACAACCTCCACCCTGAAGATCTCCACCACAACACAAAGTTGAACCCTTTGTGGAGGTGGGGAGTGGATTTGTGACTATCCTAACCCTTAAGCGTGTCTTCGATGATTGTTATGGCTAAGCCCAATCGTCGATGTGTGCCTATAATGTGCCTAAGATGGTGATGAACCTAGAAATAGGTACACTCCATCACTTGTCTACCATGTTTTCTCTGTGTCTTCCATGTGTGTGTGTATGGCGTGTTTGTTCCCAAGCATAGTCTTAAAGACCGGTGGTGAAGAGTCCCTCCTATGCTTTGGGATTTGTATGGCATGTTTGTTCTCAAGTGTAGTCTTAAAGACTGGTGGTGATGAGTCCCTCCTGCACTCTAAGATTTATTTTATATGTCTATTGCCCCATATGCAGTTTAATGACCAGTGGCGATGAGTTTCTCCTGCATTTTGGGTTGTGTGTTTACTTTCCTTGTACTTGCATTTGCATTTCATTTATGAGAAAAAGAAAAAGAAAATCATTCCTGTATTCACTGCATTTGTGAGGCCTAGCTAGTACTGCACTTGAGACCATGATATGATACCATTTATAATGGTCTATTTTGATGTGTGTGATTAGACATTATGATATAATTAAACTCTTTGGGAATTATGTTTGGATTGTATGCTTTTTATTCTGATAAGTTGCTGCTAGATAATTAATTATGTGGGAAAAGAAAGTATTGAATGCATTAAATGATTTTGTGATAGTCTTTAAATAAAATAAATTATATTATTTGAATTATATAATCATGAATGAAGTTGGATTATTTAATTAATTTTTCTATGCATTTCAAGTTGCTTCGGCTATATTTTCTTGACAAACTGATGTTCAAAAATTAAGTGTGTGGGTGGGTGGTCAAGCTCCTTAAGTGGACTCGGAGACTCCATAGACCCTATGTCAGACCAGCTAAGCCTAGCCTAAGCCATGAAAGGGTTAAGGCTAATATATGATGTAATATTGTTATTTGATTTTTATTTTAATTTTTGTGTGTGGTTTTTGGTATTTTATTTATTTTTATTAATTTTATTTAATTGCATTTTGGGAGAAAGTATTTTTAATAAATCATTTCATTTTAATTTATTTCTTTTATGGGATGTGGATAAATGTTTTAAAATTAGTATTTTAATATTTTATTTTTTTATGAGAGAATTTTATCCCTTTGTTTTAATTTTAGAAAACGAAGAGTTTTATTGAGAAAAATAAAGAAAGTTGCTTTTTTTTTTTGTTTTCTTTCCTTTTTGGAAGCTTTGAGTTTAATTTATGGGAATCTTTGGGCATAATTTTTACACTTTTGTTAGGCTTGGATTTTGGGATTGGAAATTGTGAAGAGAAAGGGATTTTTGGCTTGAGTTGGAGAAGTTTTGGGTTTGAAGATTTTGGATTTGAGAATCAAAAAAAGGTTGGAAAATTTTATTTTGGTTTCAAATTTGGGCTCACCCTAAACTAGGGAGCTGAGGTATTATTCTATACTTCTTGCAATTTTGGTAAAAAGTATGTGATTGATTGTGAATGTGGTTTTAAATGTGTTTTTTTTGGATTTATTGTTGTTTTGCAAATTTTTGTGGGTTTGGGTTGTAAGGGAGCGGCTCTCCATTTTTTATGAGAGCCTCCCTAGTGTTGGGGTAGAGGGAGGCATGGAGCCTCTCTTGGGGAACTTGGTTTTATGATTCAGATAATGGAAATGATGTTTCTTGATAAGTATGTTGTTGATGGTATTTTTGGAAGTATGGGGTATGTGAGGAGATGGAAATTTGTAGTTGTGGTTGTGTATGGAAGTATAGAGATATATGGATATATGGGTGTTGTGTATTTTATGGAGAGATGGTGATCTATGATGCATGGTGGTTTATATGTGATATGTGGTGATTTATGATGTATGGAGGTTTATATGTGATATGTGGTGATTTATGATGTATATGTTGAGTCTTTTGTGAAGATGTGTTAATTTTGTGTTTGTGGGTTCATTGAGAAATTTGAATTATGAACATGATTTCCTTTAAATATGAAAAAAGAAAAGAAACAATTTTTCTATTTTACTCATATTGTGATATTGGATTTATGTCATAAATTTGTTTTCCGATATTTAAAATCAATCTGTAATAATAATGAATATGAAACAGAAGGTCTATTTTGTAATGTTGAAAATTTGATACTTGTAAAGAAAAGAAAATAGTTTGATTGATGTATATGTGTTCACAAATCTGAAAATAATTATTCTGTTTTAAATTATATCTGTAAATCTAATCTCATTCTCTTTATATTTTATAAGTTTACTAGTTGACTTAAAAATATGGGTATATTTATATATTTTATGTGTATGCTTATACTGTAGTTGCAGTCCGCCCTTGCACAATAACCACATACAAAAAAAACAAATGGAAGGATTCATAAGTTTTTAGTAGCTATACTGAAATTATAATAAGGATAGTATGATAAAATATAATTTTTAATAATTTTATTTTATTGATTTCAATCACAGAAAAATCAGTGATATTTAAAGAATGTGATATTTATTTCATTGTTTTAAAATGAAAAAGAAAATTAAAGTTATTTTATTGCTTTAATGCTTAAAAAAGAAATAGTAGGACTTATTTCAAGAAAAGGAAGGAATATTTTATTAATTGTTTTTTGGTTGGAAAAATAGAAGCATTCGAGTTATAGGAAAGGATTTAGATATTATTAGCTATTTTGTTTTAAAAACAAAAAAGTTTAATGTGTAGTTTCTTTTGAAAAGCAATTATAGATGTTTTATTAATTTATTTAGGAAAGAAATCAAATATGCTTTATTTAAAAAATATAAAGAAAAAGTATTTTACTTTATTGAGTTTAAAAGGGAAAGACTGTTTATGATTTGTTTAATTTTAATTAGAAAGTTTTGGAAAATTTTATTAATATTATTTCATTTAGATTAAAAAAAATTATAATTAAGTAGTGTAATTTGGAAGTTAATGGATTTAATATATTGGAAACAAATTAGATCTATTTTATTGTTAAAATAGAAAAAAAAAAATTAGGAAAAGAAACAAAAAGGCAATATAGAGTTTGTTTTATTAAATTATTTAGAAAGGAATTAAGTTAGCTTTATTCTATAAATATAAAAGAAAGCATTTTTTTATGGAAATAAAAAAGGAAGAAAAGAATTAAGTTTTTAGAAAATAAAATGTAATTTAGTAGCTTTGTTTTATTGTTTTAATCATAAGAGGATTAGATTTTCTATTATTTTAATAAAGAAAAGTAATTATATTAGTTGGATTCTAGCCTTTATATGAAGAAAGCTAGATATATTATAATAAAGAAGACAAGTTTCTATTTTAAAAAAGAATGGCTTTAGGTAAAGAAATAATTAGCATTATTCTATGAATTTAGAAAGAAAGCATTTAAGTTTTAGTTAAATAAAAGAAATAAATTGTCTTAGTAATTAGTTTTAAAGATATTTATTGCTTTTCTTGAATAAGATAAAGTTTTTAATTACTAGATGTTATACTAAAGATAGAAATTAGCTGATTTTAAATTATTTATTTAATTAGACTATTTAACTTCATATTTTGGAAGGATTTAATTTATTATTTTATTTAAATGAAATATTTTAGTAAGTTGTTAATTTAGAAATTAAAATTGGTTTTATTCTTTCAATATTAAAATATAGCAATGAATGTAATTTAGTAAAAACAAGCTTTATTCTATTATTACAATTCTTTTGTTATTTATAAAAAAGAATGTTTTAAATTGTTTTAAGGACATAATGTAAACTCTAATATTTTATTGCTTTATTTGAAATATTTAGTTTTTTTTTTTAATGTACAAATTTGACCACATAGAGGAAAATTAGATATTTTATTATTAAAAGGAAATTAGTTTTCAAATATGATTTTTAGTTGAATTGAGGTTAGAGGAGTTAGATTATATTAAATATTTTGGCATTATCAAATTTGATAGTTATAACTTATTATTAAATAATAATTTAAGTATTTTTAATTAATTTAAAGGAAGTGAATATTATCATGTGTTGAAGTATTATTATTTTTATGTGTTCTAATGTTATAATCTTTTATTAGAAAATAAAAATATTTAGTTATGGGTAATTTATGTAATAATGCAATATTGGATTCTTTAAGTTAGTTAGCTTAGTCAAGGATTTTATTACGGAAACCTTATAGACTAAGTTGTATATTCTACTTAAATATCTTCATGGTATTAACTTGTCACAATGGACTATTAGGATAAATGCAAACTAGAGAAATTAACATCACTTTGAAACCTAACCTTGATCGTGATACTTAAGTGGTGGATAGGTAAACCAACTAGTTCATTTCATGTTTAATTCTATTCCTTTAAAAAAAATGTTTCCACCATTTTTTCCCACTTGTATGGTTGACATACAGGTGGGCTAGATATGGGCATGACATCATTCACTGTATTCACTATGTTTTGTGTGTCTTCAATACTGTCTTCTCCGTGTTTTGCGTGATTGTAACTATCTTCTCCATGTTTTGCATGCATGTTACTGTCTTCATTGTGATTGCCATGTCTTCTCTGTGCTTGGCATGTTTGATGTGTTTGTTGACCATACTTTAATGCATGTATTGGCCTTGCATTTATACATACATTAAAGTGGGGGCTAAATGTTATGTCAAAAAAGGTATCCTTGGGGGGCATTTTCCTCTTAAGGTTTAGCTCTCAGGTCCCTTAGAACTCATTTAGAGCATCTTGCATGACTTTGATGACTCCCGATGAGAAAACCTTGAAGTTTCATGGCAAATGGGACTCAAGAGAGGTGCTTAACATGATTCCTTCCTGAAATAGGGGGGAGGACTTGGGAACCCGCACCCTAGTCCTACCTTATTTTAGGTCAGGACCTATTTTTGGTTGTCAGTTTATGACCATTACTTAGGTCCTCTGCCGACATCCTAAGCTTGAATTATGAAATTCCTAGCGGGAATGTTTGTAGTTGCATATATAAGCATGATTAGTGATTAATTTGTAAGCTAGATGGAAATTTGATGAGCATTGTGATTTTTTGAAAGTGATCAAGGCATTCATTGTGTTGTAGAGCAGTACTTTTTTTGTTATTGTGTTTGTATTTACAGATTTGGTATCCATCTCCTCATGGCATGAAGAGCATCTTCCTTCCATGAGATCTTCACTACAAGGTGATATCAATTGTGTTTTCTATCATTTATCATTTGGATTTTGCCTCTATCCTACATGGATACACACTCTTTATTTGACAACGGTGTTTAAAAGACTTGAATTTCTCTCTAGGGCTTAACTGATGCAAGCCTCTAAACACCACAACCCCCAACCCACTTTTATATGATTGCAGGTTATAGGTTGTGAAAGTGAAAGAAGTGGAGTTGCAGGAGAGTAGTGCAGACTATCAGAATTGTAGATCAGAGAAGAAAATAGGGACCTGGACTCAGGTGCCTGCTCATTAGTCCCTCAGATCCTACAACTATAAAATCTCTAGAACAATAGGAACAAGTTGCAAACAACATTCCCAGATCTTGACAAAAATTGTGGCATTAGACTGGGGCATCCATTCATTAGTCTCCAACTTTTCGACACACTAAACTTTGAAATCTAGTATGTATTTGGTTGTCATTTGATATCTCTGTATGTAATCATTTTTCGTAATTTCTCAGTTTGTTTATGATTTCATGAAATTTGGGTTTTGAGCATAATTGGGCTTAATTGAACAACAAAAACATACAATTCCAATCTTCTCCTATGTTCCAAGTGATAGGAGATTTGTAGTAGAGTTCTCTACTTGATTGAATGTACTTGAATGTTTAGTGGTGAAAGGAGGATCAACAAAAACTATTAAAATCCATTATCTTCACTTTTAACCCTAAATAGTTTTAGAAGGAAAATTATATTTATAAATGTATATATATAAGTTTTAAATAAATATATTTTATTCATATTTATATATTTCTATATATACATAAATGTGTATATTATAATTAAAATCACACATAAGTATATATAATAATATAATATATTAAATATTAAAAAGCCAATAGCCATTGGCAGAAGTGAATAGTAATAAAATATTTCCATTGGAAACTTAGGAAATGAAATGTATTGGAAAATAAAATATTGTCTTGCTACATTGGAAAGGTAGAAGTAGCTGTATATTTTCTCCACGGACATCTATCAGACAATGCATGGCATTATTTTAATGTTTTATTTTATCAACAATGTTGGAATGTCTGAAAGGCCCCCTGGAAGATCCCCATGCATTCACCTATTGTAATGAGAAACATTTTAATTGACATCTAAAATTTTTGAGGGACCTAGGTAAGGAAAATAGGGAGAGAAAAATTGGGAAAAGGAATAATGTTGTTGGCAAAAAGGGAGAAAAGAAAAAACACAGAGGAAAAGGAAAAGGAAGGAGAGAGAAAAAGGAGTTGCAGGAAAAGTTATTAGAAGTATCTGGAAGTTGTAGACAGGTATGAGCACCTTGATATTGCAATTATTTCAGATATTCTGTAATTATATGATTTTAATTCTATTCTGAGAAATGTAAAACAGGTGATTTCCTCCATGATAAAATCAATGCTCTAATGGAATGAGTTATGCTTCCAAAGTCAACTTGAACAATTGCAATTTCTGATGTAGGAGCATCCCAGGTTGCAGAGCAATCTTGCATCAACCAAAAACATTTGCATTCTTTCTTTTCTTTCATTTTGTGTTCAATTCAGCCATTTGCAGTTTCAACATTTTGTACCACATTTTACCACATCTTCATATCATAGCATGTAGAGTAGGACTTAGCATCTACATATCATCATCTACATCATATTCAAATTTCAGGTCATTTGGATTTGTCTGCTGAAAGTTATCACTATCAGAAGATCATCAGTCTTCACATAATAGAGCTTGTAGATAGTCAGTTGAAGGAGAAGGTTTGTGGAGCACTTTTGTGACTCATGGAGCCAAATGAAACATCATAAATCATGCATATGGATCAGATAAACCTTCCTTGAGGTCCACACCAAGTTTCATGCATTTGCGGAGCAATACCAGATGTTGTTGGCTGACCTACCTTGGTCCTACATGTTACATCCTTCATTAGAGCTTATAACCTCTTGTGGCCGATGCAGAGGATTCTATGAGCTTGAAGATGATATATATAGATATTTTAGATGTATTAAGAATTCAGTTAGTTGATTTAGTAAGATAGATAGATTCTTTTTAGGAAGGTACTTTAATGCCACATCTTGCATATCTATTATATCCTAGAAAGCAGGCCTGTGAGCCCTTTAATTATAGCCCACATGTTGCCAACATATGAACTTTGTAATTCTTTGATAGTATGAATATATGAATCTTCCATTGCATTCTATGATTATGTTGTTTCTATTGTGTTTACTCTAGCTACATGGTTTGGACAGTTCAGTCAGTGAACCCTTTGACTATGACTGCACCAAGTGGTATTAGAGCGAAGTTTTGAATCGTTTGGAAAGTGAAGGCATTCCGTAAGATCTTGTGGTGAACTGATTACTGACCTGAGGCAATCTACTTGTGTTTGTCAATAGAGTGTCGATTGTAAGGTAGTTTCTACCTTGTAGTTAGATTGGCAAATTGAGGTAGTTGCATCAGATCCTAGGAAGAGATGCCACCAAAGAGGATGCCTGTGATGGCTAATGTTGCTGGAAGAATGGAAGAAATGATAGAGATGATGAGAACAATTAAAGTTACCTTTGATGCTATAGAAGAAGATAGAAGAAGAGGACTATTTACCCTAAACATGATGTCAGAAGTGATGATGAAGAATTTCAATCTACTGATCAAAATGAAGAAGCCCTAGAAGAAGAAGAATCAGATCAGGTAAAGATGTTGAAAGCTATTTCAAAGATTCTTAAGAGACCTAGAGTGGATGTATCAAAGTATACTAGAAATTTGAATACAGAGGAATTGATTGACTAGATAAATGACTTGGAAGAATACTTTGAAGATGGAGAAATTGAAGATCTGGAGAAAGTAAGATTTGCAAAAACTAAGTTGAAAGGGCATGCTACTATTTGGTGGAAAGAAGTTCAATTGGATAGGAATAGGAGAGGAAAATAAAAGATCATAAAATGGGATAGGATGGTGACAAAGTTGAAAAATCAATTTATACTTGCTAACTAAGAGTTGGAATTGTTGAAGAGATTACAAAACCTAAAACAAAAGGAGAAATATGTGAAGGAGTATACTGAAGAATTTCATAAGATGATCATAAGGACTGGACATAATGAAACAAGTAAGGAGAAAGTGGCAAGATACATAAATGGATTGAGGATGAATATTCAAGAAGAGCTGAGTCTAGTAAGGTTGACAACAATAAGGGAAGCATATATGTTCGCATTGAAAGTTGAAGACAAGTTTCAAATAAGAAGCAAGAGCAAAGATAGAGAGGTAGAGGAGGTAAATTTCAAAGAGGTAGAACATATTCTAGAGGAGAAACATCTTTGTAGATCAAAACAAAGAAAGTACCCCATACAAGAAGGAAGACAGAGATAACAATTCATATTGGAGAGATGACAAAAAAATTTACTGTAGAGGGAACCATAATTCTTAATGTAATGAAGGGTATAGGAGAGATGAAAGAGGATTCAATAAGAGAACATTTAGAGGAACTTGTTTTAGGTGTGGAGGTGAAGGACACAAAGCATTTGAATGTCATCAGGGATGTACAAGCAAGAAGACATAGAATAGTGCAAGAGCAGCTTATGCGGAGGAAGAACCTGTTGGATCACCTAGTTTTGTGGGAAAACCAGAGAAAGCAGAATCATTAGTCATGAGGAGAGAATTATTTCAAGCAGAGATAACTAAGGAACCACTATAGAGGAAAAGTTTTTTTCTAGACTAGATGCAAATCAAGAGGTAAATGTTGTAAAGTGATCATTGATAGTGGTAGTACTAATAATTTGGTTTCAGGGGAGATGGTGACTAAACTGCACCTAGAGAGATTGAAACACCCTAAGCCCTATCAGATAGCATGGATTTAGGATGAACACCAGGTACTGGTGAGTGAACAATATTTGGTGAAATTTCATATAGCATCTTATAATGATGAAGTATTGTGTGATATTATGCCAATGGATGTATGTCATATATTGTTGGGTAGACCATGGTAGTGTGATAGAAAGGTTATACATGATGAGAGAAAGAATACTTATACTATAACATCAAATGTGAAGAAACATATCTTGATACCTTTGGAAGATGAGCCTAAAAGTGAAGTATGTGGAACTGCAAGAATTTGTTTGGTTCGTGGAAGGAAATTTATGAATGGATTAAGACATGAGAATATGTGCTTTACTTTGATTCCTAAGAAGTGCAGAACCCTAAGTACAGAGACTGTTACTGGAGAAGAAGAAGAACAACTAGAAGAGATAACTGAATTATTGATAGAGTATGAAGATATCATATTAGATAATGTGCCTGATGGATTGCCACCAATCTAGAGTATCAGTCATCATATGGATCTTATACCTTGAGCTATTTTACCTAACAAATCATCACACCGGATGACACTAGCAACGAATACAAAGCTGGATAGATAAATACAGGAGCTATTGAGAAAATGATTGATCAGAGAAAGTTTAAGCTCATGTGTGGTACCTATAGTACTAGCACTGAAGAAAGATGAAGAATGTAGGATGTGTATAGACTCTAGAGAGCAATCAATAAGATCACTATTAAGTATAGATTTCCATTGCCAAGACTGGATGACATTATGGATTGTTTGAGTGGGGCAAATTATTTCACAAAGAAAGACTTGAAGAGTGGATACCATCATATCAGGATCAGAGAAGGAGAATGGAAGACTGCATTCAAGACAAATGAAGGATTGTATGAATGGTTAGTGATGCCTTTTGGATTGACTAATGCATTAAGTACTTTTATGAGGTTGATGGATGAGGTCTTGAAGAAATTCTTGGCTAAGATTGCTATTGTATACTTGGATGATATTCTAATTTTTAGCAAGACAAAAGAAGAATATTTGTGGCATATTAGACAAATATTGTAGAGGTTGAGAGAAGAGAAGTTACTGATAAACATCAAGAAATGTAGTTTCATGAAGGAAGAATTGGTATATTTGGGATTTGTGATTTTTGCAGAGGGATTGAAGATGGACCCTAAGAGAGCATTGGAGAGGTAAGATCATTTCATGAATTAGCAAGTTTCTACGGGAAGTTCATCAAAAATTTCAATTGATTATGCACACCCATGATAGAGACAATGAGAGGCGACATAAAGGATTTCAAGTGGACATCAAGAGAAAAAGTTTTAAATTGTTGAAGTAGAAAGTTATAGAGCAACCAATGTTAGTTTTACCAGATTTCAACACAGTATTTCATGTAGATTGTGATGCAAGTGGGAATGCAATAGGAGCAGTATTAAGTCAAGAAGGGAGACCAGTAGCATATTTCAGTGAGAAGTTGAATGATGTTAGGAGAAGATAGTCATTTTATGATCAAGAGTTCTATGCCATAATTCAAGATTTGAAAAAGTGGAGACATTACTTATTGCCTAAGGAGTTTGTGTTGTACACGGATCATCAGGCTTTGCAATATCTAAACAGTAAGGGAAAGTTGAATCAAAGACATATGAGATGGGTAGAGTTCATGTAGAGTTACACATTTTTATTGAAGCATAGGAGTGGGAAGTCAAACAAAGTTTAAGTTGCATTGAGTTGAAGAAGGAATTTGTTGATAGAGATGAGAGTAGAAGTATTAGGTTTTGAGGAACTAAAGCACATGTATGAAGAGGATCTTGATTTTACAAAACCATGGAAAGCATGTAAGGAACCTATTGTGATAGAAAGAAGTGGTTAGACTATTTCATTCAGGAAGACATTTTGTTCAAAGGAAATCAATTGTTTGCACCTCAAAGTTCAATGAGAGATAATTTGAAAAAGAAGAAGCATAGTGGTGGATTGGTAGGACATTTTGGAATTGACAAGATAGTAGCTTTGGTAAGTGAATATTACTTTTAGCCTTAGATATATAAGGATGCAAGGAATTTTGTGTAGAGTTGTAGAGTTTGTCAAGTTACAAATGGGAGTAGTCAGAATACAGGATTATACAAATCTTTGATGGTGCCAGAGAGACCTTGAGAAGACATAAGCATGGATTTCATATTAGGTTTTTTGAAGACATAGAGGGGACATGATTCTATATTTATAGTGGTGGACATATTTTCAAAGATGTCACATTTCATTCCTTGTAAGAAGACAAATGATGCAGTGCATGTTGTTGACCTATTTTTCAAGGAGATTGTGAGATTGCATGGATTACCTAAGAGTATAGTTTTAGAATAGAGATACAAGATTCATTGGATACTTTTGGAGGACATTGTGGAAGAAGATGAAGACAAACCTAAAGTTTAGTTTAACATTTCATCCACAGACTAATGGACAAATAGAAGTGGTAAATAGGAGTTTGGGTAACTTGTTGAGATGTTTAGTAGGAGATAAGGTAGGAAATTGGGATCTAATTCTACCACAAGCAGAGTTTGTATACAATAATTTAGTGAATAGAAGTACATGGAAGACACCATTTGAGATTATGACCAAAATAAAACCTCAGGGAGTTACAGAGTTGAGAGACATTAGTATGGAGAATAAGAGAAGTGCAGAGGCAGAAGAATTTGCAAGATACATGGAGACTCTACATAATCAGGTCATAAAGCATATGGAGGAGATGAATAATAAGTATAAGGAGCAAGAAGATGAGAAGAGGAGACACAAGGAATTTTTAGTTGGAGATAAAGTAATGGTTTATCTAAGAAAGGAGAGATTTCTAGTAGGGACATACAAGATGAAGATGAAGAAGTTTGGACCATGTAAGATACTTAAGAAGTTTGATTCAAGAAGTGCATATGAAGTGGAGCTACTAGAGACATTTGGTATATCACCTATATTCAACATCGCAGACCTATATCAGTATCATGAAGGAGAGTCAAGTGATAACATTGAAGTTGGTTTGAAGAATTAGTTACCATAGCAACAACTAGAGTAGATAGAGGACATCTTGGATAGGAAAGTTGGACACAACACCAGAGGAAAGCAATACCAAGAATACCTAGTCAAGTAGAAAGGAAGACTAGAAGAAGATTCATCATGGATATCTCAGGATGAGGTAGACTACCTTGGTTTTCCTCTAGTCCCAGCAAAGTGAGGGACTCACTTTTTCAACAACCTTGGGTGTCTAATACAGAAGCATCCCAGGTTGTAGAGCAATCTTGCATCAACCAAAAATATTTGCATTCTTTCTTTTCTTTCATTTTCTGTTCAGTTCAGTCATTTGCAGTTTTGACACTTTGTACCACATTTTACTGCATCTTCATATCAGAGTGTATGGAGTAGGACTTAGAATCTATATATCATTATCTACATCATATTCAAATTTTGAGTCATTTGGATTTGTCTACTAGAAGTTATTGCTATTAGAAGATCATCAGTCTTCATAGAACAGAGCTTCCAAACAGTCAGTTGAAGGAGAAGGTTTGTGGAGCACTTCTTTGACTTTTGGAGCCAAATGAAACATCATACATGATGTATGTGGATCAGATAAACCTTCCTTGAGGTCTGCACCAAGTTTCATGCATTTGCGGAGTAATACCAGATGTTGTTGGCTGACCTTCCTTGTTCCTACATGTTACATCCTTCATTGGAGTTTGTAACCTCTTGTGGCCGATGCAGAGGATTCTATGAGCTTGAAGATGATATATATAGATCTCTTAGATGTTTTAGGAAGTTAGTTAGTTGATTTCATAAGATAGATAGTTAGATTCTTTTTCGTAAGGCAATTCAATGCCACATCTTGCATATTTGTTGTATCTCAAAAAGCAGGCCTATGAGCCTTTTGATTGTAGACCGCATGTTGTCGGCATATGAACATTATAATTCTTTGATATTATGAATATATGAATCTTCCATTGCATTCTATGTTTGTGTTGTTTCTGTTGTGTTTACTCTAGCTACATGGTTTGGACAGTTCATTCAATGAACCCTTTGATCGTGACTGCACCAATTTCCTAAACTTGTAGAATGAAATTTATTACAGGAGACAAATTGGGTATTTTTTAATAGTAAAAAAATACATGTTTCTCTTCTTATCTAGCTTATTTTAGGCAGGAATGCAAAGTAAGTTCACAAAATAGAACAAACCCTTGAGGCAAACGTGTCTAATAATGAAATATGATTAGAAATTTAACAAAAGACAAATGATTATAATTGTTGAGAGCATAGGCTAGGTTGCACAGAGAGCCCTCTTGCCTAGTTGCCCCTCCCTTAATTCTCAAACAAAGGCAAACAAGTGTCATAAAAACCTGTTGGCAAGAGACAGTACTCTGGTATGGATCTGTATGTTGTCATTGATGGCATCAAGGCTTAGAGATCCTATCACCTTGATAGGAAGATATATCTCCAAAAGAACATATTAGATTCTAGGACCGGTTGATAGAAAATGGATAAGTATGTTTAAAGTATGCAGAGTAGAAGACAGAAAGTTAGCTAGTATGCCTCCGCAGATGATGATCCAGTAATGTGGTTAAGGTATGGTGTTCTCAATTGTTTGACAGTGTTATGCCTTAGAGATTATGTCCTGACTTCCTCCATAAGTCATCTTGAAGAAATGTCTAAGTATGAGTAAGCAAAGGCTTAGTAGAATCAATGAACATGGCATAATGTATTGGTCCGCATTCCTCCATAGATAAGTATTTTGATATACGGTTGTAAGGTGTTGTAAAAACTTGTATGAAGTATCTTATTCTAGACTTAGGAGATCTAAAGTTCACTGGAAGGCTAGCTACAAGCTACTAAGTATCGACATAGTGTTTGACAGAGCTTGACAGAGATAGAATCTAAGTTCTGATGGTCCAAATTTCTCCGCAAGATGATATGATGCCTTGTGGTTCTGAGGGAAAGATTGAGAATGTATAAAGAGTCCTTGATATAATTTTGTAAGTGTTTTGTGATCAGCAGTAGAAGTTGTAAGTCAGCAAATGAACCTGTTAAGCATGCTCTTGAGGAACAGGTCGACTGGTGAGATAAATCATGATGCAGAGAAAGGTTAGCATCTGAAAGATCTATTTAAGTTATTGAATGATTAGAACCAACATATATGAACATGTTTGGGAGAAGATTTGGATCCATGCGTCACATAGTGCATTGGATTAAGCGACAAGGTACATCTTTCTATGTACACGTTTCACTTCTTGATGCCAACCTGATTATGGAGTAAATCATGATAAGGATATATATATAGGTGATGGAATTCAGTTGAGTGGAGTGTGTAGGTGTGATGCAAAGATGTGAATAGTGGAGCAGAGTTAGAGGATCAGCAACAATGAAGACTTGGGATTCAGAATACAATTGTTATATGACTGCACCCTGGCATAGTAGTAGATGCCTAAGCATTATCCAGTTATCATATGTGATCTGAGTGGAAGCATGTGTTTGTCATCAAGGCAGTAAGTCAGAAGTGAGCCTCTATTAGGGTTTAACATCCCTCAAGGTTTAACAACCCTTATTGTAATCTTGCTAGGTTTAGGGTTGAGGCAGTGAGCCTGCTAAATCTAGTTGTACTTTATGGCTGTAACCCAACATGTTCTAGGCTCATGGAGTGACGAAGCCTAAACATCATTTTTGTAAAGATTGCAATATATTTATGAGAGATAATCCTCTCCATGGTTTTTCCCTTTTTGGGTTTTCCACGTAAAATCTTGGTGTTATGTGTCATGATTTTGTGGATGCTATTCAATTGTACATTTTTCTTCTGTTTGATTATTCTTTTGAAATGGTTAAAAGTAAAAGCTCAAGAAAAGATTTATAGAACACTGATTCACCCCACCTCTTAGTGTTCCTGACAGTTAACAATTGGTATCAGAGCAAGGTTCCTTGGAAGAAGTTTAACAGCTTAAGGAAGATCTGGGATAGTGTGATCATGGAAGCAACAATGTATAGAAATTATGAGAGATACAACCAACTGGAAGTAGCTCTTATGGATCTTGAAAACTTTGAAGCAGAAGTCAGGGATCTGAAATAAAACTTGCAACAAGGAGATGAATACATTTTAAATCTAAAAGAGCAAGTCAAGAAATTTAAAGACAAATACAAAGAAGTCAGTGACCAATTGCTATTAGAAAATAAAGCTCTAAATGATTTGGCAGCAGAAGTTACAGAAAGAACAAAAGCAGAAGATGATCTAAACTTGATTGTGAAAAATAAATTAGAAGATTGTGCAAAACTTGAAAAAGAAATTATAAGTTTAAAAACAGATCTGGAAAAGGCAAAAATATTTGAAGAAAAATTCAAGATTAGTACTGCAAAGCTTGATAAAATGATTGCTAGCTAGAGGAATGCTGATGGCAAACATGGTTTAGGATTTGAGAAAGGAGAAAGTTCAAACTGTAGGCAAACAAGCAATGAGTCAAGGCAAAATAAAGGATACCAGTTCAGAAACCAAAGAAGAAGACCTAGAAGACCTCAGGTCAGACAACCAAATGCTCAAAGGTACCCATCTTACAATGGTTATTGTAATTCATGTAATAAGTTTGGTCATAAGGCTACTTAGTGTAGAAGTAGAATAAATCAAAAGATTCCATTATTCTCTGGTTAGTGTTTCAATTGTAAGAAAATTGGTCATAGAACAAATGAATGTATAAATTAGTTCAAGAAAAGCTTCAACAATGGAAGGAATGAAAAGTCATTCAAAGGTAAATGCTTCACTTGCAATAGGATTGGTCATAGAGTTGTTGTTTGCAAAAGTAAAGTAAGTGAGAATCCTATTAGGTGCAACACATGCTATAAAATGGGACACATATCAAATGAATGTAGAAGTTCAGTAAGAACAAAATTTCAAAATATCAGGAACAGTCAATCATTCAATGCAAAGTGCTTTGCATGAAATAGATTTGGACATATGGCTAATCAATGCAGATCAAATTCAATGAATAAAAGGATTCAAGGACAAAAGAGTGTAGTGTGCTTCAGTTGTCACAAATCTAGACATATTACAAGATATTGTAGAAGAAAAAATGTGAAGAAAAATTACTATTCTGAAGAAAGAGAAACAGAGCAGATAAATGACAAGGGAAAAGAGAAAGTTGATCTAGTTGAAATAATGGACAAAGTATGGATTGATAAAGAAGTAATTTTAATTGAGGATAGATCCGTACCAACATCTGATGTGGATACCTTCTTTGAAGAATGAGTCTCTGAGCACTGGCTCAGGGGGAGAAGTGTAAAAATTCAAAAAACCCCAGCCAGAAATTGGATGCCAAAATCTAGCACGAAGATGTATCATGGAATCTGATGTGACACCTATTAGAAGAAGAACCAGAAGAAAAGGAATCAATGTGATATATTGCAGAGCAATCCTGATCAACTGTATTCTATAGTTAAGGGTTTTGACAACTTTTTGGAATGAGCATTTAATGACAACTAGGTCAGGTTGGGCGGAGGATAAAAGGAACATGTTTGGTTTCAAAAGTCACTTTGCACTTAGAGCTATCAAAAATTTAAAGAGATCCAAGCCTGCTTGAGAAACAATAATCAAAATTTGAAGCATTCGGAGAAAGGAAACCCTAACTCAGCGAAACAAGGTACTTTTCATTTAATCTCCTTTTGTGAATCTACTAAATTTTTGCTATGGTGACTCCACAAATTGTAGATATGACTGGGCGCCCTCAGCCTAAGTTTAAGAAACATGCTTATAAGGCAACAAAAGTGGATCAAATGGGTGCATTCTCAAAGATACCCTATGGAGTCCTGTATGTGGAAGATGTTAGGGCATACATCCATGTGGCCCTAGATGAGCCTGGTGGCAACAATCTTTCAGACCTATTTGTGAAACACCTATGCAATGATCAATTTGATCTAAAGGAAGAATATAAAGCCTTATAGAAGAAGAAATTCATCCAGTATGTAGAGTTTCCCACATTCATAGATGACAAATGGGTTTGGTATGTTCTTAGTCATATTCACGATGAATTTATGTGGTTGGGAAAAGGGTAACCCTTCAAAATAATGAAAGAGGCAATTCAGGCAATCACCAGACTAAATTCCACTGGAGGAGTACCATTATTGAGAGCTATTAAGAATCAAATGGTTACTGATGCTACCGGAGCACAATTTGACAAAAGGGCATTAATGATAAATGATATCACTGATCCTGTAGTAAAATTCGCCTCAACGGTCATAGGTTATAAAGTCTACTTCCCAAACTAGGAGAATTTAGTTTCTAGTACCACAATATACATAGCATATCAAATAATCAAGGAGAATGCAAATTATCATTTGTGCGAACTACTGGGAACCCAACTATTGGAGAATTTCAAGAAGACAAAAGAAAGAAAAAACTACCCATTCAAGTACGGTATGCTAATCCTATGTTTATTCTTCTATTTTTTGAATGAATTCCCTAATCATTAGGGATTGATTTGGATGAGTAACAAACTAGTAGCTGTGTAAATTAGAAACTGTCTTAACAACTTGGGAAGTTATAATGAGCAAAAAGCAGCCCTATGAGGATTTTTCAAGAATTTTTAGAGCATGATGCACTCTAGAGAAAGAATTCCTAAGAAACTTGTTAATAAGTACAAGGATACAATATGTTTCATGGTCACTAAGGATCAATGTTTAATGGAGGTTGTGGAACCAAGAACTATGTGGGTAATGCCCATGGGTTATGAAGTAGATCAACAAATTCTAGAAAATTATGTCCAACACCTTCTTAGCAAACCAAAAGCTATCAAAGAAGAAAGGTTTGGAACATATAAGGAGCTGTTAGTGAAACTCCATGTTGAGCTTAGACAAGCTGAATCTAGTAGAAAAGTGAGAAAAGAGGTGGAAGAGATTGCCGCAAGGTATGGAATCACTAAAGAGTAGCTCAAGGAATCAAGAGAAAAAGTAGAGAAAACAAAGAAGGAAAATGATCAAGCAAAGGTTCCAGAGGAATCTATAAAGAAGCCAAGAGAGGTTGAAGCTACTCAAAGGTCTACTCAAAGCTCTGTCATTTCATCCAGTGCAACATCATCAAAGAAGCCATCTGAAAAGGACACAAAGAGAAAGAAGATGAAGGGAAAAAGATTGTATGTCAGTATGGGAAAAAAGGATGAAGAAGAAATAGAGTCAGATGAAGAGGTTAAGAAGATGAAAGCTGAGGCTATCAAAGTCTCTAGAATCAACAAAGAAAAGTCCTTTGGAAAGGATAAGCCTAGCAAAAGACAGAAAAAGGAAAAGTCTCCACCACTTGTAGATGTAATAAAATATGTCACCATGGATGGGAATTTAAAACCTATGATTGAATACTATGATGGATATAGTGATAGTGATAAAAGAAGTCTGGAAGAAGCCACTGTGAAGTATCTAAAAATTTTCAATAGAGCCCTTATTGAGATTATCTCTAAAATTTCAAAAAACCTAGCAAATCTTCTGAGCATTAAAAAGGAGACTACTAGAGCCAAAGATATTGAGCTAAGAAAACATGTTCTGACAAGATTGTGTCCTGAAATCACTCCAGAAGAAGAGAATTTGATCTCTAAGGAAACCAAAGAGAAATTTAGAACCAAAAAAAAGGATGAACCTATTGATGTTGGGAGAAATTGACAAAGTAGTTAAGGAGACAGAAGAAATCACCTTGGAAATATTGAAAAAATACAATATTCCTACCACTCATGACAATGCAACAATAGATGATGGAAATGGTACACCTGTTCCTGAAGTAAATTTGGAGCAAGAATTAGATAAAAATGACAAAGTGACTGAGTAGGAAGAAGCAATTGCTAATGTTTTTGAGATAAGAACCTCTCTGGTACATCTTGCTAAGGATGACATTGACAAGGAGAAGATTGAGGAAGAACAGGTCATGAAAATTCATCCAACAAAATAGGAGGATACTAATATGGATCAAGAGGATCCGGAGCAAAGCCACAAAGAAGAAGTCCCTATCACAACAAGAGACACTACAAAGCCTGCAAAAGAATTGTTGGAGGAAAGAACACAAGATTTGGATGAGCTAGAATTTCTTCATGGTCCAATAAACTTGGACACAATGACACCAGAACAAAAGTTTAAGCTTGTTACAATTGTTCAGACAAAGGCTCAAGAGGAGATATTAAAATCATAGTTTGAGGACAGTAAATTGAATAATGAAGCATCTAGAATTTTGGAGAAGCTGCTGCCCACATATAAGAGGGATTCTTCCTTGCCCCCAACAAGTCATCTAAAGGGATTAATAAGTTCTATAAGCAAACAGTTTGAATCATTTGAAAAATCTGCAAAAACAAAGGTAAGACATGAATTTGATGAAAAACGTCTGGAACATTTAAACATAATGATAGCAAAAGACAAAATCTTGTTAAACAATAAAATAGCCAGCATTCAGAAAGTTGTGAAGGATGCTGGAGTTGTGTACAAGAAGCTACTGAAGAGGTTGAAGAAAAGATCAAAGATTTGGAACATAAACTGATGGATATTTCTGAGAAATTTGATCCAAAAACAGACTCAATCACAAGGAAAGAAACAAAAGTCATTAAGATTTACAATGGCTTAACTCACTTAATAAATCAGAAATACCAAATAAAAAGTAGGATGGGACAAATCAGAAGACTAGTCTGTCCAAAGTTAGATTCATTGACAAATCTTATTACTAAGGCTAAGTTAGCTGTCCAATAAGACATAACTAATGATCTTCAAAAAGCAGAAGCCTCAATTTTTCTTCTCAGTGGTCAAATTTAGATTCTAAAAAATGCAAAGAAAAGCTAGGATGTTGAGTGGACATTGATCAAAAACATATTTAATGATGTGCTTAAACACATGTAATATTAAAGTGAAGATTGGACTTGTAAATATGCGACAGAATATATAAATTTTTGGGATTTTGACAAATTTTTGGTTTCAGACACCCTTTGCCATTGATGTCAAAGGGGGAGAAATAGATCAGTGAAAAATGGATAATCATCTCAGGGGGAGCAAGGAAGTATAGTGTATATAGTTAGGGGGAGCAGTCAGGCATTTTTCACTAAGTGTTGCCATCAATGCCAAAGGGGGAGATTGTTGGCAAGAGACATTGCTCCAGTATGGATTTGTATGTTGTCATTGATGGAAACAAGGATCAGAGATCCTATCACCTTGATAGGAAGAGACATCTCTAGAAGAACATATTAGATTCCAAGACCGGTTGACAGAAAATGGCTAAGTATGGAAAGTATGCAAAGTAGAAGATAGAAAGTTAGCTAGTATGCCTCCGCAGATGATGATCTACTAAAGAAGTTTAGGTATGATGTTCTCAATTGTTTGAAAGTGTTATGTCTCAGTGATTATGTCCTGACTTCCTCTGGAAGTCATCTTGAAGAAATGTCTAAGTCTGGGTAAGCAAAGGCTTAGCAGAATTAGTGAATAGGGCATAATGCAGTGCTCCGCATTCCTCTGCAGATAAGTATTTTGTTATGTAGTTGTAAGGTGTTGTAAACACTTGTATGAAGTATCTTATTCCAAAGTTAGGAGATCTAAATTTCGCCAAAAGGCTAGCTACAAGCTGCTAAGTATCGGGACAGTGTTTGATAGAGCTTGATAGAGACAAAATCTAAGTTCTGATGGTCCACATTTCTCCGCAAGATGATATGATGCCTTGTGGTTCTGAGGGAAAGATTGGGAATGTATAAAGAGTCCTTGATATGATTTTGGAAGTATTTTGTGATCAGCAATAGAAGTTGTAAGTCGGCAAATGAACTTGTTAAGCATGCTCTTGAGGAATAGGCCGACTGGTGAGATAAATCATGATGTAGAGAAAGGTTAGTGTGTGAAAGATCTATGTAAGTAATTGAATGATTAGAGATGACATATATGAACACATTTGGTAGAAGATTTGGGTCCACGTGTCACATAGTGCATTGGATTAAGCAACAAGGTACATCTTTCTATGTACACATTTCACTTCTTGGATGCTGACTTGATTATGGAGTAAATCATGATGCAAATATATATAGGCAATGGAATTTGGTTGAGTAGAGTGTGTAGGTGTTTCTATGTGATGCAAAGATGTGAATAGTGGAGCAGAGTTAGATGATCAATAGTGATGAAAACTTGGGATTCAGAATATAATTGTTAGCTGACTGCACCCTAGCATAGCAGCAGATGCCTAAGCAATATCCAGTTATCATGTGTGATCTAATTGGAAGCATGTGTTTGTCATCAAGGTAGTAAGCTAGAAGTGAGCCTCCAATAGGGTTTAACAGCCCTTATTATAATCTTACTAGGTTTAGGGTTGAGGCAGTGAGCCTACTAAATCTAGTTGTACTTCATGGTTGTAAGCCAGCATGTTCCAGGCCCGTGGAGTGACCAAGCCTAAACATCATTTTTGTAAAGATTGCAATATATTTATGAGATCTAATCCTCTCCATGGTTTTTCCCTTTTTGGGTTTTTCATGTAAAATCTTGGTGTTGTGTCATGCTTTTGTGGATGTTGTTCAATTGTATATTTTTCTTTTGTTTGATTATTCTTTTGAAATGGTTAAAAGTAAAAGTTTAAGAAAAGATTTATAGAACATTGATTCACCCCCCCTCTTAATGTTCCTAATAATCAACAAAAACTACCTAGGAGAGCTAAAGGAAATGAGCAGCTGCCCTTTCAGCATCAGATTCATGCAGCGGTGCATAATAGACAAGATGACTACCAAGCCGCCCCTATTCAACTACACTCTATGGTCTTCATGTCAATGTTCTTATTTATACTGGTACTACAGAATGTTTCATAGATCCTAAAGTAGTCAAAAGGTTGCATAAGAAAGTTGGTTACATTGCGAATTCTTGGATAGTGTTGTATGGTAATTGAGAAGAGAGGAAGGTGTCATCGACTAATGTCTAGCCTTTAGCGATTTAGAATTGCTAAATTCGGTAACTCAAGTCAACCTTTAAGTGGCTCCATTAGGATTATGTGGTGTGATTCGAGGGATAAAGTGGTTGATTCAACACAAGGCTATAATGAATTTTTCTGAGAAAGTAGTAAATTGTTTAGATGATTTTGGTAACCCAACCAAGATTTATGGCATCCATAAAGGCATAAGCCTTAGGCAAATTTCTACCATGCAAGTTAAGAGAGCTCAAAGAAAAGGATGCAATTTATATGCTATCCATATAGATGATTTGGGAGACAATAAGGAACCCTCAATTGAAGATTTTCTAGTATTCCAAGAATTGTGTAATGTGTTTTCAGATGAGTTACATGGGTTGCCACCTAGGAGAGAATTTGATTTCTCCATTGATCTTTCACCTGATTCTAAACCGCAATCAACAATCCCTTATAAGATTACCACCACTAAATTGTATGAATTAAAGGTCCAGTTACAGGAATTATTGGAGAAGGGTTTAATCAGATCAAGTGTGTCACCTTGGGGAGCACTTGTAATCTTTGTGAAAAAGAAGGATTGCACTCTCTGTATGTTTATATATTATAGAATGCTCAATAAAGTGACCATCAAAACATCTATATCCATTGCCAAGAATTAACAACCTTTTTGATAAGATGAAAGGTGCAGCAATGTTCTACAAGATCAATTTAAGATCTAGTTATCATTAATTAAAAATCAAGGATGAGGACATTCATAAAACCACCTTTAGATATAGATATGGACATTACGAGTTCACAGTAATTCATTTTGGACTTACTAATGCACCTATTGCATTCATGAGCCTAATGAACAGTGTATTTAAGGATTTTCTAGATGAATTTTTCATTGTGTTTATTGATGACATTCTTATCTATTCTAAGAATGAGGCAAAACATGAAGAACATTTGAGAATAGTTCTATAGTGCTTAAGGAAACATCAACTATTTGGAAAGTTGTCAAAGTGCTCATTCTATCAGAATAAAGTGAACTCTTTGGGTCATAACATTTTATTTGAAGGGATATTAATTGATCTAGCCAAGGTAAAATCCAATATGGAATGCCCAACTCCCTCCAATATTCAGTAAGTCCAAAGTTTAATGGGCTTAGCAGGGTACTATAGAAGGTTTGTAGAAGGGTTCTCCAAAATATCTAATCCAATTACCACCCTTGAGAAAAGGGAAAGAAGTTTGAGTGGACTGATAAATGTGAGCAAGCTTTTCAGTTTTTAAAAGTAAGCTCACTACTGCTCCTATTCTTATCATGCCAAATCCTAATGGGAGATTCTCAATTATATCAGATGCTTTAGGAGAAGGATTAGGTGGGGTTCTTATGCAGAATGGTTAGGTTGTGGCATATGAATCTTGGAAACTAAAGCAATAAGAAGTAAATTATGCACCCCATGACCTTGAGGTAGCCACAATAGTGCATGCCCTGCAACTGTGGAGCACTATCTTATCGATAAGCCATTTGAGTTGAAAACTGATTACTTAGTTCTTAAATATATTCAATCAACCTAATATGAATTATTATTAGAGATGATGTCTTGAATTCTTGAGTGAGTATGACTTTGATATAGATTATATAAAAGGAAAAGATAATAGGGTAGCTAATGCTTTAAGCTGAATAAGACATATTTCATCCATCACAACTTTTTTCTCTACTTTAAGAGAGAAAGTTCCTAAACAACTTCATAATGATGAGTTTTACCTAAAGGTTAAGATTACCTTAGAGGAAGATGCCTCTAACCATTTATTCGAGGGATATAAACTTAAACATGATGGTTTGCTTAGATGTCAGAATAGGATGTATGTGTTGCAAGTATGGGCCTAACCGGTATTGTCATTAATGTCAGCATACTCCTATTACATTGATGATAAGGATTGGATGAGCTATATGCTGAGGATATTAAGAAAATTAGTCCTATCAGGAACAGAGAAGAACACTGAAGTCAGTAAGATAAAGATCCTAGCTA
This sequence comes from Cunninghamia lanceolata, assembly GCA_027924645.1. Classification (NCBI taxonomy): domain Eukaryota; kingdom Viridiplantae; phylum Streptophyta; class Pinopsida; order Cupressales; family Cupressaceae; genus Cunninghamia; species Cunninghamia lanceolata. Next base: position 6,929,262 of record BSBN01000205.1, read on the forward strand.
AGATGAAGATCAGAGGATGCACATCAAAGGGTTTGTAGATATATGTCTTAAGATGATCCAGTAAAAATTTCAGAGGTCCGCATGAAGATCTAAAGAAGTTATGGACACTTAAGTAAAACCGGTTCTGGTAGATGTTTAGAGGTGACAGACTGATACAGATAGGTCTGGTGAGATCTGGAAATGCAATATCTTGTTTTGTAGATTTGGTGGAGTGTTTAGGAAGTCAATGTGAACTAACAAAGCAATTGGTTCATGATCTGGAGGTCCGCAAGCATCTATTCCAATATGACAGTGATGACAAACTATGTTCTTGAGGTTCTGGATGAAGGAGAGAATGATTTCAGTAAGTAGAAGTAGTGTGGATGTTTTTGGTGATTTAGGCTAGCTTGTGGAGGTCTTTGGATTGTGTCCAATTCGTGTTGGTGGTCTGCATTGAAGATTGATCTTGTAATTGAAGAATTACTTCCAGATGATGATGTTCTTCTCAAGTCAGGCTGACTGGATGAGTTACACATCCTGCAGATGATCTTGAAGATGTTCTGTGAAGATTGACGTGTTCCTAAAAGAAGATGGAAGTCTTAGATCTATGTAGCCAACAGTGTGTTGATCTGTGTGAAGTCTTTTTTTTGTAAATTAGTCATGTTGTATTTATGTATTTTCTCTGTAATGTATGCCGACTTGGATGATTATTCCTAAGTCAATGTCTTGTATAAATAAGGAGTTGCAAAGTCATTTCAAGGATATCTTGTGGAGATGAGAGTGTGGTAGAGAAGAGGAGAGTGAAAGATAGAGTAGAAGTATTTGGCTTAAATGGAACTGACTCAAGCATGGTGAAGATGCTATTCTTCAGTTCAAGTATCTAATACTTATTATTCTGTAGACAGTGTGTCTCCTGTAGGTAGTGGGCCTCTTGTGAGCAGTGTGCTCGGGCAGTGAGCCCTAATTGGCATTTGCCATTTTGTTCTTACTATTCTTTTAATAGAGAATACAATATTGGGTTAGTCACCCCATGGTTTTTCCCTTAACTAAGTTTTCAACGTTAAAAATCTTGGTGTCATATGTGTTAATGTGTTTCTACTCTTGAATTGTTGCATTATGTTTCCATGATTGATTTATTATTATGCTGATGAATCAAGAAAAGGATTTGAGTGATTAATTGCAAGAAAGTTTTGGACAACTAATTCACCCCCCTCTTAGTTGTCTATTCTAAATCTAACAATTGGTATCAGAGCCAGGTTCCTCTAAAAGAGCTTAACTGCTTGAGGAGATCTAGGATGTCGTCTTACAAGAAGGATAGTCTAAGGTTTGATAGAACCAATTTCACTCTTTAGAAAAGTTGCATGGAATGCGACTTGTAATGTATGGGCATGCAGTATTGGATCATGGCTTCAAAGAAGTATGATCCTCCACAGAATGGTCCATGTACTGTAGATGAAATCAGAGATGCTAAAAATAATCTGCGGGAAAAAGAAGCTCTTCTAAGTGCCTTATTTGATTCAAAGCTGACAAATGTTATTGACCTAAAAACTACTCATGAGATTTGGAAAAAATTGGAACTTCTACATGAAGGAGATAAGTATGTTAAATGTGCTAAGCTATAGAGTCTGAAAGGAAAATTTGAAAACCTGAAGATGAAAGAAGATGAAAATATCACTACATTTATGCCAAGAGTAAATGAGCTTGTCTGCGGCATTAGATGTTGTGGTGGAATCTTAGATGAAGATGAAATTGTTGGCAAAGTTCTCAAATCCCTTCCCGATTCTTACAAATATAAGGTTCCTACTATTGAAGAATTCAGATCCTTTTCAAGTATCACAAGAGATCAATTGGTTGGTAAACTAGCTGCATTTGAATTGACTGAGCTTGGAGATGCCCCCCCAAGACTAAATCTGCTTTCAAAGCTAGTGCCTCTATAAAAGGAAAATAAAAGTTTGATCTAGAAGAGAACTCTTCAAAGAAACTATCATGGTATGAAAAAGCAAGAAAAGACCTGGAAGAAGATGAAGCAAAAGTTGCTAAACTTGAAACCCTTTTTGCAAAAAGACTGCCAAGAGGATCCAGTAAGTATGAGGGGAAATTGCCTTTTAAATATTTTAACTGCAATAAGATTGGTCATTTTGCCCCATGGTGTCTGAAAAGATTTTCAAGGCCAAATCCTAACAGATCAAGGTTCCAAAAGAAATGTTACTATGCTCATGAAGATTATGATGATGAAGGAGTAACAGATGATGAATCAGAGATAGGAAACAAATCTAGAAGTGATTGGGTGTTTATTGCCTTCAAGGAAGAAGATCCAATGCCCTCTGAATCTGTCAATCATAAAATTGTAGAAAGAGCTCTAGTTGCCCAAGTTGAAGAAAAGGATGATTGGGTCATTGACAGTGGATGCTCCCACCATATGACAGGTGACAAAAATAAGTTCATAGATTTGGAAAGGTATGAAGGAGGAGTGGTAAAATTTGGTGATAATTCTACTGGCAGAATCAGAGGTAGAGGAGCTATTTCCTTTGATGGAAAGAACAAAACCGGTAATATACTGTATGTTGAAGGCCTGAAGCACAATCTTCTCAATGCTAGATAGTTGGTGGACAAAGGCTATGATCTCTGATTCAAAAATAGAAAATGCAAGATCTTTGAAACTTCCGGAACAAAGATTGCTTCCAATACTCAAACTAAAGGTAATATATTCCACTTGGTTGGTACTGGTAAAAGTTGCTTATTTGTTCAAATCGATCAGAGTTGGTTGTGGCATATGATAATGTGTCATGTGAATTTTGATAATATAATCAAGATAAGCAACACTCAGGCTGTAAGAGATCCTCCAAGACTGGTGAAACCTACTAATAGTTTGTGCAAAGAATGTCAGTTGGGCAAGCAGAGCAGAATCACATTCAAAAGAAGGGAACAGTCTTCTACCAGATTATTGGTCTTAGTTCATACTGACCTATGTGGTCCAGCAAGAATCAGGAGTGTGCAAGGTGATAGATACTTCATGATATTATTTGATGACTACTCCCAGATGATGTGGGTGACTTTTCTGAAAGAGAAATCAGAGGCTTTTGAGAAATTCAAAATATTCAAGGCTATGGTAGAGAATGAAACCGGATTGAACATAAAATGTCTAAGGTCTGATAGAGGTGGAGAATTCACATTCGGTGAGTTCATAGAATTTTATGAGAAACATGGAATAAAAGGACAATTATCTGCTCCAAGGACACCATAATAGAATGGAGTAGTGGAGATAAAGAATTGGACCATCCAGGAAGCATCTAGAACCATGATGATGGAAGCAAATGTTCCTCAAATCTACTGGAGAGAAGCTATAAGCATTGTAGTCTATACTCTTAATCGAGTACAAATCAGAAGCAATACTCGTAAGACTCCTTATGAACTTTGGTTTGGCATCACTCCCACTGTAAAATATTTGAGAGTTTTTGGTAGTAAAAATTTGATGTTAGAAGTGATGAAGGAATATTCTAAGGTTATTCTACTCAAAGCAAAGCATATCGGTGTTATAACAAGAGATTGAGAAAGATTATAGAAACTACAAATGTGAAGGTTAATGAAGGTATTGAAAAAACCTCAAGGTTTTATGAATATGATGAAGATGATCAAAATGATGTTTTGATCCAAGGAGTCCAAGCCCCTTCTAAGATTTAGATCGAGACTGATCTGGTGAACCAGGAAGAAGAGATGAGTTTGAATGAACCTGTTCAAGAAATAGAAGTGCAAGAAAGTTTCAAAATTCCCAGGTATGTAAGACTGAATCACTCCAAAGATTAGATCATAGGTGATAAAAGCAAAGGTGTTCAAACAAGAAGAAAGATTGCTCAAGACTTAGAAGAGTATTGTCTGATTTCAAAGATTGAACCAAAGATAGTGAATGAAGCATGCAATGATGAAAGTTGGACTAAAGCAATGGAGGAAGAGCTGATGCAAATTGAGAAAAACTACACTTGGGATCTTGTTCCCAGACCTAGAAACAAGAATGTGATTAGAACCAAATGGGTCTTCTAGAACAAACTAAATGAAGTTGGTGAAGTAGTCAGAAACAAAGCCAGATTGGTTTGCAAGGGTTACTCTCAAGTAGAAGGAGTTGATTTTGAAGAAAATTTTGCTCCGGTGGTAAGAATTGAAGTAGTCAGGTTATTTCTTGCCTTTGCTGCCTTCAAGGACTTCAAAGTATATCAGATGGATGTCAAGTCTACCTTCCTGAATGGTGACTTGGAAGAAGAAGTGTACATTGAGCAACTGGATGGATTTCAATTGTCTGATCATGGTGATATGGTCTGCAAGTTGAAGAAATCACTGTATGGACTCAAGCAAGCCCCAAGAGCCTGGTATGAAAGATTGGATAAGTATCTTTTGAAGATTGGTTTCAACAAATGTACTGCTGACAGTAATCTGTACTTCAAAATTGATCATGAAAATATCTTGATTGTTGAAGTGTTTGTTGATGATATCATTTTTGGAGGAAGAGATAGTATGTGCAAAACTTTTGTAAATCAAATGAAAAGTGAATTTGAGATGTCCATGTTTGGGGAAATGAATTTCTTTTTGGGTCTACAAATCACTCAAACAAAGAAAGGAATCTTCATTTCTCAGACCAAATATGTGAAAGAATTGTTGAAGAAATTTGGGATGGATGACTCAAAACCAATGAGTACTCCCATGGAAACCAGATGTAAATTGAGCAAAGATGATGACTCTCCTAAGACTGATCAGAAAAAGTATAGGTCAATGATTGGAGGACTTTTGTATCTCACTCAAACTAGACTTGACATTATGAATGTTGTTGGTCTTGTTGCTAGATTCCAAGCTGATCCTAGAGAATCTCATGTCATGGCAATCAAGAGGATCTTTAGATATCTAAAAGGGACAGTTGAGTATGGTTTGTGGTATTCTAGAGATCATGATTTCTCTCTTCATGCATATACAGATGCAGATTGGGCAGGAGATGTGGATGACCAGAAGAGTACCAGTGGTGGAGCATTCTTTTTGGGGAAGAGATTGGTTTCTTGGCTGAGCAAGAAACAAGAGACAATATCTTTGTCCATTGCAGAAGTAGAATATATTGTAGTAGTAGGTAGTTGCACTCAAGCATTGTGGATGAAACAAATGCTAAGAGATATCAGAGTGGACTATGAAGAACCCATCACAATCTTCTATGATAATTCAAGTGTAATTAACATATCAAAATATCTGGTGTTGCATTCAAAGACTAAACAAATATCCATCAAGTTTCACTTTTTGAGAGAGCAAGTGAACAAGAATGAAGTCAGCTTGGAGTTTGTGCCTTCCAAGGATCAGATTGCAAATATTTTTACTAAATCTCTACCCAAGGACTTTTTTGAGTATCTTAGGGAGAAGTTAGGGGTTATTACCCCTCTGGTTCTGAGTTAAGGTGCACTGATGTGCATCAGTCTGGTGGATCTCGCAGTTATATCTTGTGGTCTCGATTGATGATGGGAAGCTGATACTCAGGGGGAGCAACTGGTATGATTCTGAAGTGATGCAAGTATGTGCCCTTTTCCATTGATGTCAAAGGGGGAGAGAAGACATGTGAAAAATGAGTGGTTGCTGATCAAAGGGGGAGAAGTAAAGAAAGAGAAGACATGTGAATGGTTGTTGTTGATAGGGGAAGTTGTGTCAGTGAGGAGAAGTTCCTGTCTTGATGGCTAAAATAGTTTTTCACATCATATGTTGCCATCAATGACAAAGGGGGAGATTGTTACAAGTATGGGCCTAACCGATGTTGTCATTGATGTCAACATACTCCTGTTGCATTAATGATAAGGATTGGATGAGATGTATACTAATGATATTAAGAAAATTAGTCCTATCAGGAACAAAGAAGAACAGTGAATTCAGTAAGATAAGATCTCAGCTAAGATTAAGATCTGATGATGTGCATCAAAGGGTTTGTATATATGTGTCTTAAGATGATCCAGTAAACATTTTAGAGGTCTGCATGAAGATCTGAAGAAGTTATAGCCACTTGAGAAAAATAGGTTCTGACAGATGTTCAGAGATGACAGAGTGACACAGATAGGTCCGATGAGATCCATAAATGAAATATCTTTTTCTATGGATTTGGTGGAGTGTTTAGGATGTCAATGTGAATTAACAACTCAATTGATTCGTGGTCTAGAGGTCCGCAAGCATCTATTCCAATACAACAGTGATGATAGACTGTGTTCTTGAGCTTTTAGATGAAGGAGAGAATTATTTTAGTAAGCAGAAGTAGTGTGGATGTTTTTGGTGATTCAAGCTAGCTTGTGGAGGTCTTTGGATTGTGTCCAGTCTGTGTTGGTGGTCCTCATTGAAGATTGATCTCATAATTGAAGAATTACCTCTGGATGATGATGTTCTTCTCAAGTTAGGCTGACCAGATGAGTTACACATCCTGCGAATGATCTTGAAGATGTTCTATGAAGATTGGCATGTTCCTAAAAGAAGATTGAAGTGTCAGATCTATGTGGCTGACAGTGTGTTGATCCGCGTGAAGTCTTTTTTTTGTAAATTAGTCATATTGTATTTATGTATTTGCTCTATAATGTATGCTGACTTGGATGATTATCCCTAAGTCAATGTCTTGTATAAATAAGGAGTTGCAAAGTCATTTCAAGGATATCTTGTGGAGATGAGAGTGTGGTAGAGAAGAGGAGAGTGAAAGGCAAAGCAGAAGTATTGGGCTTAAATGGAACTGACTCAAGCATGGTGAAGATGCGATTCTTTAGTTCAAGTATGTAATACTTATTATTCTGTAGACAATGTGTCTCCTGTAGGCAATGGGCCTCTTGTGAGTAGTGTGCTCGGGTAGTGAGCCCTAATTGGCATGTGCCATTTTGTTCTTACTATTCTTTTAACAGAGAATACAATCTTGGGTTAGTCACCCCGTTGTTTTTCCATTAATCGGGTTTTCCACGTTAAAAATCTTGGTGTCATATGTGTTAATGTGTTTCTACTCTTGAATTGCTGCATTATGTTTCCATGATTGATTTATTATTATGCTGATGAATAAAGAAAAGGATTTGAGTGATTAATTGCAAGAAAGTATTGGACAATTGATTCAGCCCCCTCTCAATTGTCTATTCTAAATCTAACAGTATGTTCTAGAACATGGTGATTTAAGAACCAAAATCCTTGAAGAACCACACAATGCTCCCTATTCCACACATCCAGGAGTAACTAAACTCTTGGTTGATTTGAAGCCATTATATTTCTGTCTAGGGATGAAGAAGGAAGTAATAGTGTATGTGGCAAGATGCCTAGAATACCAACAAGTTAAGGCTAGGTATGTATATCTAGTAGGACTCTTGTATCCTCACAACATACTAGAATACAAATGGAAAGTGATTAGTATGGATTTCATACAAGGGTTACCTTTGTCTAAAACCAAACATGATGTCATTTTGGTGATAATAGATAAGCTCAGTAAAGTAGCCCATTCATACTATGAAACTTGACTGATGGCTCATTAACCTTAGCAAAGAGATTTTCTTTAGGAGATTTTCAAGCTCCATGTTGTACCTAAAGTGATTATTTCCATTCAAGATGTTAGGATGAAATAAAGGTTTTGGAAGACCTTGCATGCTACTTTAGGCACACACCTTAATTTTAGTTTAGTGTATCATCCTCGGATGAATTGATAGACTAAATGAAAAAAAAATCGTCGAGAATCTACTTTGAATATCTTCCATTGGTTGAATTTTCTTATAATAATTGTTACCAATCTTCCTTGGGAATGGCTCCTTTTGAAGCTCTTTATGGAAAAAGTGTCATACCCCTATCAGTTGGGATAGTATAGAGGATAGGGTGGTTATTGGCCTTGAGATTCTTAGAGAAATGGATGATCAAATGAGACTAATTAAAGGAATATTGAAATAAGTTTTTGATAGATAAAATAGCTATGCAGACAAAAACAAAAGTTTTAGATAACTTTTAATGGGGGACAAGGTGTTCATAAGAGTAAAATCACCTAAGAGTTTCATTTCCTTTGGCAAGTCGGTCAAATTGGCTCCAAGCTATGTGGGGTCTTTTAATGTTTTAGATGTAATAAATCATGTGGCTTACAGATTGGCCTTATTTCCATCTCTTTCTCGATTACATGATGTATTTCATGTTTCATTGTTGAAACCTTATCACCCAGATGGCAGGCTTGTAGTTAGATATGTGTAGCTGATATATTTTATTATGATACATTACTATGACATGATTTACATATTATCATGTGTTTGTATATTGATATTATTTGATGTTGTCTAACCCAATCTAGTTATTTGAGTGCGATAGGATCTTCAAGAACCTCTCATTGAAAGGGAGAGTATCATAGAGGAGAAGCATCTAGCAGTTTAGAGGTTGACGTACATGATACACACACACACACTTAGTACATATAGCGTAATTTCATATTAAATTGGGTATAATGCTAATATAATTAATCATCTTGAGTATGAGAAATTATCTTTTGGTGATTTTATTCTTATGGAGTTATTAAAATTTATTTGGTTTCAAAAGGAAATATATATATATATATATATATTAAATAAAAATATTTTAATCATATTTATATATATTTCTATATATATGTATGTGTGTATTTTATAATTAAAATCACACATAAGTATATATAAAATATAATATATTAAATATTAAAAATCTAATAGCCATTGGCAGAAGTGAATAGTAATAGAATATTTCCATTGGAAACTTAGGAAATGAAATGTATTTGAAAGTAAAATATTGTATCACTGCCATGGAAAGGTAGAAGTAGTTGTATATTTTCTCCATGGACATCTGTGAGACAACGCATGGAATTTTTTTAATGATTTATTTTATCAACAATGTTGGAATTTCTAAAAGGCCCAAGGCCACCTAGAAACTCCTTGTGCATTCACTTGTTGTAATGAGTAAAGAAAATAAGGAGAGGGAAATTGGGAAAAGGAAGAATGTTGTCAAGAAAAAAAGGAGAAAAGAGAAAACACAGAGAGAGGACAAGGAAAAGGAAGGAGAGAGGGAAAAAGGAGTTGCAACAAAAATGATTAGAAGTATCTGGAAGCTATAGACAAGTATGAGCACCCTGATATTGCAATTATTTCAAATATCATGCAATGCTATGATTTTAATTCTATTATGAGAAATGTAACAATGAAATACAAGTGATTTATTTCATGATAAAATCAATGCTCTAATGGAATGAATTATGCTTCCGAATTCAACTTGAACAATTGTAATTTACCAAACTTGTAGAATGAATTTTAGTACAAGAGACAAATTGAGTTTTTTTTTTATAGTGAAGCAATACATGTTTCTTTTCTTATTTGGATTATTCTAGCCATGAATACAAAGTAAGTTCACAAAATAGAACAAACACTTGAGGCACATGTGTTTAATAATGAAATCTAAGTAGAAATTGAACAAAAGAAAATTGATTATCATTGTGGAGGGTGCAGGCTAGGTCGCGCCTTTGAGAGGGGTGAGCTCTCTTCCCCAATCACCCCTCCCTTAAGTCTCAAACAAATCTAGTAATGAATGATTGAAATACAAAGTTATTTCCTTGAAATCTAAGGCATCTTAAGAGTGTATTAGCTAGAAAACCAAAAATCAAAAGTTTTCAAAACAAAAATAAGAGAGATAACATTGCAGGGCGCAACCATAACAACAAACTATTCATTAATGATAAACATAAATGAGAGATACACTGTTGGGTATGCCATTATATACTAAAACCTACATGATAATATTAGAAATTTACTTCATACCAACTGGAGAGTGATATGCTTGTTAGGGTTCAGGCAGATCAGAGCAATAAACACTAACAATTATATGCAGATTACATAACCCAAATATAATAATGAAGAATAACACAAAAGAGATCAACACAAAAATTTAGCATGGTTCACCTAAAATAGGCTGCATCCACAAAAACTCAAGCATCCAATGGTTTTATTAACCAGTGCAAAATAGATTACAATCTCATGAATTCCACACTACAACATACATCCCAGCCACTTATAACAAACTTTTTTGGAAGCTTCTATAATAACGGAGAAAATCTTTCTCGAGGTCTAGTTATCCTTGTAGAACGTCTACCACTTGTAGGAGTCTGTGGGATAACTTGTTGTTGAGCATCAGGTACCACTGGCATTTTATTATCTAAAATATCATCCAGCACCACATCTTCCTTTTTAGCCTATTCATGCTTCTTTTCCTACAGTTGATCCTTATACATGACCTTCTCATTGAATATAACATCTCTGCTCTTAATGATTTTATGATTTTCATAATCCCATAACCGATAACCAAATTCATCTACTCCATATCCAATGAAGGTATAATTTTTAGACTTAGCCTCAAGCTTGGTTCTATTTTCAATATCAACATGGACAAAAGCTTCACAACCAAAGGTTTTCAAAAATGAATAGTTTACCTTTTTGCCCGTCCATGCCTCCTCTGGAATGCCACCATCCAAAGGATTTAAAGGTCCCCTATTTATTAAATAAACAGTAGCATGTACATCATCTACCCAAAAGTGTAAAGGTAGTCCAACATGCAATCTCATGCTCCTTGCACGCTCCATAATGATCCTATTCATCCTCTCAGACACACCATTTTCTTGTGGGGTTCTAGGAACTATTTTCTGCCTGTGGATTCTATTGTATGAACATTAATTTTCAAATTCTCTATTGCAATACTCACCTCCATTATCAGATCTGAGACACTTCAACATTTTTCCTATCTCATTCTCAACCAAAGCTTTCCACTTTTAAAAGTTTCAAATACTTATAATTTTTTTTTGGGGAAATACACCAATGTTTTCCTGGTTGCATCATCAATAAAAGTAATATAATTTCAAGAGTCACCAAGAGAAGATACCTGAGTTGGTCCCCATGCATCTGAATGCACAAGCTCTAATTTCTCACCCTTCTTCTCTTTCCCAACTTTGATAAATTAGATTCTTTTCTATTTTCCATAAACACAAATATCCAAGTCATTCTCCTTCAGACCTAGTAGCAACTTTCTAGAGTGAAGGATCTTCATCCCTTTCTCACTCATGTGCCCAAGTCTATGGTGCCACAATTCTATTTTTGTCTTTGTAGCAAGTGCTATAATTGTCTTAGTAGCAACTATTTATGTAGCAGCTAAGGTAGAATAAGTATTACCAGTACACAAATATAATGTGCCTACCTTTTCAACTTTAGCTACTACTAATGCACCTTTAGTGACCTTCCAGACTTTATTTGAAAAGGTAACTATACAGCCTTCACTACCTAGTTGTCTTGCAGAGATTAAATTCCTTCTCAAATTTGGAACATGCCTTACCTCCTATAGCAACCATTCATTTCCATTCTACAACTTGATTTTTATCTTTCCTTTTCAAACAATCTGACAAGGTTCATCATCACCTAAATATACCTATCCAAAATCACCTTGAACATAATCTACAAAATATTTCCTATGGGGTGTGGCATGAAATGAAGCCCCTAAATCTATTACCTAGGAATCATTACCATTATCTAAACACAAAATTAAAGCATCTTGGAATTTATTACTTGCAACATTATCTTTCTTATTGTCATCATGTTGTCCATCTCCTTGTTTTCCCTTTCGATACCAACAATCCTTCTTCAAGTGTCTTTGCTTTCCACAGTGCCAGCAATCCATTCTTCCTCTGGATTTAGATTTGCCTTTCTTCGACTTCCCTTGTGACTTCCCATGATTTGTTGGTCTTTTTCCCCTCTCCTTTGTTCTTCCCCTATTCTCTACAATCAAATCATTACCTAATGTTGAAGTCTCACCTGTGCTTTTCCATCACATTTCCTCGCTAAGGATAACACCAACAACATCATCAAATTTCAAAGTATTTAAACTAGAAACAGAGTTACTTACAACCATTACCAAGCTATTCCACCTTTCTAGCAAAGAGCATAAAACTAAGAAAGCCCTCACCTCTTCATCAAATTTCACTTTTACAGAAGTTAATTGACTAGTAATTGTATTAAACTCATTTAAACGATCTGAGACAGATCCACCTTCAATCAGTTTCAAATTAAACAAGCACTTCATGAGAAATACCTTATTGGAGGCTAAGGGTTTTTCATATAATTTAGCCAAATCTTTCATCAGTTCATCTGTTGTCTTTGTTTCTATTATATTGAATGCCACATATGGTGCCAGACACAACTAAATGGTTTTCAGTGTCTTTCTATCCAAAAGTTCCCAATCTTCATCAATCATTGTTGCCAATTTCTTGTCTTTTCCTTCCAATGACCATAAATCCTTCTGATAGAGATGATCCTCCATCCGCATCTTCCATAACTGATAGTTCTACCCATTAAATTTATGTACCTTCAATTTACCCTTGTCCGTCATTGCTCCTAATTAACCGTGAGACTCCCACTCAATTGTGACACCTTCCTACAGATAATAATTGTACACAACCCATTTTGATACCAGTTGTTAGGGTTTAGGCATATCAGAGCAATAAACACTAACAATAATATGCAGATTAAATAACCCAAATATAACAATGAAGAATAACACAAAAGATATCAACATAGAAATTTAACATGGTTCACCCAATATGGGCTACATCCATAGAAACTCAACCATCCAATGATTTTATTATCTTGTGCAAAACAAATTACAATCTCATTAATTACATACCTGCAACATACATCCCAGTTGCTTATAACAAGCTTTTTGAAGCTTCTAGAATTAGGATTTTACAGTGTCATTTTTCTTTTGTTGGTTAAAAAAAATTAACAACTAACTTTGAACGTGCAAAAAAGAGGGAAAAAAATTAACAACCAACTCTGAACCCCGACAAGGATACGTTACGAGTGCACAATTTTTGCATGACCAGTCACCACATACAAAAAATCTCCCACTTGGAGATTGATCAGGCTCCACACTAAACAGTCTCCCACTTGGAGATTGATCCTGGATGACACCACTGCACTTGTAGATCCTACTAGATTATAGGCCTGGCTGGTTTCTTATGTCCACCATTATCAGTCATGAAGGCCAATAGAAATTGATGAGGAAATCAATTTCTCTTGTGTAACCTCATTTGTGAACACATTTACAGGTTTCTCACTTGTGTGAATTTTCTCTAGCTTCAACTATCCATCCTCCAAAATTGACCAGATGAAGTGGTATCTCAGTTGTATGTGCTTAGTTTTTGAATGCAGAGCTGAATTCTTAGCAAGATGAATGACACTCTAGATATTAGTGTATAAATAGATATCTTCTTGTCATTACCCCAATTCCTCCAGAAAATGTTGTAACCAAATCATCTCCTTACTAGCTTCTATAGCAGTAACATACTCAGCTTTAGTGGTTGAAAGTGCAACAACCTTTTGCAGCCTTAAAATCCAACTGACTGCAGTACCTCCTATAGTAAAAACATACCATGTAGTACTCCTCCTACTATCATTATCACTTGCCAAATCAGAGTCAACATATCCTTTTAGAGTAGAATTTGTTCCTCCAAAACATAGTTTCTTTGAAGTAGTACCTCTCAAATATCAGAGAATCCATTTTACTGCATTCCAATGTTGTATTCCCGGATTGCTCATATACTTGCTCACAACTCCCACTGCATGTACAATATCTGGCCTTGTACATACCATTACATACATCAAGCTACCAACTGTTGATGCATATGGTATCTTAGACATTTTGTCTTCCTCCTCTTTTGTCTTTAGACACATCTCCTTAGTCAACTTAAAATGACTAGGCAAAAATGTACTAACTGCTTTTGTATTCTACATGTTAAACCTTTTCAACACCTTCTCTACATACTCACTTTGAGATAAAAATAATTTTTTATTTGTCCTATCCCGTGTGATCCTCATACCAAGGATTTGTTTTGCTACACCCAAATTCTTCATAGAAAATGAATTTGCTAATTTTTACTTAAGTTCATTAATATGCTGCATGTTAGACCTGGCAACAAGTATGTCATCAACATAAAGCAATAGGATAATATAGTTTCCATTACCCAATTCCTTAAAATAAACACAATAATTAGAATGACATCTTTTGTAACCTTGTTCAGCCATAAAACTATCAAATTTCGAATACCATTGCCGAGTTGCTTGCTTCAGGCCATACAAACTCTTCTTTAACCTAGACACAAATTCCTCCTTACCCTTGACCTCATATCCCTGTGGTTGCTGTATGTATATTTCCTCTTCCAAATCCCCATGGAGAAATGTTGTTTTCACATCTAGTTGTTCAAGATCCAAGCCTTCCACAGCCACAAGACTTAGAATAGTTCTAATAGAAGTCATCTTTACAGCCGAAGAGAATATTTCATCAAAATCTATACCATTTTCTATGCAAAACCTTTTACCATGAGTCTGGCCTTATATTTTTTCTTGCTTCCATCTTCTTCCTTCAACCTATAAACCCATTTATTTGGCAATGTTCTTTTACCTGCAGGCAATTGGACTAAGTCCTAGATCTGATTCTGTAGCAAGGAATCCATTTCCTCTTTCATGCATAGCTCCCACTGCTTTTTGGTATCTCCCTGCATTGCTTCTTCATAGCCTTCAAGTTCACTAGAATCAATTAATAATATAGAATATAATGATGGAGAAAATCTTTCTAGAGGTCTAGATATCCTTGTAGAATGTCTAACACTTGTAGAAGTCTATGCAATAACTTGTTGCTAAGCATCAGGTACCACTGGCATTTTATTTTCTAGAATCTCATCCAGCACCACATATTCCTTTTTGGCCTATTTATGCTTCTTTTCTTGCAGCTAATCCTTGTATATGACCTTCTCATTAAATATAACATTTTGCTCCTAATGATTTTATGATTTTCACAATCCCATACCGATAACTAAATTCATCTATTCCATATCCAATGAAGGTACATTTTTTAGACTTAGCCTCAATCTTGGTTCTATTTTCAATATCAACATGGACAAAAGCTTCACAACCAATAGTTTTTAGAAATGAATAGTTTACCTTTTTACCTGTCCATGGCTCCTCTAGAATGCCACCATCCAAAGGATTTGAAGGTCCCCTATTTATTAAATAAACAGTGGTATGTACAACATTTGCCCAAAAGTGTAAGGGTAGTCCAACATGCAATCTCATGCTCCTTGCATGCTCCATAATGGTCCTATTCATCCTCTCAGACACACCATTTTCTTGTGGAGTTCTAGGAACCATTTTTCTGCCTATGGATTCCATTATATAAATAGTAATTCTTAAATTCTCTACTGCAATACTCACCTCCATTACCAGATCTGAGACACTTCAACTTTTTTCCTGCCTCATTCTCAACCAAAGCTTTCCACTTTTTAAATGTTTCAAATACTTCTGATTTTTGTTTTAGAAAATACACCCATGTTTTCCTAGTTGCATCATCAATAAAAGAAACATAATAGCAAGAGCCACCAAGAGATGATATCTAAACTGGTCCCCATACATATGAATGCACAAGCTCTAATTTCTCACTCTTCTTGTCTTTCCCAAATTTGAGAAATCAGACTCTTTTCTGTTTTCTATAAACATAATTTTCGTAGAACTTCAAGTTAATCTACTTTGGACTTGGTAGCAACTTTCTGGAGTGAAGGATCTTCATCCCTTTGTCACTCATGTGCCCAAGTCTATGGTGCCACAATTCTATTTCTATTCATGTAGCAAGTGTTATAATTATCTCAGTAACAACTATTTTTGTAGTAGCTGAGGTAGAATAAGTATTACCAATACACAAATACAATGTGCCTACCTTTTCACCTTTAGCTACTACTAATGCACCTTTAGTGATCTTCTAGACTTTGTTTGAAAAGGTAACTATGCAGCCTTCACTACCTAGTTGTCCTGCAGAGATTAAATTCCTTCTCAAATTTGGAACATGCCTTACCTCCTGTAGCAACCATTCATTTCCATTCTGCAACTTGATTTTTATCTTTCCTTTTCCAACAATCTAACAGAGTTCATCATCACCCAAATATACCTATCTAAAATCACCTTAAACATAATCTACAAAATATTTCATATGCGGTGTGGCTTGAAATGAAGCCCCTGAATCTATTACCTAGGAATAATTAACATTATCTAAACACAAAATTAAAGCATCCTGTAATTTATTACTTACAACATTAGCTTCCTTATTGTCATCATGTTGTCCATCTCCTTGTTTTCCCTTTCGAGACCAACAATCCTTCTTCAAGTGTCTTGGATTTCCATAGTGCCAACAATCCATTCTTCCTTTGGATTTAGATCTGCCTTTCTTAGACTTCCCTTGTGACTTCCCACAATTTGTTGGACTTTTTCTTCTCTCCTTTATTCTTCCCCTGTTCTCTATAGTCAAAGCATTATCTGATGTTGAACTCTCACATGTGCTTTTTTGTCTCATTTCCTCACTAAGGATAACACCAACAACATCATCAAACTTCAAAGTGTTTGAACCAGAGACAGAGTTACTTACATCCATTACCAAGCTATTCCAGCTTTCTGGCAAAGAACATAAAACTAAAAGATCCCTCACCTCTTCATCAAATTTCACTTTTACAGAACTTAACTAACTGGTAATTATATTAAATTCATTTAAATGATCTGACATAGATCCACCTTCAATCATTTTTAGATTAAACAAACGCTTCATGAGAAATACCTTATTTGAGGCTGTGGGTTTTTCATACAACTTAGCCAAAGCTTTCATCAGTTCATTTGTTGTCTCCACTTCTATTATATTGAATGCCATGGATGGTGCCAGGCACAAATGAATGCTTCTCAGTGCCTTTATGTCTAAAAGTTCCCAATCCTCACCAATCATTGATGTGAATTTCTTAGATTTTTCTTCCAATGACCTCCATAAATCCTTATGGTAGAGATAATCCTCTATCTACATCTTCCATAACTGATAGTTCTGCCCATTGAATTTATCTACCTTCAATTTACCCTCATCCACCATTGCTCCCACTTAATCATGAGACTCCCACTCAACCGTGAGACCTTCTTGTAGACAATAATCAAACACAACCCGCTCTGATACTAGTTGTTAGGGTTTAGGCAGATCAGAGCAATAAACACTAACAATTATATGCAGATTACATAACCCAAATATACCAATGAAGAATAACACAAAAGAGATCAACACATAAATTTAATGTGGTTCACCCAAAATGGGCTACATCCACAGAAACTCAGCCATCCAATGATTTTATTAACCAGTGTAAAATAGATTACAATCTCACAAATTCCACACTGCAACATACATCCCAGCCGCTTATAACAAGCCTTTTGGAATCTTCTAGAATTAGGGTTTTACAATGTTGTTTTTCATTTGTCAGTTAACAAAAATTAACAACCAACCTTGAATATGCAAAAAAAGGGGAATTTTTTTTCGGGGGTTGTGCCCTCGAACCTCGACAAAGATACATTACTAGTGTATAGTATTTGCATGATTGGTCGCCACATACCAACAATGCTCTGGCTGTAAAAAAATATTGTTGGGAAAATGGTGCCTATATAAGGAAGGGACAACCATTTTATAAGTCTATGAAAACCCTAAATGAATTATCTATTTCATTGATTTTTTTACATATTTTAATTAAAGTATGAGTTTTAGTTCATTCATGAGAAGTGAAATAAATTGGGTTAAAAGTATATTTCATTTTAATAGAGTGATTATTGAATAAATATTTAGAATATTCAATTAAATTAGAAATGATGAAAAACCAAACAAATTGAGTTATCAATGTTTATTGTAAAGCTTGAATAGTTGAAACATTTATGATGAAACTTTATCAATGCAATTCATTTGTTTATTTTTAAATATAATTAAATTAATTATTTAATGCCAAAAGGTGTGCATGATATGGTGTAGATGGTGTTTATGTTCCAAGCGAAATATGTTTCCAAAGGATTGGAACCACCTATAATTAAGCATAAAACTCATTGGTTGAGAAAAATGTTCTACGCCATCTTTGAATTTATAGAATTGCATATCTATATGCTTGCATGTAGCAATGGGTAGAATGCATTTAGCTAAATTCATATACATAGGCCTAGGTCATGCATGGAAGCCTCAAAGAGCTAGGCTCTTCATGATGGGTTGGACTACTCATGTGGGTAGCATGGGGAAGTCTTTGACTTCATTGTAGGGTGGAAGTTGCCTCCATGATGCTCTCTACTACGGGTATGAAGGAGGAGCATGTGTAGAGAGATTGCACTAAGATTCCATGGATACCTAATGAGTTATATTCATTTCTTGAAAAAATTATGTATGAAAATTGTACTTGAAATGTATTGAATTCCATTATATACAAAGTTGAGTATTTGTCAACTTGTGAATTTGATTTATTTTCTATGTAACATTTCCTATGTATAAAAGAAACTGATGGATATGCGAGATTTAATGGATAAATTAGTGATGTATGACACTATTGAATCAAAAGGTTGTTGATTCCTATGTAAAGAGTATCTTACAAAATTGAAAATTTGTGCATTGAATATGATATATATTATTATATGTAACATGTACATCATAGTTATTGTAACATATTTGTTATATATCATTTGTAAACATTACATATGATGAAATCATGTGGATTCTATGATGTTTAACATTATCATTTTATGTTGACTTACTCCTTGACATGCTGTCAATGCAAATTATTTATGGATTGAATAATGCTTGATATGGTATTATGTCATTATTCTAATTATTTTATATGGTGATTTATGTGGTCATGTTACAAATCTTGGCAAGAAAATAAAGTTAGAGATATTGCAAAGAGTGATAAGAATCCATGTTGAGAAGGAAAAAGTGGAAATACTAAATGCATAGGCCCTCTATAGAACTTTCATCATAAAAGAAATACCTTTGGAGATAACATATGCATATATGTTATAAACTCTGCAACAAATAAGAAAGTTATCCTTAAAATTATGGATGACTTCATTTTTGGTAGTCCTTACCCAATGCTTGATATGACTAAAGATCATACAAAAGAGTTGGAAAACAATTGTTAGTAATATGTGTTTTCATTGATGTCAACACTTAGAGTGTGGTCAACACTTAGCTTGTGATGATGATATACCAGTGTAGTTACATAGTTGCAGTGATGATGCTGATGTTTAGGGTTGTTGATGTTCTTGATGTTCATGGTTGGTTGCTAATGTTCATGGCTGTATATCATGCCTTGATCAATGTCAAGTAAGGTTGTATTGAGCATGTTTGTGGTCCACAAAGATGATTTCATGATGATATATTAAGATGGGAATTAGAAGCATTAAAATGAATGATGATATATTAAGATGGGAATTAGAAGCTACGATGAGGTTGAGAAGATGTTGCTGATGACCTATAGCATGTTTTATGCTCTTTCCTGATGATCTTAAGAAAATATGAGTTTCTACATGAAAATTATGGCGTCTGGAAGTTGGTGAAGATTTCTATTGCAGGAAATTGCTTTGAAGACTACTTAATAAAATGCTCCGCATTCCTTCGCATTTGAAGATATGGTCATATAATTTAGAGGATAAGTTCAGTATGTTGTAAAGATGTTAAATCCAAAGTTTCAGATCATTTGCTCCTCTACAGTGAAAATTATGGGAGATAGAGTTCTAGTCTGTGGTAGTCTAGCAGAATCAAGTAATGATGAAGATTGTTTGGAATGCTCTGCATTCCTCTATAGTGATAGATATGACTATACAATTTTGAGGATATGTTCACAGTAGTGTATGAGTACATCCATAAGAGTTTCAGGTGTTTTGGAGGTCCGCAAGTTTAGTTTTCAAATGACAGAAGTGATATAGATGGTTTTGGATCCTTAATTGTTTTCAAAATGTATGTTGATGATGTGCGTCAACTTGTTGCTAATTGAAATGGTAAATTAGCTAATAGAAGATGATCCTGATGATCTTGTGATGTTTCTTATTTCTCCACAAGGTGTTTTTCTACTCTCTCTAGAACTGGCTGTGGTCCAGAGTGATGGTATTGCTAGGTTATGTTCTTGCCTGGTCGACTAAGGAATGTTGATGATGTGTGCCACAAAGTTGTTGCTGCACAAAGTTCAAGGAGCATCTAGAGATGGTGTATAGGTCCTGCTAACTCATTTGAAAGAAGAACAAGAAATGTTTAATCATTCATGAGTACGGCCAAGAGTGTGAAGACCTATGTGTTACAAGCTTCATGTGTTCTTGCTTAACGGTGACCCACTTCAAAATTATGAAGCATGCAAATGTTATTCCTTGAAGGATGTTGCTGTGAAGAATGTTTAGGACTAGGCTAAGCATGTGTTTGGATCTAAAAGACATGCATTTCTTCCTAGAGTGGTGTGTAGTTTATGATAGGGCTTGCCCTATGTAATTTTCATGTTGTGTGATCTCTGGCCGACTTGTAAAATGTAATATTCTTGTTGTATTAGCTGACTTGTAATGTAATCAATGTAATGTCATGTATATATTGTAAAGCTAGTTGATCTAGGTGAGGTATGATTGTGAATACGAGAATGTGAAGAGCAGAATATGGATATGATATGCATTATGATGTGTGACTGAAGGAGAAAGAGAAGAAGCAATAAGGGATATTTTGCTTCATCTTGAAGACATTTTTGTGATAGGAGGGAAGTGAAGAGTGTGCCTAATTGATCCAATCATCAGAAGAAGAGTGAAGAGGCAGAATTGCAATCATCAAAGGTGTGAGCTTCAATGTCAATTTTTAAACAGTAGAAGGATTGTCATGATGTAATCTTTATTGCGTTCATTCTTAGTTTAGGGTGTAGCTACTTCCTTGGATTGTAGCCCTAAAACAAAGTTTGCAAGGAGTTGTAGCTTCTTTGGGAGTGACCCTAAAACAAATTCTTCAAGGATTAGTACCTTCTTTGGTTTGCAGCCTTAAAACAAAGTCAATAGGGAGTAGTAGCTTCCTTGGGTTGTAGCCCTAAAACAAAGTTCAAATTTTGAGCTTCATATATTGTGAGTTAATCCTCACAGTGGTTTTTCCCTTCTTGGGTATTGCATGTATATCTAGTGTTATGTGTTGATGTGCATTGGATTGATCTTTCATGTTTATGTTGATGCTATAATGTTTAAGTTTTAATTTGCTCTCAGTATCCTGGTGTGTTCAACAATTGGTATCAGAGTCAAGTTACTCAGAAGAAGTTTAACAACTTGAGGAAGGTCTAGGATGGCTCATAATGGATCTCACAAGGCACTTATGTTTTATGCAACAAATTATTCCTTCTAGAAGCTAAGGATGGAAAACTATCTATATTCTCTAGGGTATGGTATTTGGAAATTAGTCAAGAAGGGTTACACTGCTCCTACTAGTGATCCTATAGATGCAGATGAGATTAAGTTGTATGAGAATAATTCCAAGGAAAGAGTGCTATCATGAGTGGGACATCTAATTCAAAACTTGTGAAGGTAACGGGTTTCAAATCTACTAAGGAGGTTTGGGTAAAACTTGAAAGCATTTATGAAGAAGATAGTAAAGTGAAGCAAGCCAAGATGTAAATCTTCAAGAGCAAATTTGAGACCCTGAGGATGATAGAAGATGAAGACATTGCTAGCTACATGCTTCGGGTGGATGAAATAGTTAATGGAATTAGAGGTCTTGTTGGAGAAGTGAAAGAAGACGAGATTGTGAAGAAGGTACTAAGAACTCTTCCTAAATCTTATAGTCATAAGGTATCTGCTATTGAGGAGACTTGGGATTTGGATACATATATAGTAGATCAATTGTTTGGCTCTCTCATAGCCTTTGAAATGAGAGAATTTGACAAAGGTGCTCCAAAGAAGGAAGCAACATTCAAAGAAAGTAAGAAGACATAAGATAAAGCAACTGATCAAGATGATGACCTTGATGAGGTAGAGGCAAATTTTTTAATAAGATTGAATAAGGGCATTGGAAAATACAAAGGTAAGTTATCTTTCAAATGTTTCAATTGTGGAAAACTTGGTTATTTTTCTTCTAAATGTCCTTTCACTTGAATCAAGAGGTAGTAACAAGAGAGACAAGTTCAAAAGAAGTCTGTATTTTATACAGAGTAGTTGTTCCTTAGAGGATGAGGATCATGTTGATTCAAATGATGAAACACTTTTCATGGCCTTGAATTTTGATGACAAAAAGGATGATTTTGGGAAATGTGAAAAGTCTGATACCTCGCAGAATGATCAAGACAAAGAAAAATCAATGGTTGTATGGACTACCTTTCATGCAAAAGAAGAAACCAATATTTGGGTATTGACAATGGCTGCTCCAACCACATGACTGGTGACAAGGAGAGGTTTATTAGACTTGAGAAGTGGAATGGTGGAGCTATTAAGTTTGGTGGTGATGAGTCAGCACAAACCTATGGGAAGGATGTTATAACTATTGATGGGAAGAATAGGATTGAGGATGTCCTCTATGTCAGAAGGATAAAACATAATCTTCTTAGTGTCATTTAGATGTGCAGTAAAGGATACAATCTTATTTTTCATGCCAAAAGATGTGAAATTAGGAAGGCAAGGTCCAGAAAACTAGTTGCAAAAGGCATCAAGACATATGGTGATATCTATCATTTGAAGGAGGTAATTGGAAGAACATGTTTATTCGTTTAATCTATTGAGTCTTGGTTGTGGCACAAGAGAATATGACACATCAACTTTGACAATATGATAAAGATCAGCTCTATTCATGCAGTGAGATATATACCCAAGATAACCAAGTCTGCAAACACATTATGCAAGGAATGTCACATGGGAAAGCAGACAGACAAATTTCAAGAGCAAGGAGTATCCTTCTTCAATGCCATTGGAGATCATCCACAATAACCTATGTGGCCCTATAAGAATAAAGAGTCAACAAGGTGAAAGGTATTTCATGTTGCTTATGGGCAGGTGCAAAAAGTTGGGGGCCAAAAAGTGGCCAATTTTTTTTTAAATTAAGCAATAACGCAAGCGTATTATAACATGCTCGTGTTATAAATTGGAGTTGCCAAACCTAAGGCTTGACAACACCAATCCATAACGTGCTCATGATATAACATGAGTGCATTATGTTCATTATTAAAACATGCAAGATTTTGGTCATTCTTGTAAACTGTTTTCATGCAAACCTATGACCTGCAAATAGGGGAGAGTGTGCTCGCATTATTGGAGGCCATATTGTCACCAATTTTTCATTGATTTATCATCAAAATGCTGCCACAATGTCGGTGAGGCTAAAGTAGTAAGTTTTGTTTTTTTTTGGTGTGAATTTGTTACTAAATAGGTAGATTTAAGTGGTTTTTTTTATGTAAATTTGTTTAATTTATAGGAATTGATAATGCACTTCCTCCTCCTCGTCCTGAAAATCTTGAAAATCCTCCATCACCTGAACAACAAATACTTGCTGAAGAACAACCCCAACAACAAAGACCTCCATTCATTCCTCTATATACCCTTGGAAGATAAGAAAATTTAATGGGGCAAATTGAAAATAACAAAAAACAAATTGAGGACATAATTGCTAGGTTGAAAGATCATGCAACTTTAACCTCGCATAGAGCGGCACTTGCTCAATCTCTTGAATCTATATTATCAAATGTAGATTCAATTAGCAAGAAAATATCTAGTAGGTCAGATAAGTTATCTTATGAACAAGTCAAAAATGAAAAAATTACAAAATTTGACTTGTGTTCCCTTTTCACAGACCCACAAATAAATCTCTACCCCTTACATGCAAGAGGTTCTATATCCATTGGTACAACAACCAAGTGATAAAGGACCATTTTAGGTGGAGGTGGGGGATGGTTTTTGACCATCCTCCATGCAACAATAATGAGGTCCTGCAATACTTTTTGAGGAAACTCTACTGTGAGTTTGTCCTCAATAAAGTGTTAAACTATTTAGATATGTAGGACTTCCAGGGTAGAGGTGGGGGGTCACCACAAGATAGACCAAGGAAACATGTTGACCCACAGAGGCTACTGAGATGAGCACTCGCCAGACCATCCTATGAGCACGTGTCTATCCCTTCTATTGTGAAGGAAAGTGCTGAGGTTGAGACACTACAATCCATTAGTTTCTTGACCCAGAACATCATACAGCATGCCAGTCCTGTAGCACAGTGTGGGCCAGGAGAGACTTCAAGGAGTAGGGTTCTACCCATACTTGTCAGGCTTGCAGGTCAACTTGTGGTTATAACCCCACCATAGTTAGGATGCAGCTGTATAGGTTACATCTGTAGCTGAGAAGATGGTGATGATAGATGCCTTCCTAAGTGATACTTTTGGCCTTGATACTCAAGTAAATGTTAGCAAGTTCATTGAATTTTATTTATTAAATTTCATTTTTGAAATACAAGATTAACTAATTTAGTTTAATGCTTGTAATGAAATTTTAGGGTCATAGTGTTCATTCAATTTTCAGCAGTTCTCCACCTCCATATTACACTACAACAAGTACTGCCGAGATATGTAACTAGTAAACAATTATAAAAATTACATGTGAATAGTATTGTTATATGAATGGTATTCTAATATTTGATTGTGGATGTTGAATAGGTTAATCTTAGAGATTTCACAGCAACACCTCCCAGTGGAGGTGGAGTTCAAAGCTTCACTCAGGTAATAAAATAAAGAGTTTAACTAATAAATTGTACTTACTAGATTTTTGTAGTTTATATTCATATCATTGATTACATTGCATTGCACATCTTTCAAAATCAAAGCATTACTACACATTGCATAACTAATAACTAGATGTTGATAGATGACAAAATTTTAATTACACTATAGTTTTTTGAAAAAATGCCTCAAAGAAATGTGGTCTCATGGAATTGCATGACAAGCAAATGCATAGACAAGGACATCATCATGAGACCACATTTCTTTGAGGCATCTTTTCAAACAACTCAGTGCCTTGTCTATGCTACACATTTTCCATACATGTCTACCAAAGCTTGTTGATCCCCTCCACACTATTCTTCGACAAATTCTCTCTAATAAACTCATCCAATTACCACCAATTAGACCTCTTGAAACAAATCTTCTCCTTTTCAAGACATACAATCCCAAAGGTTTTTTCTAGTATCACCATGCATCAGGACATGACACCAGAGAGGGGCATGAGCCTATGACATCTTATATAGTATAATATTTACTCCAACATCATCTAGGTTTTAGGCATTAATTATGGGGGCAACAAGTCACCCCTAACCAAAATCTTCAAATCTAAACTAACCCATTCCCCTACAAACTATGTCAATCCTATTGCCTCAATTTCTTCCATCCCTACTTTTGATCCTACATCTAACCCACCTAAGTCTAATGAGGACCCTTCTTTTAATACTGCTAAATTCCTTAAGATGATAGGCACATTAGACATTCAACCTTATAATTTCATTGTTGAACCCACTCCTACACCCGCCATCACCTTCTTGCTTTACAATGTGCCTACTGATGATTATAACGATCCTCTGTAGATTGAGACACAAGTACACTATAAAATGATAGTTGAATCAAGGTGGATATTTTGAGCCTTATTAATGTAGTTATAGAGGAACACTTATGCATCACTAGGTTGCAAAGAGATTCTTATCCCCCTTAGATATATCCTAGTGTACACATTGTGATAGGTAAAAAATTAGGTTAATAAGATCAAGCATAGCCATGAAAAACCTAACCCTACCATCATCAAAGAATCTAATCCAAATGAAATCAAAAGCATGCCATTCAAGAACAATATCACCTAGATTGTATGACTCCTTGTTTATGATGTGGATTGCTTCTTGAACAATGAACAATTATGAAGATAAAAGGTGCCATGATGGATGGATGATAAAGCTAATATGCTAGATGAATGATAAAGTGCTCAATATGTTTAAGATAATAATGTAGGCACTATATGAGTACTGGATAGATGTAGTATGGAATGAGAGGATGTTTATATAAAACTCAACCAAAATCAATCAACGGTGGAGATTTGGTGGCTATGTGAATGGCTAAGATTAAAACATGATAATAGGTGAATGTGACGATGACAAGTGGAGGGAAGATAAGGCTTATATGTGACCATGTACATAAAAAGTAATACATGTGAAAGATATTAAATAAAAGATGTAGTACCACTTATCTTTTTAAATGAAAGAGGCACATATGTCAGCTCATGAGATAAATGATAAGAGGAATTAATTAAATAAATAAAATTTATTTAATTAATTAGAAAGTAGTTTTGTGAATGGAATTTTAATTAACTAAATAAGATTTATTTAATTAAAATAGATAGAAAGAAGATAATTAAATAATTAAAGATTGTTTAATTATGGCTTAGAGGAAATAGCTAATGAATTAATTAAATAAATATAAAATTTATTTAATTAATAGAAGAAATACATGGTAGGGATATTGCTCAAGTGTGTTAGACAAATGCAAATGGTAGATAATGTAATATTTGAATGCTAATGATAATTAGGTCAATTTTGGGTGTCTACATTTTGCCCCTCTTTGATACAATGTTCGTTAGAGCATCATGTCAAAGAAGATACGATAATTTGCTTGATAAACAAGGTGATGCCCCAGTGTAACTGGTAGGTGAAGCCCCCTTGCAAGGTAAGCTAGGCTAACCAGGAAGGGTTGGGTTGGCTTGCGATAAGAGGAAGAGCTAGGAAACAAGGTTGACATGAAGAAATTAAGGGTTGGGTGGGAGAAATGGGATGGCTCAGAAGAAAATAGGCTTTGGCATAGAAGAATTAGGGTTTGGATAGGGGCTATAAGTAGGTCCTTCAAGGGTAAATAGGCTCATTTGTGCTCATTTGTGTTCAAAAATCTAGAGAGATCCAGAGCTCCTTAGATTTGTTTTGCGACGAGAGTTGGAGAGCTATCAGGATGGTGATTCCACGTAGAGATCATCATGCTGAGTGAGTTAGGACACATGGACGACCAGAGGGGGTAGGCGCACCAGTATGTATTGAAACTTTTACTAAAAGTGTGATTTTGATAGGCTAGAAGTGTCATAAATGCACACACGTCACCATAAGCGACTAGGTTTTAGGATAGGCAGTTCAAGTTTCTTAGGAAGAAAAATAGGTCACTTAAGGTAGTTGAGGTCGCTTATAGGCGCATCTTGGTTGTGTATGGGACAACAGGTTGCTTCCAGTTGGCTAGACAAGTATAGGCAAAATGCGCATATAGATAAAAGCAAGTTGCTTATGAGCTAAAAGTAGGTGCATATATAGGTTTAGCTTGCTTGAAAAGAAAGGATGCTTGCTTATAGAATAGAGATTGCTTAGGTGCAAAAAGTATATGCATATAGAAATGTAGCTCGTACTTGGGCAATAAGTAGTTGCATAGGAAAATTAGGTCGCATATAGGTGAGAAATAAGCACATGTAGTAAAATGGGTCGCTTGTGATCAGCAGATAGGTGCATATAGAAAAAGGAGTCGCTGGCAGTAGATAGAAATAGGTATAGCAGGAAACAGTCCAAGTTTGTATCAGGTGTATGTAGCGCAAGGGACTGACATGATGAGTGAAATGATGTAGGATGTACTACCACCTTTGTTATCATGATAGCCACATCCTAGTGGTTTGTGGTTGGTGAGATTGCTAGATGTAGAGAAGCGGCTGGTGTTAGAGATCCTTGGATTAGATCATGTGTCTAGATTGGAGCCAGTGCAGGCACATCAAGGATTGATGACAGCGATGGTGGAGTGATGCATGAGCGAGCATAGTTCTTTCTTGTTGCTAACAGGAGAGGCTATGATCACACTAGAGGATGTGTTCCAGATTTTGCGTGTTCCTATTGATGGGGATCGAGTAGATTATGATCTTGATAAGGGTCCAGTTGTATTCAAGAGATTGTTCGAGACACTAGACATTGGGGTGGAGGGCTCAAAGATTCCTATGGTGAGGATGGAGGAGCTATGTGATAGGTTGCATTGAGTGGTAGTAGCTATTATCAGATGGCTAGTCGGAGATAGGTGAACGAGAGGATTTCCAATAGGATGGGGGATAGTGATGGAGGGGATGTTCTCCTATGGGATGAGATATGCATGGGCGGAGTGTGTGCTTGGGCAACTCTATCATTTCCTGCATGATTGCGCATATATGTTCGGGGATAGTATGTCTACAGGAGTTACAGTTTTGTATGTGTGGGCATATGAGCATATTCTAATGATGAGACCAGATGGATGGGTGGTTAGAGCAGTAGGAGAGCCTTATGCTAGGATGTATAGAGGAGTATTGACATACTGATAGCACAAAGGACTAGTGTACTAGAGGAGGATGTTAGATGAGGTAGATAGAGTTATATGGAGGCCATGGCTAGGATGTGAGAGATGGGATGAGGAAGATACTGAGCTAGTCTATTCTAGGCAGGTGAGATATATTTTTGGACGTAGGATATATATTATAGAGCACTATTTGCCTGAGAGGGTTTTGAGATAGTTTAGGTTACCACAGGTAGTACCAGTTGGTGATGCCATTTATGGGAGGACTCAACAGGAGGTGTTTGATTGGGGGCCAGAGGTAGTGGTTGACACAACTTTGGTAAAGAGAGAGGGGCTACAACCAGTTGTATGGTAGTGGGGACAAGGTATTGCAGATCTAGGTATGCTCCCAGATTATGATGCATACTGGGTGACAACAAGACCGATGCGGTTGACGTGGGTTGGAGAGATAGGAGAGATAGGGATGGAGAGACTAGTCAGGAGGAGGCAACAATAGGATCCATCAACATAGGCTATTGTGCTGGCAGCTCTAGGGATACAGGTGTAGGGGTAGCCTTAGATACTTGCACAGCCTCAGAGATAGATATTAGGAGGTGATGATCTTGGGATTCAGTAGTTGTAGAGGAGGATTAGAGAGGAGAGTAGATAGAGATAGTGGGATCAGATGAGGTTGAGGAACGTGGAGTTGGATAGACACCAGGTAGTGATTGGGTTACGGTATGCTAGAGATTAGGCTCAGACATACCAGGCTTAGTTATAGGATATAATATAGGCTAGGGATGGGCAGGATAACGGTGCACTTGCTAGAGTGACAAGGGAGAGAGATGTAGCAAGGTAGAGTGAGCAGATGATGACATTAGAATGAGACACTACTATACAATAGATGCAGGTGATGAGGGCTGAGAGAGATGGTTTATGGATAGAGAGGGATATAGCTGTGTAACAACTACAGGGGATGACTAGTGAATGGGATAGAGCAATAGCTACATTGGGTACAGATGGGGCTAAGATGTATTTGGCCACACAGTTGACACAGGTATAGGGAGAGCTACAGAGAGTACAGGGTGAGGTGGAGTATTATAGAGGCTTGTACTATGGGGCTGTGCTAGTAGAATAGAGGCAACCTAGCTTCAGGAGCATATCAGGAGCTTCAAGTTCATGGAGGATAGATGGATCTTGATCTGTAGCATTAGTGATGGGGCCACAAAGAGATAAGGGGATAGGTGCAGGACCCAATGGTGGTGGTCAGGGCAAGGGAGCTGCTAGTAGTCACTAGGGCTACATTGTTTATGTATACTATTGTATCATGATGAGTCCTAGAGCTGATTGTACATACATTCTTGATGGCTCAACTTGTATATGTAGACACTCATATATTGACACATGTATATATATATGATGGCATGTTGGTTATCTACATGATGTTGTAATGGATGCACCATTAGTATTATGATGATTATGCAATGTTGTATTTGTATTTTTCATGGGTTATGTATGCATGTTCATGCAAATGATATGAATATACAAATGGAAATAATGGAAATGTATTATGTTAATGTAAATGTGTAAATGGTAATGATATAATATGTGATGGACCTATGTATGCCTAACACACTTGTTTTGCAGGATAAGAGATGTGGAAAAAGACGATGGAGAGAGATGTTTGATCTTGGTTGAGGACTATATAGGTGGATAATAAGATGAATAAATGGCATGATGGGCAACTTTAAAAGTAATTTCTCAAAAATAAATAGAAATTCAATCCTTATGTTTGATATAGCATGTGGATGTTATGCACCAGGGTATAGAAGACCAAGGTGTTGAGATATCCAATGTAAAACTAGCATGCTACAATCTTGTCTAAACGTATGAGGTCAAGATGTTGAGCCACCATACACAAGATATGAATAGAAGCCAATGTTCTGAGATGGACTTTGATGCTACAAGCAAATGGTTTGAGCTTATCTTCACTACACATAGTGACACCTTGCTGGTTATATGTATGGAGTTAGTCTTGACATAGAATAGTCTCATGTGCATAAGAGATTGTTTAGCTTCTCATATGCTAGAGATATTGATATGTAAGATACTAATCCCAACATGTACAAGATACCAATATGCATAGGAAGAGAATAAGATCATCCTGCAAACATGACATACGAAAGCAATATGACCATGCCCCATTCCTTACTTCATCACAATGTACCAAGATATGGTAGATCAAGGCAGTCTTGATTAGGAATAGAAAAGGGACAAAAGATAAATCAAAAGATAAAAACAAAAGATACTGTCATCACATTCTCTTTCCAAATTTAGGTGCTCTTAGATGGATTTAAGCTAGGGCCTTATTAAGAGGAAAGCCGCATCCTATTGAAGGCTAAAGATGTTGATAAAATGCTATAGCAAATGTTGGCTTAAGGCATGCAGACAAATAGCTTCTGGCTTATCCTTGATTGGTTAAAGTGCTTGAGCTTTCAGTATACAGATAGTCTGCTTCCTGCTTGAGCTAATCAAAGAGAAGAAGATGGAAGATGAAAGAAGATGAATAAGATGGGGTGGATCGTCTGTGCTTGAGTACTGGAAACTTCCTTCGTATTCCAGACTACCTACATACCCTGTATCCACAGGATCAAAGCATATTTACGATGATGATGAGACATGATGAATATGTAGTTCTAGGTTTATTGATGATGTAAGTGATGAAAGATAGAAGAAAGTGAGATGAAAGATTAGATGATGATCAGAAGAAATATGAAAGATGGATGATGAAAAGAGAGGCTATCATCTTTACCTGAATCAGAGTGCTTCCTTTGCATCTCAGATTACCTACATAGCCTATATCCATGGGATCAAGGCTTTAACGATAGAGCTGGTGATGTAGTTCTTTCTTATTACACTGATGAGTGATGTTGAAAGAATCAACTTTATTGCTTGGATTTTTGCATTGGCAATGTTTTGATGTTTTTCAATGTTTTTTAAGCTTGAATTGATTGCGAAGATACAAATCCTAGTTGCAAATGTTTTCCATTGTTGACGTTGGATAAATGCTATGGTTGAAGTTAAAAGTTTGTTGTGTTGTGAGCTAAGGTGTTTGCTGTGTTATGATTTAGAGCTGGCGGTATCCACTTCCAAATAAAGCGCAACAAGTGCCCCTAGTGTGGGATGAGGTTTATTGTGGAGAAGAGGTAATGGATAGAGTGTGCAGACAAGATGCTAAGGTTGCCAAATGATATAGTTATCACAATAATGTCCAAAGTATTATAGCTAGCATTGATAGAGGCAAAGATGGAAAAGCTATTTATTATGGGGAAACGGGTTATGATATTTATACTAGATGAAATGCGGATTATGATATGGATTATGTAGGATAAGATGGCAAAGTATGCTAGGAAGAGTGGTGATCAAACAAACTGAGTAGATAATGGGATTTGGTCACTACACATAGCACCTATTTGCCAGGTTTTCACTATGGTACTTATCCAAGGCACCTGTTTACCAGGTTTTCACCAAAGGATAGATTATTTATCTTATACTATTATTTTTTGTTTTGTTTTTTGTTTGTTATCCAAAGTGCCACAAAGTGATTTTCACTATTGGATGGATTTTTTTTTAGGATAGCTGAGATTCATGGATAAAACTTCTTAAGATGGATGATGTTGACTGGTTCATCCAATGGAATGCCTTCAAGTGTTAAGAGAGTGTATGCGCCTGATCCATAAACTACTGTGATGATAAAAGGACCAAGCCAATTTGGTTCAAACTTGCCCTGTTTCTCACGATGTTGCCGATTCCTTTGATTCTCTCTAAGGACGAGATCTCCAACTTAAAATCTGTGTTCTCTAATTTTTTTGTTGTAGCTATGGTGTAGACGGTTTTGATAGACTTGAAGATGGTTGAGTGCTGTAAGACACCATTCATCTAGTAGCTCAAGATCATGGAGTCTAGATACTTGATATTCTTCTTGTGAGATGGTATGCTATAGAGATATTCACAGTGAGGGAATCTTGACCTCAATAGGTAAGATAGCTTCAGTGCCATATATAAGAGCATAAGGTGTAGCTCCAGTGGGAGTTCTAATACTTGTTCTATATGCCCATAATGGAAGATGAATTTGTAAATGCCAATCACGACCAACTTCATTGAATGTCTTTTTGAGAATCTTGATGATTGTTTTGTTAGAAGCCTCATCTTGGCCATTGCTTTGAGGATAGTAAGGGGTAGAGAATCAATGTTGGATATGGAACTTGTTGCAAATATTTCTAATCTCTTGGTTCTTGAAGGGACAACCATTATCAGTGACAATAGATTGAGGAACTCCATAGTGGCAAATGATATAGTGTAGGATGAACTTGGATATTTGCTTGCCAGTAATATAAGTCATTGGTATGGCTTCTACCCACTTTGTGAAATATTCAGTGGCGGTGATAATGAACTTATGACCATTTGATGAAGTAGGATGTATTTTACCTATGAGATCAAGTCCCCACTGTGAGAAGGGCCATGAAGTAGTGATAGGTTGAAGCTCATGTGCTAGTGCATGTATTAAATCTCCATGTTTCTAACATTGTAGACATCTCTTTGTGAATTGTTGTGCATCTTTTTCCATGGTTGGCCAATAGTATCTTGCTTGTAGAAGTTTCTTAACAAGACCAGGGCCAGCGAAATGTGAGCCGCAGACACCTTCATGTACATCATGTAAGGCCACTTTTTCTTCCTCAGAATCAAGACATCTAAGAAAGATACCATTAAGACTCTGGCAATAAAGGGTGTCTCCCAAGATAGTGTAATGAGAGGCTCGACAGATAAAGGTTTTGCATTGGGTGTTAGATAGTTGGAATGGAAATGTTTGATTGTGGAGATACTCATATAAGTCCTCGTACCATGGTGAATTGGGACCAACAATTTCACATATAAGCTCAGACTGTGGTACTTCAAATGGTGGAATCAGAAGTTGCTCAACTAGGAACTCACATTTATGTGTATTAGATGGCATGTCTAGAAGAGATTCAATCATAGCCATGGCATCTACTGCTCTATTCTGTAGCCTTGGAATTTGTTCAAAGGTGATATTGTCAAAGTGATTTTTAAAATCATCAACCATTACCTTGTAGGGAAGAAGCTTCTCATCTTTTGTTTGATATTCATCTAAGACTTGTTTGATAACCAGTTGAGAATCTCCAAAGACTTGTAACAGTTTGATAGACCATTGCACTGCCATGCGTAATCTTGTGATTAAAGCTTCATACTCTGCTATGTTATTGGTACATGGAAATGCAATTCTATATGATTTGGGTATACAATCTCCTTGAGGGGTAACAAACAATATGCTTGCTCCTGATCCATGTTGTGTATAAGATCCATCAAAATATAGTTGCCACAATGTTGGTAAAGTTAAATTAAACAATCCTTCATCAGGGAATTCTGGATATATTGGATGAATATCTGTGATGGGTGCTACAACTAATTGATCAGTGATGACTTCTCCTTTTATGGCTTTTCAATCCATATATTGTATGTCAAATTCAATTAAGATCATAACCCATTTTTCTAATCTTCCCATGAGGATTGCTTTGCAGAGAAGATATTTGAGTGGATCAACATTAGATATGAGCTTTGTTGTTTGGTTGAACATATAATGTCACAACTTTTGGGAAGAAAACACTAATGCTAAACATGCCTTTTCCATAGATGAATAATTAAGTTCATATCCCACAAGAGTTCTGCTGATGTAGTAGATGGCTTGTTCTTTCCCTGAATCATCATGTTGAGCTAGAAGAGCACCCAATACTATTGTTGTTGATGATATGTAGAGCAATAATGGGTGATCAAGCACAGGAGGTACTAACACAGGAGGTGTTGCCAGATATTCCTTTGTTTTTTTGAAGGCCTGTTGACACTTTTCATCCCACTTAAAAGGTTCACCCTTATGAAGAAGATGTTAGAAAGGATGACATTTATCTGCTAGTTGTGATATAAATCTACGGATGGACTGTAACCTTCCTTGTAGACTAGGAAGCTACTTCAGATTTACTGGCGGAGGCATTTCGACGATAGCTTTTACTTTAGCTAGGTCCACTTCTATCCCTCATCGAGACACAATGTATCCCAATAGTTTTCTAGATGTTATGCCAAATAGACATTTCTTTGGGTTCAATCTGACTTGATACTTCTCTAATCAATCAAAGATTTGTGCTTATACCTATAGATGTCCTTCTCTTGTCTTAGATTTCCCTAGGATATCATCAACATAGTCTTCCATGATAGTGTGAAAAAGGTCATAAAAAATAACTGTCATGGCTTTTTGATAAGTAGCTCCAGCATTCTTGAGACCAAAAGGCATTACAACCCAGCAATATGTGCCCCATGGACAAATGAATGATTTTTTATCTTGATCTTCCTCTGCTATTCTGATTTGGTTATATCCTAAAAATCCATCCATCAAAGATAGCATTTCAGCTGTGAGATCTACAATGTTGTCTATGCTTGGTAATGGAAAGTCATCCTTAGGACATGCTTTATTAAGACCTCTAAAATTTGTGCAACAGCGAACTCATCCATTAGGTTTTGCTACAGGTACTAAGTTTGAAACCCATTTTGGATAATCAATAAGCTTTATGAACTTTTCTTCTAACAGCTTCTAAATCTCTACCTTGACTAATAGAGCTACTTGTGAATGCATTTTGTGCAATTTTTGTTTAACATGTTTTGCATTAGGAGATACTGCTAGATGATGTACCACAAGTGATGGATCTAGACCCAGCATGTCAGCATAAGTCCATGCAAAATTTATAACTCTTTTTATAAAAAATGTTGTGAAGTCTCTTCTTTCTTTCTCTGATAGTGATGCTTCCAAAAAAGTGATCTTTGGATTCTGCTCTGTACCCAAGTTCATGTCTTGTGATTGTTCAACTAGCACTATTGATTTCTCATGATAGCCAGTGGCAACAGGAAGATCAAATCCCCCATCCTTAGGCACCTCAGAGAGGTTTTCACCTTTAGATATGTCCTTTATTTTTACTTTTTCACGGTCAAGAGGTGCCTTTCAGATTTCACCTAGTTACCTATTTTGTTTGATTTTGTTTATTTCACTTTTGCGACTGAAGGATTTGATACTTCTGCCAAAATATTCTAGTCTAGGTAGATCCATCATGAAACTTGCTTTGTGATCAGCCAATGGAATGCGTTGTCATAAGCCCATGAATTCTGCAATAGTTTCATCATTCTCAAATGTATCTAATATCGGTGCTCCCTATTGGTCCCAATCAACAAGGTCAGGATATATGAGTGAAAGGGTAACAGACGAATAGTTATGGCTAGAGGAGGTTGTGGAAATCATGAAGATGGAATTTTCATGAAAAAGATCGATAATATAAAGGGAGGAGTCATCGATGGTATCTGAACTAGAAGCCTCTGCTACTGAGGAAGGTCCAACATCCATATCAGAAATACACTTAATATCTTTGGAATGCAGTACCTTCAGCTGATAGCCAAGGCCTTGCTTATTAAACTTCTTAGACACAACAATGGGTTCAATAGGTCCTTGTTCTTGTGATCCCAATCCACCATGTCATTTATAGCCTATGTTCTTTATGATGCAGAACCCATTGTTATATCTCTCCACTTCAAGTTGGACTTGGTCATTCTCATCAAAGAATATCCAAGAGTCAATATCATCAATGTCTTCATCATCCAAGAATCTACCTTTAATGAATACTGTGGGTGGGGCTTTGATGATAGTTACGGATGAAGGTGGCTTGGATGTAGAAGGTTTTCCATGAGATTTGGGAGACAAGGGAAGGGTGCCCACATAATAAGATTCTTGCAATGTGTATTCACCAAGGCTGTGTTCGGTGTACATGATATGAAGATTGGAAGCGGCTTTGCTAGATGATGGCTTGAGTAGGTTGGATGGATCTACATATGATCAAGATGGATGTGCTTCGGTGTTGATAGGAATATGGTTTGGAATTTGATATTTATCTTGAAAGGCATGACAAAATTCAAATGGATTGGGATCAACATGGATAGTAATCTCAACACCATTATGTGGAAATTTAAGACATTGATGGTATGTAGAAGAAACTGCCTTGAGGGCATGTATCCATGGATGGCCAAGGATGATGTTATAAGGAAGCTCAATATCAAGGACTTGACAATGGATTTCAGTAGTGACCGGCCCAACTTGAATAGGCAAGTAAATAATCCCTTCAGTATCTCTCTCGGCATCATCATATGCTCTGATAGTAATGACCTTAGAGGTGTCAACATCTTCCTCAGAATATCCCAATTGTTTTATTAATTTCAAGGAACATATATTAAGACCAGCTCCACCATCCACTAAGATTCGTTTGATATGGCGTTGTTTGACAAACACTTCAATGTGGAGGGCTTTGTTGTGTGAAGGATGAATGGAGGGATGAAGATCTTTGTTAGAAAAGGTTAAATGATAAGGGGCTACAATGCTAGCAACCATAAATTGGAATTGTCTGATATCAATATCATTAGGCACTGAAGATTTTTTAATGCTTTGTCAAGGATAGCTTTGTGAGCAAGGGATATATGAAGCAACTCAAGAATAGAAATATGCACAGGTGTTTTGCCAAGGTGATCAAGGATATTATAGCTAGTGGATGATTGAGGAGGATGGATAGGTGCTCCTTGAATGGTAACACAACCTCTTCGAGTAGTTACAGTGCAGTCAGGTGCTTTGCCTTAGATGGTAATGGTAGAAATGCAAGCATGGTCAATGCGGCCAATAGTAGATGATTCATAGTTGTACTGAATGGCATTCCTAGCATGAGGGTTACTTGGTTTGTCAAGAGCTGGAAGTGGATTCTCAAAAGCATCTAGATCATAGTTTGATGTTGGTTGCTGTGCAGCTTGAGTTGTTGAAGGGGTAATTTTGATTCAACCTTGATCGATGCAATCTTGGATAACATGATTTAAGCACATACAACCATTTGTTTTGTGTCCTTTAACTCTATGGTAATTGTAATACTCATTTTATTTATACCAAGGAGCTTTGAAGAGAGGTTCACTGTTGGGTGGCGCATCTAGTAACATAATATCGCTCGCTTGGAGAATCTTTCGAAAGACAACTTCTATAGGTTCTGCTAATGGTGTAAATTGTCAGCGAGGATTTGAACTTTGTCATTGTCAAGTTTGTTGAAAAGGTTGTGTTGTTGTAGAAGCAGCTTGAAAGTTAATAAGAGCTTTCATAGTTTTTATGTTCTTTGTGTCCACAACACCATCATTGACAACATTCTTTTTTTTGTTCCAAAAGTGAGACTTATCGTTGGAGTTTTGAGGATAGTCTTTGTTATTGCAAAAAATCTTGATAGTACCTTTAGCAATTAAAGCTCATTCAATGATGGTTCCTTTGGAAACAAGTTCATCAAAGGTGCTAGCACTTTGCAATTGTAGTTAGAATGATATCTCAGGATGAAGATTTTGAACAAAGATATTGAGCTGTTGTTTTCAAGTATTTCCCATGATAGTTTGCTAGCCATATTATGCCATCGTTGAGTAAATGAAGAGAAGGCTTCACCATTGCATTGTTTATTGTTGACAAGGTCATTCTTGTTTAACTCATGTTTAATGTTAAAAGCAAAGTGTGATTGAAAGTTATTTGCTAACTTTGCAAAAGACTTAATTCTTGGAGGTAAATGAGAGAACCATTCAAGAGCTTGTCCTGCTAAGCTTCAGGGAAATAGTCTCAAAAGATATGTATCATCATGAGCAACATTGAGACATGCCACAAAGAATGCTCTAAGATGGTCTTCTAGATTTCCTTTACTTTGTACTTGCCAAATTGTGGAATTTCAAAGTGTGGCAGAAAAGGTGTCATATGAAGTGACTTGTCAAATGGATAAGTGCATATGTTTTCTAAGGAAAATGTCTTCTTGCTTTGTCCTACCGCTTGGTTAATCATTTGTTGAACATCCGTTAGAGATAATTGCTGTTGTTACAAAAAGTGGGGTTGGTTGGGAGGTGAAGCATGGTATGATGTATATTAAGGTTACTGTTGTGGGATATATGAAGCCATGATCATTTGTTGAGGTTGTGTACTCACAATGTATGTCAAAGGATTGGTATACAATACATATGTGGTTGAAGATTGATGTCCTTGAGACACAAGCTGTGGTTGGGTATATTGTGACGAATTAGCACCAAGATTTTGCATCACATGAGAAGTGGAAGATGGATTGGCGTTAGTTAATGGTTGTGAATTTGGAGTTGGATTTGTGACATGGTAAGTGATTGAAGGATTAGTGGATGCAGAAGAAGGATGGACATTTGGGTTTGTATTTTGGACAACATGGGGATTGATATATGTCGTGTTGGGTGACGATAGGCAAACTTAAGTAGTATAAGACAGATTGATGGTTTGTGAAGGATTATAAGAAGATGGTAGAATGGATGTAAGTTGATCAACATAAGAGGCTGTAGCGCTAGGATTAGCTTGAGAAACAATAGGCAAATCACTCATGTCAATAAGACTAACATTGGGATTGTATGATGTATTAGATGGATTAGTGGAGATAGTGGAGATCATATTAGCAGTGGTAGAAATGTGAGATGTGGCATCCACATGTGATGTAATGGGGGTAGCAGATTGCGACAATTGTGAAGCTTGGACCATTGGTGTTGTTTGGATAACTTGGTAAGCTTGCCGAATATGGGATATGGGGATAGCTTGGGATGTTTGTGGAGTTTGCACTAGGTCAACGTGGACAGCTTGTGTTACTTGAGGCATAGAAATGGTCACGGTGGGAGGAGTATGTTGGGAAACATGGAAAGGTGGAATGTTCAGATTTTGTGAAATGAAAGGGAGTACATTGGTTGGAGTTATCAAAGGTTCTAAAGTGTACTCTGAGTGTGGTGGATCAAATGAAGTAACAATAGGCAATGAAAGAGATGAGTTGGAAGATGGAGTTTGTAATATGGTATGGGATGGTGTGACTATAGTGGATAGTCCCTTTGTAACAACAGTGGGAGTGTTTGGATCGTGCTCTCTAATAGTGGATATGTCAAAATCTCTTGGTAATTTAGCTCCCATGCAAGCAAGTTGTATGAAGTAGCGATTAGGATCAGATAAAATAAGTCTCTCAAATTGATCCCATACATGTGTGTCTCAAAATTCTGATAAGTCTTCTTCGGATTGTTTTTCATAAGTCTCCAAAAATATTTGAGGTTGCACTTATTGTGAAGATGACTCTCTAATGGTGTACCCATGGGGCAAAAACATATGAGGAGGCATACCGGTCATAAATTGAGTTGCATCTCTAAGAGGTGTTGATCTAGATTGTTGCATCTTGGCTTCCATCTCAACTTGCAATTTGGCTTCCATTTCAGCTTTATATTGACTTCTAGTTTGAGGCATGATTGTTGATGTTGAAAATTAAACTTTAGCTTGTCAAGGTTTTGAGACCCAAAAAGATGATGGTTTGCTGATTGTTTGGTTGATGGTTGTTGATTGTTGTTTGCTTTTGTTGTTAGGTTGTTTGGTTGCTTTGTTGTTGGTTAGACTTCCTTAGAGAATAGCTCACACACTCAAGGGAAAATTTGTTTGCTAAGATTGTTGTTTTGCTGATGTTGCTAAAGCTAAAGCCAAAAGATGATGTTTTGCTGATTGATCAAGTTGACTGATTGATTGGTTGATTGATGTTTAGTTTGCTGGTTTGGGATCTCAAAAAGATGAAAAGTTCACAAAGTCCAATGGGTTGGTAAGCTCAAAGTAGAAGACAAAGTCTAGGTATTTGCTAATGATCAGAGATAGGTCTGAAAGCTAATGCTGAGGCTAAGTAAGCTGGAAGTGTAGCTGATTTGGCTGAGTCACTAAGATTTACTGGTAATTGACCACAGACGATAGGTAATAGCTCATATACGACTCAGAAAAGGCCAAAAGTGACTGGAAATAGCTTAAATATGATCTGGTTTTGGTTAGAGTAATAGGCTATAGGGTTAACCAGAGGTGAGCCAATTTTCTATAGGCAATTAGTATTGACATAGAAGAATTTACTGTTGATCAAAGGTGACATAGTTTAGACCAGAGGCAGCTGGCTATTGTTTAAAAGTGATCCAGTTTAGGCAAAAGGTGACTGACTGTTGTTTAAAAGTGATTTGATTGTATGTATGTGGGTAGTTTAAACTCAAATGCAACTGTCTATCAAGAAAATATGTCTGAATTGTGTTTTTGACAAGAAAATAATAATTGCAGTCACTCACAGTCACAACAATAAAAAACTTGTACAACCTAGGCTAGGAAAGGACTGTATTTGTTGAGTCCCCTAGCCATGCTTATTCAAAGAAAATAGCTTTAGGATCTTGGCAGCACCAGCTCCTCACCATGGCACACACTTCTCATGCATACCAAGATTTGGGTTTCCCAAGGCTTGTCCCCCCACCAAACCTTAGGATTGTCCCTGCTATCTCTTCTAAGAACCATATGAATCAGGGTGGCTTCACAAGTCCCACCTTTTGCATCAACAAATAGAAGGTTTTTGGCTACTACACAAAGTTGCTAATAAGGGAATTTGTTCAGGTGGTTATATGTGCGGCAGCGCTACTCTCCATTATGGAGACTCCCAGCCTTCAAGGGTTACGCCTTGAAGGGTTTTGGGGGAGGTTGGCTATTGGTATAACACAACACCCATTTTTTGTGGCTTTTGACACAAACACTTTTCTTATATAGCGGTTCAGAAGGACTTGACTTTAGCTTGTTACCGCTTGGATCATACCCCTTCTCACATGGGAAGGCAGGCCCTCTAAAGATAATAACAAGTTCTCATACACCCTAGATCCATTTGATAGGCAAGGGGAGAGGATACTTTTTCTATTAAATTTGGGTTATAATCAAGCACATGCAAGCAATCAAGAAAGATAAATCAAGCACGGAGCAAGCAATGATTCTTTTGAAGCATCAAGCCCAAATGTTCCTAATTTAGTGAAAAACCACAAGTCTTGGACTGATCGAAGCTATAATAAATATGTTAGTAGTTTGATAACCTCCTTTTCTTAGAAAATTG
Organism: Cunninghamia lanceolata; assembly: GCA_027924645.1. NCBI lineage: Eukaryota > Viridiplantae > Streptophyta > Pinopsida > Cupressales > Cupressaceae > Cunninghamia > Cunninghamia lanceolata. The sequence continues at coordinate 6,970,458 of BSBN01000205.1, forward strand.
ATAAGATGTTGCACAAATAACCAATTAGTAATGAAGAAAACTAAACTACAAATGATAAGGACTGAAAACGACACAGTTTACTAGAGGTGATCAACTGTTGATCACAAGCGAACCATACTCTGCCGCAAGTGAAATGTTATAGATTAGAAGTGATGCCAGTAATGCCAGATGTGGAATGATAAAGCTCATAAGCGATGTGAAAAAGCAATAGGCTACTGGTTATGGGTCATAAGCGACTTAGATATATAAAAAAAATAGAATATGACAAAACCCTAGTTTCACAGAAAGCGATCCATATAGCTAAAGGTGATCATTGTTAGGTTAAAAGTGATTCAAATAAAGGCATAAGCGACCACTGTTAGCTTTTAAGTAGTGCAAAACAAGCAATAAGTGACTACTATTTTCTCAGAAGCGATCCCAAGAATGCTAAAAGCAGTAGGTTTTGTCTCAGAAGAGATGCATATATTCAGATGATGACTAGTTTTCACTTAGAAGCAACTGGAACTTGCTGTAAGCACTCAGAAAATCTGGTCTTCACAAAAATAACTTCAAATAGCAAAGTTAATCAAGGACGTGGGTCCCACCGGGCGTGCCAAAATGTGATAGGTAAAAAATTAGGTTAATAAGATCAAGCATAGCCATGAAAAACCTAACCCTACCATCATCAAAGAATCTAATCCGAATGAAATCAAAAGCATGCCATTCAAGAACAATATCACCTAGATTGTATGATTCCTTGTTTATGATGTGGATTGCTTCTTCAACAATGAACAATTATGAAGATAAAAGCTGCCATGATGGATGGATGATAAATCTAATATGCTGGATGAATGATAAAGTGCTCAATATGCTTAAGATAATAATGTATATGCTATATGAGTACTGGATAGATGTAGTATGGAATCAGAGGATGTTTATATAAATCTCAACCAAAATCAATCAACGATGGAGATTTAGTGGCTATGTGAATGGCTAAGATTAAAAGATGATAATAAGTGAATGTGAAGATGACAAGTGGAGGGAAGATAAGGCTTATGTGTGACTATGTACATAAAAAACACTACATGTGAAAGATATTAAATAAAAGATGTAGTACCACTTATTTTTTTAAATGAAAGAGGCACACATGTCGGCTCATGATAAGAGGAATTAATTAAATAAATAAAATTTATTTAATTAATTAGAAAGTGGGTTTGTGAATAGAATTTTAATTAAATAAATAAGATTTATTTAATTAAAATAGATAGAAAGAAGATAATTAAATAATTAAAGATTGTTTAATTATGGCTTAGAGGAAATAGCTAATGAATTAATTAAATAGATATAAAATTTATTTAATTAATAGAAGAAATACATGGTAGGGATATTGCTCAAGTGTATTAGATAAATGCAGATGGTAGATAAAGTAATATTTGAATGCTAATGATAATTAGGTCCATTTTGGGTGTCTACACACATAATGACACTTTTATACCTTTTGGCTCCCTCACCCTACTAATCTAGGTAGGACCTAAATGCCTAGATGTCTCATGTCATATCATGCCCACCTTAGACCACTATTTATTCTCTTAGGTCATCCTTGGCTTATTGCAATGTGGGTTGTCCTTGAATTGTCATCCACTAGTGCCTTAAATTCCCCATGATGGTCATGTCTTCATCAATTCTCATAGCCCACACCAACTAGTTGCTACCTTAAGGCACTTCTCCTTAGATTATTTTTTGTCAACCCCTTCTGGTCCACCTCAATCTCATACCAATTCCCTCTTTCACATTTACCTATCTTATGCCTCTGAATGCATTGCTCCCCCACCCCACAACCTCATTCTATTACTTTACCTACTCCAATAGCTATGCCCCTATCTTCCCCACCATATATCCACCTATTACTACACCTTCCTCCTTGACTTCTATCTCCCCTATAACACCCCTCCAAGATAAAGTAAAAGAAAAAGTGTAGGACCTTTCCCCATCCACTTCTAAAAGTAGGACTAAGAAAATTCCCCAACAAGTTACACCTAACCTACTAACCAACCCATATCTACCCTACCTATTTCATAATCTACCCCTACCAGATGTCCTAGACCCAGTTTGTTTCTAACCCACCCTTGACAAACCTCAAGACGAAGAAAATGATAATAAATTTTTAAAATAAGGTTTTGCTTGTCCTATCTTTCCTCCCTCCTATTATCCCACAAACTCTTGATATTCCTCCTTCACGTAAACCCATAAACTTACCTAATGTCTGTGTGATTTCTAGTGCCATTCTTGTATCCCTTGTTTTGCCCCTCATTCCCATCACCAATCTTTTCCTGACATATTAAAACCCTTTAGCTTAGGAATTGTCCTACATCCATGATGCAGGAGCATCCAGTGGTGTAAAGGCAATCTTGCATCACCCAAAAAAAAGATGTGTTTTAAAATTGTTGATGTTCTTTCTATTTCTTTTCAAAATTTGTGGTTCTGGTTCCATAATCACTTGAATAATGATGTAGAACTTTAAGTTTTTCCAAACTACTAAAAATAGCAACCTGCTATTTTTAGAAAGTTTACATTTGGGTATAGAATGAAGTGAAAATTTACAGGAAGCTTCATAACTAAAAATGAACACCTTTGGCGAAGGAATCACACAAAGATCATTTGCAAGCTGAAAGATATTAAAGTTTATGTTTCTTGAAAAACACCTGAAAAATTATTCAAACTCATGTTTGAGGCACTAAACGGCCCCGTACGGACCTAAAAATGGTCAAAACTGGCAAAGCCAGTTCTTATCATGTAGAGCACTCTGCGAGCTTTCCAACACATAAAATGGTTCGTATATCAGACACCTGGATCAAAAGTTATGGCTCTCGGAAGTTGACCTATTTTTGGAGGGAGATGCAAATTTTGAAATTAGGTTGTTGTTCGCCAAAAAGGCTATTAATAACCATTTTTGGGAACCCTTGGTAGTAGTAGAGTTAAGGGGCAAAGTGTAGAGTCAAGAGTAGGTGGGAAAACAAAAACCCTAGCTGATTTAGGGTTACAAAAGGCAAATGATTCTAGAGTCTTGTGAGAGGAAGTTGTAATGTGTTGCATCCTGTGGAGGGTTGATTCCTCTAATTGTATTTGAGCTTCTGTAATGTAATAAGTTGTCCAAATCAATAAAGAAAGCTCTATTTTCTATGTGCAATTTCTGCTATTATGTGTTTTATGATTTATCCCCTTCATCACTCCATCACTACCAAACAAACAAAAAATTGACCACTACTCTACCCCACCCTACCAGCAACCTAAACCTAAACTAACTCCTTCACTCCCTCTCTGACTTCTTCTACATCTACTATCTCTCTAATTGAGGTGGCTCCTCTTCTAAAGCCTCATTATCCTAGTATGCTCATGTCTACTGGAATCATAGAGGATCAAAGATTAGTGGAATATTCTCTACCTGAGCCATCAACCCATGTAGTTGGTGGGTGTCACTTTGACTTATTTGTTTATTTTCACATGTTATCAGTAATATTCACTCGTTCAGTGACCATCATTCCTTCTATAGATATTTAGGAGGGCATTGATCTTGTTGCATCTAAAAAATGTCCCCTTTCTACTTCTCTTGATGCTACTATGGTCTCTCCTTTGTTGACCCTTATACCACACAATAGTCATGAATCCTCATATGAACATGATTTGGATAAGGATGACTTATTGGATGAGGTGTTCAATGAGTAGGCATTATATCTTCATCTAATTTGTATATATGTATGTGACTTGTGTGCTTTATTGTGTGTACTTCCATGTTTAGGTGAATGTGTGTGTATGCTTAGGAGCCATGACCTGCATCACTAATCTAGTTTTTGTAATTGAATAATGTTGTTTTATTTTCAGATGATGCAGGTGGAGACACCTACTGATATTTGTATGGCAATGGACCATGGTGTGTCTTCCGTAATTGATAGCTCCATGCCTTTGATGGGGGTATAAGGAAGATTAGTAAATTTCAAATTACATTCATTTTTATAGTTGTTTATTATTGAAAAATCAAATGATTATTGATTTGAAGTTTAATTTCTATCTGGATGCTTTCTATAGGACATTTAATGCCACAGGCTGATCCTACTATAGTGGCAAATGAGGAGAGAGATTATCTGGCATCGATAAGTGATTATTATGTTAAATGTTTCATTTTTTATAATGTAATTTCTATATATTAATGTCTATACTTTTATTGTAATAGCTGTAGACACCCAAATTTGTCCATGTCTTGCAACACCAAGTCAAATACATTATTAGAGACATCATGTAGCATTTTGTCATAATCCCAATCCTAATTCCACTTATCCAACTTTCAAATTAATTAAATAAATCTTATTTATTTAATTAATTTCCCATCCCACTAGCCAATTAATTAAATAAATCCTACTTATTTAATTAATTTCCCACTTGTTGGAAATTTTTTCAGACTGGATGCTTCTCAGTTATCCGTACAAGGTAGCCATCATTGATCAACAAGATTTCCAGGCCAGGGGCCAACAATACAGGAGATAGACTCTATAAATCTCTCCTCTTCTTCTTTAGGCTCTGCAAAACCAAGGGGGGTATTCCCTATTCAACATCTATAAAATATGCATGTGAACTTACTAGGATGTTGAGACAAAGCAGATAAATCCTCTCTTATGCAGACAAAAACTGTAAAATAAGTGCAAAGGGGATAGCTTTGGGCTTATGCTCAATTGTGTGATAGAGGATTTTGGTACTAAAACTACTTCTAATGTCCTAATGGTTTGTATTTGAAGTTTGGATTTGTATTTTTGTATTTGGATGCAAGGCTGGGACCTTGGGTTGTAACCTCAATATAAGACCAGACTAGTGCCTATCTTAGGGCTCAGAGTTAATAGACATACACATGTGAATGATTGTCATAAACTTGAATCAATAACTGGGTTTCAGGGGGATTTTTCAGTGTCTACCTTACAGATACTTCCCAGGACTGAGTATTTAGTCATTCGTACTTGATGATATCCCTGTTGTAACATACCTTTCCAGATGCTTAACCTAAAACATTTAATTTGTTTCTTGAACAAAGGTAAGAGATTAGACATTCAATCATAGAAAATCCATGCTCCCGAATCCCAAATAACCCTTAGCTATTTAGATTCAAAAGAAAAGATGCCGGCAAATTGGAGACAAATAACCAAATACATGCAACAAAGCATTTCTCATTTGAAAACAAAATGAAACCAGTAAACTTATGCATAAAACATACAACATATGATTCATAAACTCACAAGACACCCAACACAAAGCCACCAACATAGATGTATCTTATTACTCCACTCAAAAATGCCCAAGTCTTCAACAACTGAAGAAATGAGTAACACAGTTTTGATATACCTAGAACGTGTACTCAGCAAATCAAGTACAGGGTCATTTCAAAATTCTGCCAGATACAATGCACCATGGAAATGGTGCCCAAAACATTCAATGCGGTAGGCAGAAGAAGAATGAAGAGCAGGAGAAAATGTGGAAAATGTCATTGCTTGGAGATTTTCTCATCAAATATGGTAGTTGGCCGGTCCATTCGATCCATACTTCTTGCAAACTTCACCATTAATGGCCAACCTACCTGTAGCCCCAAGAAATGCAACAGTTGCGTGCTCTAGAAATCTCTTGATTTGAAATGCAACTTTGAAAACATATAACTCTTTTCCTTCAAAATTTTGAATGATTACCATCGATCAAATTTCTCCCGCTGAGATCTGTGGCTCCAAATTGCTTTGAAAAGTCCATCGGCCAATGAGATTGTGCCACATAGGCTCCCCTTTTCCATCACTAACTTTTCCCAGTGCAAACATATGCATTACCTTTTTGCCCATTTTACCTTCAAATCCTTGTATAGGAAAATGCATATACATACAATTGCTTTTGGACACGTGGCAGCCTGCCATTGGATTGCCATCGCTATGCATTTACCTCTCCATCAGCCATCGGAAAGGCCCTGAACCTAGCCACCGATAAGAGAAGTCTTGCTAATGAGCCATTGTATCAACATGCATTTGTGGTTGCATTCTTGAGATTGTATATACATACAATCTCCAACATACAAAGGCGCGAACTCCAAATTATTATGAAATAAATTGAAACTAAAATCAGGTCTGGCTTGCATCCTCATTCTTCATATGTCTCCTTGTATATCACACATACAATTTGCAATGTACATCCTGCGGACCCCAGCCACTTATCCGCCAAAATATATTCCTTCTTTGCGTTCGGGTTGTATGTGTGCACCTTTGTATATTGCATTGCATGTCGCACATACATACAACCCACAGAGCATACAACCATGTGGGCCCCACCATGCATTTGAACATCTTTGACTTTGACCGCGACCTGCTTCCACATTTCTTTGTATCTCTTCATTGTATGTTTGAATGTATATTGGGAACATATAATCCCAATAGACAATTCATGGATTCCATCCTGTTCACAAATGCAATTAACTCTTTGGTCACATCTGCCTTGCATCTATTCGCTTGTACATTTCACTTGTATATCGAAGATACATACAACACAACATACAAGGAAATGCTTCGACTTTTCAACTCTTCTTTTGCATCCATCCCCACCAAGCCCGATTTGATAAACTTTGACGTCTGGGACTTGTATAGTTTGCATTGTATGTTCAATTGTATGTGCAAACATACAATTGCCTATACATGCAATTGGTGGGCCCCAGACTTTGTGTTTCTTGCTTTGCATCTTGTCTTTGTATGTTGCCACCGGTTGATCATTTGCTTGCATATAGAAAATGTACAAGACCCTTGCATTTTTTTCCTTTGCATGTGCACTTGTGTCTTTGTGATGTACATTCAACCTTGTATATTTCATTGTATATACATACAACCCTCATTGCACACCTGTGGGCCCCACCGCTTGGTTCTTGACTTGGATGTATCTTTGTATCATCATTGGCCCATCGGAGACACTTTGAACTTGGCTACCGATAGGCAAGGTCTCGGCGACACACACTTTGTATCATCTGTCTAGTATATGCATCAGCCATCGGCGGGATGTTAGACTTGGCTGCCGATATGCTTTGTTTCACCGACGACACTTTGGATCTTCATCGGCGCGTCAGAGAAAGCATGAAAAGAGCTGCTGATGAACATTGTCTTAGTGATATGACTTTAGCAATGGGAAAATGAGGTAACAAGGCAAAGGGGGCCGGTCACCCTATGAGTACTAAGGCATGAAAATACAACTTAAGTGACTGATGACCTGCTACAGGAGGTCAACGGTGAAATAGAAGATACAATGCATGATTTTGAGGGAAAATAAAACCTAAGGGACTAAGGGTTTGAGGAAACAAAATATAGGCTTGCAGACTCAACTCAAAACCCTAACCCTAGGTGGGCACCACCATTAGCTCTGACTGGGGACATGCAGGCGCAAGGCTGCAGCGAGAACCAAACCACTCTGGGACAGACGAGGCAAAACACAAAACGTAAAGCACCACCAACTATACAAGATATATATATATATATAGATTATTCACACCTAATTTACAATGTGCACTCAAGATATTCATTCATGAGAAGTAAGGTTTTAGGAACTGACCGTGCACAGGCAATTCTAGTAGTTCACCATTTAGGGCCTAGAGAAAGTAAGAATCTTCTCTATGAGTATTGCTGATTTGATATGGGCCCATCCATAAGGGCTCAAATTTACCATGCTTGCCCTTATCCTGACTTTTTTCATTCCAAACCTAGACCAAGTCACTTATCTGAAACTTCCTTTCTATAGCCCTTTTATCAAAGAAATATTTCACCTTCTGTTGTTTCCTGATATTTGTTTTCTATGCTTCTCTTCTAATTTCATCTAATGCAACCAGTTGATTTATCCTTTCATTCATTGAGTCCTCAATCTCTTTATCATTTTTCTGTATGAATCTATAAATTGGTAGGAGATTATTCATAGGTAACTTAGCTGCTGCACCATACACTAGCTCAAAAGGTGACCTTCCAATTGCTTTCTTCACTGTTATCCGGTCAGCCCATAGTGCCAGCTTCAACTTTGAATCCTGTTTCCTTTTGTTCTTGTCTATCATCATTTTGAAGATTTTCATAAGGCTTTTGTTACTTGACTCTACTTGACCATTTCCTTGTGGATGATATGGTGATGCATATGACAAATCAATCCCATAGTTGTTGTAAAAATCAACAAACTCACCAGATTTGAAGCACATGGCATTGTCTGTGACCACTTTGACTGGTACTCCAAATATGATAATAATGTGTTCCAAAATGAAATCCACCACCACCCTACTTGTAGCTTTCTTAGTTGGAATGGCTTCAATCCATTTAGTAAAATAATCAGTAGGAACCAAAATCCAACTATGTCCTCCACTTGACTTTTCTAAAATTTCCCTTATAAAATCAATTCCCCATTGCTGAAATGGAGCCTCCACAGTTACAGTTTTAAGGGGTAATGCACCTTCATACTTATGTTTTCCTGAGAACCTTTGATAGGGATCACATTTTCTTACCATCTTTTGTGCATCTGAGAAAAGGGTGGGCCACCAATAACCTACTCTAAGAATTTTGTGAGCTGTTGTCTTGGCAATGTAGTGTCCACCGCACACTTCTTTGTGCGTGTCACTTAAAGTATTAGTAGCTTGATTTTCACCCATGCACCTAAGTAGTATATCATTAGGATTCTTCCAATATAAGTCTCCTTGAATAATTATGTATTTGATAGCATGCAACTTTAAGGTCCTTTTTTGACTATCACTGAGATGCGAAGGACAATTCAAATTTTGCAAATAATACACAATATCATTGTACCATTCAGATTTTGACATGTTAAAAACTTCATCCTAAACTACATTTACCTGGCATGTTTCTAGATTTGATTGTGTCATCATCTTAGCCAAACCTTGTCCCCTTACTAATTTTGTAATTTGTATCTCAATGTTGAACTCTTGTAACTTGTTAATCCACTTGCATCTTCTTCCTGTCACTTCCTACTGAGTGAAAATGTCCTTAACTGCTGCATGGGGCACATATGCAAGTATTCGAGATCCTACTAAGTATGGCCTAAAGCTTTTGACTTCCCTAGCCAATGCATATGCCTGCTTTTCCATGATATCATATTTCAATTTAGCTACTTGCAATGACATGCTAAAGAAAGCAATAGGTTGCTCAAAACCATCTTCATTTTTCTATAATAAACATGCAACAATAGTGTGAAAAGAGGCAAATGAGAACAACTAGAGTGTCTTAGAAAAATCAGGGGACCTCAACACAGGAGCCACCTTTATAGTTTCTTTGATGTTCTGAAATGATCTAATTGCTTCATTCTCCCATTTGATAGTTTCACCCTTCTTCAACATTTTAGAAATATCCTTAGTAATCTCTGTAAAGTTGGGAATGAATCTTCTAACAAAGTTAATCTACCAAAAGAAAGACTGAATGCCTTTCACTGTTTTAGGAATTTGAATTCTCTCAATTGCAGCAACCCTTTCAGGATCAATCCTGATTCCATCCTTGGAAACAATGTGTCCCAATAGTTTTCCTTCTATTACCCCAAAAGTACATTTCTTTGGGTTAAGTGAAATGCCATATTCCAATTTCCTAATAAAAATTTGTTCAAGATGCATGCAGTGTTGCTCCTCCTTTTTTGAATAGGCAATTAAATCATCTTGATATACAGCCAAAATTGAGTCACTCAATCCTGCAAAAGCAACATCCATAGCCCTTTGAAAGGTAGCACCTACATTTGTTAGTCCAAATGGCATTCTTACATATACATAAGTTCCCCATGGAGTGGTGAAGGTAGTCTTGTATTGTTCAGATTCTTTTACCTTTACCTTATTATATCTCGAAAACCCATCCATCATGGATAAAAGCTCACAGCCAGTTACCTTCTGCAACATAGCCTCCATGTTAGGCAGTGGATAATTATCCTTTAAAGAAGATACATTCAAATTTCTGAAGTCAACACAAAGTCTTATATCAGCATTTTTCTTTCTAACTGGGACAAGATTGGACACCCAAGTTGAGTGTCTAATAGGCACAATTATTTCAGCCTCCCTAAACTTTACAAGCTCTTCCTGCATTTTTGGAGCTAAAGTTGGGTTAATAGGTCTTTGTTTATGTCTGAATGGCTTAGCTCCAGGCTTCAAAGGAATCTCATGCTGGAATAAGTCTTCTCTATAAGCTTTTAGGTCCTCAAATGACCATGCAAAGACATGCTTATATTTTTTCAATAACGCAGTCAACATACTCCTGATGTGTGGTTTGAGTTGTTTGCTAATATATACCCTTTTGGGGGCATGGCATGTCCCCAAGTTTATCTCCTCCAAGTCATTCTTGTTTGTAGGAGATGCTTTTGTAACAAATTGGTCTCTATTGTCAAATGCTCTTTCTAAAGCAACTATCCCTTTGGGGATCTTATTTGTTTTAAGTTGAATCACTTCTTTCCCCAAAAGAGTTTCTTTTCCATTCACAACTTCTACAAAGTTCTAAAAATCTATCTCCTGGTTCTCATATTCATCTATGCAGTGTAGAAACCTCAACAAATCTCTATCATCATCAAACACCTTCCAACTGCATATATTATCTGGTATTGCAGGTCTCATTTTAACTTCAACATTTGTAATATCAGACAGAGTGACATCATCTGGCCTTACGGCCAAATTAGCTAAAAAGTCCACCATGACATTCTTTGATCTTTTTATCCAATTTATTGAAAAAGCATCGAATAATTTAATTGTATCCCATACAACATGTTTATACTATTTTAACCTTTTATTTTTTGAAGCATATTTATCTCTCACCTAGGAGACAATTAATTTTGAATCTCCAAACACTTTTAGCATCTTAATCCCATTCTTCAGAGCAACATTCAGTCCTAGCAGTAGAGCTTCATATTCTGCAATATTATTTGTGTAGGTAAACTTTAATAGGAAAGAGAATTTCAAAAGCTTACCTGCTAGAGACAAAAACACAACTCTAGCACCAGAACCTTCCTTTGAATAAGCTCCATCAAAATACATAGTTCAGAGACCCTGTTGGTCAAGTTCTTGAATGAAAAAACCTCTCTCTTTGCTTCCTTGATCATTGGAGGGGTAAGTGCAGGAAGATGGGGGGCCAAAAAGGGGTCTTAAGTGGCCACTTTTTTTCTGAAATCAGGAAATACTGGCCTTGGATGAGAAATTGAGCATAGTTACACTCAAAATTTGGAGATGCAACCAAAACAAAGTTCGTAGTGCTCCGAGTCTACTTTCTAAACTACTATTATTTTTTGAAAATGGCATAGATTAAGGGGTTCAAAAGAGGGAGCCACAGAAATTGGTGTTGTTTCTGTCAAAAAAACATAACATAGCATGTTTTGTGGCTCTCTCAAAAGGTCAACTTTTTTTTGGTATTTTTAAAATCGCTTTAGTGAGAAATTAGCTAATAGCATGTAGTTTATGCCCGATTTTTCTGATAATTATTTGATGAATATTTGATTTTTTACTAATTTTCAAAGTGGACACATCCTAAAAAACAAAATTTTGGCCGTGCTACCCCTATAAATTTTGAAAACTAATCAAAAATCATTTTTTTCTTTTTTTAATATTTGTAGAATGGAGTCTAGTTTCTAAATATGTAATTTTTTTGAAATTTCAATGAATAGTTAATTTACAATGAAAAAAAGACCAAACAGTGGTTTTTGCCCAAAAACAGACACACAAACAAAAAAAATTAAAGATGAAAGGCTTAACATTGTTAAAATGTGAAAAAAATTACATTGTCAGATAGTTAAGAGAAAGCCTAACATTACCCAGGTGTTTGATTTGTTTGACCTTGAAACATGTGCAAATCTGAGGGTTAGCACAAACAAAATTATCTAAAATCTTGAAGAATATGGAAAAACACGTCTGTTACTGTTCATAAGGCACTCCAAGCCTTTGGGTTGGAAATCCAAAGCAAATCCCAAGCCCAAGGCTTGGGATTCCCAAAGTAAGACATAACGCGAGCGCGTTATAACGTGCTCTCGTTATAACGCGCTCGCGTTATTAATTTCTTTGCATTTTTCCTTTACAACAAAAGTTTGTGCTATTTTTCATGTTTTAAATAACGCGAGCGCGTTATGTTAAACTTAAATTTTTTTATGTTTAAGGCTTTTAATCATGTATGTAGGTATGCCTGTATGTATGTTTGTATGTATGTATGTATGTATGCCTATATGTATGTATGTATCTATGTATGCCTATATGTATGTATGTATCTAAGTATGCCTATATGTATGTATGTATAGTGTTGACGGTAGAGGAGGGTAGAGATGGGAGTGAGCTAGATAGGGGAGGAGAGGGGTGGATAAGGATTGAGTGATTAAGGTTTAAGGTTAAGGGTTGAGCATTTAGGGATAGGATTTGGAGCTTAGGGATAAGGGATTAGAGTTTAGGACCTTGAGGGGTTAGGGTTTAGGGTTGAGGCTTTAGGGATAGCATTTAGGGTTAAGGGCCGAGGGATTAGAGTTAAGGTAGACTGTTGAGGGTAGAGGGATTAGGGATAGGGTTTAGGGTTGAAAGTTTAGGGTTGAGGGATTAGGGTTTAAGGTATAGTTTAGTAGTTCTTGTGGATAGAGCCAGTAAACAATGGGAGATTATTTGCTTGTTTCATAACAATATACCTCCCCTAAGTGCGGGGTGCACAGCAAGAAACATAGATGTACCCCAATGCAAAGCTTTTCTCATAATGATCATCCTTCTGATTTCAACTATTAATTACTCACTGTGGATGTACCATATGCAAAGCTTTTCTCATAGTGTGTACACCTATTGGCATAATGAACCCCAAATGGGCCAGAAAAACATGCCATATAACATTACTAACATTAAAAAAGTTCATAGGCATTTTTCTGACACATTCTTGCAACTCAAATATCTTTGAGAGAAGAGTGTCAAAAATGATGGGTTTAACAACCTAACATAAGGCAAAGTAGTTTTGTTGGGTTTAGGGATAGGGTTTAGGGTTTAGGGTTGAGGGATTAGGGTTTAGGGATTATGGTTTAAGGTCTAGTGTTGAGGGTTGAGGGTTTAGGGATATGATTTAGGGTTGAGGGATTAGGGTTTAGGGTTGACGGATTAGGGTTTAGGGTTGATGGATTAGGGTTTAATGTTGAGAGTTGAGGGTTGAGGGTTGATGGTTTAGGGATAGGGTTGATGGTCAAGGGATTAGGGTTAAAGTAGAGTGTTGAGGGTAGAGGGATTAGGGATAGGGTTTAGGGTTGAAGGTTTAACGATTGAGGGTTGACGCTTTAGGGCTGAGGGTTAAGGGATTGGGGTTTAAAATATAGTGTTGAGCATCGAGGGTTTATGGATAGGTTTTAGGGTTTAATTTTTAAGGGTTAAGGGTTGAGGGATAGTGTTTAGGGTTTAGGGATAAGGGATTAGGGTTTAAGGTATAGTGTCGAGGGTTGAGGGTTTAGGAATAGGGATAGAGTTTAGGGTTTAGGGATGAGGGATTAGGGTTGAGGGTTGAGGTATTAGGGTTAAGGGTTGAGGGAATAGGGTTTAAGGTATAGTTTCAAGGGTTGAGGGTTTATTAATAGTGTTTAGGGTTGAGGGTTGATGGATTAGGTTTTAGGGTTGATGGATTAGGGTTTAAGGTATAGTGTTGAGTGTTGAGGGCTTAGGGTTGACAGATTAGGGTTTAGGCTTGGCGGATTAGTATTTAATGTCAAGGTTAGGGTTAGAGTGTCGAGGGTAAAGGGATTAGGGATAGGGTTTAGGGTTGAAGGTTTAAGAATTGAGGGTTGAGGCTTTAGGGATGAGGGTTTAAGGCTTAAGATATAGTGTCAAGTGTTGAGGGTATAGGGATAGGGTTTAAGTTTGAAGGGTTAAGGGATAGGGATTAGGGTTTAAGGTATAGTGTTGAGGGTTGACAGTTGACGGTTGAGGGTTGAGGTTGAGGGATAGGGTTAATGGTCAAGGGATTAGGGTTAAATAAGAGTGTCGAGGGTAGAGGGATTAGGGTTTAAGGTATAGTATTAAGCCTATTGAGGGTCTAGGAATAGGGATAGCGTTTAGGGTTTAGGGATGAGGGATTCAAGTTGAGGGATGACAGATGACGGATTAGGGTAGAGGGTTGAGGGATTAGGGTTTAGGGACAAGGTTTAGGGTTAGGGTTGAGGGATTAGGGTTTATGGTATAGTGTTGAGGGTTTAGGGATAGGGTTTAGGGTTGAGGGTTTAGGGTTTAGGGTTGAGGGATTATGGTTTAAGGTATAGTGTTGAGGGTTGAGGGTTTAGGGATAGGATTTAGGGTTGAGGGATTAGGGTTTAGGGTTGACGGATTAGGGTTTAGGGTTGACAGATTAGGGTTTAATGTTGAGAGTTGAGGGTTGAGGGTTTAGGGTTTAGGGATAGGGTTGATGGTCAAGGGATTAGGGTTAAAGTAGAGTGTTGAGGGTAGAGGGATTAGGGATAGGGTTTAGGGTTGAAGGTTTAACGATTGAGGGTTAAGGATTTAGGGCTGAGGGTTAAGAGATTGGGGTTTAAAATATAGTGTTGAGCGTCAAGGGTTTATGGATAGGTTTTAGGGTTTAATTTTTAAGGGTTAAGGGTTGAGGGATAGTGTTTAGGGTTTAGGGATAAGGGATTAGGGTTTAAGGTATAGTGTCGAGGGTTGAGGGTTTAGGAATAGGGATAGAGTTTAGGGTTTAGGGATGAGGGATTAGGGTTGAGGGTTGAGGTATTAGGGTTGAGGGTTGAGGGATTAGGGTTTAAAGTATAGTGTCAAGGGTTGAGGGTTTATTAATAGTGTTTAGGGTTGAGGGTTGATGGATTAGGTTTTAGGGTTTAAGGTATAGTGTTGAGGGTTGAGGGTTTGGGGTTGACAGATTAGGGTTTAGGGTTGACAGATTAGTGTTTAATGTCAAGGTTAGGGTTAGAGTGTCGAGGGTAGAGGGATTAGGGATAGGGTTTAGGGTTGAAGGTTTAAGAATTGAGGGTTGAGGCTTTGGGGATGAGGGTTTAAGGCTTAAGATATAGTGTCAAGTGTTGAGGGTATAGGGATAGGGTTTAAGTTTTAAGGGTTAAGGGATAGGGATTAGGGTTTAAGGTATAGTGTTGAGGGTTGATGATTTAGGGATAGGGTTTAGATTTGAGGGATTAGGGTTTACGGTTGATGAATTAGGGTTCAATGTTTAGAGTTGAGTGTTGAGGGTTGACAGTTGATGGTTGAGGGTTGAGGTTGAGGGATAGAGTTAATGGTCAAGGGATTAGGGTTAAATAAGAGTGTCGAGGGTAGAGGGATTAGGGTTTAAGGTATAGTATCAAGCCTGTTGAGGGTCTAGGAATAGGGATAGCATTTAGGGTTTAGGGATGAGGGATTAGAGTTGAGGGATGACGGATGACGGATTAGGGTTGAGGGTTGAGGGATTAGGGTTTAGGGACAAGGTTTAGGGTTAGGGTTGAGGGATTAAGGTTTAAGGTATAGTGTTGAGGGTTTAGGGATAGGGTTTAGGGTTGAGGGATTAGAGTGAAGGGTTGAGGGATTAGGATTTGATGTTGAGGGTTGAGGGTTTAGGGATAAGGGTTAGGGTTTAGGGTTGAGGGATTATGGTTTAAGGTATAGTGTTGAGGGTTTAGGGTTTAGGGATAGGATTTAGGGTTGAGGGATTAGGGTTTAGGGTTGACGGATTAGGGTTTAGGGTTGACAGATTAGGGTTTAATGTTGAGAGTTAAGGGTTGAGGGTTGAGGGTTTAGGGATAGGGTTGATGGTCAAGGGATTAGGGTTAAAGTAGAGTGTTGAGGGTAGAGGGATTAGGGATAGGGTTTAGGGTTGAAGGTTTAACAATTGAGGGTTGAGGTTTTATGGCTGAGGGTTAAGGGATTGGGGTTTAAAATATAGGGTTGAGCATCGAGGGTTTATGGATAGGTTTTAGGGTTTAATTATTAAGGGTTAAGGGTTGAGGGATAGTGTTTAGGGTTTAGGGATAAGGGATTAGGGTTTAAGGTATAGTATCGAGGGTTGAGGGTTTAGGAATAGGGATAGAGTTTAGGGTTTGGGGATGAGGGATTAGGGTTGAGGGTTGAGGTATTAGGGTTGAGGGTTGAGGGATTAGGGTTTAAGGTATAGTGTCAAGGGTTGAGGGTTTATTAATAGTGTTTAGGGTTGAGGGTTGATGGATTAGGTTTTAGGGTTGATGGATTAGGGTTTAAGGTATAGTGTTGAGGGTTGAGGGTTTAGGGTTGACAGATTAGGGTTTAGGGTTGACAGATTAGTGTTTAATGTCAAGGTTAGGGTTAGAGTGTCGAGGGTAAAGGGATTAGGGATAGGGTTTAGGGTTGAAGGTTTAAGAATTGAGGGTTGAGGCTTTAGGGATGAGGGTTTAAGGCTTAAGATATAGTGTCAAGTGTTGAGGGTATAGGGATAGGGTTTTAAGTTTTAAGGGTTAAGGGATAGGGATTAGGGTTTAAGGTATAGTGTTGAGGGTTGATGATTTAGGGATAGGGTGTAGGTTTGAGGGATTAGGGTTTACGGTTGATGAATTAGGGTTTAATGTTTAGAGTTGAGTGTTGAGGGTTGAGGGTTGACAGTTGAGGGTTGAGGTTGAAGGATAGGGTTAATGGTCAAGGGATTAGGGTTAAATAAGAGTGTCAAGGGTAGAGGGATTAGGGTTTAAGGTATATTATCGAGCCTATTGAGGGTCTAGGAATAGGGATAGCATTTAGGGTTTAGGGATGAGGGATTAGAGTTGAGGGATGACGGATGACAGATTAGGGTTGAGAGTTGAGGGATTAGGGTTTAGGGATAAGGTTTAGGGTTCGGGTTGAGGGATTAGGGTTTAAGGTATAGTGTTGAGGGTTTAGGGATAGGGTTTAGGGTTGAGGGATTAGAGTGAAGGGTTGAGGGATTAGGATTTGATGTTGAGGGTTGAGGGTTTAGGGATAAGGGTTAGGGTTTAGGGTTGAGGGATTATGGTTTAAGGTATAGTGTTTAGGGTTTAGGGTTTAGGGATAGGATTTAGGGTTGATGGATTAGGGTTTAGGGTTGACGGATTAGGGTTTAGGGTTGACAGATTAGGGTTTAATGTTGAGAGTTGAGGGTTGAGGGTTGAGGGTTTAGGGATAGGGTTGATGGTCAAGGAATTAGGGTTAAAGTAGAATGTTGAGGGTAGAGGGATTAGGGATAGGGTTTAGGGTTGAAGGTTTAACTATTGAGGGTTGAGGCTTTATGGCTGAGGGTTAAGGGATTGGGTTTTAAAATATAGTGTTGAGCATTGAGGGTTTATGGATAGGTTTTAGGGTTTAATTTTTAAGGGTTAAGGGTTGAGTGATAGTGTTTAGGGTTTAGGGATAAGGGATTAGGGTTTAAGGTATAGTATCGAGGGTTGAGGGTTTAGGAATAGGGATAGAGTTTAGGGTTTGGGGATGAGGGATTAGGGTTGAGGGTTGAGGTATTAGGGTTGAGGGTTGAGGGATTAGGGTTTAAGGTATAGTGTTAAGGGTTGAGGGTTTATTAATAGTGTTTAGGGTTGAGGGTTGATGGATTAGGTTTTAGGGTTGATGGATTAGGGTTTAAGGTATAGTGTTGAGGGCTGAGGGTTTAGGGTTGACAGATTAGGGTTTAGGTTTGACAGATTAGTGTTTAATGTCAAGGTTAGGGTTAGAGTGTCGAGGGTAGAGGGATTAGGGATAGGGTTTAGGGTTGAAGGTTTAAGAATTGAGGGTTGAGGCTTTAGGGATGAGGGTTTAAGGCTTAAGATATAGTGTCAAGTGTTGAGGGTATAGGGATAGGGTTTAAGTTTTAAGGGTTAAGGGATAGGGATTAGGGTTTAAGGTATAGTGTTGAGGGTTGATGATTTAGGGATAGGGTGTAGGTTTGAGGGATTAGGGTTTACGGTTGATGAATTAGGGTTTAATGTTTAGAGTTGAGTATTGAGGGTTGAGGGTTGACGGTTGAGGGTTGACAGTTCAAGGTTGAGGTTGAGGGATAGGGTTAATGGTCAAGGGATTAGGGTTAAATAAGAGTGTCGAGTGTAGAGGGATTAGGGTTTAAGGTATAGTATTGAGCCTGTTGAGGGTCTAGGAATAGGGATAGCATTTAGGGTTTAGGGATGAGGGATTAGAGTTGAGGGATGACGGATGATGGATTAGGGTTGAGGGTTGAGGGATTAGGGTTTAGGGACAAGGTTTAGGGTTCAGGTTGAGGGATTAGGGTTTAACGTATAGTGTTGAAGGTTTAGGGATAGGGTTTAGGGTTGAGGGATTAGGATTTGATGTTGAGGGTTGAGGGTTTAGGGTTTAGGGTTTAGGGTTAGGGTTGAGAGTTGAGGGATCAGAGTTAAGGGTTGAGGGATTAGGGTTTGACATCGAGGGTTGAGGGTTGAGGTTTGAGGGTCAAGGGTTTAGGGATAGGGTTGAGGTTCAAGGGATTAGGGTTAAAGTAGAGTGTGGAGGGTGTAAGGATTAGGGATAGGGTTGGAGGGTTTAGGGATAAGAGATTAGGGTTTAAGGTATAGTATCGAGTCTGTTGAGGGTTTAGGAATAGGGATAGCATTTAGGTTTTAGGGATGAGGGATTAGAGTTGAGGGATGATGGATTAGGGTTGAGGGTTGAGGGATTAGGGTTTAAGGTATAGTTTTGAGGGTTGAGGGTTTAGGATTAGAGTTTAGGGTTGACAGATTAGCATTTAATGTCAAGGTTAGGGTTAGAGTGTCAAGGGTAGAGGGACTAGGGATAGGGTTTAGGGTTGAAGGTTTAAGGATTAAGGGTTGAGGCTTTAAGGATGAGGGTTTAAGGCTTAAGATATAGTGTCAAGTGTTGAGGGTGTAGGGATAGGGTTTAAGTTTTAAGGGTTAAGGGTTGAGGGATAGGGATTAGGGTTTAAGGTATAGTGTTGAGGGTTGATGGTTTAGGGATAGGGTTTAGGTTTGAGGGATTAGGGTTTAGGGTTGATGAATTAGGGTTTAATGTTGAGAGTTGAGGGTTGAGGGTTGAGGGTTGAGGTTGAGGGATAGGGTTAATGGTCAATGGATTAGGGTTAAATAAGAGTGTCAAGGGTAGAGGGATTAGGGTTTAAGGTATAGTATCGAGCCTGTTGAGGGTCTAGGAATAGGGATAGCATTTAGGGTTTAGGGATGAGGGGTTAGAGTTAAGGGATGACGGATGATGGATTAGGGTTGAGGGTTGACGGATTAGGGTTTAGGGACAAGGTTTAGGGTTAGGGTTGAGGGATTAGGGTTTAGGGTATAGTGTTGAGGTTTTAGGGATAGGGTTTAGGGTTGAGGGATTAGAGTGAAGGGTTGAGGGATTAGGATTTGACGTTGAGGGTTGAGGGTTTAGTGTTTAGGGTTTAGGGTTAGGGTTGAGAGTTGAGGGATTAGAGTTAAGGGTTGAGGGATTAGGGTTTGATGTCGAGGGTTGAGGGTTGAGGTTCGAGGGTCAAGGGTTTAGGGATAAGGTTGAGGTTCAAGGGATTAGGGTTAAAGTAGAGTGTGGAGGGTGTAAGGATTAGGGATAGGGTTGGAGGGTTTAGGGATAAGGGATTAGGGTTTAAGGTATAGTATCGAGTCTGTTGAGGGTTTAGGAATAGGGATAGCATTTAGGGTTTAGGGATGAGGGATTAGAGTTGAGGGATGATGGATTAGGGTTGAGGGTTGAGGGATTAGGGTTCGAGGTTTAAGGGGGAGGTATATTGTTATGAAATAGGCAAATAATCTCCCATTGTTTACTGGCTCTATCCACAAGAACTACTAAACTATACCTTAAACCCTAATCCCTCAACCCTAAACTTTCAACCCTAAACCCTATCCCTAATCCCTCTACCCTCAACACTCTACCTTAACCCTAATCCCTCGACCCTTAACCCTAAACGCTATCCCTAAAGCAT
This sequence comes from Cunninghamia lanceolata, assembly GCA_027924645.1. Taxonomy (NCBI): domain Eukaryota; kingdom Viridiplantae; phylum Streptophyta; class Pinopsida; order Cupressales; family Cupressaceae; genus Cunninghamia; species Cunninghamia lanceolata. Next base: position 6,990,314 of record BSBN01000205.1, read on the forward strand.
CAACCCTAAACCCTAATCCCTCAAGGTCCTAAACTCTAATCCCTTATCCCTAAACTCTAAATCCTATCCCTAAATGCTCAACCCTTAACCTTAAACCTTAATCACTCAATCCTTATCCACCCCTCTCCTCCCCTATCTGGCTCACTCCCATCTCTACCCTCCTCTACCCTTGACACTATACATACATACATATAGGCATACATAGATACATACATACATATAGGCATACATACATACATACATACATACATACATATAGGCATACATACATACATGATTAATAGCATTAAACATAAAAAAATTTAAGTTTAACATAACGCGCTCGCGTTATTTAAAACATGAAAAACAACACAAACTTTTGTGGAGAAGGAAAAATGCAAAGAAAAGAATAACGTGAGCGCGTTATAACGCGATCGCGTTATGGCTTGTTTTTGACGAGCCTAAGGCTCGTCATTACCAAGCCATAGCAATGCGCTCGTGTTTTGACCTTTTTTTTTTTGAAATTAATTTGGTCACTTTTTGGCCCCCCATCTTCTTGCACTTACCCGGAGACAATTGTAAAATTCTCACAGTCAGTATCCACAAAACAGATATGCTCTTCTGAATGTTGATCTTCAACTATTTTTGGTGACCTCTCTTCTCTAACCAGCTTGACATCTCTACCATTCATTGGGATCATGGCATATGATAAATCTAACTGCATACTTCCTCCAATCAATGCTTCCCATCTTCTTGACAACATCATACCATATTGTGGCTTTATGTCCACCACAGTTATGTTCATTCTGTAAGTCTTTTTTGGATATGCTGCTAGCATAAAATCCACATCCTTCATGATTCCTATAACTGAAACCTCCCTAGCATCCATTGCATAGCATTTTCCACATGCCTTATCTATTTTCAATCTAGCTTGTTGCATGATAGCCAAAGGCATAATATTTGTTGATGCTCCTGAGTCAAGCATACAATTATTGATCACTTTTCCATTGATAACAAGGGAGACATAAAAGGTTCAACCTGTGAAGGACATTTTGTCAGGAACCTTATCCTCATCAATACACAAGGCTTGTTTCTTACCCTGAGTTTCAACATTCTGTTCGGCCTGACAAGCTACTCCTGAAATTAGGGATAATGCCTTATTCCTAAATTCTTCAACTTTCATCATCTCCATAAAAGGAATAGAGACCTTTATCTAGGATAAAACCTAAGTTATGTCAAAGGTAGCATAATTTTGTATAATAGTTGTAGCTTGAGACGTGGTTGTATTCTTATCCTGAGCTGATCTAGCCTTAATTTTAATGGTCTTTTGACTATCATCCATGACCTGAGAGTGCTTATTTTGATCCTCATCTTGGGGAACTTCATTTTCTAGTCTTTGAGAATCATGACTTGGTTTTTTCTTAGAAATTTTCTTATTATTGTTCCATCACGCCTTGTGTGGTTCAGCCCCTTTATGATTATGCACTGGTTGGTTCACAAAGGTGTCTTCTGGTAGATGTGGATCACCTACCTGAGCCTTACCTCTAAGGTTATAGTTGTTCTCAACCTGAGCAATTGTTGCAGCTATGAGAGCTCTAATCTCTTCATCAGAAGGCCTTCTCAAGTTATTCAAAAAGATACATGAGTCCTGAGCATAAGCATAATTATCGTCCTCATCCTCATCACTGGAAATCTGTTGGCAGACTTGAGTCCCATAGTTTGTACATTCATCAACATCATAGGAAGAATACTCCCTATTTGTGAACAACATATTGACACTATCATCCTCCATACAATGTGACTCATTGCATTCATCACCGGAAACAACATTATTATACAAAGATTGAGCAATCATACATTGCGATTGTGATTGAGGCATTTGACAGATTATGCACCATGGGGTGTCATCAACAATGTTAACAACTTTCTTCAAAGGATCAGGAGTCTCCTTAACATTTTGAGCTCTTTGATTAGTGTTACTATTAGGGAGAATGGGTTTACCATTATGCCAATTAGTGTTATATGGCATATCATGCAATGATGGTCTCTTCTCTTGTCTTTGGTAAACCTGCCTTTTGGGACCTATCCCTTTTTCATTTTTAGAAAGTCTATAACTTAAGTCCTTAACAATAGTTGTCAACTTGTCCAATTTCTCTTCAGAAGCAGATGCATTACTTTGAGTACTTTGAGACTTATTATTTGGATTGTACAGAATCTTTACATCATCCCTTCTATTTGTCTTACCAGATGCTTTCCTATTATTTTCAATGTTGGTTGCAATTCTGAAAGCATCCCTGAGGCTAGTAGGACCCTTATCTCTTAACCCATAAGTTGTTTTAGCATCAAAAGCATTTATGTATAGAACCATGCACATTGGTTCATTTGGCCTCATGTGAAGAGGTAATTTGTTCAACACTCTAGTGAACCTAGCATTAAAATCTACAACCTGCTCATTTGACCCCTAAGTAATACCAGTGAACTCATTTATAAAAAATCTTGGGTCAGTCTTATCACCGTATTGTTCTTTAAAAATCCTCCTGAAGTCATCCCATGATGAGACACTCTGGTCAAGCAGACTTTTATACCACTCTCTAGCTTCATCAACTAAGGACTGCATAAATAATTTCATAAAAACATCCTCATGTTCAACCTCAAAGTTGTCCATAACATTCTGAAAAGCCTTCAAATGATCTTCACCTGACACAACATTGTTTCCTGAAAACTTTGGTATCTAAAGCCTTACATGTTTATCAATGAGGTTAGGGTTACCAGGAATACCATTAAAAAATAGCTGCCTGAATCTATCCAACTGCATAGGCTATCTACCAAACTGATTAGCATCTGCATCCCTATTAACATTATGATTTCTCACATTGTTCAATGGTATCCTAACATTGTTTGTATTTTGTCTCTGATCATTCTGTTGATTCTAGATTTCATTTCTTTGCTGGTTTCTCAACACATTTGCATTATCAAGGGTGGGAACTGAATCCTATTGAGCAATCTTCAGAGCTTGCACCCTTTGTCTCATATCATCTCTGATCTTCAAGGCCTGCAAATACTCTAATTCAACCCTCAAGCTTTTGATTTCTTCAGCTAATTCTTCATCTCTAGGCATAGAAGAGGATGGTCCCATTCCATTTTGGTCATCATCATCATCCCTCAGGGACTCAGTTTCATCAAATCTATTAGGAGGATCTAAGAAAGGACATTCCTGAAACACCTTTGATCTCATTCTCAATCTATCACCTTGTTATCTTTCATACATATCTTGAATCTCAGCCTCTGTGTTTGAAAAATAAGGTGCTTGCTACTTTGAAGACCTTGGATCATCTTGGGTATTATTATAGTTTCTAGGGCTGGCAGAAACCTCTTGACCAGCTTGAACGGTCCCTTTTTTCCTATACATCATTTTTCTAGGTAATTCTTCAAACAAAGGATTACGCAGGGATCTTCTCCCTTGCATACAAATTTCACATTAGTGGTTGGGAGATTTGTTTGGAGTCACCACCTACTACTAGGAATTAGTTTCTTAAACCAAGGTTCTCACACAAAGCATTCACCAAGGATGAAAAAATAACACTTTCACTTCAATCCCCAACAGAGTCGCCAAACCTATTGGAAATTTTCCCAGACTAAATGCTTCCCAGTTATCCCTACAAGGTAGCCATCATTGATCAACATGATTTCTAGGCCAAGGGCCAACAATACAGGAGATAGACTCTATAAATATCTCCTCTTCTTCTTTAGGCTCTGCAAAACCAAGGGGGGTATTCCCTATTCAACATCTATAAAATATGCATGTAAACTTACTAGGATGTTGATACAAAGTAGATAAATCCTCTCTTATGCAGACCAAAACTGTAAAATAAGTGCAAAGGGGCTAGATTTGGGCCTATGCTCAGTTGTGTGACAGACTATTTTGGTTCTGAAACTACTTCTAATCTCCTAATGGTTTGTATTTGAAGTTTGGATTTGTATTTTTGTATTTGGATGCAAGGTTGGGACCTTGGGTTGTAACCTCAATACAAGACCAGATTGGTGCCTATCTTAGGGCTCAGAGTCAATAGACATACACATGTGAATGATTGTCATAAACTTGAATCAATAATTGAGTTTCAGGGGGATTTTTCAGTGTCTACCTTACAGATACTTCCTAGGACTGAGTATTTAGTCATTCATACTTGATGATATCCCTGTTGCAACATACCTTTCCCAATGCTTAACCTAAAACATTTAATTTGTTTCTTGAACAAAGGTAAGAGATTAGACATTCAATCATAGAAAATCCATGCTTCCGAATCCCAAATAACCCTTAGCTATTTAGATTCAAAAGAAAAGATGCCCACAAATTGGAGACAAATAACCAAATACATGTAACAAAGCATTTCTCATTTGAAAACAAAATGAAACTAGTAAACTTATGCATAAAACATACAACATATGATTCATAAACTCACAAGACACCCGACACAAAGCCACCAACATAGATGTATCTTATTACTCCACTCAAAAATGCCTAAGTCTTCAACAACTGAAAAAATGAGTAACACAGTTCTAATATACCCAAAACGTGTACTCAGCAAATCAAGTACAGGGTCATTTCAAAATTCTGCCAGATACAATGCACCATGGAAATGGTGCCCAAAACATTCAATGCAGTAGGCAAAAGAAGAATGAAGAGCAGGAGAATATGTAAAAAATGCCACTGCTTGGAGATTTTCTCATCAAATATGGTAGTTGGCCCATCCATTCGATCCATACTTCTTGCAAACTTCACCATTAATGGCCAAGCTACCCATAGCCTCAAGAAATGCAACAATTGTGTGCTCTAGAAATCTCTCGATTTGAAATGCAACTGTGAAAACATACAACTCTTTTCCTTCAGAATTTTGAATGATTATCGTCGATCAAATTTCTCCCGCCGAGATCTGCGGCTCCAAATTGCTTTGAAAATTCCATCAGCCAATGAGATTGTGCCACATAGGCTCCCCTTTTCCATCGCTAACCTTTCCCAGTGCAAACATATGCATTACCTTTTTGCCCATTTTGCCTTCAAATCCTTGTATATGCAAATTCATATACATACAATTGCTTTTGGACATGTGGCAGCCTACCATTGGATCGCCATCGCTATGCATTTACCTCTCCATCGGCCATCAGAAAGGCCCTGAACCTGGCCCCTGATAAGCGAAGTCTCGCTGATGAGCCATTGTATCAACATGCATTTGTGGTTACATTCTTGAGATTATATATACATACAATCACCAACATACAAAGGCACAGACTCCAAATTATTATGAAATAAATTGAAACTAAAATCAGGTCTGGCTTGCATCCTCATTCTTCGTATGTCTCCTTTTATATCGCACATACAATGTGCAATGTACATCCTGTGGACCCCAGCCACTTATCCACCAAAATACATTCCTTCTTCGCGTTCGGGTTGTATGTGTGTGCCTTTGTATATTGCATTGCATGTCACACATACATACAACCCATAGAGCATACAACCATGTGGGCCCCATCACGCATTTGAACATCTTTGACTTTGACCGCGACCTGCTTGCACATTTCTTTGTATCTCTTCATTGTATGTCTAAATGTATATTGGGAACATGTAATCCCAATATACAACTCGCAGATTTCATCCTTTTCACAAACGCAGTTAACTCTTTGGTTGTGTCCACCTTGCATCTATCTGCTTGTACATTTCACTTGTATATCAAAGATACATACAATGCAACATACAAGGAAATGCTTTGACTTTTCAACTCTGCTTTTGCATCCATCCCCGCCAGGCCTGATTTGATAAACTTTGATGTTCGGGACTTGTATATTTTGCATTGTATGTTCAATTGTATGTGCAAACATACAATCACCTATACATGCAATTGGTGGGCCCTAGACTTTGTGTCTCTTGCTTTGCATCTTGTCTTTGTATATTGCTGCCAGTTGATCATTTGCTTGCATGTGGCAAATGTACAAGACCCTTGCATCTTTTCCTTTGCATGTGCACTTGTATCTTTGCGATGTACATTCATCCTTGTATATTTCATTGTATATACATACAACCCTCATTGCACACCTGTGGGCCCCACCGCTTGATTCTTGACTTGGATTTATCTTTGTATCCTCATCGGCCCATTGGAGACACTTTGAACTTGGCTACCAATAGGCAAGGTCTCAGCGACACACACTTTGTATCATCTGTCTAGTATATGCATCAGCCATCAGCGGGAGGTTAGACTTGGCTGCCGATTGGCTTTGTTTTAGCGATGACACTTTGGATCTTCATCGGCACGTCGGAGAAAGCATGAAAAGAGCCGCCGATGATCATGTCTTGGTGATATGACTTTAGCAACAGGAAAAGGAGGTAACAAGGCAAAGGGGACCGGTCATCCTACAAGTGCTAAGGCATGAAAATGCAACTTAAGTGACTGATGACCTGCTACAAGAGGTCAACGGCAAAATAGAAGATACAATGCATGATTTCGAGGGAAAGTAAAACCTAAGGGACTAAGGGTTTGAGGAAACAAAATATAGGCTTGCAGACTCAAATCAAAACCCTAACCCTAGGTGGGCACCACCACTACCTTTCCTCTAATTTAAATAAATAAAATATTTATTTAAATAAGCCCTCTCCCATTTCCCAGCTAATTCAAATAAAATATTTGAATTTATCCCCACCTTTCACCATATTCCAACACTTGTCCACCTCTCAATTGAGTCATGTGTGGTAGTACAACTTTCATTTAATATCCTTCACATGTCCAACTAATGGGTCAGCCCTATTCTCCTTCGCACACTTGTTAGATGACTACAACTCCTCATGGAATGGGAAAACCTAACCGATCCTAGCCATCCACATCATTGAAAACAAATTTCAATCACAACCCTTCATTCAAATCAGCCCTTTCGTATAAATTAACCCTCACCAAGCCATTTGATGAATTGAGTTTCAATTATCCTTATTCTATCGAAATGACATTAGAGCATTTTACATCATTCATCTTCATGCCAATGTTATGTTGCTGAAATAGTGAGCAACCAACATTCCTCCTGCAATCATCTTTCAAAATCTTGCATGCCTATGCAAGGCTGAGAAGAGCAATAGAGATAAATCAAGCTTAGTGTGGAGATTGGTTTGCATTTGCATTTTTTGTTTTCATTTTCATGCTAGTTTGTGCTTCATTATGCTTGTTAGGGTTTGATAGTTTGTTGTTTACGCTTTTACCCTAGATTTTTTACCGTAGCTAGATTTGGTGAACTTGACGTGAATGCATGCAAATCTAATGTTTTTTGGTCAATTTTAGGAACTTGACTTTTGCAGGTTACTTGCAGGCCTGAAATAGACCTCACGGTTGTGTCTAGGAGGCCTCGTAGGTGAAAAATGACATAATACTTGATATTTTGTCATAGGAAAAAAATTGAATTTTTTTAGTTCAGCCCTTTTCACAGGGTCATACCGTATGGATCCTTACTAATCTGTATGGACCTATATAGCCTTTGTCTAGGGGTCTGCGGTGAAAAATCTCTAGTTATTATTTTGATTTTTGAGGCTCATGCGTTTGGGTGCAAGTTTAGTTTTTTTTCAGGTCATTTGTTGCAAGTTGCAAGCTTAATGTCTTTGTTCTTTTGTTGTAGGGTTACATTTGGGTTGTAGGTTTAATTTTTGCTAGCTCCACCATCCTATATAGTTGACAACTTGAAAATCTTTCGTTGCTGCCATAGTTCTTATCATCGTTGTCACATCTAACAGCTCGGTCGCAATCTCTAGACCTCTGAAACCCTTATCTCTACTCTGTTGCGCCCACTAAAACTTCAACCTCCTCCTTATTTCTCTATTGATTTCCTTCTCACCACTCTCTGCCAAGCTCTATAAACCCCCACCTATGTTTAATTCCTGACACCTCCTTCACCCACGGTCACCACCCACCACCTCTACGTTTAAATCATCCCGTTGCCTCCATGTTTTCCCCTGTCACCGCCACTTGATTCATCATCGACACCAACCTTATACCTCCCATCACATTCACCACCAACGACAAAATTCCCTTCCACCTGTTGAAGATCTCTATCATCACCTCTCTACAGAGGTCGACACCTTCCCTACTATCTACGTTGAAAACCCTAGCACCATTTGTGAAACCCTAAACCAGCCCTCACCGCTGGTTGAAACAACCTTAACCTGTCAAACACTAAAAACCCTAACTTAACTACTAGATTACACTTGACTGTTGGTTTCTGGGTTAACAGCCAGATTCCCCTCAACTATTGGCATTGGCTCTCAACCAAGGGTTCCATGGGGAAGGGAGCTAAAAAGCCTGCCCCTTTTGTTTTCTTTTTTTATTTTTTTGCCCTAGGCTGACCCCTGGTCATATGGGTGACCAAGGGCTCAACTAAATCCTAACAACCAGGTTAACTTCCCAGAGATAACTACAAGCATGTGACCACCTTGCCCAGACCACTAGCGGTTTTCCCTGATAGCCAGCTTGACCCCTCTTTCTCCTAGGGGTAGTTTTTTTAAACTTGCATAACTTGGGCATACGACATCTAAATTTCATGAACAAGGACTCGTTGGAAAGATGATTCAATCAACTATGCAATGTTACAAATTTTATTAGGTGACTATGTCATTATTAGGGATTTTTCTCAGTCAAAGTCAACGTTCATTTCAAACATCAAATGAGCATAACTTTTGCAAAATTTATCCAATTTTTGGGAATTTTTTAAAAAATTGCTTAGAATTTCATCTAGTTTCTGGTTATGCCATCTATTCTGCTATATCAATTTATCTTGATCAGATTTTATCAGATTTCATCTTTTTCAAATAATGGTTTTCTATGAAAGTTTACTTGCTTTTTCTTGGGATTTGTGACTTGTAGGTGCATCTAAGGAGTTGTAGCAGCATTTGGAATCAATATTACACAATAGATTTGGAGTAAAAATAATTAGGTGCGCTCCATTCATCTTTCAACTCTTTTCATTTCTTCATAATCATTGTTTGAAAATACACTTCAAATTGGGCATAAAAGAACATCTTGTTTGTATACACATTTTGATTTGGGCTCTAAAACATACTCTTGTCTTCATTCACATAAAAAATTGGACATAAAATGAACAAGTGTCTTCTTTCACACATTTTGACTTGGGATTAAAAGGAACAAGTGCTTGAACTATTTGGTGAATTTAAGTGAGATTAGTGGTGTGTATGCTCTTCTCATGCACTTTATGCAACCTTGAGAATCAAAAACACCTCTCATTTATTCACTTTCACACCACACATTTTATTTCTAAGGGAAATTAACAAGTGTGAGTGTGAATCAAGTGTATGTGTGTATGCTCTCTCCTCACACTGCAAGGTGATCTTGGAGATTAAAAAGCACCTCACTTAATTTTCTTTTGTCATACCCTTCCTAGGAGGCCTTCTTGGAGACACACCACTCCAAGGGATGACCTCAACTCTAGCATTCCAACGAAATATAAAAAGTGAGGTATGAATAGAAAGACACCCTCTTTGGAAGTCAAAATCTTGTAACTCTTGGCTAAGCCCTGAAGAACATTATACCTTTGGGAAGTGAAGGTGAAGGGTGGGTTACCCCTTTCTCCCAGTTGTGTGGCATTATTTTCCTTTGATTTCACAGAATTGGGCCCCCCATACATTGAGTATATTGGGGACATCCTTAGTCAACTTGTGGAACCTAGAGTAAGACCTAATTAGCCATACCCATTTGACTAATCTAGGGCTTATTGATGTGTCTTCCAAGTGTGCTTTCTTAATCATCACATTCAAAATTTCAAAGTCAAAATTGCTTATGTATCTTGCATGTGTGATTCATGTCTAATCATTTATTTACAAATTTCCAAATCAAGCTATAAACACCAAACACATAAATAAATCATTCTAAACATTATTTCGAACACATTCATTCTAAGACAAGTGACCCTAATCATCCTAGTCATACCCTAATCATATCCTAATCATTACACATCATCCTCCTCCTCCTAATCTAATCAATCATTATCCTAATCACATCCAAGGCATCCAATCTTATCCTATCCTAATCATATCCTAATCATCATCATCCTCTTTATAATCCAATCAACATCATTCTAATCATTACACATTATCCAATCATTCCAAGCCAAGTCATCCTAGTCACCTTCACCCTAATCATCCTCTTTCTAATCCAATAAATTTCATCCTAATCACATCTTATCTATCCTAATCATTCCACATCATCATCATCCTAGTCAAATCAAACACTTGTCAAAATGGTTGTAATCCTTAGCAAGCCTACACCCCAACCAAAGCCCAAGATCACAATTCATGGTGCCCCTATTCCTAATCCAAATCATGAGAATAAACCAAGACCCAAGATCACAATTCAAGGAGACCCTCTTCCTAATCCAAATCATGAGGATAAACCAAGAGCCAAGTTCATAATTCAAGGAGCCCCTCTTCCTAATCCAAATCATGAGGATAAAGCAAGACCCAAGATTACAATTAAAGGAGCCTCTCCTCCTAAGCCCAAGTTCATAATTCAAGGAGGCTATCTCTTTAGTTGTGAGGATGAGACAAGTCCAAAACCCAATTCATCCACAAATAAAGTCAATGCCACATCAACTTATCCCACATCTTTCCAAGACAATTCCACATCAACTTATCCCGCATCTTTCCAATTCAATGCCACATCAACTTATCCCACATCTTTCCATGTCAATACCACATCAACATGTCAATTCACTTCACAAAAAGAACATTTGAGCCCAAGTTCACCTTGGTAACAAGATTAAATGCCCTCAACTTCATATCAACCCAATTCATCAACATATCATGTCAATTCTACATCATCATCCACTCAAATGCCACAATAACATTTATCTCAACCTACCTATGAAGAATCCCAAGATGATCTAGAGGAGGTGAAGACTTCAAAACTTTACAAACCGTCAATAGGCTCTTAAATCTTGATCTTGATAGATTTATATTACAATTAGTTCAAGGAGGAGCCAAATTGCCAAGTGACTTTGACATCTCTACAATCAAAAAATAAGATCCAATCAATGATACTATTATTACTAAGGAAACCCATAAGGCTATCACTACCATGTCCACCAAAACCACAACATCCAAACACCACCTTTGACTAATCAATCCACCCATCCAATCAATGCATCCTCTACATCTATGGAAATGAGCCAACCAAATGTTGCCACATCAATAGAGCCTTTGTTAACACCATCTTACATGATCAACCCACATTTGTCACAAGCACCTCTTGATGCAAGAGCATCCAGTGGTGTAAGGGCAATCTTGCATCACCCAAAAATAAGTTGATTTAAAATCAATGCATTTGTTTTCATTTCTTTCCATAATTAGTGTTTCTGGTTCCATAATCTCCTAAATAATGATGTAGGACTTTCAGTTTTTTTCAAACTGCTAAAAATAGCAAACTGCCAGTTTTGGAAAGTTTACCTGCTATTTTAGGAAAGTTTGCATTTGGGCATGGATTGAAGTGAAACCTTACAAAAATATCCATAACTGAAATATAAGACCTTTTGCAAAGGAATCAGGCAAAGATCATTTGTGAGCTGAAAGATATTAAAGTTTTTGTTTTCTGAAAAGCCCCTGAAAATTTTTGAAATGAGATATGAGGCACTAAAACATCCCATAACATCTTGAAAAGTTGACAGAAATCCATTAATGCATTTCCATCATGATAGTTCACATCGCGATCTTTCCGACACCTAAAATGGTTCGTCAATCAAACACCCACATCAAAAGTTATGCTTCTTGGAAGTTGACCTACTTTAGGAGGGAGTTGCAAATTTTGAAATTTAGCTGGAAGCCACCAAAAAGTGCTATTTATGACTATTTTGGGAACTCTAGGAAGTAGTAGAGTTAAGGGGGAAAGTGTAGAGTCAAGAATAGGTGACAAAACATAAACCCTAGCTGATTTGGGGTTATAGAAGGTAGAAGATTCTAGAGCCTGGTGATGTGTAGCTATCGTGTGTTGTAGCCTAGGGAGGATTGATTCCTCTGATTGTATTTGAGCTTTTGTAATGTATTAAGTTGTCCAAATCAATAAATAAAGTTCTATTTTCTGTGTGCAATTTTTGTTGTTGTGTGTTTTATGATTTACCCCTTCATCAAGTGGTATCGGAGCAAGGGTTCCTGAGTGTGTAGACAGATCGCTGACCGTGAGGTAGTTTTCACCAGGACCTGAGGTTATGGGTTTGCTGTGGAGATCAAGATTTCTCCATGAAGAAATCATATTGGGAGGAATGATTTAAAGAAAGAGGGTTTTAGAGCTCTACAAAGGCAGATCGATGCATTGCAAGAGGAGCTATGAAGAGGGTTTGATTCGAGAACAAGAGAAGAAAGCGAGGATGAAGCTGAAGAAGAGCTATCTGAGGAAGAACAAGAAGTTGTAGGAGATCCTACAGAAGTGAGGTTGTTGAGGGCCATTTCAAAGATTGGGAAGATGCACAGGATCAAAGTTTCTATGTATTTTGGAGATTTGAATCCGAAATAGCTTATTGATTGGATCAATGACATGGAGGAATATTTTGAGTATGAGGATGTGGAAGACCCAGATTAGGTCAAGTTTGCAAAAACAAAGTTGAAAGGCCATGCCAGTATTTTGTGGAAGGAGGTCTAGCTATAGAGGAATAGAAGAGGAAAAGGAAAGATCACCAGATGGGATCGGATGGTGGAGAAACTGAAGAAGTGATTCATTTCTGTGGACTATGAGATGGAGTTGTTGAAGAAGTTGCAAGGATTGAAGCAAGGTAACAAGTCTATCAAGGAGTATATAGAAGAGTTTTATAAGATTACTATCAGGATAGGCCATGCAGAGCCCAACAAGGAGAAGGTAGCCCATTACATTAATGGATTACAACCAAGTATTCAAGAGGAGCTAAGCCTGGTAAGAATGACCACCATAGAAGATGCATACCAATTTTCCTTGAAGGTGGAAGAGAAGATGAATAAAAGATTTGACAGCAAGCAAAGGGGAATAGGTCAAGGTGGAAGGACTAGTGGAAGATCCTATGGAGGCTGAAATGAAGATTCAAAGAAAAGTGAAGAAGTTGGCACCAGTCAAAATCAGAAAGGAGATAATACCTACCACCCTCGTGACTAGAACAATGGTGAACAAATAGGAAGAGGAAGAGGTAGACCTAGGCAAGGACTTGGAAGAGGAGGTCTCAGAGGAACTTGTTTCCAATATGGAGAAGAAGGGCATCAAGTATACGAGTGTTCACAACATCAAGGAAGGACAAATAGAAGACCTAAAGGTAATGCACGAGTTGCACATGTAGATGAAGATGCACATTCTAAGCATTCTGAAGATGCTGAAAGGGGAGAAACCCTAGTTGTCAAAAGAAACTTGTTGAATAAGGAGAAAGAACCAAATCAGAGGAAGAGTTTATTCCACACAAGGTGTAAATGTGAAGGTAAGTGTTGTGATATTATTATTGATAGTGGAAGCACTAACAATCTTGTTTCAGAAGAGATGGTTGACAAGTTAAAGTTGACAAGAAGAAAGCATCCACATCTATATCAGATTGCATGGTTGCAGAAGGACCACAGAGCTTTGGTCAATCAACAGTGTTTAGTGAAGTTCAAGATTGGAGACTACCATGATGAGGTGCTGTGTGATATCATACTGATGGATGCATGTCATATGTTGTTGGGGAGGCTGTGGTAGTATGATAGGAGCACTGTCCATGATGGTCGTGCGAACACATATTCCCTAACAAAGGATGGGGTTCATCACAAGTTGAAGCCCTTAAAGGAGGTGGAAGAAAAGGTATGTAGTACTACCAAAATTTGTTTGGTAGATGGTAGGAAATTTTTGGAGGGTATCAAGCATGAACATCATTGCTTTACATTGATTCCTAAGATTAGTCAAGAGGAATGTGAAGATGTAGTACTACCAAAATTTGTTTGGTAGATGGTAGGAAATTTTTGGAGGGTATGAAGCATGAACATCATTGCTTTACATTGATTCCTAAGATTAGTCAAGAGAAATGTGAAGATGTACTGGAAAAAGTTTCAGATATGTTGGAAGAATTTTAGGACATTATCTCTAATAATGTACCAGAAGGTTTACCACTAGCGAGGAAGATAAGTCATCAAATGGATTTGATACTAGGAGCTAGTTTGTCAAATAAGGCAGCCCACAGAATGACTCTAGCAGAGAATGAAGAGTTGAATAGACAACTTCACAAGTTGTTAAGGGACTGATAAGGGAGAGCCTAAATCCATGTGTGGTACTTGTAGTACTAGTACCAAAAAATATGGAGAGTGGATAATGTGTACATATTCTTGAGCCATAAATAAGATCACGATCAAGTACAGGTTTCCATTACCAAGAATGGATGACATAATTGATTGTTTGAGTGGAGCCAAGTACTTCATGAAGATTGACCTAAAGAGTGGGTATCACCAGATCCAAATCAAAGAAGGAGATGAATGGAAGAAACCTTCAAGACAGAGGAGGGTTTGTATGAGTGGTAATTCATGCCATTTGGACTGACCAACGCACCAAGCACATTCATACAGATCATGAATGAGGTACTAAAAGAATTTTTGGGAAGCTTTGTTATTGTTTATTTGGATGATATTTTGATTTTCAGTAAGACTTGGGATGAGCATCTAATGCATGTCAAAAGAGTTCTAGAGAAGCTGAGGGAGGAGAAGTTGTGAATTAATTTGAAGAAATGCAGTTTTGCAAAGGAGTTGGTATACCCAAGATTTGTTGTCTCAGAGGAAGGTCTTAAGATGGACCTAGAGAAGGTGAGAGCTATCCTTGAATGGCCTACACCAAGGAGTGTCACAGAGGTACAATCTTTTCATAGTTTGGCAAGTTTTTATAGAAAGTCTATCAAAAATTTTAGTAGCATTTGTGTACCCCTAATGGAGACAATGAGAGGGGATAGAAAAGAGTTTAAATGGACTAAAGGAGTAGATAAAAGTTTTGACACATTGAAGTAGAAAGTTACAAAGCAACCTATTTTGACACTTCTAGATTTCAATAAGATATTTCAAGTAGATTGTGATGCAAGTGATAGTGCTATAAGAGCTGTTTTGAGTCAAGAAGGTAAGCCCATTGCCTATTTTAGTGAGAAGCTTAATGATGCAAAGAAAAAGTATTATGTTTATGATCAGGGATTTTATGCAATAGTTTAGGCTTTGAAGAAATGGAGATATTATTTGTTTCCAAAAGAGTTTGTTTTATTTACTAATCATCAAGCTTTGCAGTATCTTAATAGTTAAGGAAAGTTGAACCAAAGGAATTTAAAATGGGTTGAGTTTTTGCAGAGTTATACTTTTGTTTTGAAGCACAAGAGTGGGAAGTCCAATAGAGTTGTAGATGCCTTGAGTAGAAGGCAAAATTTGTTGAAAGAAATGAAGATACAGGTTGTTGGGTTCGATGAATTCAAAAGTTTGTATCCTGAAGATCTAGATTTTGCAGAGGCTTGGAAAGCTTGTTTGGAACTTGTTATTTTGGATAGGACAAAATGGTTGGATTTCATAATCCAAGATGGCATGTTGTTTAGAGGAAGCTAGTTGTACATTCCAAGGAGTTCCATGAGAGAGAACCTGATTAAGGAGAAGCATAGTGGGGGTTTGGTTGGACACTTTGGTCGAGATAAGACCATTGCTATTGTCAATGAAAATTATTATTAGCCATAGTTACAACAAGATGTGAGGAAATTTGTACAGAGTTGCAGAGTGTGTTAGATGGCAAAAGGAATAAGTTAGAATATCAGGTTGTATCAACTATTACATGTACCAGAGAAGCCATGGGATGATATTAGTATGGATTTTGTCCTTGGTTTACCAAGGACACAGAGAGGACATGATTCCATTTTTGTGGTGGTGGATAGATTCTCAAACATGGCACATTTTATTCCTTGCAAGAAGACTAATGATGTTGTTCATATTGCAGAGTTATTTTTTAGGGAGGTGGTGAGATTACATGGTCTACCAAAGAGCATAGTTTCAGATTAGATACCAAGTTTGTTGGTTATTTCTGGAGGACATTATGGAAGAAGTTGAAGACAGATTTGAAGTTCAGTTCTGCACACCATGTACAGACTGGTGGACAGACGGAAGTGGTGAATAGTTGTTTGGGTAACCCACTATGATGCTTAGTAGGAGATAAGCCCAAGGGATGGGATTTGATTTTACCACAGGCAGAATTTGCTTACAACAATTCTGTCAATATGAGCACTGGTAAATCACCATTCCAGATTGTATATGGCAATAGCCCAAGAAATGCTTCTGAGTTAAGGAAGCTAGACAAAGGAGAAAAGACAAGTGCTAAAGTCAAAGACTTTGCAAAACATCTGAAGAATTTACATGAAGAGGTGAGGAAGCACATTAATAAGATGAATATTCAGTACAAGGCTAAGGCAGATCAGAAGAGGAGATATAAGGAGTTCCAGGTAGGAGATGAAGTCATGGTTCACTTGAGAAAAGAAAGGTTCCCAATTGAAACATATAATAAGTTGAAAATGAAGAAATTTGGACCGTGCAGAATCTTGAAGAAGTATGATTCAGGAAATGCATGAGGTAGAGCTTCCAAGTGGGATCAATATTTCCCCTATTTTCAACATTATTGATTTATCAGAATATCATGAAGGTGGAACAGAGGATGGACCAACAGAAGCATAGTGGAGTATTCTGGCATCTACTTCAATGGAGGAGATAGAAGAGATCTTGGATAGCCGCGTGGGAAGAAGTACTCGGAACATGAAATATGACGAATATTTGGTGAAATGGAAAGGAAAGCCTATTGAAGATTCTTCTTGGTTGTCTAAGGCAGAGATTGACTGTTTGGGTTTTCCTCAAATAAACACCTGAGACGCGATAGGGTCACTTCTCAAATTACCCTGGGTGTCTGATGCAGGAGCATCTAGTGGTGTAAGGGCAATCTTGCATAACCCAAAAAGAAGTTGATTCAAAATCATTGCAGTTGTTTTTATTTCTTTCCATAATTAGTGTTTCTAGTTCCATAATCTCCTGAATAATGATGCAGGTCTTTCATTTTTTTTCAAACTGCTAAAAATAGCAAACTGCCAGTTTTGGAAAGTTTACCTGCTATTTTAGGAAAGTTTGCATTTGGGCATGGATTGAAGCAAAAACTTACGAAAATATTCATAACTAAAATATAAGACCTTTGGCAAAGGAATTAAGCAAAGATCATTTGTGATCTGAAAGATATTAAAGTTTTTATTTTCTGAAAAGCCCCTGAAAATTTTTGAAATGAGATATGAGGCACTAAAACATCCCATAACATCCTAAAAAGTTGACATAAATCCATTAACACATTTCCAACATGATAGTTCACATCACGATCTTTTCGACACCTAAAATGGTTCGTCAATCAGATACCCAGATCAAAAGTTATGCTTCCCAGAAGTTGACCTACTTATGGAGGGAGTTGCAAATTTCAAATTTTAGCTGGAAGCTGCCAAAAAGTACTATTTATGACTATTTTGGGAACCCTGGGTAGTAGTAAAGGGGGAAAGTGTAGAGTCAAGAATAGGTGGGAAAATAGAAACCCTAGATGATTTGGGTTATAGAAGGTAGAAGATTCCAGAGCTTGGTGATGTGTAGCTGTAGTGTGTTACAGCCTAGGGAGGATTGATTCCTCTGATTGTATTTGAGCTTCTATAATGTATTAAGTTGTCCAAATCAATAAAGAAAGTTCTATTTTCTGTGTGCAATTTCTGTTGTTGTGTGTTTTATGATTTACCCCCTTCATCACCTCTAGTCTCTAATCAAAGTTTGCCACATGTTTACTCATATCATGTCAATGCCACATCATCATATCCCACTTCTTCCAATATCAACCAACATCCATATCAATCCATACCCTTTGATCTTTTATCTACATATCCCACCATTTCACCTAACTACCAAATTCATCAAGTGCCTTCACAACAAGAACATGTGAACCTAAGTTACCCTATGTAGCAAGATCAAACATCCTTAAGTTCTCATGCTACCTTTGACAAGGGAGATACCAATCTAGCTTATGTATCCTATGAGTACCCTCCATCATTGTCTACTCAAATACCAATCCACAACCCTACTAGTCTTATTCCAACACCATCATGTACTCCCAATCCTAATTCATTTGTCCATCAACCTTTTAATCCATCGAGCTCTTCATTACCTTTGTCCCCATGTTCCTCCAATATTCCACAAAAGGATTCTTGGGAGATAACCCTACAACAATTGGTCCAAGCACAATTACTTGAGCTACCCTTGATAAAATGATCCAATCCAAAGCCTAATATGTCTAACCCCATTATCCCTCCATCTAATCCAAATCCTAATGCTAAGCCTACAACACCATCTACCATTATTATCAATTCATTATATTGTTCATCTACCCATGCACTTGCAAAGGATGTGATCCAATGGCTATTAGCAAGGAACACTAGTACATAAATAACAATATATGATTAAAAAAACTACTAAAAACTACATATAAATGATTAAACATGGTCGCGTGACTATTAGTAGTTTATTACCAATCATTTATAACGCGACCGAATTGATGACTAAACCATTTTTAGTCATTTATTGTTTGTTTTGATTGATCAATTTGGTAGTATATTTAGTCGTTAATTTAGTCATTGATTGTTGTAAACTAGTCACTTATTTAGTCATTTTTTATTCACTGATATATTTAGTCGTTAATTTATTCATTGATTGTTGTTAACTGGTAACTTATTTAGTCATTTTATTCACTGATTTCTGTCAACTGGTGGTATATTGATACATTGTTTATTAATTGCATAATCATTATATTTAGTCATATTTATTCACTTCTCTATCAATTAGTAGTATATTTAGTCAATTGGTAGTTTATTTAATTGTTTTCGTTCACTGATTTCTACCTAAAAGTGCTGGAAATGAGACAATGCTTTTGAGGTTTAAACATAAAACACATAAAAACATAATCAATCATTCATTTGCACATAATGAAACATCTATAATCAAGAAGGCAAAATACTAATATTTTATTGAGAAAAGGTGTTCTTATAGTAGATACAAGACTTAAATATGTGTCTTTTCTTTGAAAAATGTGTTACAAAGTGTGTTTCTCAGTGCTGTGACTGAGAAAACTGAGTTACAATGCTCTATTTTTTGCTTATACAACTCCAAAACATGAAAGAACTACTTGAAAAATAAACCCTAAGGGTCCTATATCTCATCCCATACATGAAACCTAAGGGTCCTATGTACATCTTGACTTCCTTCACTCATAAGATGCTCTAAAAATTGTGTCAACAATCGAAGCTAGTTCTTGGAATAAACAAAGACAAAACAAGAACTGCTAGCTTAATATAAACCTTATGGAAATTGAAAAATAGCTTTGGAGATTTTATACATTACCTTTTTCTTGCATTCTTCAACAAGTGGTTCAACAGGAAGGAGAGAACAAAAAGAAAAAAATAAGACCTTTGATGAAGTCCTCAGGACAATCATCATCAAGCAACTGACCAACAACTAAAGGAGCATTATCAATTTAGTAAAAAATCATCAATTTCAAATCTCATCAAACTTTATAATGTTAAGTAATATGAACATAATATTCTCATATTCTAAGTGCACCTTTAGCAGCATATCATAGCCATAATCAAGATTCTCTTGTTCCAATAGTTTTTTCACTACAACATCACCCTTGACACCAACATTGGAAGCAATTATATGTACAAGAGACTTCAAAAAATAGAAAAAATGAATGATTAAACTATGAGATAAAGCCTATTTCTAGACATAAACAAAGGAAAGTCTAGCTTAGTAATTTATACCTTCAATGCATTCTGAGTTATCTAAACTCTAATCTTCTGGTCAAAGTTAGCTGTAGGAATTATATCAAGCTCTTTTGTTGCATAGAGAAGAGAAACACCACCACTTGGAATGGATCTTCTAGTAAGCACAGAGCTATAACCTTCCTAACAAAAATATTACCATCTCTAATTCTTTAATAAAATTTACAAATTTGTTTACCTAGTAAAATGCCCTTCTCTATTGTTGCCTTCATTGCAGTTAATCCATTAGTGACTCTATCTTTTTTTCTCTCCAACTTAAAGCTCACTGGCTCCTCTAATCTAAATTAAATAAAAAAGACCATAAAAAAAATCTAGATACAATGTATCATCCTAATTTGAAAATATTAAAAAATATCTTCAGACAACTGATCACAGTTTGATTATAAGTTAAACCTTGAGAACAACAACTCCTCCTGATAGCTTTGCCAGCCTCTCTTGGAGATTTTCTTTGTCAAAATCAAATGTGCTTGCTTCAATATTAGTACAGATCTATGACCAAATAATTTGTCAGCCATGCCAAGCATACCAACACGAATCTCTTATCAGCTCTATTGTCACCAAGCATTATAGTCTTGCAAAAATATTATCACGCTTCACTCTAATAAAGTTCACCTACTTACATCTCTCTTCAATTGTTTTTTTGTCACCACCTCCATTAAGAATTATAGTATCATCCTTAGAGATAGTCACCTAGAATAAAGAAAAACTAATCTTATCATACAACAAAATGTTAAAATGACAAAAAAAATTTAAGTAACAACACAACAAAAACCTTATCCATGGATGACATCAACATTATACGCCTATATACAAAGATACTACTATGTTTACCTACCTTCTTAGCTATTCCAAGCATGTGAAATTCTACATTATCAAGCTTCATACTTGATGTAGGAGCATCCCTGGTTCAAGAGCAATCTTGCATCAACCAAAAACATTCGCATTTCAGTTTGTTTCTTTTCATTTTCAAGTTCAGTTCAGGCAGTTCAGTCAGAAGTAGTTTCTTCTTTTCTGGCATTTCACCACAATTGCATTTCAGATCTTGTAGAGCTGGATTTAGCATCTACATTCATTCATCTACATCATATCCAGAATTTAGAGATCCACACTTCAATACCAGAAAGATATTGCTAACCAAAGTCTGACTGTTTCTTAGAGCAGAGCATCCTGATAATCATAGACAACCAGGTGAAGGAGAAACTTACGAAAGAATTTCTTGATCTATGGAGCCTAATGACACAACATTCAATAATATTTGGTTTGTGGTTGACCTTCTCAGGAGATCCGCACTTCATTCCATTCATTTTCTGGAAGTGTTCTATGCATTTAGGTCTGACCTATCTGTGTACACATGTTACAACTCTTCATTAGAGTTTGTGATCTTCTTTGGTTGATGCAGAGGATTCTATTGATCTGGAATTGATATATATTGATGTAATAGATCCTTAGGAAAGGAGTTAACATAGTTTTGATGGTTTAGACAATTGATAGTTTGGATTTTTGTGTGAAGGAGATTCAAAGCTTTATTTTGCGCATGTACGTAATCAGGCCTGTGAGCCCTAATTGTAAGCCTGCATGTTGCTAGTTGATCTCTATTTGAATTCTATGAAATATTGAATGAATGAAACTACATTTGCTATATTTCTTTGAGTTGTTTCCCTTTTGTTTACTCTTGTTGCATGGTTCGAATAGTTCATTATGTGAACCCTCCTACCGTGACTACACCAAGTGGTATCAAAGTAAAAGTTTGAATCTTTGGGAGTGAATTGAGTGAAGTTGGCAAGGGAATTCCATAAGATCTTGTTGTGGATAGATCATCGAATTGAGGCAGGTTACTTATGTTACAACTGATCACCGATTGTGAGGTAGTTGTCACCTTGTAGCTCGATCGCTGAACTTGAGGCAGTTTACACTTAATCCTAGGAAGAATGCCACTAAGGAGAGTTGCTACTATCAGAACAATGGCTAGTAGAATAGATGAGATGATGGAGATAATGAAAACAATGTGAATTCATTTGGATGCTATTGAAGAAGATAAGCAAAGAGGATTGACACTGAGACCTAATGTTGAAAGTGATGATGAAGAGGAATTTCAATCTATTGAACAAGTAGGCAATACTCTAGGAGGTGATGAATAAGAAGAATCAGATCAAGTAAAGATGCTGTGAGCTATTTCAAAGATTGGAAAAAGACCTAGAGTTGATGTGCTGAATTATACTAGTAATTTGAACCTTGAAGAATTGATTGATTAGATAAATGATATGGAAGAATACTTTGAATATTAGGAAATTGAAGATCTGGAGAAGGTGAAATTTGTAAAGACAAAGTTGAAAGGACATGTTGCTATATGGTGGAAAGAAGCTCAGTTGGAAAGAAAAAGAAGAGGGAAAGAAAAGATTACAAAATGGGATAAGATGTTGACAAAATTGAAGAATCAATTTATACCCACTGACTATGAGTTGGAGCTATTGAAAAGATTGCAGAACTTGAGACAAAAGGAGAAATCTGTGAAGGAGTACACTAACGAATTTCATACAATGATCATAAAGATAGGACATAGTGAAGCAAGCAAGGAGAAAGTGGCTACATACATCAATGGACTGAGATTGAACATTCAAGAGGAACTAATCTTGGTAAGGATGCCATCTTTGGAGGAAGCATATCAGTTTGCCCTAAAGGTTGAAGAGAAACTAAATAAAAGACATGATCAGAGATAGAGAGGAAGAGGAGGTAAATTTCAAAGAGGTAGGACTTATTCCAGAGGAGACAGATCATTTTCAAAGAAGAACAAGTTTGACAACATATTTAAGGAGGATAAAGATAACAACACTTACTAGAGAGATGACATAAATTTTTACTAGAGAGGAAACCCTAGTACATACCAGAATGAAGGATATACAAGAGAAGGAAGAGGATTGGATAAGAGAACATTCAGAGGTACTTATTTCAAGTGTGGAGGTGAAGGACATAAAGCATTTGAGTGTACTCAGGGTAGTACAAGCAAGAGGACAAAAAATAGTGGAAGAACCACCTATGTTGAAGAAGAACCTGTTTAACTGAGTGATCCCTATTCTGTTGGTAAACTAGAGAAAGGAGAATCATTGGTGATGAGTAGAGCACTATTTCAAATAGAGACAAATTAGTAACCACCATAGAGGAAAATTTTGTTCAGAACTCGATAAAAATCTGGAGGTAAGTGTTGTAAAGTTGTAATTGATAGTGGTAGTTCAGATAACCTAGTTTTAGAAGAGATGGTGACTAAGTTGAAGTTGGAAAGATTAAAATACCCTAAGCCATATCAGATAGCATGGATTTGGCATGATCGTAAAGTACTGGTGAGTGAACAATGTTTGGTGAAATTTCATATTGGATCTTATCATGATGAAGTCTTGTGTGATATTATGCCTATGGATGTATGTCATATTTTGTTGGGTAGACCTTGGCAGTATGATAGAAAAGCTATACATGATGGGAGAAAGAATACATATACTATAACATCAAATGGAAAGAGAATTTCTTTGATTCCTTTGGAGGATGATCCTAAAGATGTGGTATGTGGAAATGCTAGAATCTATTTGGTAGATGGAAGAAAATTTCTGGATGGTTTAAGTCATGAAAATATGTGTTATGCCTTGATTCCTAAGAAACCTAAAGCATTGAAGAAAGAGAATGAAGAATCACAACCAGAGGAGATAAAAGAATTGTTGATAGAGTATGAAGACATCATATCAGATAATGTACATGATGGATTGCCACCTATAAGGAGTATTAGTCATCACATGGATCTTATACCTGGAGCAAGTTTTCCTAATAAAGAAGCACACTGGACGACACTGGCAGAGAATGAAGAATTGAATAGACAGATACAAGAGTTGTTAAGAAAAGGTTTGATCAGAGAAAGTTGAGTTCTTATGCAGTATCTACATTGTTAGCACCTAAGAAAGATGGAGAATGGAGAATGTGTACTGATTCCAGAGCAATAAACAAGATCATAGTTAAGTATACATTTCCTTTACCTAGGATGGATGATATCATGGATTGTTTGAGTGGAGTAAAATATTTCACAAAGATAGATTTGAAGAGTGGATACCATCAGATCAAAATTAGAGAAGGAGATGAGTGGAAGACTACTTTTAAAACAAATGAAGAATTGTATGAGTGGTTAGTGATGCCCTTTGGATTGACAAATGCACCAAGTACTTTCATGAGATTGATGAATCAAGTCTTGAAGAAATTCTTGGGTAATTTTGTGATTGTATACTTGGATGATATTCTAATTTTCAGTAAGACAAAGGAGGGACATTTGTGGCATATTAGACAAGTTTTGCAGAGACTGAGAGAAGAGAAACTATTGATAAACATCAAGAATTGTAGTTTCATGACAGAAGAGTTAGTATACTTGGGATTTGTGATTTCTATGGAAGCCTTGAAGATGGATCATAAGAAAGTGTGAGCAATTATTGAATGGCCTACATTGGAGAGCATTGGAGAAGTTAGATCATTTCATGGATTGGCTAGTTTCTACCGGAAGTTCATCAGAAATTTTAGTTCAGTTTGTAACCCTCTGACAGAGACAATGAGAGGTGACATAAAGGATTTCAAGTGGACATCTGGAGCAGATAAAAGTTTTGAGTTGTTGAAGCAGAAAGTGATAGAGCAACCTATTTTGGCATTACCAGATTTTAATAAGGTATTTCAAGTTGATTGTGATGCAAGTGGAAATGCGATTAGAGTAGTGTTAAGTCAAGAAGGTAGACATGTAGCATATTTCAGTGAGAAGTTGAATGATGTAAGTAGAAGATATTCAATTTATGATTAAGAGTTCTATGCCATAATTTAGGCCTTGAAGAAGTGGAGATGTTACTTGTTGCCTAAGGAGTTTGTGTTGTATACAGATCATCAAGCTTTGCAATATTTGAATAGTCAAGGTAAGTTGAATCAAAGACATATGAGATGGGTAAAGTTCATGCAGAATTATAGTTTTGTGTTGGAGCATAGGAGTGGAAAATCAAACAAAGTTATTGATGCATTAAGTAGAAGAAGAAACTTGTTGACAGAGATGAGAGCTGAAGTGTTGGGTTTTGATGAATTAAAGAACATGTATGAGGGAGACACTGATTTTGTAGAACCATGGAAAGCATGTAAGAAACCTATTGTGATGGGTAGGAGTAATTGGTTTGACTATTTCATTCAAGAAGATATGTCGTTCAAAGGAAGTCAGTTGTGCATACCTAGAAGTTTAATGCGAGATAATTTTATCAAGGAAAAGCATAGTGGTGGATTGGCAAGAAATTTTGGCATTGATAAGATAGTGGCTTTGGTAAGTCAAAATTACTTTTGGCCTCAGATACATAAGGATGTTCAGAAATTTGTGCAGAGTTGTAGAGTTTGTCAAGTTGCAAAAGGGAGTAGTCAGAATACTGGATTGTATAAACCTTTAACAATACCAGAGAGACCTTAGGAAGACATAAGCATGGATTTTTAATGGGATCACCAAAGACATAGAGAGGACATGATTCAATATTTGTAGTGGTTGAAATATTTTCAAAGATGGCTCATTTCATACCCTATAAGAAGACAACTGATGTAGTGCATGTAGAAGACCTATTTTTCAAGGAGATTGTGAGATTGCATGGATTACCTAAGAGCATAGTTTCAGATAGAGACACAAAGTTTGTTGGATATTTTTGGAGGACACTATGGAAAAAGATGAAGATAGATTTGTAGTTCAGTTCAACTTTTCATCCACAGACTGATGGACAGATAGAGGCAGTGAATAGGAGTTTGGGAAATTTGTTGAGATGTTTGTTTGGAGAGAAGATGGGAAGCTAGATTTGATTCTTCACAAGTAGAGTTTGCATATAATAATTTAATGAATAGGAGTACCAGAAGAACACCTTTTGAGATTGTGACTGGAGTGAATCCTAGAGGATTAATAGAATTAAGAGATATCAATACAGAGGAAAAGAGAAGTACAAAAGTAGAAGAATTTGTAGACCACATGAAGCAGTGCATAATCAAGTGAAGAAACACTTGGAGAATATGAATAGTAAGTACAAAGAGAAAGCTGATGAGAAGAGAAGACATAAGGAATTTGAAGTTGGCAATGAAGTGATGGTGTACTTGCAAAAAGAGAGATTTCTAGTTGGGACATATAACAAGTTGAAGATGAAGAAGTTTGGACCTTGTAGGATACTCAGAAAATTTGATTCAAGAAATGCATATGAAGTGGAATTACTGGAGACATTGGGTATATCACCTATTTTCAACATTACAGACCTATATCAGTATCATGAAGTAGAGTTCAGTGACAACATGGAAGAAGACTTGAAGAAGTAGTTACCACAACAAGAACCAGAGCAAATTGAAGACATTTTGGGTAGCAGAGTTAGACGCAGCACCAGAGTAAGACAATACAAAGAATATCTTGTAAAGTGGATAGGAAATTAGAAGAAGATTCATTATGGATTTCTTAGGCTAAGATGGACCATCTTGGTTCTCCCCTAGCTCCAGCAAGTGAGGGACTCTCTTTTTCAATAACCTCGGATGTCTGATGCAGGAGCATCCTTGGTTTAAGAGCAATCTTGCATCAACCAAAAATATTTACATTTCAGTTTGTTTGTAGTTTAGTTTGTTTCTTTTCATTTTCCAGTTCAGTTTAGGTAGTTCAGTCAGAAGCAATTTTTTCTTTTGGTCTGGTATTTCACCGCAATTACATTTTAGATCTTATAGAGATGGATTTAGCATCTACATTCATTCATCTACACCATATCCATAATTCAGAGATCCACACTTCAATACTAAAAAGATATCACTATCAGAAGTCTGACTGTTTCTCAGAGAAGAGCATCCTGATAATCACAAACAGCTAGCTGAAGGAGAAACTTGCGAAAGCATTTTCTAATCTATAGAGCCTAATGACACAACATTCAATGATATTTGGTTCATGGGTGACCTTCCCAAGAGATCTGCACTTCATTCCATTCATTTTCTGGAAGTGTTCTATGAATTTAGGCCTGACCTATCTGTGTACACACATTACAACTCTTCTTTGGTGAACGCAGAGGAATCTATTGATCTAGACTTGATATATATTGATGTAATAGATCCTTAGGAAAGCAGTTAACATAGTTCTGATGCTTTAGACAATTGATAGTTTGGATTTTTGTGTGAGGGAGCTTCAAAGCTTAATCTTGCACATGTATGTAATCAGGCCTATGAGCCCTAATTGTAAGCCCACATGTTTCTAGTTGATCTCTATTTGAATTCTATGATATATTAAATGATTGAATCTACATTTGCTAGTTGTTTCTATTGTGTTTACTCTTGTTGCACGGTCCAGATAGTTCATTCTGTGAACCCTCCTACCGTGACTACACTAATACCAAGAACCTATGATATGACCTGAAGATAACTACTAGCCATAAATACTTTTCTTTGAGAAGTGGAGAAAACAAAATGGAAAAATACATGCAAACTAACTCAATTGAGAAATGAATTTGCTTCAATAGGTGTCACATGAAGAAGCCAAAATTTCATAACAAACAAGAAACTCCAAAGCCAAAAAAGAGAGTAGATACATAGAAACATAAACCTAACCTATCCACCAGTAAGTGCAACAAGATCGTGCAAGTTATTTTTCCTATTTTCACCAAAACCAAGGGCCTTAATAGCACAAACCTAATTTAGACACAAATATATTTTTAAAATGCTAAGGATTTAGAATTTAAAGTTATAAAATAATTTAAAAAGTAAAGAAGATTTAAATAGAAAAATCCACCAATCTTCACCTCTGCATGAAGCTTATTCAAGATCAAAGTAGCCAATGCTTCACTCTCTACATCCTCTGCTACAATCAAAAGATGCCTTTGTTTCTGTGATAAATGCAACAAGAAATTATGTTATTTGTCTATAATCAAAACATTAACTAAACATAGATAGATATCCTAAGAATCATAAATCAATCCAAGACACCACAAGACCTCTATCACATGAATATTGACAAATTCACTCAACCTTCAAGTGTTAATGATCTCAGTTAGAGAATACTACTGTCCAAAGAAAAACACACTCCAAGAACACAATAATACAATGGCATTATGTAGTACTGTGATTCAATTCTCTTCTCTGTGCACAAGTAAATGCAACACAATGATCTTCACACTTATGATAATCACAAACCCTTGACATTACTAAACTCCATTCACATGAACATTTGCATAACTTGATCACTGCTATAGGAGTTTACACAATACATTCACACTCAAACAAACTTCTATCACCTAAAAATATTTAGTCCATTGCAAGGAAACCATAAATAATGCAAAAATAGAACCATTATATAACCTTCTCCTCTGTCATTTGAATCTCTCTCTCTTAATGTATACACTTGGAAAGAGTATTAGAATATTGGTGATGCTAAATGAAACAAGCTGAAAAATAGGCTTGCACTATAATAATGTATAGTACATCAGATATCAAGTAATAACGAAGGGACATCCATTAAAGCATAACAACAGGGATTTTTTCGGGAGAGCGGGTGCCTTACATGATATCACATTTCTTTGAGGCATTTTTTAAAATAGTTTGCTTGCCTTGTCTATGTTTCCACATTTTCATGTATGTCTATGTGTGCGTGTACTCTACAACCAAATTTATTTATTGTTGTTTTTTGCTGAGTCCTAAACAATGATCTAGTTATGGTTCCAAAACACGAGTTGCAATTCATTTCCATTCATATTCTTTTCCAAATAATATATTCTTCAGTAAGAAAAGAAAAATTAGAGCATGCAACTTTCATTTAGTAAGAATTAGTTGTTATCTTCTAGGGAAAATGATCTATTGTGTGCATACAAACACTCACCTCATATTCCAAACAAAAGTAGAGCATTTTAAGTTGAATTTGCCTATTGAACTTGCAAGCTTAAGCCTAGGAATTGACGATGCATTCTATAGGGCAGAATTGTCTTCACTAGGTGGATGAGGTTCTTTGACATCTTTTACTAAAATAGTAAAACTTCATCTAAATTTGAAAATTTTGTTCATTTTCTCATGACTATCATCAAATTAGTAGTTGACAGGATGTAGATTTGGACAGTGTAGAGATGGAAGGATATGGTCATTTTTTTTATATTGCTAAGAATACTATGTCCTTCAGAGTGTTGCACTGTGCATTTCAAATTCCATCCAAGCAAGCTATAAGATAACTCTGCTTATGAACAACTAGTTTAGGAGTTTAATAAAGGCATATAAGGCAGTGATGCTGAATGTTTAGGGAGGAAAAGTAACATAAAATTAAGTCCAAAAAACCCATAAGACTTAAATATTTGTCTTTTCTTTGAAAAATGTGTTGCAAAGTGTGTTTCTCAGTGTTGTGACCGAGAAAACTAAGTTACAATGCCTTTTTTTGCTTATATAGCTCTAAAACAGACAAAAAACACTAAGATTCCTGAACAACACATTCAAACTATTGAATAAAGTAGTGAGTCAAGCTGTCTAACAACTAGTAAATGATAAACATTAACTATGTCATGTTTTTCAAATATTTTAGTGGCCACCACGTGATGGTCCCTTCTTTCTCTTTCAGATGGACAACTCCATCTATTTTGTCTTCATAAGCAAGGGGTATGTTACTTGTGACCTTTAAAATATTTACATTTGCATCTCCTATTCCTTTCAATTTGACTCCATGTATAATAGATAGTGAGTGAATCTACCCAATGCCCACAACAACACCATCAAATAGATCCAACACCCTAACTTTATCCCTTTCTTGGAGTTTATCAATAAATGTCTACAAAAACAAAAAAAATATACATTATATTGAGATATAAAACACACATTATATTGTTTTTGATAGCTGTATGTAATGTTCTTATGTCTTGGAACAAATTAGTTTTTGTATGTGCTTTTTTTGATTCTATTAAGTAACAAAGAACTCAACTTTTTACTCTGAAAAAAATACTAACCCATTGCGAGGTACAAACAAATGGAGGGCAACAGTACAATAGTGCTAGACTGTACAAGTACTCTAGAAAGAGACATGGATTGGCAATGAAGTCCCCCCAACTAATGACCATGACATCCCCGAACATAATGCATTAATGCATTATCAAAATCTATGTATGCACTCTATTACAACTAAGCTCTAAGCTTCCATATGTAAGTTATATGTTCTCCCTTATTTCCATAATCTATATTTACTAGCTAATTACACTTCATTACTATTCTAACTAGATTCTTTCAAATAGGTAATGATTACCCTTATTTACATAATAAAACAACCATTACTTAAATAGTACTTGAATAGTACTTACTTGCATGTGGTTTCATAGCACTCACCTCAAGTTCAACATGACTACTACTATGAATATCATATGCATTCTCATCGAGTTCATCATCATAATTATCACTATCAACATTGACATGAAGTTGTATAGTTTTGCAGAGAGCTCTATTGAAAAGGCCTTTTTCTTTTCGTTTTGCTTTCATATAATTAATCTGCATGTGGTTTAATCATCATGCAAAAATTAATATAAGTCAAGTAAAGAATGCAAAAGCTATAAATTTTTTTCCAAAATAACATTTTAAGCATGAAGAATGACAAAACATTGGGACAGATTAACTTACAACTTAGACAATGCAAAAGCTATAAATTTTTGTCCAAAAGAAGAATGACAAAAAAATTGGGATAGATTAACTTACAACTTAAAGAATGCAAAAGTTATAATTTTTTTTCCAAAATAACATTTTAAGCATGAAGAATGAAAAAACATTGGGATAGATAACTAACAACTATTATATTACCTCAACTAATTAAGCACAACTATAATGACTGTGTTGCACATTCTTGTCCAATTCATCATGATCGCTACCAATATCAATAGCTCTATTGACATCATGAAGGCATTTTTGTTTTTCTGCCGCTTTGATAAAATTGCTCTGCATGTGGTTTAACCATCATGTGAAAAAATATACAAAGCATTCAATAGTCGAGTAAATAATGCAAGCTATAAATTTTTCCAAAAGAACATTTGTTGGATCACTACAACAATAAAGAAACTGTTGGGAGTTAAGGTGTCTCAACCTTGGTAATTCCTTGTATTTTTACATTGTATTTATTTATTAATTGCCGATTGTATTATTTGGATGCAAATCCTATGTTGTCATATTGTGGGAGTTGGCACAGTAACGTGTCATCCTCACATGAGGAGATAGGCATCCCACTTACTGGTAGGAATATTTTTCCATGTGTTAGCATCTTGGATGTTGTGTAAGGGAATATTGACCAAAACTATTATGACAGATTACTATGACGAAGTTATGACATGTAAGAGTCAGAAATAGGAGATTCTATGACAGGTGAAGACATGTGTCGAAGAGCATCTTTGAAAAAGGCATCTTTGGGTGCCCCAAGGTGGACTATGACATTTTGTAGGAGAATATGCTATTTATAGCCTGTGTATGACAGATTCTCTTACAGCTGTAAGTTATGATAGCTATGACATATTCTATGATGGTTGTAAGAGTCGTAAGAGCATCTGTCATAGGCCATTTTTGGAAATAGGTGACCTCCTTGGGATGGGCTTACTTGAAAAGTGTCAGGAGTATCCTATAGAATTGGACAGGTGTCCATAGGCGTGGGTTTTGGACCATGAAGCCATGAGGTCATGTTGGATGCCCATCCCTATGTGGAGCCATATTTGCCTTGTATTTGTTATATAAACAGGTGCTTTTGAGAGGATATTTATTATAGGTTTGATAGGTATTGTTATGCTACCGATTTGTCTCCAGATATGAGTGTCAAATACTCCTGAGAGCTTACATTGCAAGTGTATTGTAAACCATTTCATTTTTTATAATACATTGTGCAGGTTTTAGAGTGTGGGGTTTTTCACCTGACAAGGGTTTTTCCCATGTATATCTTGTGTCTCTCTTCTTCTATCATACTTTCTTGTTTATGTGTTTGTTGTAATATCTCTGTTAGTGGGTTTAACATTGCTGTAATAGTAAGGATAAATTAAATTTACACTCTCCTCCCCTCATTAGATTAGTGTAGGAAGCGATTTCTACACACCTAGCTTCCTTTCAGTTGGTATCAGAGCCTGGCTAGTTTTGGTTCTAGTTGCTGGGTAGGTTTTTTTGAGCTAATCTTAGGTTGAGTGGGAGTGTTGTGTAGAGTATTCTGTATCTTATTGCAGCAAGGAGATGGCAACCACATCTGGAAGGTTAGAGGTTGAGAAATTCAATGGCACTAATTTTGAGTTGTGGAAACTCAAGATGGAGGATCTACTTGTTGATCATGACCTATGGGAAACCATATTTGGTGTGAAATCTACAACAATGGCACAAGCTGATTGGGACCTCAAAGATCAGAAGGCTAAGGGTCTTATAAGACTCTATTCAGCTGACTTTTTCCTGTTGAATGTCCATGAGGAGAAGAGCATGAAAGATCTTTGGAAGAAGTTTGGTGGTGTTTATCAGGCCAAGTCCTTGGTAAACAAACTTTTCTTGAAAAAGAAGTTGTTCACTCTAAAGATGGAAGACGGAGGATCTGTTGCAGACACATGAAGGCCTTCAACATGATCGTTGCACAGTTGACATCTATCAATGTGAAAATAGAGGAGGAGGATCATTGTATGACCCTGCTTTGTTCTTTGCCAGATTCATGGGATCATCTTGTCATGGCTATCGGAAGCACCACTACCACCTTTAAGATTGAAGATGTGGTGTCCTCACTGTTATCTGAAGAAATGTGGAGGAAGACATTCAAATCAGCCAAAGAGGCTCTTGTGGTTCATGGAAGACCCAAGGAGAAAGGGAAGAAGAAAGCCAAGAAAGATGAGAAGGGCAGATCCAAATCTTGTGGGAGATTCAAATCTCCTAGAAAGTCCAAGGCTCTCTATTGGAATTGTGGAAAAACTAGGCATTTCCAAAAGTAATGTAAAGAGGAGAAGAAAAAGAAGAAGAAATCTCCTGATTCAGATTCTGACAAGTCACAAGATGATGGTGATGCCTTCATTGTAGCCTTGGCCACCCATGCATCTGATAATGTGTGGTTGATTGATTCTGGTGCATCATTCCACATGACCTCGCATCGAAGCTAGTTCAGGAAGTATGAAGAGTTCGATGGTGGAAGAGTGTACCTAGGTGACGACTCTCATCTGTAGATTGTTGGTCATGGAAGAGTTTCAATCTGATTCCCTGATGGATGAGTGAAGGGGATCACTGGAGTTATGCACATTCTAGGCCTTGCATGGAACCTACTTTTTGTAAGTATGTTGAATGATGCAGGTGAGTAGGTTATCTTTTTGAAGGATGGATGCAAGATAACAAGAGGATCTATGGTGCTTGCGAAGGGTACTCAGAGGGGTACTCTATTTCAGCTGGACGAATGCACTTCATAGTGCAATAGTTCTTTTGAATCAAAGAAAAGAGTTGCAGTCACTTCATCTGAACATGCAGTGAAGAAATCTGTTGTAACTATTTTCGATGGTAGTGCACATGTTATGGAAGCTAAGCTTCCTGCTAAAAAGACTATGTTATGGCATTTGAGATATGGCCACATTGGTGAGAAGGGTCTGCGTACTCTGAAAAATAAAAACTTCATTGAGGGGTTAAATGATTGTAATCTCGAGTTTGACTTTTGCGAACATTGCATTTATGGAAAGCAAAACTGTGTTTAGTTTTACTCTAGTTCTCACAAGTCTTCTGGTGTATTGGATCTTATTCATTCTGATGTGTTTGGTCCTGTTAATGTTCCTTCAATTTCAAAATCTATATATTTTGTATCTTTCATAGATTATTATAGTAGAAGGACATGGGTTTAGTTTATCAAAAGCAAGACTGAAGTCTTTAGTCGATTTAAGGAGTTTAAAGCCTTTGCTGAAAATTAGACTAGTAAAAAGATTAAGTGTTTGAGAATTGACAATGGTGGTGAGTTTTGTTCAGTAGAGTTTGATAAGTTCTATAAAGAGCAAGGGATTGAAAGACATAAGACAACTCCATACATCTCACAGCAAAATGGAGTTACAGAGAAGATGAATAGGACACTGATGGAGAAGGCTAGGAGTATGCTTAGTGGAGCAAGCCTTGAACAAAAGTTTTGGGCTGAAGATGTTGCCACTGCTTGCTATCTAGTAAACAAATTACCTACATCAGCTCTTGTTGGTAAAATGCCCATGGAGGTGTGGTCTGGTAAGAAGCCTTCAGTTAGACATCTTCGTGTTTTTGGTTGTGAGGCATATTCACATGTGCCTAGGGAGAAATAGTCTAAATTGGAGAACAAGGCTGTTAAATGTATTTTCATTGGCTATGGTATCGGTGTGAAAGGATACAAGCTTTGGAATCCTATAGCTGAAAAAGTGTTGTATAGAAGAAGTGTTATCTTCAGAGAGCTAACACCTTCTTCCATTGTCCTACAGCTAGAACAGACAAAAAAGAAAGAGGATGCAGTTCAGTTTCCCTCTACCCCTGAGAAGACTGAACATACAGACCCTGTGAGACCTGATAATGAGGAGAGCGCAGCTCTGAAATCTCAAAAGAAGAAGTAGAACCTCAACCTCAGCCATTGAGGAGGTCTACATGAACAAGAAAGCAACCTGATAGGTTTGGTTATTCATTACTTGATTCTAGTTGTGCTTTTACTTTACTTACTAACACTGATGAGCCTAGAACTGTGAAAGAGGCTATGTGCATGAAAGATGCAGGTTCATGGAAGAGGAGATGGCTTCTTGGAAAAGAACAAAACATGGGACTTGGGGCCTTTGTCTGATGGATGGAAACTCATTGGTTGCAAATGGGTGTTCAAGAAGAAATTTAGTGTAGATGGTAGTGTTGAAAAGTACAAGGCTAGATTGGTTGCGAAGGGGTACTCACAAGTGGAGGGAATTGATTATGGTGAAATTTTGTCTCTCGTTGCAAAGATGACATCCATTTGATTTCTATTATCTCTTGCAGCTGCTTATGATTTAGAGGTAGAACAAATGGACATGAAGACAACTTTCCTTCATGGTGATTTGGAGGAAGAAATCTACATGTCACAGCTAGAGCATTACATAGAGAAAGGTAAAGAAAATTTGGTTTGCAAGCTTAAGAAGTCTTTGTATGGTTTGAAGCAGTCTCCTAGGATGTGGTACTTGAAGTTTGATGACTTTGTGTTGTCAATTGGTTATCTTAGATCAAAATCTGATCATTGTGTGTATTACAAGTTTGACAATGATTACATTCTCATTATTGCATTGTATGTTGACGATATGTTGTTGATTGGGAATGGTAAGAATATGATTTCTGATTTGAAGTCTCAGTTGTCAGCACAGTTTGAGATGAAAAATATTGGGGAAGCCAGGTACATTCTAGGAATGGAAATTAGAAGAGACAGAGAAAACATAAACCTTTGGTTAAGCCAGAGTAAGTATGTGAAGACTGTGTTGGATAGGTTTAGCATGGTAGATTGTAGACCATTGTGTGTTCCTGTTGCATTAGGGACAAAGCTATCTGTTAGTGATTGTCCAAAATCTCCTAGTGAGGTGGATGACATGAGAAGAGTACCTTATGCTAGTGTTATTTCCAGTTTGATGTATGCTATGGTTTGCACAAGACCAGACATTACTCGAGTAGTGGGATTCCTTAGTCGATTTATGTCTAATCCTGGACAGGTACATTGGGATGCAGTTAAGTGAGTGTTCCGATATTTGAGGGGTACTTTCGAGTATTCCATATGCTATCATGGTAATGCTACAAGACCTCCACATTTGGTTTTTATTCGTGGATTTGTGGATTCTGATTGGGCAAGTGACATTGACAGCAGGAGATCCACCAGTGCCTATGTGTTCACTATGTTTGGTGGTGCAATTAGTTGGATGAGTAAGTGACAACCTATGGTTGCTTTGTCCACTACTGAAGCTGAGTATATGGTTTCAACTCATGCTTGTAAGGAAGCCATTTGGCTTAAGAGATTTTGTTCATATATTGGTTTTGATGCAGGTCAGATTACGATCAGTTGTGACAGTCAAAGTGCAATTTACCTTACAAAGAATCCAACTTTCCATGCCAGAACAAAGAATATTGATGTACAGTTTCACTTCGTACGAGACATGGTAGAGGATAGGAAGGTAAATTTGGAGAAGGTAGATATCTTGAAGAATCTTACAGATGCATTGACAAAACTAGTGGGCACATATAAGTTCAGATGGTGTTTGGAGTCTATGGGCCTCTCGACCTATAGCAGTTAAATCCTGTTAATTCTATTGGCTCTTACAAGGTGTTCAAAAAGTGGGATAATGTTGGGAATTAAGGTGTCTCAACCTTAGTAATTCCTTTTATTTTTACATTGTATTTATTTATTAATTGCCTATTGTATTATTTGAATGCAAATCCTATGTTGTCATATTGTGGGAGTTAGCACGGTGATGTGTCATCCTACATGGCATATGACTAGATGTATTTTTTGTCCTCACATGAGGAGATAGGCATCCCACTTAGTGGTAGGAATAGTTTACCATGTGTCAGCATTTTAGATGTTGTGTAAGGGAATATTGATCGAAACAGTTATCACAGATTCCTATGACGAAGTTATGACATGTAAGAGTCAGAAATAGGAGATTCTATGACAGGTGAAGACATGTGTCAAAGAGAATCTTTGAAAAAGGCATCTTTGGGTGCCCCAAGGTGGACTATGACATGTTGTAAGAGAATATGCTATTTATAGCCTGTGTATGATAAACTCCCTTACAGCTGTAAGTTATGACAGCTATGACAGATTCTATGATGATTGTAAGAGTTGTAAGAGCATCTGTCATAGCCCATTTTGGAAATAGGTGACCTCCTTGGAATGGGGTTACTTGACAAGTGTCAGGAGCATCCTACAGAGTTGGACAAGTGTCCATAGGTGTGGGTTTTGGGCCATGAGGCCATGTTGGATGCCCATCCCTATGTGGAGTCATATTTGCCTTGTATTTGTTATATAAACAAGTGCTTTTGAGAGATGTATTACAGGTTTGAAAGGTACTATTATGCTATTGGTTCATCTCTAGATATGAATGTCGAAGATTCTTGAGAACTTGCATTGCAAGTGTATTGTAAACCATTTCAGTTTTGATAATACATTGTGTAGGTTTTGGAGTGTGGGGTTTTTCATCCGATAAGAGTTTTCTCCACACATATCATGTGTCTCTCTTCTTGTGTCATACTTTTTTGTTAATGTGTTTTCTACAATATCACTATCAGTGGGTTTAACATTGCTATAATAGTAAGGATAAATTGAATTTGTACTCTCCTCCCCTCATTAGATTAGTGTAGGAAGTGATTTCCGTACACCTAACTTTGTTTCAGAAACTGGGTTGGATTCTCCTATGCTCAGATTTCAATAAGAAGAAATGAGATCAATAGAGCCTCTTACCTCATCTAAATCTATGGATTTAAGCTCATTCCATGCAAAAACTATAGGGTTAACGAAAGTAACCAACTGTGAAACTTGCTGAGTGAGACTGAATATGCAACTCGTTACCTATTGGTACCCTTCATTTGAGTTGACATGATCTAGAGAGCCTCCTACTGGTCATTTAATAGATGGCTGTGAAATCTCTATTGACGTACTAGATTTCCACTTGATCCTACTCTTAGATTTACTAGGTCGATCTAATGCTTCCATATAATTGATAATATCTTTTGCACCTGCTTCTCTATTATTGTTTTCCACCTAAAATACAATGTCAATTTCAACATATAGTCAGTTCAATAGAAATTTGAAATAAATAACACAATGTAAATTGAACCAAAAAGCCATACACTTACTACAAATTTGTCTATTTTGGCCTGTAACTTGCCTCGACCAAATGTATATCCAACCCTCACATTATCTCTTTCTCTCTTGCCTCTATTACTCTTTGCCAAATATTCTTCAGAATGCATACTTTATTTCAATGCCTCCCACTTTCTGGGAGATAGAGTGGAGTCTAACCTCTCTTTTCCCTCCATGATTATTTTTCTACAATTGTATCTAAAATTGTTCATCAAAATTCTCATCTTTTTCTTGTAATATTTTCTAGAGATTTGTCCTCCAGTAGTCTCAAAAGCATTTTCCATTTTTTGTATAACATCTTCCACAGTTCGTGGATCTTGCTCTGCAAAACTTGATTTGCAAATATCCAAATGGGTCCTACATCTTACACCCAACTCAGAGGCCCACTTTGTAGTATTTGGCCCAATGGGCTCACCATCTCTCGATACCTCAACCAGGAATGGCTTCTTGCCTTCTAATTTTATTTCTTTTGCATTCCTCTCTGTAGGTCTGTACAAAACTTGACTCAATATTTGTCTTTTGACAAAAGTAGACATATCTTCTATCAAACCACTACTAGTATTTTTGGTTGATCCACTAGTTCCATCAAAAGTTCTAGATGCAACAGGTGCACTTTGAGGCACAACAGATGCAAGTGGTCTCTCTTCATGACTTTCATTAACTAGAACTTCATGCTCCTTGGTCACATCAGGTGTAGCATGAGTAGGTAGATCAGTACTAGTCTCCATAGATTTCACTTCAAACAGATCCTTTAATGTTGAATAAATCATTTGTAGACCTGATATTCCTTTGCTCTGCTATTTTCCAATAATCTCTCTTTGACTTTGTGCTAAGAGATCATCACGACATTGCACATCACCATGTGCTCTATTAGGTTGCACATTACCATGTGCTATATCAGGCTACACATCACCATGTGCTATATCAGGTTACACATAAC
The DNA here is from genome assembly GCA_027924645.1 of Cunninghamia lanceolata. NCBI lineage: Eukaryota > Viridiplantae > Streptophyta > Pinopsida > Cupressales > Cupressaceae > Cunninghamia > Cunninghamia lanceolata. The sequence continues at coordinate 7,028,902 of BSBN01000205.1, forward strand.
CATGTGCTATATCAGGTTGCACATTACCATATGCTATATCAAGCTACACATCATCACAACTATTGTTTTCACCAATTGCATTTGTTGAATCACAAATGCGTTGGCTTCTACAAGATGGTGGCACTATATCTTTTCTTTGCTTTTGTTTTTTCTCCACATTTTCTTTGCACTCTTTTTCTTGCCTATAAAACAAAAAAAAAAATCATATTATGTCTTATATACATAAATCTCTGGCCTAAAAAATTTCATTAAACACTATTAAACAAATAATATACTACTTAGGGGATTTACAACTTGCCTATTTGTCAAACCAAGACATGATAAATATTCATTATTCATGGCCACTTTTTCTCTATGAAAGCACTCATAATCTATCACTAAAATTTCAGCATTATGATCACTATCATATAATTTGCGCCTTATAGTCCTTTTCCTCATTTCCTGAAGTCCAAATAAACTATAATGTATAAATCAACAACTTGAATCAGTAAAACTTTATTGAGTTCATAAGTTGATAACTGTTGACTTTCCAATCCGCTAATAACTGCAAATGGAAACTTAAAATAAAGTTTAGTTTACAGATTAAAAATAATTTATAGTAAAAAACTAAGATGTTTACAATTACAGGTATCAAACTATCAATATGACCATCCCTTGTTTCAACTAGATATTGACACTTAAGAAGATATGTTCTCCTGAATGTAGACCAAAACTATATGATTGCTTCAAAGTGGCTAGCTTTGGAAATTGTTTCACTAGATGGCTCATAGAACATGGAACTAAACCCTACTCCTAAAACTAACAAGTTGATTTGTTTTTCTTTTTATGTATATGAATGTCTGATTGTGAGTAATTTTTGAAATTAAGACCAACTCTGATCAGTGCCAATCTTAGGGTTTGGAGTCAATTCCTTACAAATGTATATTACTTCTCTTAAGCATCACAAATATGTAGATTTAGAGGATTTATTATGTTCCTGTCTTAAAGAAAATAATCCAAGAATGGGTATTTCCAGCAACACTTCTTACATATATCCCTATTGCAAAACACACCTCCCCATATCTAATTTATAGCATTTTAATCTATTCCTTAAATAGAAGCAGTGAATCAGACATGCAATATAGAAAATTTATATTCAAGAATTTAGAAACCCTTAATATCCTCATTCAAAAGAGAGTTGCAAACAACATAGGAGACAATTGATGGAAACACATGCTCAGGGGCATTTTTCATATATTGCAATCTAAAACTGATAAAATGCTTATTGAGAACATATATTCAACATGCTAGATATTAAAACTTACAACTCAAAAATTGGACAACCTCTCAGAACTGCTGTTTATTTTCATTATCAAAGTTTCCCAAGTCTTCCAACAATAACCATACAAAGTAGTACAACATGCTCTTTTATAGACACAAGAGCATTTGCCCAAAAACTCATTACCAGATTGTCAATTACTGAATCTTACATTACAAGACACTGCCCACAGGCATTGGGAAACTAATTCAAATTACATATGTAAGAGAAAAGAAAAAAATACAATTTATCTTGGGGATGACAAAAACTACTAGAGATGCTTTATTCTGATGATGTAGAAGATTATGACATGATTGGACACATTCATCCATATTCCTCCACCCAGGCTGCACATGACTTCTCTGATGTCCATTAGAAATGAATTAATTTTTCTATTTTTTCATTGTGCCCTGTATATCTTGCATCCAATAAAATCTTTGCTTCCTTGTAGGATATTTCAAAATTCAATTCCAGTACATGTAACCTATCAAGTGTAGAACATAAAATCTTCATGCTTGGGTCACCATCTATACAACTTGATGATATAAGTTGGCCAACTATACTTTCAAAGTCACCCTTCCATTTATCTAGACTTTTGATTTGTCCATCATCCTCCAATATGCTTGGCATAATATTTTTGTCGATATTCTCTATTGAGTGTCTTTTCTCATTCAAAACCTTGTCCAATTTTAGTTGAAAGGCTAGCACCTCTTCTAACAAAATTAACATATCCAGGGTCAACTTTATTTCTGCTAGAGCATCAGGGGCAAACCTAGAACATTTGTGAACTTCCCTTATCTCTCTAGTTCTTGGTAGCCATAATCTACACATGTCTTTTAGGATTTCCTTATCCCTCTCATGTTTGTCCAAGGCTATTTTCAAATTTGAATAAGACATCCATGTATCATCAACCCTGGCTGTGATCTTGGATAACCTATGATTGATCAGATTTGTAGCCATTTCTCTGACAGTTTTCTTTTTCTCATCCTTCGGCTTCTTCACCTCTTCTTTTAGCTCCTTAATTTTTGAGAGCAATGCCTCGCTGTCTATTGGAAATTCTTTTGCAGTCTCTACAAGAGCCAGAATACTCTAAGATAAAGTGTCTGGAGCCAACAACAACTGTTCCTTACATTTATTCAATTCAGACATAGCTTGCCCCTACTTCAACAGAAGCTCATCATAGTCTTTTTGTAATTTATTTGTTACAGCCTTAGCAAATTGGGTTGTGTGAACACTCAAGCTTGTAGCTTGAGGAGTAGGAGTGTCTGACACTCTCTTTATTATTACATCCGCGATCAATTCTCTTAGACCAACCCTTGGTTTATTATTGTTTGGGGCCAATGTCCATTTTTCCAAGGTCTCAAATTTGGGATTAAAACCTGCACCAGAGAGAGCCTTATCAACTTGATCATCATAGACATCTCTATCATTCCTTGTGATAGTGTAAAATGCAATTGCATCTACCAAATTCTAGTGGGGAAGCAATAGTAGATAATTCTTCTCCACCAAATCTCTTCCCTCATCAGGGGTCATCTTGCTAATGTCTTGGTTTACTTCATTCAACACCCTTTGAGTTATCTCTTCATATTTTTCTGGATCAGCTCCTCTCTTTCCTTCTTCTACTTTCTTCTAAAATTCTTCATTCCTCACCTTCAATACATATCCCTTGAACTTAGGGATGTTAACAAAGGCATCATCTTCCAAGAATTAGGAGAAAGCAAGTATTCTGATGTCCTCTATATCTATTTGATGACCAGAAATTGACCTTGCCAATCTGTTATTAGGAGAGGCATAAGGCCTTATTCTCACAAATAAATTCACCTATTGGGAAATTTCTTGTTCTTCATTTATTTCATCCTCCAAGTCTATCATCTCTATTTCTTCTTCATGATCCAAGTCAATTATTTTTACTTTCTTGGCTAGAGGTACATCAGGTGATTCACTCCTTTTGTATGCCCTACCTGAACTGCTTGGGTCATATGCAGGCCTCTCTTCACCTGGGGGAGCACTTTCAATCAAATCATCTGCATTGGTTAAATTTTTTTGGATCCTTACTATTGGATCATTCTCTTCTACAAATGCCCCAGGATATGTAGAATTCAAATTCTTTCTCATTCTTTCTCCTTCCATCCCTATTTCCCACCTTCTCCTCAAAAAATGAACCTCTTCCATTGTGGCATAGTTTCTTACTACATCTTCATCAAACAAAACCTACTATGTAAATTGGGGCCTTCTGATGCCAAGTCTCAATTTATTAATGAATCCTTCTAGCTTAAACACCCTTGGTTGTTCCAACCCCATCCTAAAAATTGCCAACACTGAATCAATTTGATCTAGAGCATCTTTATTAGTGGCAAAAAAATCACAAAACATGATAGAAGTGGGGAAGAAAGACCCCTTCTTTTGCAGTCTCAGATGCTCTTTATCTGACTCATTTAATTGCCTTATGATTTCTAAAAATGCAATTCTGTTTGGTACATATTTTGGCAATATGTATGGGGCAACCCTACTCCCAAAATATTTAATACAAGTGGTGTCAGTATGAAGAAACCAATCACCCCAAGTGTGTTGAATTCCCAAATCCTTGGGGGTTCTATCCATTGGTCTTAGCAAATCAAGCACATCCCCGTGAAATATTTCACCTTCAGGTTCTAGGAAACCCAATAGCTTTCTAACAAAATGCTCCTCAAAAATTACATAGTCTGCATTTGTATAGTGCATGTCTATCATACAAGTCCACATTTGGATAGAGAGCAAAGTACCATCATGATCAACTTCTCTAACATGTAAATATTTGTGCCACATTCTTGATCCAACATGTAAAAATATACGACACATCATTAAATACCAATTAAACTCCACCTTTGCATCCACAATATACAACTTATTCTTAATTTCAATCAAATACTTATGTATTTTGTTTGCTATATTAGTTGCATAATCAAAGGGCTCTGTGGTTGAAATATCCTATACATTAGCAGCTAGCATCATCATGGAGACTAGCATCTTGTCCAATGTATCTCTAACCAATACCTAGCACAGAGTATGATATGTCTTCGCAAAATAGTACATAAATTGTGACACATCAAGGTTCTTCCTCGTCTGAGATTTTCACCAATTTTCTGTCAATTCCCCTCAGTTTGTGCTTGGGCAACTTGAAAGCTCTATATGCACGTTGAACATTCTTATATTCTTCCTTCAAAGCATTGAGATCAATTTTCTTGCTGGTAGTAGGGTTTAAACAAAACACTTTTGTTATGCATGCCTTTGTGGTTCTGATCATGACTGCATTATTTCCTACCAAAATAGCCCTAGACCCAAAATCATACCTTTGTGCAACTGTCCTTAAAAAATTAGGGTTTATGAACACATTAGGGCACATTAACTTTTCCAGGTCAAGGTTCCAAGCATTATAGACAGGGGCTTTGAACTCCCTCCTATCGTACCAATGTTTAAACAAGATCCATCTAGGCATAGGTAATTGAGTGTCTTGGCACACAAAGCATAAGTCTAACAACCTATCATTTGGCCCACCAAGACCATGCACATTTACGTGCCTTCTTGAAGACCTAGGCAACTTAATCATCAATTCTTCATCTAGACCCCTCTTCAAAGTTGAAGGTTGGCTTGTGTGACTCATCTTTAAAGTAGTTTCCTACCAAACTAGGGTTTTTCTCTTCTAGTAATGCTCAAATTTCTTAAACAAGATAGAAACTTCAATTGAAATAGACGTAGCTGGCGAAGATTAAACTTACTGGTTTTACTTGTAGAAGCTTGGAATTTCAGTATTTCTTCGACCAAGTGCTTGTTGCATGCAAGAATTCTCTTCGTGCTTGTGAAAATGCCATGAGAAACCCTTTCCTTTTTCTTTAATTCATCTTACAAATTAGGGCTCGCCTCATTACTACATGTCACTTCACCCATTACTACAAATTCATGGCATAGGGGTGGCACCCAATGTCTATACAAAAAATTTGAATCTAGACCATCGATGAAGTCTTCAAACTGTGAGATCAATGATTATGAATTACTTGCCAAATTTTGAAAATCCAAACTTTTACATTGAAAAGCCAATAGCCAATCAAACCTCTCCATCTCAGACACTTCTTTTGCTGACTTTTTTTTCCTTTTTGTCCGACGTGGCCATGTGGCATCATTCCGCAGCGGTGCAGTCACAGGTGGGCCACCTTCTTGTAGCTCTGTAGGAGCATGCTAAGCCTTCCACGTGTATCTCCTTCATAAGCCTTTTCCTTCCTTCAGAAAATAGACCATGTGTCATCATCTCCTAGTTGTGCATAAAATCTTTCCTACAGACAAGATCCTTCTGCAATACTATGCTACCGTCTGATCCTTATCGGCCCTACCTCTTTGCTTCATCTCTTTTTGTCCTACGCAACCACATGGCATCATTCCATAGTCACACAATAGCAGGTGGGCCACCTTCTTTTGGTTCTGCGGGAGCATGCTAAGCCTTCCACATGTATCCCCTTCATAAGCCTTTTCCTTCCTTTAGAAAATGGACCACATGTCATCATCTCATGGCCGTACATAGAATCTTTCCTACAGACAAGATCCTTCTGTGACATTACACTATTTTCTGATCCTTATCAGCCCTACCTCTTCACTTCATCTTTTGACACTTGGCGTAATCTCCTTCATCATTGATCTTATGGTCATAGGCCATGATATACCTTACACCTGCCCTCATTTTGCAGCTAAATGGTGGAGATATGATGTCAACATCAGCAGTTCTGTGGGCTTGTGATATCCTACCATATGGCACCTCCACCCCCCTACAAAGACTTAGGACTTAAGAACTTTATATAGAATATGACTTTGACAGGCAACAATAGGTAAACACTAGATCTTGGGGCTAGTCACTTCATGACATAATAGAATCAAGGTTATAACTTAAATGATTGGTAACTTAGGCTAGGCAATCAATGATGGATTATAACATAAAGTAACAATTGATAAAAGCTGACTCAAAACCCTAAAACCTAGATAGGTACCACCACATATAACCAAAGTTTATGTGAAAAGCTAACCTCTTGAGGTGACAGGCTACTTAAGGTGACAAAACATCATCATAATCATTTGTATTGACAACAAGATTAGAATCCTGATCACTCATGTTTGCATCTGCTTGATTTTCTTCCTCATCCTCATCTATGACATGCAATACATTCTCTCTCCCAATCTCTTCATTGGTAATAAAAATCTCTTCTACAACCACTCCATCATCATCTTCATTCACTTCTTTGAATGATTCTTGTAAATTAACATATTGCCCATTAGGCATTATATCAACAACTTCCATGAATTTTTGTTTCGAACAAGACTTTGTTTGAATGACATATGACCATCTTGGGCTTCTTACATCATCAATTAGAAATGATTGGTTAATTTGAAGAGGGGAAACATATGGCTCATTCATCTCTGATAAAAATTGTTGTGTATTTGCGCGTACAAATCGATACGCATCAAATTGTACTATGGATGGTCAGATCCACTTACATTTTAATAATATAGGACTATTTTCGCCAAAATCCACTTGAATAATTTCTTGGATGAATCCAACATAAAATTTCTTCTGAGTTTCATGAAGAAATTTAGAACTAACAACACAATCACAATTTGTCTTTCCTTTGTCTTTTTCTTCCACTCCTAAATGACTACCATAGGCCTACATTCCACTAAAATGCATAGCCCATAAATGTGGAGATTGTGAAAGCTCACATTCCTCTGTTGTTATATCTTGACCTTCTTCTTTACATCACTGACTACATTAGCAATCCATTGTTCAAATTTTGGAAAAGAATCACCTCCAATCAAATCATGACGTCTATGCTTTTGAGGTTGATGTTGCATCCAATCTTGATTCTCTTCTTCATATTTTCTACATAGAATATTAACATACAAATAGTAAGATTAATAATATAAATGTGTAAATGCAATTGAGTAAATAAATTATTGTGTAATTTTTTTTTCCTATGCCACTTATCGAACAAAGATGTGTTTTGAAGAATATAGGCATGTATCACACTTCTTTCTTGATGTGATAGCTTGAAGCAACATCCATTGCCTTCTAATACTTCACCTGCAAGTCTCTCATCTTTGTCATCATCCCATACACATTGATTGACATTTCAAAAATCTTTCATATATTCTGTGCAAAATCCCATGGCCTCTTGCATTGAATATCCCTCAAACATGCTGCCTTCTGGTTTTACCCTAGTATGAACAATTTTTTTCAAAACCTTCATATATCATTCTATAGGATACATCCATCTCATTCTTACTGGGACACAATGCTCTAGTTCATATTCTAGATGTATCAAAAGATGCATAGAAATGTTAAATATTGTTGGTGGAAATTCCCATTCCAATAGACAAAGGACTTCAATGACCTCCTCCCTCAAACTATCAAAGTTCGAAGGATCTAATACATGTAAACTCATTCTCTTTAATATTAGGCCTAATTTTATAATTTCCAATCTTGGCCCCTTTGCCAAACTTGATATATTTACCACAATAGGTAAAATATTCTCAATTATGACATGATAGTCATGGGTCTTGAGTCCTCTTAAGCCATTAATGTCAGTTTGGCTTCTAATACTACTACTTACATATCCAATGGGAAAGTGAATCTAAGACATCAACTGTAAGAATTGTGCATGTTGTTCCTTTATCCAGACATAAGGAGCACTAGGTTTTCTATATTTTTCGTCATCACATTTTTCAACCCAAAGATTTCGACAAATCTTTAGTTGTCAAAAGTCTTTACGTTATGAAATAGTATCAAAAGCACCAAAAAGAGTTTCTATAATAGCACAAGCTATATTTTTCTCAGTATGCATAAAGTCAATAGTTTGCCTAATGATTATATCCATAAAGTATGACAACTTATAGAATATGCACATTCGTTTTACACTACTTTCATTACATGGATCATGTCTACTACCAGTAATCTCATCATTTTTAATAAATGACATTCTTTTTTGTCCATTCTCAAAAATGTAATCACCCATTATTAGCAATGCTGCTTCATGATTCTCTTCTTGACCATTGAAAAGTGTTTTTTGTCAACAATATGGATGATCCATTTTAAGGTAAGCATGATGTCCATAATAAATACACTTAAGAAAACTTCTTGAGTGCCTCACAAAATCCTTAAAGTTTCAAGAATGACATCCATGGTATCCATGAACACTGAAACCAGACAATGTGCCATATGCAGGAAGATCATGAATCGTAATCAATAAGGAATCTCTTAAAGTGAATTTGATTGAATGACCATCCCTTAAAGATTGAATTGCTTCAATTCCTTTCCACAATTCCTTTAGCTCATCATATAATGGCTCTAGATAAGCATTGATTGTATCTAAAGTCACACTTTTCTTTCCTGTTATAATCAATGATAGCATTAAGAAATATGGTTTAGTTGCTAACCATGGAGGCAAGTTATAATTTATTAAAACACTGGCCAAGTTGAGCATTTAGTACTTTGATCTAAGAATGGGTTCACCCCATCTAGAGCTAAAACCCAACCTTATATTATGAGGATCTTGAGAAAAATTAGACCATCTATTATCAAATTCCATCCATGTCTCAGAATCAGGCACATGTCATTGTTTTCCATCGATGCTTTTATTTTGGGCATGCCATTGCATAAGTTTAGCAATGTCTCTACACCTATACATTCAAAGTAATCATGGAATTATCAAAAAGTGGTGAAGAACCTTTCTAGGAACCACAGCTGATTTCAACCCTTGTCTATACCTTGCTTCATGATATTTCAAACATTCACTCTCACTTGCAAGATTATTGCAAAATAATACACAACTATTCACACATGTGTGGATGTTTTCATACCCTAAGCCTAGCTTAGTGATTTGGTTTTTACATTGACTTTGTTTTGTTGGCAATGCGGAGTCAGGTGGTAATAACGAACTTAGTAATGCTAATAACTGATCTACACTCTCATTTGTCTAAGCAAACACCACTTGCAAGTTAAGAATTTGAAGGATTGTTGTCAAATGACTTAACTTACAATTAGCATACACAGGCTTTAAAGCATCCTCCATCAACTTGGCCCAATCATTGTTTAGACCCTCATTCAACATTCTATCAACTTCAAACCCTTCATCTAACATTGATGCCTCTTCATCTATGTTTTGTACCACTTCATCTATGTTTGTTGCCTCTTTATCTCCCACACTTTGCAATTCTATCATATCTTCATAATAATTGTAATCCCAAGGGCTTATACCACTACGCCCATATCTTATCATATGTCTATAAATCAGATTTATTTTTTTCACCTTTCCACCAAGACAGTCATTACATGGACATGGATATTTGTCCATGTCCCTGTCATCAGCTACTCTCTCATCAAATGCATGGTATTGATCTATAGTCAACCTTCAACATTGATCCATCTATAATGTTCTACACATAGCAAAAAAAAACTTTTGGGGAAAAAATTGGCAAACTAAAAGTTCAAGATTTTTTGAAAAAATTGGGAAAAAAACAGATTTAAAAAAAAAATGTAAAAAATTGTAGACTAAGAGACAAAAACTATTTTTTTTTAATTGAAAGGCATTTCGATAGAAATAGAGTTATAGAGAGAAAATAAAATAGAGAGTTTAACTAATGAATTGTAAAAAATAGATTTTTGTAGTTTATATTCAAATTGCTGATTACATTGCATTGTGCATCTTTCAAACTCAAAGCATTACTTCACATTGCATAACTAATAACTAGATGCTGATAGATGACAAAATTTCAATTACAATATAGTTCTTACAAAGTCAACCTAAGTAGTTATGCAATTATTTCACATTGCATAACTAATAACTAGGAGCAGCTGCCAATTACATTTGCTTGTCATGGCATTCCATGAGACCACATTTCTTTGAGGCATTTTTTCAAACAGTTCACTGCCTTGTCTATGCTACCACATTTTTCATACATGTCTACCAAAGCATTTTATCAAATAGTTCATTACCTTGTTTCTATGGCTAAAATCCTAAAACAAGTGCTTTTGAACAAGCTATGGATGCTTGGAAAAAATCTATCCAAGTATAATAGTAAGCAATAGCATAGACAAGGCAGTGAATTGGTTAAAAAAATACCTCAAAGAAATGTGGTCTCATCGTGATGGAATGCCATAACAATCCATAACAATTCACTTGTCATGGCATTCATCATGGCATTCCATCACCATGAGACCACATTTCTTTGAGGCATTTTTTTCAAAGTTCATTGCCTTGTGTATGCTACCACATTTTTCATACATGTCTACCAAAGCATTTTATCAAACAGTTCACTGCCTTGCTGCTATGGCTAAAAGCCTAAAACAAGTGATTTCAAACAATCTATCGATGCTTGGAAAAAATCTATCAAAGTATAATAGTAAATAACAAGCTATGGTCTCATGGTTTTTTTGGGTGTGAAAATTAGCATGATTTTATTTGCATTTTTTTGGCAATTTTGCTGTTTGAAATGGGGAAAAATCTCTATGGTCAGTTTTGTACATTTTTTAATTGTAGGATTCTCATAGTTAGTGAAAAAGGTAGTATTCATGAAGGAATGGAAAAGATGCATAGAGCCTTTGAATTATACCCATACTATGTAATGGCATTAAATTATTTAGCAAACCATTTTTTCTTCACAGGGCAGCATTTTCTTATGGAATAGTTGACTAAGATAGCTCTTGTTTCAACTGACCACCCTCTCATGAAATCTCATTCATATTATAATCTTGCATAGTCTCATCATAGTAAAGGTGATTATGACACCATTGGTTGGTACTACATGGTATCAGTCAAGGAAATCCAGAGGCCACATGATTTTGTGTTGCCATACTTTGGGTTGGAATAGATTCAATTGAAGTTGGGAGATCTTAAGAGTTTTCTATCAAATTTTGAGAATGTTTTGAAGGTCCACCCTTAGAACTATGAGAGCTTAAAAGTTGTAGGCCATATATATGCTCAGTAAGGACAAGCAGAGAAGGCTTTGGAAATTTTAAGAAAGGCAACCCACATCGATCCACGTGATGCCCATTCATTTATCAAGATGGGTAAGTTACTAATATCATCGAGCCCAGTGCAACCTTAGATTCTCTTAAGATGCCAAAGTCTCTTTTCAACAAGAGAAGAAAAGAAGTACCCATTGAATTGTTAAACAACATTGGGGTTCTTCCTTTTGAGTGTGATGAACTAGAGTTGGCTCAACAAACTTTTATAGAGGCATTAGGAAATGATGTTCTGCCTCTACATAAATCTATGTGGTCAGTTTTGTGCATTTTTCACTTGTAGGATTTGCACAGTTAGTGAAAAAGGTAGTGTTCATGAAGGAATGGAAAAGATGTGTGGAGCCTTTGAATTATACCCGTACTATGCAATGGCATTGAATCATTTATCAAACCATTTTTTCTTTATAGGGAAACATTTTCTTGTGGAATAGTTGATTGAGATAGCACTTGTTTCAACTGACCATGCTCTCATGAAATCTCATTCATATTATAAACTTGCACTATCTTATCATAGTAAATGTGATTATGACACCATTAGCTGCTACTACATGGCATTAGTCAAGGAAATCCAGAGGCCACAAGATTTTGTGGATAGGTTCAATTGAAGCTGGGAGATCTTAAGAGTTCTCTCTCAAAATTTGAAAAGGTTTTGGAGGTCCACCCTGAGAATTGTGAGAGCTTAAAAGTTGTAGGCCATATATATGCTTAGTAAGGGTAGGCAGAGAAGGCTTTAGAAATTTTAAGAAAGGCAACTCGCATAGATCCATGTGATGCCCATGCATTTATTAATATGGGTGAGTTATTAATATCGTCAGACCCCAGTGCAGCCTTAGATTCTCTTAAGATCCCAAAGTCTCTTCTGAAGAAGAGCAGAGAAGTACCCATTGAATTGTTAAACAACATTGGGCTTCTTCATTTTGAGTGTGATGAACTAGAGTTGGCTCAACAAACTTTTATGGAGGCATTAGGAAATGATGTTTTGCCTCTACATAAATCTCTATGGTTAGTTTTGTGCATTTTTTACTTGTAGGATTCTCATAGTTAGTGAAAAAGGCAGTGTTCATGAAGGAATGGAAAATATGCGTAGAGCCTTTGAATTATACCCGTACTATGCAATGGCATTGAATCATTTAGAAAACCATTTTTTCTTCACAAGGTAGCATTTTCTTGTGGAATAGTTGACTAAGATAGCTCTTGTTTCAACTGACCACCCTCTCATAAAATCTCATTCATATTATAATTGTGCACGATCTTATCATATTAAAGGTGATTATGACACCATTGGCTACTACTACATAGTATCAATCAAGGAAAGCTAGAGGCCACAAGATTTTGTGGACAAGTTCAATTGAAGCTAGGAGATCTTAAGAGTTCTCTCTCAAATTTTGAAAAGGTTTTGGAGGTCCACCTTGAGAACTGTGAGAGCTAAAAAGTTGTAGGCCATATATATACTTAGCAAGGGCAGGTAGCGAAGGCTTTGGAAATTTTAAGAAAGGTAACTTGCATAGATCCACACGATGCCCATGTATTTATCAAGATGGGTGAGTTATTAATATCGTCAGACCCTAGTGCAGCCTTAGATTCTCTTAAGACAACAAAGTCTCTTTTGAAGAAGAGCAGAGAAGAAGTACCCATTGAATTGTTAAACAACATTGGGGTTCTTCATGTTGAGTGTGATGAACTAGAGTTGGCTCAACAAACTTTTATGGAGGCATTACGAAATGGCATTTGGGTTGAATTCATAAATAAAAGGCCTAGTGTCAATTCTATAGTTTTTTCTGTGTACTTTAAGGATATGGAATTCTTCCAACGACTAGAAGAAGGTGGTGTTTACTTGAGTTACAAGTTCAATTCCTATATGCTGTAAAATGTGTACAAGAAACCAATGAAAAAATAGTCCCCTTAACCCTAAACTGCCTGTATGGTTTTGGTACTCAGTTGCCTATGTAACTACTGTAAGTTCCCAATCAGAAAGCTATAGATTTTGTGTTTCATGTAATGAGGGTTTTGAATTACGTCTGAATTTCCTACAAAGGGCCTCGCTGACTTCAAATTCATAGCAGCAAACTCTGAATTCCTTACCCACCTTTTAGATGTCTCCAGGCCCTCTCCAAACAAGCTTTATCACCCATGCAAGTAGCTACTATAACCAAAAATACCTCAGTGCCAAGCTAACCAACTAATGAAATGAGGAATTTAATGAATAATGAATTGCACACAATACACTCTAGCCAATAATTTCCCAAAATGTTTTATTTATTTATTTTGTCTAATTTGTATTTGCATGACTAAGTATTTAATCATTTTTATTTGTATGACTAAATAATTTTTTAGTCAATGACCAAATTAGTCATTTATTTACTCATTTATAGATAAGTTGCAAAAAAATAGTAGAATTTAGTCATTTTTAGTTGTTGTGACTAAACATTTTAGTCACGTAGTCATTTATTTGCCAAATTCTACTAGTGGAATCAACCATGTCCAGGTCACCAAACACCTATCCTTGAGCCTATCAAAAAACTTCCAAACACTTTACCTATTCCTACAAACCCTTCATGCAGTCCACAACCCCTCAAGTCTATTGAAGAGTCTCCCACCATGAGTCCAAGTCAAGAGCCATTGTACTCTCATATTGGTGATTATCAAGAGCTTATGAAGCCCATCCAAGAGTCTCCCATTTCAACTTCCATTCAATAAAGTCAAGAGCTATGTCAAGAGCATAATCTAAAGCATGTGGAAACATCAAGCCCTTATTTTAATCGAGATCAAATCCCTTCCATTCAGGCCATCAACAACCTATACCTCTTTTATGATCAAGATATTACCTATGAACAAGCTATCCATGAGCAACTTGATCCTATACCTATCCATGAGAAAACAATCCAAATCCAACCTATCTATAATGTATATATTTTCTATGATCAAGATATTATCCATGATGATGAACCTATGCATGAGTAACTTGATCCTATCCATAATCCCACAACTATCCATGATCAAGCTCCTATATATGATCAAGATCCTCTCTATGATAAAGAAGGCCATGATGATCCTCTTAGCCAACTCTATGCATTCCATGGTCAAGAGCTTATCACTCCACCTATCCATGATACATGAACTTCCACTTCCCATGATGAGACATATGTCTCTCAAGAAAACATAGAAGATCAAAACAATGCCTTGGATCTTAGTAAGCATAATGAACATAATCAAGATCCTAATGATCCTTCCACATCTACCATCAACCCCATTTCAAAGCCATCATATCCTCTTAGTCTATCCACCTTCCTCCATGAATGTTCTTCCTTAAGACAACAACCATTATCGACTTTACCTTATCCACCCAATCATGAGCTCAAGTCTAGTTCCCAAAGCACACCAAGTCCCATTGTCCATTGCATACTCCAAAACATGAACTACCCAGGTAAAGTCTTAGGCCTTCATGAATAAGGTATTTTGGAGCCAATCCATATCAAGGTCCCTCCATGCTCATATGGTCTTGGATACACACCCCAAGGTAAAAAATCTAAAGATGTTGGTAATTCCTCCATGCATCCTAAGTCCACCACTTTCCATCAAAAACTACATCATATACCTAAAACATATGTGGCCATTCCACCTCCACCATCCTAGTATAAATGCCAAAAGCATGTGACCATACACCTTCCACCATCCAATTTAGCTTGATTACTCCCAACTCCTAATTTCCCTCCATCAACTATACCTCCACTCCTTACAACTCCTACTATCCCCCCATCCACTTTGCCTCCACTTCTACCAATGCCTAATTATCCACTTATTCATAAGTCCACTGAAAATCCTAATCATGACCAACAAATACATACACTATCTAAACATGAAGCTTCCACTCATTCACCAAACCCATGGGATTCAAAAATAAACACTTGGATGCCTCTACATATAAAGTCAAAAATCCTAAAAATCCTTATGCCTTAGGACATCAATGTGAAAAGTCAAAGCAAAGTACATCACAAAGCTACCCAAGCCCATACCTCCAAAACAAAAGTCAAAAACTAAAATAGTTTGGGTCCCTAAGAAAAAATCAAGCAAATCAAATAAGGCATCCACATCTCAAAACTCCCAACCATCCCTTTCCATCCAAAATTTCCACTCCATTCAAAAATTCCAAAAATCCCACAAGCAAAATAAAAATCATAAAAATACTAAGTCTATGTGGGTACCTAAGTCACTATGTCACCCATCTCCTAACCAAACATTGCCATTTCTTCCTACACCACCTTCCCATCAAAAGCTTCAATGTTTATCTTGGTGTGTGCAACCGTTGGTCATGATTCCATTCGCACATACCTCCATCACCCCATCATTCACCTATTATCCTACATATCTTCCCCATCACCTTGCTATGGTCCATGCTTTTTCATAAGTCTTTCATCCATATTTACATAAGTCCTACATAATTCACATCATAATCCACTTTCCCGCATCCATTATCCTTCCTTTCATAATCCACTATCTTCCCTACATAATCCATATCATAATCCACCATCTACCTAATCCATCTCCATCTCACTTTCATGCAATCTTTTACCAATATCTAAGAGCATAATGACATTTGACATGGTCCATGCGATGACATCCATATCTAATGGGATTATCACCCTTCATGGAACTAGACACTTGCATCCCTCCTTTCCATATCCACCTTGATGGTGTCAGATTGTCATTGATGTCAAAAAGGTCTTGCAGGAGGTAAGTGCAAGAGGTTGATGCTTCAAATGTTCTTGTGAAGTTGTTGACAGGAGTTGTTATATCATAGCTTGTTCAATATGCTTGGTCAGTGTGATAAATCCCTATTCACAATTTGTCTTCTATGGATCTTTAGTGTGTCAGTGTGTAACTAAAGTGAAGGACTTGTTTTTTCAGTAGTTCTTGATGTGATCATCTCATGACAGTTGTTTGTAATATGAATAGTGGCAGCATGACAAGGATGACATTGTTGATAGGTTGAAATCTCCATGAAGGTTAAACAAGAACATCAGTAAATCAACTCACTCTCAAGGAGTGCTTCATTGGCATAGTGGTTCTTTATCAGAAGCTTATTTAGATGATTCTTCACTAATGTTAAAAGATTGATATAAGTCTTGACAAGATGATGTCACAAACTGGAAGTCTTCAAATCATCAAAGCATTCTTCAAAGCATAATAAAAAGGCATATTGGTTAAGGTTTATTTGGACAGCAGGTGTAGAGGTCACTTGAATTGGACTAATTGATATCCTTATCTTAGTTCTCCATATTTTTCTTGAGGTCATTATTATCTAAGTCTTTGATTGTCTATCTATCCTAAACTAAGTTCTTCATTCCTTCCAAGCCTATCACATACCAAATGCTCTTTATGTTATGTCAGTGAGTTGACTTGCAATGGTAAGTCAAAGTCACTTAAAGTGACCTGTTAGAGGGCTACCATCACATGATGGTGACCGGCCCTTCCTTAAAGCATCGGTCTTTAAGTGATATGTGGAGCGAGATTTAAAAAGAAAGCATTGAAAATGCTTTATATTGTGAAGGGCCCGCGGTGCATTTAAAAGAAAAGTTTTTGTTTTTAAAGTTAAAAAAACTTTATTATCACCGATGGAGCAAATGGGCGGGCTCTCATTATGTTTAAATTTAAACATACCACCGCCAAAAGTCACATGGGTTTGCATGTAAAATGGAAGTTTATGCATTAAGGAAAAAGGAAAAGGCTTTCCTTGAAAGTTTCAAAAGTATTTAGAATCTTTTCTTTGAAGCCCGAAATCAAAGATAGACAATTTCCTTTTTTAAAACTTAAGTAAATTTCCTTCTAATATTTTTTGGTCGGTCCTTTTTTTTAGGAGTTTTTCTTTAATAAGGAAAATTTTATTATCTTTATGAAGAGATTTTTAAGAGGATGAAGTTTTCTAAGGACTATTTTTTTTAGGAGATTTTTTTTGGAGATTGGAGATTATTTTTTTTAAAAGGATTATTTTGAGGTGATTTTCTTTTGAAAGCCAGATTGGATAAAGAATTTGAATGCAGGATTTGCAGAGAAGGAGATACAAATGAAAAGACTAAATATTCAAAGAGATTTTATTTTTCTCCTACAAGTCCTGATTGAAATGTTAGAAAATATGAAATGATCTTGTCAATAATGTTGCAGAGAATTTAGAGCTATTTATACAGATTGAAGAGATTGAAGAGTCATCTTCGAAGGAATATAAAGAGATTTTGTTTATACAGAGAATATATTTTCTTTGTAGGATTAAATGGTTTCAATGAAGGGGTTTGACTTCTTGCACATGGAGATCACAAAGAGATTTTATTTTTCTCTTTCAAGAGCAAATTGAAAAATCTTATTTCAATTAAAGATTTTTCTTAATTATTGTTTTAGATGATTTGTCTGTGCAGAGTAAGTGAAAGGTTTCAAAATTTTTGAAGAAGATTTACATATTTTTTCAAGGGATAATTTGAGATGTCAAATAAAATGAAAGGGTTCTAAAATGGACAGAGAAATAATATTTTTTATTACAAGAGATTGATTTTTGAAATAAGAAAAATTGCAGAGAGAAGGTGAAAAGTTTTTGTGTGCAAGATCTTCGTTGAGAGAAGATGAAAATGTTCATACAGAAGAGGAAAGGTGAAAAGATATTCAACTTATATAAAGTTGTTTTTTAGGTGCATTGATGTGTGAATTAAGAAGGATAGAGATGAAACATACAGTGTTGTGAAGTGTTGTTGAAAATCAAGCAGTGTTGTTGAGAATCAAGTAGTGTTGATGTTGTAGAGTGGATCATGATACAGGTTTGAAATATCTGAGTTTGTATATAATTTAGAATGATCATTTGACAGACACATGAGAGAGAATAAATGTTATGTATTGAAACAGAGAAACCCTCTGAATTTGTGTTTTCAGTTTGTTCTGTAATAGGGGTTGGTGCTCCTTGAAGCTGGTGCTTCTAAACAGTATGCCAGTGAGGCTTGTAGGTCAGTGAGACCTTAACATTTGTCAGTGAGACACTTTGTAGCTAGTAAGGCTTCTTTGTAGCCAGTGAGGCAGTTTAGAGTGGTTTTTCTACCCCTGGAGGGTTTTCCACTCATGCAATTCTTGTGTCATAATCTTCTTTGTGTGTGTATGATTTACTTATGAAGTTTTGTTCTCTTTCTGTATTTACAGTCATGTGCATATGTATTTGACAGATCAATGCTATCTTTCTCTCCTTGTGCTCTGAAAGTTAAAGTGTGTAAAAAGATTTGAAAATTCACACAACACTGATTCACCCCCCCTCTCAGTGTTGATTGTACTCCTACACACCTATCCCATAAAAAAAATCAAAATAGTAAAGAGAAATCCCTTCTTCCAATGGTGAAAACCACCTTTGGTGGCACCTTGGATAAGTACCATGATGAAAACCTGCCAAACATGCATCATGTGTAGGTTGATTATCTATCACTTACACTTGGGGGCACATTGTCTCATCCAACCTATCATTTACTATCCTATCCTATCCTATCCTACTATCCTTATCCATTACACCCATATACCTATCCTATTGAGTCCATTTATCCTCCTTTCCTCCTTTTGATCTTGATAAAGACATGGGGACAAAATGTTGAAACATGTTTTGGGGTATCTATTGACATACCTCATCCTTTCCATCAGATCCTATTATTATCCTATTTTCATAGGCTTTGTCATGAAAAATCCTAAACATTACACGAAGAGTGGGGCATGTTATTTCTATGCAAAATAGTCTTTGAGATCATATCTTTGCTCTCTTACGCATACGTCCATTCCATTCCATTATAGCCTATCATTGTATCTATCCATTTATCATGAGCTTTCTGATCCATGGCCTATCCTCTTATCTACCCATCTATCATGAGTCTATCATCACATTTACTATCACTCATCCTTTTATCCATCCATCCTACCTCGATCCTTGCATCTAGACTTGGTTTTCCCTTGTCATTTGTGTCTAGCATAAAGGCTATCAAAATTGTCATCCAATGTCAACCCAAAACATCCAAAAATCCAAAAAAAACCAAAACATGTCAAAAATCCAAAAAAAAATCAAAACATGTCAAAAATCCAAAAAAATCAAAACATGTCAAAAATCCAAAAAAAATCAAAACATGTCAAAAATCCAAAAAAACCAAAACATTTCCAAAATCCAAAAAAAATTAAAACATTTCAAAAATACAAAAAAATAACAACATTCTAAAAATAAAAGAATCACATATTCCTAAAAATAAAAAAAATAAAACATTTCAAAAATCCAAAAAAAATTTGAAACATTTCAAAAATACAAAAAATTAAATATCCAACAAAAATCAAGTAATGAAGTCAACCACATCATTCAATTCCTCAATCCAATTCTTCAAATCAAATCAAGTCAAATCACCCAATTCATCACATCATTCAAATCAATTCATCTAAATCCATCAATCAATTCTTCAAGTCCATTCAATCCCATCAATTCCTCCAATCAATTCATCAAACCACCTCACTCAATCTTTGAAATCAATTTCTTCATCATTCAAGTAAATCATTCCAATCAAATCAATCAATTCACATCAATCCATCAACTCATTCCATCACATCAAGTTAATCAAGTAACTCCAAGAAATGATCCAAACACAAGTCATCCTTACTCCATACCAATCAAGTTAATCAATCTTGTCAAATTATCTAATCACATCAATGGTCTTGATCCTAGGCTTGTTGTAAACCTAATCAATCAATCAATCAATCATCATCAATGGGATATGTCATTCCCCCTTCCTTGTGTTGATCTAGGGATATATCATTCCCCACAATGACAACACTATCATCATTATCAGCATCAATCAATCAATCGATCATTGGTTTATAGCTTAACAGGGGCAATACCTTGTTTGTTTTTGTATCATTTGTGCTTGCTTTCTTTCTTGTGTGTGTTATCTTTTTATCTTACATTTATATCACATCCATATCATTTCCAACTATATTCATATCTTGTGTATGTTGGAATAGCTTTTTGCATTAACCTTTACATCTAAGGTCATATCATACCTTTTGTGCATTAGGACTTTAATGCTCCAAGTTTACTTCCTCATACGTTAGACAAGGTTGTATTATGCTGGTTCACAAGACACATCGTCACCTTGGTCCTTATACCTTGGTGCATAACGTCTAGTGCTATATCAAACACCATGGTTGGTCACCTTCATTGCAGCATAACACATTATTCATTTCTTCTATCCATTCCCTTAGTTATCTTCCTTAACCAATCCATTTCATTTCAAGAGCCTACCCATGTTTGTCCAACCAACCTATCCTTTTCCTCTATCCATGCCTTAGCTTCTTTGAAATGATGTTACTCGACATAAATCTCATCATCTCGAACATCATCTCAAAGAGGGGAAAAATGTAGACACCCAAATTTCTCCATTTCTTGCAACACCAAGTCAAATACATTATTAGAGACAACATGTAGCATTTTGTCCTAATCCCATTCCTAATTTAACTTATCCAACTTTTAAATTAATTAAATAAATCTCATTTATTTGATTAATTTCCCATTTATCCCAATAGCCAATTAATTAAATAAATCCTATTTATTTAATTAATTTCCCACCTTTCCTCTAATTTAAAGAAATAAAATATTTATTTAAATAAGCCCTCTCACATTTTCCAACTAATTCAAATAAAATATTTGAATTTATCCTCACCTTTCACCACATTGCAACACATTTCCACCTCTTAATTGAGTCATGTGTGGTAGTACAACTTTCATTTAATATCCTTCACATGTCCAACTAATAGGTCAGCCCTATTCTCCTTCGCACACTTGTCGCATGACTATAACTCCTCATGGAGTGGGAAAACCTAATCGATCCTAGCCATCCACACCATTGAAAACAACTTTCAATCACAACCCTTCATTCAAATCAGCCCTTTACTATAAATTAACCCTCACCCACGCCATTTGATCAATTGAGTTTCAAGTATCCTTATGCTATTGAAATGACATTAGAGCCTTTTACATCGTTTATCCTCATGTGAAATAGTGAGCAACCAACATTCCTCCCACAATCATCCTTCAAAATCTTGCATGCCTATGCGAGGTTGAGAAGAGCAATGGAGATAAATCAATCTTCGCGTGGAGATTGGTTTGCATTTGCATTTGTTGTTTTCATTTTCATGCTAGTTTATGCTTCATTGTGCTTGTTAGGGTTTGATAGTTTGTTGTTTATAATTTTACCCTAGATTTTTTACCCTAGCTACAACAACTACAGCTCCATGATGAACTAAATAGAAGGAGCAGCCCTCGGGTTCAAAGTAGACCACTCTCATATGTGTCTCCATCCCCTCAAAGGTCAAAGGCTACCCGTGATCTATTTTCTTCACCCGGAGGGGAATGACTTTTTATTGGGTTCCTTTGTTGTATGCCCATATGACATTTGTGGACATATATTTTGTATTGCACATAGTTGAAATTGTATGCCTATATGGCATTCTTGTAAGCCTATATGGCTATTTTGTATATATGTTATACTTATATCGACATATATTGATGTATGCCTATATGGCTATTCAGTATCCATATTTGCATTATAAATCCATGCTTTAATGGATATTTGTAGATGATTTACTTCATATATTTAAATTCTAATCGTATTACATGCACTCTTCCTTTATATAATTGTAAATATATAAAGTTTGAACATTATTCTCCTCTAAGATTATTGAGAATTAAATCAATCATATGAATATAATAATACATGATGCAATCTAATACCTAGGTCTCTCTACCATTACACATCTAAGGCCATACTTTGTAGTATCATTGTAGCATGGTAAGGAAATTCATGTAATTATACAATGCACTTTGAAGTATGCAACTAAAAATGAGCAAGACATTATTACATGTGACCTCATACCTCTAGAAGTTTGTCATATAATTCTTGGAAGACATCTACCATTCCACGTGTATGCTTCATGCTACCATTCCATGTGTATGCTTCATGCTACCATTCACGTGTATGTTTCATGCTTCTTGTGTATATGTCATGTGTATGATTCATGCCTCCTATGTATACTTCATGTTTTCATGTGTATGCTTCATGCTTCCTATGTAGACTTAATGTATTATGTGTATTCACATGTATGCTTCATGCTTCCTGTGTATAGTTCATGTATTACGTGTATTCACGTGTACACCTCATACTTTATGTATTAGGTTGATAAGCACTAACATAAAAGGGAGAGCAATTTATCATTGAAAAAGACATCCATAAATTTCTTGAAGAATACAATTAAGAATATAACCTTAAGCAATATTGCAAATAAATGAATTTAGGTTCTCATCAATAGTGATGATATGATTTAGGTTCTGACATTTCAAAGGCAAAAAGTTGTGACCATTCGGATAGGGAAGACTATGACCCTTTTATAATGAAGGGTGGTGATCATTCCTAGTGTAGATGTGCCCAACTAGATGTGTTGACACTAACGGTTTGGCCCCATGAAGAATAAAACAAAAAGTAGCCTACCTTGCAACTTTACACTACATGCATCTGATGATTTTTGGAGCATCAAAAACACTTTCACCATAGGAAAATGCCTTAGAGATATCAAAAACTAAGAGAGGTTATTGTAGAGGGGCCCTACATGATCCCATAGCCTCAAATAGAATGTTTCTAAGTCACACAATTTCTGAGTAACAACTTGTCAAAGCTTGTTTCTTTTTTGCACTTTGGTCTCTTAAGGGATATCGTCAGTACAATGTAGCTCAAATTGTTTCAGCATGTTTGAGTGCAAAACAGGACCATGCATAGCCTAAACATACCCATCCAGATGCGTTGGAACTGTCAGTTTGGTTTCGCAAGGAGCAGAATGAAAGTTACACCCATTTGCAACTTTACACTGCATGCATTTGACACTTTTTCTATCAATTGAAAACTGGAAACCACGGGAAAACACCTCAGAGATATTAAAAACTAAGAGAGGTTATTGTAGAGGGACCCTACATGATCTCATAGCCTTAGACAAAATGTTTCTAAGTGACATGATTTCCAAGTAACAACTCGTCAAAGATTGCTTCCTTTTTGCACTTTGGTCTCTTATGGGATATCATTGGTACAATGTAGCTTGAACTATTTTGGCATGTTTGGGTGTGAAACAAGACCATGCCTAGCCTAAACATACCCATCCAGATGCATTGGAACTATCAGTTTGGTCACATGAGAAGTAGAATGAAAGTTACACCCCTTTGCAACTTTACACTCCATGCATCTGACACTTTTTCCATTAATTGAAAACTAGACAGCACGGGAAAACACCTTAGAGATATCAAGAACTATGAGAGGTTATTTTAGAGGGGCTATACATAATCCTATAGCCTTAGACAAAATGTTTCTAAGTGACATGATTTATGATTAATAGCTCATTAAATATTGTTGTCTTTTTGCACTTTGGTCTCTTAAGGGATATCACCAGTACAATGTAGCTTAGACTGTTTCGGCATGTTTGGGTGTAAAAGGGGACCATGCCTAGCCTAAACATACCCATCCAGATGTGTTGGAATTGTTTGTTTGGTCGTATGAGGAGCAGAATGAAAGTTACACCCCTTTGCAACTTTACACTGCATGCATTTGATACTTTTTCCATCAACTGAAAATTGGACACCTGTTACATCCCCTTCTACTGAACAATGAAATGTTGGTTATGTTGTTAGTTATGTACAACTGCTTTCATGTGAGTATGAATTTATTTGTTGAATAAGGTGTATAATTATGTGGGATTGATTTTCTTTTATATGCAAATATTTTTCAATTATATGTGAGAATGGATGTATGGATATTATATATATATATAAATATTCATATCAAGGAAATGATTTAACCTTCATTAATTGTTGAAGTGGTGCAGGACAAATCAAGTGATAAGGAGAAAGGGATATCAATAGGGAGAGGGTGGTTACGAGAATCGAAAAACAACAATACTGTCTAAGTCTAAATCTAGATGACTATATCATCGTAGCCTTGGCCAAGGCACATACATATACATATATATTTCAAGTTGGTAAGAATTATTTCCTTATGTATATTAAATAATATATATATTTTCAACTTACCTCATTAGGAGCGCTTAGTGGTGTGTGAGCTGGAGTCTTGTATGTAACTCCTCCACTCTGCCCGCACGCAAGAAATAAACTTTCCTTCTTGCATGCGGATGGGGGAAGGAGTGGGCGACCTATTTTTGTTGGCATTAATCCTTCTCATTCGCATTCTTTACTCAATCTTGAAACATAGCATTCACACCCTTTTCTAAAGGGCATTCACAACCTTTTCAAAAGAGCTTTCATAGGATTAGTGAGCTAGGGATTGCATTCTTTGAGTGGCCTCGTCCCTACAACTCAAAAATTAGAATCATATTTTCCTTGTGCGTGAGCTTCATACTCTTCTTACTATGCCAAGTCAATATCATAGGAGTGACAGTAAGAACCAGTCTGGCAAATAGAAATTGTCCTTGTAGTCGCTTATTCCTAAGCTTTGACTTGCAAAATCTTAATCAAGTAAGACAATGGCTCCTTTCAATATATTATAGTTCATCATGTGATGAATAGTAATGCATGATTTGGATGGCCGTAGCTTTTCATGAGTATAATTCATCATGTTTCTCTGTATTTTCTATTATGTGATTCATGCATGAATCTCCTGAATCCGTATGTGTCTTTTAATTCCAAATCTTTGAAATTTGCAAAAGTTTTTGTCTTCGTACCTATATATATACACATGAATATATATATATATTCTCATTGAAAGATTTGACTTTGGTCACTGAGTTAGAGGATACCTTTCTGTCTAAATATTCATATGTTGAATCTCTTATAAATCTGTAAGCATGTCAAGTGGATTATACATGTTCATCCAAACCTGTAACCCAGAAAGAAACATATGGAATAAAGTCAATGCCGAGCAAGGGTGAATGTTGACAACACAATAGTGTCAGATATTTTTTAGAAATCTTTGGCCAAGGTATGATGTAGTATAGGCATGTGTTAGCTATCAAGTACCAGATATACCATTGGTCAAAGTGATCTTTCCAGTTAGGAGGTACCTATAGGGAAAAGATTGATCAAGAGGTATAGGTTCTTGACACTAGGCTTAGAGGTATATTGATGTTATTAGATTCCGTGTTAATCACCCTCATGAAGGGTCAGGTTTCTTTAGTTGAAGAAGCACAGGAGACCAGTTGGTCTTGGTTGGGTAGATAAAACCCTTATTGATATTCCTTTTTTCAAAATCTAGAGGAGGATCTGTAAACAAATCAGTAGGAAGCTATTCAAGTTGTACTTTTCTTAATCTCTCTTCCTACCTTAATATTTGAATTTCATTCAAGGAAGTTAGTTAATTTACTTTGGAATATATGTATTATGTTAGAAAGATTATTTCAGCTGAAAATGAAAGTTAGTTGTAATATTTGAATTTTATTGCATTTGATACTATTTTCATAATAGTTAGTTATTCTTTCTACTGAAATTTTGTTAGATGTAAGTTTATAATCTATTAAATATGAGTGGGTGTTATAACACCTTAGAGATATCAAAAACTGAGAGAGGTTATTGTAGAGGGGACTTACATGATCCCATAGCCTTAGAAAGAATGTTTCTAAGTGATACGGTTTCTAAGTAACAACTCATCAAAGATTGTTGTCTTTTTGCACTTTGGTCTCTTAAGAGATATTGGCAGTACATTGTAGCTTAGACTGTTTCAACATGTTTGGGTGCAAAATAGGACCATGCATAGCCTAAATGTACCCATGTGGACATGTTGGAACTATCAGTTTAGTTGCACAAGGTGCAGAACGAAAGTTACACGCCTTTGCAACTTTACACTACATGCATTTGACAATTTTTCTATCAACTAAAAATTGGACACCACGGGAAAACACCTCAAAGATATAAAAAATTGATGCAGGAGCATCCCTTGTTCAAGAGAAATCTTGCATCAACCAAAAACATTTGCATTTCAGTTTGTTTGTAGTTCAGTTTGTTTCTTTTCATTTTCCAATTCAGTTCAAGCAGTTCAATTAGAAGCAATTTCTTCTTTTGGTCTGGCATTTTACCGCAGTTGCATTTTACATCTTATGGATCTGGACTTAGCATCTACATTCATTCATCTACATCATATCTAGAATTCAGAGATCTATACATCATTACCATAAAGATACCACTAGCAGAAGATCGACTATTTCTTAGAATAGAGCACCCTGATAATCACAGACAACTAGCTAAAGGAGACATCTGTGGAAGCATTTCCCATTATGTGAAGCCTAATGACACATCATTTGATAATATTTGGTTCATGGCCGACCTTCCTCGAAGATCCACACATCATTCCATTCATTTTCTGGAGGAGTTGTATGCAATTAGGTCCAACATATCTGTGTACACACATTACATCTCTTCATTGGAGTTTGTAATCTTCCTTGGCCGATGCAGAGGAATCTTATGATTCAAACTTGATATATAGTGATTTAATAGATCCTTAGGAAAGTAGTTATCAAGTAGTGATTCACAGGGTAGCATCTAATAGTTTAGATTTCTGCGAGGAGCCTCAAAGCTTTATCTTGCACATGTATGTAATAAGGCCTGTGGGCCCTAATGGTAAGCCCGCATGTTGCCAGTTGATCTCTATTTGAATTCTTTGATATACTAAATGACTGAATCTACAATTGTTCCATTTCTTTGAGTTATTTCTATTGTGTTTACTCTTGCTGCATGGTCTAGACAATTCATTCTGTGAACCCTCCTACCATGACTGCACCAAGTGGTATCAGAGTGAAAGTTCAAATCTTTGGGAGTGAATTGAGTGAAGTTGGCAAGGAATTCTATAAGATCTTGCTGTGGACAGATTGTTGAATTGAGGCAAGTTACTCGTGTCGCAACCGATTGCTGATTGAGAGGCAGTTGTCACCTTGTAGCCCAATCGCCGAACTTGAGGCAATTTGCACTTGATCCTATGAAGAATGCCAGTATGAAGAGTTGATTCTATTGGAACAATGGCTAGAAAAATGGATGAAATTATGGAGATGATGAAAATAATGTGAATTCAATTGGATGCTATTGAAGAAGATAGGTGAAGAGGATTGACATGGAGACCTAATGTTGAAAGTGAGGATGAAGAAGAATTTCAATCTATTGAACAGACTGGTGAAACCCTAGGAGGTGATGAAGAAGAAGAATTAGATCAGGTGAAGATGTTGCGATCTATTTCAAAGATTGGAAAGAGACCTAGAGTTGATGTGCCAAACTATACTAGTAATTTGAATATGGAAGAGTTGATTGATTGGATAAATAACATGGAAGAATACTTTGATTATGAAGAAGTTGAAGATCCGAAGAAGGTGAAATTTACAAAGACAAAGTTGAAAGGACATGTTGCTATATGGTGGAAAGAAGTTCAGTTGGAAAGAAATAGAAGAGGAAAAGAAAAGATTACAAAATGGGATAGGATGGTGACAAAACTGAAGAATCAATTTATACCTGCTGACTATGAGTTAGAACTGTTGAAGAGATTGGAAAATCTAAGACAAAAGGAGAAATCTATGAAGGAGTACATTGAAGAATTTCAAAAGATGATCATAATAATAGGACATAGTGAAGCAAGCAAGGAGAAAGTGGCTAGATATATCAATAGACTGAGATTGAACATTCAAGAGGAACTAAGCTTGGTGAGGATGACATCTTTAGAGGAAGCATATCAGTTTGCCCTAAAAGTTGAAGAGAAGTTGAATAAGAGGCCTAATCAGAGATAGAGAGGGAGAGGAGGTAAATTTCAGAGAGGTAGGACTTATTCTAGAGGAGAGAGATCATATCCAGAGTAGAACAAGTTTGACAACCCATTTAAGAAGGATGACAGAGACAACAATGCTTACCAAAGAGATGACAAATTTTTTTACTGGAGAAAAAAACCCTACTGCATACCAGAATGAAGGATATAGAAGAGAAGGAAGAGGATTTGATAAGAAAACATTTAGAGGTACTTGTTTCAAGTGTGGAGGTGAAGGACATAGAGCATTTGAATGTAATCAGGGTTGTACAAGTAAGAGGACAAAAAATAGTGGAAGAGCAGCCTATGTGGAAGAAGAGCATGTTGGATCACCCAGTTCAGTTGATAGAACTGAGAAAGGAGAATCATTGGTAATGAGGAGAGTACTATTTCAATCAAAAACAAATGAGGAAACACCGCAGAGGAAGAGTCTACTAGAACAAGATGCAAATCAGGAGGTAAGTGTTGTAAAGTTGTAATTGATAGTGGTAGTTCAAATAACTTAGTTTTAGAGGAGACAGTGACTAAGATGAAGTTGGAAAGATTGAAACACCCTAAGCCCTATCAGATAGCATGGATCCAGGATGATCATAAGGTACTAGTGAATGAACAATGTTTGGTGAAATTTCATATTGGATTTTATCATGATGAAGTCTTGTGTGATATTATGCCTATGGATGTATGTCACATCTTTTTGGGTAGACATTGGCAGTATGATAGAAAAGATATACATGATGGGAGAAAGAATACATATACTATAACAGCAAATGGAAAGATAATTACTTTGATTCCTTTGGAAGATGATCCTAAAGATGTGGTATGTGGAAATGCTAGAATCTATTTGGTAGATGGAAGGAAATTTCTGGATGGTTTGAGACATGAGAATATGTGTTATGTCTTGATTCCTAAGAAACCATAAGCATTGAAGAAAGAGATTGAAGAATCACAACCGGCGGAGATAGGAGAGTTGCTGACAGAATATGAAGACATCATATTAGATAATGTACTTGAAGGATTGCCACCCATCAGGAGTATCAGTCATCACATGGATCTTATACTAGGAGCAAGTTTTCCTAACAAAGAAGCACATAGAATAACACCAGTAGAGAATGAAGAATTGAATAGATAGATACAATAATTGCTGAGGAAAGGTTTGATCAGAGAAAGCTTGAGTCCTTGTGCAGTACCTACAGTATTAGCACCTAAGAAGGATGGAGAATGGCGAATGTGCACTGACTCGGGAGCAATAAACAAGATCACATTTAAGTATATATTTCGTTTACCTAGAATGGATGATATCATGGATTGCTTGAGTGGATCAAGATATTTCACAAAGATAGACTTGAAGAGTGGATACAACCAGATCAGAATCATAGAAGGAGATGAATGGAAGACTACTTTCAAAACAAATGAAGGATTGCATGAGTGGTTAGTGATGCCCTTTGGATTGACAAATGCACCAAGTACTTTCAGGAGATTGATGAATGAAGTTCTAAGGAAATTCTTGGGTAAGTTTGTGATTGTATACTTGGATGATATTCTGATTTTTAGTAAGACAAAAGAGGAACATTTGTGGCATATTACACAAGTTTTGCAAAGGTTGAGAGAAGAGAAATTGTTGATAAACATCAAGAAGTGTAGTTTCATGATAGAAGAGTTGGTATATTTGGGATTTGTGATTTCTACGGAAGGATTGAAGATGGACCTTGAGAAAGTAAGAGCAATTATTGAATCGCCTACACCAGAGAGCATTGGAGAGGTTAGATCATCTCATGGATTGGCTAGTTTCTACTAGAAGTTTATCAGAAATTTTAGTTCAGTTTGTAACCCTCTGATAGAGACAATGAGAGGCAATAGAAAAGATTTCAAGCGGACATCTGGAGTAGATAAAAGTTTTGAGTTATTGAAGTAGAAGGTGACAGAGCAACCTATTTTGGCATTACCGGATTTCAATAAGGTATTTCAAGTTGATTGTGATGTAAGTGGAAATGCAATTGGAGCAGTGTTAAGTCAAGAAGGTAGACCTATAGCTTATTTTAGAGAAAAGTTAAATGATGGAAGGAGAAGATATTTAGTTTATGATCAAGAATTCTATGCCATAATTCAAGCCTTGACGAAGTGGAGACATTACTTGTTGCCTAAGGAGTTTGTGTTGTATACAGATCATCAAGTTTTGCAATATTTGAATAGTCAAGGTAAGTTGAATTAGAGACATATGAGATGGGTAGAGTTCACACAAAGTTATACATTTGTGTTGAAGCGTAGGAGTGGTAAATCAAACAAAGTTGTTGACGGAGATGAAAGTTGAAGTGTTTGGTTTTAATGAATTGAAGAACATGTATGAGTGAGACACTGATTTTGCAAAACCTTGGAAAGCATGTAAGGAACCTATTGTGATAGATAGGACTAAGTGGTTGGATTATTTCATTCAAGAAGATATGTTGTTCAGAGGAAATCAATTATGCATACCTAAGAGTTCAATGAGAGATAATTTGATCAAGGAGAAGCATAGTGCAGATTGGCAGGACATTTTGGCATTGATAAGACAATGGATTTGGTGAATGAAAACTACTTTTGGCCTCAGATACATAAGGATGTTCAAAG
Organism: Cunninghamia lanceolata; assembly: GCA_027924645.1. Taxonomy (NCBI): domain Eukaryota; kingdom Viridiplantae; phylum Streptophyta; class Pinopsida; order Cupressales; family Cupressaceae; genus Cunninghamia; species Cunninghamia lanceolata. The sequence continues at coordinate 7,059,659 of BSBN01000205.1, forward strand.
ATTTGTGCAGAGTTGTAGAGTTTGTCAAGTTGCAAAAGGGAGTAGTCAGAATATTGGATTGTATAAACCTTTAACAATACCGGAGAGACCTTGGGAAGACATAAGCATGGATTTTGTGATGGGATTGCTAAAGACACAGAGAGGACATGATTCAATATTTGTAGTGGTTGACAGATTTTCAAAGATGGCTCATTTCATACCTTGCAAGAAGACAACTGATGTAGTGCATGTAGCAAACCTATTTTTTAAGGAGATTGTAAGATTGCATGGATGACCTAAGAGCATAGTTTCAGACAAAGATACATAATTTGTTGGGTACTTTTGGAGGACACTTTGGAAGAAGATGAAGAAAGATTTGAAGTTTAGTTCAACTTTTCATCCACAGACTGATGGACAGATAGAAGTTGTGAATAGGAGTTTGGGAAACTTGTTGAGATGTTTGGTTGGAGAGAAGGCTAGAAGTTGGGATTTGATTCTATCACAAGTAGAGTTTGCATACAATAATTTAGTGAACAAGAGTACCATAAGAACACCTTTTGAGATTGTTACCAGAGTAAACCCTAAAGGAGTTGCATAATTGAGAGTTATCAGCATGAAAGAACAGAGGAGTGTAGAAACAGAAGAATTTGTAGATCACATGAAGATAGTGCATAATCAAGTTAAGAAGCACTTGGAGAATATGAATAGTAAGTACAAAGAGAAGGCTAATGAGAAGAGAAGACAAGGAATTTGAAGTTGAAGATGAAGTGATGGTATACCTGAGAAAAGAAAGATTTCTAGTTGGTACATATAACAAGTTGAAGATGAAGAAGTTTTGACCTTGTAAGATACTTAGGAAATTTGATTCAAGAAATGCATATGAAGTGGAATTACTAGAGACCTTGGGTATATCACCCATTTTCAACATTGCAAGCCTATATCAGTATCATGAAACGGAGTTCAGTGACAGCATGGAAGAAGACTTGAAGAAGTAGTTACAACAACAAGAACTGGAGTAGATTGAAGACATTTTGGACAACAGAGTTGGGTGCAACACTAGAGGAAGACAATACAAAGAATACCTTGTGAAGTGGAAAGGAAGACCGGAAGAAGATTCATCATGGATTTCTCAGGCTAAGGTGGATTGTCTTGGTTCTCCCCTAGCCCCAACAAAGTGAGGGACTCACATTTTCAATAACCCTGGATATCTAATGCAGGAGCATCCCTAGTTCAAGACCAATCTTGTATCAACCAAAAACATTTACATTTTAGTTTTCTTGTAGTTCAATTTCTTTCTTTTCATTTTCTAGTTCAGTTCAAGCAGTTCAGTCAGAAGCAGTTTCTGGTTTTGGTTCAACATTCTACCATAGTTTCATTTCACATCTTGCGGATCTAGACTTAGCATCTGCATTCATTCATCTACATCATATCCATAATTTAGAGATCCACACATCATTATCGGAAAGATATCACTAGTAGAAGATCGACTATTTCTCAGAACAGAACACCCTGATAATCATAGACAACCAGGTGAAGGAGAGATCTGCGAAAGCATTTCCCGATCTGCAAAGCCTAATGACACATCATTCGATGATATTTGGTTTGTGGCTGACCTTCCCTAAAGATCCACACATCATTCCATTCATTTTCTAGAGGAGTTCTATGCAACTAGGTCCGACCTATCTGTGCACACATGTTATAACTCTTCATTGGAGTTTGTAATCTTCCTTGGATGATGCAGAGGAATCTTATGATCTAGACTTAATATATATTAATGTAATAGATCCTTAGGAAAGTAGTTATTAAGTAGTGATTCACATAGCAGTATCTGATAATTTAGATTTCTGCGAGGAGCCTCAAAGCTTTAGCTTGTGCATGTATGTAATCAAGCCTGTGAGCCCTAATGGTAAGCCCGCATGTTACCAGCCAATCTCTATTTGAATTCTTTGATATACTAAATGACTAAATCTGTATTTGTTCCATTTCTTTGAGTTGTTTTCGTTGTGTTTAATCTTGCTGCATGGTCTAGACAATTCATTCTATGAACCCTCCTACCATGACTGTACCAAAAACTAAGAGAGGTTATTGTAAAGGTCTTTGACAAATTTTAATTTGAGGATACATCTCTACAAATTTACCAAAAAACTATGTTTGACTTGTATCCAAAAAATTCTTTGGATGTGGCTCATAGTTTTGACTACTGATTCTCCTTCTTAACACATTCCTTTGATTTAGAGATACCCTTGTTTACTTCTTCCAAAAGTCTTCAATTAGTGATCTCAATGCTTCAACAATTGGTTTCTCTTTTCATGGTAGTCTCCCTAAGAACGCCCATAATTCATTGGCATTGGTGTCCTCGATTCTTTGGCACCTTCCAATGGCTCTTGATAAAGTTTTTGTATTAATTCTTAATGCTTGACTTGTCTTTCTAATGAGATGAGCTTTTCTCATTTGATTACTTACTATTGTTGATGTAATGACACGTCATGTGACATTACTATCTTTTGTGCATGAGGTGTTACCCACACTCTCATATGCACTCATTAGATTCTTGACAATAGATTTTTCACTTGAAGCCTTTGATGTTGTCAACCCAAGAATCTTTATGATGGACCTATACTTTATACTTCGCATCATTTCAATGAATAGTTGACATTTTGCAGTCTTATTTAACTTTTCAAAGAACACTCTCCAAATCTTATGAGCATATCTTCTACAAGTGCATTTTGGAATCTTACCTTCTATTGGTTGCAAAATATTCTCATCAATATCAATCAAATACTTTGGCTTTCTATGTAAAATTCTAGGTGGGTAAGTGAACAAAGATGAGGGACCAAAATGGGGTCTTAAGATGCCACTTTTTTTTTCTGAAATCAAGAAATATTTATGTTCGATGAGAAATTTAAGATAGTTACACTCAAAATTTAAAGATGGAACAAAAACAAGAGTTGTAGTGCTTTGAATCTAGTTTCTAAACTACTAATTTTCTCCAAAAATGGTTAAGATTAAGGGGTTCAAAAAGGGGGAGCACAGAAATTGGTCCTATTTTTTTTCAAAAAAACATAACATAGCATCTGGTGTGCTCTCCCTAAAATGTTAACATTTTTTTAGTATTTCAATAATCACTCTAGTGAGAAATTAGCTAACACCATGTAGTTTATCCCTAATTTTTCTGATAATTTTTCATGAATAATTAATTTCTTAGTAATTTTCAAAGTGGACACATCCTAAAAAATAGAAATTTGAGTGTGCTCCCCCCTAAATTTTTTGAAAATTAATCAAAAATCAATTTTTTTAATATGTGTAGAATGGAGTCTAGTTTCTAAAAATGTAACTTATTTTAAATTTTGATGAACAATTAAAAAAACAAGTCAAAAATACTAGACAGTGGTTTTTGACTAAAATTGGACACACTAACAAAAGAAATTCAAGATGAAACCCTTAACCTACTCGAAATGTGAAAAAAAAAAAGGTTAGATAGCTAACAGAGAGCTTAAGATTATGGTGGTAGTTTTTTTAGTTTTCATTTAAAAAAGTACCATCCTAATGGGGAGCACGCTCCAGATTATCTCCAGATTTTGCTAAAAACTAGTAAAAACATGTCAAAGCAAGCTCACCATAACGCGAGTGCATTATAACGTGCTCATGTTATCGTGAGATAAAATAACTCTCTCTCTCTCTCTCTCTCTCCCTCTCTCTCTCCCTCTCCCTCTCCCTCTCCCCATCTCTCTCTAAGAGGGAGAGAGAAAGAGAGAGATAGAAAGAGAGTCATAGTTTTTTTTTCCATTTCCTTCATCAATAAGGGAGAGGGAGAGATAGGAAAATAGAGGAATGATAGGGGAGAAGGGGGTAAGAGATAAGGAGATAGTGAGAGATAGATAGGTAGAGAGAGAGAGCAAATAGATAGGGAGAGATAGAGGAGAAAGAGGGGAGAGATCTAGGGTGATAGAGAGTGAGTGAGATGTCTAGAGAGATAGGGAGATAGAGGTTTGGGGTTGCTCCAGTTTAGAGTATAGGGCTTAGGGTTTACAATTTAGGGGCATTATTTAGGGTTTAGGGGTCTAGAGAGAGAGACTACTTTTCATATGCAACCCTAAACACCCTAAACCCTAAAACCTCTCAATCTCTATGCCTATGTCTTTGGCCATGTCCATCACCCTCTATCTCCCTATCTCTCCCCTTGATCTCCTCTATATCTCCCTATCAGTCCTCTCTCCATAAACCCTAAACCTCCAAACCTTAACATCCAAATAATGCCCCTAATCTCTAAACACTAAACCCTAAACTTGAGCAACCCTAAACCCACAAGCAGCAAACCCCAAACACCTAAACCCTAAACCCAATAAACCCTAAAACTCTATCTCCCTATCTCTCCCCTATCTCCCTATCTCTATCATCCCTCTACCTCTCAATCTAGAGATTAGGGCCATTATTTGGATGTTAAGGTTTGGAGGTTTAGGATTTATGGAGAGAGGATTGAAAGGGAAATATCTAGAGGAGATCTAGGGGAGAGATAGGGAGATAGAGAGTGATTGACATGACCAAAGAAATAGGTAGAGAGATTGAGAGGTAGGGGGGTGATAGAGATAGGGAGATCAGGGAGATAAAGGTTTAGGGTTGAGATAGGGAGGTAAAGGTTTAGGGTTGAGAGAGAGAGAGAGAGAGAGAGAGAGAGAGAGAGAGGCGTTTAGGGTTTAGGGGCATTACTTAGGGTTGCTCAAGTTTAGGGAGAGAGATTGAGAGGTAGAGGGATGATAAAGATAGAGAGATGGAGATTTAGGGTTTCTTGGGTTTAGGGTTAGGGTTTAGGGGAATTATTTAGGGTTTAGATTCTTAGGGTTGCTTAGGTTTAGGGTTTAGGGTTATTATTTAGGGTTTAGGGGAACTTAGGGTTGCTTGGTTTTATGATTTAGAGTTGCATCTCAAAAGCAATCTCTCTCTCTCTAAACCCCTAAACCCTAAACTCAAGAAACCACAAACCTCTATCTCCTTATCTCTCCCTTATCTCCCTATCTCTCTAGACATCTCACTCATGCTCACTATCACCCTATCTCTCCCTTCTTTCTTCTCTATCTCTCCCTGTTTGTCTCCTCTCTTTCTAGGTCTATCTATCTCTCCCTATCTCCATAACTCTTACCTCCTCCTCTATCATTCCTCTATTTCCCTGTCTCTCCCTCTCCCTTATCGATGAAGGAAATGGAAAAAAGAAAACTATGACTCTCTCTCTTTCTCTCTCTCTCTCTCCCCCCCTATATATCACTTTCTCCCTATCTCCCTATCTCTCTCCCTCTTAGAGAGGGAGAGGGAGAGCTACAACGAGGGAGAGAGAGGGAGAGAGAGAAAGAGAGAGGGCAGGAGGGAGAGAGGAAGGGAGTGAGGGAGTGAGTGAGAGAGAGAGGTTTAGGGTTGAGGGGCATTATTTAGGGTTGCTCAAGTTTACAGAGAGAGATTGAGAGGTAGAGGGATGATAAAGATAGAAAGATAGAGATTTAGGGTTTCTTGGGTTTAGGGGAATTATTTAGGGTTTAGAGGCTTAGGGTTGCTTGGGTTTAGGGTTTAGGGGAATTATTTAGGGTTTAAGGTTGCATGTCAAAAGTAGTCTCTCTCTCTCTCTCCCTCTCTCTCTAAACCCCTAAACACTAAATAATTCCCCTAAATCATAATCCCTAACCCTTAAATCCTAAACTCGAGCAACCCCAAAACTCAATCTCCCTATCTCTCTAGACATCTCACTTACTCTCTATCACCCTATCTCTCCCTTCTTTCTCCTTTATCTCTCCCTATATGTCTCCTCTCTCTCTCTCTCCCTAAACCCTAAATAATGCCCCTAAACCATAAACCACAAACCCCTAAACTCTAAACACTATCTATCTCTCACTCTCACTCTCTATCTCCCTATCCCTCCCCTCTGTCTCCTCTATCTCTCCCAATATCTATTGGTCCCCTCTCTCTATCTCTTTCTAAACCCTAAACCCTAAACCTGAGAAACCCTAAACCCCTAAACCCTAAATAATTCCCCTAAAGGTCCTAAACTTGAGCAACCCTAAATAATGCCTCTAAGTTCCTTGACCCCTAACCCCTAGAAACTCTCTCTCTCTTGTTTAAGGTTGCTCAAGTTTAGGGTTTAGTGATGCTCAATTTTAGGGTTTAGGATTTAGGGGTTTAGGGTTGCTCATGTTTAGGTTTTAGGGGTTAGGATTTAGCGTTTAAGGGTTTATGGTTGCTCTCTCTATCGATCCCCTCTCTCTAACTGTACCTTTCTATCTCTTCGTTCCTCACTATATCACTCCCCCTCTCTGTCACTCTCTCAATCCCTTTACGTCAAATCTATCTCTGTATGTCTCTATCCACATCTCTCAAGATCTCTTTCCCTATCTCTATCTCTCTACATAGATCCATATCTCTTAATCTATCCCTCTTTACCTCTCTCTCCCTCTCTATGTTTCTCCTCCTCTTTATCTCTCTCCCCATCCATCTACCTCTTGAAATGTCTCTCTAGGTATGTCTTTGGACATCTCTCCATCTATTTCCCTATCTCTATCTCTCCCCATAACCCTATCTCTTAATATATCCCTCTCTACCTCTCTCTGTATTTCCCTATCCATCTCTCCCTCTCTATCTCTCTTTCTCCTTCTATCTAGAACCCTTTGTTTATCTCAATTCCCCTCTCTCCCTCTCTCACTCTCCCCATCTCTATCTCCACCTATCCCTTTGTATCTCTCTATTTTCCCCTCTTTCTATATTTTTCCTTTCTCTAATTCTATCTCTATCTCTCCATATATCTAGATCTCTCTCCATCACATCTCTATATCTCTCTCCCTGACATTCCAAGGGGTCGACAGAGAGAGGGAGGGAGATATAGAGAAAGAGAGGCAAATATTTTTATGCTTCCCAAAACATGCCCATGTTATGGGAAGCAAAAAAAGGGAAAAAAGCATATGGGATCCATGATTTAGACCCTGTTGCAAGGTGTGGCCCTTGGTCTCCTTGTTCAACACTACGCTGTGGTGGTTTGTGACAAGGGCTTAACCGCCTCCCGTGCTTGTTAAGTCAAGTGGTTGTATCGGGCATTAAAAGGTCAATCTTTTGGTGTAACAACAACTAACAATTGGTATCAGAGCTGAGGTCACGGGTTTATACCCTGTGCTTGTGCTGGGGGGATTGTTGCAAGGTGTGGCCCTTGGTCTCCTTGTTCAGTGCTGCGCTATGGTGGTTTGCGACAAGGGCTTAACCGCCTCACATGCTTGTTAAGTCAAGTGGTTGTATCGGGCATTAAAAGGTCAATCTTTTCGTGCAACGGCAACTAATAAATCCCACATGCCTATTATTCTTATTTTTTATGCAGTATATTAGACAAGAAAATGCTTTTCATGCTGATTGAAACATCAACAATCATTTTTATATCAATCCACCACCTTTTTTATTTTTTCAACATAGAAGAACTAATTTTGCATGTTTTTGGAGAAAATTTGATTATTTAAACCTAAATGTTCATGTTTCATGTGTGATTTTGTTTCAAAGCTAATTACAATTGACTTTGACCACATATATCAAATCTAAAACCAACTAATTACCATTGTTTCATCAGTTGACTTTGACCACATATCAGATCTAGTTCAACTAGGTAATATCTACTTACATAGTTTTTGAAATTCCTAATGTTATCTTAAACTTTGTAGTATTTTTATAATGTTGACTAATTTCATCTAGTTTGCTGCACATATCATTGTACGGCATGTTTATGCAGTTATTACGGATGAAGATAATGAAGAGGAAACATATTATTACTTCTGTCATTGTGTTGAGGCCAAAAAGAAATTGGAGGCCCCAGTTACAAATGGAAAAAACATCGAATACCCTACAGGCTTAGTGGTTGTTACTAGAACATGGCTTAGAAGGTACCCACATAAGAGTGTTAATGTTTGGCTATTTGAGGACTTTGACACGCATCGAAAGATTCTTCATTCATCCAACCTTGTCATGGCAACCAATGTTCATTTGATACAATATCAAGGTAGACCTTTGAGCAAGACCTTGGGGAAGGTGTGTGAGTCTGACCATGAGGCAATACTTGACACAATAAAGAGTAGAGAAGACCTAGATGGTTCGTTGGATTAATTTGTAAGTATGCATAAACTTTCCTAGATGGTTACTTGTACTTTGTTTTGTATATAAATAGTAGTATGAATTGACTCCCTCCAGTATATTTATGTTTAGTCAATTTTGCTTTTTGATGCTTCTCACAGGAGGTCACAACTCCAGTCTGTCCAACTATGGACAAAGAAGATAGAGAAAAGATGATGGAGAGTGATCATCAGATGGCGGTAAGTGATCGATTACATATGTGATGTTATATATTTCATGTAAATTTTGTTATAGTAATGTACATATTGTTTGATTGTATTAACAGGTGGAGCTGCATGAGCTTGAACTGATTGTATTAACAGGTTTGATTGTTAATTGTTTGATTTAATAATTGTCTCTTGATATCCATTCTTCACCCTCTACACTAATCCAAAGCATAATTTTGTCACTACTATTCACAACATATTTCATGAGACTGTCTTCCTTTTTGCCATTGTTGTGATAATTAAGGCATGATTAGGGAGTAGCTGAATGACACCTCTTCTTAATTAAGATAGTCTTCTTCCTTATTCTAGATTTATTCATAGATAGGGTATTGGCAATTTGCTAAATAATTTCAAAATGTTGGTTAGGATAGTCCCAAGCATGGAATTTTGATAGGTTGCCTTTCGTAATCAAATTTGAGATTGAGTTAAAAATTCTCATCACCCCCATCACAAAATACTCTCATAGCCATAAAAATATCCCCTTCCTATCACTATCCTTGCACATACATCACTTAGGTCATTGAGGTAGGTTTGAGTTCAGAATAAAATGTATATTGGATTGTCTTTTGATTGACAATGTTGGTGCATAGTTATCATGTGCTTCACAACTCATTGCAACCTTGCCAATCCATTAGAGTATGGATGGTTATGGAGATGTCCATTTTAAACTATTATGGAAGAGATATGCTGATGTAGAGTAGGGTATCAAAGATCAAACTCACTCAATCAATCCTTGGCTAAAGTCTTAACACCTAAAAGAAAGTGATTTTCTTCACAATCTTTCACTATGCCTTGTAGGACAACAAAAGGGGTATTTTTGACATAATTTGAAGGAAACAACTCAAAACCATTAAATAAAAATTGTTTTTGATACCCATTATCCTCTTCCACAACATCCTTCAAATGTAGATGGGGGTGTTTTGTAACATAAGAGTCAAAATAGGACTGTTACACTGCAATTTAGGCCTAATTAGGCTAGTTTAGATGGGTCACCACAGGGTTTTCTAATCCTAAACTTCAAATATTCACACCAATGCCTTAAACATGTCAAATAAGGTTTTCCCAAACATTTCCAACCATTACAAATTCTTTCCCAAGAGCTTTTCTACCAAACCTAACTCCTATGCATCTTATTTGCCCAAAATCACGAGTTTTCAGCCTAGGGCATCAATAAATCTTCACCAATCTTCATTTCCCTACTCTTGGAACTTCAAGAACACAAAAAAAACATGTCTACCCTCATTCCACTAGGTTTAAGGTTTATTCAATGGTGGAAGGAGGAGAAATCCATTATTTTGCATTAGAAAGGTTTATTCAGTTTCATGTAGTGGAAAGGTGCTAGGAGTGACATTTTGCATTCCATAGCTCATGGGGCTAAAGGAACTATGCCAACATGTCAGGATGGGTGGGTAAATGTGAGGGGAGGTTGTGTTTCATGTGCCAAGTGCCCTAATCATTTGGGGTAACAAGCTACCGACAAAGCCCCTTAAGATCCCTAAGATGCAAAAACTACCAAAATTTGACGGAGTATTTCTCAAAATTCGTGGCAGATGGGAACATTTCATTTAGACCTACATGTGCATGTGGGGTCCTTCCACAATAACTTCTCTTAGTTTTGGTCAACTACAGTCCATTTGACCATGTTGAAATCAAATGCATTCTTGCAAAATGCTTCAGTTTCATGCTGTAGAAAGATGCTAGGAGTGACATTTTGCATTCCATAGCTCGTGGGGCCAAATGGACTACACCAACATGTTATGGTGGGTGGGTAAATACCAGAGGATGTATCATTTCATGTGTCAAGTGCCCCAATCATTTAGGGAAACATGCTACTGGCAAAGTCCCTTAAGATCCCTAAGATGAAAAAATTGCCAAACTTTGACAAAGCAGTTCTCAGAATTCATGGTAGCTGGGAACATTCCATTTTGAGCTACAACTACATGTGGGATTCATCTATAATAACCTCTCTCGGTTTCATTCAAGTCCTATCCGTTTGACCGTGCCAAAATCAAACACATTCTTGCAAATTGCTTCAATTTCATGCAGTGGAAAGGTTGCCAAGTGCCATGTTTTTTGTTCTTCTCATCATGGGGCTGAACTGACTATGCCAACACATCAAGGTGGGTGTGTAAATGGTAGGGAAGGTCTCATTTTATGTGTCAAGCATCCCAGTCATTCCAGGTTGTAAGCTATCGACAAAGTAGAAAGTTGCTAACACTGAAATTTTGCATTCCACAGGACTTGGGGACGAAATGACTACACCAACATGTCCAGGTGGGTAGTTAAATGGTAGGGAAAGTCTCATTTCATGTGTGAAGTGTCCCAGCCATTCTCTCTTGCAAGCTATTGATACCTAGCACCTTTCGTGTTTGTCGGTAGCTTGTAGTCCGCAATGACTGAGACACTTGGCGCATAGAATGAGACCTCCCCTAGCATTTAATTTCCCACTCAGATGTGTTGACACAGTTGGTTTGGCCCCACTATGAGTAAAACAAAAAATATGGCACATAGCAACCTTTCCACTGCATGGAACTAAAGCATTTTTTAGGAATGCGTTTGATTCCAACATGGTCAAATATAGAAGAGTTGAATGAAATTGAGAGAGGTTATTGTAGATAGACCCCACATGCACCTATAGGTTCAAATGAAACATTCCCAGCTTCCATGAATTTTGAGAACCGCTCCATCAAAGTTTGGTAGTTTTTCATCTTAGGGATCTTAAGGGACTTTGCTGGTAGCCTGCTACCCCGAATAGTTGGGGCACTTGACACATGAAACGAGACCTCCCCTGGCATTTACCTTCCCACCTCGACATGTTGGTATAGTCTGTTCAGCCCCACAAGCTATGGAATGCAAAATGTCACTCCTAGCACCTTTCTATTGCATGAAATTGAAGCCTTCTTGAGTGTGTATGATGGTAGGGTTTGGACAGATAGAAATTTTTTGTTGAAATTCACAACATCTTGATGGTATTGTGGCCATAATCTCCTCATATGATAAGACAAGAGCTATTCCATAACCTTGATTATTATGATTAGAAGCATGGAAACAAACCCTACAAGAAACAAAGCAATGATTAGATCTCAATATGATCATGATATACCCAAGCATCTGTATTAGTCTAAATCATAAAATCTCTTCAAATAAAGATTGATCTAAGGATTTGGTGAGTTTCCATTGGCACCCAAACCCTGGGTCTTCATTAAAATCCTTGAATGCTAATTATTGCCATTATGCTTCTTTCTTATTAATTCTTACTAATCATGGTGAGTTGGTGAAATCTTGTTATGTCATTGGAGAGGGATCCCTGAAGTTGGAACAATTGTTTAAGACCTTGTTGAATGTGTCTGAGGGTTTGGAACAAGAATTGGGAAACCTTGAAGCATTAAAGCCATTTGGTGTTATGCCTAGAGGCCTAATTAGGCCTAATTTGTAGAAGAACAGTCAATTTTTGGAGGGTTCCATACAAAGTGACCACCCCTAAAATCTTAGTATGTTGTGTAATGTCCAAATGGGTATCTAAATCTATGTTTATATTTTGAGTATCAGGTCTAAGTTGAAAATTATAAAAGAAAATGTCATTTTGTTGTACTATTAGGCCTAGGGTCAGTCAAATAAGGAAATCTTAGAAGCTTGTTGTTTCTAAGTTTTTGTGAAGCATCATTGCATTGTATTTGTTGTCTCCATCCTGTGTAAGACCCTCATGGTATAGGTTATGTTGTTTGAGGTGTTAATGACCCATAAGACCTTAGAGCCTAGTACGCACCTAAGGGTGGCTATGAGAATAGAAACTACAAATTTTGCTTTTGGATGTTGGAACCATTCTCTTCTACCCTATCTTTGCATTAGATATGCACAAAATGGTTTTGTTGATAAGGCTTTAGAAACTTTCAAGAAAAAGAAATCAGTGGGTGTAAAGCCAAATTCCACACTGCATCCTCTCTACCTGTACCAAAGTGGGATCTTGATGCAGAGGAAGGACCTTCTTTAGGACAACAACACAAAATGACAAAGTGTTCTTACACCATCTTCATTTATGCTCCTAGGTGTACCTCTATAGGACCGTAACATTGAACTTGTTTTAGACTCTTTTTATTGTCAGAAGCAACTATTGAAGGCTAATTTCTACACCCATCTTGCTTTAATAATAACCTTACACACAAGGCTAGTATGGATATAAAGCTAATTGCATTTGTTTTGGGCATTTGGAATCCTATTCCTTTATTTATTTTTATAAAATGGGCAAGCATTTCTGATTTTAGGGTTGGTTTTTCCTTTTGGCACATAATTTTCTAATTTTTCCCTATTTATTTCTCATGATAAACTTATTACCTTTTTGATTTTATTGCTATAGGTTGTTTAGGAGGGCTAGTCTCAGGATTGGAGGAGAAAATATTAATAAACTTTAGGGGAATCTGTTTTGTTCTTCCTTTATATGAGGATCATGACTATGTAAATTCATGATTGCATTCTCTGAGGCTTATGTTTGATGAAGGAGGGTTTTTTGGACCCTAATTTTATTAAGTAGTTTTAGGATAAGTCTCTAAGGGAAGTAATTGAGTCTTTTATGGTGCAACAAGGTTGTCACACTTATACTTTGGAATATGCTACCCATGAGACAATCCTTCCCAACCTTTTGATTGATATTGTGCAGGGTAGATCTTAGGGACAATCACAAAGGTAGGGTGTAGTAATGTTTCTTATTTAGTTAATGTCATCCTCAATCAATGTGAGAGAGTGGGCATATTCTCTTAATGATGATGTTGAGACAATATGATGAGGTAGTCATCAAAATACCATGAAGAAGAATGGTAATAAAATAGTCACAAGGTAAAACAATCATGCTTTGATGTTGCCATAGAGTCACACAAAGGGAGATCAGTGTTCAAACATGATTATGAAGGGTTTTAAAAGCTAGCAGAGGTATGTCATACTTTGAGGATGGTATACCAATCCACAGAGTCATTAGAACTTAATTTTGTGTGAGTATCACGACTATGGATAATCTATATGAAGGCTAAGGTTTGATTTCCTAAGACAATCCATCAAACCCTAAGCCTAAATATTCGTATTAAGACTGGTGAAATTAATCAAGAAGACTACACTGAATCCTTGAGAAAGATTGTCACACCCTGACCACACATCCCTAAATGGATGTTACTATTTATTGTGAGACTCCTTAATCTTAGAGTTACTACAGAAAGTAAGGTTGAAAGTTGTGTCAAGATGGGGAGATGTTGTTCAAGAGTAAGAAATTGATTACTTGTGGAGAAAGAAAGATTTATTACTGTCATCTACATTTCAAGCACCGTCTAAACCCACCCATTGAATACTAGTTGTTACACTATGTGCAAGGCAACCCACTTTAACCCACTATCCTGATACACTTTTCCAATTACCTAGCTCTAAGTCATTGCAAGTTAAGGGAATAGTATTAGCCATCCACATTGGGTTACCTTTTATATCATTCCTACTTCAAGTGTAATCACATAAGATGGATGTTATGGGTGGCCATGGTTGTCATGAGATTGAGTACAGTGACTTGGATCCAGAAGGATGATCCAAGATCATTAATATCATAGTATTTTTAGAGGGGATCAAATATATCATCGTATATTTTATCTAGGTTCACAGGTTATGGAGAATCAAGAGATATTGTGGTGGAATAAACATACAATTTCATTAAAGGACTTCCAACACCTTACCAATATAGGAATGCTAAATAGGGGCAACATTGTAACAACTTTTGTGCTTTGATTTACCATTAAAATCATGCATACAATTATTCTAATAAACTTTCCAAAAGACTATCCTATGAGTTTTGGGGAGTATAGATATGTAATCAAGGTCTCTAAAGGACTGCCCCCATGTGTCTATCTCACTAAACTTCATCACAATACTATCTAGTTGACCCCAACTTGCTTGTGAGCATCATTAATGACTATCTTAAATCATTTGGATTGGAGTATTATTGCAAGAAAGGTTTTGAGTACTCCTTAGACTTTCATCTAGTAATCACTGAGGGTATCAAGACCTAAGAAGTTCACAAAGCCATCCTATAAATAAATTACAAGAAGAGGAATAGTCATGAGGCTCTAAAAAGGTTACTTTAGGGGTTTTCATTGTAAGCAAGAGGTGAAAAGTTTGTAAAGTGGCTCAATGCTTGTGGGGACTATTACGCTGATATGAATTGTTGATGGGCTATCTTTAATGCAAGGTATAGTTGTAAATGATTGCCCTAATGTAGGATCTTTGTCATGTTAATATAGGGGAATGTCACCCTTTGATCCACAAGCCATGAGGGATGGTGAGTGAGGGTGGCTTAATAGGTTTCATTCAAGGCAAGAACAATCCAAGCTAGACACCTTGGATATTAACTCTTTCCTACTCATGCCAATTGCTATAAGACTACAAGAACATTCAAATCATACACCAAAGAAAGAACTAAAATCCAATTGCCAACATGCTAGTGAATGAGCATTGAATGTGACCACATAAAGAAAAATCATACTATTCTTCAACAAATACCATCTCCTTGGTCCAAAAATTCAAAAGACCTAGAAATCACATCTCAATGCACATTTAGATGAATAGACACACTTCCAACTTTATTGAGCCAAGTGAAAAAAGAAAATTCATTCCTCGAAAGAAATCCAGTCATATAATAAGAAAGCTTCATAGATCCTTCCCAAGTAATTGTTGAAGGACTCAATTTAATGGTGCCATTACAAATGCTAAGAGAGAAGGAAAGGCAAAGACAAAACATGTTTGGGTAGGGAAAAGTAACATCTTTGTCAATATCAAGCAACACTATGACGTTGCAACGTGGCACTATTTGAATCAAGTTAAGCATGATTGTCTACAATACAAGCTATGCCCTTATGAAAAAAGGTTAAAAGCTTTCATTGAGTGCTATTTAAAATGCATACAAGTCACATGCATACCAACTATCAACCTAGTCCATATTGTCTTATTTCTCACAACAACCCACTCTCGTCACTTAAAACTAATTCCACTAATTATGAACTTTGAAATATGACTTTTGACATTGTGTACATGACTAAATGGACAATTAAAGACCTAATACTATTCCTTATAGAATTCATTTCATGACTTTCTTCTTTCACAATATAGTTTGACATAATTTCCACTTGTTAGACAAAAGTTTAATTGGTATGTTATTGTCACTAATGCTATGGTTAACAAAGACCCTTTCCCTAGTGATGCTATGTCTTGCAACACCCTGCCCCACCCCTACACCCTCATCCCCACCAAAACAAATCAACCACCCTTCACTATGGAGTTATCTTGCATCAAAGCATAAAGGATATAGGAATTTTGTAAAATTTCATAGTTGTAAGTACCCTGCAAGACATGTATGCAAAGTGTGGAAGCATATACAATGAACATTAAAACTATTTGACATGATGCCTCTAAGAAATGTTGTCCCATGGAATGCAATGATTGCAAGATATGCACAAAATGGATTTGTTGGAAAGACTTTAGAAACTTTTGAAAAAGTAAAAGCAATTGGCACATGCAAAGACAAATTCCACAACCTTTGCCAACATCCTCCCTATCTGTACACCAAAATAGAATGTTTGGAACAGCGTATGGACAACCATCAAAGCATAAAGGATATAGAAAATTTGTCACATGTTGTAATTGCAGCTGCCCTTGTAGACATGTATGCAAAGTGTGGAAGCATAGACAAGGCACATGAACTATTTTGCATGATGCCCCAAAGAAATGTCACCTCATGAAGGCACATGAACTATATGGAAAGTGTGGAGGCATAGACAAGGTGCATGAACTATTTGAAATGATGCCTCAAAGAAATGCATAATCCCACAGAATGCAATGATTGCAAGATATGCACAAAATGGATTATTTGAAAATGATTTAAATAAACTTTCAAGCAAATGCAATTGGCACATGTAAAACCAAATTCTTGTAATGATAATTGATCATCATATTAAATATTTAATATACGCTATCATATACATAATGTCATGAACATAACATCTAGTTTATATACAAAGCCATATAGGCATGTCCAAACAAAGCCATAGAGGCATATATTCAAAAATATACATCGGTAGTTCATACAAAAGTATGTATACAAAGCCATCTAGGCATACAAAAAATTTCCCAAAATCTAGTTTCCTATGGACTTTTATGAAATAATTAGCGGCCCTTGCTTGACTGTGAAGATGTAGAGCCAATCACTGACTCATCCTCTCTCTGTTGTCAAGTAGACTTCTTCAACAGAAGTTGATCTAGCTCCACTTGTTAATACAATCAAACAATATATGAACATTAATATAGAAAATGTATGAAATATATAACATCAAATATGTAATCAATCACTTACTGCCACCTGATGATCACTCTCCATCATCTTGTCTCTCTTCACATCCGTACTTGGACAAACTAGAGTTGTGACCTCCTGTGAGAAGCATCAAGAAGCAAAATTGACTAAACATAAATATCATTTATGTACATCAAATGACATGAGATAAAACAAGAAATACAAAATTTGACATTTTCATGTTATTGGCTCATACCTCAGTCAAAGGATTTGAAGACATCATGGCTACAGCAATACCTATCTGCATTGACTCATGAAGATGAGGAGGAGTCTCCACTGTATTCAGCATTTGAAAATCAAGTTCAAGATGATTCAAACAAAATAAATACATAACATTATTTTAAAAATGCATAATGATTAGAAATGGTTAAATTTACCTCCATAAAAGTGGTGGTTTGGCATTCAGGGGACCAAGGAAACCATGGAGGTGTCGATGACTATTGAAATCATCAAATTGTCACAAAAAATATTACCATTAACATATCTACAATAATTACGATTATATGATAAATTACATACCTACTGACTTGAGCCCCTCTCATAACCCACAAATGGATGGCTAATAGAGATAGGATGAAGACTCTGACCCTAGAATTTCATTGCACTGGCAATTACATACATTATTTTTGACTTATAATATAGATAATCATATAAAATTAATTACAAATTTCAAATAACAATATACTAAATCAAGATGAAACTTGTAACAAATTACCTGAGAGTCAATACCAAATGTATGATGTAAGAGATCGTCACTAAGAACAAGTTGATTCAATATGTCTTGACCCTATGTCATAGCATCCTACCCCTGCATTGCAACATCCTACTAAGAGTCTTGTTGTGCCTCCTACATCCCATAATCACATAGGTTCCCACATGAACTACACAAATGTGGGGAAACGTGAAACCTACTACTCTCACCCTCATCAGCTTGGGTAAGATCATCGGCATGCTGTGATAGAGTTTGGGTGAGAGTAGTTAATGAATGTAATGTCTCCACCTCAACACTCTCCTTTAAAGCCAAACAGAGTGACCTATGTTCTAGCCTCGCCTAGGGTACAGGCACAAGGTTTTCGTCTCGCTAAGCCCTAGGTCTATTTTGGGTAGAGCCACCACCTCTACCCTGGAACTCATGAATGTCAAAATAATTTGAAATTTTTTTGAGGACAAACTCACAATGGAGTTTCCTCAAGAAATATTATGGTACCTCATCATTGTTGCATACGCACTCATCGAAGACCATGTACCATCTATCCCAAAAGTTTTGGGGTATTTCTTCATTCCTACACCAATGTATAGGAAACCATTTGCAACGTTATTCTAATCTTTGGCTGGTTTTGGGATTAATAAAGTGTGCACATAATTGAGATTTTGTTATTTTTTCATTCTTGACTTGTTCATATGACAACTTGTTGGCATAATATTTCCAACACCTATCCCTATAGTCTTGGAATTTGGTGATTTGTTTTGTCACCAAATCCGTAAGAGAAATAATCTCCTCTAGTGATTTTGCAAGTGCCCTCCTACGATCAGTGGTTCCACTTGGACTGTTTAGGGTTTGAATAATAGTTTGAAGATGTTTCTTTCTTTCTTCTATTATCTGTAGGTAGTGTTCTTGATTATCCCTTACATTAAAAGGAGTTGAAGGTGGGTTTTGAGCGTTTGGAGGATTTTGGGGTTGTTTTCACCCTCCTCAGCTGGATTTAGGTTTTCTCTTTCCCCAATAACTATAAATGCAATATAAAAACAAATCAAACATTGTAAAACTCAAAAATTGTTCTCAAACTAACAAAATTAGTCAAACCCTACCTTCTTCCTATGCTGGAGCCTCCAAATTTGCATGATGATGTCTTTGGCAGCGAGGTGGCATTGTGAATTTGTCATTTTATCTCTTAAACTTTATTGGATAGCCTTTTTTTAACATGATCACACTTTCACTTGAGTTTTTTTGTTGCTAAGCTTGCAATGGTGTCGGCTGTGAGTGAGGAGAAATGTGTTTTTTTTTGCTTTTATGCAAAGAAAAATGTGAGCGCATTATAACACGCTTGTGTTTTGCTTTGCTTTTTGACATGGTGGCAACTTTGTGGTCCCCCATCTCTTTGCATTTACCCAGGTGGTGTTATGAAAGGTAAATTCATCTCAACATTAGGAATTTCATCAATATTTAAATGGGATGGGCTAGATGGCATACCTTCGATTGAAGATGGAATATATGATGTACCTTGAGGTTGAGGTGGGAATGATGGCATACCTCCTTCCTCACATGTTAGTGATGATGTACTCTCAACTTAAGATGTAGTAGATGGTGTCCCTCCATCTTGACTTGTGGTAGAGGATATGTCTCCAACTATGGTATTCAAATCTCTCGTAGCACAAAGTTTTTGTATTCATTCCCTTTGTGCTATCAATACCATATCTCTTATTGATATTTGAGGCTCCTCTTCAATTGGCATGTCTTCAACAATCATGTCCAATTTCCTCTTTTGACAAAGTTCCCTCATACCTGCTATTTCTTTGCATTCTTAGCTTCTTTCTCTCCCTGTGTTGGTTTAATCCTTGATCATTTCCTTGACTTGACGGATAATTTAGCTATAACATGATAAAGAGACAAATATTAGTTCCTAAAAAATGAATCCATACAAATAAATGAAATATATATGTCATTCAACCCTTCATACAAAATGTACATACAGTCATCATGTACAAGAGTAAATGTCACTCAACCATGATGAATAAACAAGTGCACTAAGAACACAAGGAAAATGGAAAGAAAAATATTTTTTAGTATTTCTACCTTGCAATAATTTATCATGTGACTTTGCTCTAGCCATTTTCTAACGTATGACCTACCAATATAATGTCCACAAATAGACATGTGTGCAAAATGTGGTAGCATAGACAAAGCACATTAATTTTTTGATGGAATGCCTTAAAGAAATGTGGACTCATGGAATGCCATGATTGCAACATAAGCACAAAATGGATTTTTTAAAAGACATTACAAACTTTCAAGAAAATACAATTGGCTTTCAAGTATAAATCCAAATTCCACAACTTTTGTCAACACCCTACCTTTGGTTCACAAGGTATGGGTATCAATCAAATCATTGAAAGAAAGGGGGATTTTTGTCAAATGTTATAATTGCAACTCCCTTCGTAACAATGTATGAGAAATGTGGAAGCATGGACAAGGCATGTGAATTGTTTGACAAAATGCATCAAAGAGATATGTCATGGATTGCAATGATTGTGAGATATGCACAAAATGGATTTGTTGAAAAAGTTTTGGAAAAGATCCTCCCTACCCATGCCAAGAAAGGATCTTTGGAATAGGACATGACAATCCATCAAAGCATTAAGGATAGAGGCATTTTTTAGATTTAGAGTGGAAGCATAGACAAGATAAGTGGATTGTTTGGAAAAAATGCCTCAAAGAGATATGGTCTCATGGAGCTTAATGATTGCAGAATATGCAAAAAATGGATTTGTTAAAAAGTTTTTAGAATCTTTCAAGCTAATGCAATTGGAAAGTGTAAAGCCAAAATCGACAACCTTTGATAGCATCCCCCTACATTTTAAAAAATGAGCTATTTCAAACAAGGTATGGGCATGATCCCTCAAAGCATAATGGAAGGGGGATTTTTGTCAAATGTTATAGTTGCAAATTCTGAACAAAACAACAAAAATAATTCAGATGGCATTTCTTTGAGGCATTTTTTCAAGCAGTCCATTGCCTTGTCTATGCTACCACATTTTACATACATGTGTATCAAATCATTTTATCAAAAAACATAGACAAGGCTAAGGTTATCATGAGAAACAAACAATGATGAACATGGAATATGCATAATAACAAAATAAAAGCATTGTATTAAGCATGTATGATCAGGGATGACAAAGAAACATAATAGAATTAAAGAAAATGTAAAGAACATGTGTAAAGACTTGACATACCTAAAAAATAGATATTCTAATGGAGAGAGTACCCAATTATATAGTCTTTTTTCTTCTTGCATCAAAATCAATAATTTGTATTTTTCACAAACTTGCTTCCTTTTCAACATTCAATTGTATATCACTCAAATAGAATTACACAAAACAATACAATTAACCAATGTAAAATGTTAAATTCATACAATTCAATCACAATTAATATTGCAACACCAAAAAAATTGAAACTTGAATTGGTATATATCAAATTCAATGTGAAAACTATGTTATTTCCTCCTTAAGTTGGCAAACCAAAAAAAGGTGGTGGAAAGTTCATGGAAAGGTGGTAGAATATGAAAAATCTGGTGTCCTGGCTATTTACCATTTCAATAGAAAGACAAAAATGTGAGTGCTTTTTAGCTTGCTATACAAATCTCCTTACCTCTCCACCTCTCTCCCTTCTCCTTACCCATCTTTCCCTCAAGTTGTCAACTTCACTCTATCATTTTCTTCTATCTCTCCCCTCACCTCTCTATCTCTCACCTCTATCTCCCCCTCACCTCTCTACCTCTCCCCTCTCTATGTCTCAATCACTCCTTGTCTACCTCTCCATCCATCCTTAGTCATCTAGGTCTCTCACTTAACCATAAACTGTAAACCCTATCCCTAAAGCCTCAACCATTAATCCTTAAACCTTAAATCCTAAACCCTATCCCTAAATCCTCAACCCTTGACACTATACCTTAAACCCTAATCCCTTGAACCTAAACCCTAAATCCTATCCCTAAAGCCTCAACCCTCAACCCTTAAACTTTAAATCCTAAACCCTCAACCCTCGACACTATACCTTAAATCATAATCCCTCAACCCTAAACACTAATCCCTCAACCCTTAAACCCTAAACCCTTGATCCTTAAACCCTCAACCCTTATCCACCCCTCTCCTCCCCTATCTACCTCACCCACATCTCTCCACTATCTCTCTCATCCCTCTTTCACTTGTATATCTCTTAGGGCTCTCTAGATATTTCCCTTCCTCTCCACCTCTCTCCCTCCTCCTTACCGATCTTTCCCTCAAGTTGTCAACTTCACTCTCTCATTTTCTTCTATCGCTCCCCTCACCTCAGTCTCCCCCTCACATCTCTACCTCTCCCATCTCTACATCTCTCAATCACTCCTTGTTTGCCTCTCTATCTGCCCTTAGCCATCTAGGTCTCTCACTTAACCCTAAACCATAAACCCTATCCCTAAAGCCTCAACCCTTAAACCTTAAATCCTAAACCCTATCCCTAAACCCTCAACCCATGACACTATACCTTAAACTCTAATCCCTTGAACCTAAACCCTATCCCTAAACCCTCAACCCTCGAAACTATACCTTAAACCCTAATCCCTCAACCCTAAACCCTTGACCCTTAAACCCTAAATCCTTAAACTCTTGACCCTTATCCACCCCTCTCCTCCCGTATCTACCTCACCTGCATCTCTCCCCTATCTTCTCACCCCTCTCTCCCTAGGTTGTAGTTCTCTCACTTGTATATCTCTCAGGGCTCTCTAGATATTTCCCTTCCTCTCCACCTTTCTCCCTCCTTACTCATCTTTCTCTCAAGTTTTCAACTTAACTCTCTCATTTTATTCTATCTCTCCCCTCACCTCTCTATCTCTCACCTTTGTCTCCCCCTCACCTTTCTATCTCTCCCCTCTCTACATCTCTCAGTCACTCCTTTTCTACATCTCCATCCATCCTTAGCCATCTAGGTCTCTCACTTAACCCTAATCCCTAAACCCTATCCCTAAATTCTCAACCCTCAACCCTTAAACCTTAAATCCTAAACCCTATCCCTAAACCCTCAACCCTTGACACTATACCTTAAACCCTAATCCCTTGAACCTAAACCCTAAACCTTATCGCTAAAGCCTCAACCCTCAACCCTTAAACTTTAAATCCTAAACCCTATCCCTAAACCCTCAAACCTTGACTCTATACCTTAAACCCTAATCCCTCAACCCTAAACCCTAATCCATCAACCCTTAAACCCTAAACCTTTGAACCTTAAACCCTAAAGCCTTAAAACCTTGACCCTTATCCACCCCTCTCCTCCCCTATCTGCCTCACCCCCATCTCTCCCTAGGTTGTAGGTAATTTAGTTGTATATCTCCCAGGGCTCTCTAGATATTTCCCTTCCTCTCCACCTCTCTCCCTCCTCCTTAACCATCTTTCCCTCAAGTTTTCAACTTCACTCTCTCATTTTATTCTATCTCTCACCTTTGTCTCCCCCTCACCTCTCTACCTCTCCCCTATCTATGTCTCTCAGTCACTCCTTGTCTTCCTCTCCATCCATCTTTAGCCATCTAGGTCTGTCACTTAACCCTAAACCCTAAACCGTATGCCTAAAGCCTCAACCCTGACCCCTTAAACCTTAATCCTAAAACCTATCCCTAAACCCTTAGCCCTTGACACTATACCTTAAACCCTAATCCCTTAACCCTAAACCCTAAACCCTATTCATAAACCCTCAACCCTCAACCCTTAAACCTTAAACCATAAACCCTATCCCTAAACCCTCTACCCTCAACACTATACCTTAAACCCTAATCCCTAAAGCCTCAACCCTCAACCCTTAAACCTTCAACACTAAACCCTATCCCTAAACACTCTACCCTTGACATTATGCCTTAAAACCTAATCCCTCAACCCATAAACCCTCAACCCTTAAACCCTTAATCCCTCAAACCTTAAACCCTAAACTCTCAACCCCTAGATACCCTTAAACCCTTAAACCCTATACCATTTACACTTAAACTTGAACATTAGATCCCTCAACCTTCAAACCTCTACCCTCTACCCTATACCCTCAACCTTAAATCCTAAACCCTATATCTTAGACACTCAACCTTGAACATTATCCCATAACTGTAAACTCCCAACCCTCTACCCTCTACCCTCAACCATATAATTAAGCCCTAATCCCTCAATCCTTAACCCTATACCTTAAACTATGAAACCCACACCCACAAACCCTCATCCCTATGCCCTTTAACCTCACCCTTATACCCTAAACCTTGAATATTGTGCCTCAACCCTATACTTAAAACCTAAACCATACACTCTCAACCCAAGTCACCCTATACCTTATATACCATCAATCCATATCGTAAACCCTAAACCCAATATCCTAAACCCTAATCCCCATACCTTACACAATTAATATTATACACTCAACAAGATGAATATTATCCCTTAATTATAACCTTAAACCCTCTACCCTCAACCCTCAACCCTATACCTTAAACTCTAAACCCAAAAACCTCAACCCTCAACTCTAAAAACTATACGGGCTTAGGTCCTTATATACCCTAAACCCAAAACCCTTACATACATACATACAAGCATACATACTATTACGTCAGAAAATGTCCCCTTTGGGGCTTTTCCCTCTTAAGGTTTAGCTCCTGGGTCCTATTTATGCATTTAGAGCATTTTTCATGTTAATTTGACATCCCGATGAGAACACCCTGAAGTTTCATGGCAAATGGGACCTAGGGGTTGCACTTGACATAAATCCTACCTAAAATAGGGGGGAGGACTTGGGTGCCCGCGCCCTAGTCTTGCCCTATTTTAGGTCAGGACCAATTTTGGAGTGTTGGTTTATGACCGTTATTTAGGTCCTATGCTAACACGGTAAGCTTCAATTATGAAATTCTTGGCGGGAATGTTTGTAGTTGCATATATAAGCATATTTGGACATTCATTTGTAAACTAGATGGATATTGTGAACTTGTGGCTTATGTTAAGGTGATTCAAGGCATTCATTATGTGTTGCAGAGTGGAATTCATGTTGTTCTTATGTTTATATTTGTTGATTTGGCACCCATCTCTTCATGGCATGAAGAGCATATTATTCCCATGAGATCCTCACTAGAAGGTGATATCAATTATGTTTTCAATCATTTATCATTTAGATTTTGCCTCTATCCTACAGGGATACACACTCTTTATCTGACAACGGTGTTCGAAAGACTTGAATATCTCTCTGGGGCTTGACTGAGGCAAGCCTCTAAACACCACAACCCCCAACACATTTTTCTATGATTGTAGGTTACAGGTTGCAAAAGTAGAAAAAGTGGAGTTGTAGGAGAGAAGTGTAGACCATTAGAATTGCAGATCAGAAGAGAAAATATGGACCTGGACTCGGGTGCCCTCTCATTAGTCATCTAGATCCTGTAACAGGAAAATCTCTGGAACAACAGGAACAGGTTGTAGACAAGATTCCTAAATCCCAACAGAAATGGTGGCACTAGACTAGGGCGTCCGCTCATTAGTCCCTGAATTTTCCATTTTCTAAACTTTGAAATCTTGTACGCATTTGATTGTCATTTGATATCTCTGTGTGTGATCATTTTCCATAATTTGTCTGTTTGTTCACAAATTTGCATAATTAGGGTTTTTAGCATAATTGGGCTTAATTGAACAACCAAATCACACAATTCTAATATTTCCCTATATTCTAAGTGATTGAAGGCCTGTAGTAGACTTCCTACTCAGTTGAAGTCCTTGAATGTTTAGAGGTGAAAGGAGGATTCATACAAACTAACAAAATCAACCCTAAACACAAACAAATCCTCTTACATCAAATTTCACGTTAAACATTTTGGTGAACTTGTTTTTAATGAAAATTTCCCTTTTTGAGTGTTGTACTTTAGATTTACATTCATTTCATTGTTCATCTTATTACATTTGGAAATTTATAAAAAAAAAATTTTAAAAATTGTAAAATTTGAAAAAATTAACATTTTTAGCTTGTATTTTCAAATAATTTGAATTAGTTGGAATTTAATTTCAATAAATTTATGTCATTATCATCAGATCTGACTTAAAATACATAAATTTTTCATTCATCATTCATTTATATTGCATTTTCGTGCTTAAATTGCTAAAAATTGCTTGAAATTGTGCATTTTTTCATATAACCTAGTTTTGCATTAGCTATGGTTTGTAGTCAAAATCTTGTTTCATATTTTACTACCCTTTTAAAACACTCATTATGATTGATTTATAACTGTAGTGTTTCATCATAGTGGTTTTCTTGCAAAATTTCATGCACAGGGTTTGAAAACCTTAATTTTTCACTAGATTTTGGCCTTATCGTCTCTCTAGATTTGCATCATAGGCATGTTGTAAAGGATTTTTCTGCATTAATTGGTTGTTATCAGGGTTATTATCTGATTCCCCTCCTAAAATTATTTACAACACTTTTTTATTGGGCTCTTACAATGGAAATTTGGTGAAAAATTGCATATTTTAGCTACATTTTCCCTAGGGTTTGACCTTGAGTTGCACTATAAGAATGTTGTGATCAATTTTTTGGAATTAGGTGGCTATTATTACTGTTATAATTTTCTTTCCATCATAATTTTCCTCACAACACCCTTTTTCATACTCTTTTGCATTGAAATTTGGTGAAAATTTGCATATTTTGGCTATATTTGCTCTAGGGTTTGACCTAGATTTACACTTCAAGCATGTTGTGAAAGATTTTATGGATTTAAGTGGCTGATATTACTTATATAATCTTCTAGACCTACTAAAATTATTTACAAAACCCATTTTACTTGGTCTTTGCATTGAAAAGTTGTGAAAAATTGCATATTTTAGTGTATTTTCACTAGGTTTTGACTTGTCATCACTCTAGATTTGCATCAAAAGTGTTTTGTGAAGGATATTATTTCTTTATTAGACTGATATAAGACATATTATTTTCTTCCCCTGATCAATTTCCTTACAACACCCTTTCTTTCACTTATTTGCATTGAAAATTTTGAAAAAATCAAGCATTTTAGGTCATCTTCACATATAGTTTTGCATTCATGGATTCTCTTAATAATTCATCTTTGGAAGATTTATTTGAGTACATTATGAATTATGATAATTTTTCCAAATTCAATGATAAGTATCCTCAATTCTTGTACCAAATAGAATACATCTATGGTATTGACATGAACATGAGCACTACCTGTGATATCCTTCGAACAATAGCCTATTTCAAAAAAATTCTCGCTATCGTGGGTGTTTTCCCTTAAATATTAGAAAATATCACTAATTTCATTTCTATAAATAAACATAGGGAAAGTATTAGTGAAGATATTATTCCCTCTCTCCCTTCATTTCATAATGACATAACAGAAATTCTTTCTGAGACATATGAGAATGATATAGCAATGGGTGATTCATCGAACAAAGAGACTTGTCCCAACATAGCCCCACTTAGTGAGGATATTTTGGCACAATAAGAACACATCATTGATACATTTATCCATACTACTCTTCCTTCTCTTCCTGCTCTCCCTGGCCAGGATGATGCAGATTCTCTTTGTGACCATTTGCTTCAACCTAATGAAACTGAAGATTTACGACTTGATGTTCAAGAACTTCTCAACTACATATTAAACAAAGAAATAGATCATGGACCTTTACCTGAACCTTCACATACCTTGGAAAATAATGAAATTTCACATGACATTGAAGAACAAACTATCCCTTAAACACAAGGTATTCCAACACCCTATATATGGATTGAAATGTGCACTTTTCAAGTTCCTCAATGACCTCATTCAAATGGAATTACAAGAGATCCTATAACTGACATAGAAAATGGCAATATCCCCTCTCTACCATCATCAATGGATACCTTTCCTACAAGGTCACCCTCACAAACTCATGAATATATGGAAGAGAGAAGAAGAGATAAAGCCTTAACCTTTAAGATAAGGATCAAGCTCCATGATGACCACTAGCCCAGTTGCCCCTACCAGGTAAGTATTTCTAACCCTTTATCTCTCATGATGTGTTTCCTTCATGATGTGTTATGTGTTGTTTAGGCCTCCTGGGATGACCCTTTATTCTCTTGTAAGGTCCAGGATACCAGAAGACTGCCTCTGTTGTGACATTCTTCTATTTGTATCATCATTATTCTATATTGCTTCTTCTCTATTTCACTGTTGAGTGTTGTGTCTTACAGACATAGCATTGTAGTTGGTGACTTGGGGACACCCTCCTATGTGACTGTCCCTAAGGCACTTGTTTATCCTCTCTCGATTTATTGTTTCCCTTCCTCTAGTGTTTCTATCTAGAGGGAGGATGACGAAAAACATATTATACTGATGCGGACCTAGTGTCCCTTTAGAATCACATAGTTCCTATATGACAATGGATTTGTTATATTTTATCCGATACTTGGCTAGTAGAATCACTCCATACACTTTGTCATGTGATCTTGATAGTATCTTATCGCATTTGCAAAACATAACAATACTGCTGCTCCGTGCACTTTATCTATCTTGAGTCTTGCATTCCTTAATTCTTTATGTGGTTGATCATATGCATTATTGTTTATCATGATAATATGGACACTAATACTTTTCTTATAGGAATGTGTTTGTGGGAACATTTGGCAATCGTAAAGTACATGTCACCTCTAGGGGGCATGGGCTTTAAGAGAGCTCGTGTTCCCTTGTGTGTTTTCTACCTACCTTAATGTGCTTGATATCGGTACTTGATATCAACCACCTTAAGGTGAGGGCATATATAAGCTAAGCTGTCTGTTGTAGATGTTAGCCATGTGCTTGTTCTCAGGTGCAGTCTTAAAGACTGGTGGCGATGAGTCCCTCCTGTACTCTAAGATTTGTTTGCAATCATTTAAGCCCTCATCGCGAGGCAGGGATATCACATCCCTTTTCTATTTTAAGCCCTCATTGCAAGGCGGGGATGGTGTATTTCTTGAAGAGAGTGCACATCCTATCATTTTCAAAAAGTCCTCATCGTGAGGTGGGGAGTGGTTCTGTGACTAACTCAACCCTTAAGTGTGTCTTCGGTGATTGTTGTGGTGAAGCCCAATCATTGGTGTGTGCCTGTAATGTCCCTGAGATGGTGTTGAACCTAGAAATAGGAACACTCCATTGCTTGTCTACCATGTTTTCTTTGTCTCTTCCAAATGTGTGTGTATTGCGTGTTTGTTCCCAAGCATAGTCTTAAAGACTAGTGGTGATGAGTCCCTCCTATGATTTGGGATTTGTATGGTGTGCTTGATTTGTTTTGCGTGTTTGTTTCCCCATATGTAGTCTTAAAGACCGGTGGTGATGAGTCCCTCCTGCATTATGGGTGGTGTGTTTACTTTCCTTGTACTTGCATCTGTATTTCATATATAAAAAAAAAGAAAAACAAAAAGAAAATCATTCACTGTCTTCTCTACATTCATTATATTCACTGTGTTTTGTGTGTCTTCAATGCTATATTCTTCATTTTTTACGTGACTATAACTATCTTCTCCATGTTTTATGTGCATGTTACTATCTTCATTGTGAATGCGTGTCTTCTCCGTGCTTGGCATGTTTGTTGTGTTTGTTGACTGTACTTTAATGCATGTATTGGCCTTGTGTTTATACATACATTAAAGTGGGGGCTAAATGTTACATTAGAAAATGTCCCCTTTGGGGCTTTTCCCTTTTAAAGTTTAGCTCCCGGGTCTTGTTTATGCATTTAGAGCATTTTTCATGTTAATTTGACATCCCGATGAGAAAACCCTGAAGTTTCATGGAAAATGGGACCTAAGGGGTGCACTTGACATAAATCGTGCCTGAAATAGGGGGGGAGGACTTGGGCACCCACACCCTAGTCCTACCCTATTTTAGGTCAGGACCAATTTTAGAGTGTCAGTTTATGACCGTTATTTAGGTCTCATGCCGACACGGTAAGTTTCAATTATGAAATTCTTGGAGGGAATGTTTGTAGTTGCATATATAAGCATGTTTAAGCATTCATTTGTAAACTAGATGGATATTGTGAACTTGTGGCTTATGTTAAGGTGATTCAAGGCATACATTGTGTGTTGTAGAGCAGAATTTGTGTTATTCTTGTGCTTGTATATGTAGATTTGGCATCCATTTTCTCATGGCATGAAGAGCATCTTCCTCCCATGAGATCTTCACTACAAGGTGATATCAATTGTGTTTTCAATCATTTATCATTTGGCTTTTACCTCTATCTTGCAGGGATATGCACTCTTTATCTGACAACGGTGTTTGGAAGACTTGAATGTCTCTCTGGGACTTGATTGAGGCAAGCCTCTAAATACCACAACCCCAACCCATTTTTCCATGATTACAGATTATAGGTTACAGGAGCAGAAAAAGCGGAGTTGTAGGAGAGCAGTGCAGACTCTCAGAATTGCAAATCATAAGAGAAAATAGGGACCTAGACTCGGGAACTTGCTCATTAGTCCTCTGGATCTTGCAACAGGAAAATTTCTATTGCAACAGGAAAATTTCTGGAACAACAGGAATAGGTTGCAAACAAGATTCCCAGATCCTGACAGAAATGGTGACACTAGACTAGGGTGCCCGCTCATTAGTCCCCAACTTTTCTATTTTCTGAACTTCAAAATCTGGTATGCATTTGATTATCATTTGATATCTCTGTGTGCGATCATTTTTCGTAGTTTGTCTGTTTGTTCACGAATTTGCATAAGTAGGAGTTTTAGCATAATTGGGCTTAATTGAACAACTAAATCACACAATTTCAATATCCCCCTATATTCTGAGTGATCGAAAGCCTGTAGTAGACTTCCTACTCGGCTGAAGTCCTTGAATGTTTAGAGGTGAAAGGAGAATTCATACAAACTAACAAATCAACCCTAAACACAAACAAATCCTCTTGCATCATATTTCACCTTAAATACATACATACATACATACATACATACATATAAACCTACATACATTTATACATACATATAAGCATGCATACATACATACAACCCATAAATAAATACATACAAGCATACATACATATATACATACATATAAGCATACATACATACATATAGGCATACATACATACATCAATACATACATGCATACATACATACATACAGGCATACATACATACATACATACAAGCATGCATATATACATACTTAAAAAATTGAACATAAAACATTCCAAGCGAGACATAATGTGAGCGCATTATAACACGCTCCCATTATGTCAAACTTGACAAACATCAGGCAAACTTTTACAAAAAAGAAAAAAATGCAAAACAAAACATAACGGGAGCACATTATATGTTGCTTTGGGAATCCCAAGCCTTAGGCTCAGGATTTTCTTTGGATTTCCAACCCAAAGGCTTGGAGTGCCTTCTCAATGTCCAAAGACGTGTTTTTGCATATTCTACAAGATTTCACATAATTTGAATAGTGATAACCCTCAAATTTGCATGTGTTTCAAGTTCAAACAAATTGAACACCTGGTAATTTTAGATTTCTCTTAGCTATTTAACAATGTGATTTTTTTCACATTTTGACAATGTTAAGCCTTTCATCTTTAATTTCTTTTGTTTGTGTGTCCATTTTTTGGCAAAAACTAGTGTTTGGTCTTTTTTCTTTATAAATTAATCATTCATTGAAATTTCAAATAAATTATATTTTTATAAACTAGGCTCCATTTTACACATTAAAAAAATGATTTTCAATTAGTTTTCAAAATTTATAGGGGTAGCACGGCCAAAATTTTGTTTTTTAGGATCTGTCCACTTTGAAAATTAGTAAAAAATCAAATATTCATTAGAAATTATTAGAAAAATCAAGCATAAACTATACCCTGATAGCTAATTTCTCATCGAAGCAATTTTAAAAATACCAAAAAAAGTTAACCTTTTGAGGGAGCCACAAAACACGCTATGTTATGTTTTTTTGACAAAAACAACACCAATTTCTGTGACTCCCTTTTTTGAATCCTTTAATCTATACCATTTAAAAAAAATAGTAGTTTAAAAAGTAGACTCGGAGCACTATGAACATTGTTTTTGTTGCATCTTAAAATTTTGAGTGTAACTATGCTCAATTTCTCATCCAAGGTTAGTATTTCTTGATTTTAGGAAAAAAAATGGCCACTTAAGACCCCTTTTTGGCCCCACATCTTCTTGCACTTACCCTTATTGATGATTATTCTAGAATGACTTAGATTACTTTCTTAAAAGAAAAATCAGAATCCTTTGATAAGTTTAAGATTTTCAAAGCAATAGTTGAGAATGAAATGGATGCTAAGATCAAGTGTTTGAAGTCTGATAAAGGAGATGAGTTTACTTCAAATGAATTTGAAATATTTTGTGAAGATCATGGGATTAGGAGACATCAGTCTTCTCCTAGGATTCCTCAGTAGAATGGGGTAGTAGAAAGGAAGAATAGGATTATGCAAGAGATGGCTAGAGAAATGTTGATGTTAGGCCTATGGATGTAAGGCCTATAGATGTTACAACAAGAGATTGGTAAAGATGATTGAAAGTAGAAATGTCTAGGTAGATGAAGACTTATACCAGATCTCACAAGAACCAGAGGATTGTGGATCTGATATATTTCCCTGCATTGAAGAAGAAGAAGAGAAAGAAGAGAAGGAACAAGAACCATAGTAGATTCCTAAGACTCCAGCAAAGTATGTCCAGAGGAACCATTCAACAGATCAAATCATTGGAGATAAGAATGAAGGTGTGTAGACCAAGAGAGGGTTTGCATAGGCAAGTGAGAAAGTGAATTTGTGTTTATTGTCAAAGGTAGAGCCCAAAACCTTTGTTGATGCTAGAAAAGATGATGGATGGTTGAAGGCAATGGAAGAAGAATTGAATCAAATATCTAGAAGAATCAAACATGGGAATTGGTTCTCAGACTAGCCAATAAGAATGTCATAGGAACAAAGTGGGTGTTTCAGAACAATATGAATGAATATGGTGAAGTTGTAAGGAACAAAGCAAGATTAGTGTGTAAAGGCTATTATCAAGTTGAAGGTATTGACTTTGAGAAGACTTTTTCTTTAGTAGCCAGGATGGAGGCAATCAAGATGTTCCTTGCCCTTGCCCTCACAAAAACTTCAAGGTTTATTAGATGGATGTCAAGTTAGCATTTTTGAATGGTGATCTAGAGGAAGAGGCCTACATAAAGCAACCAGATGGTTTTGAGTTATCAGAAGATCAGGACACCTAGAGCTTGGTATGCTAGGTTGGATAAGTAATTACTTCAACAAGGATTCAAGAAAGGTACCGCATATAGTAATCTTTATATTAAGGAAGAGGGAGACATGATTTTAATAGTTGCAATATATGCTGATGACATCATCTTTGGTGGAGATGATGATATGTGTAAGAGGTTTGTAGAGGAGATGCAAAAAGAGTTTGAGATGTCTATGATTGGTGAGATGCATTTCTTCCTTGGGCTTCAAATTGCTCAACTAGATGATGGTGTCTTTATTTCTTGGGCTAAGTATGTTAGAGAGATGTTGAAGAAGTTTGGTATGGAGAACTCCAAACTAGTAAGTACTCCTATGGTTACTGGTTGTCACTTGAGCAAGAATGATGAGTCTCCGGTGGTTGATCAAACTCTTTATAGATCTATGATTGGAGGATTGTTGTACTTGACTGTTTCTAGACCTGATATTATGCATGCAGTATGTGTGGTTGCCAGATATCAAGCTAATCCCATGCAAACACATGAGAAGCTAGTGAAAAGAATATTTAGATACTTGAAGGGAACTCCAGATTATGGCTTATGGTATCCTAGAGGTAATGACTTTGATCTAAGTGCTTACACTGATGATTGGGTTGGGTGTGTTGATGATAAAAGAAGTACAAGTGGTGGTTCATTCTTCTTAGGAAGAAGATTGGCTTCATGGTAGAGCAAGAAGCAAGATTCAATGTATTTATCAACTATAGAGGCATAGTATATTGCAGCAGCATGCTACTGTACACAAGTGCTATGGATGAAGCAAACTTTGAAGGATATCAATATACTGTATGACGATTCTATTCCTATTTTGTTTGATAATACAAGTGCTATCAATATTTCAAAGAATCCAGTGATGCATTCTAGAACCAAGCATATATCAATCAGGTATAACTTTTTGAGAGAGAGTGTTGCAAATAAGGAAGTGAAGTTGGAATATGTTCCAACAAAGGATTAGATTGTAGATATTTTCACAAAGGCTCTTGCAAAGGACACTTTTGAGTATCTTCGACATAGGTTAGGGGTAACTGCCCCTCCTTCTTACTAGATGGATAGTGGTCCATCTATCCAGGGGGAGTTCATGCTATATCTTTTTCTTGGACTAATGGTGGCTACCTCTCAGGGGCAGTAGGTAGTGGTTGGTGCTAACAAGGGGAGTTAGTGAGTTGCTTCAAGAAAAAGTGTATGAACATCAAAGGAGGAGAAAGTTAAGAAAATGTGCTCCTTAGGGAGAGAGTTTGTACCCTAAGGAGGCTCGAAGTAATTGCCCTTTGTCCTTGATGTCAAATGGGGAGACATAGAAATATGCATCTAAGGGGAGAATGAGCAAGTTTGTGTGTTGCCATCAATGACAAAGGGGGAGATTGTTAGCAATATGTGTTGTCATTGATGTCAACACTTAGAGTGATGTCAACACTCAGCTTGTGATGATGATATAGTAGTGTAGTAACAAAGATGCAGTGATGATGCTGATGTTCCTGATGTTCATGGTTTGTTGCTGATGTTCATGGTTGGATGTCATGCCTTGATTAATGTCAAGTAAGGTTGTATTGAGCATGTTTTTGGTTCGTAGAGATGATTTCATGATGATATATTAAGATGGGATTTAGAAGCATTAAGATGAATGATTATTTATTAACATGGGAATTATAAGTTATGCTAAGGTTGAGAAGATGTTTCTGATGAGCTATAGCATGTTTTATGCTCTTTCCTAATGATCCTAAGAAAGTATGAGTTGCTACATGAAAGTTTGGGCCTTTGGAAGTTGGTGAAGTTTTTTGTTGTAGGAAGTTGCTTTGAATATTGTTTAGTAAAATTCTCCACACATTCCTCCACATTTGAAGATATGGTCATGTGGTTCAGAGGTTAAGTTCAATATGTTGAAAAGGTATTAAATCCAAAGTTTCAAATCATTTTCTCCTCCACAATGAAAGTTATGAGAGATAGAGTTTTGGTCTATGCTCTAGCATATTCAAGTGATGATGAAGGCCATTTGGAATGCTATACATTCCTCCACAGTGATAGATATGGCTATGTGGTTTTGAGGATATGTTCACAACAATGTATGAGTGCATCCATATGAGTTCAGGTGTTTTGGGTTGCTAATTATTTTCAAATTGTATGCTAATGATGTGTGCCAACTTGTTGCTTCATGAAATGGTAAATTGGCTGATGGAAGATGATCCTAATGATCTTGTGATGTTTCTTATTACTCTGCAAGGTGTTTTTCTTCTCTCTCTGGAACTCGCTATGGTCAAGAATGATGGTGTTGCTGGGTTATGTTCTTCTTTGGCTGACTAAGGAATGTTGATGATGTGTGCCACAAAGTTGTTTCTACGCAAAGTTCAAGGAGCATCTAGAGATGGTGTATAGGTCCTGCTGACTCATCTAAAAGAAGAACAAGTAATTTTTAATCATTCATGAGTACCTCCAAGAGTGTGAAGACCGATGTGTTACAAGCTTCATGTGTTATTGCTTAAGGGTGACCTAATTCAAATTTGTGAATCATGTAGATGTTATTCCTTGAAGGATGTTTCTATGAAGAATGTTTAGGACTAGGATAAGCATGTGTTTCTTCCTAGAGTGGCATGTAGTTCATGATAGGGCTTGTCCTATGCATGTTTCATGTTGTGTGATCTCTAGCCAACTTGTAAAATGTAATATTCGTGTTGTATTGGCTGACTTGTAATGTAATCAATGTAATGTCATATATATATTGTAAATCTAGTTGATCTAGGTGAGGTATGATTGTGAATATCAGAATGTGAAGAGTGGAATATGAATATGATTATATACATTATGATGTGCGACTGAAGGAGAAAGAGCAGAAGCAATAAGGGTTGTCCTAATTCATCTTGAAGACATTTTTGTTACAAGAGGGAAGTGAAGAGTGTGCCAAACTAATCCAATCATCAGAAGAAGATTGAAGAGGCATAATTGTAATCATCAAAGGTGTGAACTTCAATGCCAGTTTTCAGATAGTAGAAGGACTATCATGTTGTAATCTTTACTGAGTTCATTCTCAATTCAGGGAGTAGTTGCTTTCTTGGGTTGTAGCCCTAAAACAAAGTCTACAGGGAGTTGTAGCTTCCTTGAGAGTGACCCTAAAAAAAACTCTTTAGGGAGTAGTAGCTTCCCTAGGTTGTAGCCCTAAAACAATGTCAGTAGGGAGTAGTAGCTTCCTTGGGTTGTAGCCCTAAAACAAAGTTGTAATTTTGAGCTTCATATATTGTGAGTTAATCCTCACTGTGGTTTTTTCCTTCCTGGGTTTTCCATGTACATCTGGTGTTATGTGTTGATGTGCATTGGATTGATCTTTCATGTGTATGTTGATGTTGTAATGTTTAAGTTTTAATCTGCTCCGGAGGATATGAAGTTTGTTTAGATACTGATTCACCCCCCGCTCTCAGTATCCTAGTGTGTTCAATAAAAAATAGAGTAAAAAGGGAAGAAGCAACTCAAATAGAGGAGAGAATAAGGAAGGATGCTTGAGAACATGTTTCCCATTAACTTAAAGGTTGTTACCAAACAAAAAAGCATAATTAGAGAACTTGTAAAATATAGAATTATCATCTAAACAGAGAGTTGATACTTTCTTGTCACAAACTTAGGAAGCAAATGAGTGAGTAATAGATGAATCCTTTAAGGCAACAAGAAAAGCATATGACCATTTATTAGTGGAAAAAGCTATAAGTGAAGAGCAAAAAATAAGGGAATAGAAGGAAACAAAATATGATATAGAAGGTATGGTGACAAAAGAATTGGTTAAGGATATATAGGAGAATACCACATAGGAAGATAGGGAAAGAAAGGGCAAAGAAGTGAAAATAGGCCAAACTAAAGTGTCGAGTGTAATAGATGAAT
Organism: Cunninghamia lanceolata; assembly: GCA_027924645.1. Lineage (NCBI taxonomy): Eukaryota > Viridiplantae > Streptophyta > Pinopsida > Cupressales > Cupressaceae > Cunninghamia > Cunninghamia lanceolata. The sequence continues at coordinate 7,096,197 of BSBN01000205.1, forward strand.
AAGACACTAAGGAACACTTAGAAGAAGAAAAATAGTAGGAAACTTTATTGTGGAAGAATACCATGGAGGCTCAAGTAGAAGAACAAGGTATACATAGATAGCAACAACAATAAGAAGATAAGGGAGAAAATATAAAGGGTGAAACAAGTGGTGCACAAACACCAACATGCCAACAAATGGTTACTCCACTTTTAGCCCTAGCAATGGACCCCATAGAGAGAATTAAGGAATTCATAGGACAACAAAAGCCAATTCAACTCTACTCTTCTTTAATGCATGTTGACTTTCATGTACTTTACTCTTCTTTAATATCTAATGACTAGTAGTGTTTAGAAATACCTTGGAATAATTGTAATTGTGTCATAAGAAGAGATGTTCTTCTATATCAACCTTGAAAATATGCTAAACATTAAAGATAGTAGGTAATAGGCAAGGGCCTTAGATTGATGTATGTAGATTTATTACTCATTTCAATGCACAAAATCCAAATGTTTAATTATTGATTACTTTGTTAAAGCTCTAGGATGAGATTGGATGCTTCAGAAATGAGATAATATTAATTGAGTGCTAATCAACACTTTTAAGTACTAGCACATAGCATCAAATTCTACAAAATCTCTACTTAGTTATATTTGGTTGAGAAAATAAAGGGACCCAATCAACCAAATTTCAATTTGAATTTTGGAAAGGCAAGGATCAAGTTCATGATTGTGGAGTCAACCATATGACTATAGAAATGATCCTAGTTGGGCAAACAATTATAACTAGGTGGATAATATTTATATTTGGATAGGTGTATGAATAATGTCATAAAATGGAAGGGCTAAGTGAATGTATCTGGAGTATGTAACTTTATATAAAATACCATGGCTACAAATTCTACCATTTCAACCATAAATATTTTTTTCATTTTACATTATGTACTTATTATGTTTCTCTAAAATTTATTATTTTTGAATTTGTTGAAGCATAAGTTGAAATTTGTTAGACCAATCAAAGAAAAACATAGTACAAACTATTTTCAATTATTTATTGAATGGATATTTTCTATAGTCTATTTAAAGATAAATAGTGTATACATACCATTGTTATATCATGCTTAGTACTATGTTACACATAATTAGCAACAAACATATCCTTAAGCATTATATTACCACAAATGGAAGAAATCGATGGCGGATTCTTTCACACTATACTTAAATATCATCCACTTCAACTGTCAAACACTCAATAGCAATTTTACACCTCATTAACAATAAAAATTGATAAATATTTGTCTTATTTTAATTAGCCAAAATTGACCTTTGACTATTGAACTGGATGATATTTAAGAATAGTCATTTTTTCACACTCTACTTAAATATCATCCATTTCAATGGTCAACACACTCATTAACAATTTTACATCTCATTCATAATAAAAATTGGTAAATATTTGTCCTATTTTTATTGGCCAAAATTGGTGTTTGACTATTCAAGTGGATGATATTTAAGAATAGCCGTTTTTTCAAGTTGTTCTTAAATATCATCCACTTCAACAGTTAAAAGTCAATTTTGGCCAATAAAAGTAGGACAAATATTTAACGCTTTTATTGTGAATGAGGTGTAAACTTGCTATTGATTGTTTGACAATTAAAACAGATGGTATTTAAGTAGAGTGGCTTTTTCAAGCCAACTATACGTGAAGTAATTGAAGTTGTAAAGACAATTCGAGTCAAAATTTTCACACAACTTGGAAGATCCATCATACAATGGAATGAAACAGCCACATGCTTATACTTGTTAATATTCGTGTTGTAAATTACTCTTATCATTACAATATCAAATGATTAGCTCATTTTCTTTTAGTTGGGAGTTCTGGGCATGAGTTGTCTACTTTTTCTCCTGTACGTTTTCTCTGTATTACTGATATATAATTCTATTTCATTAAAAAAAATGGCCTTACGATATTGATTATTTCCATCGTCGTTGTGGGGTTGGAACACTCTTTCTTGACCGACTTGAGGCTGTAGAGGTGATGGAGTTGGTCGAAGTAGTCCGACCCATCGAAGACGTCGACGAACGCTTCTTGACGGCAGGGGAAGCCGTGGGAACATTCCGCTGGACACCAGTCGAAGCAACTCGTTTCAGCGGCTGAGCTGACGAAACGGTAGAACCACTTCTTTTCATGTTAACAGACGCCGCCGAAGTTGTAGAATAAGACCTTTTCGGGGGCTTGCAATTCGTCTTCTTTGTTGGAATATTAGAAGGTACTGAAGTTGTGGAATGTGACCTTTTTTGGGGCGCACAACTTGTCCGATTTGTGGGAATGACCGAGCCATTATTCACACTGGAAGCCGAATTACAAGTCGACTGCTGCGTCGACTGTGAGTTCGAACGTCGACGCTGTTTTTTTTCTTCCCAGTATTCTCGAACCCGGGTTGTCCAGACGGCTTCTTGTCTTGCAAGAGCTGTGAGTTGTGGAAGGTCGCCTTGTATTTCGGGAAAACCAGATGGGTCTGGCGGAATTGGGGATTTGTCGACGAGTAAATAAGGAATGATCCGAGGGAAAACTTTCTGGGTCGACTCCTCGGAGCCGACTGTTATTATGTGTTCTGGTTTGAGTATCATACAGGCGTCTGGGAAGTCTTTCTCCCTCAGGCAGTGCAACATGTGGCGGAACTCTTGATACAATTCCGGGCATTCCATCTCAATCATTATGTCTTTTGAGATGTCTTCTGACTGGTCGGCGGAGACGTCGAACCAGCCTAGGTTTGTTAGCTTGTCAAGGTATTCTATGAGGTGTGGGGGAAAGCGTTTTTGTCTGTAAGGCCTGTGGTCTAAACGGTTGTGTTCTACTCTTGTCCAGAATTCTTCGATTTGATCGGGAGTTACGCTTTTTGTTAGGTTCCAGTAGCCCAGTCTTTTGCTCACTTCGCCTTCTTCCATTGGGTGCGTTTTCTTCTTGACAGATTGCATTGCTCGACCGCAAATGAATTTATGAAGCGGTTTCGATTTGTAAGGACTAGTTTTTGAGGTTTGTGGCTATCTTGTAGCTATCGAACGATGGATTTTAAGCCCAAAGGACGTTGCTCTTCATAAAAAGAATTGTATAAAGTAGTCATCTTGCCTTTTGTAATATATGTTTTGAAACGTGAAGGAACTTTTCTTTCCAGTCGGTGAAGAAATCATCCAATTAAAATAAGTACCTTTTTAAAATGTTACAACAGTTTTGAGGTTGAGAGAGATTTAGGGAATTCCAAACTTTGGTTTAGGTGAGTTTTTGTTCGGCGAAAAGAAATGTTTTATGTTAGTCTCCCTGGTTTATAAGTATATAAAATAAACGTATTGGTGCCTTACTATTGCAGTTATATTATTTGTAATTTTCAATTGAACAGAATAATTATTTTAATGTATTTATTTTACTAAAATATTGAAGTTCTTATAATGTTATGAAATACTATAGTATTTTAAATTAAGTTATATATATGTGTGTGTATGTATATGTATACGTATGCGTATACATATACATATACATATTCATATATATGTTATACATATATATTGGTGTGTGTGTGCTAAAAAATAATAAGTATAAAAGAAAGAGAGAGAATCGAGATGGGAGAAAATTTTATAAATAAAATGTATTCACTGGTCTTCAAATTCTTTTAGTGTCTCCTCCCTTCAAACTTAGAAAATGAACTTAAAATGATAGAAAAATATTTTTTATGTTTATCTTTTATATTATAGTAACACAGAGAGTTGCCCTAGATCTAAGGTTAATCATAGATCCCATCTAATGGACAAGATTTGATGCTCACCCCATTGAAAACCTAATCATCTAAAGTAAAAGTACCTTTAGTTAATTAAGTTGAATTTTAAGAGTTAAGTAGTGGTGAGGACCATGTTTCCTAGGACCCATGACTTCAGTTATAACTTTTGAAAATTAGATTATAAAATAAGTTCATTTTAAACCTTATAATTGATTACAATTCTTTGTTATAGTAAATATAATGTCTTTTAAATTTAATATTCATATTCTTGGTGTGTAATCGATTTGAGTTCCTATTTACACGTATAACATTATTATGTGAAGAATACAAGGAAAAATTTATTATATTGTTTTTTAAATGCATCCTTAAATATTCTAACTTATAATCATAAGTTTTCTAATATTAAGTATAATAGTGATATGGGTTAGTTTATTTGACAATTACATGTAATACTTAAGTATCTTTAGTACTTATAAATCTAGATGAAGTGTGCTGAGTAGTATATGTTCCAAGGACTAGTGTTATAATTAATTATTAATATTCTAATTATGGTTAAATGATGCCTCTGATCCATTGAATGAACTACCATCCCTAGGGATGCCTTAAAATCCTTGTTTTAGAATTCAACTCTAACTAACTTTAATGATCCTATAATCTAGTGGTTGAACCTAGGATCTATTCCTACAACTATTCTTCTCCCTCAATCCTCACATTTTTTTAAAAAAATAGAAACATAAAATACATTAAAAGCTCTACATTTTATTAGTTTACATTATTTTGAAAATTCAAAACATATATGTGACTTTGTAGTAATTTAAGTTAAAAAGTTATATCAATGTTGGCTATTTCCTTTATAAAAGTGTGACATAGGTTTGAACTTTCACCCACTATTCATATGAGAAAAATTCATAACCCTTCTCATTATCTCTACTTCTCATTTTCATAGGCAATTGAAACTACTTGTTATTTGAGAAAATTCTCACTTATGTAAAAAAAAACTACTCAATGCATATATTCTTTATTTTATAAGTCTCTATAGAGTGCTCATGCAAGGGAGAGGAACACAAGAAGAACACAAGAATGGTCCATTACTTTACAGTGACTAAATATCATTTTAAATTGTCTAAATATTTTCTTTTTCATTTTGGTTGAGAATCATCTTATACTTTAAAATGCATGCTTGTGTTAGATTCACATGCACCTAAAAATGAGGATGAAATGTAATGGTGAAATTTTCATACCAATGTCATTTGTCATTTAGTTTTGGGGCCATTTTGATGGAACATCTTAATACAATTACATATTGACAAGTGACACAATTTTATGCTAGATTTGGTTCATGACTTCATACATTTTCCAATCACTTCATTTTTTCACCCATCCCCATACATTAAACCTTATCTCATTTCCATGTGCTAAACGTAATGCATTTTCCATTTTATCCATTTAAATTAGCACATATTCCATACATTTGATCCATACCTTGAATTGATCATTTTCCCTAAATAGTTCAATTCTACAAGATACAAGATTGCCATAGTTCAATCTCAAGGAACATGGAGCTAAATGCCTAATTTAGACATTCAAAGTTCAAATTTAAAAAGTTTCACCTCTTTCACTAGCCATTATGACCCAACTTTACACACATTTGTGTGAATTATTCTTATGTTTTTGCAATTAAAGGCATAATTTATGCAATTAATTCATATATAGAAGGTAATAATTAACAAGGACAAAATCACTAGATGACACTTCATTATTCTAAGGGACAAATAATCATAATCTACATAAAAATCATATAGGCCATCTAAATGTTTGGGCATGTCATCTATGAATATTCACTCAAAACTATAAAGGTGGTCTATTGAGGGGTTTGCCCTATGAGAACTTGACCCTAGTGATTTGACAATCTCCCCTAATGTGCTTGTAAACACTGCATTCATAGGTTCAAACATAGGGAAGGTGAAGGTAAATAGATTTCTCCATACACATTTTGTTCGTTCACCTATGCAACTAGGTTCATTCCCATATATCACATCAAGGCCACAATGCTCAAGTTTGAACCCAAGGGACTCTCATCTAAGCCATAGAAAAGTATGAATATGCACAAAGTTCAAAACACCTTCGAGACTTAAAGGATCAATTTATGTCCCTGTGACAATCATTCCAACTTAACATCAACAATACTTCTTTATTATTGTTCCCAAAACAAAATACATTTATCCTCCCTTTTAAAAACAATAATAATCAATCCAACACTAATTTTATCTAAATTACAATTAACGTGCACTTATTTAATTAAATTACTCTTTAAAAGACAATTTATTTCCTCACACACCTATTGAATAACCTATTAAAAATGATTAAAACATCCAAGCATCTAAGTAGATACGACGCGTCCACAGCCACAATACACTACGAACGACGAGACGTGGGCATTGCATTTAATGCATGATGTAGTATCCTCCCTATATATACTTACATTGTTGAATCAATAGCCCTGCACCTTTTCTTGCTGATTGATTGTTAGGTTGTTTCTCCAGTTTAATAACCCTAAAGAAGCAAGTTAGGGTTTTAGCCATGGCACTGCGTGCCCTTATGTCATTGGCATTACTAGCGTTGTGGTGTTGGTGCTCATCCTCAGGAGAGTTACTGGAAATGGGATTAAACATAACCAGGATAAATAGCGGTTTCATAACTTTCCCTCTTATCAACATTCACGGTGATGCTTCTCCATTCCGCCATTTTAATTCAACAAGATCTAACAGGATAGCAGAGTACCTAAAGAGCGACATCCATCGGCAAAAAGCATTATTCAAGAAAAAGAACAGGCAGAGTCAGGTCGAGGCGGAGGGTGACGTGCCATTGGCCTCAGGAGGGGCGAGAGGCAATATAAACTACATAATTAAACTGAACTTTGGCACTCCCGGTCAGAGCTTATACACCATGGTAGACACGGGAAGCGATATCTCATGGATTCCTTGCAACTCCCGCAAGGTTTTCCAGGCCAGAAAGTCATCTACATTCAAGCACCTGCCCTGTTCTTCTACTCAGTGTGGGGACGTGTGGGGAAATTGCAGGAGAAAAAAGTGTGCTTTTCGTCTATTGTATATGGGTGGAGTCAAGGTAGAGGCTGTCTTGTCTTCCGATGAGCTCACAACGGGAAGAAAGGGCAAAGCTTCCAACAATGTTCACATTTCCCGATTCATTTTTGGGTGCAGCAATGCTCAATCCAACCTGGAGCAAGATGCGCTCGGTTTGATTGGTTTTGGAAGGACAAACCTTTCCTTCATCTCTCAGACTGCTACTATGTATGGAAGAGTATTTTCATATTGTCTTCCCAGCTTTAACTCGCCTGCTTTCTCAGGGAGTCTTAGCCTGGGAAAAACAAGCCTGACTTCCATCCGGGGCTTACGCTTCACACCCTTGCTACCAAATCCGCCCGGATTTCCTTCGTATTATTACGTGGGCTTAGTTGGAGTATCAGTAGGTAAAGAGCGATTTTTTATGCCTCGGGAAAGTTTATGGCCGACGGCAACGGGAGCGGGCACAATTATAGACTCGGGAGCTCTTGTTACTCAATTGGTCGACCCCCTTTACATTCGCTTCCGTGACTCTTTTCATCGCCAGACGAACTTAACCGAGGCTCCTTCCGCCTTGCATTTTGATAACTGCTATACAATTCCATCTGGTAGAAATGCTTTTGTTCCTCAGATCACTTTACATTTTCTACAAAGGTTGAACTTGCATCTTCCCGAGGAGAGTGTTTTATTTCCTACAGATGACAAGGGCTCCAATGTATGTTTGGCTTTCGCTTCAGCAGGAGTTGGGCCTTCCGCATTATCTATGATTGGAAATTATCAGCAACAGAAGTTAAGGGTCGTATATGATGTGCCAGGCTCTCGACTTGGTATTGTCCCAGAAAACTGCCACCGTTGAGGGTGGTGCAATTTTATTATGTTTGTATCAACTGATGAATGAATAAATAAATAAATGGAAACGTTAATTGACGGCCACCTTTGTTATAATTGTTCGAATGTTGTTATTTTTTTTAATTGGGAAGATTAAAATCTTGGTCATTTTGTGAGTTAAATTTAACTTGAATATTATTTTCTCTTTTAATTTTTGTTTTGATTTATGCATTTTTTTTTTATTGTAACATCGAAAATTGCATATCTTTATAATTTCTCTCTGTATTTTAATCTTATTTTGGTGCCCATTCTCTTAGTTTGTTTATAGATTTATTTTAGTCCTTGCATTAACCTTTTTCCTTCCCATGTTACTTATGGTGAGCTTATGTTAAGCACCGCATGAAGACCCTGCATTATCACTTCACTTGATTAGAGAGGTCCATATACATTCCTACTTGATGACATCTTTCATTTGTCTTTGCACCACCTTGTGATTGATGTAAAATCATTCCAAGGATTGGGGCTACTATATATACACCTCAAAACCATTTAAAGGAAAGGAAGGACATCAAGGAAATAGTCACAAAAAATAGGTAAGAGTTTGAAATGGAGATTAAATATTGATAATGATAATGAAATATATATATAGATATAACAAAAGTAAGATGGGAAAAAATTTTACAAACAAAATGTAGTCATATGATCTTCCTGTGGGCTTGGTCACTAAATTCCTTTGTCTTCTCTCTTGAAACATTTAAAATGAGCTTAAAATGGAGAGAACATTTTTATGTTTATCTTTTCAATTAAGGTAGCATTGAAGGTTTCTTTAGATCTAAGGGTGAGCATAGATCTCATCTAATGGAAGAATTTTTATGCTCATTTATTGAAAACTTAATCATCTAAATTAAAAGTACTTTTAGTTAATTAAGTTTTATTTAAAGAATTATGTAGTGGTGGGCTATGTTTTCTTTTTAAAGGAAAGGTGACGGAGCCCCTGTACTATATTTATAGATATATAAAACAATAGAAAAAAACTAGGGTATTTTCCTTGGTGTCATACACCATAGAGTGAGGCAGAAACCGCCTATGAAACAAACACCAGCAAAATGAACTAAAACGTATTAGAGGCATCGGTAGCAAGGAGACAAATGACCTTAGTCTGAGTTGGACCCGTGGTTGTCTTCTGGCGGGGGATGGCAAACGGGAGTGCAAATGCAGGTGTTCGTGGAGCACGTGGGGGACCGGGTGCTATGCCTGGCGCATGGTGACAGAGGAACCTCACCGCGTTAAACACTTCCTTTTCTTTGTCTGCAATGCCCTCTGGGAGTTGGAAGCAATGCGTGTTCAAGTCTCTATTCAGCATATTGAAGCAGTCCACTCGAAGCCCCCTTTGCATGGCATGCAAGCTGCATGATGGGATGTTTGCAGGAGTTCTTGGTCAAAAATGCCAAAAAAAATGGATTTAAGGCCATAAAATGGTGCATGTTTTTCATGAATGAGACTAATCACTTCCATAGGGGCAGGAGATCTGTACAAAGTTGAGGAAATTGGCTTAGAAGATGAGGGCAGCAAGGTAGTTTCTAGATTCAATGCATTTACCTAATATTGTGTTAGCATAGAAGAGGCATGCGACTAGTTGATAGAATGCCTTAAAGGAACGTCATCTCGTAGAGTGCAAAAGATCACAGGATTTGCACAAAATGGATTTGTTAAAAAGTATTTAGAAGCTTTCAAGCAAATGCAACTGGCAGGTGTAATAAAAATTCCATAACCTTTGCCAGCATTCTCCCCGCCTCTGCTAAAATGGGATGTCTTGATTAAAAAACGTAGAACAAAAGAAAGAAATGTGTAAAAACAGAGGAGAAAATAATATGAGCATTACACAGAAAAATAAACACACAGAATTTAACGTGGTTCACCAGAATATCTGGCTACATCCACAATGAACAGGGGAAAATCACTTTTTATTAAATCTCTGTTTTACATATGCATTCAACATATACACACTCTCCAATTTCCTCTCTAAACTTCATCTAACTCTCTCACTATTCAAAGAAGATGCCAATAGAATATAGCTTTTACCATGGAAGACAAATGTTTCAAGAAGTTACGGTTACAAAGAAGGACTGACGCAGCAGTCTTACACAACATATTCTTTGATAAACTCCAGCCAATCATTACAAATGAACTTGGCTTCACACGTAGCTTCACAATCTCCCACTTGAAGACAAGTTATATCAGAAAGAGAGGTGCATAGAGATCTCCCCTATTGTAAGATTAGTCACATTTGGACAATACCGAGAGAAGATCTACAAAATTCAAACTTCTCTCGAGGTACAAACTTCGTTAGTGCATCGGTTGGGTTCAATTTAGTGTCAATTTTCATCACCTACAACTTACCCTCGTCAAGAACATGGCGAATAAAATGATATCTCAGCTCAATATGCTTTGTCCGACTATGAAATGCGGAATTCTTAGCCAAGTGTATAGCACTATTGCTATCATAGTACAATGTAAAAACTGATTTTGGACACCCTAGTTCAGCCAGCAAATGTTGTAGCCATATCAATTTTTTAGCTCCTTCAGTTAGAGCAATGTATTCTGCCTCCGTAGAGGATAGTGCTACAACTTGTTGTAGCCGAGAAACCCAGCTGATTGCTGCCCCGGTAAATGTAAATACATAACCAGTAGTAGACCTGTGTTTGTCTAAATCTCCAGCCATATCTGAATCAACATATCCTCTTAGCTAAGTGTCCTGACCACCAAAACATAAAACATAATGTGAGGTACCTTTCAAGTACCGTAAAATCCATTGGATGACCTGCCAATGCAATTTACCTGGATTAGCCATATATCTGCTCACAACTGCCACTGCATGAGCAATATCCAGATGAGTAGACACCATTGCATACATTAGACTGCCCACTGTGGAGGAATATGGAATATTTTTCATTTGTTCTTCCTCTTCTGAAGTTTTTGGACACATAGTTGAAGATAAGTGAAAATGATCAGCCAAGGGAGTAGTGACCAACTTAGCATTTGCCATATTAAATCTGTCCAAAATTTTGGCAATATATTTTGCTTGGGATAATCTGAGTTCTCTCTTATTTCTGTCCCTGAATTTATTTGCATCCCAAGAATCTATTTTGCAGGTCCTAAATCTTTCATGGAAAAATGTTGAGCTAATCGATGCTTCAGCTCACCAATAATTTTCAAACTAGTGCCAGTAATTAACATATCATCAAAATAGAGCAAAAGAATGACAAACTCACCACTAGCAAGCTGTTTATAGTACACACAAGGGTTTGAATCACAATGAGTGAATTTGTGATCAGTCATGAAGTGATCAAACTTAAGATACCATTGTTTAGGGGCTTGCTTCAGTCCATACAAGCTCCGTTTCAATCTACAAAAGAGATGCTCCTGACCCTATTAAGAAAAGCCTTCAGGCTACTCCATATATAGCTCCTCTTGAATATCTCCATGAAGAAATGTTGTTTTGACGTCAAGATGCTCCAGCTCAAGGTCTCAAACAGATACCAAGCCCAAAATAGCTCGAATTGTTTTCATTTTAACAATTGGCAAAAAAAATTCATTAAAATCAATTCCTTTCTATTGATCAAATCCCTTCATAGCTAATCTAGCCCGGCACCTTTTTTGACCTCCATCCTCCTCTTTTAGGCAATATACCCATTTATTTTTTAGAGGTTTACGATTTGGTGGAAGGGACACCAAATCCTAAGTGTTATTTACTCGCAATGACTCCATTTTGTCATTCATAGCTTCCATCCATTTGACTGAATTCTCATCCTCACAAGCTTGTTTAAATGTTGTAGGCTTAGATTGATCTGAAAGCAATAATTCATAGTCATCATATTTCGCTGGTCGCCACTTCTCACGAGTAGACCTTCTCAATGGAGGACCCTGTTGTGGCTACAAATTTGTATCTAGATGTAGTCTTTGTAAAAGATTTTGAACATCATCTATTTTAGACTGTAAATTTCCTTGTTGAAAACTCCCCTGTCTCTACACCCTGCTCTGCTCAGTGACACTGCTCTACCTTGCAACTCCTATCTGTGATGGAAATTGACCTTTGTATTGAGTTGAAGACTCAGCTTGTAAAGGCATTGAAACTTGACCTCCTATTTGCTGCATTGGACATTCAAAAGGCAGCGATTGAACCATAGATGGCAACACAAAGTCTTTTAAAGGCATTGATGAGTGTTTGAGAGGTAGCGAATGGGATTGGATTTACTATGTATGGTCCAAAATGGACTAAGGAGAATTTAAGGAGAGCTGCGTATGGGATGGAGAACTTGATGAGAGCTGCGTGGCATGTGAAGATAGCACAGAGGTATTAGCAACATAAGATATATCAAATGTTGGTTGTTCAAATAATGTTAAAGGTAGCGATGAAGATGCTATGTGCTGCATTTGGTCCAAAAAGGATCGAGTTTAACTAATCACATGCTGCATGTGAGGCAACATTGGAACTTCCACATTATCCACACTAGGGACGCCAATGTTTGAAGGGTGTGCTGGAACATGTGTAGACTGTGTATAAGTATAAACATGGGTGCTTATATTTGAAGGCAGAGTGCTAATAGTAGATGGCTGAGGATGAAGTATTAAAGGCTAAGAAAAAGACACAGTGGTTTGTTGGGCGATGCCATTATCAAACAAATCGACATCAATATAATCTTTTGAAGATAAACTCTATTGATACAAACCTGAAAAGACTTTTTCATTAAAAATGACATCTTGACTGCGAACAATCATTTTGGCGATGGGATCCCATAGCCTAAAACCAAATTCATCCTCTCCATAGCTGAGAAATATACACCGCTTGGATTTGAAATCAAGTTTTGTTCTCTACTCCTTTGGAATATGTACAAATGATTCACAACCAAACACCCGCAAATGATGATAAGAAATCCATTTTCCAAGCCATCTCTCCTCCGGAATGTCAAAATCTATCTTAGACAAAGGAGCTCAATTGATCATATATACTGCAATATTACATGCCTCTACCCAAAATTCTTTTCCTAATCTGACATTTGAGAGCATACACCGAGCTCTCTCAAGAATCGTGCAATTTAACCTCTCAGCTATACCATTCTCCTGAGGTGTATAAGGAACTACCTTTATTCGACGAATACCATGATCTGCATAAAATTTATCAAACTCTGAAGAGAAATATTCTCCACCATTATCTATAAGTAGGCATTTAATTTTATGCCCAATCTGATTTTCAACAGCAGCCTTAAAAATCTTAAATTTTGAAAACACCTCTAATTTTTTATTCAACATATAAATCCAGACTTTACGAGTGCAGTAATCAAGGAAGGTAACAAAATAATTAGCACCACTAAAAGAAGTTACCTCAGTGGGACTGAAAACATCATAATGAACAAGCTCCAATGGAGTAGTTTTCTTATCATGCCTCGTTCTCAAGAAGCTGCTCCGAGTCTATTTTACGTAAAGGCAATGTTCACATAACTCCAAATCAACTGATGTGAGGCCTGGTAGGTGATTGCATTGAAGTATAACTTGAAATCCTTTTTAGCTCATATGATCGAGCCTCTTATGCCAAATTTCTGAGCCACTATCCATAGCTGGCAAGGCAACTCCCACTTCACCATGATTTTTGAAAATATAAAGATTACCCAACTTCTTTCCTTTTGTAAGCACTAAAACTCCTTTTGTTACTTTCCAAGTATCTAGAGAAAATTTAACATTACACCCACAAGCAATAAGTTGGCTGACAGATATTAAATTTTGTTTCAACATGGTAACATACCTCACATCCATCAAGATCCATTTATCTCCATTTTTCAAATGCAAAGTAATATCTCCCTTACCTAAAATTTCACATTCCTTATTATCACCAAGGAAAACCTTACCGAATGTACCTTATTGAAAATTTATAAATGCTTCCCGGCATGAGGTATCATGGAAAGAGGCACTGGAATCAAGGACCCACAAATATGCATTTGTATTGCTAATTGATAATACCAAAACACCGTCACATGTAGTGTTTACTTCATTGTTTTTACTCACTTTATCTTGGGCCTTCTTGAAGTTCCAACAATTTTTCTTTGTATGGCCAGGTTTTCCACAAAACCAACATGCACCATTTCTACCCCTAGACTTTGATCATGGAGTAGATTTTGATCTTCTTCAATTGTTGTATCTTCCTCTTTCTTGGCTTCTTCCCCTATTGCTTGTACTTACAGCTATTAGAGCATCACTAGAAGAGGGTTCCCAATTTTTTCTTCTCATGTCTTCGTTGAGAAGAGTAGCTGCAACGTCATCAAAAACTAATTTACTTTTGGCTGCTACCAAAGTGCTCATAGCCATCACAACACCTTCCCAGCTATTCAGTAAGGAACATAACAACAAAATTGTTTTAATCTCAGCATCTAACTTTATACCCACCAAAGGCAATTGGGTAACTAAGGCATTAAATTCATTCAGGTGATTTGACATAATCCCACCTTCTTTCATTTTCAAGTCATATAATTTTTTCATAATGAATATCTTATTCGAAGCTGAAGCAATCTCATACATGCTAGAGAGCTTATCCCAAAGCTCTTTCATAGTATTCTCAGCTAAAACATTAAATAACACATTGTTGGACAATGAGAGAAATATAGTTGCCCTTGCTTTCATATACATTTTGTCCCAGTCTTCATTTGACATTAAACCTTTGCCATTTGTTTTCCCCAACAATGCAAGTGAGAGGTCTTGCTTGATGAGCAACGACTCCATTTGCACCTTCCACAGTCTAAAGTTCTAGCTAGTGAATTTCTCTATCTTCCATTTGTCTATGTCATCCATGTTTTTGAAAATCTTCACTAATTTCAATTAGCTTCATAAGATGAGCTTCTGGACTGAGCTTCTAACCAGAGCACTGATACTAATTGTTGATTAAAAAACACAGAACAAAATAAAGAAATGTGCAAAAATAGAGAAGAAAATAATATGAGCATTACACAGAAAAATAAACACACAGAATTTAACATGGTTCACCAGAATATCTGGCTACATCCACAATGAACAAGGGAAATCACTTTTTATTAAATCTATGTTTTACATATGCATTCAACATATACACACTCTCAAATTTCCTCTCTAAAATTCATCTAACTCTCTCACTATTCAAAGAAGATGCCAATAGAATATAGCTTTCACCATGGAAGACAAATGGTTTCAAGAAGTTATGGTTACAAAGAAGGACTGATGCAGTAGTCTTACATAGCATATTCTCTGATAAACTCCAGCCAACCATTACAAATGAACTTGGCTTCACATGTAGCTTCACAGGATGAGCTCAAATGGTAAAAAAATCCATAAAATGTTGTACAAAATATCCAATGTGCTAAACTAAAAATCTTGGGTCAATATGACAGAAGGCATACTTTTTGTTGTGGTGTCTTAGATGAAGGAAACCAAACAAAGAGAATAATCAATTAAATTGATAATAATAATTCTTTGAAATGAAAATAAAACATCGCTTACCTTAAAAAAATTGAAGGGCAGAGGTGACAAAGGCACAATAGGGTGAATTGGAAGAAACAATGAGGAGTCGCTCTAATTCAAAAGCTTTAGTGAATTCATCCACATACTGTGAAGGCCTTATGTGAGCTTCTCCCATGGTCATGTAAGCAACCATTATTACTCTCTTTTTTAAATCAATGAAGGGACCTAAAATCCCCCCTCCATCGATCCACCTAGATAAAGAAGATGAAAGTGTCCTCTCTCCCAATTACTCCTCGATAAGACCATTAAATGTATACCAATGCCATGATATACAAACATATGTACAATTTGTGGAAACACTCGTAAGACACATGCACCGATTAATAGTATGCTCAAAGAGTAGTCATCTCGAGGTATCATCTGTTATAGATTTTCTATAATATGTGTTGTGTATATCTTTTGGTGTCTACGTAATGTAAACAAAAGATTTAAATAATGTTTTGTACTTTCTGCTAAGGATATGAATATGTAATTTGTGGGTAAACGTCACTCACCATAAACAATCGGCATGTTGTCGTGCCAACTATTTACAGATTTTTTGACTTTGTTTTATTTTGACTTTGACTGTCGACATCTTCACTGTGATTCTCTCGACCTGTTTAATGACCTTGGTTGTCGATCAATTTGTCAAAAAGATTTTTGTCGATAAGATTTCGACTAGCTGGGCATTTTACAATGCACCGGCTGGTTAAGCTTTACCAGTAAACGTTGTGTGAACCCTTCAAATCTTGTCACGAATAAAAAACTAAGTAAAATACGACAATGATTTTGGGCCAATTATTTCAGAAGTGTAGATTTGATGTGGGTACCAACAATTTGTAGTTGGTGACATCTAATACCGATAAACTATATGCCTTCCACCTAGTATTTTTCAATATTCGGTCAACCAAACAATAAAAAAACTATCATCCTGACCTCGAACATTCAATGATCAAACAAATATCAAGCAACTAATATTCTGGCACAATTTGAAACAAGCTATATTTTTAGCTAAAACTAAAACTCACATGATGAGCATATAAAAACATGAAAAATATAGATAGCTCTTTATACCTAAGGATAGTCAATACAAAGAACAAGACAACTATTTTTAGCCACTTAGAGATGTGGGTATCATTACAAAAACTGAAAACCATTAGGTGTTGTTTGTCTATTATGTGGTCATGATCTTTTTATGTAGGTTATCGTCCTTTATTTAATTATTTATATTCTCTTTCATTCTTTTTTTGGGTTTGTGATCTTTTTATTTTTATCTCCTTCCCTTTTGTTTTCATGTGGTTTAGTAGGTTGTCCCTCTCCCTTCTTGGTTTTCTTGGTTCCCGTTTCACCTCAACCCCTCCTTCATTTTAAGGTAGTTTGAAGTTTGCAATCTGTCATTTTTTGTTCTCATGCTCTCTTTTTCTCCTAATGATGGTTCACTGAGTGTGACCCGAAACATTTTTTTTAAAAACAATTACACACAGTCAAATCTAGAAGCATTATCTACAACATCATGGACAGTGGAAAATTAATGAACACCATTATGCTCCTGACATCCCTAAGCCAAAATAGGAGCTTTGGTACAAAATATAAACATCATCAAATAATTAAATAAAGAGATATTAAATTCTAGATGCCTTAGTAAACATGTATATAAAATGAGGAAGCATAGAGAAGGCATGAAATCTATTTGACAGAAAGCCTCAAAGTTTTAGTCTCATGCACTAAACCAACTTCCACACTGGAAAAACATGATAATACCCTAATTATAAAAGGTTGTGCATGTAGAAATGCAATTTTCCCACAAAGGATCAACAAGTGGGCTCTTGGAGGTAGTGCAATCAAGAAAATCCACAGTTATTAACACTAATTTCTAAACACTAAAATTAGATACAAAACTGAATTCCACTTAATAAGATTTAATAACTAAAATAAAATTTAAACATTAATAAATAAAGGTAAATTATAATAAAGACTAATTATAAACTTCATAATAGTGTGGATTTCATGTCACAATAATCTTAATCAAAGCTAGAAAGTTCACATGTGCATTCTACAGTTAACCAAAACTAATGAGATCATTAGGCATAAGAAGCGTGACTAGGGTTACAATGGGTTGGGGCCTTACATCCCTTCCCCCTTAAATTTGACTTCCTCCTAGGACTCATTGTGAGTGGAGATGAAAGTCTATTGGAAATTTGAGTTCAAGAACTACTTTAATGGGCAAAGAAAGGACACTATGTTCTTAAAAAGCCATGCATTAATATTTATAAAGTTACTACTATTAAATTATCACTTTGTAGATTTATAATTACGTCATAAATTTTTAATATTTCGTCTCATGAGATACTTGTCTCTTTCAAGACTATCATTATTATTTACATATAGAGCTTTACATATAATTATAATAGGGAAAATCATGAATTCTAATTTCATGAACTATGGGTATGTAGACTCTTCAGGAACTAAACTCTTGCATGCAGCGATTGAATCTGCTATTTGTAAAAATATTAATAGGAAGAGTTGGCCTTATATTCTCCCCCCTAAGAATAGACTTTCTCATAGAAGTCCTCAATGAAGAAAATAAATAATGCAATCTATTTCCAACACATCAAACAATAAAGTTTGAGAACTACAATGGTACTATACACCACTTTCTAAACATAACATGGAGTCACATCAATACATGGTTGAACCACCTAATTCATTTCACAATATCCTACTGAATAAACATGCTCTTCTATGCTAACTATCAAGAATATTTTAATTTATCAAATTCATAGCCCAAATCATTTCTTTGTCACAACACTCAACAATCACATATTACAAAAACTTAACTCCACATGTAACAAATCATTTAAAATGGAGGTCCATCCACCCCACATACCTCTTATAGGTAAAACATACATGATGATGACCATACTCACATATATCAACTACATACATCAAAATAGACTTCACACAACTCACACCACAAGGCTCAACAAATTGGGTATTTACGAGGAGGACAAGCACCAATATACCACTGAGTAATCCATAGTGGCATGGAGCCATATATCCAAAAAATAAATAACCATGTAATATAGGGCCACTATGCCAAGTAATAAAATAGGAAATATGGTCTTAAGGTCCTCTCAAATGATCCCACCATGCATATCCTAGTATAAATGGAATTTCTCCAGGCCATCTACTCCCCAACACAAGTTGCTAGGGATCCCTCCGGGATATGACAGTTTATAGAAGTCACATTACTCCGCATATACCAACAATTGCAACATTATAATTGTTGGTGTATAAACACTTATCCTAAGTCATTTATACTAAATTAATCATAGTTAGGTGCATTCCACATGTCAACTTTGACCATGTCAAACTAGTTAGCCATTTTGTAGATGTGTCGACTCTATTGACACCTCTCACTATTCTCTAGGATAGTTGAGCTATTCATTTGGATGGTTAGTCACCACCTATCCTTGTTTTAAGGAGAGTCAGGTATCCAACTTCTCCTATTTATATCTTCTCATTTGTTAATACATTTGTTCATTTTCACTTGTAATCTCATGCTTGTTGTATCTCCACGATGTTGGTAGTTTCAACATGGTATCAGAGCTTGTGTGGTTAGCCTCAAGTCATTTTTCTCACTATACAAGTCACTCTTAGAATGCTGAAGAAAATTTGTAAGGCACTATTTTGTTTGCTTAGTTTTTTACCTTCTAACTGTGTTATTGTCAGCACAAAAGGCATCTTTTGTGTGACGTAGTGCAACAAGGTATTCAAAGGCTTTGAAATGCCCTTTGTAGGGCTCAACAGAGGGAGAATTTACGGGCTCACAAAGGCCCAAGTCGAGGAGTTGTAGATGCCTCTTAGAGGCTTGTTTTGGCTTCATATTACGCCCTTAGCAGGACATTCAACGCCTCACAAGAGGCCACTTGACGGTGCATTGGCAGCACCATACACAGGTGCCCAAGGTAGCCCCACGAATTGACGCCCTCAACAGTCCAAGCTGCCTCCCACACAAGCCATTGAAGGCCCCCATACACCAAGGCCGAACCCATCCCTGACACCTACGACCACTGTGAAGTGGCCATATCAGCCCGTTTAACAGCCATATCGGCTCGCTGAAACACCCATGACACAGCCAGCAAAGGGTCAACCGTCCACGTCGCCCTGACATTCCTCCACGACACCCTCCATGCCACGATTAGGAGTTAGAGCGCCCTCAAATAGGCGTTGAAAGTGGCAGTCAAAGGCCCACATTTTGATAGAGGTTTTGACTGCGACAGGTGTCAAAATAAACTCCCAGTTTCATATCACTATTCACATGACATAAGAAACTTGGGGGGGGGTGAGGTTAGAAAAGAAGAAGGGGGGGCTCAATATTTTATGCAATTAGCCCTTGTGCCTCTCCAGAAGTTTTTTTTTTCTCTCTTAAAAACTGTATGCAAATTTTTTTCCAAGCACATTGGAAAAATTTTGCAGAAGGTGTATTTTTTTTTGTGAATTCAAAATTTTTGAAGGGCCATAACTTTTGCAAAACAACTCAAAATTGAGTCATTTTTTTTTGCAAAAGTGGTTTTTTTTGGTCCCCGATCTAACTACACTGCAATTATAAAGTGCCTGATTAGGCTATTTTAGGGTGACTCAACACACTTCTTCTTTTCATTTGCACCATTTTGGAGGGAAAAATAAACTAAGGGAATGAAAACTTGCAATACTTACAAAATACTAATGGACAGTGTCTATCATGATGCTCTTGGCAAAGGGATTGTAAAATTAGGAAATGGTTTTGTACATAATGTATATTACATTCCTGATTTATTCAAAAATTACCTCTTACTGTATGCACTCACAGATTCTGAGAAGATAGTTGAGTTCATAGCAACATTAGCCCTCATTCGAGAATCTAAAGATCTGAAACTTGTTGCAGTAGGCAAAGTTTGTCACTTTGACTACGCTTTCATATTTTCACATTTCAAATCCGATGAAGAAGATAATCAAGAAGCAACTTCAGAGCCAAGTATCAACTCACGACTCAGCTCAGTTGGTTCTGTAGACACCCAAAATTGACTCATTATCATTAGCATTCAAATATTGCATCATCCATTATCTGCATTTGTCTAACACACTTGAGCAATATCCCTAACACATCTATTTCTTCTATTAATTAAATAAATTTATATTTATTTAATTAATTCATTAGCTATTTCTTCTATTTCCTCTAAACTATAATTAAACAATCTTTAATTATTTAATTATCTTCATTCTTCTATTTTAATTAAATAAATTTTATTTAATTAATTAAAATCCCTTTACAAACCCACTTCTTAATTAATTTCTCTTATCATTTATCTTATGAGCCGACATATGTGCCTCTTTCATTAAAAAAAAAAGATAAGTGGTACTACATCTTTTATTTAATAACTTTTACATGTAGTACTTTTTATGTACACAAGTACACATAAGCCTTATCCATTCACATAGCCACCAAATCTCCACCATTGATTGATTTTGGTTGAGTTCTATATAAACATCCTCTCATTCCATACTACACCTAATCTAGCATTCATATAACGTCCAAATTATCATCTCAATTGAATCCAACATTCATATAGCGTCCAAATTATCATCTCAATCGAATCCAGCATTCATATAGCGTCCAAATTATCATCTCAATGAATCCAGCATTCATATAGCATCTACATTATCATCTTGACCATATTAAGTACTTTAACATCCATCTAACATATTAGCTTTTATCATCCATCCATCATGGTAGCTTTTATCTTCATAATTGTTTATTGTTGAAGAAGCAATCCACATCATAAACAAGGAATCATACAATCTAGGTGATATTGTTCTTGAATTGCATGCTTTTGATTTCATTTGGATTAGATTCCTTGATGATGGTAGGGTTAGGTATTCATGGCTATGCTTGATCTTATTAACCTAATTTTTTACCTATCACATTTTGGTACACCTGATGGGACCCACGTCCTTGATTAACTTTGCTATTTGAAGTTGTTTTTGTGAAGATTAGATTTTTCAAATGCTTATGGCAAGTTCTAGTCACTTTTGAGAGAAAACTAGTTGTCTGAATATACACATCTCTTCTGAGCTGAAACCTGCCACTTTTAGCATTCCTGGATCGTTTATGGGCAAACAGTAATCACTTACTACTTGTTTCGCATCACTTACAAGCTAACAGTGGTTGGTTATGCCTTTATTTGAATCAGTTTTAACCTAAGAGTGATCGCCTTTAGCTATCTGAATCGCTTATTGCGAAACTAAGGTTTTTGTTACATTCTATTTTTCTTACAGATCTGAGTCGCTTATGACTCATAATCAGTCTCCTATTGCTTTTCCGCATCGCTTATGAGCTTTATCAATCTGCATTTGGATTTATTGGCATCATTTCTGATCTGTAATATTTCACCTGTGGAAGAATATAGTTCACTTTTGATGGTAAACTGTGTCATTTTCAGTCCTTATCATTTGCAGTTTGGTTTTCTTGGCTACTAATTGGGTGTTTGTGTAGCATCTTATTGATTGTCTAAGAAAGGAGGTTATCAAACTACTAACATATCTGTTATAGCTTCGATCAGTCCAAGACTTGTGGTTTTTCACTAAAGTAGGAACATTTGGGCTTGGTGCTTAAAAAGAATCATTGCTTGCTCTGTGCTTGATTTATCTTTTTTAATTGCTTGCATGTGTTTGATTGTAACCCAAATTTAATAATAAAAGTATCCTCTCCCCTTGCCTATCAAATGGATCTTGGGTGTATGAGAACTTGTTATTATCTTTAGAGGGCTTGCCTTCCTGATGTAAGAAGGGATACAACCCAAGTGGTAATGGGCTAAAGCCAAGTCCTTCTGAACCGCTATATAAGAAAAGTGTTTGTGTCGAAAGCCACAAACAACGGGTGTTGTTGTGTTATACCGACAACCAACCTCCCCAAAACCCTCTAAGGTGTAACCCTTGAAGGCTGGGAGACTAGCGTTGCCGCACGTATAGCCACCCGAATGGATGCCCTTATTAGCAACTTTGTGTAGTAGCTAAAAACCTTTTATTTGTTGATGAAAAAGGTGGGACCTTTGAAGCTGCCTCGATTCATGTGGTTCTTAGAAGAGATAGCAGGGACAATCCTAAGGTTTGGTGGGAGGACAAGCCTTGGGAAACCTGGATCTTGGTATGTGTGAGAAGTGTGTGCCATGGAGAGGAGCTGGTGCTACCAAGATCCTGAAGCTATCCACTTTGAATAAGCACAGCTAGGGGACTCAACAAATGCAGTCCTTTCCTAGCCTAGGTTGTACAAGTTTGTGATTGTTGTGAGTGTGAGTGACTGCAATTACTATTTTCTTATAATAAAAATACAAATTAGACATATTACCTGATAGACACAGTCACTTTTGAGCTTAAACTGCCTGCATATAGACAACTGGATCGCTTTGAAATAACAGTCAGCCACCTTTTGCCTAAACTGTCATTGCCTTTAAACAACAGTCGGTCACCTTTTGCCTAAACTAAATTACCTTTAAACAACAGTTAGTCACTTTCTGCCTAAATTAGATCGCTTTTAAACAATAGTTAGTCACCTCTGATCATCAATAAATCACTTCTGAGTCAATACTGGTCACCTGTAGCAAATTGGCTCACCTCTGGTTAACACTGTAGCTTGTTATCGGAACCAAAACTAGATCGCATTTAAGCTATTACCAGTTGCTTTTGCCCTTTTCTGAGTCACATATGAGTTATTAGCTCTCGCCTGCAGTCAATTACCAGCAAATCTTAGTGACTCAGCCTAATCAGCTACAATTCCAGCTTGCTCAGCCTCAACATTAGCTTTCAGACATGTCTCTGATCATTAGCAGATACTTGGACTTTGTCTCCTGCTTTGAGTTTACCAACCAATTGAATTTTGTGAACTTTTCATCTTTTTGAGATCTTAAACCAACAAACCAAACATCAAATCAATCAACCTGATCAATCAGCAAAACATCATCTCTTGGCTTTAGCTTTAGCAACATCAACAAAATAGCAACCTTAGCAAACAACTTTTCCCTTGAGTGTGTGAGCTATTCTCTAGGGAAGTCCAACCAACAAAGCAACCAAGTAACCTAACAACAAAGCAAATAGCCAACCAAGCAACCCAACAACAAACCAACAACCATCAACCAACAACCAAACAATCAGCGAACCATCATCTTTTTGGGTCTCAAAACCTTGACAAGCTAAAGTTTAGTTTTCAACATCATTCATCATGCCTCAAACTAGGAGTCAATATAGAGCTGAAATAGAAGCCAAATTATGAGCTAAAATGGAAGCCAAATTGCAAGCTGAGATGGAAGCTAAGATGCAACAATCTAGATCAACACCTCTTAGAGACAAGACTCAATTTATGACTGGTATGCCTCCTCATATGTTTATGCCTCATGGGTATACCATTGGAAAGTCATTTTCACAACAAGTGCAACCTCAAACAATTTTGGAGACTTATGAGGAACAATCCCAAGAAGACTTATCAGAATTTTGAGATACACATGTATGGGATCAAGTTGAGAGATTTGTTTTATCCATTCCTAATCACTACTTCTTGCAACTTGCTCGCATGGGCGCTAAATTACCAAGAGATTTTGACATATCTGCTATTAGAGAGCACAATCTAAACACTCCCACTATTGTTGCAAAGGGATCATCCACTATAGTCACACCATCCCATACCATATCACAAACTCCATCTTCCAACACATCTCTTTTACTGCCTATTGTTACTTCAGTTGATGCACCACACTTGGAGTACACTCTAGAACCTTTGATAACTCCAACCAATGTGCTCCCTTTCATTTCGCAAAATCTGAACATTCCACCTTTCCATGTTTCCCAACATACTCCTCCTACCATGACCGTTTCCATGCCTCAAGTAACACAAGTTGTCCATGTGGCCCAAGTGCAAACTCCCCAAACATCACAAGCTATCCCCATATCCCATAGTCCGCAAGCTTCCCAAGCTATCCAAACAACACCAATGGTCCAAGCTTCACAACCATTGCAATCTGCTACATCACATGTGGATACCACATCTCATATTCCTACTACTGCTAATATGATCTCCACTATCTCCACTAATCTGTCCAATACATCATACAATCCCAATGTTAGTCTTATTGACACGAGTGACCCGCCTATTGTTTCTTAAGCCAATCCTAGCACTATAGTCACTTATGTTGATCAACTTACATCCGTTCCATCATCTTCTTACAATCCTTCACAAACCATCAATCCATCTTATGCAACCCAAGGTTTGCCTATTGTCACTCAACACATGACATATACCAATCCTCATGTTGTCCAAAATACAAACCCAAGTGTCCATCCTTCTTTCGCATCCACCAATCCTTCCATCACTTACCATGTCACAAACCCAACTCCAAATTCACAACCATTAACTAATGCCAATCCATCTTCCACTTCTCATGTGATGCAAAATCTTGGTGCTAATTTGTCACAATATACCCAACCACCGCTTGTGTCTCAAGGACAGCAATCTTCAACCACATATGTGTCGCATACCAATCCTTTGACATACATTGTGAGTACGCAACCTCAACAAATGGTCATGGCTTCATATATCCCACAATAGCAACCTCAATATACATCATACCATGTTTCACCCCCTTTGCAACAACATCAATTATCTCTAGCGGATGTTCAACAAATGATTAACCAAGTGGTAGGACAAAGCAAGAAAACATTTTCCTTAGAAAACATATGCTCTTATTCGTTTGACAAGTCACTTCATATGACACCTTTTCCGTCACACTTTGAAATTCCACAATTTCACAAGTTCAAAGGAAAAGGAAATCTGGAAGATCATCTTAGAGCATTCTTTGTGGCATGTCTCGATGTTGCTCATGACGATACATATCTTTTGAGACTATTTCCTAGAAGATTAGCAAGACAAGCTCTTGAATTGTTCTCTCATTTACCTCCAAGAATTAAGTATTTTGCGGAGTTAGCAAATAAGTTTTGATCACACTTTGCTTTTAACATTGAACATGAGGTAAACATGAATGACCTTGTCAACAATAAACAATGCAATGGTGAAGCCTTTTCTTCATTTACTCAATGATGGTGTAATATGGCTAGCAAACTATCATGGGAAATACCTGAGAAGCAACAGCTCGATATCTTTGTTCAAAATCTTCATCCTGAGCTGTTATTCCAACTACAATTGCAAAGTGTTAGCACCTTTAATGAACTTGTTTCCAAAGGAACCATTATTGAACGAGCTTTAATTTCTAAAGGCACTATCAAGATTTTTTGTGATAACAAAGACTATCCTCAAAACCCCAATGATAAGTCTCGCTTTTGGAACAAAAACAATAATGTTGTCAACGACGGTGTTGTGGATGCAAAGAACATACAAACTATGAAAGCTCCCATTAAAATTCAAGCAGCTTCTACAACAACACAACCTTTTCAATGAACACGACAACAACAAACTTCAAATCCTTGCTGACAATTTACACCATTAGTAGAACCTATGGAAGTTGTCTTTCAAAAACTTCTCCAAGCGGGTGATATTATGTTACCGAAGGTGCCACCCAATGGTGAACCACTCTTCAAAGCTCCTTGGTATAAAGAAAATGAGTATTATGATTACCATAGAGTTAAAGGACACAAAACAAATGATTGTATGTGCTTAAAGCATGTTATCCAAGATTCCATCAATCAAGGTTTAATCAAAATTACACCTTCAACAACTCAATCTACACAGCAACTGACATCAAACTATGATCTAGATGCTTTCAAGAATCCACTTCCATCTCATGACAAACCAAGTAACCCTCATGTTGGGAATGCCATTCAGTACAACTATGAATCATTTACTATTGGCTGCATTGACCATGCCCACATTTCTACCATTACTATCTAAGGCAAAGCACCTGACTGTGTTGTAACTACTTGAAGATGTCGCGTTACCATTCAAGGAGCACCTGCCCATCCTCCTTGACTATTCTCTAACTATAATATCCTTAATCACCTTGGTAAAACACATGTGCATATTTTCATTCTTGAGTTGCTTCACATATACCCTACTCACAAAGCTATCCTTGACAAAGCCTTACAAGAATCTTTGGTGCCTAACTATATTGATATCACACAATTCCAATCTATGGTCCCTAGCATTGTCACCCCTTGTCATTTAACCTTTTCTGACAAATATCGTTAGCCCTCCATTCACCCTTCACACAACGAAGCCCTTCACATTGAAGTGTTTGTCAAACAATGTCATATCAAATGAATCTTGGTGGATGGTGGAGCTGGTCTTAATATATGTTCCTTGATATTAATAAAACAATTGGGATATTCTGAGAAAGATGTTGACACCTCCAAGGTCATTACTATCAGAGAATATGATGATGCCAAGAGAGATACTAAAGGGATTATTTACTTGCCTATCCAAGTTGGGTCGATCACTACTGAAACCCGTTGTTAGGTTCTTGATATTGACCTTCCTTATAACATCATCCTTGGTCATCCATGGATACATGCCTTGAAGGCAGTTCCTTCTACATATCATCAATGTCTTAAATTTCCACATAATGGTGTTGAGATTACTATCTATGTTGATCCCAATCCATTTGAATTTTGTTGTGCCTTTCAAGCTAAATACCAGAGTCCAAACCACATTCCTATCAACACTGAGGCATATTCATCTTCATCATATATAGATCCATCCAACCTACTCAAGCCATCATCTAGCAAAACTGCTTCCAATCTCCGTATCAAGTACATCGAACATGGTCCTGGTGAATACACACTACAAGAATCTTATTGTGTTGGCACCCTTCCCTTGTCCCCCAAATCTCATGGTAAACCTTCTACATCCAAGCCACCTTCATCCCCAACTGTCATCAAAGCCCCACCCACAGTATTCATTAAAGGCAGATTCCTTGATGATGAAGACATTGATGATATCGACTCTTGGATATTCTTTGATGAAAATGACCAAGTACAACTTGAAGTGTATAGATATAACAATGGGTTCCGCATCATAAAGAACATGGGCTACAAAGGACATGGTGGATTGGGATCACAGGAACAAGGACCTCTTGAACCCATTGTTGTGTCTAAGAAGTTTAATAAGCAAGGCCTTGGCTATCAGCTGGAGGTACCGTGATCCAAAGACATTAAGTGTATTTCTGATATTGATGCTGGACCTTCCTCAATAGGAGAGATTTCTAGTTTGGATACTATCGATGACTCCTCCCTTCATATTATTGACCTTTTTCAAGAACACTTTGTAAGGGTAAAATGGTGATCAATCAAATGAAATAAACATGACCCAAACATCAACAGAATAGTGAAACAAGAAGGATTCAATAAATGAAGCAATGAACAAACATAGTGCAAACCTCTCCTGTTTCAAAACTTCTGTTGTTCGCCTATCACAGATCGTCCTTTTGTAGATGAGATGAGCCCTCAGAGAGTGCAATCTTTTTAGCTGTTTGTAGGAAGTCGACGGTGAACGGCTATGGTGATATGCAATGAAGATGACCTCCAATGCAAGTATGTGATCTCAAGCTTGTGGATGACAAAAGGGTGCCAAAGGCGCGCTGGTGATATTTCTGCAGAGTAACGATGTCAAAAGCCTGGATGATTAGAATGGAAGGATGAAGCTTCATTTATAGACTTGGAAGAATGAGAATCAATGGTTGAGAGGAGATATGAAGATCAACGGCTGAGAATAGTTGAGGAATGTGCAACCAGTAGAAATGTGACAAGTGTCCCAGCTTCATCATGAAAGGGGGGATGTGACAAAACTGATTGGAGAGTTAACTCCATTGACTGGTCTGTTAACAGACTTGATTGATCAGTTAGAAGAGTGGATTGTGGAACTGACTGAATTGATTGACCAGTGAACTGGGTTGATTGAGGAGTCAACAGGATAGATTGACCAGTGAACTCAAATGACTAATTAGTTAACAGATTTGATTGATTAGTTAACTAACTTCTGATTTGAGAAGAAATAGGCCATGTGGGTGAGAGAAAAATAGGTAATTAAATATTAAATATATTTAATTACATGTGCAACCTGATGATGTGGACAAGGTGAGGTGGAAAAGGTGAGGTGTAAAGGTGAGGTGGATTTTTGAATTTAGAACTTAGGATAGAGGAATTTAGATTAATTAAATAATTTATGATTATTTAATTGTGTAGGACATTTAGAAGAATTTTAATTAAATAAATAGAATTTGTTTAATTATGGAACAATGAATCGATTAAATAAATTTAGAATATTTATTTAATTAATAAAAGAATGGAATAAATATTTAGAATATTTATTTAGGATGATTCGTGTCATTTTTAGGCATATACATTTTGCCCCTCTTTGATGCAATGCAGTTTACAGCGTTGCTTCAAAGAATAAATAGTCTGACAGTGATATATGCCCCAGTTTGCCCCTAGTACAAGTTTAACGACAGGATGCCCCCTCGGGAGATTGGACGAGAAGAAGGCAGAAGGCGTGAGACGGACAATCTCATGATGAAGAAGGTTAAGTTTGAAGAAAATGGGTGAAGAAAGAGCCGAATGATACGCAATGCAAGATGGAATGATGACACACACAAGCAAGCAAGCAAGTATACACAAATGACACAAGAACAAACAAGGTATTGCCCCTGTCAAGCGGTAAACCAATGATATACTGATAACGATATACGACAGTGTTGTCATGGCGGGGAACAATATATCCCTAGACCAACACGACAGGCGTGTTGTCATGGCGGGGAATGATAGATCCCTAGAGCAACATGAAGGATAGTGTCTGGTTTCAAGAAATGATGCATGTCGTGTAAGATGTGTGTATTGGTCTGATTTCGACAATGCAACATCCTGTATAAGACAATTGATTGATTAACTGATCGAGTTGGTTTACGACCAGACAAGGATCAAGACCACTGATTGTGAGTGGATCATTTGTGCAAGATTGACTTGACTTGATTGGTATGGATTAAGGATGGACCTTGCATTTGGATCATTGCTCAGATTGACTGGACAAGGATGAAAGATATGATGATAGATAGAAATCTGATTGATAGAAGAAAGACTCGATAGAAAGATTCACAAGCTTTTATTTGTATTGATACTCTGCATTGTTGGATCTTTATTGCATGGGGTATGGTATGGATGTATAAATGGATATAGGATGGATGCTTTGCTATTGGAGTGCTTTATTTCATCATTGGGCATTTTTTTTTTTGTGGTACTTTTCTGAAATGTTGTAAGTGAATACAAGCATCTAGGTATAATTGAACCTAGATGACCTGAGTATCGCTTACATGGATTGTGATTTAGCAAGTTAATACAAGCATCTAGTCAAAATTGAATCTAGATAACCTGAGTACCTCTTGCATTTCAACAAGCAAGGATTGCCCCCGTTCATGTTAGACCTTTGATGTCCTCAATGATCTTTTGCCGATCACGTCCTAAGACAAGGCTTCACATTACTAAAGTTTAATCCCCAAATAGCAAACAAAGAAAATAATCATGCCCCCATCATAGCATCTCTAGCTTTTGGCATCCTTGAGTAGCATAGGAGGGTATGATAGCAAAAATCAGGACTCGAATTGTTAACCATGTTTCTGATCTACAAAGCATATTTGCGTTGATATGTGTTTAGCTCTTGCCTTAATTTGCATAAAATCATTTAGAAGACCTTGGGTATTTGCTTTGCGTTGGATAGGTTAAGATACTCATAGTCAAAATTTCTGCTTGAGGCGTAGGTTCTGCTTGCATTTGCTTTCTTGGTGAGAAGATTGCACAATCCTTATTGGGGAGATGGACCCTAATGGACTGACCTAGTGCCTCAGGGGCTCATTGCTAAATGGCCTTGCCTACGTGACGACACAGAGGCAACGTAGTTCAGGGTAAACCCTAATGGACCATGGATGGACTAGAAGAAAGACGACAAGAATGAAGACAAGAAAGGGGACGAATGGGACAAAGGGAAGAAATGGAAGCCTCGGGGGCGCATTAGAATAATGGCCTTGCCTACGTGACGACGCAGAGGCAACGTAGTTCACAGACTTGGACCATGGACACCGACGAGGGACACTACACTAGGCTCACACGAAGGAGACGGTATGGGACAAAACCCTGGTTGACAAGGCCACAAGGAGAGTATCGAGCCATGATAGGTAACTGTCAGGTGTTTATTGTGGGACAGATATGGGTCAAATGGGGCGAATAGAGAAAGAATAGACTCAAGGTGATTGGATTCTCAAAGATGGAGAAGGCGGTTTATCACAAGTAACGCCTGTTTACCAGGTTTTCATCACTTGCTTTTATTTGCACGAGAAGCTAGAATGTAAACATGATGCCTGTTTGCCAGGTTTTCATCATGATACCTATCCAAGGCACCTGTTTGCCAGGTTTTCACCAAAGGACGTTTTTTTTTTGTTTTTTTGCATGCTTTCTATTTTTTTCCAATTTTTTTTGTATTTTTTGATTTTTGATTTTTATTGTGCCCCCTTGCATTGGGATTCCCCTAGGTATAGAACCGACGAAGATGCATGCTGTTGATTGGATCATCAAACAACTCACCCGGCCAACTGATATGCCCCCGATCCGTAAGCAACTACAATCACATAGGGCCCAAGCCAGTTAGGCTCGAACTTACCTTTCTTTTCTCTGTCCTGCTGATTGCGAGGGTTCTCTTTTAGAACGAGGTCCCCAACCTTGAAGCATCTTGGTCTAACCTTGTGGTTGTAGCTTCTTGACATCATTTGTTGATAGGCTTTGAGATGGTCAAAAGCTTTCTAGCGCCTTTCCTCGATCAGCTCTAGTTCTTGTAGCCTAGAGACTCTGTATTCTTCATCTGATATAAGACCTTTCAACGACACCCTGAGGGATGGGAATTCAACCTCAATGGGAAGGATGGCTTCGGAGCCATAGACAAGGGCGTAGGGTTTAGCACATGTGGGAGTGCATATACTGGTTCTGTAGGCCCACAGAGCGGGATTGAGTTGGACGTGCCAATCGCGACCAGCTTCATTGATAGTCTTCTTTAGGATTTTTAGAATGGTTTTATTCGATGCCTCAGCTTGGCCGTTACCTTGGGGGTAGTATGGAGTGGAGAAACAATGTTGGATTTTGAAACGCTCACAAAGTTCCTGGACATCCTGATTTTTGAAAGGTCTCCCATTATCCGTTATGATGGATGAGGGGATGCCATATCGGCAGATAATGTAATTCAGAATGAACGAGGAAATTTGCTTTCCTGTGATGGTGGTTAGGGGAATGGCTTCAATCCACTTTGTGAAGTACTCAGTGGCGGTTATGATGAATTTATGGCCGTTGGAAGAAGGTGGATGAATCTTTCCCACAAGGTCAAGTCCCCACTGGCAAAAGGGCCAGGGCGTCGTTAAAGGTCTCAACTTCTGAGCAGGTGCATGAATCAGGTTCCCATGTATTTGGCACTGTTTGCACTTTATGATGAACTGACAGGAATCCATTTCCATATTGGGCCAGTAATAACCCAAACGCATGAGTTTCTTAGCTAAGGAAGGACCGCTGGAGTGTGTTCCATAGATCCCTTCGTGTACGTCTCGCAAGGCGGTTACGGATTCTTCTTGTTCTAGACAACGGAGTAAAGTACCATCCAGACCACGTCGGTAAAGGGTATTAGCTATGATGGTGTAACGGGAGGCTTGTCGGATGAAAGTTCACTTTTGGTTGGAAGAGAGGTCGGGTGGAAGAATATTGTCCTTGAGGTAAGTGTAGGTCTTACCATACCAAGGTGAATCAGATTCTACTAGGAGGCAAATGGAGTGGGTTTTGAGGATATTATAAGCCGGTTGCTGAATGGTTTCTACTAAGAACTCATATCGTGACTCGTATTCAGGTATTTCAAGAAGAGAGGCTATGGTAGCCATTGCATCTGCTGCTTTGTTCTCGATCCTGGGTATTTGTTCAAAGGAGATGGTCCCAAAGTGTTCCTTGAGGTCGTCGACCATCTGTTTGTATGGGATGAGCTTCTCATCTTTGGTTTGATATTCATCGTTGACCTGATTTATGATAAGCTGAGAATCATCGTAGACACATAGTGCTTGGATTTTCCACTCAGTGGCCATCTTGAGACCAATTACCAAGGCTTCATATTCCGCTATATTGTTAGTACATGGAAATAACAACCTGTAGGACTTTGGAATTGTGTCGCCTTGGGCAGTAATAAACAGGATACCTGCCCCTGATCCGTGGTTGGTGTAAGACCCGTCGAAGTAGAGTTTCCACAGAGTGAATAAAGACTCATCGGGAAACTCAAACTGCATTGGTGAAGTGTCCTGTAATGGTGCCTCGGCTAGTTGGTCAACTATGATTTGCCCTTTGATGGCTTTTCTATCCACATATTCTATATCATATTCACTAAGAAGCATAACCCACTTTGCTAGTCGACCTGTGAGAGCTGCTTTGCTGAGAAGATACTTTAGTGGGTCGATTTTGGCAATGAGTTTGACAGGATGTGCCAACATGTAGTGTCAGAGTTTTTGTGAAGCAAAAACCACCGCAAGGCATGATCGTTCTACCTGTGAGTATTGTAACTCGTAGCCCACTAAGGTTCGACTGATGTAGTATACAGCTCTTTCCTTGTTCTCATAGTCTTGTTGCGCTAGGAGAGCCCCAAGAGCAGTAGGTCTAGCAGAAATGTAGAGAATCAAAGGTTTTCCTTAGATCAGAGGCATGAGTATAGGAGGGTTCATAAGGTACTCCTTTAGCTTGTTGAATGCCTCTTCGTACCGCTCATCCCATTTAAATGGAATATTCTTATGTAGGAGGTGGCTAAAAGGTTGGCACTTGTCCGCCAACTGTGAGATGAACCTTCAGATGGCCTGCAGCTTGCCCTGTAAGGATCTCAACTGTGTTAGAGTCTTGGGCAGTGGCATGTCCATTATTGCTTTGACCTTGGCCGGGTCTACCTCTATGCCGTTTGCTGACACGATGAAGCCTAGCAGCTTGCCTGATGTTACCCCAAACACACACTTCTTCGGATTTAGTTTGACTCGGAATTGATCCAGCCGTTGGAAGACTTTCTCTAGGATATCCAGGTGTGAGTCCCTCGTGAGAGATTTTGCTAAGATATCGTCAACATAATCCTCCATGGTCACATGCATCATGTCATGGAATATAGTTGTCATGGCCCGCTGATATGTAGCACCTGCATTTTTCAGCCCAAAAGGCATGACATTCCAGCAAAAGGTACCCCATGGACAAGTGAAAGCTATTTTGTGCTGATCCTCTGGTGCTATTTTGATCTGGTTGTACCCTGAGAATCCATCCATGAGTGACAGCATTGTATGTCCTGCCGTGAGGTCGACTATGATATCGATGTTAGGCAATGGAAAGTCATCCTTGCGGCATGCTTTGTTTAAGTCTCTAAAATCGTTGCATAGTCGAACCCTGCCATTTGGTTTAGACACTGGCACGATGTTTGATATCCATTCGGGGTAATCTATGGCTCTGATGAACCCCACATCTAGCAATTTCTTGAGTTCTTCCTTGACCAAAAGGGCTATATGGGGATGCATCTTTCTCAGTTTCTGCTTTACGAGCTTCACCCCTGGATCCAATGGCAGATGATGTAGAATCAGGTTAGGGTCTAGACCTGGCATGTCAGCATATGACCAAGCAAAGCTGCCTCTCTTCTTCTTAAAGAATGGTACAAACCTGGTTTTCTCAAGTGGTGTGAGAGATTTTGCGAAGTGGATAATCTTGGGCTGCTCTTCGGTGCCAATATTCACTGGCTCTGTTGGCTCCACCACAATCTGTGACCATTCCTGGTACATATCACTAGGGAGGGTGTTAAGCATTCCATCGTCAGGTGCCACAGTTGGGTTTTCACCTTCAGATACGTCCTTTCTCTTTACTGTTTTATGATCTGACACTGCCGCACGGCAGTTTTCACCATCAAATCCATTTTTGATTTTAATATTTTTGCGACCAGAAGGCTTGGCACCCTCCCCGAAGTAAGCCACAGTATTGAGTTCGATCGCAAAACCGGCTTTATGATCTCCTTTTGGTAAGTGATCCCTAAGTTCCATATAGTCAATGTAAGCATCATCATTCTGGAACATATCTAATTAAGGGGTTCCTTGCAGATCCCAGTCAATAAGCTCAGGGTGTAAGAGGGGAAGGGAGTCGGATGAGAGATCTGATTCATTAATGTTGTGAATGGAAATGTTATGGGCACTGGTGGGGGTAGTGTTCTGGGTGGTACTTTCTTCTAGGTTGTTTATCGCAATGGAATCGAAACTTTCCTCGACAGCCATAATCTCAGGGAGGGGCAAATCAGACTCCAATGGTCTATCC
Organism: Cunninghamia lanceolata; assembly: GCA_027924645.1. Taxonomy (NCBI): domain Eukaryota; kingdom Viridiplantae; phylum Streptophyta; class Pinopsida; order Cupressales; family Cupressaceae; genus Cunninghamia; species Cunninghamia lanceolata. The sequence continues at coordinate 7,130,748 of BSBN01000205.1, forward strand.
CGTTGCGTCTGTCCCTCATGGTAGGGGCTGAGAGTTTGGATGGTGTCAATCTCCTTGTCATCGTAGGAGTGTTTTGTCAGCTCATCCCACTCATACTCATTCGACTCATCTGAATCTGCGTCACTATCCTCTTGGAGTGTTTGAATTATCTCCACTAGGCAGGCATTTTCTTTGGCTTTACCTTTACCTTTGTACCCTAGGCCAGTCGTGTTTCTAGCCGAAGAGGATGAAGAAGGTTGGATAGGTTCAACGATTCCTTCCTTTCTGAGGCCTATGGGGCCTTGTCCTTCGTACCCCATCCGGTGCAAGATAGTTTCACCCCGTCCATAGAGTTCTGTAGGAGTCTAGGCGGCTCTTGGGGTGTGTTTTCCTCTTCAGCGTAAAGCCATTGCAGGAGATCTCGCTCCTCTGTCTCATCAGATAAGGTCCCCCATTTTACAAAGGGATTTGTGGGAGTTATAGGAGGAGCAGATGGCTTTGGAAAATGCCTAGGTTGATGCTTGGGTTTGCCAAAGGAGTGAGGAGACAAAGGCATGGTAGCAAGGTTGAGGCTGTGCTCAATGGAGTACTCCCCCACGCCATTTTCTTTTATGGTAAGTTTTAGCGGTGTGGGCCTCGAGGAGGAAGCCTCAGCGGTATGGTCTTGTTGCGGAGTAGGGGAAATGTAGGCTCTGTTGTTGGGAATGACGCATTCAGATTTTGCTTGGAATGAATTGCAATGTTGGTAGGGGTCGGGGTCGCCTTGTATGGTGACCTGCTTGCCATCATGTGGGAACTTAATGCATTGATGGTAGGTGGAGGGGACAGCCTTCATGGCGTGGATCCATGGTCTCCCTAGTAGAATATTGTAAGCAAGCTCTCGATCAAGGACTTGGCACACCACATCTTTAATTACCGGTCCCACTTGAATGGGTAGGACAACCATGCCCTTTGTGGTTCGTTCTTCCTCGTCATAGGCTTTGATAGTAATTTTCCGTCTTGGATCTACTGCCTGTTCGGAGAACCCCAGTGCAAGGACTAGCTTCAACGTGCAAATATTTAGACTGGCGCCCCCATCAATGAGAACCCTCTTGATGCGGTGCTTGTGCACGAATGCGACAATGTGTAGAGGAGTGTTGTGGGGTTGAGATATGGAAAGGTCATCTTGCTCTGTAAACGAGATGGAAGTGGAGGATGTCAAATTACCCACCATGGTTTGAAACTTTTCTTGGGCTAGGTTAGTGGGGATAGTAGTTTCCACTAAGGCTTTCTCAAGAATCTCCTTATGAGAAGGAGATAGACGCAAGAGCTCCAATATAGAAATGTGAGCTGGAGTTTTTTGCAACTGGTCGATGACATTGTATGGGCAGGAGTTGGACGGAGATGGTGATGACCTTGGAGGGGTGGTATTGATTGTGACCTTACCACTGCGGGTAATTATACTACAACTAGTTCTGTTAGGTCCTAGTTGTTGGTTGGGGGAGATGACGTTAACTTGCGGAATATGCTCAGAAATGCAGTTAATGGTGTACTCAAATGGAACGCTTGCATAGTTAGCATTACTCGACCCACTATTCTGATTTGGCCGGTTGTGACTGTTGTCGTTATTGGGATTGCCATTGGAGTTGTTGCCGTTGTGACCATTGTTGTTGTTGTGGCCATTGTGGCGATTGTTGTTTTATGGCCGATTGTGGTTTAGAAGAGGATCCCGGTAGGCCACATGAGATTCATTGGAGCTATGTTGTTGTGTCCCTCCCTGATTCTGATCCAGTATATCCTGTATGACATTCTTGAGGCGGATGCAATTGTTAGTCGTGTGCTCCCTTCCTCGATGATACTCACAATAATCTGTGTCCTTCCAATAGGGAGGTTTGACGATAGGCTCATAGTCACTTGTTGGCAGTAGAGAAATTTCATTGTTAGCCAACAACTTCCTGAGAGCAGACTCTTGAGATTCTCCCAACGGCGTGAATTTTCTCCTTGGATTTGAATTGAACCAAGGTCTAGGTTCCCGAGGGGGTGGCTTGTTGAGTGCACCGGTATTTGCCTCTCCCTTAAGAGTGAATATGGGTTGTTGCTTAGGGGCTGCCGCCTTGGCGTCCACTACTCCATCGTTGACCACATTCTTGTTCTTGGTCCAAAACTTTGATTTATCTGTTGTGTAATTGGAAGGAGGTGTGTCCTTGTAGAGCTTGAGAGTTCCTTTAGTGATCATAGCTTTTTCAATGAAGAGGCCCATTTCAATGACTTTGGCGAACGAGGTAGGGCATTGTATCTGAATCTGATAGCTAAGATCAGTGTTTAGATTGTGGACAAACATTTCCAATAGCTGCTTCTCAGGCATATCATAAGAACACTTACTAGCTAGCTGTCTCCATTGTTGTAGGAAGGTGGCGAATGACTCACCACTCTTTTGCTTGGTGTTGCATAGATCTAGCATAGATACCTCGTGTTCTATGTTGTAAGAGAAGTACGTTATAAATTTATTGACAAGTTCATCAAAAGTTTTGATTCCTGGTGGGAGACGTGAGAACCACTCCATAGCTTGACCACCTAAAGATCGCAGGAATAGTCTCATTAAGTAGGTCTCGTTGTGAGCTACTTCTAAACATGCTGCAATGAATTCCTTGATATGATCTCTAGGGTCTCCCTTCCCTTTATATTTGTCAAATTTCGGAACTCCAAACTGATAGGGGAATGGTTTCATGATCAAATTTCTGTCAAAGGGGTATGGTGCTATATCTTCCAAAGAGTAGTTCTTAGAACTTGTACCAGTCTTAAGGTTGGATATCTCGAGCTTTAGACTTTCGATTTGTTGTCTCACGTCTGCCATAGGAGCAATTGGATCTATGGGTTGCTTTCCTCTCTCATTTGTATGGGGGACTGTGTCATTTGTACTTCTCTCATGCACATGTGGGACTGTGTCATTTGTGCCCCTCTCATGATCATTGTTTGCATTTTCCATGATGGAGCTAATGTCAAAGTCTGCGGGGAGTTGGATTCCGAGACTAGCAAGATGATGGAAATACTTATGGGGGTCTTCAAGGATCATCTTCTCTACGATGCGTTGGAATTTTCTATCTTGCATGTGCGCCACTAATTCTTCATGAGAGATCTCTTCTTCACCATCACGTGGTCGGAGAAGGTGATCAGATGAGTCAGCCATTTTGATTTGTCTGTTGTACTGGGATTGAGTAAGAACCATGCAATGCGGGGTGGGGTGAAGTGGACCAAGATGAGAAATTTGGGCAAGGTGCCGACCGAGACTATAATGAATGGGATACCTAGGATAAGACTTGGACAAAGGATTCTCTCACTCAATGACTTCAAGTAAGACGGTTGACACAAGACTCTAGCCACTAGCAAGGGTAGTCGATACCAGTCTTACTATGTAGGGCTTAGTCGTTCAACAAGACTACTAGCAAAGGTACTATGACCTACTAGGCTTACGTGAATTCACTAATAAAACGAAGAAGGCCTTATGCTGAATCGATATGGGATAGGCTGACTTTGGGACAAAAGTGATGTGGACCGAAAGTGAGTGGGACAATGGACGAAAGAGAAAGAGTTGGGTGAAACGGATGGAGAATGACTGCAAGGTTGACTCTGATCTCGAAAAGTGAAACTAGGCTGAAATGGGTGCGCTGATCAGGTGAAAATTTCTCCTCAAAAATAGGGCAAGTGCTCACTGTCGCATATGCGCAGAAACATATGCGTAGCAGAAATGGACAAATGCACCGTAAGTCACAGTAAATGTGCCGATCTGGTGAATTATATATGCGCAGCAACAGTGCATATATGCGCAGCAAAAAGAGTATATGCGCAACAAGTCATTATAAAAGCACAGCAAGTCTCTGTAAATGCGCAGCAAAAATGTGTAAATGCGCAGCTCTGAAGTTTTTGCAAAATTTTTAGTTTTTCTTCTGTTTTTGGTATTTTTTGGCTAGAAAAGGTCTTCCTGATCTGATATTATGAATTCAATAGCAAGAAAACACAGCAAGCACAAAGAATATTTTGTAGTTTTTCATTGTTTTTGTAATTTTTTTGACTCTATTTTGGACAAAAGTAAGCACAAAATCCTAGGCGAGAAATGGATTATAAGGGATTCGGGCCACTAAAACAAGAGGTATTTAATTCGGGCAACCGTTCAAGTGGTTACATGTGCGGCGGCGCTACTCTCCATTATGGAGTCTCCCAGCCTCACAGGGTTGCGCCTGAGAGGGTTTTGGGGGAGGTTGGCCGTCGGTGTAACATAACAGCACTTGTTGCAGGAAGTTTTCACCTCAAGCACAATTTATTTTAAGTGGCTTGGTAGGGCTTGGCGTTAGCCTGTTACCACTCAGGGTCATTCCCACTTGGACAAGCGTGCATCCAAGGGCAGGCCCCTCCTAAAGGTTAAATAGATAGAATGACAAGTCTGGCACTCTGATCACCCAGAAGAGGGGAGAGCATAAGCCTATTGTCATTTGCAAGCACAGAATACACTGATTAATCCACCCTAGTTAAAAGTGAAAAACTAAATGGGCTAATCTACTCAAACAGAACTTTGAAGTGATTCAGCAATATAGCAGTGGTTCAGTTTTAAATCCCAGAAAGCAGTGGTGAGTTTAATTTTTAAACCGCGTAGCACGAGATTGTTAACCTTGAAATTCAGGTCTCACGATATAGCAATGGTTCATTTTAACTTCAAAAAGTAGTAGTGAGTTCAATTCTTAAACCGCGTAGCACGAGTTTGTTAACTTTGAAATTCAGGTCTCACGATATAGCAATGGTTCATTTTAACTTCAAGATCATTGATGAGTTCAATTTTAACCTTTAGATAACAATAACTTGGAAGGTGTTTGCAATGTAAGCAAGAAATAAATCCAGTTACTTCCTCCCTAATTAGAACTAGGTGAGGATTTGAATGCAAGTTGCATGAACAATGGGTTACTCCTTCCTAATTAGAACTAGATGAGATTTGTATGCAAGTTGCATGAACAATGAGTTACTCCTTCCTAATTAGTACTAGATGAAAATTGTATGCAAGTTGTTTTACTTTCCCCCTAGTTAAACTATGATGGGTGTGTTAAGGAAAATAAAACTATCTAGCTCTCAACCCTGTAGAAGATATATCAGAAGTTTCTTTTCTCCTTTCGTTGACAAGTGTTTAAGTCAAGCTGCACAGATAAATCATTAGTTTTCAAGAAGAAATGTTAGATTTAAGCTTGGAAAGATAGCTAAATTTTGACTGTAAAAATAGCTGACAAAATGATAAAATCACTTGATCAAACCTGCTCCATTGTGAAGTTCACAGAATTACCTTTCCAACGAGTGTTTATTTGCGAGATTACGAGTTCGTATGCTCCTGTTATGGCAAAAAGAAAAAGATACCACCCTTATGACATGTAGAAGAAGGTAGGATAGAGGATTGCTGGATAAAACGATGCACCCTACAGAAGCACCCTTTGGACCATTGGATAAAAGGATGAAGAAGCACCCTTCGGACCACTGGATAAAATGATGCACCTTGTGGGAGCACTCTTCGGACCGCTGGATAAAAGGATGTACCTTGCAAAAAAGCTATTAGGACAGTTGGATAAAAGGATGCGGGAGCACCCTTTGGACCGCTGGATAAAGCGATGCACCCTACGGAAGCACCCTTTGGACCACTGGATAAAGCGATGCACCCTACGGAAGCACCCTTTGGACCGCTGGATAAAAGGATGCACCCTGCAGAAGCACTCTTCGGACCGCTGGATAAAAGGATGCACCCTGCAAAAACCTCTTTGAACAGTTGGATAAAAGGACACGGAAGCACCCTTCAGACCGCTGGATAAAGTGATGCATCCTGCGGAAGCACCCTTTGGACCGCTGGATAAAGCGATGCACCCTGTGGAAGCACCCTTTGGACCGCTGGATAAAAGGATGCACCCTGCAAAAAAAAGCTCTTCAGACAATTGGATAAAAGGATGCGGAAGCACCCTTCGGACCGCTGGATAAAGCGATGCACCCTGCGGAAGCACCCTTTGGACCACTGGATAAAAGGATGCACCCTAAAAAAAATCACAGTCTTTGATTTTTGTGAATTAACAGGCAATTCTAAGGTTTTCGACCCTTCTGAGCACGTTGGTGATGTCAGTTTCAGCCTAGGAGGTCACCTTTTGATAGATCCTTGCAAAACTCAACAATGGGGTTTAGAGAAACACAAATTTTTACTACAAAAATTTGTAAAAAACATAAAATTGAACGGTAGGCGCCAAAAATGTAAGGGTAAAATGGTGATCAATCAAATGAAATAAACATGACCCAAACATCAACAGAATAGTGAAACAAGAAGGATTCAATAAACGAAGCAATGAACAAACATAGTGCAAACCTCTCCCGTTTCGAAACTTCTGTTGTTCGCCTATCACAGATCATCCTTTTGCAGATGAGATGAGCCCTCAGAGAGTGCAATCTTTTTAGCTGTTTGTAGGAAGTCGACAGTGAACGGCTATGGTGATATGTAATGAAGATGAGCTCCAATGCAAGTATGTGATCTCAAGCTTGTGGATGACAAAAGGGTGCCAAAGGCGCGTTGGTGATATTTCTGCAGAGTAACGATGTCAAAAGCATGGATGATTAGAATGGAAGGATGAAGCTTCATTTATAGACTTGGAAGAATGAGAATCAACGGTTGAGAGGAGATATGAAGATCAACGGCTGAGAATAGTTGAGGAATGTGCAACCAGTAGAAATGTGACAAGTGTCCCAGCTTCATCATGAAAGGGGGGATGTGACAAAACTGATTGGAGAGTTAACTCCATTGACTGGTCTGTTAACAGACTTGATTGATCAGTTAGAAGAGTGGATTGTGGAACTGACTGAATTGATTGACTGGTGAACTGGGTTGATTGAGGAGTCAACAGGATAGATTGACCAGTGAACTCAAATAACTAATTAGTTAACAGATTTGATTGATTAGTTAACTAACTTCTGATTTGAGAAGAAATAGGCCATGTGGGTGAGAGAAAAATAGGTAATTAAATATTAAATATATTTAATTACATGTGCAACCTGATGATGTGGACAAGGTGAGGTGGAAAAGGTGAGGTGTAAAGGTGAGGTGGATTTTTGAATTTAGAACTTAGGATAGAGGAATTTAGATTAATTAAATAATTTATGATTATTTAATTGTGTAGGACATTTAGAAGAATTTTAATTAAATAAATAGAATTTATTTAATTATGGAACAATGAATCGATTAAATAAATTTAGAATATTTATTTAATTAATTGAAGAATGGAATAAATATTTAGAATATTTATTTAGGATGATTCGTGTCATTTTTAGGCGTATACACACTCCATCTTCATGATTTCCACAACCTCCTCTAGCCATAACCATTCTTCCATTACCCTTTCACTCATACATCCTGACCTCGTTGATTGGGACCAACAAGGGGCATCGATATTAGATACATTTGAGAATGATGAAGCTATTGTAGAATTCATGGACTTATGACAAGGCATGCCATTGGGTGATCACAAAGAAGGTTTCATGATGGATCTACCTAAACTAGCATATTTTGGTGAAAGTATCAAATACTTCAGTCGTAAAAGTGAAATAAACAAAATCAAACAAAATAGGTACTAGGTGAAAACTTAAAGGCACCTCTTGACCATGAAAAAGTAAAAATAAAGGATGTATCCGAAGGTGAAAACCTCTCTGAGGCGCCTGAGGATGGGGGATTTGATCTTCTTGTTGCCACTGATTGTCATGAGAAATCAACAGTGCTAGTTGAACAATCACAAGATATGAACTTGGGTACAGAGTAGAATCCAAAGATCATTTTTTTAGCAGCATCACTATTAGAGTAAGAAAGAAGAGACTTCACAACATTTTTTATTTAAATAGCTATAAATTTTGTATGGACTTATGCTAACATGCTGGGTCTAGATCCATCACTTGTGGTACATCATCTAGCAGTATCTCCTAATGCAAAACCGGTTAAGAAAAAATTACACAAAATGCATCCGTAAGTAGCTTTATTGGTTAAGGTAGAGATTTAGAAACTATTAGAAGCAAAGTTCATAAAGCCTATTGATTATCTAGAATGGGTTTCAAACTTGGTACCTATAGCAAAACATGATGGATGAGTTCACTGTTGCACAGACTTTAGAGATCTTAATAAAGCATGTCCTAAGGATGACTTTCCATTACCAAGCATAGACAATATTGTAGATCTCACAGCTGGACATGAAATGCTATCTCTAATGGATGGATTTTGAGGATATAACCAAATCAGAATAGCAGAGGAAGATCAAGATAAAACATCATTTATTTGTCCATGGGGCACATATTGCTGGGTTGTAATGCCTTTTGGTCTCAAGAACGCTAGAGCTACTTATCAATGAGCCATGACAGTTATTTTTCTTGACCCTTTTCACACTATCATGGAAGACTATGTTGATGATATCCTAAGAAAATAAAAAACAAGAGGACATCTACAGGTATTAGCACAAATCTTTGATCGATTAGAGAAGTATCAAGTCAGATTGAACCCAAAGAAATGTGTATTTGGTGTGACATTTGGAAAACTGTTGGGATACATTGTCTCTTGACGAGGGATCGAAGTGGACCTAGCTAAAGTAAAAGCTATCATGGAAATGCCTCTGCTAGCAAATCTCAAGAAGCTCCACAATCTACAAGGAAGGTTACAGTCCATCCACAGATTTATATCACAACTAGCAGATAAATGTCATCCTTTCCAACATCTTCTTCGTAAGGGTGAACCTTTTAAGTGGGATGAAAAATGTCAACAAGCCTTTGACAAAATAAAGGAATATCTGGTAACACCTCCTGTGTTAGTACCTCCTGTGCTTGACCACCCATTATTGCTCTACATATCATCAACAACAATAGCATTGGGCACCCTTCTAGCTCAACATGATGATTTAAGGAAAGAACAAGCCATCTAGTACATCAACAAAACTCTTGTGGGATATGAACTTAATTATTCATCTATGGAAAAAGCATGTTTAGCATTAGTGTTTGTTTCTCAAAAGTTGCAAAATTATATGTTGAACCAAATGACAAAGCTCATATCTAATGTGGATCCACTCAAATATCTTCTCTCTAAAGCAATCCTCATAGGAAGATTAGCAAAATGGGTTATGATCTTAAGTGAATTTGACATACAATATGTGGATCGAAAAGCCATAAAAGGACAAGTCATCGCTGATCAATTAGCTGTAACACTCATCACAGATGTTCATCCAATGTATCCAAAATTCCCTGATGAAGGGTTGTTCAATTTAACTTCTCCAAGATGGTGGCATCTATATTTTGATGGATCTTACACACAACATGGATCAGGAGCAGGGATATTGTTTGTTACCTCTCAAGGAGATTGTATACACAAATCATACACAATTGCATTTCCGTGTACCAATAACATAGCAGATTATGAAGCTTTAATCATAGGATTATGCATGGTAGTATAATGGGCCATCAAATAGTTACAAGTCTTTAGCGATTCTCAACTAGTTATCAAATAGGTCTTAGATAAATATCAAACAAAAGATGAGAAGCTTCTTCCATACAAGGTAATGGTTGATGATTTTAAAATGTATTTTGACAATATCACCTTTGAACAAATCCCAAAGCTACAGAATAGAGCAGCAAATGCCATGGCTATGATTGGGTCTCTTCTAGACATGCCATCTAATACACATAAATGTGAGTTTCTGGTTGAATAGCTTCTGATTCCAACATTTGAAGTACCACAGCCTGAACTTATATGTGAAGTTGTTGGTCCCAATTCACTGTGGTACGAGGATTTATATGATTATCTCCACAATCAAACCTTTCCATTTCAACTATCTAACACCCAACGCAAAACCTTTATCCGTCGAGCCTCTCGTTACACTATTTTGGGAGACACCCTTTATCATCAGAGTCTTGATGGTATCCTTCTTAGATGTCTTGATTCTGAGGAAGCAAAAGTGGCCTTACGTGATGTACATGAAGGTGTCTACGGCTCGCATTCTACTAGCCCTGGCCTTGTTAAGAAACTTCTACGAGTAGGATATTATTGGCCAATCATGGAAAAAGATGCACAACAATTCGCAAAGAGATGTCTACAATGTCAGAAACATGGAGATTTAGTACATGCACCAGCACATGAGCTTTAGCCTATCATTACTCCATGGTCCTTCTCACAATGGGGACTTGATCTCATAGGTAAAATCCATCCTACTTCATCAAATGGTCATAAGTTCATTATCACCGCCACTAAATATTTCACAAAGTGGGTGGAAGCCATACCAATGACTTATATCACTGGCAAGCAAATATCCAAGTTCATATTACACTATATCATTTGCCACTATGGAGTTCCTCAAGCTATTGTAACTGATAATGGTCGCCCCTTCAAGAACCAAGAGGTTAGAGATCTTTGCAAAAAGTTCCATATCCAACATCACTTCTCTACCCCTAACTATCCTCAGAGCAATGGCCAAGCTGAGGCTTCTAACAAAACAATCATTAAGATTCTCAAAAAGATAGTCAATGAAGCTGGTCGTGATTGGCATTTACAACTCCATCCTGCATTATGGGCATATAGAACAATTATCAGAACTCCCACTAGAGCTACACCTTATGCTCTTGTGTACAACACTGAAGCTATCTTACCTATTGAGATTGAGATCCCCTCACTGCGAGTATCTCTACAACATACCATCTCAGAGGAAGAATATCAAGTATCCAGACTCCATGATCTTGAGCTACTAGATGAATGACATCTTACATCACTCAACCATCTCCAAGTCTATCAAAACCGTCTACGCCACAACTACAACAAAAAAATTAGAGAACGAAGATTTCAAGTTGGAGATCTTGTCCTTAAGGAAAATCAAAGGAATCAGCAACATCGTGAGAAATAGGGCAAGTTTGAACCAAATTGGCTTGGTACTTTTATCATCACAGTAGTTTATGGATTAGGTACATATACTCTCTCAACACCTGAAGGCATTCCATTGGATGAACCAGTCAATAACATCCATCTCAAGAAGTTTTATCCATGAATCTCAGCAATCCCAAAAAAAAAATTCCATCCAATAGTGAAAACCACTTTGTGGCACTTTGGCTAACAAAAATAATAATAATAATAGTATAAGATAAATAATCCATCCTCTAGTGGAAACTTGGTAAACAGGCACCTTGGATAAGTACCATAGTGAAAACCTAGCAAACAGGCGCTATGTGTAGTGACTAGTCTCCATTATCTGCTTAGTTTGTTTGATCACCATTCCATCTAGCATACTTTACCATCTTATCCTACATAATCCATATCATAATCCACATTTCATCATAATAAACAACTTTTCTGTCTTCACCTTTGTCAATGCTAGCTATCATACTTGAAACATTGTTGCGATAACTATATCTTTTTGGCACCTTAGCATCTTGTCAACACATGTTATCCATTGTCGCTTCTCCATAATAAACCTCATCCCGCACTGGGGGCACTTGTTGAGCCTTATTTGGAAGTGGATACTGCCAGCTCTAGCAAATAGCACACCGAACACTTTAGCTCACAACACAACAAGCTTTCAACTTCAACCATAGCGTTCATCCAACGAAAAACATGGGAAACATTTACAACCAAGATTCGTATCTTTGCAATCAATTCAAGCTCAACCAACATCCAAAAACAACAAAAACATCGCTAATGCAAACATTCAAGCAATAAGTTGATTCTTTCAACATTACTCACCAGCGTAATAAGCAAGATCTACATCACTAGCTCTATCGTTAAAGCCTTGATCCCGTGGATACATGGTATGTAGGCAATCTGAGATGTGAAGGAAGCACTCTGATTTAGGCTAAAATGATAGCCTCTCTTTTCATCATCTATCTTCCATCTTTCTTCTAACCATCCTCCAATCTTTCATTTCACATTCTTCTATTTTTCATCAAACACATCATCAATAAAACCCAGAACTACATATTCATCATGTCTCATCTTCATTGTAAATGTGCTTTCATCCCATGGAGATAGGGTATGTAGGTAGTCTGTAATACGAATGAAGTTTCCAGTACTCAAGTACAGATGATCCACCCCATCTTCTTCATCTTCTCTCATCTTCCATTTTCTTCTCTTTGATCAGCTCAAGCAGGAAGCGGACTATGTGTATACTGAAAGTTCCAGCACTTTAACCAATCAGGGATAAGTTAGAAGCTATTTGTCTGCATGCCTTAAGCTAACATTTCCTATAGCTTTTTATCAACATATTTAGTCTTTAACATGATGTAGCTTTCCTCTTAACAAGGCGCCATCTTAAATCCATCCAAGAGCACCTAAATTTGGCAAGACAACATGATGACAGTATCTTTTGTTTTATCTTTTGATTTATTGTTTGTTCCTTTTCTATGCCTAATCAAGACTGCCTTGATTTATCTATATGTTGGTATGTTGCAATGAAGTAAAGAATGGGGCATGGTCACATTTCTTTCATATGCCGTGTTTGTGGGATGATCTTATTCTCTTCCTAAGCATATTGGTATCTTGTATGTGTTGGGATTAGAATCTTACATATCAATATCTCTAGCATCTGAGAAGCTAAACAGTCTCTTATGCCCTTGAGACTATTCTATGTCAAGACTAGCTCCATACATATAACCAACAAGTTGTCACTATGCGTAGTGGAGATAAGCTCAAACCATTGCTTGTAGCATCAAAGTCCATCTCAAAACACTAGCTTCTATTCATATCTTGTGCATCTTGGCTCAACATCTTGACCTCATGCGTTCAAACAAGATTGTAGCATGTTAGTTTAGCATTGGATATCTCTACACCTTGGTCTTTTATACCCTAGTGCATAACATCCACATGCAATATCAAACATAAGGATTGCATTTCTTTTCATTTTGACCAATTACTTTTAAAAGATGCCCATCACGCTATCTATTTATCTCATTATCTGCCTATATAGTCCTCAACCAAGATCAACCATTTCCATCATCCTTCTTCCACATCTCTTATCCTACAAAACAAGTGTGTTAGGCATATAGAGGTCCATCACATATCATATCATTACCATTTACATATTTACATTATCATACATTTCCATTCATATCATTTGCATAAACATCCATACACAATCCATGAAAGAAAAATACAAATACAACACGCATAACCATCATAATACCAACAGTGCATCCATTACAACATCTTGTAGATAACCAACATGCCATCATATATATATATACATGTGTCAATATACAAGTGTCTACATATACAAGCTGAGCCATAAAGAATGTATGTACAAGCAGCTCTAGGACTCATCATGATATAACATAATATACATAAACAAGGTAGCCCTAATGACTACTGGCAGCTCCCTCGCCCTGACCACCACCACTAGGTCCTACACCTGTCCCCCTATCTCTCTGTGGCCCCATCACTGATGCGACAGATCAAGATCCACCTATCCTCCGTGAACCTAAAGCTCTTGATCTACTCCTGAAGCTAGGTTGCCTCTGCTCTTTTGGCACAACCCCATAGTATAAGCCTCTATAATACTCCGCATCACCCTATACTCTCTGCAACTCTACCTGTACATGTGTCAACTATGTGTCCAAATACATCGTAGCCCCATCTATACCCAATGTAGCCACTGCTCTATCCCACTCACTAGTCATTCCCTATAGTTGCTGCATAGCTGTATCCCTTTTTGTCTGTAAAGCATCTCTCTCAGGCCTCATCACCTGCATCTATTGTATAGCCATGTCTCATTGAACTCTCATCATCTACTCACTCTACCTAGCTGCATCTCTCTCCCCTATCACTCTAGCAAGTGCGTCATCATTCTATCCATCCCCAACCTGCACTGTAACCTGTAACTAAGCCTAGTATGTCTGAGCCTGGGCCCTAGCATGCTGTAAGCCAATCACTTCCTGGTGTCTATCCAACTGCACTCTCCTTAATCTCATCTAAGCCCGTTGCCTCCATCTCCTCTCCTCTCTAATCCTCCTTCGCAGCTGCTGAATCCCAACATCGTCACCTCCTAATATCTGCCCCTAAGGCTATACAAGTATCTAAGCCTGTCCCTATAGCTGTATCCCTGGCACTACCAGTACAACAGCCTACACTGGTGGAGCCTGTCGTCACCTCCTCCTGACTGGTCCCTGTATCTATATTCGCTGTCACCCAGTACGCATCATAATCTGGTAGCATGCCTGGATCTACAGGACCCTATCCCCATTGCCATACAACTAGCTGTAGCCTCTCTCTCTGCCAAAACTGTGTCAACCACTACATCTGGCCCCCAATAAAACACCTCCTGTCAAATCCTCCCAAAAATGGCATCACCAATTGGTACTGCCTATGGTAACCCGAACTATCTCAAAACCCTCTCAGGCAAATAGCACTCTATAATGTATATCCTGCATCCAAAAATATATCTCTCCTGCCTAGCATAGACAAACTCAGTATCCTCCTCATCCCATCTCTCACATCCCAACCATGGCCTCCATATAAATCTATCTACCTCATCCAACATCCTCCGCCAGTATACTAGTCCTCTGCGCTACCGATATGTCAAAGCTCCTCTGTACATCCTAGCATAAGGTTCTCCTACTGCTCTAACCACCCATCCCTCTGGTCTTGTCATTGGAATATGCTCATATGCCCACACATGCAAAACTATAACTCCTGTAGACATACTAGCCCCGAACATATATGTGCAATCATGCAGGAAATGATAGAGCTGTCCAAGTACACACTCTGCCCATGCATATTTCATCCCATAGGATAACATCCCCTCCATCACTATCCCCCATCCTACTGGAAACCCTCTCACCCGTCTGTCTCCAACTAGCCATTTGATAATAGCCACTACCACTCGCTACAGTTTGTCACATAACTCCTCCATCCTTGCCATAGGAATCTCTGAGCCCTCTGCTCCAATGTCTGGTGTCTTGAACAATCTCCTGAATGCAGCTGGACCTATATCAGGATCATAATCTACTCAGTCCCCATCAATAGGAATACACAGAATCCAGAACACATCCTCTAGTATGATCGTAGCCTCTCCTGTCAGCAACAAGAAAGAACTATGCTCGCTCATCCATTGCTCCACCATCGCCGTCATCAATCCTCGATGTGCCTGCATTGGCTCCAATCTAGACACATGCTCTAATCTGAGGATCTCTAATACTAGCCGCTCCTTTGCATCCAGCAATCTCACCAACTGCAAATCCCTCAGATGTGGCTCTCGTGATAACAAAGGCGGTAGGATATCTTGCATCATTTCATTCATCATGTTAGTCCCTTACGCTACATATAACTACTATAAAACTAGATCGTTTACTGCTATACCAGCTTTTATCTACTATAAGCGACTCATTTTTCCATATGCGCCTATCTGCTGATCGCATGCAACCTATTTTAATACATGCACTTATTTCTCACCTAAATGTGACCTAATTTTACCTATGCAACTGCTTATTGGCTAAGTGCGAGCTATATTTCTTATGCATATACCTTTTGCCTATAAGCAATTTTTATCCCATATGCAAGCCTATTTTCTCTACAAGTGAGTTAAACTTATCTATGCACCTGCTTTTAGCCCATAAGCGACTTGATTTTATCTATATGCGCATTCTACCTCTATTTGTCTATCTAATTGAAAGTGACCTGTTATCCCATACGCGACCAAGCCGGGCCTATAAGTGACCTTAACTACCTTAAGTGACTTGTTTTCCTTCTTAAGTGACCTGAACTACCTATCCTAAGACCTGGTCGCTTATGGTGACATGTGTACATTTATGACACTTCTAGCCTATCAAAATCATGCTTTTAGAAAATGTTTCGATACATACCAGTACGCCTGCTCCCTTTGGTTGTCCATGTGTCCTCACTCACTCAGCATGATGGTCTGTGCGTGGAATCACCATCCTGATAGCTCTCCAACTCTCGTCACACACCAACTCTAAGGAGCTCTACATCTCTATAAGCAAATGAACACAATTGAGCACAAATGAGCCTATTTACCCTTGAAGGACCTACTTATATCCCCTATCCAAACCCTAATTATTTAATGCCAAAGCCTCTTTTCTTCTGCATCATCCCATTTTCTCCCACTCAACACCTTTTTTCTTCGTGTCCACCTCATTTTCTAGCTTTTCCTTCTATCGCGAGCCAACCCAACCCTTTCTAGTTATCCTGGCTTACCTCTCGAGGGGGCATCACCTGCCAGTTACACTAGGGCATAACCTTGTTTATCAAATGAATATCGTATCTTCTTTGATAACGCTTTATCAAACATTGTATCAAAGAGGGGCAAAATGTAGACACCCAAAATTGACTCATTATCATTAGCATTCAAATATTGCATCATCCATTATCTGCATTTGTCTAACACACTTGAGTAATAGCCCTAACACATCTATTTCTTCTATTAATTAAATAAATTTATATTTATTTAATTAATTCATTAGCTATTTCTTCTATTTCCTCTAAACTATTATTAAACAATCTTTAATTATTTAATTATCTTCATTCTTCTATTTTAATTAAATAAATTTTATTTATTTAATTAAAATCACTTCAAAAACCCACTTCCCAATTAATTAATTTTTTTTTATTTATTTAATTAATTTCTCTTATCATTTATCTTATGAGCCGACATGTGTGCCTCTTTCATTTAAAAAAAAGATAAGTGGTACTACATCTTTTATTTAATATCTTTCACATGTAGTACTTTTTATGTACACAAGCACACATAAGCCTTATCTTCCCTCCACTTGTCATCTTCACATTCACCTATGTCTATCATTTAATCTTATCCATTCACATAGCCACCTAATCTCCACCGTTGATTGATTTTGGTTGAGTTTTATATAAACATCCTCTCATTCCATACTACACCTAATCTAGCATTCATATAGCATCCAAATTATCATCTCAATCAAATCCAGCATTCATATAGCGTCCAAATTATCATCTCAATCGAATCCAGCATTCGTATAGTGTCCAAATGATCATCTCAATGAATCCAGCATTCATATAGCGTCTACATTATCATCTTGAGCATATTGAGTACTTTAGCATCCATCTAGCATATTAGCTTTTATCATCCATCCATCATGACAGCTTTTATCTTCAGAATTGTTCATTGTTGAAGAAGCAATCCACATCATAAACAAGGAATCATACAATCTAGGTGATATTATTCTTGAATTGCATGCTTTTAATTTCATTTGGATTAGATTATTTGGTGATGGTAGGGTTAGGTTTTCATGGCTATGCTTGATCTTATTAACTTGATTTTTTACCTATCACAGGTTTCATATAACAGGATGATTGAACTCCACTAGTATGTTTTGTAAATACACTCATATAGTGTCATGTAATTGAAAGTGTAAAGGGAATTAGAAAATTGAACTCACATTGATCTATAAAGGGTAATGAGAGGTTGTAACAATCACAACTTGAATCGCAAGATTCTTATCTCATTTATATGTGCCAATACACATCCTTGTCTTTAGTTGTTCTAAATATTTCTTGGACCTACGTCTTGGTCTTTATCCTTTGATCACTACCAACTTCAATTAGTTTGCTCAATTCTCTTGGAATCAAGGGAATGGCAGAATTTACTACTACAACATGCTTAAGGAGCTTCTCATATCTATAGTGTGGTCTACATTAGTATCATCATCTTATGGGGGGGCTATCTAAGTCTTTCTCTTTGTTTTCTCTCTTTTTGGAGGAATGTTTTTTTCCCACAGGATTTTCTTTCTTTCTCCACTTTCTGAGAGATGCATTTTGTAAATGGGTACCTAATTAGGTGCATAGCTGGGACCTATCCTTCATAAACTCACCTAAGCTATGCTTAAGGGGGGGTGTTAGTGTATAAACACTTATTCTAAGTCGTTTATACTATTTTATTCATAGTTAGGCGCATTCCACATGTAGACTTTGACCATATCAAAGCAGTTAGTTGTTTTATAGATGTGTCGACTCTATTGACACCTCTTGCTATTCTCTAGGATAATTGAGCTATTCATTTGGATGGTTAGTCACCACCTATCCCTATTTTAAGGTGAGTCAGGTAGCCAACTTCTCCTATTTATATCTTCTCATTTGTGAAAACATTTGTTCATTTTCACTTGCAATCTTGTGCTTGTTGTATCTCCATGATCTTGGCAGTTTCTACAATATCGCCTCAAATTAAGAAAGATTCAGGTAAAACAATCCATAAATTAAACCCTCAATTAAAAATAATAAATCATAAAATATGAGTGGAGATTCAAAGTAACAACCATTGCAACATCCCAAATTCAACCAAAATAAGTCCTTGACACAAAAGGACCATCTCAAAATTAAAACGGCTAATTATCCTAGAAGAAAACAAAATCCAACATTGCTGGAGTAATACATAAGCAAAACCTTCAACACAAATAAGTAATCCAACAATCTCATAGAAATTGCACATTACAATCACCATGTGGCCTCGTAACAGGACAATCTAAAGAATATAGGTCATCTAGAAATGTTTGGGCATGTTGTCTATGAATATTCACTCAAAACTATAAAGATGGTCTATTGAGGGGTTTTCCCTATGAGAACTTGACCCTAGTGATTTGACAATCTCCCCTAATGTGCTTGTAAACACTGCATTCATAGGTTCAAACATAGGGAAGGTGAAGGTAAATAGATTTCTCCATACACATTTTGTTAGTTCACCTATGCAACTAGGCTCATTCCCATATATTAGATCAAGGCCATAGTGCTCAAGTTTGAATCCAAGGGACTCGCATCTAAGCCATAGAAAAGTATGAGTATGCACAAAGTTCAAAACACCTTCAAGACTGAAAGGATCAATTTATGTCCCTGTGACAATCATTCCAACTTAACATCAACAATACTTCTTTATAGTTGTTCCCAAAACTAAATACATTTATCCTCCAATTTAAAAACAATAATAATCAATCCAACAGTAATTTTATCTAAATTACAATTAACTTGCACTTATTTAATTAAGTTACTCTTTAAAAGACAATTTATTTCCTTACACACCTATTGAAAATGATTAAAACATCCAAGCGTCTAAGTAGACACGACGCGTCCCCAGCCACAATACACTACAAACGACGAGACGAGGGCATCGCATTTAATGCATGATGCAGTATCCTCCCTATATATACTTACATTGCTGGATAAATAGCCCTGCACCTTTTCTTGCTGATTGATTGTTAGGTTGTTTATCCAGTTTAATAACCCTAAAGAAGCAAGTTAGAGTTTTAGCCATGGCACTGCGTGCCCTTATGTCATTGGCATTACTAGCGTTGTGGTGTTGGTGCTCATCCTCAGCAGAGTTACTGGAAATGGGATCAAACATAACAAGGATAAATAGCGGTGTCATAACTTTCCCTCTTATCAACATTCACGGTGATGCTCCTCCATTCCGCCGTTTTAATGCGACAAGATCTAACTTGATAACAGAGTATCTAGAGAGAGACATCCATCGGGAAAAAGCATTATTCAAGAAAAAGAACAACCACAGTCAGGTCGAGGCGGAGGGTGACGTGCCATTGGCCTCAGGAGGGGCCAGAGGCAATGTAAACTACATAATTAAACTGAACTTTGGCACTCCTGGTCAGAGCTTATACACCATGGTAGACACGGGAGGCGATATCTCATGGATCCCTTGCAACTCCCGCAAGGTTTTCCAGCCCAGAAAGTCATCTACGCTCAAGCACGTGCCCTGCTCTTCTGCTCAGTGTGGGGAGTGCATGGAATTTGCAGGAAGAATAAGTGTGTATTCCGTCAATTGTATATGGGCGGAGTCGAGGTGGAGGCTGTCTTGTCCTCCAATGAGCTGACAACGGGAAGAAAGGGCTCAATTATAGACTCGGGAAGTCTTGTTACTCAATTGGTCAACCCCCTTTACAGTCGCCTCCGTTATTATTTAATTGATAATTTAATTATTATTGCGAATTAAATGGATTAAAATTCACATGATCTAACTATAACTAAAGTGTGATTTTGGTGTCCACTATTATCACAATTCTTAACTATTAAATATTTCATTATTTTAATTATTATAGTTGAATAGTGTGACTTTGATCGTGTTGCTTCAACTATGTACAGCATGGATATATTAATGTTGTAATGAGTGTGTAGGTGTAATTGTCTATGGGAGAATGGGAGAATCATCAGGACCCTATTTGTTACCCCACTTCATACTATGAAGTACTTTGATTTTGTCTATGTATCTCGATAAACAAATATCATAGCTTGTGTGAACTAAGATCCCCTTAAATGTGAACCATATTATTTTATGTCTAAATTTTATTTTTAAATCCCTTATTCAATGTGATAGTTGTTAGGTGTACTCCATGCATCAAAATGTGTGAGTAAGAGTGCAAACCCTTATAGAAAATATAAGTTCATTTTTTCATGTGTATAAAAAGTGACATTTAGTGTTGTACTATATTTTGGGACCCCAACCCAAGTACTATTGGGTAGTGTACTTGGAAAAGGGTGAAGGAAGTGTTTGGTGGTTTAGGAAAGGTACTTTTGGGTCTCTTGAAAAGATCTCTTATTTGTGAGGACATACATTCTTGGCTAAAGACACCAAGCCAACCTATATCTTTCCAAATTTATAGAATTGGGAAGTGAACTCCATGATCTTGCAAGGAGACCCATGTAAACTCATATGATTAGTCTTACCCATTCAAAGCCCATGAAAATTCAAATGAGTTACCATATCCTTTTGAGACCCATGTGAAATCACATGTGTAGTCCTCTGAACTTGGGATTGATGTGAGGAGGTAGGTGTAGAGATTGGAGAGGTTCCATGTATCTTCCTCCCATTCAATAGAGAGGAGTGACATGGAACTCTCATATAAGCACTCATTTTGTGCTCTTTGGATTTATTTCTACATGATGAAAAACTTATTTTTGGAGAGCATTTTGGGCTAGAAATTTACAAAATATTTGAGAAGAGGAAAAATTGAAGGTAAAGAATAGTGTCATCTCTAGGATGGTTGATTGAATAGATGAGTCATTGTCCTTGTTATTTTTCTTTAATTTTTTTCATTGTGCTTTGATTTAGAGTGGAAACAAGGATTCATGTTGAAATTATTGGATTGAGAGATGTGTTCTTGTAAATTTGTTGATAAAATTTCATGTTATAACTTTGTGTTGAAGGGAAAGAATGCTCTCACTTTCATTGTGGAATAGAAAATGAGGCCTATCCTTGCATTTTGTGTTGTGAGTTTAAACCTTTATTACCATTGTTTATCCTCTTCTTGTATTTTCTTGTCTTGCTTAGATTGGGTTCTAGATATTTCTCATGGCTCAAGGGATGGCTAAACCCTAACAAGGCTTAATAATTCCATGTTGCCTAGGTGGAAAGCTTACATTTCCTATTTTCCTATTCTTGTTAGAGCTTCAATGAAACTCTTTTAGAGTGAAACTCAAAATAAGTTGTAAACCTAGTGATATTGTACCTATTGTAAAATTATCTTTTGCAAATTCATCTAGAAAGGAAATACTAAATATTTTGTATAGCTCCTTGAAATAAAATAGAGCCATTCATTAAATTATGATGTTAAATAGTGAACTCATTAGTTACTCACTAAACATTATGTATATACTCACCTTGAAATGAAAACTTTCTATGAAGATGAAATCTTGATTTAAAATATCTATACATAAAAAATAGAGGATATACATATAATATTATTATAAATATCTTTCTATTATCAAATAATATTATTTGATGCATAAATGTATCTTCTATTTAAATCTTCAATTTGTATGTGTATACATGTTTATTGGAAAAACTTCACACACAAAGATATATAATTCAAATAGTTGATATTAACATATTGAATTGATATAGTCATTTGTAATTAAATATTTCTTTTGAATTTCCATTCTAAAATGTATGTATACTATTTCTTCTATTTTTCTTAAAACTCTTTCAAAACATACATAGATACATATATATGTAAATGTGTACACAATAACTTCTATTTGTGAGACATATATATGAGTCTGTTAAATAGTTTTTTCAAAATATATAAATGTATGAATAGAAAACCATAGACATATATCTATCTATATATATATATATATATATATATATATATATATATATATATATATATATATATATATATATATATGTATACACACACACACACACACACACATATAAATAGAAATTGATTATTTCTAATATATATATAAATAATAACATTATAGTTATTAATTGAAAAATTATAGATTATATATAATTTCTTATTATTAAAATGTAATAAACCAATAATACATTGTTTAAATTGAAAAAAACAAAAAGGGAGTAGTGGCAAGGGTTTCACCCTTGGCTGTAGGCCCTTTGAAGGGGCCGCAACACTCATGGGCCCATGACCTCTATGTGAGAATGACCCTCATGGACC
Organism: Cunninghamia lanceolata; assembly: GCA_027924645.1. Taxonomy (NCBI): domain Eukaryota; kingdom Viridiplantae; phylum Streptophyta; class Pinopsida; order Cupressales; family Cupressaceae; genus Cunninghamia; species Cunninghamia lanceolata. The sequence goes on from BSBN01000205.1 coordinate 7,153,167, forward strand.
CATGGCTCGCCTATGGGCATAGCCAAGGCCACAACTCATAGGGGTGACATGGCCATGCGGAAGTTGTAGCTACTTTAACATAAATTTGATTAATATTTTATTTATATTTTTAAAATTTTATTAATTTTTAGTGTGGATATATATGTATGTATGTATACATACATACATACATATATTGTTAGAGTGTAGGCTTTATCCTAACCCACACCTAGGATTAAGTCACACTTAGTGGCTAGGTCTAACTTAACCTTGACATTAAAGGTTAAGTTCACTTTTGAGGTTGCTCACTTTTTTGTCTCACCACATGTGGACACATGAGGTTAGTCATTTTGACATTCCACCTCATTAGAGGTTGGAGATATTATCTCCTCACCTTATGGAAGGTTGGAGACATTTATCCATCACCCTCCACTTGTGCACACATGTGTTCATCACATAGAGGGTTAGTCATAGTTGCTTCTCTCCTTCTCACCTTATTCTCCTTGCCTACATAAGCAAGGCTCTTTGTATATTTTCATTAACTCTTGATGTAATCTCTTGATTATACATTTTGGCTTTTATGTTCTTTTGCTTTGTAGAAGTTCATCTTAGCTCACTTGATGATCTTGGCTGCCCTTTCCAACATGGTACCAAAGCCCATGGTATTAGCGCCATGCAAGTGAAACACTTCTCATTTTTTGAGAAATCTATGCTCCTAGCCATTTCAAGGGTTCATTTTTAGTCTTTTTTTTGCAATTTTTAGATTCATGTACTGAAATCAATTCTGTATAGAAAAGATGTAAAAAATTGAAAAACATTTAGTAGAGGGCCATTCGAACCTTTTCCCATCTACCCATTTCGAGTAAACTTGGCTTTGTAGGTTTTTGAAGGAGGTATCACATCGGCCTAGCCTCCGTCTGCTCTTCTTTGAGCACAAATATTTTGGCCTATTCGGTCTCTTTGTAATGTTGTTTTTGCTAAAAATTAATTTTTACATGATTAAGTATTTGTTTTGGCATAGATTTGGCAAAATTGTTGGGTTCTTTGTGCTGGTTCGTGGTTATTAGTGTTTGCAGTCCAATCTTCTGTATATCAGACATTTTTAGTCTTCGACACAGCCTAAAGTTTTGTTTAATAAATTTTGATTAGTAGGTTGAAATTGAGCACCATTTTTTGAAAAAGTGAATGGTTCACGCATTGGTCAAATTTATTTTGTATAATAAACTAAGTTATAAAGTGCCAAAATCTGAAGGGGTCTCTCTTTCAACAGTTTTTTTTTGGGGGGGGGACATTTTTGCATTTGATCTTTTGCACATTATACCATGTCTACATGTTGCACAATCAAGTGTACTTATTGTGGGAGCACTCAACATGGGGATGCACTCTATCCTCATTTCTCTCACATTGTCTTTTCGATGTTTTGTAAGATTACAAAATCACCACTTGATGTTTCATTCAGGATGATTTTCAATGATTCCTTGCATCAAAACATCATCATTATTGTTCCAGATCTACCACATTGGGATGCATATCTACTAGACATCACATCGTTGTTTGTAGAATCCAACATTACAGATTTGGATCACGCCATTGAGGACATTCATCTTCTATTCAATGTTAGCTTCGATGAAGTTGCATCACCATCATCTTCAGATATACTTTTTCATGCCTCACCTATTTCATCTTATATGTGACTGATTTTGCAGATACTTATGAGTCTACATATTAGACTCCATCATCATCTAGTTTGACACCTTCTGCAGAAGTATTAGATTCACATCGGTTAATCTTTCACCATACATCTATGGTCAATGTTCTTGAATCTTCGTCACACGACAATATTGGCTTGGAGATCATTGAGCATTCTTCAAAGACATCATGGGCATGATCATTGTCTTTGGGTTATATGCAGCATTCAGAGACTTGTGTTCTTCTCTATTGGGAAGATATCATGCACCTTTCTGCAGTTTTCTTTCTTCCACAAGGATGACATGTTGTTCGATGTTTCAGGATCATTTCAGTGTTCTTCATCAAGCATCACTCAACATTGCAGGATCCATCATCTTATGGGGGGCTTTCTAGTCTCTCTTCTTTCTGTCCTATGGGGGGAATATTTCATGTACTTTTGTGATAGAAGTAGTCCTTGGGGGTTCATGAGTCCTCCTTCTATCTCTCTTATTTTCACTTGTACATTTTCATGCTTCATTTCTCTTTTGGAGAGGAGTTTTGTTCCCACTGGGTTTTCTCCTTTTCTCCACCTTTTGAGAAAGTTTTTTGTACATGCATACCTAACATGGCCTAGTAGTTGAGACCCATCTTCATCTTGGTCTGTCTACTCCCTAAGTATCACTTAAGGGGGGTGTTAGAGTGTAAGTTTTATCCTAACCCACACCCAGGCTTAAGTCACACTTAGTGGCTAGGTCTAACTTAAACTTGACATTACAGGTTAAGTTTACTTTTGAGGTTAATCATTTTTTGGTCTCACCACATGTGCACACATGAGGTTAGTCATTTTGACATTCCACCTCATTAGAGGTTGGAGATATTCTCTCCTCACCTTATGAGAGGTAGGAGACATTTGTCCATCACCCTCCACTTGTGCACACATGTGTTCATCACATAGAGGGCTAGTCATAGTTGGTTCTCTCATTCTCACCTCATTCTCCTTACCTACAAAAGCAATGATATTTATACATTTTCATCAACTCTTGATGTAATCTCTTGATTATACATTTTGGCTTTTATGTGCTTATGCTCTATGGAAATGTTGAAAATGACAGTGGTTATTGATGGCCATCTTCGTTATAATTGTTCCAATGTTGTTGTTTATTAATTGGGAAGATGAAAATCTTGATATAATGGTCATTTTGTGAGTTAAATTTAAACCTCCTATTACCAAAATGTACCTTTCAATTATTTAACTATCGACATGATCATGTTCCTTGATGATGGAATTATCTATGGGTATGATTAGGACTACTGGGATATTTGAGGTGGCTCATAGAGGTTGGTAATTAAATGAACTTAAATAATTTTAAGTGATCAAAATACTAACCTTGTTGAAGGTAGGTTTCTCAATAAGTGGACTTGATATTTTGTTAGTTGTAACCGCTTTTGTATGCAAGTATTGTAGGATAAATTGATTAATATGACAAGATGTTATTTCTAACTCCAATTTTCATCTTATTATTTAATTGATAATTTAATTATTATTGTGAATTAAATGGATTATTATTCACATGACCTAACTATAACTAAAGTGTAATTTTGGTGTCCACTATTATCACAATCCTTAACTATTAAATATTTCATTTATTTTAATTATTATAGTTGAATAGTGTGACTTTAATCGTATTGCTTCAACTATATACACCATGGATGTATTAATTTTGTAATGAGTGAGCAGGTGTAATTGTCTATGGGAGAATGGGAGAATCATCATGACCCTATTTGTTACCTCACTTCATGCTATGAAGTACTTTGATTTTGTCTATGTATCTTGATAAACAAATATCATAGCTTGTGTGAACTAAGATCCCCTTAAATGTGAACCATAATATTTTATGTTTAAATTTTATTTTAAAATCCCTAATTCAATGTGATAGTTGTTAGGTGTACTCCATGCATCAAAATGTGTGAGTAAGAGTGCAAGCCCTTATAGATAATATAAGTCCATTTTTTCATGTGTATAAAAAATGACATTTAGTGTTGTACTATATTTTGGGACCCCAACCCAAGTACTATTGGGTAGAGTACTTGGAAAACGGTGAAGCAAGTGTTTGGAGGTTTAGGAAAGGTACTTTTGGGTTTCTTGAAAAGATCTCTTATTTGTGAGGACATACATTCTTGGCTTAAGACACGAAACCAACCTATACCTTTCCAAATTTATAGAATTAGGAAGTGAACTCCATGATCTTGCAAGGAGACCCATGTGAACTCACATGATTAGTCTTACCCATTTGAGGCCCATGAAAATTCAAATGAGTTACCATATCCATTTGAGACTCATGTGAAATAACATGTGTAGTCATTTGAACTTGGGATTGATGTGAGAAGGTAGGTGTAGAGGTTGGAGAGGTTCCATGTATCTTCTTCCCATTCAATAGAGAGGAGTGACATGGAACTCTCATATAAGCCCTCATTTTGTTGTCTTCGGATTTATTTCTACATGATGAAAAAATTTATTTTGGAGAGCATTTTGGGTTAGAAATTTACAAAAGATTTGAGAGGAGGAAAAATTGAAGGTAAAGAATAGTGTCATCTCTAGGATGCTTCATTGAACAGATGAGTCATCCTCCTTTTTATTTTTCTTTAATTTTTTCATTGTTTTTTGATTTAGAGTGGAAAAATGGAGTCATGTTGAAATTATTAGATTGAGCTATGTGTTCTTGTAAATCTGTTGATAAAATTTCTTGTTGTAACTTTGGGTTGAAGGGAAAGAATGTTCTCACTTTCATTGTGGGATGGAAAATGAGACCTATTCCTCCATTTTGATTTGTGAGTTTAAACTTTTATTACCATTGTTTATCCTCTCCTTGTATTTTCTTGTCTTGTCTAGATTGGGTTATAGATGTTTCTCATGGCTCAAGGGATAGCTAAAGCCTAAAATGGCTTAATAATTCCATGTTGTCTAGGTGGAAAGCTTACATTTCCTATTTTCCTATTCTTGTTAGAGCTTCAATGGAGCTCTTTTAGAGTGAAACTCAAAATAAGATGTAAACCTGGTGATATTGTACCTATTGTAAAATTATCTTTTACAAATTCATCTAGAAAGGAAATACTAAATATGTTGTATAGCTCCTTGAAATAGAATGGAGCCATTCATTAAATTATGATGTTAAATAGTGAACTTATTAGTTACTCACTAAACATTATTTATATACTTACCTTGAAATGAAAACTTTCTATGTGATTTATTGAAGAGGAAACCTTGATTTAAAATATCTATACATAAAAAATAGAGGATATACATATAATATTATTATAAAGTAGCTACAACTTCCGGATGGCCATGTCACCCCTATGAGTTGCGGCCTTGGCTATACCCATAGGTGAGCCTTAAGGCAAGCATGCTACTTTAACATATATGCACTCATCCTCCATTGTAATATTCATTGTAATCAACTTTATATGCAATAAAATCTTCAGCTATATTTGGTGTCAGAGCCTTGTTCAACTTGATTGTTATAATTGCCTTGCATGAGTTCTATTTTCTAAACATTTTGCTAGTAGCATGCATAGTACTTGTGGAAGTCGCAATTATAAGACCCATGTGAAGACTAGGGGAGCCGTGTTAAGGGCATTAGTAAGTCGACCAAAGTAGCAGGGAATATCGCGAAAGGAAATCAATAAGTTAATTCATCTCATCATGGCTCTTAGAAGATCAGTGAATACTAGTTTTGCTTTATCAGAAGTATTGCATAATTATTTTCAAGATGGGGATGATCATGTTGTTGATGAAAAAGGGAATTTTAAGTTTCCAGATATAAAGATTTCTACACTTTACCCTGAAAAGGAAATTAAAGAAAAAATTTGTGATTCTGTGCGTCAGTCTAAGATAAATTTGTTAGTCTCTGGAGTAGGGATTTGTCTGATCTATCTTCCATTTCTCCTTCCTGAAGATGTTTCTTGTTGGAGAGAAAAGGGATACTTCCATGTCCATTTTCCCCATGTTGATCTCATAGTTCATCCACACTTTAACTATGATATAGGTGCTGAATTTTTTTCCACTCTTGTTGACACCCCCTGTAGAATTTGGGAACAAGTTGTTATTGCCCTATTCTGAGGAATTCTAAGCGCTGAGAAAGGAGATAGAGTGCTTTCTATGTCACCCAATTTTACTTTGTCTTTATCTGATAAGTTCATTTCCTCAGCCTTTTGTCTTCTCCTCCAAATCAAAGGTGTGTCCCTAATGCCTGGATCTGTTTATGCAACCATAGGTGGTCATTGCGTCTATAGAATTATGAATACTATGTCACCACCCATTTCTTTGCACACGGGGGCTAGTTTCCCACAAGGATCCTCTAACTTGCTTGATTATGGCCGAATCATTGATCATACTGGTTTTGAAATAGGATTCCCAATTATTGAACAACTCCTAAATCAGCAAAAGCCTCAATTCATAAACCTCCCAGTACAAAGAAATAGGTTTTCAAATAGACCTTTATTTTAGACTAGGAGAGTAGCCAATGTCACCCTTTAGTCTATTCCAAACCAAACCATTTTGGAGCAACCCATCGTGGATGAAACCAAAACAAGACTACAACCCTTGAAAAGAAGCTTTTTGATGGCTCATGCTTATCCTCACTCAGAAAATAAGCCATATGTCGATTATAATCCTGAAGAATGTTCCTCATCTTCTGGCCTTCCAAAACGTTTTCAGTTAGTCAATCCTTATCCTTCTCGTGCTTCTTTTGCCTCAACTTCATATTTAAGCTAAGATCCTATCCTAATGGATAAATTAGTAAAACAATTAAGCTCTAGGCTACATTTAACTCCTAAACAAGAAGAAGAGAAGAAGGATAGGAAATGAAAAGGAATAAAGATCATAAAGTTGGATGAGCCAACATGTATGATGAGAGAATCACTCCCAAGGTATGGCTCAGAAAGGAGAGTAAAACATCAAATCCAGGTTGATCCAACAACAGCTATAGAGGTTACTAGATATGTCCCTAGAAGATGGCCAACCCAAGAAAGTTTCACAATAGTGAACCCAGATGAAAAGATTTGGGGAAGATATGAAGCCAGGCTTCATGCTAAAGTAGGGACCAAACAAAAAAACTTTGAAGCCCAGAGAAATTGGCAGTCTCAGTGGATGTTGGCTGCACAAGACAACATTAATGACATGGCCATTGTTGTTAAACAAGGGATCAATAAAACACTGTTAGTATATGATACTCTACTACAAGTTTCAAATGTTGTACATAAGATAGAGTCTAGTACTCTTAGATTAGATAAACAATCTACTTCAATATTGAATGATTTTGCTAGAATGTTCGACCAAGTTAATAACACTCAAGCTTCTGTTACTAACATTTAGATGAATACTCAAAGGTTGGATACATTTTCCACCCAAATATATGACTACATATCTACCTTAGAAACTAGGAGAGATAATCAGGTCCAGGAAAACAAAGTACTTCTAGAACATATGGCCAGAAACCTAGAGAAAATGAGGAGATATACAAAGAAAATTAGAGTCTCTCAGAAAGGTAAAGACATCTCTGAGGAAGAACAAGAAGAATCTAAGTCCCATCAGTCTAAACCAGTACAAAAATTGAGGCCAAAAGTTCAGAGAAGAAAAGGGATTCTCATAACTAAAGAATCTGTAGAAGAAGAGCCTCTTCATACTGCCTCTATTAGAAGTAAAGCAGCTCCTATGCCCACAAAGTTAGTTTTCCCTAAACAAAAAGAGCACGCAATGCAGCATGCTAAAGATTTAAAAGATTGTCTACAAACACTTCAAGTTGAAGGTAATGAGCCTATATATATGGATGAGCCTGCTACTGCTCATATGGATACTACATCTGATGAAGAAGTTTATCTGGAAGAAGAAGCTTCTCAAATATCTAATGAAGAAGTCTCTCAAATAAGTGATACAAAATTTGTACAAATAAATGAGATAGAAGATTGGGAAAACTAGTTGACTAGTCATGAATCCATAGGAAGCCAAATTGATATGGAAATGAGGGATGCTATATCTGATAATTCTAGACTAGAACAGTTAAGAGCCTATGCAACATTAGGATACATACTAAATATCGACAAAATTGTTGATCCTTATGATGTTATTTGTACCTGGTATGATACTCTAGAAAATTTCTTTAATACTAGAGGATTTGTTTTGTTTGAATCTAATAAGGTTTTGTATGTTGTCCGACTGATGTTTGGAAAGTTAAGAAATTGGTGGAACTGTTTACCTAATAATGGCATAATAACTACATATCTTGACACAGGTGAAGAATATGTCAAAGAAATTGATATGGGTAGAAATGATGTATTTGCTGAAGGATTTGCAATGCTCAAACATATGCTTATTGGGCTATTTAGTGGGAATAGGAAGAATGATATTCTTGAAGCTGAGAAAATATTGTATTCCCTACAACTTAGAGATTTAGGAAAGCTGCATAAATATAATCTTGTGTTTGAAAAATATATGATTGAAGCCCAAAAGCTTCATGACCCCACTACTAAAAAGTATTATCTTAATTCACTTCCTTGTGGATTAGGGGAATATGCAGAAGATTACATAATGGCCAAGTACAAATCCAAAATTGAAAAATTTGGATTCTTTGAGTTATGAACTCTTATCACATATAAATTGGATAAGAGTTGTCTCCTCAAAGCCCTCAGCGATAATAAAGAGCAGTTTAGTTCTTCCTATACAATGAAAGAATATTGCAATTTGCCACCAATTAGTCAGCTCAAGGATTTCAGACAAGTAAGAAAATTCCACAAAACATCCTGTGGCAAACATTGTAAATGTAAAAATTGTAGAAGAACATATGATGATGACAACATGGAGAGATCATTCCGCCCTAAAAATAAAGGCCACAAGAAAAGATATAGATTTGCTCCTGTAAATAAAAAATTCTTTTAAGCATCAAAAACCTCCCAAATACTTGTTCAAGAAGAACAAACACCTAGGGAATAGGCTAGTAAAATGTTTCATTTGTAAAGGACCTCACTATTTAACCAACTACCCAAGGAAATACAATCCTGAGAAAAAGGTCTATGCTCTTTTCTACGAACAAGATGTACATAATGCATGGGAGATTATAGATACTTTTGATGCCTTTGCACATTTTGCTGATGATCAGTTTTTTGAGCTAGTTGAGGTTTTACCAGAACAATTTTCTATGGCTAGAGATAAACACAAGAAGGTTTGTTCATCCACTTCTGATGATGAAGATAGTTTTGGATCTTCTAATTCATCTAAATCTTCTTCTGCTATTACAAAAGTTATCAAACAAGCAATCAAGGATCTTGATTTTAAGATCAGCATGGCCCAGGCAAAAGGTCCCTATAGAATCGCTGGATCTATTGAAAAAAGGAAAACTGCAGCAAGACAACAATTAAAAGATATTAAAGCATGGGAAGCTAAACGAGATTCTCTTCAGAAGCAATTCAGAGGTACTAAACCTTCCTTGTCTAACTGACTCCAGAAAACCTCTCATGGAACACTTTTTGAGGGACAGGGAAGCATAAAATGGGGATTTTAGAAGCGGGGTGAAAGAATGGGAAAATTTGTCCAAGAGGGACAAAGGAGCAGAAATGGGAAATGAACACTGTAGCAAAATTTGAAGGTGATTTGGTGAGAATCGAAGAAGTTATGGCAAACCCTAAAAATAGACAAATGTGGGATTTCTGGCTTCAATAAGTAGAATTTGGGATAGGGTCCTCAAGGAAGGAAATATACAGAATGGAATTTCAGGGGTTCCAGTGAATTTTCAGAGGAAACAGAGCTAAAGCAAGGAAGATATGGCGAAAAAATAGATTTTTTTATACTTTTTTAAAAAAAAAATTTAAAATTTTTTAATTTTTAATTTTTAATTTTTTTAATTTTTAATTTTTAATTTTTCTGTTCTAGAAATGATCTGCAATGGGATCTGCAAATGGCTCTGGACAAATTCAATCTGTGATGTGTCAGCTAGAAATAGATATGGACCCTAGCTATGTTGCTTCCTAAAGGTTCAGGGGATTCACTTGGCTACCAATGCTATCTAATGGCTTGCGTATTGGGGTAGTACCCCTCACTCCATGGCTTAGGTAAAACTGATAACTGCTTTGCCATAAATGACAACTTTTGGTTTACCTCATGGATGGGAACTAGTCAATCAGGTAGGGGCCGTTGCACTTTTCGCTGGTAGGTCCTCTCAATGGGCTAGCTACTTTGGGGTTCCTATGGTACTCCTCACAATGAGGTTTAGGGCTATGCCTAGGCACTTCCCACAGTTAAACGGATAGGGATTATTCCCTGATCTCAACCTATAATTGAAATAAACAATACAGATGCAAAGAAAAAAGAACTATGGCAATAATCACAGCCGCTGGAGGCCACTGCAAAAAAAAAAATTGGCAGAAATTCCACCCAGCGAGCCCAAGAAAGCGCTCTGATACCAGGTGCCAGGAACCTCCTGTAACAATATAATGAAAAATGCATAAAATAATAGAAATAGAAGAACACAGAAGGAATTTATTGATCACAGCCCACTTCGAGGGGGCAACCTCCTTTGAGCAAGCTCAGTATAATAAACTTGTGGATGCCTTCATTGGCCTCAACACGTACTTATATACTAAGTCTAATCTAAACAACTATTACTTCCCATGAATGTGGGGTAATACAATTTACTCACAGGATGACTTACAAAGCATATGCATCCAAATATAATATACTAACAAAGTAAAGAGAAGGATTAAACATGGGTTCCTAACAAGGCATTCAGAAGTTATTGGGGGTTTAGATTTTAGAAAGAGTCTTAGGATCACAAGAGTATGCTCTTGTTTTGCGTGTAATTGTGAACTGAACAATCAAAAATTGTGTAAAGGTCTCATAGTGTAATAATCCATATCAGTTATTGCACTCATCCTCCATTGTAATCTTCATTGTAATCAACTTTATATGCAATAAAATCTTCCGCTAAATCTTCTACTATAATTGGTATCAAAGCTAAATCTTCCGCTAAATCTTTGGCCATGCAGAAGTTGTAGCTACTTTAACATATATGTGTGTGTGTGTGTGTGTGTGTGTGTGTAGATTTCTTATCCTTATTTGATTATTATTTATTTATATTTTTAAAGTTTTATTAATATTTAGTGTGGATATAGATGTATGTATGTATGTATGTATAGTTAGTTAGTTAGAGTGTAAGGTTTATCCAAACCCACACCTAGGCTTAAGTCACACTTAGTGGCCAGGTCTAACTTAACCTTGGCATTAAAGGTGAAGTTCACTTTTGAGGTTAGTCATTTTTTTGTCTCACCACATGTGCACACATGAGGTTAGTCATTTTGACATTCCACTTCATTATAGGTTGGAGATATTCTCTCATCTTATGGGAGGTTGGAGAAATTTGTCCATCACCCTCCACTTGTGCACACATGTGTTCGTCACATAGAGGGTTAGTCATAGTTGGTTTTATCCTTCTCACCTCATTCTCCTTGCCTACATAAGCAAGGCTCTTTTGTACAATTTCATTAACTCTTGATTATGCATTTTGGCTTTTATGTCCATATGCTTTGTAGAAGTTCATCTTAGTAGTCACTTGCTGATCTTGGTTGCTCTTTCCAACATGGTACCAGAGCCCATGGTATTAGAGCCATGCAAGTGAAACACTTCTCATTTTTTGAGCAATCTATGCTCCTAGCCATTTCAAGGGTTCATTTTGTTTTGCAATATTTAGATTCATGTACTGAAATCAATTATGTATAGAAAAGGTGTAAACAATTGAAAAAAAATTAGCAGAGGGCCATTCAACCCTATGCCCATCTACCCATTTCAAGTAAACCTGGCTCTGTAGGTTTTTCAAGGAGATATTGCACCGTCCTAGCCTCCGTCTGCTCTTCTTTGAGCACCAATATTTTGGCCTATTCAGCCTCTTTGCAGTGTTTTTTTGGCAAAAATCTATTTTTTTGCATGATTCGACATTTGTTTTGCCATAGATTTGGCAAATTTGTTGGGTTCTTTATGCTGGTTCATGGTTATTAGTGTTTGCAGGCCAATCTGTATATCAGGTGTAGACACTTAAATTTAAATTTTTCCATGTCTTGACCATCACCTAGGCAACACATTACTAGAGACATTTTGTCCTAATCCCATTTATCTCACTTTCCAATTAATCAAATAAATCCTATTTATTTAATTAATCTCCCTCTCACATGTTCCAACTAATTCAAATTAAAAATTTGAATTAGGCCCTCACCTTTCACCACATCGCAACACTTGTCCACCTCTCATTTGAATCATGTGTGGTACTACAACTTTCATTTAATACACTTCACATGTCCCACTAATTTAAATAATCTTGTATTTGAATTAGGTCTCCTTTATTCCCCTCCACACACTTGTCACATTACTACAACTCCTCATGGAGTGGGAAACCCTATTCAATCCTAGCTATCCACATCAGTCAAACCAACTTTCAATCACAGCCCTTCATTCAAATCACTCACTTCCTATAAATCAACCCTCAACCATGCCATTTATAGGAATGAGTTTCCAAGCAACCTTATGCTATTGAAATGACATTAGAGCCTCTTATCATTCATCCTTATGCTAGTGTTATGCTGCTGAGCACCTAACATTCATCCTTCAAAATCTTGCATTCCTATCAAGATTGAGAAGAGAAATGGAGATAAACCAAGCGTAGCATGGATATTCAGTTTGAATTTGCTTTGTTGTTTTGATTTTCATGCTATCTTGTGCTCTATTTTTTTTGTTAGAGTTTGATAGTTTGTTGTTTATGATTCACCCCTAATTTTTACCCTAGCCAGGGGGCTATCAGCCCCCTTTGTTTTAATCCTCTTTTTTATTTTTTGACTTTGGGCTGCCCACGGTCATATGAATGACTGCAGGCTCCACTGGCCCCCCAAACCACAGAACTTAACTACCAGGTAAACTGTTGGGGGAGACCACCCATGTGACCAGCACATGACTTAATAGCTAGCAGTTACAATTAGTAGTCAGACCTGCCTCTTCCTCCTACATGCCCTAATAGGGCATTTTTTTCTTTTCTCCACAACTTTCATGTACGGAGTAAAAGTTTCACATAAAAGGACTCTTTGGAAAGCTGACTCAGTTGACTTTATTGTGGCACAAGTTTCATCAAGTAACTATGTCATTTTATTAGACTTTTTTTAGTCAAAGTCAACACTATTTTGCAACTTCAAACATTTATATCTTTTGCAAAATTTATCCAATTTCCACAATTTTTTTTAAAAGTGCTTAGAATTTCATCTACAATCTACTCATGCTATTCATTTTCCTGTCATTGTTCATCTACAATAGATTTTATCAGATTTCATCTTTTTCACATAATACATTTCTATTCAAGTTTACTCAATTTCTTCTTGTTTTCATGGCTTCTAGGTGATCACATGGAGCTTTAGTAGCATTGGAATCAGTCACAACAACATATTTAAGGACAAAAATATTTGGGTGGACTCCATTCATCTTTCATCTCTTTTCATTCCTTCATAATCACTGTTTGTAAACACACTTCAATTTGGGCATAAAGGAACATCTTGTTTGCATCACACATTTGGATTTGGGCATTAAAACAAAATTTTGTCTTCATCACACATTCAAATTGGGCTTAAAATGAACCATTTTCTTCCATTACACACATTTGACATGTGGTGAGAAAGAACAAGTACTTGCATTTCTTATTGAACTTGAGTGAGGTTAAAAGTGTGCATGCTCTTCTCATGTGCTTCGTGTGACCTTGAGAATCTGAAATGCCTTTCATTCATTCAATTTCACACCACACATTTTAATTTCTTAAAGGGAAATTAACAAGTGTGAGTGTGAATCAAGAGTGCATGTGTATACTCTCTCCTTGCACCGCAAGGTGATCTTGGAGATCAAAACACCCACTTTGTTTTCTTTTGTCATACCCTTCCTAGGAGGAGTGCTTGGAGACACACCACTCCAAGGGATGACCTCAACTCTAGCATTCCAACGGAGTATAAACAGTGAGGTGTGAATCGAAAGACACCCTCTTTGGAAGTTCAAATCTTGTCACTCTTGGCTAAGCACCGAAGAACTTTATACCTTTGACAAGTGAAGGTGAAGGGTGGGTTACCCCTTTCTCCCTACTGTTTGGCATTATTTCGCTTTCATTTCATGAAATTGGGCCCCCCATACCTTGAGTATATTGGGGACATCCTTAGTCAACTTGTGCAACCTAGAGTAAGACCTAATTGGCCACACCTACTTGACTAATCCTAGGCTTGTTGATGTGTCTTCTTGAAGTGTTTGCTTAATCATCATCACATTCAAATGTCAAATTCAAACTTGCTTCTATATCTTGCATGTGTGATGCATGTGTGTACATGTGATTCATGTGTAGATGGGTCGGTTGATAAGCATAAGGCTCACCTAGTTGCCAAAGGATTCTCCCATGTTCATGGGATTGACTCCTATGATAATTTTGTGCTAGTTTCTTGAATCAACTCCATCTGACTTGTTCTTGCCATTTATGTAGCTAACCGTTGGGAAGTACACTAGATGGATGTGAAGAGTGCTTTTCTTCATGGTGACCTTTAGGAGGAGATCTACATGGAGTAGCTACAGGGGTTCATTCATGATTCTTCCTTTGTGTGCCATCTTTGGAAGTCTCTCTATGGCCTCAAATAGGATCCTCAAGACTAGTATGCCAAGATGGACTCATTCCTTTTGACAGTTGGGTTCACTCGGTGCCATTCTGATCCCAATGTCTACATTTTATAGTACGATAATTCATGCCTATTTCTAGTTTTGTATGTCAATGACTTGCTGATCACAGGGAGTTCTTCATCCACCATTGGAGCTATCAAATTTGTCCTTCATTACAGGTTTTTGATGACTGACTTGGGCTTGTTGTATTACTTTCTCAGGATTGAGATCTTCCAATCTACTTCTGGGATCACCATCACACAGTCCAAGTATGCTCTAGTTTTTCTCTTGAGGTTCAATATGGTTGATTGTAAGCTTGCTCTGACTCCCTTCCTTTTTGGAGTCAAACTTGAGGCTCAGTGTTCTTCACCTTTTGTTGATCGCACTTTGTACTGACACCTTGTTAGGAATCTCATTTACATAACTTATACGAGACCCAACATTTCATATGTTGTAGGCATGGTCTCTCAATTCATACAGGAACCCCATGAGCTGCACTAGAAAGTAGCCAAGTGGATCCTTCACTACATTCAGGGTACTCACAGTTTTGGGATTCACTAAACAATAGACATTAATCTTGACTTGGTGGGATACACATATTTAGATTGGGTAGGCGATTCTCAAGATCACAAGTCTACTTCAAGTTACAGCTTCTCACAGTCTGCTATTTCTCTATCTTCTATTGAGAATGAGTATCAAGGGGTTGTGAATGCTTCTATTGAGGCCATCTGGCTTCATAATCTTCTCACTAAGTTTGGTATCTAGATTAGACGGCCATCCATCATATTTTGTGACAACCAGACTGCCATTTTGATCTCACAGAATCTGGTCCATCATCAGTAGACCAAACATATTGAGGTCAACATGCACTACATCTGGGAGCTCATCCATGGGCACGTCATCGACCTTTGCTACTGTTTGACTTCTAAGAAGGTTGCTGATATCTTCACCAAACCCTTCACTGAGATCAAGTTCCTTCATTTGTGAGCTTTTCTGGGGGTGCAAGATGCTTCATCTTTTGGGGGGCTTCTTCCTCTCACTTGGAGTCTTGACTCTCTCTAGTTTGGAGGGGGGTATTCTCTCTTCTGGGTGGGGCTTCTTATCTTTGGGGGAAATTTTATGTACATGTGTACCTCATCAGGCTTGATTTGTCGAGACCCATCTCTACATCCACCTAATCTACACTCAAGGGGTGTGTTAGTGTAGGTTTTATTTCCTAGTTGGGTTATTCATTTTTCCCTATATTCCTAGTTTTTTCCTACACTTTTATTAATCTTGCTTAGGTTAATAAAGCATGTCTTATTAGGTGAGAGGATTATGAGGTGTCACCTTCCTACATGTGAGCATCCATTAGCTATCTTGGGAAGATACTTTTCTATCTTTAGTCTAATAGATGGTTGCTCCTCATTGGTCGGTGTTGCCACCTCATCCCTCTCCCTGGTCTATATAAGCATGCTACATGGATTATATTTTGCATCTTTTGATTTTGCATCCTCTAAATTCTATTTTGCTTCTCGCATTTACATTACTCTCTTGGAGACTAACTCTATGTTGCTATTTTGATTTCATATCATTTGCATTCATAGTTTAGATAACTATTCTTTTGCACTAGTTTTATGGGTTAATAATCTTTTCAGATTCTAACAATTTGTGCATCTCTATTCGAGATTATATTTTCAGGCACCCCATGCAATCTAAAAATTTCTTGAATGAATTTCTTAGCTATGATGGGTGCCCCATCTGTAAGGTTCCCTGGAATGAAATAAGATACCTTAGAAAGTTTATCTACCACAAAAAGAATAGCATATCATGTTTATAATACAACATAGGCAATCCCTAGATGAAATCCATATTGATTACCTGCAATTTCCATGCAAGGATGTCATGAGGATACAAGAGTCCTACTAGATTTTGATGTTAAGCCTTAACTTGCTAACATTCTAGACACCCTTCCATGAATCTTATGGCATTGTTCTTCATTCCCTTCCAAAAATACAATGGCTTTACATCAGCCAACAGTTTTGTCACTCTAGGGTGACCTAAATATGGTGTAGAATGTACTTCTTTCCACACAATGCTTCTCAAATCTTCCTGATTTGGAACATAAATTCAGTTGTTATACCTTAACAATCCATCAAGTTCAAAATAAAACCCTTCATATCTTGTATCTTGAGGATTTTCTAAAAGAGCTTTCAGAATCTTCTCATAATATTCATCTCCAGCCAAATTCTTTAGTATTTGGGCTCAAAAATTAGAGTGCACTGTTAGCATTGTTGCAATATGCCTTCTATGGCTTAAGGCATCAACCACTTGATTTTCTTTGCCCTTCATATGGTTAATTCCAAAATCGTAGTCAGAGATAAGCTCTAACCATCTTGTATGTTGGGTATTAAGGTTTGGTTATGTGAAGATGTACTTTAAACCTTGATTGTCATATTTCTAATGATGGATAATGCGTAAGGCCCAACTCCTGCTGAAACGAAAGCCAAACATACATTGGAGCCCTTGTCATCCGTAGGAAATAAAACACTCTCCTCGGGAAGAGGCAAGTTCAACCTTTGTTGAAAATGTAAAGTGATCTGAGGCACAAAAACATTTCTACCAAATGGAATTGTATAGCAGGTATCAAAAAATAAGGCGGGAGGAGCCTCGGTTAAGTTGGTCTGGTGATGAAAAGAGTAACAGACGCGACTATAAAGGGGGTTGACCAATTGAGTCTATAATTGTGCTCCCTCCCATTACTGTCCGCCATAAACTTTCCCGAGGCATAAAAAATCACTCTTTACCTACTGATATTCCAACTAAGCCCACGTAAAAATATGAAGGAAATCCAGGCGGATTTGGTAGCAGGGGTGTGAAGCGTAAGCCCCGGATGGAAGTCAGGCTAAGACTCCCTGAGAAAGAAGGCGAGTTATAGCTAGGAAGACAATATGAAAATACTCTCCCGTAGATATTCGCAGTCTGAGAGATGAAGGAAAGGTTTCCCCTTCCAAAACCAATCAAACCGAGCGCATCTCGCTCCAGTTTGGATCGAGCACACCAGCTGGTTAAGCCCTTCCCCACCAATGTAGGTATATATAGGCGTGTAAGGAAATAAATTCTGTTTTAAAGAGTGAGTAAATTAAATAAGTCCAAGTTAATTATAATTTAGATAGTTAATTGTAATTTAGATAAAATTTGTGTTGGATTGATTATTATTGTTTTTAAATGGGAGGATAAAAGTAATAGACATCAGATTTCCACAGTCCATGATATTATATCAGAATGTTTTAGGATTAGGATTTAATTTTGTGAATTTTTTTTCTTTCAATATTTCGGATCACACTCTGTGATCTACCATCATGAAGGAGAAAGCAAGAGAAGAGAAATAGAAAATATGATTCTCTCTCTCTCTCTATATATATATATATGCTCCCTCTCTCTATTTCTCCCTCTCTAACTCTATATTTCTGTCTCTCTCCTCTCCTCTCTATCTTTCCCTCTTTCTAACTCTATCTCTCCCTCTCCTTCTATTTGATTCTATTTCTCTCTCACTATCTTTCTAACTCTAGTAATGCCAATGACATAAGGGCACACAGTGTCATGGCTGAAACCCTAACTTGCTTCTTTAGAGTTATTAAACTAGAGAAACAACCTAATAAACAATCAACAAGAAATAGTGTAGGGCTATTGATCCAGCAATGTAACTATATATAGGGAGGATAATGTATCATGCATTAAATGCAATGCCCTTGTCTCGTCATTTGGAGTGTATTTGTGGTTGTGGACGCATCGTATCTACTTAGACACTTGGATGTTTTAATCATTTTTAATAGGTTATTCAATAGGTGTGTAAGGAAATAAATTCTCTTTTAAAGAGCGAGTAAATTAAATAAGTCCAAGTTAATTGTAATTTAGATAAAATTTGTGTTGGATTGATTATTTTTTATTTCTAAATGGGATGATAAATGTAATAGACATCAAATTTCCACAATCCATGATATTATATCAGAATGTTTCAGGATTAGGATTTAACTATGTAAAAAAAAAATCTTTCAATGTTTTGGATCACACTCTATGATCCATCATCATGAAGGAGAAAACAAGAGAAGAGAAATAGAAAATGTGATCTTGAAACATTGATTTTCTATTTCTCTTCTCTTGCTTTCTACTTCCTAATTCAATGGATCATCTCTCTCTCTCTGTATATATATATATATATATATATATATATATATATCCTCCCTTTCTCTATCTCTCTCCCCCTCTATCTCTCTATCTCTCTCTATCTATCTTTCCCTCTTTCTAACTCTATCTCTCCATTCTCTCCCTCTATTTCTTTCGATTTCTCTCTCACTATATTTATGTCTTTGTCCCTCTCCCCCCTCTCTTTACCTCTCTATTTAAATATCTCACCCCCTTCTCTCTCTCTATCTCTCTCCATCTCCCTCTCTATATCTCTATCTTCCCCTCTTTATATATGTCCCTCTCTTTAAATCTATATATTTGTCTCTTCCTATATCTTTATCTATCTCTCTCCCTCTCCCTCACCCTCCCCCTCCCCCTCCCACCCTCTCTATTTCTCTCTCTCCTCTCTGTCTCCCTCACTATAACTCTATATCCTGCTCTCTCCCCCTTTCTCTAATTCTATCTCTCTATCCCCATGTCTCCCTCTCCCTCTATCTCTTTCTATCTATCTCCCCTTGTCTCTAAATCTATGTCACCCTCTCTCTCTCTCTACGTCTCCTCTCTAACTTTAATGCTTGTCTCTATGATTATATATTTTGCCTTAACACTCTATATAATGCATTCATGTTATAAAATACAAGTGCATTGTATACACATACTCCATATATACATATATACATATATACATATATACACACATATATACATACATATATATACATATACATATACATATACATATATAAACACATATATACATATATATAAACATGTATATACATGCATCTATGTAAATCGAAAAAAAATACATGCAAGTCTATTTATAAAATGTGCTTTTTTAATACTATATAACATGCTCGAATTATGACATGATTGCGTTATGGTTTGGTATTTACCAAGCCATCATACGATCGTGTTATGTAAACTTTTACATAACATGCTCACGTTTTCTTAATTTTCTTTTATTTGTCCACTTTTTTATGTCCCATTTCCATGTACTTACCCTTACCTAAATCGAAGGTAATCCCAAGACATTTTTGTAGGGAATTCATACTTGAGATAGAAATATTAACACTTTTTATAACATATTCTAAATATGTTTAAATCTTAACACTTTTTCATCTAAGGGGATTTTTGACATTGCCACTATTTGGCCTATCATTATCTCACACTCAAGGAAAATATATTTAAAGTAGACTTAATTGCTTCTTTATCAACTTAGAATGGGCTTTGTAGCTAATTACTTGCATTGCTAAGTGTAGACACCCAAAAATGGTCATGCCATTTCCCATCATCCTCATCGTAATTGATCAAGTAAAATTTATCAATTGCACTCCATTTGACATACACATTAATTAAATAATATCTAATTATTTAATTAATATTTCCCCTATCCCGTTGGGTGATCCCACAATACTGAGTCCCAAACTTGGGACATCCTGATTTTTGTCTGAAATCACATATTTTTTAGAAAAAAATGATTTAAGCCTTGAGGAGTTACATCTAAAGGGGTTTAATTGAAGGGGTTTAGACCAAACCCCCTTAGATCAAACCCCCTTGGAAAGAACCCCTAGTCTTAAATCAAAATCTCAATGGAGTCTCCTCCACACCAATCAAAACGCTGACAAAAAGCTAATTTCACTTCACCTTTTTGGGGATCAAATTAAGTCATTTAGAAATTATATTTTGTAAGTATGTATCCCTTAGTATAAGATTTCCAAAAAGTGTGATTTTGAATATATTTCATTTTGTTATTATATTTATTTTCTATTTTCTAGTGAACATAGGTTTTTCATCGAACATCAAGGTCTCTATTCCACACACGTGGAAAAATTAAAAAAAAAAGAAAAAAAATTCTGAAAAATATTTGTACGCTAGGTATCGATGTCCTTGTTTCAAAAAAAAATAATAATTTAATTTGGATACATATAGAAAAAGTTATGTTGTATGGTAAAAACCTATGTTTCAATTATAATTGGTCTCACTTCAAATATATATATATATATATATATATATATATATATATATATATATATATAACAAAAAAATATGAAAAAATATCTGTGAACTAGATATTGGTGCTACAAATCTATGTTTAAAATTTTATAATTTGATCCTTTCTATAAAAAAAAGTTATAATGTATGGTATAAACATCACATTTAAAAAATGTTGTTAACTATAAAAAATAAGTTATTAGAAGTTATGACAAAAATTCACAAATTATTTCTTAATATGTTTTTAAAAATACATTTAGAATCTACACACAAAATCTCAAAAATTACTAGTTCATATCATCAAAATCTTAACGGTTTAGTTGCTATAAGTGTCAGAAAGTGAAAATTTGGTTTAAAATGTTGATTTCAATGTCCTACATTTTGGCCAAAAAGTGGGACACAGTATTGTTGGATCACCCCGTTCTTCTATCCAAAATCATAAAATACCTTATTCCTTCTACTATAATACTAAATAAATATTCATTTACAAGGGACTATAGTTCCCTTTCATCCCAAAAATTTAAATAAATATGCCTGTTTATTTAATTCCACATTTTATCCATTTGTGATTACTTTTAGTAATCATCGTCAATTGTCCCAAAACCTATGCACATGGATTAATTTAGGATAATCAAGGATTACCCTTTCCCATGATCCAAAAAATCCACTTTTCATCACATGTACATTGACAAGTGGTACTTTGGAAGCATGGATATTCCTCACATGTCCTTCTAATCCACTTGTCCCTTTTCCTCCAATTTTAAATTACATTTGTCCTCTTTTGTAATTTAAAATTCCCCCATTTTCTCCCATGCATAACTTGGAAAACCTCACAAAATCCAATCCTTACCTTTTCATAAATGCCACCTTACATGTCATATACTTAGTCAATCTCCACCCTTAATCCTTTCAAACTTCAAACCTCCTCCCTAGGATCTTCCATGAACCATGTAGCCTTCACCTCAACCAATATACTCTTGCCATTTGTCATGATCTCCTTTCTTGAGAGATCTCAAGAAATGAGAGCCATTGATCCTAACATTTGATCTCAACCCTCCATTCATCCATTCCAAACTCTATTAATTGAAGCTCTCCCCTTCATTTTCAATAACACTTTTGAATGCAAGTAAATGTTGTTAATTTGCACACTTAGACATCAAATATGTCTCTCTCATATCATCTAGGACATATCAAAGGAATTTCATAGTCATGGATGCAATTGTTTTGTTTGAAAAATTCCTTTTAGTATTATCTTGAGATTGTAATTGGTAGTGAATTGAATAGGTAAAAGTTATTTTAGCTTGTTTATCATAGTTCACTTTGACTTCCATATAGTAAGATAATTCATTACACGAGGTTTGATCACTAGCCCATTGTGATGGAGGTGGATGGGGACATAAGGACAAGAGGTTGTCCCTTTACAATGGATTTAGTTTGGTTCAAACACCCATAATTTGAACCTCACCTATATGAATGGTGGAATTAGGAGATCAAAGGGTGTAAAATATATATCATTTAGAGGAAACATGGAAGGATCAAGAGGGAGGTGGAAGAGTGGAATAAAAGGGTGGTTGGTGATCTTTTTGGTAAGAAAGGAGAGGTGAAAGGGATTATATCCAACATTGAATAAGTGATACCCAAGAATGGCTTAACAAAATATAGGAGAGGGAAGGAGTTTTTGACTTTGAATGTGATAAATAGTAAATGCTTTATTGATTTATATAAGGATGATGTAGTTCACATAACTGCATATTAGTTATAACTGCAACATTGTTGTAAGTAACAATGTAATACCAATGTTGCTATAACTATTCGCCAACATTCCCCCCCTTATTACATTGTTCCTGCAATAGTATGAAAGGACCCCCCCTGAATGCTAATATACTCAACAAAGTTGATTACATAATATGAATACATATTTTATAGATCTTCTCCCAAAGAACAAATCCTAAACCAAGCAGGGCTCCATCATGTTGTCTCACCCACCCTCAGAAAGGTGTAGCTTCGAGCTATGTTCTTGAGATCTTTAGTCCCAAACTCTCAAATCACAAAGTCCTGAATTATGGGTGTGTGCAAGAAGTTGAGTCCACTTTTGGCCAAAAAGTGGAAGTGTTTTCCCTAATTTTCAGAAATTATCACATTTGACCTAAAAATTTGAAGCACTTAAAGGTGGAATCTTGGAAAAAGTCACTAAATATGAAATGTAGTACTTGAAGTCTAGTTTCCAAATATGTAACTTTTTTCAATACCCAGATGATAGAAATTGATTTTGAATAGGCGTTTCTAAAAACCACTGTTTAAAAGTCACTTTTTTTTACTATACCATGTGCGTGTACATCATCCATATTTTGACCTAAATAATCATATTTTTCTAAATCCTTTTGGGAAAAGGTTTGTAACTCACTGAAGCATGTTTTCCATATTTTTTTTGTAATTTTTTATTGAATATTTATTTTTATTAATTTTTTATTGGCCATTTTTGGTCTTTTAAAAAATCATGTACATCACGCATAAGATGACCTAAACTTAATATTTTTTGAATTTTTTTTTTAAATTGAAAAGAATTCTCTAAATAACGTTTTCGTACAATTTTTTTACAAAAAAATATTTTAATAAAAAGTTATTAAAATACTAAAAAAACCCTGATAATTCAAGTTTATGGACCTATTTTATTAAAAATTGATTAAAAAATAGAAAAAATAATCCAATTGTAAAAAAAATTACAAATTTGGAATCTACACTATCTCATCTATAATGGATTTTAATTTCGTCAAAACATTTTGCAAAATAGACCTTCAGATATATGCCTAAAATCATTATTTTATTGACATTGACAGGACCTTCAAGTTGTAGGTCAAACCAGGTCTAGAGGTCAAGTTCGGGTCCCCAAAGCATTTCTTGAACCGGGTTACAAAGCAAAACCTGAGCTTAAAATTCAAATTTTAAATAACGGGATCCCGTTTAGTAAACAATATCCCATTTCTTACTCTGTTGGTACAAAAGAAAATGGGATCCCGTTTACTAAACATGATCTCATATGAAACAGGATCCTATTAAGTATTTGTCCATTTTTTTAATATGACTACGACTGTCAGCCCTGCAACTTGCTCTGTATGGCTGACAACGACATTTTCAACATTCTCTACCATCTTTTGTCTTCTGCAGGTCCATCAACTTGGGATTTTGTTTGAATTTTGATAGGAGCCATCATTGAGACATTTTTTAAGTGAAATTTTGTTGAATTGCTACTTGTTTGAAGGACTTGAACAAAGAAGGAAGGCTTTCAAGTTTTTGACATTCATTTGTACATACTTCATAAACTTTTTAATCATGGGATCATAAAGTCGTAATAAGAGGAAAGATAGGAAGCTATTGAGCCTTGAAGAAATTGAAGCAAAGAGAGAGAATGAGGCAAAAAGATAAAGAAAAAAGAATAAAGATTCAATCAATGAATAATGCCGAAGCATCCAATTCCACAACTATTAAAGATAAAAACATTGAGGAGACCATGGATGTAGACAATGCAAATTTGCAAGAGGTGAATGTGGAAACTAATACGATTATACAAACTACTCCTGGTATGTCTTCAAATCCCTCTTTCAATGCTATGGAGAATGTTTCAACAGGCACAAATCCACGTACTTCTTCAAATCCACCTTTGAATGAAATATAAATGGTGTTGATAGGAGATTTAAAACAAGTTGGATATAACAATGTTGAGATTGATAATATTCGTAGAGATCAAGATTTGAAACAAATTGTTGTTGAAGATGAAAATAAAAATCTTTTTGTTGCAAATGAAATTGAAAACCTTTTTGTTGTTGAAAATGAAAATGAAATTCCTTTTGTTGAAAATGAAAATGAAAACCATTTTGTTGTTGAAAATGAAAATGAAAATCCTTTTGTTGAAAATGAAAATGAAAACCGTTTTGTTGTTGAAAATGAAAACGAAAATCCTTTTGTTGAAAATGAAAATGAAAACTATTTTGTTTTTGAAAATGAAAATGAAAATCTTTTTGTTGAAAATGAAAATGAAAACCGTTTTGTTGTTGAAAATGAAAATCATTTTGAAGTTGAAAATGAAAATGAAAATCTAGGATGTGATGTTGAAATTGAGAATTTTTTTTTCAAAATTGAAAGAGATGTTTTGGATAATCTTCCTGGTAAAATTTCTTGGAGACAAATAAGAACACATGCCAATAGATTATACAAGGAATTTTTTTATCGTAAAAAACTATCATTTCAATGTCAACTAATGATGCAATTAATGAGAATGTGGAAAATGAAAAAAGTAATGAAAATGTTAGGCATTTTTGTTAAACCAAGAAGAAAAGATCAATCACTAAAACATGCTATGTCTGTTGTTGCTAGTGTCATTAGTCTATTAGAAATAATAGTCAATCCAAAGATAAGAATGTAGCAAGACGAGCTATAACAACTGCTATAGTTAATAAAACAACTTTGAATAGAAGAATGGTAAGCAATATTAGTGAAATTCTAAAAATACATCCTAAAACATTGGAAGAGCAGCAAAAAGAAGAGAAAGTATAGAAAATGATCCAATTAACCAATGTTGGAGTTTTAATGGTCGACTCCCGAGATTTGACATGAAACTAAATGTTGAAATCAAATCTTTGATCAAAAAATATTGGCATGATAATACTAGGGTATCATCTAATGCTAGAGATGTTTTAAAATTAAGAGTGGAGTCCAAAGTTCATGATCCTCATCCAAAACACCTATTAGATACAATGCAAACTAAATTTTATAGAAAATTTTGTGGTGAATTAGTATTACCTAGTAATATTAGAATAAGTCAAAGATCTTTTGAAAAATACAAATCATGGTATGTAAAGATTAATAAGTAATGAATATCTTGTTGTTGTAAAACGCATATTCAATTTCATTATTATTATGATGTGTTTTGATATATATATTGTACTTTACATAGTAACATGATTATATAGGAATGTGATATTAATATGCCACCTAAAGAAATAAAATAGTTTATATCAAGTTTGTTATGTGAAAGATCTAATGAAAAATTATTTTATTTAAGTTCAGGTATTTCTGGACAATGCACTAGTTGTGGCAATATTTCTTTGTTTAGAGTTTGTATGCATGAAAGTGTTGAAAATGATTTTGGACAACAATTAGTGGATGTTAAAAGATTTAAGAATGTTGAATATTCTTTAAAAGATGGAAAATTTAGAAAGTGTTGTGATTTAATTACAGAAAAGGTTAGTGTGCATGAATTCATATCAGAATTTAAGAGTAAGATTGTACCAAACTATGTCAAGCACTCTCAACAAGCTCGATGGCTTGATGGACAGTTTCATGAATGTAGAAACACATTTCTAGTTGGTACTATACTATCAGTGGTTGATTTTGCGGAAAACTATACTTTAGCTCCACAAGAGGAAATTCAATCAAAATATTACAATTTAGTGCAGGTTGCTATGTTTGTTCATAGTGTTTATACACATGCAGATGATAGCACAGAGAATGATAGAAAAGTTTTGAGCGAGTATCATTTCTATTTGAGTGACAACTGGTTACACTCATCAGAGTTTGTTTAATATTATTTCAATATATTTTATACAAATTTAAGAGAAAGAGGAATCTAGATGACAGAACATCTTATATGGTTAGATAATTGTACGGGGCAGTTCAAGAATTCTTGAATGTTCTGTTGGTTAAGTAGGGTTCACAAGGAGAATAATGTCCAACATATGTGGAATTTTTTTGAAGTTGGACATGGTAAAGGAAAACATGATGGAGTTAGTGCATGTGTTAAAAAAATTCTTGCTAGACAACAATTGAAATTTGAGGATGCAGTAAAATTTAAAGATGCATGTGGGATTGTAGATTGGTTTAA
This sequence comes from Cunninghamia lanceolata, assembly GCA_027924645.1. NCBI lineage: Eukaryota > Viridiplantae > Streptophyta > Pinopsida > Cupressales > Cupressaceae > Cunninghamia > Cunninghamia lanceolata. The sequence continues at coordinate 7,179,560 of BSBN01000205.1, forward strand.
TACAAGATTATGTACACCTGGATCAAGCGAGTACTCTACAATTCATCGATTCTTTTGGTTGGTTGAAGAAGAAAATATTCTACCTAGACTTGATTGGCAGACAATCAGTGGATCTACTAAATGGCATTCATTTAGGAGTTTGAATGTAAGTACATGGACTATCTGGACAAGGGAGCTTGCATGTTTTTGTCAATTTTGTGTTTTAGGAGATTGGGAAGCATGTGAGAATATAGAATGGGTTGAAAAGTGGAAGCAAAGACCATTGACACTTGCACAAGCACATGATCAAAGTGAAACAACAATTGAAGACAATGATTAATTGTTTGCATCAGAAGATTATGACCGTGTTTTAGACCTTGTACAAGAAGGTAATTTAATTCAAATTATTTCATTTTATTTCACTTCATTACTAAATTGTAGTACTTTTTTTTATTTATGTGTACATATGAATGCATGTATGTTGATTGGTCAAATTTTATGGACATGTGCAAGTTATTGAATCAAAATTTGTTTGCAGGACATGTGTATGCTATTGTTGCACCAAAGAAGAATGAAGAGGAAACAAAATATTGGTTGGCTCATTATGTGAAGACTAAAAATAAGTTAACAACACTTGAGAAGATGTTGATGGCTTTCCTTATCCAACAGGTTCGGTGATCCCCTTAAGACATCCCCTTAAGCAAATTTTGAGAACAAGTCTTTGATCCCCTTAAGAAAATTTTAAGAACTTCTTTGTTATCCTTAAGCAAATTTTAAGAATTTTTTTGATGATGGCTATCATTATCCAATAGGTTCAGTGGTGGTTGTTGGCACTTGGCTATGGAAATACCTAATAAAGAAGAATGGTTTGCCTGCATTCGAAGATTATGAAACACATAAGAAGATTATACACTACTCACATTTGGTGTTGGCAACAAATATAAAACTGGAGAGGTATCATGGAAAACCTGCAAATAAAGAGCTATGGATAATTTCTATGGAAGACCATGAGGCAATCATCAATGTGTTGGAAAAAAGAGAGGATGGAGATGGTACAATGGAATAAGTAAATACAGGTAAATATAGTTAAATAGTTTTATATTATTCTTTTAAATACATTAAATACATGTTTTGATATTTCTTGTGTGTTATTAGTTGAAATTGATTTAAATTGTCCTTTTATATCCTTTGGCCATCATCATAAATTCATAACATACTTTGAAACAAAAACTTGAAATGATGCAGATTAAACCTATATCTACACATGTGTGAGGCACTTGTAAATATAGAAACAAGTTGTGTATATCTAGATAGTTTTATATAAATTAAAATACATGTTTTGATGATATATTGATAAATTGCTTGTATTATTTTTATATCAGGTGGCGTGAAGACCTGCTACATTCCACACAAATTTCAGATTTTCTTGAGATGGCATAACTACATTTTGTAAACATTATTTTAAGTTGGCATATATATACATACACAATTACATTATTACACATTTTGTACACAAATTTGTATACATGTGTATGTACACAATTATACTCTACACTTTTATATATCAAAATTATTATTCTATTTATTTTATTTGTTAAATGCACATACTTTTCTACTTTTAATTTATTGTAAATTTGATTTTATTATATTGTTAAATTTGGTTACCTTGGGCAACTTCACCAAATTTTGAGAACTTAAGACATCCCCTTAAGACATCGTATTAGGACCCCTTAAGACATCCAAAACTAGCATCTTTGTAGGTGAATTAATGACCAATTTTAAGTTGTTAATGGACAACAATATCCTATACAGTTATGTTACTTCTATGCTTCAATAACCATATATCTCTCTTTATTCTCCACAAACTAGTATTAGAGTCCTCTCTCAATCCAACCATTACACTATCATCTTCATTCTATCCTTAAAATTTCTTCTTTATTTTACATGCTCAATAATGAAGATGAACTAGTACTTAGCATTATAGTCATTGTTACCCTAACAACTACCCTTGTTTGGAATATTAGTTATCTTGGATGCCAATGTTCATCCATGTGACCAGCAAGAAATTATTTTATATAATATGTTTCTCCCACATCCCATGTAGACAACCTAAACAACCACCATCCAAATCATAACAACTTTCTAGGAGGAAATGATAATTAGTTGCCAAAATGGAAAATAAACATAATGTTAGATGAATAGATTAGATTAGTAATTTTCAGTACATAGATACAACTCCATGCCTTAATGTTTTCTCTTTGTAATTTTTAATTTCTCCCTTCTAGATTCTAGTTAATGGTTCATTGCGTGGATGTTTTAGAGCTATTGAATGGGTTTACATCAACGAGGCCCAATCTTGCTTTATCTAAAACTATGGAAATGTATGGTGGAGATGTAAGATTAGTTTGAATTTTTCCTTTTAGCTAGTCATGTGAGTTTTTGAATTTATTTATTTGTGAGTTCAAGACATGATTTAAGATTTGATTTATTTTATTAGTGGAGATTAGACTAATTAATCAAATAGTAAGATTATTCAATTAATTAGTGGGGAAGGTGTAGGAAACTAGTTTAATTAAATAAATATGATTTATTTAATTAATTTGATGATGGAAGGCATGTAAAAGTCTAATCCTAATTAAATAAATAAATATAATGTATCTAATTAAAGTATACAAATGTGAGGTAGATTAAAGTATATAAATACCATGGATCTAAAAACATGTATACAAATGTCCTATCTATCAAAGTACATGAACTACTCAAAATACATCATAATATGGGTGAATCCTATCTCCTTGCTAAGTGACCCTCAAAGTGACAACTATTCTGCTAAGAATGATGAATGGATCCCTACAAAAATATACACATACATTAGAACATGAGAATTATAATAAAATTAGAACCCATAGTTAATCTAATGTAACAATATACATAAATTATCACTTGATCACTGCCATCATGTGAATCATACATGTATATGTTCTCTCTATGTTCATGGATAGCTACAAACCTAGGATATAACAATGGTTTCATATAGATTAAGAATAAATGATTGGTCTAGATGTTTAGTTAATATATTCCAAAGTTTCATTATATTGGTTGAATCTTTGGGTAGATCTATGATTTATGCTAGGGTTCAACATGATCTTGAGGGTGTTAGTATCACTCTTGGGTCTAGATCCTTTGACCCATCTACCCTACACTTCATGAGCTTTTCTAAAATCAAAGTGAGGCATCCCTTTAGGATATTAAGTGCTTGCCTAATGATATAGTGATGGAAATTAACACTCTCCAAGTTCACTCTTTCTTGTGGAAGGGTAATGCTTTCACAATAATACAATATATTTTAATTATAACATTGTAATAGGGAAAACTATATAGTGTGATCAAGTCTAAAAAAAATTCCTAAAAAAGCATCATGATCACACGTCTCAAGATTTTACTCCATTCCATAAATAGTTTATTTTTCCCTCTTTAGGTCAAACATACAAGTGTGGACCTGATCTCGATTAGGTCTATGACTATGGATCTAAACCCTAAAGTTTGAAGATTTAATTCAAATTCAAACTTTTCCCACCCCTTTACTAGCCATTATGAGCTAACTAAAGTGTGAATCGTGTGAAATTACTCATTAGGATGTTGTATTTAACAAATAACCCTAAGTGGAAATGGATCATCTAGGGGTTATCAGGAGGAGGATGCTACAGTTTTATTAATAGAACAAATTTATTCTAAAGCATAATATTATCAAATATATTATTAGAGCACATCATTTTAGATCTACTTTTACTCTTGTTTCCACCTTCGAATCTTCTCTCAAAGACATTTAAAGTCATCTTACTTTTACTCTTGTTTTCTACCTTCCAATCTTTGCTCAAAGTCATAAAGTCATATTTACTAATGATTTATATAGAAAACCTCAACTTTATTATCAAAGTTAATTATTTTTTTTTATTTTTTTATTTTTTTAAAAAATGTGCCTGGTAAACTTTTTAACGTGATCGGCGACGCTGGTACGACACGCCCTCCGGCTCCATGCGAATGCTTTTGCCCGGAGCAATGAACCAGTGAGGCCACAACTGGGGGACCTCATCCCCTAGGAAGAACACTTCAAACTCGCGAGCTCATTGGCCTAGCGAAGGCGTAAAGCCTTGCGAGCTTGTTGGCCCAGCGGGGGTTTGAACTCTGGTGGCCGCCACTACATCCTGAGCGACTTAACCACCGAACCATGCCATCATCGGCATTATCAAAGTTAATTATTACTTCAATAATTGTATTTATTTAATTACTAGTTAAAATTGTGGAAGTCTTTCATATTGACCATTACTTTTTAATATAAAAAATGTGGTACATTTCCATTTACAACATAAATTTCATAGGGTTTTTGGTAGGTAAATTAGCTTATTAACCTAGACTTGGTGTTTTTTTGGTAGGTAAATTAGCTTAATAACCTAGACTATCTTTTCTTTATAAACTTTGCATTTTTCAATATTTGACACATTCTCCATTAATTTGATTGTTATATAGGTAGATGAAAGTGGAGAATGCATGATAGAACAAAAAAAGAATGTGGGATCATGTCTAGGGTAATCAACGTCACTTTCAAAATTCCTAAAACAAAGACATCTACAAGTGCTCTAGTGAAGGTTGTGAGATTGATTCCCAAGCCTAAGCAGATCTTATCTACACAAACTAAAAAATAGAAAATTTAAAGATAAACTAGAAACTTTCATTAATTATGTCTCTTACTTTGTCCTGTGAGGAAAGAGAAGCTAGGGGAATGAATTACCTCACATAAAGAGTTCCTTGGTATTTTTAATGGCTAAAAATAGGATTTTAGCCATTATGGAAAGGATTTCACATATTTGTGACTCAAATTATGTTGGATGTTTTCTCTATACAATGGAAACATGGTTTTTCTACTTTATTTATTTCTAGTTTGGAGATTAATTGGTTATTGTAAGTAGTTTATGTGTTTCTTTTGTTCAAGATTTTTGGTATCTAATATAATGTTTTCTACAATTTTTGGCATATATATGCATTCCCTAGAGCCTTCATATTGATAGCATGTTGTCCTGATTGTAGAGGTTTCTTTCTAGATGTAGTATTCTTCATGAGGTTTGATGAACATTAAAGATACATTACATGAAACTTGATGAAAGCATCAAAGGAATTGGGTCTTTCTATTATATTATTGTGTTGTGTAATGATCAACTTTCAAGGCAAGTTGTATGCTAAGTATCACTTATCTCAATAGTTACTTATAAATTTGTTACCATTAAATGTCCTACCATAGAATTGTAACATCAACCATTTGAAATTGATAGACATTTTATTTTCTAAGTCTGGTTCTCAAAGAAAGGGTCTTTTGGATTCGTTCTTTTTCATCTTGATTAAAATGTAATATATTATCCTCATACTAGTTTTCCCATGTCATAATGACTTATGCATATGAATTAGTTAAGGAATTTTTTGTCTAATAGTGGGGGATCATATAGGAAGATAATTTGTTTCATTTGAATAAACCTAGCAAAAATGTTAAATTTTCCACTAGACCATGAAGTATAGGACTACTAATATGTCTAAGAATGCTATGCATGACCTTTTATGAGTAGAGTATTAGTTATATTTATCATCTGATAAACCCTTTATGTATGATTATTATGATCCTAATAATATCAAACTTTTTTTTTGTAAAAGTGATTTTGATAATATCCATCAATTGTATTTTTTCAAAGCTTTACCAATCCATGTACTAATATTAGTTAAACATTGGCATGATATTTTTTTTTTGTCAAATATATAAAGCTTTCGTAGACTATTCATTGGGACTCAACCCCAAACTTAACTTTTAGGGTGTTGGGCCTTGTACTCAACAAAGATTGATTTCTAATAGCTTTTTTGTGAACCTAGTAACTTCACCACTAGACCAACTAACTCTTAACAAAAAAATATTATTATGAATCTCACTATTAAAGTCACTTTTGAGTTATAGTGTTTTACGCTTGTTAATTTTAAATTTAGAGCTTGTTATTACCATTTTAGAACATTTTTAACACTAGTGGAATATATATGTTCAAAGTCATGTTGTGCATTTTTATATAGTTAAAGTACTTGCATGTTTGAAGTGTAAAACACATACAACAATTTAACCTTTTTTCCTCTTTTTATCAATAAATTTATAGATTGAAAGCACTCGTATTGAACAATTGATTGGGTTGTAAATTATATTGTTGTCCTTTAATTCAATTAAAACCAAAACAACATGATATTAAGATAAAAGCCAACTTCTCTTTTTATCTATACATTAGTCAGCTCATTCTATTAATAAATTTTTTTGATCTAATGTTCATTATTTAATTTCTAAAGACATGATATATAGAAATTGCCAACAATTTAATAAATGAAGTAAAAAATTTCCCATAACCTTGATGAGACATATTACTGTTTAATAATTGAAATGAAACACTGTAAAATAATGAAATGAAATAAAGTTTTGTATTCTAGAGACCATAAAATAGTGAAATGAAATAAAGCCTGTCCATGTTCAAAAAATATATAATGTCCATGACAATACAACCCATGTTCAAATTATAAAGTCCATGACAAACAGTATATAACATAGTCCATGAAATAGTCAAATTATGTAGCCCATGAAATAACCTATCACATACTATCTCTGTAATCAAGAGTCCTCTTCACACCATGCGAACTACTCAGATGACCTGAATCACTTGGTAGAAGAGAAAGATTTAGATGAAATCAGATGTAAGATGATTAAAAATGATTTAATGACAATTTTTAAATTTATAATTTATCATAAAATTAAATTATTGTGTGAGGCTGAGAGGCATGCTCTGGTGCACCTGGACCTATCTCTACATGCTCTAAATCAATCTATTTAATACAAGAGAAAGTTCAAGTTGAAATTAGATGTAAGAAGATTTTTAAAATGATTTAATTCAATTTAATTTATAATTTCTCATATTTAAATTTGTAGACACCTAAAATTGGACTGCTCTGCAAACCAATTTCCGTGTCTCTACACTAATCCACTCCCCCAATCTGCATATCCCTGGTGATCAATTAATTCACCTAATTGGTCCATTTAACCTTACAACCCTATCCTATCAATTAAATGAATATTCCTAATATTCATTTAGATGATTTTCCCTAATCCCTTTTAATGAGATAAATCCTATTTATCTGATTAACCTAGGCTTAAGTTAATTAAGAAAACACTTAATTAACCTTGTCTCCCACTCACATCCACTAAACTGAATTTAATATTCAGTTGTCTCCCACTCATCTCCAATCACTGATTTTAATATTTAGTTGTCTCCCACTCATCTCCACTAAATTGAATTTAATATTCAGTTGTCCCCCATTATCCTTCACTCTCCCCAAAGATGAATTATTTATTCATCCACTCCTCCACTCTTCCCAAAATGGGAATTTTTAATTCATCCACTAGGAATAAAAGATTCACTTTTATTCCTAGCCCTTGATCTGATCAGGTGAATCCTGACCCTCCATCCTCATCTCCAAAATCTTATAAATAGGACCCCTCTCTAAGCCATTCGGGGGAGCCAAGTCTAGACATCAGAACTCTGTCAAAATCACTATCCAATCTCCTAATCCTACCAAACCTCTACCCAAATCTTCTCATATCATCATCCATCATTAGTGTGTTGAAGCTCATCTTCAATCATACAAAGTATCACAGCCATTTCTCCTTGTCATCTTGAGGAATCGAAGCAAGGAAGCAAGTTCCCTAAGGGCCATCTTCATCAGTCAAGATCAAGAAAGAATAGGCGACCAATGGAAGCCGCAGGGTAACAGGTTTGGTAAGTTTATGCTTTCATTTATCTATTCTTGTTATTCACACATTTCATTGTTGTTTGGGTTAATTATCTTTATTGATTTATCTCATATTCCCATTCACATTTTGGCGCCCATCGTACTATTCTCGAATCTAATCATTGTTTTGTGAAGGTTTCATCGTTAGGATCTTCATTTTCTAACCCTTTTTCTAACAATTTTTATCAAGTTTTGTGGAGAAAGTGTTGCAGGTTTTGTTTTGAGCAGAAACAGACATCATTTTTGTGCTCTGGACGCTGTTTCTGCAAATTTTAACAATAAACATGACTAGGTTTTGAGAAAATATTTTTGCAAAAATTTGAAAATTTTTAGGGTACAGTCCATACCATATGGATCCGTACAGCACGGAACCGTACCCTGCTGTACCATTCCATACTAAGGTCTGTGTTTGACATCGCAGGTTAATAGTTTTTGATTTGCAAGGTCTGTGTTTTTTTGGCACTAACAGGTTTTTATTTCAAATCCACCACCGAATCACCGCTTCCACCACTTGTCTACCACTCCCAAACCACCTGCCGCTTCCCACTCACCGCCGCCTGTTAAAACCCCCTGCGGCCTCCCACGCAGCTCTCCAATAGCTTCTCCTGACAACCTGTGCGCCACACCCTCTTCTCCCCTCCTGCAGAGCCACCTCTGGCCACCACACTGCCGCCTTTGGCCCTTTGGCCCTCCGCTATCCCTTTACCACCCCCTGCCACCATTTCACCTGCCACACTCCCGCATATCTTCCCCACTACCTCCCTCTCCCCTCATCCCTGCGGACCTCTCTCTCCCCACCGCCCGATCCACCGCAACCAGCAACTACACCTCCTACACCGCCCTCCCTCGCCTCCCTTGCAAAACCCTAACAACCAAACCTTTAGATCGGGCTTTTAAGCCCCCAAAACCCCATTTGGTGGTCGCTTAAGTTGTTCTTTATTTTTTATTTTTCTCCCTCTTTCGCCCCTAGTCACATGGGTGACCAGGGGGCTTTATAAACCCTTACCGCTGGGAGGAAGTAAACCTAAAACATGTGACTAGGCCTGTGGGTAACCGTTAGTGGTTGGTTTAAAATAGTCAAGTGACCTCTAGTGCCTCCTACATGCCGAAATCGACTATTTTTTTCAAACAGGCACAACTTTTGCAAATGGACATGGATTTTCACAAACGAATAGTCACCGGAAAGAGGACTTTGAGCACTTCACAATTGTGAGGTTTTCATTAGGTGATGGTACCTTTTTCCCACTTTTTTTTTCAGTCAAAGTCAAACTTGCATTTAAACTTCAAACCCTCATATCTTTTGCAATTTTGATTAGTTTTCAATGATTTTTTTTTTCAAATTGCATAGAATTTCACATAGAATCTGTTCATGCAATCAGTTTTCTTGTATTAGTTGTTTTTTCATCAAATTTTCTCAGATTCTCAATTTTTGCATCACAATCTATTTGGCTAGTCTACTTGCTCTTTTTTTGGTTTCATGACTTGCAGGTGATCATTCGGGACTGGAGCAGCATCACGAGTAGAAAACACCTCAATTTGGACAGCAATTTAATTAGGTGCATCCATTTTCATCCTGTATCTCTTAATCATTGCTTGCAAACACACTTTGGTTTGGGCATAAAACGACCATTATTTGATCATCACACATTGAAATTGGGCATAAAATCAACCAGTGTCTTCAATCACACTTTGAAATTGGGCTAAAAAGAATCATTGTTTGATGTGTTTTTCATCACATTTCAATTTCTAAGGGGCAATTAATCAACTGTGAGTGTGAATCAAGTGGGTGTGTGTATGCTCTCTCCTCGCACCGCAAGGTGATCTTGGAGATCAAAAACACCTCACTTGATTCGCTTTTGTCAATCCCTATCCTAGGAGGCCTGCTAGGGGATTTCATCACCCCTAGGGATGACCTCATTTGAGGCTGAATCGAAAGACACCCTCTTTGAAATCAAAATCTTGTCACTCTTGGCTAAGCCCCAAAGAACTTTCTACCTTTGGGAAGTGAAGGTGAAAGGTGGGTTACCCCCTTCTCCCGGCTGTGTGGCAAGATTTTATTTTCAAATTCCTAGTCAACCTCATCAAAACATTGACCAAACCTAACTAGCCATACCTTACATCAAACTAGGCATTAGGCCAAGTTGATTTGCTTTGCAAGTGTGCTTGTTTAATCATTATCATATTCTTCCAATTCAAAATTCAAGGTTGCTTGTGTCTTGTGTGAGTGCTTCTTGTTTGTACATGTGATCATTTGCTAAATATTACCAAAATCAAGTTAAACATCAAACACATAAGACAAGTCATTCAACTCATTTCTTCCAAGCACACTTGTCTCGACTTGTGACACATTTGTTTTTGCACATCCAAACTAGTAAGCTTTTCCAGCCTTGTGTCAATGGCAAACAAATTAGAATATCTTGATCAAAAACTCCAATCTCTGAAATTGCAAATAAACTTAGGTCCCTCGACCCAAGATTGTATAGCAGTTATTCAACAAATTGATATCTTAGGACAAGAATTGACAAACTTGCAAGCTGAACGTGCCAGCACTAGCTATGCCTCGTCCCAAAATCATACCTTCTTTTCCTATCTTAATGATACTATTAACAAGGCAACCGCCACCTCAAGAGGGAAATCATATACCATCCCGTCTACTAATCCTCCTTCACCATATCCTAAAACACATATCCCAAAACATACCAGTCCTATGCCAGCCATCTAGTTTCTCAAATTTTAAATAGCACACCAAAAAAGAATCAGATGAGTGGTGGGAAAAATGTTTTCCACATTTATACAACAATAGCAAAGCTAGGGAGAAAGCCAAATCCACTCATCCATTCCCTCATTCATCTACCCATACACCTATGAAGGATGTGATCCAAGGACTACTAGCAGAAAGTCAACCATGTCCCCAAAGTCTGGTCCTTGACCTTACCAAAGATTCTTCCAATACCATGTCAAATCCTACAACCCCTTCATGTCATCTGCCGCCCCTTGAGCTTCTCAAAGAGCCTTCTACCATGCACCAGAGTCAAGGTCCATCACACCCTCATATTATTGACCAAGAGCCTATCCAAGAGCCCTCAATTAACATTCTTAGCCCTTCAAGCTCATCATGTGACCAACAAGCCATCAAGCCTATTCAAGAGTCTCCTATTATGAATCCAAGTCAAGAGTCATCATGTTCTCATGTTGTTGACCAAGAGCCTATCCGAGAGCCTTCCACTTCCATTCAAGCAACCTAAGAGGTATGTCAAGAGATTAATCCTAAGCATGTGGAAACATTAAGCCCTAGTCCAACTCAAGATCAAAACACTTTCATGCAACCCATGCATAACCTATATCTTTTCCCTAATCAAGATACTAGTGTTGATGAAGAAGCTATCCATGAGCAACTTGATCCTATGCATGAACTAGAGATCCAATGGCTTTTCTATGATCATGATGATATTCATAATAATGAACCTCTCCAGGAGCCACTTGATCCTATACATGAGCAAGAGATTCAGTTTCCAACCATGCATAACCTATATCTCTCCTATGATCAAAATCCCATCTACGATGACGAACCTATACAAGAGAACATTAATCCCATCATGCTAAATCCTATCTATGATCAAAATCCCATCTATGATCAAGAACCTATCTATGATCAAGCAGACCATGATGATCCTCTTAGCCCACTTTACGTATTCCATGGTCCTGAGCCTAGCACCCCATCTAGTCCTACCCAAGATCCAACAACTTCCACTTCCCCTGATGAGACACTTGCCTCCCAAGCAAGCATAGAAAATCAAACCAATAATACTCATCTGCCATCCATTATCAACCATGCTACAAATCCTCAACCATATATCCTTGGTCTTACTACGTTCATGCATGAATGTTCTTTCTTAGAACACCAGCAACCATCATCATCTATCTCGCCTTCTACATCCAATAAAGAACTTGTGTCTAGTGTTCCACCTACACATAATCCTGCTGTCCACCGCATACTCTAGAAGATGAACTATGAGGCTAAAGGCTTAGGCCTTCATGAACAAGGTATTTTGGAACCCATCCATGTCAATGTTCCCCCACCTTCATACGGCCTTAGATACATACCCCAAGGTAAGCAAACTCAAGATGTTGGTACTTCCTCCACTCCTCCTAAGTCTACCACTTTCCATTGTAAACACTATCATAACCCCAAAACATATGTCGCCATTCCACCTCCATCATCCTACACATCCCACAAGCATGTGACCATACACCTTCCACCATCCAAACTCCCTCCGCTACTTCCAACTCCTAATACCCCACCATCCAAACTCCCTCCGCTACTTCCAACTCCTAATATCCCACCATCCAATCTACCTCCGCTACTTCCAACTCCTAATATCCCCCCATGTCGTTTACCACCACTGCTTCCAACACCTTATCCATCCATCTATAAATCCTCTAAATACCCCAATCATGGCCGACAAATGCATATATGGTCTAAACAAGGAGCTTTCACCAACCTCACTTCTACCATCCCACGAGGATTTAATGACAAATATGTGGATGCCTCTACCTATAAAGTAAAAAATCCTAAGAGTCCTCATGACCTAGGATATAAAAGCCAAGAATCAAAGAATTATCCATATCAAAAGCTACATGTACCCATACACATCAATGCCAAATTGAACAAGATGTGGGTCCCCAAGCAACAAATGATTAATCCAAAAGCTGCACAAAAGCTGCATACACCCAAACCCATACCTTCACAGGTACTATCTAAAAGCAAAATGGTTTAGGTACCCAAGAAAAAAACCCTCAAGATACATGAGGCATCCACCTCTCAAGAATCTCACCCATCCACTTTCTCCCATTCCATCCATAAGTCTAAAATTCTTCCATCCGACATGGCAAAAAAAATTAGAAAAATACTAAGTCTATGTGGGTCCATAAATTCCTAAATCATTCATCCACAAGCAAAAGTCTCTGTTGCCTCCTACACTACTTTCCCATCACCAGCTTCAATGTTTACCATGGTATGTGCAATCGTTGGTCATGATTCCCTTCCATTCCACAACATTTTCATATACCCCCATCTCCCTTTCCTTCTACTACTACCCTACATATCTTCCTCATCCTATGGTCCGTGCTTTCGCATAAAACCTTCATTCCATCTTTGGATAAGTCCTTTTGTATGCCGCATCATCATCCACTATCGCACCTTCCATAATCCACTATCTACCTATGCCATATCACTTTCATACGATCCCCTACCAACATCTGTGAGAACACTTGACATTGTCCATTCGACAATATCTATCTAGCGGGACTATCACCTTTCAAGGAACTCTATACTTGAGTCTTTCCATATCCACCTTCTCCTATCTAAATATTAAAAAAAAACAAAAAAAGCAAAGAGAAATCCCTTCGTCCAATGGTGAAAACTTGGCAAACAGGCGCCTTGGATAAGTACCATGATGAAAACCTTGCAAACAGGCGTCATGTGTAAAGTTGATCTTCTATGTCACCTACACTTGGGGGCACCTTGTCTCATTGGCATATCACTCTTCTCCTACTGGTTTCCTTTCATACCATTTTCTATCCTATCCCATCCATCCATCCAATCTTCCTCTCCTCTATTATTTGGTCTTGATAAAGATTGGGGGCACAATGTTGACAAATGTTCTAGATGTCTCTTGACATACCTTATCCCTCAACACCAGGCAAACCCTTCATTATCCTCTCATCCTCTATCGTCCTTAGCATTGCCATGAAAAATCTGAAGTATTCTACCTACAATGGGGCACGTTATTCCTTCTGCGACATAGACCTTGGAGATTACATCCTTGTTTCCTTCTGTCCACTATTTCCCAGCCTCATAACCATCCGTATCTACTATCTTCCATCCATCTACATATCCGTGGTGGTTCCTTGTCATCAATATTGTTTGTTCCATATCTATTCCATGTCATGTCTCTTTTTGTTCCATATCATGTCTTGTCTGATCCATATCTGATCCATATCGTGTCTTATCTGATCCATATCTGATCCATATCATGCCTTATCTGATCCATATTAGTTCCATATCGTGTCTCATCCGATCCATATCTTAGGTCCTTTAGGGTTCTTCCCAAACTACGTCACCTCTGCACTATCACATAGGCAAGGCCATTATCAATGCACTCCCGAGGCTCCACTTCCCTATCCATCTCATATCTTGTCATCTGTCTATTACATCCATGGTCCACGTCCCCGAACTACGCTACCTCTGCGTTGTCACGTAGGCAAGGCCATTATCAATGTGCCCCTGAGGCTCCACTTTCCCTATTCATCCCATGTCTAGTCCTTCTATCTATTTGAGTCCACTTCGCTTCCCCATCCGTCCCATTTCTTGTCATCTTTCTTGTTGTCTTTCTTCTAGTCCATCCATGTCTTATCATCCGTCCCACCAATAAGGATTGTGATAGCTTCTGCTAGACAAACAAGAGCAACAAAGTCCACTTCCAAAACAAAAGCCCTCATCATCTTCAATTGATACACGGTTGTGCATCTAGAAACTCTCAAGTTAATTGAGCTACCATTTGTCGATGTCTTCCGAGACCTCTTGGATGTGCACCATTCAAACATCAGATAAAGACCCAGAGGAAGCTAAAATGGACCTAGGAGGTTCTTTACCTTGAAAAAGATGTATACGAATCTCCTCATTTTTATATTCCAATTTACGCATAAATTCACAGCTTTCTCTGTCCTCTATGTAGTCTTTATAGATCTCTAGTTGTGATTTTACTCATCTTACACTCCTGATCATCAACATTTAAGTCCTATGTTATTGGCACTCCCTTGCAGCTTCCATAAATATCATTTGCTTCAGAATTACATCCAAACAAAAATCTTGACGAAAAACATCAACCTATCCAAGGCAAAACAAATCACCATACTAAAACACTCAAGCTAAATCGCATATCAATTATGGCAAAAAGACACATCTAATGTAGGAACGTTTTGTGTTGGTTAGATTAAGAGCCTTGATTTATGCTATCATGCCTTTCTATGCTACTTGAGGATGCCAAAAGCTAGAGATACTATGATGGGGGCATGATTATTTTCTTTGTTTGCTGCTTGTGGATTAAACTTTAGTAATGTGATGATTTCTGTCTAACGACATGATCAGTAAAAGATCATCGAGGACTCCGAGATCTAAACATGAAAAGGGGCGATCCTTGTTTGTTGAAAAATGCAAGAAGTACTCAGGTCATCTAGATTCAACTTTGACTAGATGCTTGTATTAACTTGCTAAATCAAAATCCATGTAAGTAATACTCAGGTCATCTCGGTTTAATTATACCTAGATGCTTGTATTTTCTTACAACATAATAAAGCCCAATGATGAAAGCGCTTCAAAATACTTGCTATCTCAAGGTGACAAATATCCATATCTATACCATATGCAATCACATCTCATATCCGTACCCATATCCATATCCATACCGTATCCAATTGCAAGTCTATCTTTAATCCATGTCAACCAAGTCAAATCAATCTTGTCAAATGATCCAATCACAATCAGTGGTCTTGATCCTTGAGCGGTCGTAAACCAACTCGATCAGTTCATCAATCAATGGTCTTATACAGGATGTTGCATTGTCAAAATCAGACCAACACACGCGTCTTACACGACATGCTTCATTTCCTGAAACCAGACACTATCCTTCGTGTTGCTCTAGGGATATATCATTTCCTGCCATAACAACACTGTCATATCAAATGTCTTAGACAAGATGTTATATTGTCGAAACTAGACCCGGAGTCTTATATGACATATTTCATTCCTGAAACTAGACATCATCGACCCATATCATTGGTTTACCGCTCGACAGGGGCAATACCTTGCTTGTGCTTGTGTCATTTGTGCATACTTTCTTACTTGCTTGTGTGTCATCTTTTTATCTTGCATTCCAAATAATTTATCCCTTTCTTCTGCATCCAACCATTTCGTCTCCTGTCAACATATCTTATCATGAGATTGTCCGTCTCACGCCTGCCACCTTCTCCCCGGCCAATCTCCCGAGGGGGCATCCTATCATCATAACCTGTACCATGGGCAAACTGGGGCATGCATCATTATCAGACTATTTATTCTTTGAAACAACGTGATAAAAACACATTACTTCAAAGAGGGGCAAAATGTAGACAACTAAAATTGGACTACTCTGCAACCCATTTCCATGCCTCTACACTAATCCACTCCCCCAATCTGCATATCCCTGGTGATCAATTAATTCACCTAATTGGTCCATTTAACCTTACAACCCTATCCTATCAATTAAATGAATATTCCTAATATTCATTTAGATGATTTTCCCTAATCCCTGTTAATGAGATAAATCCTATTTATCTGATTAACCTAGGCTTAAGTTAATTAAGAAAACACTTAATTAACCTTGTCTCCCACTCACATCCACTAAATTGAATTTAATATTTAGTTGTCTCCCACTCATCTCCAATCACTGAATTTAATATTCAGTTGTCTCCCACTCATCTCCACTAAATTGAATTTAATATTCAGTTGTCACCCATTATCCTTCACTCTCCCCAAAGATAAATTATTCATTCATCCACTCCTCCACTCTTCCCAAAATGGGAATTTTTA
Source organism: Cunninghamia lanceolata (assembly GCA_027924645.1). Lineage (NCBI taxonomy): Eukaryota > Viridiplantae > Streptophyta > Pinopsida > Cupressales > Cupressaceae > Cunninghamia > Cunninghamia lanceolata. Next base: position 7,196,028 of record BSBN01000205.1, read on the forward strand.
ATTCATCCACTAGGAATAAAAGATTCACTTTTATTCCTAGCCCTTGATCTGATCGGGTGAATCCTGACCCTCCATCCTCATCTCCAAAATCCTATAAATAGGACCCCTCTCTAAGCCATTCGAGGGAGCCAAGTCTAGACATCAGAACTCTGTCAAAATCACTATCCAATCTCCTAATCCTACCAAACCTCTGCCCAAATCTTCTCATATCATCATCCATCATTAGTGTGTTGAATCTCATCTTTAATCACACAAAGTATCATAGCCGTTGAACTCCTTGTCATCTTGAGGAATCGAAGCAAGGAAGCAAGCTCCCTGAGGGCCACCTTCATTAGTCAAGATCAAGAAAGAATAGGCGACCAATGGAAGCCGCAGGGTAACAAGTTTGGTAAGTTTATGCTTTCATTTATCTATTCTTGTTATTCACACATTTCATTGTTGTTTGGGTTATTATTTATCTTAATTGATCAAACCTATTTCACCCATAACAAAATTATTATACCGTAAGAGGTTGTTGTGCATCCTCTATTCCAGGACCTGTCTCTACAGGCTTAGCTATATGACATGTCTCAAGCTATAAAAGAAAAATAATTTTTAACACATGTCAACATATATATATATATATATATATATTGAAATTTACTTTAAGTTCACAATGTATATTTTAATTGACTTTAAATATAATCTAAATTTTAAATTATACCATATCAGGCTACCCATCTCCTCTGTCCTCCTGCTCTGCATGTGTTGTGTGTTGATGAAACGTGTCACTGACAAGCTCCTACAAGGTCATTTATAACTTAGCACATGTGTGTACAAATTAGGTTAAAACATATATATTCACTTGTGTACATATGTACTCAATTTTTGTTTTAATCTATTTAAAAGACTTGTACATATATTACATGTAGACATAGATATACATTTTTGAACAACCTGAAATGCAGTCGATGCCTGATATAAACTTGGATCATCCAAGTGTGCTACAATGCCCATCCTCATTATTGTGTCAACCTACATAGACATATATTTTTAATATATATTAAATAGTACATGTAGGTTTTCAGATATAGTGAAATCAAAATAGAAAAATCTAAGTATATATAGTTTTTTAAAACAATATACATACTGTAAAAGTGTTATGTGAGATGACCAATGATGGAGGAACACTCGAGACACCCTCAGATGGAGGATTCAATGTGGAAGAACCCTGAAGCAATATAAATATTTAATGTACATGTTCAAGACTGAATTACAAATTAAAATCAACTAAATAAAATTATTTAAAATATAAATCATTCAAAATACCCCAAATGGGTGCCCAAGATGAACAGGTGTCGATGAAAAATTAAATTGATCAATGGTGCCTATTGCCTTCATCTACACCAAACAATTTGATTGTTAAAATATTACAATTTAATTGATCTATATGTTGATTCAAAACACGTTCTTAAAATTATTATAAATTCAACATGTGTGTAACCTATATATACCTATGTCGAATGATCAGTGGGATGATCCTCAACAAATAGATAATCAACAAATGATTCACCCATATTATCAGATGATGCATGTGTAGCTGAAGTTGGTGCAACTGCCTGATGAGGTCCATAACACAACTGATTGCAACTAGTACATGTATGAGGCATTGACACATGTGGAGTGGTACTAGGACCATTTCCATCATCAACTCCTTATGGTCTCTAACCCAAGCTACCATCATAGAAGTCTACTCATCTAGGCTACCTAAGAGTGCACTCAATGTGCCTAGTGTGGATACCATTGCATGATGCTAGAAGGGCGAAGGAATGGCAGCAATAGGAGGGTCAATAAGAGGTTGAACATGCATGGGTCATTGGGGATCAACCCGTTCCCCCAACCTCTGTTGTGGCATGCCACCACCAATACCATGGAATGATCTAAAATGAAAGTAGTTGGGTTTCTTATTCATAACAAACTCTGCATATAATTTTCTCAAAAAATATAAAGGAACCTCACAATTAGCATGAGGTGGATAATCAAACACCATCCACCATCTGTACCAAAAATTGGTAGGCATTCCTTCATGCCTACACCACCTAATTGATATTCTTTTCTTATTTGCAGGAATAGGTTCATTTGTAATGGGATGTCTAAAATATTACACTAAATGACCTTTTGTGATTTTAAGATCCAAAATATCCTTATAGGAGAGGCCATCAGCATAAACTTGGTGCCTCTCCTCTCTCCATTTCCAGAATCCATCAAAGTCTAAGTTCATAGACCTCACAAAATCTACAATGTTTTGCATCAAATTTGCAAAACATACCACGTGAGGTGGCATGAATTGTTCATTGCGAATGGAATTTAGTTTTTCTTGTATGGAATCCACATTTTCATTAATTATGGCTTGCAAGCAAGCCTGGTTAGTTCCAGGTGGGGGTGGAGGTGGGCCATCTGAAGGTGGGGATGGGGGTGGAGATGGTGCCCGATCATCTTGTGCATTGAGGAAGTCCTCAACATCAAAGTGAATATCATCCAAATTCACGATATATATAAAAACTATATGAACCTGCATATATACATATAAACATACAAACTTGAGTACAAATTTATTTAAATCAAGAATAAATATATATAAATTATAAATAAACATACATGTACATATTCAAAAATTATAAATTATAAATTTAAACTAGATAAATTATATGTATTTTTCAAGAAATTACACTTGAAATAAATTTAAATTAAATGTATAGATACATGTGCATACAAATTTCAAAATGTAAGAGCTATTATAGTGAACTATGTAATTTTCAAATTGAAGTTGGGATTTTCATTCGAGACCTAAATTTTGATTCTTATAGTGAGGGAGACAAGAAAGATCAATTTAATACTATACAGACTATCATGTTAGGTTCAATCAAATACTAGGACAATCATGGGCATAAACTTGGGCATCTTTGTTTCAAGACTAGAGGTTTGTAAAAAAGGATTTGCATGCATATATATTATCAAGGTCACATGTTATGCTAATGAGATATCCTCTCATTCATCTTGTCACAACCCTCTCAATAGGACTGGACCCTATAATTGATTTTGTTATCTACAACTATCATTATGGTGTTTGATCATAGGGTGTTTGGTATCAAGATTATATTTCAATATGCAGGACTGTCATATCAAAAGATGCCTCTTAAGGACTCAGAGAGATATCATTCTAGCCAAGCATTGTATTGTCACAGTAGTTAGAGTATAGTAGTAGGGCTATTAGGACTACCATAATAAATTTACTGTCAAGGTTTGTCATCATATGTTAGGTCCAAGGTTTCAATTTTGTTAATTTTTCTATGGAGTTGGCTATTGGTTTGATGTTAAGTACTCATTCTAGGAGATCCAACATTTCCTATGGCAAAGCTACAAATAGTTTGTAATGGTTTTGGATGAATTTCTCTAACTTTATGACTATCCATAAGCTTGGTCAACAAATAATAGTCATGCTTGCATTGGTTTGGGCATTGGATCAATCATGAATTCATAAATTGGATATGTGTTTGAGTATGTGAAGATTTGAGTGAATCCTTACCATTTGATAGGAAAGAGGAAATCATCATCTTAGCACAAACTTTAGTATCTTGTATAATGTTGTCATGACCATTAAGGACTGAACATTAATTGTTATTAAATTCCTAGATTGTTATGGACCTTTAAGATAGCCTTAAACCAATAATAGACTTGTCATGAGGGACAATGAACTACAAAGGGACAATGAAATTGTTATTAAGATGTAAGACTCCTCTTGAGATTCAATTGCATTATCTTCATAATCAAAGAGACATAACCATGTGGTAATGATTAAATCTTCCACTTTTAAGATAGATGGCGAGGTAAGAAGGTTAGGATGCTTTGTTTAACTTGTGATTGTAGGGATGATATATCTAGAAAAAAGATATTAGTTGATGGTTCTAGCTTGATTTTGTTTCCTATTTCCTATTTGCAATTGTTGTTTTCTATTTAGTTGTTAGTCACTTGACTCTTACATGTGTTATTTAGCTTCAGACTAAGCCCATTTAATTAGTCTAAATAGTCTTAATTTGCACTATCTTAACACTATAATTGTCCCAAACCTTAAGAACAATTAAAAACTCTATTTTACTATCAATATATATCAATGAAGGGTGAATGTTCAGATGCATCTATGCTATTGAATGATGTCATAGAAACCAATGGACTATCATACCACCTAGGTAGAATCATAATGAACATCTACAAGACTATAACTAGACTTGGAAAACTACCTTGAGGTGGATATCTTGTGCATGCCACATGATCTGAAAACCTAAATTTGGTGAAGTTTCCTATAGCAACCAAATTTGATAATAGAGATAGGATTGACTACTAGTTTCCTAGGACTAATATGAGTATGAAGATGAATATATTCTGATGATTTGTGATTTAAATTTAATGAAGAATTTGATGCTTTGTTTAACTTGTGATTGTAGGGATTCAATCTAGCTGGAAAAAGATATTAGTTGATGGTTCTAGCTTGATTTCGTTTCCTATTTCCTATTTGCAAAATTATTGTTTTCTATTAAGTTGTTAGTCCCAACTCTTATGTGTGTTATTTAGCTTCAGACTAATCCCATTTAATTAGTCTAAATAGTCTTAATTTGTACTATCTTAACACTCACTTAGAGAAATAATTATCAATAATAAGCATATTTTTTGTTCTTTCAATACTATTCTAGTGCATTTATTTGGATCCAAGAACCAATAAGATTGGGTTAGATACTAGAAGCTTGCATGCATGATTGAAAATGATTCTTTACATGTTCCTACACAAACTTTTATCCAAGGTGGATTTTATTCTTTCCTTAAGAAGTATATCAAATCTAATGATATGCACAAAATTTTGAAGTTAATTCGATGCATGTTCATCAAGAGTTGTATCAACAAATTCAAGAGTACATATGGATCATAGTGTTGGAGATCACAACAAGTGTTATTATCCTAGAGGATCTTATGTAGTAGTCTACTTCTACATATACACATTTTTGTTAGGAGAAAATATCTTTTGCCAAATTTGTATAGAGTTATCTATAGTGTGTTCCAGGGTAATCAAATGATGTAAGTCACAATTTAGAGGGTTGAGAGATAAGTTTGTGTTGAGTCTACAGGAGGTGCTTTCTTACATAGACCTCTCCATAATCTAGGTGTCTCCGTGTCTAACTCAAATGTTTTAAGGGATATTTATTTATTTATTTTTAAAAAAAGGGGGAAAAAATTTTATTCAATCCAAAACAAGAAACAAGGCAAGAGCCACAGGCTCAACTGAAAGGACAACAACCAACAAACAAACAACAACACTACATAGTCATATCATCCAATAAAAATCTCTCTAGAATCCCCAGATAATCAGAAGGTAACTCATTCCTACCACTGATATCCCAGCCATCCCCTTTCTCCGAGGCCCACTTCGCCAAGCAGTCAGCCACACTGTTCCATTCTCTAGGGATGTGACAGAAAGAGACAGATTCTAAGGAATTGCAAACACTTAAAATTTGTCTGACCATCAAAGCTAAATGCCAACTAACACCATCCAATCTCTGGTTGTTCAACATATCCACAACAATTTGAGAGTCTGACTCACAGATAATCCTCCTCCAGCCAAGAGAGCAACCCCGCTCAACAGCAACCTTTATAGCGAGGGCCTCCATCAGGTTGTTAGAGTGATGCCCTTTGTAGACAAAGAAGTAGAAAACAACATCCCCATCCTTACTTCTACCAATACCCCCAATACCAGCATGCCCAGGATTCCCCCGAGAAGAGCCATTAGTATTAACCTTCAGGACTCCATCTGGAGGAGGTGCCCACTTCCCATCACGACAGACCTGTTTCTTGACACGGCGTGGCCTAAGACCAGTACGGCACCCCCTACTATTAACACCCAGGCTCAGATCCCGCACAACCGCAACATCCCGAGGATCAATACTTTCAGACATATCACATTTAGCAGAAATAGTCTCCTGGAGCCTACTAATAATCTTCGTCCACAGTTGACCAGTATCTAATCTGGAATCACAAAAAACTCTACAGTTCCTTTCTAGCCATAGGTTCCAAAAGATGAAAATGGGCCCAATGCACCAGGCCACCTGAAGAAAAGGCGTCTTCGTAGGAGGCCTGCCCAGGCTCTCCCAAAACTCAATAAAAGAGGAAACATGAATGCACCCATGATGCCAAGCCTCCCACCATCTGTGCCAAATCTCACGAGAAAAGGGGCAATGAAAGAACAAGTGGGAAGAATATTCTTCACTGCGCAAACAAAGAAAACAAATGGAAGGCCCTTGAAACCCCCATTTACGAAGATTCTCCCAGGTGAGACATTTCTTCTGGGCAACCAACCATAAAAAGAAGTTACACTTGGGCCAAGAAAAGTTGTTCCAAACCTTCCTCCACCAGGGCACCTCGGAAGGCCCATATAAATTCCTATCAAGCATAGCATAACCCTAAGCAACAGTATAATTCCCTTTTGGGCTAGGGCTCCAAGCCAACTTGTCCCTCTCCTTCAGAGTGCTACAAAGCCTGCCCTCCAAGACCTTACACAAAGTAGCACGATCCTCATCAGAGCCACCCACAGGCCACTCCTGCGGGTCCTTCCTGCAAGACACCTCCAGATGACCGATACGCTTAACTGTTTTAAAATGCTCCACCTTATTCCAACTAGCATCAGAGAACATCTGGCCAAGAGGCATAAGCTGAGGGAAACTAGACAGAATGGGGGGGTGGCCATCCCAAGAGTCCAACCAAAAAAGAGCATCAGAACCATTATTACAGATCCAGAAAAGACCACTCTAAACAAGCTGAGCTCCCTTCTTAAGAGTATCCCAAATGCAAGAGCCTTTGCCCAACAAAGCAATCCGTGGCACATCCCAGCTCTCAACCCCAGGAGCATACTTGCAAGCAAGAATCTTGGCCCAATCCTGATGCTAGCTGTTGCACCATCTCCAGTACAGCTTAGCTGCCAAAGCCGTAACCACAAGAGCCATAGACCTGAGGCCAAGGCCACCAGCATGTTTCAGCCTACAGACAGACTCCCACTTGACTAAACTCCATTTCGAGGAAAGAAGGTTACCCGACCAAAGGAATTGCCGGGAAAGAGCATCAAACTCCCTCACAAAGGATGCAGGAGGAATCTGCACACAACACCTGTAAATAGGGAGAGACTGCACCACAGCTTTTAGGAGAAGCACTCTACCAGCAGAAGAGAGGCATCTGTGAGTCCAATGGCTAACCTTACTCTGGAACTTATCCAAAATCCCCTGCCAAAAATTTTGACGCTGAGATCCCAGGGCCAAGGGAGTCCCCAGGTACATCATGGGAAGAGAACCAATTTGGAATCTAAGAATCCTGGCAATCCTATTCTGAATGAGACGAGGAGTATTGAAGAAATAGATGGAAGATTTGTCATCATTGATACGCTGACCAGAAGCTCTCAAATAGATATCTAAAGTTCTCCTGAAGTTCACTGCCTCGCTAATTCTAGCCAAGCCCATCAGTCCAGTATCATCCACAAATTGAAGGTGAGAACAGGGAGGGAGATCATTGGTCTAGCTCCAACCGTGAAGAAGACCTAGCCGCACCTGAGATTTAATAAATCTACCAAGACCCTCCGCCATGATAATGAAAAGATACGGGGACAGAGGGTCCCCTTGCCAAAGACCCCGAGAAGCACTAAACCAATCTGAAGAATCCCCATTAAGAAGAACAGAGAAGGAGGACGAGGTTACACAGCTGAGAACCCAGCTAACCCATTCCTCGTTGAAGCCAAAAGTCAAGAGGATATTCTGAAGAAACTCCCAGCTCACCCGATCATAAGCTTTAGCCATGTCAAGCTTAATGAACATCGCCTTCTCCTTAGAGGAAGCCATAGAGTGAATAACCTCCGTAGCAATCACGACACCATCCAAAATCTGTCACCCGTCCACAAAACCTCCCTGCTCCACAGAAATCAAAGCACCAAGGATGGGTTTGAGTCTCTCAGCAATCAACTTGGTAATGATCTTGTAGGTGACATTGCATAAGGCAATAGGCCGAAACTGATCCATCCGATTAGCCCCTTCCTTCTTAGGTATGAGAGCCAGAAAAGTAGAATTCAAAGACTTAAGCATTTGTTTGTTCCTAAGAGATTCCTGAACCACCTCAAGGAGATCAGACTTTATTATTTCCCAAAATTCCTGGAAGAACTCTATCGGAAACCCATCAGGGCCAGGAGCTTTTCCTTTTTTCATACTAAACACAACTTTCTCCAGCTCAGGTAACAAGATTGGACTCAGAAGAGCCCTATTCATCTCATCCAAGACCAAGCAAGGAATACAATCCAAGATAGCCCGCTCTTCAGATCTGGCAGCAATATCCTCCCTGGAAAAAAGATTAGAAAAATAGGTGACAGCTTCCTTGGAAATTTCACCATAGGACGAGAGTTGAGCCCCATCACTCGAGACAAGAGTGGAAATAGAGTTCCCCTGCCTACGGGCCTTAACCGAGTTATGAAAAAAAGCCACGTTCCTGTCCCCCTCCTGAAGCCAATCAATCCGAGCTTTTTGCTTCTAGAAAATCTCCTCCCGAAGCTCCCACTCCTCTAAGCCCTTGAGGGCCAGGGACTCAGCATTCAGAAGGTTAGAGGATAGCCCATAGTCTCGTATTTGACGAGTGATACTATCCAGCTTGGACTAAGCAGCAAGCTTCTGAGCATGCAAGTTCCCAAAGCATTGATAATTCCACCTCTTAAGCCGATACTTCACATATTGAAGCCGTTTACTAAAGTGTACATGGCCCTCCTGTGGGCAGGGAGCCCTTCGTACCACCATTTCAGCACAAGATCCCGAAGAGATTGCTCGCGAAGCCACATCAATTGAAATTTGAAAGAAGGATTTTTAGTGACCCCATAAGAGGAGGCATAGAATTTGATCGGCCAGTGATCGGATCCCCTCCAATCCAGGATTTCAGAACTGGCAGTCCACCTGCTGCTCACCCAATAACAGGAAACCAGAAATCTATGTAGCCGTTCTGAGATAGCCTCATCACCACACCTCCTGTTGTTCCAAGTAAAAACTCCATTGATTGGCTTCACGTCAACAAGGTTAAGGAAACTAATTTTATCTCTGAGCAAAAGAGAAGAAGAATCAAGCCTGGCTAACCCTCCTTGTTTTTCCTCCATACTAATAACAACATTAAAATCACCTGCCAACATCCAAGGGAGAAACGGGTCCAGAGAACAGACAAAGTAGATATGATCCCAAAGCTGAGTCTTACCTGGAAGATTAGTAGGAGCATAAATATTAGAGAAAAGACATCTTTCGCCAGTTTCAAAAATGGAGGCCACCATAGAGATGGAGGACTGACTAGAAACCCACCATAAGGGGGAAACTTTCCTCGGGTTCCAGAAGCAAGCCACCCCCCCAGAACTGCCCAAAGCCCCCACCCCCTGCCAGTAGCCTTGGGGCCAGATACGCGGAGCACAATTATTCAAACCATCCACTGTAAGCTTGGTTTCCTGTAGAAAGACTACATCCGGAGCCTGAGACTCAATTAATCTACGAACAACCTTTTGTCTAGGGATGCTGTTCAAACCCCTAACATTCCAAGCTAAAACTATCATTTAGGGGGGTGGGAGAAGTGGGAATCAATGGGTTTCACAGACCCAGACTCAACCAGAGTATCACCCATAATCTTAACCTTCTCTTGATCAGTTTTCCTTCCACTCCTTGACTGTTTATCTAGAGGCCCGTTTTTGAAAGATTTTTGATGCAAACCTAAGGCCGGAGGAGCCTTAGCCCCCTTCACAGGATCCGCAGACCCCTTCGTACCTTGGGGGCGAGGAGCCGAACCAACAGTACCCACCGGAGATTGTGACTCCTGGAGGCCACCAATATTCTGAACTTGAGGAGGCAAGTCCAAAGCCGGCAGACCAGCCCGATGAATCCCTGACGGAAGAATGAGCTCTTCCTCCTTCGCCTCCGCCACCTGAATCTCTTCCTGACCTTTAACCCCAGAAGAGGGCTCTACCAGAATACCATCTTCTTGGACTACGCTATCGAGAACCTCAAACCGATTAAATGTGCCATCATTCTATCTATCCATCCAGGATCTCTTCTTGCCTTTGCCTTTATTCCAAGAAGTAACCGAGGTAAATCCCTCTTATCAACAGGCCCATCCGACACTGGAGCTTTCCCCTTGTCCATCCTGGGAGGTCCAGAGGCAGACATGGGGGAAGATTTCAATCTGGGACATCTGCGGTGTAGATGCCCATATTCATGGCAAATTCAGCATCTGAATGGTAGGGTTTCATAATCTAGCTGTTGGATCTAGGAGGAAGAACCCATGCAAATTTCCATAGAGTCTGGTAATGGATTATTCAGATCAACTTCGACACAAATACGAGCAAAAGAAATTACTTTATGGTCTTGAGTCTGTGAAGCCGATCCAACAGGTTTCCCAAGAAGCAAAGAGATTGAATGGAGGATATCTTCCCTCCAGAATTCCAACGGAAGCCTCGGCAAGCGAACCCACACAGGCACCCGCAAAGGGATCTCTTCAGCGGAGTTGAAGCCCATATGCCAAGGCTTGATGAAGAGCCTAACCTGGTTAAAAAAATAAGGGCCACCTTCAAAAGCCCTATGCCTATCCGACATGCTTGAGAAAATAACCAGAAAGTAGTTATTAGCCGCTAAAAGGATCTCCATATCTCCTTCAGGGTTCCAAACTCGATGTGCCTAGGATTCCAACACGGGAAGAGAAAGACGAAGGCCCAAAAATTTGCAGATGAAAGCATGCTTGCACCAGTACTCAACATCCTCTGAAACTTGCTCAGGTTGAATAACCAAGACCGGTCGATCTTCCGCTCGCTCCAAACAACCATTGACTTTTTTAATTCGAAGCGACCCTTTTGAAGAGGAGGTACCCTCTCCAGAAAGAGGAAGCTCAGTACGATCCTTGGTGACGGCATGCATCAGAGAGGAAGGATCTCCCATCTCCAAATCTAGGGGAGAAGCAAAACCCTGATGCTCCATGGTAAAATGAGCCCACACGCCAGGCAAAAGAGGTAAAGAGGCAATGTAGACGGCTCAAAAGCCCCTGCTGCCGCGCAACCCCCGTCCAGGCGACCCACGCACCTGTCAGCAACCCTACCAGTGTCCAACCATGAAAGGGAGGAGCTCACACCCCTGCCCAAGCTCCTCCAGACCCCTGCGAACTCAGAAAGACCCCCCGCGAGCAGCAGAGACCCGCCAAACACACACAGGTGCGGAAAAACAGACACGGCTAGGGCACGCGTGCCCTAGCGCGCACCAGAGCTCCGCTCAGCATCATTCTTTTTCGGTCCAATCCATGTTTTAAGGGATATTATATGTGTCTCTAAAGTTACATTTGTTGGCTTGATTTCAATCTTGATTAGTTGGCTATCACAAAAACTGTAAAATCTTCTCAATTCTTGATTAGTTGGTTGTCTCTAAACGTTTGATTATGAAGGAAGTGATAAAGGTTTTATTATGGTTCTAATCTTTTTACATGACAGTTATCTATTCAATAATGCCTTTAAAATACAATGACATACATTAATATAAGTAAATTTTATTAAAACCAAATATATATATCATCCCAATGCTTTATAAATTTTGACAGTGTGTTCAAAATCTCTCCTTTCGTATGATACAGTTGTTTCAAAATTTCAATTGTATTTTACAGCTAAAATGTCTAAATACAGCTATTCAATACTCAAATTGAAATCAAATTTTGATAGTTTGTTCAAAATCTCTCCTTTCATATGATACAGTATTTTCAAATTTTCAATTGTATTTTATAGCTAAAATGTCTAAATACAGCTATTCAATTCTCAAATTTAAACAAAATTTTGATAGTTTGTTCAAATTCTATCCTTTTATATGATACAGCCTTTCAAAATTTCAATTGTATTTTACAACTAAAATGTCTAAATATAGCTATTGAACTCATAAAATGGAACCCTAAATAATAGTCTACATTTTAAATTTTGATTGTATTTTACACCGAAAAAAGAAAGAAAAACTTCAAAAAATTCATTGGCAAATTGAAAAAGTGGAAAAATCCACCTACCTAATCTTTTGATGGTTGAAAATCCTCTTCCTCAACTCGAGATACCGTTCTCAACTATCACCTGTTGCTGGAAAAAATGGGGTTACAACCATTTTTTACAAACAAATATATTTTCACAAAATGGGATCCCGTTTGTTGGTCCTAGGTTCAGGATCCCGCTAAGAAATGGGATCCCATTCTAGATTTTAGGCTTGGGATATTGATCTATAATGGGATCCCATTTTTAGTTACACAATTTTGGATTTTTTTCTAACTCTAAAACTTCCACTTTAAGTGGACACAACTTCTTGCATTTACCCTTATTTGAAAACAATCCTTAAGAGATATGATAGATCTCTATCATTGTCTAGTGACCGTGAAAGGGTATAATTCTTGATCATATACTCTGAAGCTCGCCGGACAATAATCTATATTGAGCTTAACACCAAATCCCAAACCTGTCTTGAAAACAAAATCTTCACAAAAGATACATTCTTCAAATCTGTCAGCATCAACAATGAAAAGCAAAACAACCCAAAACCAAAAATGCTTCTCATGTAAAGCATCATCTCAAAGCGAGAAGCTAACTTGAGATGATGGAAAATCCTCTATCCTCTGATGCCGTCTACCTCCAATATGACCCTGTTACACTTTAACCAACTGATGTCTTGGATAAGTCTTTGGAGGCCTCATCAGGTGTAGTATAAATGGCCCCGAGAGCACAAGTAATATTTGATGTAGCCATGATAAAATAAAATGAACAAGGTATCAAATTCCACTAAAAGTGCATAATAATTTTTATATCTCCAATGTTACACAAAATCATGTATCAATATACCATTAAACCTTATTCCTTCAAATGCAAAAACATAATCTTATCTCTCCAAAAAGTATATAAAAAAAATAGATTTGAACCCACAACCAATTACCTTCAAGTATATTGCAGTAACTGACTTTCCAATAGATCATACATGATAATATTCAATTGACAAATACTTTTCTTCACATTTTGTGAACTACAAAGTTGATCCAAAAAAAAATATAGATAACCCTAAACCTCAAAATGAAAAAATAACTTACACGCACCCACACTTTTCCATTGTGCAAGGATACTAAATGTTTGTTTCTACTACCTCTGCATTCTTATCCTTCTCAATTTTGCATCAACATGGATGGTAACTGAGTAACAATCTAGACTTAGACATAGATATTTGCCATGATGTTTAGATCAACTTCTCACGTCTTCTATTATGCAGATTTAAACATATATATCAAATGCCTTTGAAACCTATTTCAATGCCTTTATTCCTGCAAACGCCTTACTCCTCCTTTCTGCAAGGGCTCAAATGATTACTTGAGATAGTTTAAATGGATGTTGCTGCCATTTCCATTTCCTTATCACCGTGTAACTCAATATGTATACATTTTTCACACGAAGTAGAAATATTATGCCTAGAAATCTATATGTAGTGCTCAAACTATGTATAAATCTGAAGTAAACTACACAAATCTTACATCAGTCTTATGTCACTTCAATTAAAGTGATGTTTGGCTGCTCCACCTCCCTGCATATAGGCTTTCATATGATTGATAGATCCAAGTTTTTGAAACATTTAAATCTTATTTTGATTAGTTTCTTATCCACGCACAGCAAGCACATTCAAACTTCCATTTGATGCATCATCTCCTTCTAAGCTACCATATGCATGCAATAATCTAAGCATTGTCTCCTTCACACATCACTGAACCATCTTTATAGAAACTTCAAATAGTAGTACATCTTTATTCACAAGCACATAGAGATAAGTAACGCTCTAATACCAAATGATAAATAGTAAATGATTTATTGATTTATATAAGGATGATGCAGTTCACATAACTGTATATCAGTTATAACTACAACATTGTTGTAATTAACAATGTAATACCGTTGTTGCTATAACTATTCACCAACAAAATGATCTTAACTCTTTACATAGAACAGAGGAGATATTTTAGCTTCAAAAATCAATGGTGAAATTACTCGAGGAGTGGGATCATAACACTAAATTCTTCCACCTCTCAACTAATATAAGGAGAAACATTAAAAAGATTGAGAAGATCACTATCTCCTCAAGTTTGGAGATTGAAGAGGGGGGTACAATTAGGGATAAAGGTTTCAACTTATTTTAGGGGATGTTGAGTGGAAATACATTAGTTGATTAGGTGGCAAAAGGAGGAATTATTAAAGAATATCGCTTCATTAATCTCTAAGAAAAAAATTGATATTATTCTTACTCTTTTCTAAGTGGAAGAGATAAAAATGTGACCTTATCTTTAGGTGAAAAGAAGGCACTTGGGACAAAGGGTTTTCAAGTAGGTTTTTTCCAAAGATTTTGGCACATTGTAGGAATGGATGTTTGGGATGTGGAAGAGGAGTGTAGGAAGAGAAGGGATGTGCTACAAGGGTGGAACTCCACATTCCTCATCCTTATTCCCAAGGTTTGGAACCAAAGCTACTTTGATGAGTTCAAGCCAATTTGTCTATGTAACACCGTTTATAAAATTGTTATGAAGGTAATGGTATTGAGATTAAATAGAATATTAAAGGCTATAATTTTAGAAGAACAAGGAGGTTTCTTGAAGAATAGGTATATTATCGATGGGATTATTATAGCCCAACAGGCCATTGATTCCATAAAACATAGGAAAAAATAAGGGGTGCTACTAAGATTGGTGCATTTGGATACCGAGATGTATTTTGAGTGTTTCCTTCTTAGCCATGATTAATGGATCTTTAATATATTTATTTATGGAAAAGAGGGGTCTCAAGAAAGGGAACCTACTTTTCAATTCCTCCTCATAATTCTTTAGGTCCTAGGGAGAGCATTAAAGGTAGAGGATTTAGTAGGTCATCTCAAAAGTCTTCTAATGCAGGAGCATCCCTAGTTCAAGGGAAATCTTGTATCAACCAAAAACATTTGCATAAATCAATTTGTTTGCATTTCAATTTGTTTCTTTTCATTCTCTAGTTTAGTACAGTCGGTAGAAGTTTCTATATTTTGGTCTGCATTATACCACAATTGTATTTCAGACCTCGCAAAGATGGACTTAGTATCTAAATTCATTCATGCACATCATATCCAAAATTCAGAGCATTTGGATTAAGTACTGGAAAGTTATCACTATTAGAAGATCAATTGTTTTCTCATAACAGAGCATCTTGACAGTCTCAAATAATCATCTAAAGGAGAAGACTTGTGGAGCATTTCTCAACTTGCGAAGTTAAAAGACACATCATCCAATCTTGTTTGGTTTGTAGCTGACCTTCCTTAAGATCTGCACATCATTCCATTCATTCGCAGAGAAGTCATATTCGATTAGGTCCAACCTATCTGTGTACACATGTTATAGCTCTTCATTGGAGTTTGTGATCTTCCTTGGCCGATGTGGAGGAATCATATGTTCTGGAGATGATATAAAAAGATGTAATACATGCCTAGGAAAGAAGTTAGCATAGTTTTACAAGTTTGATAGTTTGAATTCTTTGTGAAAGAGCTTAAAAGCCATATCTTGTGCATATTCTGATATTTTGTAATCAGGCCTATGAGTCCTAATTGTATGCCCACATGTTGCCAACCAATTTGTATTTGAATTCTATAATATATTGAATGACTAAATCTGCATTTGCTTTATATCTTTGAGTTATTTCTTTTGCGTTTACTCTAGATGTATGGCCTAGATAGTTCACTTTGTGCACCCTCCTAACTGTGACTGCACCAAGTGGTATCAGAGTGAAAGTTTGAATCTTTGGGAGTGAATTAAGTGAAGTTGGTGAAGGAATTCTATAAGATCTTGAGCTATGGATAGATCACCAAACCTGAGGTAGTTTACTTGTCTGGCAAATAATTGTCAATTGTGAGGCAGTTGTCACCTTGTAGCCTGATCGCCGAACTTGAGGTAGTTTACACTTGATCCTAGGAAGAGATGTTGCCGAGGAGAATCCCTGTTGTTGGAACAATGGCTGGAAGAATGGATGAGATTATGGAAATAATAAAAACCATGTGAGTTCTCTTGGATGCTATTAAAGAAGATCAGAGAAGAGGACTTACAGCTAGACCTAATATTGAAAGTGATGATGATGAAGAATTTCAATTTGTTGATCAAAATGGTGAAACCCTAAGAGGTGAAGAAAAAGAAGAATCAGATCAAGTCAAGATGTTGCAAGCTATTTCAAAGATTGGTAAAAGACCTAGAGTTGATGTACTAAACTATACTGGCAATTGGAATCTTGAAGAATTGATTGACTTGATAAATGATATGGAAGAATACTTTGAGTATGAAGAAATTGAAGATCTAGAGAAGGTGAAATTTGCAAAAACAAAGTTGAAAGGACATGCTACTATATGGTGGAAAGAAGTTCATTTGGATAGAAATAGAAGAGGAAAAGAAAAGATTACAAAATAGGATAGGATGGTGACAAAATTGAAGAACCAGTTTATACCTATTGACTATGAGTTGGAACTGTTGAAGAGATTTTAAAACCTGAGACAAAAGGAGAAATTTGTAATGGAATATACTGAAGAATTTCATAAGATGATCATAACGACATGACATAGTGAAGCAAGAAAGGAGAAAGTGGCTAGATACATCAATGGACTGAGATTGAACATTCAAGAAGAATTGAGTTTGGTAAGGATGACAACATTGGAAGAAGCATATCAATTTGCCATGAAGGTTGAAGAGAAGTTGAATAAGAGGCATGATCAGAGACATAGAGGCAGAGGAGGTAAATTTTAGAGAGGTAGAACATTTTTTAGAGGAGAGAAATCATATGCCAAGTAGAATAGACTAGAAAATACATTCAAGAAGGAGGATAGAGATAACAATGCATACTAGAGAGATGATAGAAATTTCTACTGCAAAGGAAACCCTAGTCCATACCAGAGTGAAGGATACAGAAGAGAAGGAAGAGGACCTGATAGGAGGACATTCAGAGGAACCTGTTTTAAGTGTGGAGGTGAAGGTAATTAGGGGAGTACAAGCAAGAGGACAAAGAACAGTGGAAGAGTGGCCTATGTGGAAGAAAAACTTGTTGGATCACCTAGTTCAGTTGGTAAACTTGAGAAAGGACAGTCACTTGTGATGAGGAGAGCACTATTTCAAGTAGAGGCAAATGAAGAACCACCGTAGAGGAAAAGCTTGTTCAGAACCAAATGCAAATCATAAGGTAAATGTTGTAAAGTTGTAATTGATAGTGGTAGTTCTGATAACCTAGTTTTAGAGGAGATGGTGACTAAGTTAAAGTTGGAAAGATTGAAACATCCTAAGCCCTATCAGATGGCATGGATTCAGGATGATCATAAGGTACTGGTGAGTGAAGAATGTTTGGTGAAATATCATATTGGATCTTATCACGATGAAGTCTTGTGTGATATTATGCCTATGGATGTATGTCATATCTTGTTGGGTAGACCTTGGTAGTGTGATAGAAAAGCTATACATGATGGGAGAAATAATACATACACTATATCATCTAATGGAATAAAAATTACTTTGATTCCTTTGGAAGACGATCCTAAAAGTGAAGTATGTGGAAATGCTAGAATCTGTTTGGTAGATGGAAGAATTCTTTTGGATGGTTTAAGACATGAGAATATGTGTTATGCTTTGATCCCTAAGAAGCTTGAAATCCTAAAGACTAAAGAATCACAACCAGAGGAGATAATTGAGTTGCTAATAGAGTATGAAGGCATCATATCAGATAATGTACCTAAAGGATTGCCACCAATCAGGAGTATTAGTCATCACATGGATCTTATACTCAGAGCTAGTTTACACCTAACAAAGTAGCACATAGAATGACAATGACAGAGAATGAAGAATTGAATAGACAGATCTAGAAGTTGTTAAGGAAGGGTTTGTTCAGAGAAAGTTTGTGTCCTTGTGCAGTACTTGTAGTATTATCATTGAAGAAGGATGGAGAATGGAGAATGTGTACAGACTCTAGAGCCAGAAAAAAGATCACAGTTAAGTATAGATTTCCCTTACCTAGGATGGATGCTATTATGGATTGTTTGAGTGGAGCAAAATAATTCACAAAGATAGATTTGAAGAGTGGATACCATCATATTAGAATCAGAGAAGGAGATGAATGGAAGACTACTTTCAAGACAAATGAGGGATTGTATGAGTGGTTAGTGATGCCTTTTGGATTGACAAATGACTGAGTACTTTCATGAGATTGATGAATGAAGTCTTGAAAAAATTCTTGGGTAAGTTTGTTATTGTATATTTGGATGACATTCTAATTTTTAGTAAGACAAAAGAAGAACATTTGCAGCACCTGAGACAAGTATTGCAGGGACTGAGAGAAGATAAATTGTTGATAAACATCAAGAAGTGTAGTTTCATGAAGAGTTGATATACTTGGGATTTGTGATTTCTGTAGAAGGATTGAAGATGGACCCTAAGAAAGTAAGAGCAATTGTTGAATGGCCTACACCAGAGAGTATTGGAGAAGCTAGAACATTTCATGGATTGGCTAGTTTCTACAGGAAGTTCATTAGAAATTTTAGTTCAATTTGTAACCCTATGACAGAGACAATGAGAGGTGATAGAAAAGACTTTAAGTGGGCATCAAGAGAAGATAAGAGATTTGAATTATTGAAGCAGAAAGTGATAGAACAACCTCTATTGGCATTACTAGATTTCAATAAAGTATTTCAAGTAGACTATGATGCAAGTGGAAATCCAATTGGAGCAGTGTTAAGTCAAGAAGGTAGACCTGCAGTGTATTTTAGTGAGAATTTGAATGATGCAAGGAGAAGATAGTTAGTTTATGATCAGGAGTTCTATGCAATAATTCAAGCCTTCAAGAAGTGGAGACATTACTTGTTTCCTAAGGAGTTTGTGTTGAAGTAAAAGAAACTCTTTATTGATTCAATGATTAAACGCAAATACAAACATGCATAAATACTAAGAGGGGAGTCCGGTTATATGTAACTGAACATAACTACTCATAACCGGCGATAGGAACTACTCATAACTGGTGGTAGTTAACAATCTAATACCAAACACTAACAATGTAATACCATTGTTATTATGCTAACATTCCCCCCTTATTACATTGTTCCTATTGGAAACAATGCAGATAACTAAGAGGGGGGGTGATTCAGTTATCTTAAAACTTTTCTATTTTTACTTTCTTATCTTATCTTATCATTTAATGTTATATCAAAGAGAGGCAATCATAAGAGCTGGAAAAAGAAATTAACACATAACACAAGGATTTTTACGTGGAAACCCTGTTAAGGGAAAAACCACGGGGTGACTAACCCAAGATTGTATTCTCTGTTAAAAGAATAAAGAGTACAAATTTGGCACTTGCCAATTAGAGCTCACTACCTGAGCACACTGCTCACAAAAGGCCCACTGCCTACAAGAGACTTACAGTCTACAAATACTTACAGATAATACCAAGGTCTATGAACTAATGAACAACATCTATACATGCAAGATTTTAGTTTTGGTTAGGTACAGTAAAGTAATCTGACACATTTCATTCTTCCTCTGCTTAATATTACATTCCTATCACATTCTGGGGTTGAATTACTACCTTCGCACTTGTCTCTACTTTTATTCGCACTTAATCATTCATACTATCATGTACACACCCTCACAATCTTGAATCCATCGGGTATATATATCCGCATCTAGCTCCATTATTTCTTTGTCCAAGAAATTTTGTACTATCTCTGCAATGTCTCTTGCAGACTCTACTTCCTTCCTTTTGGAGACATCTAGACTGACTTGCTTATTGATATTTGTTTCTTCTACCTATCCTTCCTCTTCTAGAATAGAGTGTTGGCAAGAGACACTATATGGAAAAATGATTGTTGTCATTGATGGCAACAAAGTTCATCCCACACATCCGTAGGACATGGTGTGTCTCTACCGGAAGTTAGAATGAAGATTGTTGAGGTCCAGTAAACAAGAACAGAGCTTGTGGCAAGGTCCGACAGACAGGTCTGGATCTCTCAGAGGAAGTATCTTGGTGAATTGCAAATTTGGGAAAGCCAAGAGGACTACCTTGAGTAATAGATTCCAAGGATTTAGCCTCCGGTGATGGACAAGGGAAAAGATATGAATAGTTGAGTACTGGATTCCTGAGTGACAGTGTGAACAGAGGAAGAACTGACTGACAGAACATCAGACTACTTTCAGGATGTGTTACTGATGGTGTTAAAGGTTATGAAGGCATGAATAATGTTTGGCCGACATGATTAATGATTTCTACAAGTATATGCTTGATCCGCATTACTTGATGTGTAAGGATTCAGCCGACAGAACAGAGTTTGTGAGAAGATTGACTATTCCGGGTGCCGACTAGAAAGATAATGAAATCACTGGTGCAGATATATATAAAGGGTGGATTTAGTTATGAGAAGTGTTGTGGTGATATATGTGGTATGCGAAAAATAGTAGAGCAGAGCAGAGGTAGTAAGGAAGGTCCGATATGTGAAAGGAAAGCAGCATAAGAGAAGAGGAAAGATGAAGTGCAGTAGATCAGTGTACTGAGCCTAATCGGAACTAAACTCCAGCATATGTGGATGCTTCCAATCAGTTCAAGTATTGTATAACATTCTTTTCTAGATAGTGTGTCTCCTTGTAGGCAGTGTGCCTCCTTTGTGAGCAGTGTGCTCGGGCAGTGAGCCCTAATTGGCAAGTTCCATTTTGTATTTCCTTATTCTTCTAATAGAGAATAATCCTTGGGTTAATCACCCCATGGTTTTCTCCCTTAACAGGGTTTCCACGTCAAAAATACCGCGTCATGTGTTTTTCCTTTTCATGGTAATGTTTGCTTATTTGAATTAATGTTGCTTTAATTAATAAGAAAGTTTAGAAAGAAGAAATAATTAGGATAACTAATTCACCCCTCCTCTCAGTTATCAACAATTGGTATCAGAGCTAAGTTCCTTCTAACAGAGTCTAACAGCTCAAGGAAGATATGGGAGTCCAAATGGATGCATATGGTTTAAGGGAGCAACTCAAGACTACCCTTGAGGATCTTGAACAGTCAAACTTTGAAGTCAATGAATTAAAGGAAAGACTCAAACAGGCTAATGATTTCATGAGAGAACTAAAAGACAAATTAAGTCTCTCTATGAAAAAGAGAAAGAAGCTGCTTCAGCAATTGGCAAGACAAGGTGAAGAAAATAATGCAAATGAAGAACTAACTGAGAAAACCAAGTTATGTGAAAAGTTATCAAAAGAAATAATTATGGTAAGACATGCAATGGAATCAGGAGTTATAAAGTTTACCCAAGAAATTGAAGAGAAAAGAAAAACTAAAGATAATCTAAGACAATCTCTCAAGGAGAAATCAGAAGATTGCCACCAGATGGATAGAATTATCAGACATCTTGAATCTGATCTTGAAGATGCTAAAGCTAATGAAGAAAAACTCAAGGATCAAATTGTCTCTCTAAAAAGGGATCTTCAAACAGCAAATGAGTATAAAGAGAAATTCAAGATAAGTTTTGCTCAACTTGAAGTTCTTCTTGGAAGTCAAAAGAAGGTAGATGACAAATGTGGTTTGAGATATGAGAAAGGAGAAAGCTCCGGATCCAGTCAGAAGAATTTTGGATCAGAAAATCCAAGGAACAGGCCTAGAAGACCTCTGGTAAGACAACCCAATGCTCAAAGATATCCATCCTTCAATGGATACTACCACAGCTGCAATCACTTTGGTCACAAAGCTAATCAGTGCAGAAAGAGAAGGAATCAGACTAATTCATCCTTCTCCGGATAGTGCTTTAACTGCAAAAGGTATGGTCACAAGTCTCATGAATGTAGAAATATGCAAATGAACAAATCATTCAATGGTAGATGCTTTGCATGCAATAGAGTAGGTCATATGGCTAAACAATGTAGATCAAGAGGATATCTGTCAAATATGCAAAGAAATGTTGTTTGCCAAATCTGTAATAGGTCCAGTCATAATGCAAAATTATGTAGAAGCAAGAATCAAGAGAAAAGGGGTCTGGTATATCATAATCAGAATCAAGATAAGGGTAAACAAAAGGTGAATGCGGATGAAGTTAGGAATGAGATGAACAAGATTTGGGTAAAGAAAGTTCTGAGAATGTAGAGGTTGGATCCGCACCAGACTCTGGTGCTGATATTCCTTCCGAAAACTAAAAGGTGAGCTCTAACTCAGGGGGAGACACAAAGAAAACCTTGTTCCCCCAGCCAGTTAAGTGGTGCCTAAAATTGGCACATGAGAAGCTGCAGATCAAAGGGTTTCTAGAGAAACATGTAAGGAAGGTCAGGTAAAGATTTGAGAGATTCGCAAGAAAATTTAAAAAAGTTCAAATCCTTCAGAATTGGTCCTGTTAAGCAAGTCTTCCAGTAAAACAGGTTTCTCACAAGATTGGCCCGGTATGAATCCAAATTGATACAGCTTGATCTGCGGATACATAAGATGATCAGAAGGACAAGTGGATATGATGTTTCATCACTAACATAGATCACAAGGGAATCATAATGATCTGGATGAGTTTCTTCCTCCTTGAACAAGGAAAACCAGGCAAACCAGAATAATGTAGGTCAAGCATTTATTGCAATATGATATTAGGGCTCGCGGAGCAATATAAGGGTTTTTCATTAATCACTCGTTCATTTTGCACTCAAGAAGAAACGAAAAGCGGAGCTCTACAACGAAATTCCTCAAGTTCATCGAAGATCACTTGCAGAAGTCATTACTTCTAGAGATCAATTCAACCTACTCTGTGAAACTGATAGGCGCAAAAGGTATTTTTCATTTTCAAATATCTCACTGCAAATCTCTTGATAATGGGTACTCTGAATATTGTAAAGATTTCTGATAGACCTCACCCTACATTTAAGAAACATCCATACAAATCCTTGGAGGTAGACTCCCTAGGTGCATTTTCCAATGTTCTGCATGGCGTTTTGCACACTGAAGATATTAGGGTTTATATACATGCAAACATTGAAGAGTTTGGGGAATTCAAACTAAGAGACTTATACCACAAGCAGTTAATAGATGATTCTTTTGAGATCGAACCTCAGTATAAGAGCATCCAGGAAAAACACTTTGATCAGTTCATTCATTTCCCCTGCTTTGAAGAAAATGAATGGGTTCGGTATGTATTGAGTAGGGTACATGACAACTTTCTATGGCTGAATAGACCTTGCAAAATCACTAAGGAAGCAATTAAGGCAGTAACTGGTTTACACTCCTCTGGAGGAATACCTGTCCTCAAATCTATCAAAAACAACATTGTAACTGAGGCCACCGAATCAAATGGATTGGTATGGTAGAATGACAAACTGGTAGCAGTTCAGATCAGAGACTATTTGCATGGGCTTGGGGATGCTAAAGCAAGAAATACAGTCATGTGGGGATACTTCAAAAACTTTCAGAACATGATGCAATCAAGAGAAAGGATTCCCCAGTCTCTTGTTGAGAAATATAAGGACACAGTCTGCTTTATGGTAGAGACTGATCAGTGCCTAATGGAGGCAGTAGAACCAAGGACAGTCTGGATCATGCCCATGGGGTATGAAGTTGATGAACAGATTATGGAGCTGCATGTTCAACACATGCTGAGTCAGCCTAAAGATCTAAAGGCAGAAAGGTTTGGAACCTTTGAGGAGCTGAGTGTAAAGATCCATGTGGAACTCAGAGAACTAGAGATGAAAAAGAAGGTGAGAAAAAAAGTAGAACATATTGCACAAGGCCTTGGGATCTCAAAGGAGGCACTTGATGCCAACTGGGAAAAGAGACAAAAAGCTGATGAGGAGAAGAAAGAGGTAGAAAAAGGAAGCAAGAAAAGTGCTCCAGTAGAAACTTCCACCCGGACCAGATCTTCAAAGAGACCAGCACCTGTCCCAACTAAAAGCTCAAAACCGGAAGTCCAAGCATCCGGCAAAGGAGTGAAAAGGTCAAAGACAAAAGCGACAAGGGCTTATGCAAGTCAAAGAGATGAAGAAGAAACTGAATCAGATGAGGGGGTAAAGGAAATAAAGAAGCAAAAGAAGAAAGGATCCGGTCAGCCCTCCTCAAACCAGGACAAGGAAGAAATAGCAGAGGAATTTGTTGAAAAGCCCACCCTGTCCCTAGAAAGTGTAATCAAATTAGTCACTGTGGATGGAAACCTTCAACCAATGGTCGAATTCTATGATGATTACAATGAGGCCGACCAAAAGATCCTGCAGGAAGCTACAATTAGGTATCTCAACATTTACAATAAAGCTTTTATTGAAATTATCTCTCTAATTCCTAAGAGTCTAGAGAAGGAGTTGGAAATGAGAAAGACCAATGCCATGGCAAAAGACCTTGAGATCTGGGAATAGATAGCTATTTAGCTATATCTTTCAATTGATCCCAAGACAATGAACATGGTATTCAAAGACTGCAAAGATGAATCAGCTTATGCTTGGTGAGACTGACAAGGTAGCCAAGGACACTAAAGAGATTCTCTAGAAAACCTTCAAGAGATTTAATCTTCCTATCATAGAGGACTTGGGTACTGATCCTACAAATGTTGCAGAAGAAACTCCTGAGAAAATGTCAGAAGAGGTGGGCCCTGAATAGACCAACATTTCCCCTCTGGTTTCCCCTACAGTCTCCGGATCTAAAGGAGAAGAAAAATCATAGGAGAAAGAAGCAGTGGTGAAGGAAAAAGAAGGTGACAGTGCAAAGGTTGCAGGACAGAAGACTTCAGCAGAGAAAACCACAATTGCTAGTGGTGGGAATGTAGAAGGAGAGAAAACTCCAAAGGATAGCTCCAAGACTGTAGAAGAGAAGAAACATCTATCTCCAGCAAGAGACACTGCATAAACTATCCAAGAATTTCTGAGCAAAGAAACAATGGAGATTGATGAACCGGAGCTTCTACAAGGTCCATTCAATTTTGATTCTCTTTCTCCAGTACAGACAATGAAGATAGCTTCATTTGCAAATGCTAAGGCTAATGAAAAACTCCTAAAGTCTCATATGGAAGACTGTGAGTTGATAGAAGTTGCATCCGGAGTGCTGGAAAAGATCATACCTGTTGATGACTGTTTTGATGCAATCATAACAATAAGTTAAAATTCACATAAAATGAACTGAAACTATACTTGAAAGACAAGAAGGAATCATTTGGTGATTCAACTAATCCCAAGTCTACAATGGTTCGGTTGGTCAAGTTCAGTTGGTCAATGTGAAGCTGTAATGTTCAAGGGGCCTTACGTAGTTTAGGTTTGTTTTGTGGTTTACTGGCCTAAGAATATGCAAAAAGGTCATGAGATATGTCAATGCTTTTCATTCCTTTGCATAAGAGTGATACTGGGCTACAAGTTCCAGAGGGTTTTCTTGGATTTTTTTGTAGCTTTCTTCTTGATCTGTTTATGAAAACTGTCTACTTATAGCTCTGTTATCATGCTTCTTCAAATTTGAGACAATTTCCTTTGGATTTCTACGTTTTCAGCTAAATATTTTAGATGGGTTGGGAAAAGTTAGAAAGATCTACTCTATACCTCACTTAATCTACCGAAGGATCTAAGTGTTTCTGTTATGCACTATATAAATACCACAGTAGTTTGATCAAATCCACAGTAAAAACCCTAAATGTAAGTTCTGAGCATTTTCACAAACATACATTTAAAATTGCAAGCTCTCAAAGAAGATATTTCAAAACACAAAGAAGAGCAGGAGAACACTCAGAAGATAGATGCAGAACTCCAGATTCTATTGCATTAGAAACGAATAGCCATACATGATTTACAATGTAAGAATGACTCTTAGTTTCATTGATCATACTACAGAGAACTTACAAGCTTTACAGATACAGTAAGGCAGCCAGACATTCCACGCGCACCTTACTGCAGACAAACAGGCGACCTCCTTCTTCTACTCTAAACTATGCTAAGCTATCTTGTTGTGTTTTCCTAGAATCTCTGTGTGTAGCTCCTGTTGTAAAGTATTACAGTGTAGAGAGGCACAATATAAAGACATTTTGATTGTCCTCACTACAGCAAAAACCTAACTGAGCCCCTGGTTCAAACCTCTAGTTACAGCAATAAATGCAGGTGAACCAGTTCTCAAAAATATATCAGAGCTGTGGTCAAATCTGGGTGAAATATTGCCCCTTCTGAGAAGTTCCGGCAGCTGGGTAATAACTTCTGTTTGTCTGTTGTGATAATACCTTCAGCTGCGACCTTCCTCTTCACTTGAATGGCCTTGACCTTTTGCATTTCATCCTTATCTTCTTGCTCCTGAGATCAGATCTTATGTCTCCATGAGGTCACTGTATTGACTTTCCAGCTGCTTCCTCAACTGCAAGCCTGCAAGACAAGACAAGCAATAAGTTTTCCATTTATCACAAAAATAGCATGAAATTAAAATAACCGTTTAAATACAGGTGACTGCGCAAGATTGTGGAAATCAGATCAGAAATCTTCTCAAAACGCGTCAAAAATGCGTTCAGACTGCTCAAACTTCATCGGGTCAACCATCGCTGACTGAAAAAATGCCAGAGGCACCAAAAAAAACACTTTAAAACTCCACTGCCTCATTTCCCGCCCATCGGCATGATATTCGCTGTCGGTGCGTCAAAAAACATGTTGGTCGATATACCTCATCATCATGATATTTCGCTTCTGCATATTGGAGAAAAGAACAACAACATCATCATCATCATGATGAAGGAGAATAGGAGGATATGAAGATAATCCTGCTGCTGAGGAAAGGAAGATGATGGTGACGTCATCATGATATTCGGGCTTCATTGAAATGCTAAGGATGACGTCATCATCATGTTCGGTTAAGATCAGGGGGCTATTTGTGATATCGGGTCACCCAAGGAGCATGATCAGGATGATGAAGTGAATATGACCCTTTCGTGGCCAAGGTAACCCTCTTGAAAGAAATCAGCATGATGAAGATCATCATCATATTTGCTTTTGTCGAACATAGAATAAGACATCATCATGATAATTGGGAACCGGATCGTGCTTCAGAAAATATCCTGTTGAAAGAAAGAATGATGATGATGATCATTAGGATATTTACTTCTTCGTTTATCAGATCGGGATGACGTCATCATGATATTCGGAGCCTTCGTTAAACTTGAACATGACGTCATCATGATATTTCGCCAACCGGATCATGTTTGGGAAAAAATCCTGCCGAAGGGAAAATGTGATGATGATGATCATCAGGATACTTGCAAAAGGTTGTATTTCATCGGCAGGAGGACTTGGCGAAATATCGGGTGAACCAACAAGATCATGATGATGTTGACGATATGCCAGGATAAAAAATGATGATGACGTCATCATCATATTTCGCTTTCGGAGCACAAGGATGAGTTGGTCATCATGATAATTTGCGCTAGGGTGATATTGTAAAATATGATGATGCTGTTGAGAAATGCAATATCGACTACTTCTTAATAAATAGGGTGGTCATCATGATATTCGCTAACCGGATCAGGAGGATATGAAGGTGATGATCCTCTTAATCGAATTATGATGATGATGTTCCCAGCACTTGGTGAAATTCAGCAAATGATCCTCGTGAAAGATCAGGGTGATATGAAGTCGTCATCATCATAATTCGAAGTTCAGCAAATATCATGATGATGACCTTGCGATAGGTTTATAGCACGCGCATGCAAATATGCCGAAGGTGGATTTTGTTAAGTCAGGGTGATCTTATACCATCAGCATGATATTTTAAGATCAGGCGATGCAAGGATATCATGATGATGCTCGCGATACAAAGGCCGCTCGACGGGGGGAACTTACCTTGACTTAAAGTTGATGTCATCATGATATTTCGAACCTCAGGATATTATCGGGGGGGTGCGTTTAAAATATGATGATGATGATGATCATCATGCAACCAAAACTGAGTTTATAACATATGACGCTCCTAAGAAAATCATGATGCTGATGATGCGCCCAAGGCCTTTTGACGGGTAAAAAGCACTACCACCTAAGATTGACGTCCGGATGTTGCGACTGCATTATTTTTAGCGGGTGATAGACCAAGATCATGATGATCCTGTCAACATAACTTAGGATATAAAAATATGATGATCCTCCTGCGAATATCAGGTTTGACCAAGACTTTGACCGTGCAGAACTTCCACATATGGACGAATTTTCAAGTGAAGTAAAAGGCAAACCTGCATGGAATTTCAAGCTCTTTCTAAGTATGAAGTCACAGCAACAAAATATGAACTTTGACAAACTGACCTCATGATGATGACCTACCCCATGCAATATCATGATGATGATGCACCTGACCTTTATTTTTACCAGACCGCCAGGAAGCAAAAAAAAGACACAAGCAGAAGAAAAAAAACAAGACATCAGCAGGGGTCCCCATTTTGCTAAGGAGCATAATGGGGCGTGTTGTGAACATCACAACAACTAGCAACCAAAACAAAACAATTAAATTCAGAGTGTTCAAGGAAACTAGGTGAAATGAACTCATAACTTCCAACTATCTTTCCTGCAAATTACTATTCAGCTTGAGACTCAAAGTGTTCAATAAAGATGCATGAATTTTCATTTTCAGTTTAGTTGTGTGCATGTGATTAATTATCCTCATCTTGAAGATCGGTTGAACAAACCAGTGACTGACATTAGCCTACGTAGGTGAGGATATTCCCTCATAGCCGACCGGATAGAGCCTTGCTGCCAGCGAGCGTCTATAGCCCTGGTAAGGTTATCGTTACAATTCTCCTAAGTAGAGCCCCACTGCCAGCGAGCGTCCATAGCCCCGGTAGAGTTACTTAGATGGCTTAATCTGGATTTTCAGTATAATCCGCTTTATTTATTTATTTATTTATTTATTTATTTATTTATTTTTTTGTTTTCTAATTTTGAAAGATTTCATAAGATATAGCAATTTGTAACTTCATGATGATGCAAGGAGTGGACACTTGCTGAAATTAAGCTGAGAATTGTAATGGTAGCAAGGGTGACCTCTGATTTTTCACCTAATATCTACACTGGTAGGTTCAACAAACCCAAGGATTTTAGGTGTGTCATCGTGAGAAACCTGCTTCGAATTCTCAATCACATTTATTGAATACAAAACTTCAGAAGATGAACAACTCTCTACATTCATGACAGTGACAGGTTATGTGTAAATTGCAAATGGTTAACCTGAATATCCTAAATTATATACTGTTTTGAATGGTTGCTAGTTCTGCTCCTTAATACTCTACAGTAAAATAAAGATCCCTGCTGAGGAGACAACAAACAAACCAAACAAACAGGCTGTACAAACAACACAGCAAAAGAAAAAACCGAACAAACAGAAAGAAACAAAAAGAAGACAAGCTATACAAACAACCAACCTAAAAAAGAAAATAGCAAAAGAAGAACACAAAAAAAAACAACTACCCTACCAGACTATATACAAGCCTCTACGAGGCAATTTAGAAACCCAGGAAATAGACCCAAGAACACCCCTACTTGCATATTTCTTTAGGTTGTGCAGGAGTAACAGGGTACTAGTTATGGTCCTCATCATAGCAGATTTATCTTTGAATTCTGAAAAAAATTCTGATATTCTAGATTCATTGTGTTTATCAGAATAGCTCTTAATGACTAGTAACTGAGGCAGCTCATCAGGGTTATGATTAATCCATAAGCATGTCCTATCTCTTGAATTTCCATAATCAAAATAGCATTTATCATTGTTTACTAAGGAAAGGAAAGAGACAACCTGATGTGCCTTTAGCTCTGTGGAACACACTTGTTTATTAATAGCTGGCTCTTCATTTAGCTCTGCATTTTCATTGCCCAGCTCTATGTCTAGTCCTTCTTCAAGTTGAAAGATGAATGACTCTAAATGTATCATTTCTTCATCTTCATCTAGCTCTGTTCCTTCATTCTGGATGTTCAGTTTATCCTCAAATTTAGCAAACCTCTCAATGTTCTCATTAGTTTCCTGCACATCAGCACTTAAGTAAGTGTCTTCATCATCATCTGATATACAGAAATTAATCATTTCTAAATCACTTGAGAGTAAAGGTGGGACGACATCTTTTGATTGATAGGAATACTCCCCTGTTTTATTTTCAACATGGCATGGGGGTGATGTCTGACTGTGTACAGCAGCTCCATGATCCTCTGTATCTTCTTTTTTTAAGGATTGTTCATCAGATGACTCATATTTATCATTCAGTGAAGAGTCTAATTCTATTGACCTGCAACAATCTTGATTTTGATCATTTAATTTAAAGAAGTCAGGTGTAACACTAGGATTTACTTTCTTTTCTATGACTTCATTAGCTTCTACAGTGGGGATCTTATCAGTTTTAGTGCATTTTAATTCTGCCAATGCTTGTTTACATTTCTTTGCCAAATCATGTTCGTTAAAACTTTTCAGGTCAGACCCGGAGGCTTCTTCTTGACAAATATTCCTTAGTAGTTCCATATATTTATCAAATGTATCAAGATGAACCTCACTTTCCTTTTCTTTTTCATTAAATCCTTTTTGCTTATTATCTAGAAAAGAGACATGAGCTGTGATTTCTTCTCTACATTTTTTAGGATATTTATACTTTTCACTAACTTTAATCACAGCCGGATCCTGACGAAAAGACAGATTTTTTTTCTTACCATCACATGATTCCTGGAAAGAGATCTTACTATCCCTTATTCTTAGCATTGGGTCCATCTTTGTATTCTCTGCACATTTAATGACCGTTGATGTTGCATCCTTCTGTTGCCCAATAATCTCCTCACTTCCCTGCCAACTTTCAGCCTTATACACGTCTGAGAGAGAGATTAGTCCTTTCAAATGTAAATCTAATCTTGTAAGGAAAGATAGACAATTAAGCTCACCATGCTCTATGGACTTATGTATCCTACACCTTCCAAATAAACCATAGCTATATAAATTTTTGGGATAAAGCTGGTTATTCAAAGCTTTCTGAAATGAAGGAATGTCAACTTGAAAACTGCCCCTATATGTGTCCATTAAAAAAAAAAAAAAATGGGACCTTCTTTTCACCCTTTTAGGCCTTTTGAAATTTTATGAGATCTAACATATCTCAGAATATAACATTTAAAACTCAGAATTTTAACCCTAAACCAAATCAGGCCCTCCTTCTAGCACCAAAAAACTGTTGATGATTGCGATATACAGCCTTCTAGCCCTCTATTTAGCACTAGAAAACTGTTGATGATTACAATATATAGCCTTCTAGCCCTCCTTCTAGCGCCAAAAACTGTTGATGATTGCGATATACAGCCTTCTAGCCCTCTATTTAGCACCAGAAAACTGTTGATGATTACAATATACAGCCTTCTGGCCCTCCTTCTAGCGCCAAAAAACTGTTGATGGTTACAATATACAGCCTTCTAGCCCTCTGAAAAGTGCCAGAAAACTGTTGATGACTGTTTTGATGCAATCATAACAATAAGTTAAAATTCACATAAAATGAACTGAAACTATACTTGAAAGACAAGAAGGAATCATTTGGTGATTCAACTAATCCCAAGTCTACAATGGTTCGGTTGGTCAAGTTCAGTTGGTCAATGTGAAGCTGTAATGTTCAAGGGGCCTTACGTAGTTTAGGTTTGTTTTGTGGTTTACTGGCCTAAGAATATGCAAAAAGGTCATGAGATATGTCAATGCTTTTCATTCCTTTGCATAAGAGTGATACTGGGCTGCAAGTTCCAGAGGGTTTTCTTGGATTTTTTTGCAGCTTTCTTCTTGATCTGTTTATGAAAACTGTCTACTTATAGCTCTGTTATCATGCTTCTTCAAATTTGAGACAATTTCCTTTGGATTTCTACATTTTCAGCTAAATATTTTAGATGGGTTGGGAAAAGTTAGAAAGATCTACTCTATACCTCACTTAATCTACCGAAGGATCTAAGTGTTTCTGTTATGCACTATATAAATACCACAGTAGTTTGATCAAATCCACAGTAAAAACCCTAAATGTAAGTTCTGAGCATTTTCACAAACATACATTTAAAATTGCAAGCTCTCAAAGAAGATATTTCAAAACACAAAGAAGAGCAGGAGAACACTCAGAAGATAGATGCAGAACTCCAGATTCTATTGCATTAGAAACGAATAGCCATACATGATTTACAATGTAAGAATGACTCTTAGTTTCATTGATCATACTACAGAGAACTTACAAGCTTTATAGATACAGTAAGGCAGCCAGACATTCCACGCGCACCTTACTGCAGACAAACAGGCGACCTCCTTCTTCTACTCTAAACTATGCTAAGCTATCTTGTTGTGTTTTCCTAGAATCTCTGTGTGTAGCTCCTGTTGTAAAGTATTACAGTGTAGAGAGGCACAATATAAAGACATTTTGATTGTCCTCACTACAGCAAAAACCTAACTGAGCCCCTGGTTCAAACCTCTAGCTACAGCAATAAATGTAGGTGAACCAGTTCTCAAAAATATATCAGAGCTGTGGTCAAATCTGGGTGAAATATTGCCCCTTCTGAGAAGTTTCGGCAGCTGGGTAATAACTTCTGTTTGTCTGTTGTGATAATACCTTCAGCTGCGACCTTCCTCTTCACTTGAATGGCCTTGACCTTTTGCATTTCATCCTTATCTTCTTGCTCCTGAGATCAGATCTTATGTCTCCATGAGGTCACTGTATTGACTTTCCAGCTGCTTCCTCAACTGCAAGCCTACAAGACAAGACAAGCAATAAGTTTTTCATTTATCACAAAAACAGCATGAAATTAAAATAACCGTTTAAATACAGGTGACTGCGCAAGATTGTGGAAATCGGATCAGAAATCTTCTCAAAACGCGTCAAAAATGCGTTCAGACTACTTAAACTTCATCGGGTCAACCATCGCTGACTGAAAAAATGCCAGAGGCGCCAAAAAAAACACTTTAAAACTCCACCGCCTCATTTCCCGCCCATCGGCATGATATTCGCTGTTGGTGCGTCAAAAAACATGTTGGTCGATATACCTCATCATCATGATATTTCGCTTCTGCATATTGGAGAAAAGAACAACAACATCATCATCATCATGATGAAGGAGAATAGGAGGATATGAAGATAATCCTGCTGCTGAGGAAAGGAAGATGATGGTGACGTCATCATGATATTCGGGCTTCATTGAAATGCTAAGGATGACGTCATCATCATGTTCGGTTAAGATCAGGGGGCTATTTGTGATATCGGGTCACCCAAGGAGCATGATCAGGATGATGAAGTGAATATGACCCTTTCGCGGCCAAGGTAACCCTCTCGAAAGAAATCAGCATGATGAAGATCATCATCATATTTGCTTTTGTCGAACATAGAATAAGACATCATCATGATAATTGGGAACCGGATCGTGCTTCGGAAAATATCCTGTTGAAAGAAAGAATGATGATGATGATCATTAGGATATTTACTTCTTCGTTTATCAGATCGGGATGACGTCATCATGATATTCGGAGCCTTCGTTAAACTTGAACATGACGTCATCATGATATTTCGCCAACCGGATCATGTTTGGGAAAAAATCCTGCCGAAGGGAAAATGTGATGATGATGATCATCAGGATACTTGCAAAAGGTTGTATTTCATCGGTAGGAGGACTTGGCGAAATATCGGGCGAACCAACAAGATCATGATGATGTTGACGATATGCCAGGATAAAAAATGATGATGATGTCATCATCATATTTCGCTTTCGGAGCACAAGGATGAGTTGGTCATCATGATAATTTGCGCTAGGGTGATATTGTAAAATATGATGATGCTATTGAGAAATGCAATATCGACTACTTCTTAATAAATAGGGTGGTCATCATGATATTCGCTAACCGGATCAGGAGGATATGAAGGTGATGATCCTCTTAATCGAATTATGATGATGATGTTCCCAGCACTTGGCGAAATTCAGCAAATGATCCTCGTGAAAGATCAGGGTGATATGAAGTCGTCATCATCATAATTCGAAGTTCAGCAAATATCATGATGATGACCTTGCGATAGGTTTATAGCACGCGCATGCAAATATGCCGAAGGTGGATTTTGTTAAGTCAGGGTGATCTTATACCATCAGCATGATATTTTAAGATCAGGCGATGCAAGGATATCATGATGATGCTCGCGATACAAAGGCCGCTCGACGGGGGGAACTTACCTTGACTTAAAGTTGATGTCATCATGATATTTCGAACCTCAGGATATTATCGGGGGGGTGCGTTTAAAATATGATGATGATGATGATCATCATGCAACCAAAACTGAGTTTATAACATATGACGCTCCTAAGAAAATCATGATGCTGATGATGCGCCCAAGGCCTTTTGACGGGTAAAAAGCACTACCACCTAAGATTGACGTCCGGATGTTGCGACTGCATGATTTTTAGCGGGTGATAGACCAAGATCATGATGATCCTGTCAACATAACTTAGGATATAAAAATATGATGATCCTCCTGTGAATAT
Organism: Cunninghamia lanceolata; assembly: GCA_027924645.1. Classification (NCBI taxonomy): domain Eukaryota; kingdom Viridiplantae; phylum Streptophyta; class Pinopsida; order Cupressales; family Cupressaceae; genus Cunninghamia; species Cunninghamia lanceolata. The sequence continues at coordinate 7,230,570 of BSBN01000205.1, forward strand.
CGGGTTTGACCAAGACTTTGACCGTGCATAACTTCCACATATGGACGAATTTTCAAGTGAAGTAAAAGGCAAACCTGCATGGAATTTCAAGCTCTTCTAAGTATGAAGTCACAGCAACAAAATATGCACTTTGACAAACTGACCTCATGATGATGACCTACCCCATGCAATATCATGATGATGATGCACCTGACCTTTATTTTTACCAGACCGCCAGGAAGCAGAAAAAAAACACAAGCAGAAGCAAAAAAACAAGACATCAGCAGGGGTCCCCATTTTGCTAAGGAGCATAATGGGGCGTGTTGTGAACATCACAACAATACCATCTTTTCGAAAGGATCCCACAGCCTCCTCTTTTGGTAATCTCAAAATCTTAGTCAGCAGTGCTAGTACACATTTTGATTCTCTAGAAAAATCAGCTGAAGAAAAGGTCTGGAAGGAGTTTTTGGATAAGAGATTCTCAGAGGTACAAGGATTAATCACTAATGATAGGAGAAATATGAGTATTGGGATAAAGAGCTTAGAAAATGCTCTTAAGGATGGTGGTGAAATATACAAATTTTATATCTCCTGGTCCAAAGTAACAGTAAAGATTGAGAAGAAAATAACAAAGCAAGAGGATAAACTACTAAGTTTGTCTCAAATTTTTGATCCTCTCTCTTCCTCCATAGTAAATCAAGAGTGTCAAATTATTGCAATCACAAATGCAATAAAGAATTTTGAGAAGGAAAGGAAGAACATGATCAGCCGGATGGGTGAACTTAGGAGGATCATTGTCCCTAAGTTAGAGGCCATGCATGAGGCCATAAGTGAAGCTCAAATCATAGCCCAGACAAATGATCTGACAGATCTAAAAAGGGCAGATGCATTTGCATTCTTGTTGAGTGGGCATATCTCAATTTTGAATAGGATGAAGCAGAGTTGGGCGACAGAAGTTGTACAGTTGAAGACAACTTTTGCAGACATACTTAAGTACATGTAAGTATGCCATATGTATATACTTATGCGGCTAAGTATAGTAAATTTTTTGAAAATTTTGGTGTGCGGACCCTATCCTTTGCCATTGATGTCAAAGAGGGAGTGAGGAGCATGAAAAATGAGGAATCCAACTAAGGGGGACCTCCGGAAAATGTATAGAAAGACAGAGCATCAGCCAAGGGGGAGCATAGTGTAAACACTTAGTCATTTTTCACTAAGTGTTGCCATCAATGCCAAAGGGGGAGATTGTTGGCAAGAGACACTATATGGAAAAATAATTATTGTCATTGATGGCAACAAAGTTCATCCCACACATCTGCAGGACATGGTGTGTCTCTACCGGAAGTCAGAATGAAGATTGTTGAGGTCCGGTAAACAAGAATAGAGCTTGTGGCAAGGTCTGACAGACAGGTCCGGATCTCTCAGAGGAAGTATCTTGGTGAAGTGAAAATTTGGGAAAGTCAAGAGGACTACCTTGAGTAATAGATTCCAAGGATTTAGCCTCCAATGATGGACAAGGGAAAAGATATGAATAGTTGAGTACCGGATTCCTGAGTGACAGTGTGAACAGAAGAAGAACTGACTGACAAAACATCAGACTACTTTCCGGATGTGTTACTGATGGTGTTAAAGGTTATGAAGGCATGAATCATGTTTGGCTGACATGATTAATGATTTCTACAAGTATATGCTTGATCCACATTACTTGATGTGTAAGGATTCAGCTGACAGAATAGAATTTGTGAGAAGATTGATTGTTCCAGGTGCCGACTAGAAAGATAATGAAATCACTTGTGCGGATATATATAAAGGATGGATTTAGTTGTGAGAAGTGTTGTGGTGATATATGTGGTATGCAAAAAATAGTAGAGTAGAGCAGAGGCAGTAAGGAAGGTCCGGTATGTGAAAGGAAAGCAGCATAAGAGAAGAGGAAAGATGAAGTACAACAGATCAGTGTACTGAGCCTAACCAGAATTGAACTCCAGCATATGTGGATGCTTCCAATTAGTTCAAGTATTGTATAACATTCTTTTGTAGACAGTGTGTCTCTTTGTAGGCAGTGTGCCTCCTTTGTGAGCAGTGTGCTCGGGCAGTGAGCCATAATTGGCAAGTGCCATTTTGTATTTCCTTATTCTTCTAATAGAGAATAATCCTTGGGTTAATCACCCCGTGGTTTTCTCCCTTAATAGGGTATCCACATCAAAAATATTGTGTCATGTGTTTTTCCTTTTCATAGTAATGTTTCCTTATTTGAATTAATGTTGCATTAATTAATAAGAAAGTTCAGAAAGAAGAAATAATTAGGATAACTGATTCACCCCCCCTCTTAGTTATCAACATAGAGGAGTCTAATGCCTCAGATGGCTCTTCATCATTTTTCTTTAATCCTTCGACATTCTTGTCAAAAAATGTTTCTTCTTTCTGTCCTTCCTCTTTTCGAATAGAGGAATCTAATGCCTTAGATGATTCTTCACCATTTTTCTTTAATCCTTCAACATCCATGTTAGAAGGCTCTCCATCTGTTTCCTCTATAATGGAAAGATTGAATCTCTTCAAGGCATTCTGGAGAATTTCTTTTGTTTCATATGCTATTTGGTCAATTTCTCCAACCATGAGTTTATTCATCCTAGACTTGCTTCGGAAGTCATCTTTGCAATCCTTAAAAGCCATGTCCATTTATTTTGGAGTGATAGAGGGACATAGTTGTATCACTATCTACTCCCGGATCTCCAAATCTTTTGCCTTTGCATTCTCTTTTCTTTGTTCCAATACATCTTCTAGGCTTTTTGGAATTAATGAAATTATTTCAATGAATGCTTTGTTATAGATATTCAGATACCTTACAATAGCTTCCTCCAGAATTCTCTTGTCAGCATCATTGTATTCATCATAGAACTCTGTCATCAGCTATAGGTTCCCATCCACAGTAACTACCTTGATGATATCATCAATAGATAGAGTAGGCTTCTCAACATACTCTGCTGACTTCTGCTCCACATCAACCTTGGGGGATTTTACTTTTGTTTTCTTCAATTCTCTTATCTCTACATCTGACTCACTCTCATCATCATCCTTGAGACTCACATAGGCTCTTTTGGCCTTGGATTTCTTTCTCTTTTCTTTTGTAGATGAATGGGCTTCTGGATTTGCAGCTTTAGAGCTCTCAGATGCAGAACTCCTGATAGTTCTAGTCTAGGTGGAGGCTTCTACCAGAACCTATTCTTTCTTTGCTTCCTCTTTTTCTTTCTCAATTTTCTCTATTCTTTCTCTATTTGCAATAACAGCTTCTCTAGTGATGCCAAATTTGTTAGCTAGTTCTTCAACTTCTGTTCTCACTTTTCTTTTTGTGTCAGGCCTTCTTAGTTCAACATGTAGTTTTATGTTTAATTCTTCAAATGTGCCAAACCTCTCTGCTTTGGGGTCTTTGGGTTGACTCAGTAAATTTTGAATATGAGTCTCCAATATGTTTTTATCAACCTCATAGACCATGGGCAATATCTATACTATTCTTGGCTCAATTGCCTCTATTAGGCACTGATCAGTATCTACCATAAAGCAGACAATGTCTTTGTACTTCTCCACTATTGTTTTGGGAATTCTTTCTCTTGCTTACATCATGCTCTGGAAGTTTTTGAAGTAACCCCAGAGAGTTGTCTTCTGGGATTGAGTGTCACCAAGTTCATACAAGTAATCCCTGGTCTATATAGCAACCGGTTTGTCACTTTCCCAGATCAGACCTTTTGAGCCTTGTAACTCATTCATGAAGTAGAAAAACAAGCATAACACCAAATCACCATATTTGAAAGAGTTCTTTTTATCCTTTTTGATCTTTTGAAGGTTCTCCAACAACTGATTCAACAGGAGTTCACATAGGTCATAATCTCCATTCTCTCTTAGCATCTGGTATGCAGTGTAGATGGCAGTTGTAGATTAGAAAAGCAAATGATGGAAAAACATGAAACCAAATGCAATAAAACATAAGATTATACCTCACAATACACATCTAATCCCATCAAGGGAAGAAGGAGCCTTTGCACCCAAACAAGCTCCTATGACCAAGATGAACCCTAGACAAATGGATTTCAATGTGAAATGCTCATTCAAGTTGTGCAACTCACAAATCCTAGCTCAAGAGTGATTTTGGTATTATTTCTTTGCATAGACTTGGCTTATGAAAATGGCTTGGGAGAGGCTTTATTTATAGACCTTTAGAGGGATTCTTGATCCAAGGGTGGAGAATGCCTGGAAAGATCAAGGGTGGAGAATGGAGATGACATGGAGGGCCTAGATCTAATCTTGGAGAATGGATGGCTATGAATAAAAGTGATTCTTTTATTCATTTGGGGAAGAGGAAATTATTAAATAAGTTATGGAGGGAAGACTATTCCCAAATAAAAGATTCATGGGGAAAATGCAAAATGAATTAAAAATTCATTTGGGGTGAAATAGAGGTGTAGGTATGAGAAAAAATGATTATTTATTAGGATGTGGGATTTTAGGTGGAATTGCTCTCATTTATTTATTTGGGGAATGTGGGAAATTGGGTTAAACTAGGTTTGACCATGTTAATGAGGGGTTTAGGGTTAATTAATATTTATTTTATTTAATTAACCCTAAGGCTAGAATAAGTGGGTTAAATTAATTAGTTAATATGATTTTAACTAATTAATTGGGTTTAGTCACAAAAAAGGGAAAATGATTTAGTAAATATTGCATATTTACTAAATTTATTTGGCTAGGTTTGAAACTATTGAATTAATGAAATTAATTCAATTATCTGGGGTAAATTGATGAGAAATGGGGAAATGAAGATTTAATTAATTAAATAAAATTTAATTAATTGGTTTAGGTGGGGAATTGACATGATTAGGGATATCGGGAGTCAATTTGGTGATCGAGATATTTTTAGGTGTCTACAGCAGTATCAGATATAGAGTTTTCTCTACTTGAATGGTAAATCTTGTATCCAATCACAATTGAGGCAAACTTGACATCCAGATCAGTGATGTCATCAATTTTCATTGCCCTCTTATCATATTTTGAACCTGTGGCTTCAGATACTATTTGATTCTTTACAGACTTAAGAGCGGGCAACCCACCAATGGAGTACAAACCAGTTATAGATTTGATGACATCTCTGGTTATTTTGAAAGGCCTCATTAGCCACATGAAGTTATCATGAACCCTACTTAAGATATACCAGACCCATTCATCCTCTCCAAAAGATGAATAATGTATGCAATGTGCAAAATGCCTATGTTTTAGGGTTTGGAATTTTGGTTTCAGATCAAAGTTATCATTGCTTAATTGATTGTGGTAAAGATTCATCAATTTTAGGTCTCCAAAATCCTCAATGTTTGAATGTATATAAACCCTAATGTCTTCTACATGGAGAACTTCATATGGAATACAGGAAAACGCACCCAAAGGATCAATCTCAATAGATTTGTGATGATGTTTCTTGAAAACTAGCCTTGGTCTCTCTGAAACATTTACAACCATAGGAGTAGCCATTCTAATCAATGAAGATTGGAGAGATTTACAAAAGAAATACCTTTTCACGCCTTAGGGTTTGGAACGACTATCGGAACGGATTGCACTTGGATTCAATCTTCAACTGAGTTGAGTGTTTTGCTAGATTTCTTCTCAGAGCTCTTCTTCCTTCTTTGAGAGTGCAAAGTGTCACAAATGATGGTTGAAAGACCTTTTAATGTTGCCCAAAAACCTAATCTCCTTTAGTAATAAATGCACAACTTAAGTTATCTGGTTAGCCTGTATTGAGAGAGATTTTCTTGAATTACTGTGTGGATCTTAAAATCATTGTTTATGATGGTTGACAACATATCTTCACCTTTTTCAAACATTCCATACATCCGCAAATTAAAACATTTCAATTCTAGATCATACTCGATCTGTCTGTGAAATTCTGCTTTACTGGATAGCTATCCATACAGGATCTTTTCATAGCTTCCTCAAATCTGCATGCGGATTTGTCAAATTTTAACTAGATGAATTTTAAATGAATCTCCTGAAACCCTTTAAACTGTAACCTCTTAATCGGACTCAATGTGCTGAATTCAGGCACTCACTAGCTAGCTAGGGGAAAAAGATCTTCTCTTTAGCTCCCCCTGAGCTAGAGCTTACTTTTAGTTTCTAGAAGGAATATCAACACCAGATTTCGGTGCGGATCCATCCCCAATATTCATTGTACTCCTTTTTACTCAAATCTTGCTCATCTCCTTTTTAACTTAATCCACATTTATTTTACCTTTGCCTTTATCTTGTTTCTGATCATGTTCCATTGGACCTTTTCTATCCTGATTTTTGCTTCTGCAAAATTTGGCGATATGACCAGATCTATTGCAATTGTAACACACAATATTTCTTTACTTATTTGAATGATATCCTCTTGATCTACACTCATTGTCCATATGTCCAATTCTATTGCATACAAAGCATTTACCATTGAAATAATTGTTCATTTGCATATTTCTGCATTCATGAGATTTGTGACCATACCTTTTGCAACTGAAACATTGACCGAAGAATGAAGGATTGATTTGATTCATTCTGCTTCTACACTGAATTGCTTTATGACTGAACTTGTTGCAATTGAAACATTATCCATTGAAGGATGGATATCTTTGAGTGTTTGGTTACTTTATTGGAGGTCTTCTAGCCTGTTTCTTTGATTTCCTGATCCAAAGTTCTTCTGACTGGATCCAGAGCTTTCACCTTTCTCATATCCCAAGCCACACTTATCATCTACCCTCTTTTGACTTTCAAGAAGAACTTCAAGTTGGGCTGAGCTTATCTTGAATTTTTCTTTGTATTCATTTCTAGTTTGAAGATCTTGTTTAAGAGTGTCTATCTGATTCTCAAGTTGTTCTTCATTGTCTCTAGCTTCTTCAAGATCAGATTCAAGATGTCTGATTATTCTGTCCATTTTGTGCTAGTCCTTTGTTTTTCTCCTTGAGAGATTGTTTTAGATTGCCTTCAATCTTTCTCTTTTCTTCAATTTCTTGGGTGAATCTCATAACCCCTGATTCCATTTCATGCCTTATCATAATGACTTCTTTTGACATCTTCTCACATAGCTTATTTTTCTCATTTAGATCATCATCAGTATTATTGACTTCACTCTGATTGGCTAATTTCTGGAATAGTTCCTTTCTCTTTTTCACAAATTTACTAAGTTTTTCTTTCATCTCATTTATGAAATCATCAGCTTGTTTGAGTCTTTCTCTCAAATTATTGACTTCAGAGTGGGATTGTTCAAGATCATCTAGGGTAGACTAAAGTTGTTCCTTCATACCATATGCATCCATTGAGATTCCCAGATCTTCCTCAAGCTGTTACACTTTGTTTAGAGGAACTTAGCTCTGATACCAATTGTTGGAAACAATGTAGATAACTAGGAGGGGGGTGAATCATTTATCTTATAACTTTTCTATTTTTACTTTCTTTTCTTATCTTATCATTTAATGTTATATCAAAGCAAGGCAATCATAAGAGCTGGAAAAACAAATTAACACATAACACAAGGATTTTTATGTGGAAACCATGTTAAGGAAAAAACCATAGGATGACTAACCCAAGATTGTATTCTATGTTAAAAGAATAAAGAGTACAAATTTGGCACTTGCTAATTAGGGCTCACTGGCCGAGCACACTACTCACAAAAGGCCCACTTCCTACAAGAGACTTATAGTCTACAAATGTTTACAGATGATACCAAGGTGTTTGAACTGATGAACAACATCTATACATGCAAGATTTTAGTTCTGATTAGGTACAGTAAACTGATCTGGCACATTTCATTCTTCCTTTGCTCAATATTACTTTCTTGTCACATTCTAGGCTTGAATTACTGCCTTCACACTTGTCTCTACTTTTCTTTGCACTTAATCATTCATACTATCACGTACACACCCTCACAATATTAAATCCATCAGGTATATATATTCGCATCAAGCATTTTCAACTTCTTAGTCGGCAACAAGAACACCTGAGAAATTTGCAAGTTATTGATCTATCAGCTGAATCCATGCATGATTAGTGATGCACATCAAAAACATAGGCATAGAAGTCATTGATCATGTTAGCCAACAATGTATAATGCCATAAATTTCTAGATCAACACCTTTTGCACATCCGGATTGAGGTCTAATACTCTGTCGGTTAGTTCTTCCTCTGTCTGCTCTGCCTGACTGGAACCCAACACTCAGATGCTCATATCTTTTTCATGCTTTATCACTGCAGGCTAAATCTCTGGAATAAAGTAGTTATGATACCCCTCTTGACTTGTCCAAGTCCACAACTTAATGAGTTACACCATCTGAGAGATCCAGACCTGATTGTCAGACCTTGTTATATACTCTGTTCTTGTTCATCGGACCAAAACAATCTTTAATCTGACTTTCGGTAAAGGCATATTATGTACCACAGATGTATGGGATAGACTTTGTTGCCGTCAATGACAACACTTATGAAGCCACACAGTGTCTCTTGCCAACAGTTCTTGCAATGGTACCAAGGTACCCCCCCTTAATGCTAAAATACTCAACAAAGCTAATTACATAATATGAACACATATTTTATAAAAGATCTTCTCCCAAACAACAAATCCTGAACCAAGTAGGGCTCCATCATCTTGTCTCATCTACCCTTGGAAAGGCGTAGCTTCAAGCTATGTTCTTGAGCTCTTTAGTCCCGAACTCCCAAATCACAGAGTCTTGAATTATTTGATAATGAACCCTACGAGATACGACAGATCTCTGCCATTGTCTAGTGACAGCGAAAGGGTATAATTTTTGATCATATACTCTTTGAAGCTCACTGGACAACAACCCATATTGAGCTCAACACCAAATCCCAAACCTATCTCCAAAACAAAATCTTCACAAAACATACATTCTTCAAATCCGTTAGCATCAACAATCAAAAACAAAACAACCAAAACCAAAAATGCTTCTCATACAAAGCATCATCTCAAAGCGAGAAGCTAATTTGAGATGATGGAAAATCCTCCATCCTCTGATGTCTTCTGCCTCCAATATGACCCTGTTACACTTTAACCAACTGATGTCTTGGATGAGTCTTTGGAGGCCTCATTAGGTGTAGTATAAATGGCCCCAAGAGCACAAGCAATGTTTGATGTAGCCATGATAAAATAAAATGAACAAGGTGTCAGATTCCACCAAAAGTGCATAATAATTTTTATATCTCCAATGTTACACAAAATCATATATAAATATACCATTAAACCTTATTCCTCTAAATAGATTTGCAGACTTTGATAAATAACTTCAAATGTTAAAAATAATGATATCAATTTTGATCAATGATGGACTCATTTACCTCCAGTCCTTATTTTCCTTATCACTCCAATGCATGCAAATGTACACTTAAATTTTGAATTCACAATCACATAACTTCAAGTGTTTTTCAAATAGCCAACTTTCCCATACACCATTTATAATGCATATTGAGACACTATCAAACCACCACATATGAAAAGTGAAATAATTTATGTTCTTTCTCTAAGTTCCAAATAATTCAAACAACTTCCCCTTTCACACCTTATATACCCAAAAAATGACTGCACAGTTTTGAACTATGATATGAAGATCATTAATCAACTATGCTAGGCATATTTACATGCAGTTTTGTTGAACTCCATGTACTTAATACCATAAACTTTGATATCATTACTCCTATCAACCATGCATCAATTGATAATGTTTACGCTAAAATAGAACAATACTTTTGATTAAAATTTAGGGTTTATTTTGTAAACCTCTTCCTTTACACAACCATTTCCTCTAGTTCACCCAGGTTGGAATAAAACTGCACCTTACATGGCTTATCTCAACATTTTGTTTAATCTTCCTCCTATGGTATTCATTAAATCTGCAAAACACCTTTCTATCCTATTATGGACTCCTTCATTAAATCAAGACTTGCAAAGAACCTTTCTACTCTTTTACATGCTTGACCATAAAAATAAAACAATACCCATACCTTTTTCAAGATCACTTATATCAATGGCATGTTGGAAAATTAATTATTACAATCTTTAGAATGAAACACTAATTTCTCTATCTCATCCACTCATTTATAATGTCCTTCAGCAAGTATATTATCATTGTGCATTGCCTTGGAGTCATTGTGCCCTAATAATTCTTTACACGCCTTGTCTATGCTTCCAAATGCCACTCAGATTCTTGTTAGGGTTAGCCAGTAGAAGATATCAATTAAATGCAAATAAAGATTAAACAGAGGAATGGAAATACATAGAAATAATAACAACGAGAGACAAGTTTTAACGTGGTTCACCCAAACTTGGGCTACATCCACCAAACAGAGAGTCCAATATTATTATCCAGTAAATCAAACTGATTACAATCAGTGATCCCTGCAACTCAATACCGCTACAAATGCTACAATACAATATGTCAAAACCCTAACCCTTAGCCACTTTTATCAAGCCTTTTTGTCGGTTACAAAAAATTAGGGTTTTCTTATGTCGGTCATAAAAATAGGATTTTTTATGTCGGCCCCAAAAAAAATTGTACACAACAGTACTAACCTCAGTGAGGATACATGGCTAGTGTATAGTACTTTCCTGATTAGTCACCACCTACCAACAATTTCCCACTTGGAGACTAAGCAGGCTCCACACCAAACAATCTCCTACTTGGAGACTGAGCCTGGACGACACCGCTGCGCATGCAGCTCCCACTGGAAATAAGCACCCTGGACTCTACTATTCTATTTTTATTGTTTTTAGTCTAGTAGACCAATCAAAGCTGAAGAGGAGCTCAGCTTCTCCCTTGTCACTGCCTTTGTAAACATATCTACTGGATTTTCATCTGTATGTATCTTTTCCAGCCTTAACTATCCATTATCCAACACCAACTGAATAAAGTGATACCTCAACTGTATGTGTTTGGTCTTTGAATGAAAGGCAGAATTCTTTGCAAGATGTATGGCACTCTGACTATCTGTAGACAAAGAACTGTTAGCCTGTTGTTTACCTAATTCATCCATGAAAGATTGTAGCCATATCATCTCCTTGCTTGCCTCTATTGCAGCTACATATTCTGCCTCTGTGGTGGATAAAGCAACCACCTTTTGCAACCTGGAAATCCAACTCACCGATGTTCCACCTACAGTAAAGACATAACCTGTAGTACTCCGCCTAGTATCAATATCCTTTGCCAAATCTGAGTCTACATAACTTGCTAAATCAGTATTAGAGCCCCCAAAACATAAGTGTTTATTAGATGTACCTCTCAAATATCTGAGAATCCATTTTACCGCATTCCAATGCTCAAATCCGGGATGACTCATATACCTGCTAACGACTCCGACAGCATGTGCAATATCTGGTCTCGTGCATATCACGACATACATTAAACTTCCTACAGCTGAAGCATATGGTACCTTGGACATTTTTTCTTCCTCCTTGTGTCTTTGGACACATCTCCTTAGTCAATTTCAAATGACTAGGCAAAGGTGTGTTGACAGCTTTTGCATTCTCCATATGGAATCTTTATAACACCTTTTCAACATAAGTAGCCTGAGATAGAGTCAATTTTCTATTCCTATCTCTGCAAATTTTCATACCAAGGATTTGTTTTGCTGCCCCCAAATCCTTCATATCAAGTGACTGTGATAACTGATGTTTTAACTCTCTGATGTGATCCATGTTAGACCCAACTACAAGCATGTCATCAACATATAAACATAAAATAATGTAGCTGTCATTGTCCAACCTCTTAAAATAAATACAATGGTCAAAATTACACCTGCTGTAGCCATGCTCAGCCATAAAACTATCAAATTTCAAATACCATTGCCGAGGTGCTTGTTTCAGGCCATACAAACTCTTCTTCAATATGCACACTTGTTTCTCTTGACCTTTGACCTCAAATCCTTGTGGTTGTGCCATGTATATCTCCTCCTTCAAATCACCATGGAGAAAGGCAGTTTTCACATCTAGCTGTTCCAAATGCAAATCTTCAGCAGCCACAATACTTAAAACAGTACGAATAGAAGTCATCTTGACATTCTGGAGAAAATATCTCATCAAAATAAATGCCCTGTTTCTATGCAAATCCTTTTACAACTAACCTGGCCTTAAATCTTTTCTTACCTCCATCTTCCTCTTTCAACCTATAAACCCATTTGTTTGGTAAAGCCTTTTTACTTACAGGTAACTTACATAATTCCTAAGTCTGATTTTTCAGCAAGGAGTCTATTTCTTCTTTCATGGTAAGCTCCCACTAAACCTGTGTATTCACTTGCATAGCTTCGTCATACCCTTCTGGTTCACTGGCATCTGTTAACAAAATAGAATACAAAGAGGGAGAAAACCTTTCAGGAGGTCTACTTAGCCTTGTTGACCATCTAACATTCACTAGAGTTTGTGGTATTTCAAGTTGCTATTGCGAAGCATGAGGAACCACTGAAACATCACTATTTGGAGTATCATCTAGCACCACATAATCTTTTGATTTCTTCTCATGCTGCTGCAACTGATCTTTGTACAACACCTTCTCATTGAATATGACATCTCTGCTTCTCATAATTTTCTGATTTTCAAAATCCCAAAGCCTATAACCAAATTTATCAATGCCATATCCAACAAAGGTACACTTTTTTGATTTTACATCCAGCTTGGTTCTATTTTCAGAATCTACATGTGTAAATGCTTCACATCTAAAGGTTTTGAGAAAAGAATAACTCACCTTCTTACCTATCCATGCTTCCTCTGGAATACCATAGCCCAAAGGAACTGAAGGACCTCTATTAATTAAATATACAGCAGTGTTGACAGCCTCTACCCACATGTTTAAAGGCAGCCTAGCATGCAATCTCATGGTCCTTGCACGCTCCATTATTGTCCTATTCATGCGTTCAGCCACTCCATTTTCCTGTGGAGTCCCTGGAACTATTTTCTGCCTACGAATTCTATTAAAGGAACAATAATCCTCAAATTCTTTGCTGCAATACTCACCACCGTTATATGATCTGAGACATTTTAATCTTTTACCTGTCTCATTCTCAACCAAGCTTCTCCATTTCTTAAATGTTTCAAATACATCAGATTTCTGTCTAAGGAAATAAATCTAGACCTTCTTAGTTGCATCATCTATGAATGTAACATAATACCGAGAGCCATCAAGAGAAGATACCTGAGCTGGTCCCCATACATCTGTATGCACAAGCTCCAACTTTTTATTTTTCTTTTGCTTCCCATCCTTGAGAAAACTGACTCTCTTTTGTTTGCCATACACACAACTTTCACATAAATCTATATTAATACATTTTAAACCTGGTAAAACTTTCTTAGAATGAAGTACCTTCATACCTTTTTCACTCATATGCCCAAGTCTGTTATGCCAAAGTGTTGTCTCAGAACCTGCAGCAACTGTTTCAGTCTCTTCCTGCGAACCTGCAGCAACTGTTCCTGAACCTGTTTGTTTTTCCTTTGTAACAGCTAAAGTAGAAGGAACAGTATGACTTGTATAAAGGTATAAGGTACCTACTTTCACACCTTTTGCTACTACTAAGGCACCTTTTGAAACCTTCCAATTTTTATCAGTAAATGTAACAGTGCAACCTTGTTCAGTTAGCTACCCTGCTGAAATTAAATTCCTACTGAGACTTGGAACATGCCTTACCTCTTGTAGTAGCCAATAATTCCCATTCTACAGCTTAATCTTGATTCTTCCCTTTCCAACAATCTGACAGGGTTCGTTATCTCCCAAATAAACCAGCCCAAAATCCCCTTGGACATAATCAAGAAAATAACTTCTATAGGGCATAGCATGAAATGAGGCCCCTGAATCTAAAACCCATGAATCATCAGCATTATCTAGAGAAAGAATCAAAGCATCCTCTTCAGATTTATTACTTACCACATTTGCTTCCTTATTGACTTCTTGTTTGTCTCCTTTATTTTTCTGAGACTAGCAATCTTTCTTCAGATGACCTAGTTTCCCACAGTACCAGCAATCCTTCTGTCCTTTGGTTTGGGATCTTTTGTCCCTTGATTTTTCTCGCGACTTCCCATGACCTCTAGAACCTTTTCCTCTCTCCTTTGATCTGCCCCTGCTTTCTTCATTCAAAACACTACCTGATGTGGATCCACCTAAGCTTTTCTTATGAATTTCCTCACTCAAAATAACACCAATAACATCATCAAATTTTAAGGTATTTTGAACCAGAAATAGAGTTACTAACCGCCATTACCATACTATCCCAGCTTTCAGGCAATGAACATAATATCAAGAGAGCTCTAACTTCTTCATCAAATTTTACATTTAAAGAAGTCAATTGACTGACAATCATATTAAATTCATTTAAATGACCTATCATAGATCCACCTTCAACCATTTTCAAATTAAACAAATGCTTCATGAGAAATACCTTATTTGAGGCTGAGGGTTTTTCATACAATTTTGCCAAAGCTTTCATTAGACCATCTATTGTCTTCGCTTCCGTTATATTGAATGCCACTGATGGTGCCAGGCACAACTGAATGGTTCCTAGTGCCTTTCTGTCAAGAAGATTCTAATCCTCATCAGACATTGTTGTCAGTTTCTTGGCTACTCCTTCCAACGGCATCCATAAATTTTTTTGATAGAGGTAATCCTCCATCTGCATCTTCCATAGCTGATAGTTCTACCCATTGAATTTATCGACCTTTAATTTACCCTCATCCACCATTGCTCCCACTCAACCGTGAGACCTTCCTGTAGACGATAATCGAACACAACCCGCTCTGATACCACTTGTTAGGGTTAGCTGGTAGAAGTTATCAATTAAATGAAAATAACGATTAAACAGAGGAATGGAAATACACAGAAATAATAACAACGAGAGACAAGTTTTAACGTGGTTCACCCAAACTCGGGCTACATCCACTAAACAGAGAGTCCAATATTATTATCCAATAAATCAAACTGATTACAATCAGCAATCCCTGCAACTCAATACCACTGCAAATTCTACAATACAATATGTCAAAACCCTAACCCTTAGCCGCTTTTATCAAGCCCTTTTGTCGGTTACAAAAAATTAGGGTTTTCTTATGTCGGTCATAAAAATAGGATTTTTTATGTCGGCCCCGAACCCCGGCGAGGATACATGGCTAGTGTACAGTACTTTCCTGATCAGTCGCCACCTACCAACAATTCTAAGACTGCATTAAGAGGCTATATGCTACAATATATATTGTTTCCAATAGGCGTTGTCTTGTTCTTTCCTATGGTGAAACACTTAACGGGATTCCACCAGACTTCACTATTTAATTCTTCGATCTCCAATTTTTAACATATAGGCATGGGAATAAACTTGCTTCTTTTCAAATACTCTGTCATTGGATTCAACTTCCTTTGATTGCAATCTTGGTGTCTTCCTTTGCAGACAAGTCCATGATACATGGGAGATCCATGCTCCTTCACATTGCAGACTTCAATGCCATACACAAGATCCTCACGTAGGCCAGATCAAGAACACCATAGCTTTGATACCATATGAATTAAAGTAAACTCTTTATTGATTCGATGATTAAACATAGATACAAACATGTATAAATACTATGAGGGGAGTCTAGTTATATGTAACCGAACATAACTACTCATAACCGGTGGTAGGAACTACTCATAACCAGTGGTAGTTAACAATCTAATACCAAATGCTACCAATGTAATACCATTGTTATTATGCCAACATGTGTTGTATACAGATTATCAAGCTTTGCAATATTTTAACATTCAAGGAAAGTTGAATTAGAGACATATGAGATGGGTAGAGTTCATGTAGAGCTATACTTTTGTGTTGAAGAATAGGAGTGGAAAATCAAACAAAGTTGCAGATGCATTAGGTAGGAGAAGGAACTTTCTGACGGATATGAGAGTTGAAGTCTTGGGATTTGATGAATTGAATAACATGTATGAAGAAGACCTTGATTTTGTAGAACTCTGGAAAATATGTAAGGAACCTATTGTGATAGATAGGAATAAGTTGTAGGATTATTTCATTTAGGAAGATATGTTGTTCAAAGGCAATCAGTTCTGCATACATAGAAGTTCAATGAGAGATATAATTTGATCAAGGAGAAACACAGTGGTGGATTAGAAGGAAATTTTGGCATTGATAAGACAGTGGCTTCGGTAAGTAAAAATTACTTTTGGCCTTAGATACGTAAGGATGTTAGGAAATCTGTGCAGAGTTGTAGAGTTTGTCAAGTTGCAAAAGGAAGTAGTTAGAATATTGAATTGTATAAACCTTTGACAGTACCAGAGAAACCTTGGGAAGACATAAGTATGGATTTTCTAATGGGATTGTTGAAGACACAAAGAGGATTTTCTTCAATATTTATAGTGGTGGATAGAATTTCAAAGATGGCACATTTCATACCTTGTAAGAAGAGAACTGATGCAGTGCATGTAGCTGACCTATTTTTCAAGGAGATTATGAGATTGCATGGATTACCTAAGAGTATAATCTCAGACAGGGACATAAGATTTCTTGGATACTTTTGGAAGACACTTTGGAAGAAGATGAAGACAGATTTGAAGTTCAGTTCAGCATTTCATCCACAGACTGATGGATAGGTAGATGTAGTGAATAGGAGTTTGGGAAACTTGTCAATGAGATGTTTGGTTGGAAAGGAGGGAAGAAGTTGGGACATGATTATTTCACAAGAAGAATTTGCATACAATAATTTAGTGAATAGGAGTATCAGAAGAACACCTTTTAAGATTGTTGCTAGAGTAAACCCTAGAGGAGTAATAGGGTTGAGAGATATCAGTATGGAAGGAAAGAGAAGTGCAGAAGCAGAAGAATTTGCAGAACACATGAAGACAGTGCATAAAAAGGTTAAGAAGCATTTGGAGGAGATGAACAGTAAGTATAAAGAACAAGCAGATGAGAAGAGAAGACATAGAGAATTTTTAGTTGGAGATGAAATGATGATATACTTGAGAAATGAATGATTTCCAGTTGGGACTTATAACAAGTTGAAGATGAAGAAGTTTGGACCTTGTAGGATACTTAGAAAGTTTGATTCAAGAAATGCATATGAAGTGGAGTTACTAGAGACATTGGGTATAACACCTATTTTCAACATTATAGACCTATATCAGTATCATGAAGCAAAGTTCAATGACAACTTTGAAGAAGACTCGAAGAAGCAATTACCACAACAAGCACCAGAGCAGATTGAAGGAATTTTGGATAGCATAGTTAGATGCAACACCAGAGAAAGACAATACAAAGAATATATTGTAAAGTGGAAAGACAGACCGGAATAAGACTCATCTTGGATTTCTCAGGCTGAGGTGGACCGCCTTGATTTTCCTCTAGCCCTAGTATTTAGTGAAGGACTCACTTTTTTAATAACCTCAGATGTCTGATGTAGGAGCATTCCTAGTTCAAGAGCAATCCTGCATCAACCAAAAACATTTGCATTTTAGTTTGTTTGCATTTCAGTTTATTTCTTTTCATTTTCCAATTCAGTACAATTAGTTCAGTCAGTAGCAGTTTTTTGTATTTTGGCCTGCATTCTATTGCACTTGCATTTCAGACCTTGCGGAGTTGGACTTAGCATCTAGATTCATTCATGCACATCATATCCAAAATTTAGAGCATTTGGATCAAGTACCGGAAAGTTATCGCTATTAGATCAATTGTTTTCTCAGAACAAAGCATCCTGATAGTCTCAAATAATTAGCTAAAGGAGAAGACGTGCGGAGCATTTCTTGACTTGAGAAGTTAGAAGACACATCATCTAATGTTGTTTGGTTCATGGCTGACCATCCCTGAGATCTTCACATCATTCCATTCATTCACGGAGGAGTCCTATTCGATTAGGTAAGACCTATCTGTGTACACACATTATAGCTCTTCATTGGAGTTTGTGATCTTCCTTGGCTGACGTGGAGGAATCATATGTTCTAGAGATGATATTAAAAGATGTAATAGATTCCTAGGAAATTAGTTAGCATAGTTTTACAAGTTTGATAGTTTGAATTCTATGCAAAAGAGCTTAAAATCCATATCTTGTGCATATTTTGATATTCTATAATCAGGCCTATGAGCCCTAATTGTACGTCCGCATGTTGCCGACCAATTTGTATTTGAATTCTATAATATACTAAATGACTGAATCTTCATTTGCTTTATATCTTTGATTTGTTTCCATTGTGTTTACTCTAGTTGCACGGCTTGGATAGTTCACTTTGTGGACCCTCCTAACTGTGACTGTACCAGCTTCAAATCATCTCCAAGGAAAATAACATCACCCATTTTCAATTTGTAGATGACACTCCAATATTTGGTGAAGATTTGTTGGGAATTAAGGTGTCTCAACCTTGGTATTTCCTAGCAATATATTATTTATTATCTATTTATTTTATGTTTATGTTGTATTTTATTGTTCATCATATTTTGTCATCTAGTGTGACATGGTATGGTGAGTTGTCATCATACTAGTAGGTGAGATGGAAGGTGACAAAGATGTATTTATTTCTACATTGGAATGTAGGCATCCCACTTTGTAGTAGAGATTCTTTTCCATGTGTTGACATCTTGAAATATGTGTAACTCATTATTGTATAATAGATTCCTATATGACAAGTTATGATGTGTAAGAACCACTGATAACTTTATGAAAAACCCCTTGAAAAATATATAAAATCTTGGTGAATCTTTCATTTTTTTGGGAAAAAATATTAATTTCTATTAGCAAATCTTTCCTTCTTTTTGAAAACAAATCAATTTTATTGGCAAATTTTTTACATCACTAGAAAATTGTAGAAAAGCTTGGCGAATATTGACAAAAAATAGGCAAATGCATTCATTACCATGGCAAATCCTTCTTTTAAAAAATTAATATCCTATGGAAATGTAAGGGCTTGAGGGTGGTAGTGATTGACTAGTTTAAGTTGTAGTGCACATGTCTATAATTCCTTAATTCCTTAATATTGTAAATCAAACATTAAATATTTTAAATTGGCCCTAAATCCTTTTTCACCATCATTGATTTTATTTATAATCTAATAGTTTGGGTTCTATTCCATGTGCCATAATGTACCCATGGAGCTCAAATGCCCATGTGGACTAAAATTGCATTTCAGCCATTGATCTCCATTGAGATCAACAACCCAAATACAATTTTAGGCCCCGTGGGCATTGTAGCTCCACAGGTACATTTTGGCTCATGAAATTTAACCCTAGATGTTAAATTATAAATTGAGATCAATGACCTAAATTCAATTTCAGGCTCAATGGGCATTGGAGCTCCATGGGTACTTTTTAACCCATGGAATACAATCCCAATCATTATATTATAAATAAAATCAATCGTACTAATGAAAAATGGGTCATATGGCCCTAATGTAACAAATGATTATATAATATTATTGATGAATTAAATTTATTTTCTACTATAACTTATAATATTTAGGTGAATCTTATCTAATCAAGTATCAAAAATTGTGACAAATTTTTGAGTTTAAAAGTTTAATAAAATAAATGTTCTAGCGATTTAACCAAGACTAAAATAAAATTTTGTAAAAATGTGGTGATACAAGTCACCTTATGGCTTGTACTATTAGCCAAATTTTGAATCCCCAATTTCAACTATTAGCCAATTGGCGAATATTAGCCACTAAAAAATTCACTAGTAAGAACTAGATTTTATGATAGGTTGGAGAAGTGTTGCAAAGAATCTTGCATGGGGAATGTGAGTGCCCAAGTTGGGTTATGACTAATTGTAAGAGAATTAGCTATTATTAGAAATTTATGATGGTTGTAAGAAGAGCATCTGTCATATCTGTTTTAGGTAAATTTGGGGCACCCAAGTTTGGAGGGATGTAAGAGGTGAAGAGAATTTTGTACAAGTTTCATTTGCATGCTAAGAGGTGTTGGAATATGTGCCATGTGGATTTGGATGCCCACCTCTTGTATCTTCCTCTAAAAACATCCTTCATGCTAATTATTCTCTATAAATAAGGTGCTTGTTGGAGTAGTTTGTATGGTTCATTTGCAGGTACTATTATGCTATTGGAATCACTCTGGAATATCAATAGTGGTGAACTCTTATATGAGCTTGGGTCTGGAAGTGTATTATAAACTTCATTGTTTATAGATTAATACATTGGGTTGTGCTTTGGAGTGTGGGGTTTTTCACCCGAAATGGTTTTCCCCATGTATATCTTGTGTTGTGAGCTTTTGTATTTGCATTTGATGTTATTATATCTTTCTTGTATTTTGAATCTCATTATTGTAATTGTTAAAGGATAAAAATTTGTACAACTCTCCTTATTAGATCAATGTAGGAAGTGTGTTCCACGTCCCTTGCTTCCTTTCAAGCTTCCACTACAGAGGCAAGAGTTTTCATAAGAATCTTGGTAAAGTTTGAGAAGGCAACTAAGTAGAGTATCAATCCACATAAATCCAAGATCTTCTTTTTAAAGGGTCACTATGAGGACTCTTTAGATATCCAGAACATATTAGGCTTTGATGCTGATAAGCTCCTAGGATCCTATATTTGTATGCCTCCTTTAGATAGGAAGTCCTTGAACTTGGAGTGAAAACCTTGGTGAAGGAAATATAAAATAAGTTATCCTCCTAGAAAGGGAGGTTGATCACTTTAGCACCTATGATCACTCTTATAAAATCCTCACTCTCGGCTATTTCCACCTTTGTGTTGTAAATCTTTACTATTCCTAGGAAGGTGGATTAGGCTATTTAGATCTAAAAAGTACCTCTATCTAGTGTGCAATGAGGGAGTAAAGGAAGCTCAGCCTCATCAAGTTGTCAAAGGTATGTGTAGATAAAAGAGGGGGAGCTGGGATTTAGTTACTATAGAAGGATGAGTAGAGATTTAGGTATGAAAATTTTGTGGTAGATGTACTTAGAGAAGGATACATTATGGAGAAGAATATTTTATTGTAAATACATAGCAGAGTCTCTCAAGAGTGTATTTCATCTTTACATAATATCCTGAGAGGTTTTGGTATCTCAAATTTTCTATAAATGTGTAGGATGTGGGTCAAAAGAGATCTTAGATGGAAAATAGGGAAAGGCAATAAGGTAAATTTTTGGAGAGACGCTTGGGTGGATAAGCAAGCTCTAATTCAGTTTGAAGACCTTAGGCTACTGGTATCTCATTTTGAGGAGGTGCTAGAAGAGAATGTGGAGAATTATATGGTAGACAATAGCACAGATAAGTTATGGGTCAAAATAATGCCCCCTTGTCCAAAATCGGAAGAGGCATGTAAGCAAGTTGAGGTGTTTCTTAGATGATATCCAAAACTATCTAAGTATAGGGAAGGTTGGTTAATTTGGGACATATGCAAGACATGGGGGACAAGGATGAAATATGCTTATAGTTCCCTATGCTCAAGAGTAGGTGACACTAGGTACTTTGGACCAGTAGTAAGGTTTGGAAGGTAGGGGGACTCCCAAAAGCCAATTACATCCTTTGGATTGTAGCTAATGGGAGAGAGCTCACTTAGGATAGATTGAGGAAGATGGGTAATGAAGGCCTCTTATTGTGTTACCTTTGTAGGGTGCAAGAAAAGATAGAGTCTCATATATTTATACACTACCCATTGCATAGAAGATTTGGGATTGGCTTCTTAGAGGTGAAGGTGGTATGGACCTCCCCTAAGAAGTGTTTTGGAATTGATTAAGAGTTGGAACTTGGGATTTAAATCCCTATGGATGAAATTTATTTGAGATTTATTCCTAGTAGTGGATATTTGGAACTTGTGGCTTGGAAGGAATGGGATGGTTTTTCTAAGAAAGATGAGCCACGAGGAGAAGGTTTAGGATAGGATCATTTCAGCACCCTAGGAGTTAGACCTGAGTGTATGGGGAAGGATGACCAGTTATGTGAGGATAAGAAAGTTTACTAATTGATTGTCTGGCCAAGGATCAAATGGTTGTAGAAGAGGAGTTGGCAGGAGCAAACTATGAAGGAGGTGTTAGTGAGGTGGTTTCCCCCAAAACTAGAATGGGTCAAGTTAAACTTTATGGGGCAGGTAAAGGCAATTTGGGACCTATAGGGGGAGGTGTGGTTTTTAGGTATGATGACAAATAACCTCTCCTTATTGAGTCCTTAAACTTTGGTGAAGATATTAATAATATCACTGAGAGTTAAGCTCTCTTTTAGTGTCTTATCTTGGATGACTCTAGGAAATGGAATAACATAGAAGTAGAGGAAGATTCTAATATTATTAGCGAATACATGAAGAAGGGTTAATACAATTCATGGTTTCTAGGCACCATCATTTTAGATGGAGATGAGGCCGCGAAAAAATTTGAGAATGTTAGTTTTAAGCACATCAAGCTTATTGGGAACAAGGTCGCAGATTGGGTTGCGATTTAAGGAGTAAATCAAATGTGTGACTGTGGAAAGTGTGAGAGATTGTGGGAATTGGATCTCCCAAAGGAGATGAGAGACTTAATAATCAAATATTTTATAACAATTGTAAGAAGTGTTTTTTTGTTGCAATGAAGAAAATTTCTTTGTGGGGATCTTGCTTTGGTTTCTCACATTCATTTTGATGGCCTCCTTTGTGAGTAGAGGAATATGGATGACAAGGGGACGAGTAGCATTCATGAAGGATGAGGAAGGAATGGGCGAGGGGTGATGATATGATCAACAATTTCTTAGACTACTTGGACAAAGAAATTTTGAACATAGATCTTTGGTTCTAGCCTTTGTGCATATGGGAGGTGTAAAAAGACATGGATGGTGCTTCATGTGTGGGTATTAGAGAGGCACTATCAAAACTGCTATTGGATCCTCTCCAGTTGGTTAGGCAATGGAATGTCTTTGATGTTGCTGAGTCCTTAGAGTGTGCCTCTATACTTTCAACAATGGCTAGGACATATCCACTCCATCATGATATTAAAGGGGTTGAAAGTCAAGTGGAAGTGTTTTGTAATGGTAGTCTAGATCATTTCCACAAACTTATGAGTAGCATTCACAAAGCCCACATGGTGATAAGTTAGATTGCAAAGAATTTAAAGGTAACTCTTTCTGACAAAGCAAATTTGAATCCTATGGGCTATTGTTGTGATGTTGAATTTGAGGATGAACTTTCTATGATTCCCCCTCATTTTGAAGGGGGCGGCGATGTTCAAAATGTAATTGTGTATCTAGGGGCTAGGCGGGGTTGCTTGATTTTCCCATGCCCCCATTATCAAGATGACTTTGATATACTATATGCTATATGCTATTTCTCTTGGCGATCTTCTTGGATGCATGCGGTCTCCTTTTAGTTTGGTAGGTTGTCGACCTCACTTATGTAGGGGTACTATGCTAAATTCATTTATGAATTTTTTAAGAAGTTGGGAGTTTATAGTTTTTTTTTTAATACTGATTATTACTGGTTGGATCTGCTAAACCTCTTGTTTAATAGAACCCAGACTCAAAAACTCATTTTTTTGGGCTCATGCGTATGTAACCCAAATATAATAGTTAAAAAATTAAAATAAAAAAGATTCAAGATTTACAAATGAACTATTAAAATGAATTGTGTTATGAAACTAAGGACCGGTTTTAAAAGAAAGAATGAAATAATTTAAACACTCAATTTTCTTAACATTTTCGAAAAGTAAATTTTTTTCAAATAGGTAGTTTTACAGGGCTATTCTTAAATATCATTCACTTCAACAGTCAAAAAATAATTTTGTCCAATAAACATAGGACAAGTATTTACCACTTTTTGTTGTGAATGAGGTGTAAAATTGCTATTGATTGTTTGACCATTAAATTAGATGATATTTAAATAGAGTAATTTTACAGTTTTAATGAGTACGCACATAAAATCACTTCAATCCATTAAACTATAAATATAATTAATGAGTTTAGATGTTCTTCCACATAATTCTAGTAAAACTACTCTACGTACAGGCCGCGTCTGTTGATTATTGCCCCACACCTTTTAAAAACTTAGCCGTCCAAATATTGTAATAAGAATAACAAGAAGCAGCAGCATCATCATATGCACTCAATTCCATTTGAAGCATTCAAAATTCTGGTTTAAAACCATATTACAATGGCCGAGTTTACTAACAGGCTCGGCTTCTGGAACCTGAGGCACGTAACTGAAGAACACATAAACACTTTCTGGAACGAAGTAAACCGTGTCCGACCCGAGATGCCAACATACATAGTGAAACCTCTCCCAAGACCATTTATCAAAATCCTCCACACGCTCACATGGCTCGGCTGGTGCGACGCACAAGGCTTAGCAGAAAAATTCTACATAAGTGCCGCCTGCAAACAAGTTTACGATCAGTTAATCCAAATGAAAAACCGCATAGAAGAACAAGCCAATCCGGACGCCATTATGATCATCCAACCGAGCCCGGTAAGGGCCAAGCTATTCCCCCACATAATTCCATACTTCATCCTCGACCGAACAATGGTGCCCAAATCCTCAGGCGTTTCCATACAAACCTCTGATTTGGTTGCCATAACCGGAATCGCCCGCCGGGACGCTTCACGACCCTCTCACAGAAACATAAGTTCCTTTTTCCATGAATACGCCATCAAGAACTTGCAACACCCGCCACTTCTGTTACGAAAACGAAGCCAATCTGAGAATTCTGGTTCGAATTCTGGGTCTACTTGCACTTCCGACGTGACGTCCCGACGCCGTCGACCTGGGGCGTCGCCATTGTCTAATACAAACACAGCAGGACGAGGGTTTACAGTAAGTAGTTGTTATGAGCCCACAGATCCGTCGCCTTCTCCGGATGGCGCTCAGTTGAGTGATCCCTTCGAAGTTACTTCCCGCAAGATGGAGGAGCCGCGTTTTGTTAAGAGATCTCGCACAGCATTGCAACCCGAGGGTTCTACTTCTTCGGTTTCTCTTACTTCTGCACCAAAACCTTCCCCCGCTCGAAATACTAATGGTGTTGTCGCTAAAAATCCTGCCAAAGCAAAGAAGGAGCCGGCCAAGAAGCCGAGTAAGGCATGGAGGTGAAAATGTGCCCACCATAAACAGCCGGTACGTTGTGTGCAGATTGTTTTTGCATATTTTTGATCAGTTAATTGTTCCACAAATCTTACAGAAATGATCAAGTGACTGTTCTGCACATTTCGCCTGTTCTATTTTGTCGATGAAATTGTTGAAAACTTGTGAATTTTTTGATAAATCTTACAGACCTGATCAAGTGACTGCTTCGCATATTTTGTCTGGTCAATTTTGTCGATGAAATTGTTGAAAACTTGTGAATAGATTATATTTCGACCAGCCAACTGTTTTACAATGTAGCAGAACAATTGAAAATCAGAAAAAGCTTTAGATATACAATTGTTCTTGGCTTTTGTTGGTTTTAAAACATGTTTTCCAAGTGTTTCAGAATGTCTAAATTTTCTTGCGACTGCTTATGCATGGTTTACGTTCATATGAATTCTCTTTAAGATCTTCACTCTCCTTTAAATGTTAAGAGTATGATGCAATTTCAATCCTCCACCATGTTCTTATGCAAACACTTTAATATGCTTATGAATTGTTTTTGCTTTTCCAATTTCCACTTTGTTGTTGGCTTTGCTAAAGAAATCTTAACCCAATTTTAATCGACCCTGTACATATAGTAAATACCGTGAGTGCGTTTATTCGTCCTTTCTCTTCATAGGAATCTTATTTAATAACCCTCTATATTTAGTATCCTTGATTTATATCTTGCACTTAATGCCCATGACAAATATTATGAATCTACTGACACATAATTTATGTTTTTTTTTTGGATTTTGTTGTGGGTTTAATTAGCTTGGTTAAACAATTGTTACTTTATATATGTTACACTGTGGAGTTAATATACGTTCATTAAATTGATAGAAAGAGTAATGGAATTAAGAAGGCTATAAATAGTTTAGCATTTGTTTGGTTTGATTTTATGTAATTGATGAAGGATTATTAATTGCAGAATGTAGTTGAAGACTTTTGAATTTCTATTAATTTAAATTGTTAGTCCCTATCGAAGGTAGAGATTCTAATGTTTTCATCTCCACAGTTTTTGAAATTTGTTTCTTTTAGGAATTGTGCATGCAAAAAAATTTGTTTCTCTTATGCTGATATTTTTTTCTAATTTTTTTTTTTTTTTTAGGAAAACAAGAAACTAATATTTGTTTATATATTTTTTAAGCTAACTTTTGAATTTTTTATATATTAAAAATTAGGGAAAATTCCAGCTAATCAAAAGCAAGTACTTGGTAAAATTAAAACCATTATGCCAAGTTTTTACTTCTACGACTCAAGTAAATTTTAAAGTTGTTTTCATAATGCTATAAATATTAAATTTGCTTAGACTAGCAGATGACTATAGATGGCCACAAATACAAAAATTTAACTACATTTGTAGATCAAATCAAATTACTTAGAGAATAGAAAGTAAAGCATGCACCACAATAATCAACACAATGGCACCATGCCTTTTTACGTGGAAAACCCAATGAGAAAAGACCCGCGATGAGGAATAACTCACAATATATAATGGTCACTGCTATAAAAGTTTACAACATTATTTTAGGGCTGCAACCCAAGGAAGCTACCACTCCTTGCTGACTTTTTTAAGGGCTACAACCCAAGGAAGCTACAACTCCTTGCTGACTTTTTTTAGGGATACAACCCAAGGAAGCTACAACTCCCTGTTAACTTTGTTTTAGGGATACAACCCAAGGAAGCTACTATTCCCTGAAGAAAGCTCACTACTATAAAAGATTACAATGATAACATAAACATGAATTGTTATGAAAGAAGGATCTGACTTATGCTGATATTGTAGTCCCCTTTTTTTCTACACAATCACTCCATCATACTAACTTTGCACACTTCATCCTTCTCATTCTACTCTATCACTTCAACACACTTCACAAATGACTTTGTTCTTCTATATATCCTCCACAAAATCTCAAAACATTAATTAGGTCGGCACAAAAAAGACTTTTAGATGAGACATGTAATTCTCCATGGGTCAGCTTCAAACATATACATTATGAATAGAAAATAGGTTGTGGATCTCAAAACATCACAAAAGGACCCAAAAAATTTCACAAAACATCTTTCAATGTCAAAACAAGTGATTAGGATCCACCGCACATGAAGAAACTGGATTGTCGGCCCAAACAACACTATCATTGCTAACTGTCCATCTTTGCATAACTGAGGAGACACTAAAAACATGATGTGGACCAAGATATGAGAAATGTACCTTGTCAACACTATCCATACACTCTTCACCTAAAGTATTTCATCATTCTATGCATCTGCAAGACATGAAACATATTGCGCTAATGAAAATAGGGTATTTAGTATTGACTATGACACATCAAAACATAGGATATTACATTGCAGACCACCAAGTCAATTGGAATTCTTATGTATGAACTCATTCATCATTCTGAACATATTCTTAGAACCACACAACCATATCTATCATTTCCAGAGGAATGCAGAGACATTTAATTTAGTTGCACTATGATTAAGATTCATTTATACATAACTCAAGGTGACTTGAACACCTTGTGTGGCACTGGGAACAAGAAGAAATTGTTTGTGCTTCAAACTTAAGATATATTGGGATATGTAGAGTCTTTGCATATACTTATATTTCCAATAAATATACTCACCATCTTTCACAAGTACTTAAGCATGTGCCCTGAGAACAACTTAGACATTTGAAACTATATGTATTACTTCTATCATTTGAGAACTAAACTTGTGAACCATCATAACACTAAATACTGCAAGGAAGCATGTATTGCACATCTTTAAACATGTTCTCAAAATTGCATGGGCACAACTTTACTTGTGGAGGAATGCAAAGCATTCCAACAGGTTTCCACTATTGGTTTACTCTATCTAAGCACTAACTGAAACTCTGTCAATGATAACTTTCTCTACTAAAGGTGTAATGAGCTAAAATCTTGGATAATGTACCTTCATATCTCAATTAACTTATATTCTGAACCAGAAGACTAAATATTGCTTTGCAGAGAAATGCGGACCAAAATACTGTGACTCTACCTTAGGGTATACATTATAAATGCCTTAGTCAAACTTCTACAACTTATCTCTAAGTGCAGTACACCATCATGGTAAGATATCAATAGAAACATGTAGGAAACATGTTAAAATAGGTTTACACACCTCCACATCACACTTAGACACCAGAATAATCACTGCATCACACTTAGACAACTTTTCTCCATCTGCAGAACTTCCAGACTAACTTGCCTTAAGCATGCTAACCCCATGTCTTCAACTGTGTAAAACCATCTCTCTCGAATCTTCCACTATCCTTCAACTTCATTATCTCTAACCTCAGGTTGACACATATAGAGTTGACATCGATGACAACACATTACCAACAATCCCCCCCCTTTGTCATTGATGGCAATAGGAAAACAAAATGTGTACAAACACTCCCCCTTAGATTTAAATTTCTCTCTCCCACTTTGAAATCAAGGACAAAGGGTATAAAATCATATATCATCCCAAAATTGTATAAACTGCCCTTACCAAATGATATCTACAAACAATACTCCCCTGAGATGGAAATGCCCAAAAATTGATGTTATGTACATAGAAAGACACTATAAACCTCAACAACACTATATATACTACAAAAAATGTCTTATCTTCAATACTCTTTCAACTCACTTAGAAGGTAGAATAGATTTGTAGATTACCTTGAGTTGCGCAAAAGTGGATACCCAATTTGCTTTTTCTGAGTTAAGAATGAGATTTTGACATTCAAACTGCATATATAAGTCAACCTCATCAATGCTACTTGGGGTCTTCATTTTCTGCTCAATCTTCTCAACTTCACCTAGCAACCCTAATAATGAAGCAAGTCTCAAATTGACTTCTTCCCTCAACTGACCAAACTGCTTCTTTATCTGTTCTCTTTGGTCCTTTAGCTATGACATCTGTGAATGAAGATTTTCAATTTGTCCCCTAGTTGATCCAACCTTATCTTTTAACAAGTCATATACTTTGGCTAATTTAGAGATATGTGACTTAATGGAGTCAATTTGAGGTTTGATGTTCTTGGTGGAATTAGGCCATTTCAAGTAGAACAAGTATAAAGTTGTGGCTTCATCAATGCATCCCTTAAATATTTTTAAATTTTCTTGTTGTTTATTGTGTGCATTGGCACTATTATCAGATATCTCACCCAACCTTTTATCATTTATCTTCCTTAAAGATTCTTGTTTTACTTTTTTTTGAACATGAGAAGAATGATCCTTAAAAGAATCCATTAATAGCTTTAACTTTTGTTCTAGAGGCAGGGACGATTCAATGATTACCTCTAGTAATCCTTCCTGAATTAACTTCACTGCATCTTCAACTAAACTAGTCTTCTTCAAGTTTTCTTGTAAGAACTCCTTTCTTACAGAAGCATGCAGGATGTCACCAAGTTGTAGCTTATGTAGGGGTAAAATGTTTGACAGATCTACTTGCCCCTCATGAATGGGAATCTGTAGATGCTGTGGTGTGATAACAAGTTGAAACTACATCTACAAATCTAATAGGTCCATAAAGGAGTTTGACCCTGAAGAACTCTGACCTATAACCATAGAAGTATCCATAACTTCCTCATCTTGCATCTCCTTTGTTTCACTTTGATCCTTTTCATCTTGTTTTTCCCCAGTATTCTCTGATTCATCCTAAACTTTCTCTTCTTGTTCCTCATTAGGGTTATCCTCTTTTCTTTGCTCATCTTTTCCTATATTCTCTAGAGGGGAGTTGTCATATTTTGCATTGGAATCAGTATTCACTTTAGCTTGATCTCCTGAACTCTGTGCTTCTATGTTTTATGGAGGAGGTGTACCCATATTACCTTGATCCTCTACATTTTGTGTTTCAATGTTTTTTGAAGGATCAGTCTCCTTAGTTTGCTTATCATCTTTTCTGCCTTTTCTTCCACATCTTTCCTGATTATTTTGTTGGTAATTTCATCATAGGTCCCAAATCTCACAACAGCATGATCCTTAGGCTTGCTAAGCAATATATCAGGATATCCAATCAAATCATGTTCAGACACCTCATAAGGAAAGGTAGTTATCCAAAAGGTCCTTAGTTCTACTGCCTCCATATAGCAATTGTCTTTATCCACCATAAAGGTTATATATTTTTTGTATTTCTCTACAACATTTGCAGGTATCCTCTCCCTCAATTGCATTTAAGCTTGGAAATTCTTAAAGAATCCCAAATACATAGTGTTGTGTCTACAAAACTTCACATGTGATCCCTAATCTACTATGCAATAGGGATATCTCTTCTCCGGAGTACATTTTTCATGCCAAGCAATCCTCTCAAGAAATAAAACATGACACAAATAGTTAGAGAGCCATACCATAAGTTATATTTTCTTTCCTTTGTTCTCTTTAGATTTTCAACAGTTGTTATCACAGCAGCTCACATAGATCATAGTCTTTCCCTTCCTTAGCCATCTGATGTGTAGTGTAGATGGCAACTGCTATAGCTAATCCTTCTCTGTTTGTGTAATACACTTTGTAAGAAATGCCCATTGTGTCATACCAAACCCCTAGATCATCGATATCATCCACTATAAGGGTTCTCTTGTCAAACTTCGCTGCGATAAGCTTCATTACTACCTCATTCTTCATGGCCTTTAGAATTGGCATAGGTCTACAGGAGCATGCAATCTGGTCATAGCCTTGATATCTTCTTTTGTGATCATATGGGGTTGATCAAGACAGAGGAATTCTTCATGAATCTAGTTCATAACAATTCTAATCCAATCATCCTCATAGCAGAAATTAGAGAAATTCTTCCATGCATCTAGACATTTTGCCTCGACACTTGCATATTCTAATTTTAGCTGAAAGTCATCACCCAAAAGATGGTCATTCCTAAATTGTTCCAGCTCCAAATGGTTATATTCACTTAGTTGTGGATGGATGTAAATATAGACATCCTCTGTATGCAATACATTGATTGGAACATGGGAAAACACTCCATCCTTGTTGGTTTCTTGTGGATTTATATGAATGCTTCTTGAATTTAGGTCTTGGCCTTTCCAAGACATCAATGACTACTAGTGTTTCCATGATAACTCTTCCAAAAGATTAGGGTTTTGCAAGAAAATTTGAGAAATATGTGAGAATGTTGTCATTAGGGTTTGCACACAAGCTTTACTGAAGATCTTCTCTTCTTGCTCTTTCCCGCACTTTCTTTCATTTAAATGAGATCAAATTTGATCAAGTGATGACTAAATAGGCTTCTCACCAATAATATCTACTCTGCATTGATTGTATTTCTCTGTTCTTGACCTAATCAACTTTTTGCTACATAGAGATCTATGATCACTCAACAATCCTCCACAAAGAGTTTATTTTCTCTAGAAATTTGATCAAAAATCATCATATCATCAACCAGACATATCCATATCACTTTTTGCCATTATGATGAAGATTTCAGCATCTTATGCATTCAAGGGTTTTGAAAATATTTGCAGTTTCAACTACCCATGAACCAATGCTTCCTCTTAGTTTCTAGAGGATCCATCTACACCAGGTAGAGGTGTAGATCCTTCCTTTACTTCATTTTCTTCCTTCTTCCTCCATGTCCTATTCATTTCCTTCTTTTGCTGAGCAATATCAATATTCTTTTGAGGAGCAAAAAACCTTACACTCTTTCCCTAGTAGAACCTTGCAATGTGTCCTAATTTATTGCAATTGTAGTAGGTGATGCTAGATTGCTGAGCATAACCACCTCTTCTTACATTAGATCTACAATTAGCAACCATATGACCAAACTTGTTGCATGTGTAGTAGTAACCATAGAATAATTGGGAAGTCATAGCATTGTTCTTGTTCATGAAACCATTCCTCATCATTTTACTTTGGTATCCGTTAGCCTTATGACTAACTTTGTTGCAAGCATGACACTGACCATTAGAGTTCACAACATTGTACCTTGGAGGCCTAAATGAATTCTGATTCATCTTGCTTCTACATTCAACAACCTTGTCACCAAACTTATTACAAGCATAGCAATCACCATTGAAAGCTTGGGGGTACTTGGTAGGAGCAGTTTGTTTAGGAGTAGGCTTTCTGAAATTCTTCTTGTTGTTGTTCTTTGTTTGTCTCCAGACAAGAGTGAAACTCTCTTCTTTTGCATCTCTAGAGGCATTCTTCTTAGGATCTTCAGTGCAGGCTTTTTCTTCCTTTGTTTCAAACTATCCTTCTACTTTGGAGTTATCATACAATAATTATAAGACTTTTCCCCTTTCCAAAAGCAAGACCAAATTTTTCATTTGATGGCTTTTGAGAGTTGATTAGTTCATCAAGAATCTTAGAACCTCCTTTCAGTTTTAACCCCTTGTCAATCTATTCTTTTTCTTTTCTAATTCTTTTCTTAGAGTGACAACTTTTTCCTCAAGTTTTGAACATTCAACAACTTTCTCATTGAGCTTGATATTTAGGCAATCTTCAATCCTCTTGTCTTCTTCAACCATGAATTTCAAATTAGAGATCATATCTCTTGCCTCCTTGAGTTTAACATCACATCCTTTATCTCCTTCTATTTGAGATTTCAATTTGCCAATTTATTCTTTTGATTATTTAGCTCTTGTCTTCAATTTCACAATTGTCTCCTTTGATTTTTCAATCATGGCCTATATTCTTGGTTTATTTCTCTTTCTTCATCCAGATCCTCAAGGGCTGACTAGAGTTCTCCTTCAAGGTCTACTTCGTCTAGTTTGACATCCCAACCTTCAGGTTCTATTGCTTCTAGATCTGGTTCTAGAGTAAGCACATCATTAGACATATATATTCAGATTCCATGTGTTCAAAAATAGGTTCTACCTCACCTTGTTAGGCTTATCGAAGGTACTTGGCTCTAATATCAATTGTTGAACACACTGGGATGTTCTGAGGGGGGTGAATCAACATATAAAAATATTTAACTACTTAATTTGCAGATCAAATCAAATTACTTATAGAATAGAAAGTAAAGCATGCACCACAATGACACTAGGAATTTTACATGGAAAACCCAATGAGGGAAAAACCATGGTGAGGATTAACTCACAATATCTAATTATCACTTCATAAAAGTTTACAACATTGTTTTAGAGCTACAACCCAAGGAAGCAACAACTCCCTGCTGACTTTATTTTAGGGCTATAACCCAAGGAAGCTACAACTCCCTTTTGACTTTGTTTTAGGGCTCCAATCCAAGGAAGCTACTACTCCCTGAAGAAAGATCAATGCTATAAAAGATTACAATGATAACAAAAACATGAAATGGTATGAAAGAAGCATCTAACTTATGCTGATATTGCAGTCCCCCTTTTTTTCTACACAATTACTGCATCATACTAACTTTAAACACTTCATCCTTCTCATTCTGCTCTATCACTTCCACATAGTTCACAAAGGGACTTTGTTCTTCAATATATATCCTTTGCAACATCTCAAAACATTAATTAGTTCAGCATTAAAAAGACTTGTAGAGGAAACATGTAATTCTCCATGGGTCAGCTTCAAACATATACATTATGAAAAGAAAATAGGTTATGGATCTCAACACATCCCAACATGAACCAAAACATGTGACAACACATCTTTTACTGTCAAAACAAGTGATCAAGATCCTCCGTACATGAAGAAACTAGATTGTCGGCCCAAACAACACTATCACTGCTAACTATCCATCTTTGCACCATCAGGGAGACACCAAAGACATGATGCGGACCAAGATATTAGAAATGTACCTTTTTAACATTATCCATACACCCTTCGCGTGAAGTATCTGATCATTCTATGCATCCACAAGACATGAAACATATTGAACTAATGAAAACAAGGCATTCCGGACTAACTGTGACACATCAAAACTTAGGATATTGTATTGCAAACCACCAAGTCAACTAAAATTATTATGTATGAGCTCATTCATCATTCTTAACATATCCTTAGAACCACACAACCATATCTATCATTTCCAGAGGAATGCAGAGACATTTAACTTAGTTGCACTATGATCAACATTCATATATATACATAACTCAAGGTGACTTGAACACCTTGTGTGATACTGGGAATAAGAAGAAACTTCTTGTACTTCAAACTTGAGATGTATTGGGATATGTAGAGTCTCTACATATAGTTATATTGTTGATCTATATACTCTCCCTCTTTTGTAAGTACTCAAGCATGTGCTCTAAGAATAACTTAGACATCTGAAACTTTCTGTATTACTTCTATCATTTGAGAACTGACCTTGCAAACCATTAGAACAATTGATATTGCAAAGAAGCATGTATTTCACATATTTAAACATCTTCTCAAAACTGCATGGGCACAACTTCACTTGCAGAGGGATACGAAGCATTCCAATAGGTCTCCACCATTGCTTAAATACTATGTCTGAGCACTAATCAAAACTTTGTCACTGATAACTTTCTCTGTTGAAGGTGTAATGAGCTAAAATATTAGATAACATGCATTCATATCTCAATTAACTTATATTTTGAACTACAAGAATAAATTTTTCTTTGTGGAGAAATGCAGACCAAAATACTGACTCTGCCTTAGGATATACACTGTGAATGCCTTAGTCATAATTCTGCAACTTATCTCTAAGTACGATACACCATCCTTGTAAGATATCAATATAGACATGTAGGAAACATGTTAGAATAGGTTTACACACCTCCCCATCATTTAGACACTAGATTGATCACTGCATCACACTTAGACAACTTTTCTCCATCTGTTAGAACTTTCAGACTGACTTGCCTTAAGCATGTTGAGCCCATGTCTTCAACTATGTCAAACCATCTCTCTCAAATCTTCCACTATCCATCAACTTCATTATCTCTGACTTCAGGTTGACACATATAGAGTTGACATTAATGACAACACATATTGCCAATAATTTAGACATCATTTATCAGGCCTTTTTACTATAAAAGCATGTTCACATCTTATTCTAGAACTCTTTGGCAATAGTTTATATCAATATATTACTCTAAATTGTTTGAAGACATATTTATTTGTAATTCATATATAGATCGCAAATTTTATTTTAGTATTTTTTTCGTATGGCTAATGTACATGTAAATTGCTCTAAAATTGTGTTTGGCTATCACTCTTATTGTATTATTATTATTCAATTAGATGAAACTACTATCTTAGATTTATATATCTAATTTGGCAACTAATTCATCATATATTTCAAGTAACCCTATAGCCCCAAGATCACTTGTTTGATTGAATTTTTTATTTTAAGAGGTTGCTTAAAACTATTCAAAGAGCTTCTTATAGGATTTCCATATCAATGTCTTAACCAATTTGTTTTAGAGTTCGACATAGTATGGATCTAATTATCATCTTTGTTACTCTAGTAGAGGCTATTCTTATTATGTTTAGAATCATTGTTATCATCCCATGATTCTTTGTTCCTTAGATTTGTGGCTCAAATGTAAGTAGAAAAGACTACCTGCTCCTATGGTCTTAGAAGCTCTTACAAGAGTCCATTATTGAGCTTTGTATGTCTTGTATTTTTATTATCTAGGACATTTAAGGGTTTTTATACTCATAGATTCCTAATTCCTACTCATTTAGTGAATGCTATGATTCATAGCTTTACTTAGGCTTTAATAGATTTTGGTTCAATAAATTAAATTTCTATGCAGGATGACAAGGATAGAGTTATCCAAACATTATTGTTTTTGGTGAATCTCAACACCCATTTATAATCCTACTTTGTGACTAGGTTCCTAATTTCATATGAGGGTCTTATGGTTTCATTCTTCTAATCATTTCCATTGTTAGTGCTAGAAAATATTAAAACATATCTAATGCACATGAGGTTTGTGAAGAGTTTGGTGCATTTGAGTATTCTTCAAACTTGATTTGGAAAAAAATATGGTATGACTCTTTTCTATCACATGAATCCTTAGTTTCTTAATCCAATTGTATAATTTTTGCATTCAATACGAGAAGTGTGGAGTGCTCTCATTGTTGTATACAATTTACAGCTTACTATTAGATTTAGTGGTCTCTGGGCTATTATTGCTAGGTCTATTTATTTTTTTGCATCTTATCTAATTCATATGCTAAAAATTTGTTTTACATTTCATCACTTTAAAAACTATAAGGCCCCATATTTTCAAGTTGAAGCTATTCCTCTTCTTAGATTTTTGGGTCCATTTTCTATAGTTCCTCTAATAACTCTTGTTTGTTTTAAGCTCTATGAACTTGGATTCCTAGGGTATATAGGACCTATTTCCTTACACCCCATGTCCTTATTCAAATGTACATTTAGTCTAAATTAATAGCAACTTGCTTATAGTAATTTAGCTTGAATGAATACTTTTTCGATACAAAATCATTTTGTTTCAGTGACACAATAATCAATTCATACAATCCCTAATTCCTTAATTTAGGATCGTTGATGGGTTTCATGGTTGTGCAACACCCAAATCTAGGGGAGCTTGTGTGGCTTATTTCTATTTGATTTGGTTAGTTAGAGAGTAATCTAAATTGTTGGAAAACACACCTTACAAATTTATAATTTAAATGTAGAGGCCATAGAGACTGGTGAATAATTTGCATGAGAATAAATCAGGAAAACAAGTATTGAATGCTTATTTTTTCTTTGGGAGATACTAATTAAGCTTGAATAGAGAGAGCATCTAAAAGAAATAGTTTATCAGTACAAGATCTATACAAATTTAAGCTAATTAATTATTACGCTATTGAACTCATAAATTTCTTCCTCATTAAAATTAGTTAGAAATTTTCACTAGATGGCCTAGATTTATAGTTTTTAGAGTTTGAATCCTTCATTTTAATTTAAATTCATACAAATGAAATTTAAAAAATCAATTTGGTTTGACATATATATGCAACATCTTGGTTTTTCATTATGATTAAGAACTTCTTTTAGAAGTTATTTTTTTATAATGTGTGTTGTACATTGGTAAATGCATGAATGCCCATTTTTAATTCAATACAATCAATGTTGGATTTCAAGAAAATTCTTAACCAAATGAATGTTATACTTCTTTTGTATATGATTTTGATTGTTTCTTGCTTGAGATATATTTCATATGTGTCCAATGTGGTCAAGTGAATTATTGACATGAATGGTGACAAATGTTGTAAAATGAATAACACGATATATATGTTTTCTACACTTTTATTAGTCTTCAAATTCAAACATATGTCTAAGGAGATTGAATTCATACATAATTAATCTACATTTTTTTAGAATATATTTGTTTAAAGACATGTACATAATCACTAGATTATTGGCTCCCAACCTTTGTACTCAATTTTTAAATGATTAATGTGGTATGTCCTTTAGAAATAATTATTTTCAAAAATGATTTTGTTAATAGGTCATTTCTTCTAGAAAATGGTTTCAGATTTTGATATGTCTAGAGCCTCAACAAGGATGCAATCTCAAAAGGTTGAGATGAATGAGGCTCTATAAAAACTAAGACCTTTAGAACAAGATGCTAGAATGATGGATGCCAGAAGATCAAGTATTGTTCATTTGGGATATTAAACATTTTCATCATTTGATTATCTTAGCAACATTTTTTATCATCTTTCCAATGTTAGATTTATTCTTGAAATGTGAATGAAAGGTTACAATTAACATTATCCTTGTCATTTATATTTGTTTTTAGTGACGTGCTAATAGATTTTTTAAAACATGCAAACCATCAAGTTTTGGGTGGAAACCACAACAAATGATAATGTTTAAGTATGGGTATTTAAATGCATTTTATGTTTTATTGAATGGTCTAGTTATCAGTTGCATGATCAAAGAAGATTGATTCACTAGTAATTTTTACAAAGATGGAGTTAGTGAGTTATATTTGATTAGGTTTTGGACATTGAGTTACAATCTATAATAAAGGTTGTTCTACTTTATCTTAGAATTTTTTTTTGCTAATGAGATTAATTTCTTTTCATCCTGTTTGTGTATTAAGTTATTCATTTGGGTGACTTATCAAGCACACACTCATATTGAGAATGGTCATAGGCCTAAATTTATATTGCTAACACCTAGAAGAATCATCATATTGAGCTCTTCTAAGAAAATATACTTGAAAATGTTTAGTTAGGTTAGTTTAGTTTCCTTTTGAAAAAGATCACAATAAACATGAATGCAAACAAAGTGAAAAATGCTCTATTTATTATGACTTAGAATTTAATTGAAACTTTTAAATGCTTGTGGTGTCTGATAAAAGCATAATTTATTAATACAAGCTAATTGACAAATTAAATCGTAAATGAGGAAAATATGTCATTAGCATAAAATATATTTTTCATAGTTTAAAATGTATTTTGTGTGTATGCCTTTCAAGAAATTGTATTGAATTTTTAGTTTTGAAGTCACGATTCATGTTTATGTTTGAATTGTATGTAATTTTGATTCTATAAACTATGCCCATCTAGCTGCCACACAGATGCAATAGTTTTTAAAGTTTGGGGTGCTTTTTGAATTGGCTTCTTGATTTGGAAGAGGAGAAAGTTTAGTTACCTTGGGAGAGGGAAATACTTTAAAGCTCCCAAAGTTGCATAGAAATGTGTGTGGCACAATGTTTTTGAGTCTAGAACTAAATTCATTGTTAAGCACCTTAAAGTATCTTCAAATAAATCCCTTCACTCTTGTACTAACTAAGAATATAGGTGGGACTTAGGAAGTAGCAACAATCTCCTTGAGTGGTTTTCTAGAGATATAGCCACATTGACTTTCAATCAATTTTGACATTTAAATGTAACTAGTTTATCTCTTTTCTAAGTGAGTTATTTTATGTACATAGAAAATCTACACTCACCACCATTCTAATGTTGAATATCTTCCAAGAAATGTAAAATATATTTTACTACTAGAGTTTATTTTGGTGTTGTGAAGCGCACAATGCCCTTGACAATTTCCAAAATTGTTTGTTATCTTATGTGAAAAAATTGTAGTGATGAATTCAAAAAGGTGCAATATTACAAAATCAAGTTTTTTTAATATCTTTCAAGAACTATAGAATATTATTTTGGTGGTGTGAATTGTAGTGGATAGAAAATGTAATAGTCTTTCTTATGCTTATGTGCTTATTGTTAAGTACTTTTTATAACTTTATCAAATGTCTAGATTTAGGACATCATTAGGGAACTAAGAAGAAAGAAGCTTATAATTGAAGAGTAGTCCAACTTGCTTGAAGTTTGAAAATGAAATTGATGTCTTTTTCTATAATGCTAGCTAGCTAATTGATTCCATAATTCCTCTTTGAAAAAACCTAGAGATGTATTAAACACACAAATACTTGGAGATATTATCCTTTAATACATGGATACACCATTCTTAGTATTTTGGGGTATAATAGAAACTTGAAACAACCAAAATATTGTATGGGTATTATTAGTCTTTATTCAAAATACAATCCTTGATAAAAAAAAGATATGAACAAGTACGTACCATGAGTTTTTTGATTATTTAATCCACATGTATTTACCTGTGTCTAGAACATTTCTCATTCAAGTAGTATTATGAAACATGTAAGTTTCCCTTGGAATCTGGCTCTCGTGGGTACAATTCACTCTACCAAATATGAGACATACTCATATGATTGTACTTACCCTTCTATTTCTTTGAATCTATTTCTAGTTTTGAAGTATCATTATTGGTAGGATAAAGTCACATAACACAATAAGAAATATTGACAATGATAGAGTCACCACAAGTCAAATGTGACACTTACAACTAATCTATGATAAAACCTAATGGTCATAACAAGGAAGGGGGGTATGTCCCTATATGTAACAATATGTATATATATACACCGCAAGGTGAAAGAGTAGAGGAAAAAATATAGAGAATAGAGAATATGAGATAGATGAAAGATAAGTAGATGAAGATATGAGATATGAGTATGTACTAAGATAGTTTTGCCTATGTACCACAAGTATTGATAATAGGTATGTGATGAATGATTATCCATATGTATTTTGATTTATATGCTTCACATTCAATTGTAGTTTGTTTCCCTAAATTTGAAAAAAATTGGTCCTTCTTAATTCTCCCTATATTTCTGAGTCATCATCCAAAAAGCCTTGTATTGTTTTTCTTAATTGACATTTTCTCTTTGTTTACTGGTAAAAAGAGGAAGATGGGATCTTGGTTTATTTCAAGGGTTTATGTTAAATCCTCCTTTCACCACAACATTCAAGGACATTCAACCAAGTAGAGAACTCTACTACAGATTTCCTGTCACTTGGAATAGAGGGGAAGATTGGAATTGTCTAAATTTGTTGTTCAATTAAGTCCAATTATGCTCAAAACCCTAATTTCATAAAATCATAAACAAATGGACAAATCACAGAAAATGATCGCACATAGAGATATCAAATGACAATCAAATACATACCAGATTTCAAAGTTTAGTGTTTAGAAAAGTCAGGGACTCATGAGTGGAAGCCCTAGTCTAGTGTGATGGGACCCTATAATATTTTATCCTTGGTTCTGGTATTTGGCCCAAGTCTTGTGTCATCATGTTAAGAGGTCTTTGGCCTAGGGTTTTGCCTATTGAAAAGACTATGAATAGTAGCCCTTAAACCCTAAACCTTAGTGTCATTTAATTATGGGTGATGAAAATTACTTTTGTTATATTTTTAGGTTGACTGCCTATCACTCATTGCTTAGTTCTTTATGTGTTGTGTTATGTCTTGAGATACGTTGTTTATTGGCCCCTTGCCATATAGTTTACTGCCTCTAGCCCGTGTCTAATATTTTTCAAATATGTCAGAATATTCTATATATTTGACCCTTAAGTGGTCTTGTGGCCCCCTCCCTAGTAGATGAAGGTTATTTTAAAAAAAATATATGTCAAGGGTCAGGTCCCATTAACCTTTGTTTACAAGTGGCATGTGTTGATTTATTTTTGTTGTTCTGCCGATGATAAAATATTGAGAAAATGATCGCCCACGGAACTACGGAAGAACGCCATTTGGTAAGAGATCTTTCATCGACTATAACAAGAAGAAGTGGTGGGTCTCAACCACTACATGGGAACTTCTAAATGGCCTCCACCATTCCACCAAGCTTCACCAAGGGGTCCCACCAGACATCTGCGGAAGGGCAAAAAAATGACATATAGCATTTGTGTTGCATATTAAGGTCTAGGTGGAGAAGGGCATGCCTAGTTGGGTGTGCCTATGTCTTTCTGCCATTTTGCAGAGTCATTATTTTATATGCCCCACCATACTGTGGAATGGTAGAAAGCCACCACATGGCAAGGATGACATTATTTTGACAACGTGTATTTCCTATTATTTTATCAAGGGAAAATGAGCTCAAACCTCTTGATTGGCCTAATGGCACTTCATGACATATCAAGTGGGGTCAAATCTTCAAGACTAGTCATGGCCATCTAATCTTTGTGAGTATTACATAATCCAACGACGGGTATGCGCATTTTAAAGAACTAAATGATTCTTAAGATCAAGTTTGTGCAAGATGGAGTAATGATAGACATGACTGATTTCAAGCCCAAGTTAATGGTGATCCTTATGTACCTCACATGCCATTTCTATTGCGTTCTCCATTTTAAACACTTGAGATGTTGAAGCATTGAGGCTGGTAACTGCTATGACATCCTTGACATTCATTTCAAACTTGGTTGTGCGAAACAGTCTAGTAAGTGGCATACACCTTGTCTCCTACTCTCTGTTGTTCCCACTATAGTTTTTATTTCCTTTCTTCTCTCATAAAATTATTCTAGAACCTGAATCAAGAACCCCTAAAAAGAAAAGAAAGGAAATCCTCGCCTTTGCATCATTATTTTAAAATGGCTCTCCCTAAGGCCCAGGCTCCCATCACCTCCCAAAAATGAGGCCTGCATGAGGATCTGATAGCCCAACTCCGCGGTTCCTATGCACAAAAATTAAAGGTCAGTGGCCCAGAAAGCAAAGATGGGTTGGTCGATAAGTATTTTGAGTGCAGGGATGCAGAAATCCCTATTCCTAGTTGGTCATTATTTTACCATTAGCGAAGAAAAAGAAATTCTCAATCACCATTGTCTAATGTATGGATGCGAGACCTAGGAAAGTTAGTAGTTACCAATGTATTCATGGAAATTGAACTATTCCTAGAAATGGCCTCTCATTATGATGAAGTAGCAAAAGTAATTAGGGCTGCAAATGGAGGTGTTCTGGTGGTAATTAACAAAGAGACTATTGCCATAGTCTTTGGGCTAAATTTGGTTGCTTCTATAGTAATTGATACAAATAAATTCAAGGTGCTATACACAAAGGATAAGAGCAACTATAGAACCATATATCTGCCTAGATTTAGGGAGAAGGCGCCAAATGGTAGATCAATTAAAATTCCTTAAAATGAGCAAGACACTTTCAAGTTAGACACTTTTGAAAGATACTTTGCTAAAACCTATTATGCTCTATGTCAAGTTTTAGGGGAGGACAAGAATGAAAGAATCCCCATTGCTTATACCTACGTGGCTGCTGACATTCAACACCCATCTCAAAGTGTTCAATTTGATTTTTCTTCTTATTTGGCAAAACATATACATGATGGACTGGTGAAAATAAAGAGTAAGAAGGAACCAATCAAGTTTCAATGGTTTTCATTGCTGTGTCATATGTTCTTGCATCAGGGGAAAATAAAGGTAAATTGGAGCCCCCAATTGATGATCAATCATGTTGACAGCATGGGAAATTTACTACCAGACTAATGTTGGACTCACATATGGGACAAACATGATTCCCGTTCCAGTTATAGGTTCTTCAGAGACCATTTTGTGGTCATAGTATTGAGACAGTTTCAAAAAAGTATACCAAGAATCCTAGCCCCATTGTTGAATTTCCTTAGACCTGCAATGAGGATGTTTGCTTTAGATATTAAGCACAATTGGGGAGATTTCTTCCTCCATGAAGAATGCATAGTTTTGAGGGTATATGGTACCCTTGTTGGTCCTCATGTTTTGCCCAAATACGTGCCATTAAGGGCTGGTTTCTTGGAGGTAATTTGGCAATTAGCTGAGTCAGAAAGGATTCACCTTGCAAGATAGAAAAAGGGATCTTTCTTACCTTACCTAACAACATTTTCTGATTTCAGAATGAATAGGCAAGGATGGGTTAAGTTGAATGACAAATTAAATCTTTTTAAGATGAAGCAAGAGCATGTCAGATTCTTTGATCTTGAGGGTTTTATAAATAGTACTAGAAGGGGTATCAATAGGTTGGCCATTGCCCATCAGTGTTTTTCCCTAAAGATGTCATCATAAATTCTGGTACTGACAAAGAAGTTAAGATGAAAAGAACAAAATGGGCTATGTACATGAAATATAATGAAGCAATGAGAAAGAAGAAGCCTTCTTACAGGGGAATTTACCCAGACGTTGCTGACACTATTAACAAGATAAAAAAGATTTTATCAAATGTTGATGAACTGATTGACATAATGGATAGCAAGTCTGCTAAGCACAAAGAAGAAGAAAGGCCATCATGCACGCCCTTTTCTAGCAATCAGTTGAAGTATACTTTAATGAGAAGAGTCAAAGGGGAGGAAATTAAAGAACAAGCTCCACAGACCCCTCAACAAACTCAACTTACATTGTTTCTTTTACCAGTTCCACAAATATCTTCCCCTCTTCTGCCAGTAATTGAATTAGACTTCTCTCATAGGGACTCATTTCCAAAGAGGAGAAAACTTAAATAGGGACCCTTAGTTGATTATCCAGATGATGATGAAGAAGAAATGGAAATCACTAAGGAAAAGATACAAAATACAATGCCTTCCCATAGTAGAGGTGAACCTAAGTAGTTGCCTTTGAACACAATCACTGACATTACCCTTCAAGGCAATGACATTTCAGATGACATGAGGGTTGTGGCTTCTACAAATTTCATAAGTGATGATTAATTTGTTAACTCTAAGGAATTTTCATAGTTCTTATGGAAGTGTAGGAGAGATGAGTATGAAAAGTGATTAGAGGAGAAAATGTCTCAATCTTCTCAAGAAACTCAAGAGCGAGTATCCATCAGGATACTCACAAAGATGAAGGAGGAAATTAAGGATATCACTACAGAACAAGGTAGAAAGATGATCATAGATAGTGGAATTTTATTACTTCCTGAATGGGATATAGTTTCTACTATTGTTTTGGATACTATAAGAAGACAAGACCATAATTTTTTTTCCATAGAGGAGGAGGCTGAAGCTACATTGTCAGGAGCTAGTCTGAATCCAAAATGGGAAACCTCAGCTATATTGTCTTTGGCCCCTAATACTAATAAACCTTTTGTATCAGAACTTGATAGAGATTTGAAGGGTGGCTTGATAGTTAAGAGAGTGTCTGATACCCCTACTCCAGAGGCATCTAAGATAGTAGTTGAAGTTGCAAAGTTTAGTAAGGCAACCACTGATGCCCTCCAGAAAAAGTATGATGAATTAGAAGATGACCATATGCATTTATTGCATGAATATAATAAGTTAAAGGAGGGCAAAATCTAGTAGCAACAACAAGAGCAACAAGCCTCAACATCGAACTCACCACAAACAACT
This sequence comes from Cunninghamia lanceolata, assembly GCA_027924645.1. NCBI lineage: Eukaryota > Viridiplantae > Streptophyta > Pinopsida > Cupressales > Cupressaceae > Cunninghamia > Cunninghamia lanceolata. Next base: position 7,275,164 of record BSBN01000205.1, read on the forward strand.
TTGTCAATAAAAGATTCAAGTCTTCTATTTTCTGATCCCTCTTCCTCATTAAAGTCTGGACTTGAAAAGGAGAATGAATAATTAAGGCAACAAATTAATGCTTTTGAAGAAATTTTGGTAATTTCTATTGATAGTCAATAGAAGGATAATTGGCTTATTGTTTCAAGCATTTTGAGATTATTGATGGATAAGATTTCAGATAAGGCAGTTAATATCCACAAGTGTTACTCTAACTTGTCTCAAGTCACTAAGAAATAGTTGAAGATAAAGGGAAAATAATGCCTTTATTTGGTAAGTGGATCGTGAGGATAGCTTCTTTGCTAGGTATTTATAAAGGATCAACTCATGAAATTGGTGCTCCCAAGGAAATCAAACAAATCTACATGGTAGTAAAAGAGACTGGTGAGTCATAGCCATTTATCAATCACCTCGAGGAAAAAAATTGAAGTTGATTCAAGATTTTGACAGCATGATGAAATTGGAGTGCTTCCTGCAATTAAGCTAGGTAATGGTGATATGAAGCCTCGCCAATCTTGGATCCTTCAATTTAGTAGTATCATTCCCACCATTTCTTTCTTTATCTACCAAGATGACAAGGTCGACATTCCCCTGTTCAGAAGAAGTATCAGCAAATTGTGGGATTCCTATAAACTTGCAGTAGATTTTACCAGGGAAGATGAATCAACTATAGCCAAATACAACAACAAATATGTGTCCTGTGTTTATAATATCATCATCTTTCAATGGCCAACAAAGGAATAGTACAAGTCTTGGGATGGAAAGTACAATTACTTGCCTAACATATGAAGTCTTGAGTATTGTGAAATTTCATAAAGTTGAATATTGCTACTTATTCCTTTCTAAATTTACAAATATACTTCTATGAATCTTTCTTGTTGACATAATGACATTCTTATTTATAATAGAGTGGGCATTTTGGTCTCATTGTGGTTCCCTTTTGTCCTTATGTGAAACATCGGTTATTCCTAGGTGACTTGTTTTGTGGCCGCACATGTAGCAACTTCTGCTCCTATAAAAATATCTGATCATAATCAATTATCTTTGTTTCTGATTGATGAGTTTTGTCAAATGTAAATGTGACATTGGTTTTGAGGTCTAAAGCTTGTTTTACTCCCTTGTTTCTATAAAAGGGAATTCATGACCTACTGACAAGGATCTTGGAGAAAATTTTGTAGCACAAGTACATAGTCATAATTAAGGATTTTCCTACTTCTAGATGTTTCTTTTTGAGAATAGACTTGTTTGTATTTGCATCCATTGGTATAACTATACTAGCTCATTACTTTTGAATATATTGTTAGGGTTCAAACTATATTGTCTCCTACATTTGTGTCATTTACTATATTTCTGAATACAATTTGATTAAATATCAATTTTATTCATCTTCACAGTCTTCCCTATGCAAGGATATATTTTCTTAATAGCTTTTACTCAAAGAGTAAATTTAATGCTTTAAGGAACATATCATATATAGTAGATGTATGTAGGGATTCGTAAGTAGAACTAGTTTTGGAGTAATCTAAAGGTGTAATGGTGTAATGCATCATTGCAGTATTCTTATATGAGTTGGGAATGCATTGTTGTACTTGGTTTCATTTATATTTGTTTTGACTTTGAGGCCCTGGACTTGGGCACTAATCTCTTAATATTATTGTTCTCTTTTAATCTCCTTGATCATTTATAAAATCAAAGAACAGTTTCATTTGTGTATTCATTTTAACATTAGTTTGTTTACATGTTCTTCTGCAAAGGATTGTGTTAAAGCTTGAGAACCTAGCCCATTACTTTACTATTTCAATAATTCTATAAGCACTTTAATGAAGAACATATCTATTTAGGGTAATGTTTTGAGAAAGTATTAAGAAACCCCTAGTTTAAAACACTGTTAGGAGAACCCTCCTTGGTCTTGCAGAGCCTAAAGAACAGAGGAAAAGGATTAAAAACCCCTTTCTTGTTCATTGGTCAATCCCTCGAGACAAAACAATTATTAGAAAAGGCTATTGTATAGCTCTATTTTCTTGATAATAGGTTGGGAATTTAAAACAACCAACAAATTGGTGACTCTACTAGGGACTTTGTCTATAAAGTTCTAACATCAGTGCACTAGTTTGTCATGGGTTTTTAGAGTTTGCATAAAATTTATTTTCATTATTATTCCCTAAAAAGGGTGGCAACTCTAATAAGGTTTTCCTTACCTAAAGTGATAAGGAAAATTACTCCTAAGAAAGACTTGTGTCTGTGTTATTCTGAAAACTATCATATAATGCTATTTAGTTAAGAAGGATAGTGATGAGCAATGAAATACACCTTTTTACCCCTCTTTTTCCTTCCTTCTTATTCCATTGTCCTAATGACTACACCAAAGTAGATTAACAAGATTATTCTAATTATGATTAATGAGAGATGAATTACTTAAAATCATGATTTTTGATTGAAGGACTAATGTGCATTGAATTCATGGAAACATGTAGAAATTATCTCTTTTTGAATCTATAGGTATAGATGTTTAGGCAAAGGCAATTTTGGTCATCTCCAGAGGTGGTCCTAATAATCTCCAGAGTTGACATAAGGATACCGTACTAGTCTACAATATTTTCCAATATGATTGGAGAGATTTTGGATAAGGGGGTGAATCATCTCTGGAGCTGGACTGAACTCATGAGCATATCTCCGGAGCTAAACAAAAAGCCATAAAGCATATCTCTGGAGCTACAGACAGAAGCACACACCTCTGAAGCCTCCTCAACACAAATGTAGATTTCTAACGCCACTGCTAGTCAACACTTCCAATGGTAATCAGGTGCTCCATATATTACTCAATCAGCACCTGAGTAATTGGATGAAGACCTTAGTTAACTGCTGGAAGTTTTATCTCTCTTTTTGATTTTGCATGAGTTCTCGACAAACTGATTTAAATACCTATATTTTAGGGCCTCACTGCCCAGTTGTATTTGAAACTAAGACTTAGATTTAATGAGACTGTTGTTCCACTAAATCTATTTTAATTGCATGAACTTTTACTCTGTAGTTAAAAAGTTAGTAGAATAAGAGATTGGTACTATCTCATAGATGAACTAGTAGTTAGGGTAACTGATATCTCATCACTGGATTAGATATAAACTTACGAAGGTAGCAACAGAATAGATAGCGAATGATTTATTATTATTGTGATCTCATTTTGATATAGATACTTTTTCTGAATACAAAATGGTACTAATGGAATTGGACTAAAAGTGAATTGTGATATTAACTTCTTATGCTAATTCATTGCTTTAGTCTTCAACCCTAAGGGTGTGGAGCAAGGGCACACTCCCACCACCAAGGCAAAAGGCTAGTATTGTTTGTTTATTATTCTATTTTAGATTCTATTGTTTGCTAATCTGTTTCAAATTCTATTTAAGATAGTTATTGTTTTCTCATAGATAAATGTATGTTTCAATTGTATGGAATAGTATAGATCTACATTAGCAATTCATTATTTCAGTTCTATTTCCAGCATTCCTAGAATTCATTTTCATAGAAAATAGATTAGTAGCATTAGTTCTTCAATTAGTAGAGATCATTAGAGTTAGTTAAATAAATTGGAAACTATAGGATTCCTAATTGCAAACAGCCAAGGACATAGCCCTAAATTTGACACGTGAAAGTATGATTAAATACTGAGGACCAATGACCCTTGTTATTTTTGGCGCCATTGCCAGGGATCTCTATGTTAATTAGGGAAACTTAGTTGAGCAGTTTTAGGATAGATTTAATCTATATAGTTAGAGCTAGGGATTCAAAAGGAAGATATATAAAATAGACACCCCATCAACAAACTATAGGAGAAAGCAGTGGGGTGGCACAAGATCTTGTTGAAGAGAGACACCTAGAACCTACCTTGGAAACTGTACCTCAATTCGATAATCCCTTAAACCCTCTGGTTTCTCCACTCACTGATTATATCCAAGAATTACAATAGAAATTCTAGGCAGAAATTCAAAGAGAAGAACTAGTATCATACATGGATGATAATAATGAAGAGGAGGATAATCAGGCTCCAAGAACCTTCTCATATCCCATTGTTCTGGTGTCTGGAGATAACACCCCTATGAAAAATATTTCACCTACACACTTGCCAAATTTTAGGGGTCTTGCTTCTCAAGATCCAGATCAGTTTTTGTTTGAATTCAAAGTGGTATGCCAGACTTACGATTATGGATCAGATATTCAAAAACTCAAACTATTTCCCTCAACCCTAAAGGATTATGCAATGAGATGGTTCATGGGTTTGCCCCAAAACTCCATCCATTCCTAGGATCAGATGGAGACCAAATTCTTGGGAAAATACCAGGACTACTATAGAGTCAGTGATAAAAATGAGGAATTATTCAAAATTAAATAGAGAGAGAAAGAGACCTTAGAGGATTATGTGGATACGTTCAACTTCGCTTTGAGAAGGTATGGCAACCCAGTAAACCACTCTTTGGCCATAACCCTATTTGTAAAAGGATTAGACAAAGAATCAAAATAGACACTGGATCTAATGGGAAAAGGGAATATCAATAAAATGGATATGCCTGCTATAGAAGAAATCTACAGGAACTATTCCAAAACCCAAGATGGAGTGAGAACACCCAAATCCTTCAAAGGGAAGAATGAAATAGGATAGTTAATGGAGGAGATTGAAAATCTAAAAATAGATAGTCTAGTCCAACTAAATACCACATTAGATGTGATTTAGGAAAAAACTAGAACAACTGATCAAGGTAGAACAACTAAACCACTCTCCATCTATTGTCCTAGGTATAGAAATAAACATTTGTTGAGAGAATGCCCTTTAGATAAATTAGAGATCTATCAAATCTGTGACAAGGAACATCCTACCAGTCAGTGTGGTCAACTCCCAGCCTTAAAAAGCCTAAGTAAAAAGAATGCCATTATAGAGGAGGAGTTGAACTATGTAGGACAAAAACAAGCTGGGAATTTTCCTTATAATCATTATCCAAACCAGGCTTCTTATAGGGGTCCTTCTAATTGGGGAAATAATCAATGGAATCCAACTTGGCATGGGCCTCAGAATAATCCTCCTTGGGGACCACAAGATTGGCCAAACCAACAATGGTTGGGGAAATCAACAATGGCCACAACAGTTTGGATCACAAAAAATACAGTCTCATTGGAGTCCTCAACAGGGATATAATCAACAATACTAGGGACAACCTCAATGGTTCCAACCACCTCAACAACAAGCATTACTAACTAGACCCCCCAATACACAAGGACAGTCACAAAATGAACCAATTAGCCAATCACCCTTACTAGTTCAACCTATACCAAACCCACGGAATAAGCAGGGAGCAGCTGTTTACGTGACAGAACAAGAAAACATGGCTGGTATTAATGCCATATATTCCAATAATCTTCAGCTGCATTTTGGGAAAGAACTGCCAAGACCATCTCCTCCAACTATAGTTGAAGTAACCAATGATGAGGAGCCTAAAAATCCATCCACTTAGCTTCCAGAAGAGATTACTATCGAAATAGTGCTAAAAGAATCATCCTTGGATAACTCCGGAGTTCCTCCTAAAAGAATGACTCCAGAGATAGAAAAACTAGCACCATACCTAGAATGGCTCAAACAGCATGTCCCTCATAAAAAGGTCTTACAAAAACAAGTCCAATCTATCCTAGAATCAAAACTTTCACAAGAAATTAAATAATTAAACATTGAAATTCCACTCCTACAAGCAATTAGGGATATGCCTGAACTAAACCAATTCATCAAACAACATTATGTTAAGAACTAGGGCAGGAAGAAAAACTTTCCTTCCACCATCTAGGTGGAAGGAAAAGTAGACCTCCTAATGGGAGAAGTGCTCCTCCAAAAATATGGAGATCCTGGAAATTCTGTCATAATTGTTTACATCTCAGGGGTAGAAATTTCAAATGTTTTGGTTGATTTAGGAGCAGTAATAAATGTAATGATAGTTCATACAATGGACAAATTAGCCCTAACAGGTATCCAATCCGCATCTACAATCCTTCAACTTGCTGACCAGTCAGTAGCTATTCCAAAAGGGGTGATTACCGATGTTCCAGTTGTGATAGAATCATGGGAATTTCTAGTAGACTTCCTAATATTAGAACCTAGAAACCAACGAAATGTTTATCCATTGATATTAGGAAGACCATGGCTGGCTACAGCAGCAGCATCTATTGATTGTCAAACTAGCGATATGGTCATTTCTAATGGAATAGATTTGAAGAAAATATCTTTGTATCCTCTAGCTAAACCCTCAATACATTATTCAAGAAGAGTATGGGTAGATGAGCGAGATAACATGGAAAACAGTGCCTTAGTAGCTATGGTTACCATCAAAGAACATTTGGGTGAGTTAGAAGAAGAAATCCACTATGTTACAATGGAATATATCACCCACATTCTTATTAATGAGGATATAATGGAGCTAGCCCAAGATTCAAGGAGAGAATTTCTCACTTTTGCCCATTGTACCCTAGCAAATATCATTCCTTGTGGAGTGACTTTTTATAGAGACTTACCCACATTCCACATGTTACTTCCACATTCTTTCCCCTTAATATGATGACTCCAAGAAATGGATTGACTACATCTATGGATCATATCACAAAACAAGTCATGATTTTACCTAGGAAAACACTGAATATAAACACCTAGTTAGCAGGGAATCAGGAAGAAGCACTTATCAAACTCCTAATTTCCCATTCAGTAGCTTTTGCTTGGGAATACCAAGATATGAAGGGTATCCCTCCTGAGATCTGTACTCATCATATATACACTAAAAATGTCAAACCTGTCAAACAACCCCAGACAAGATTAAATCTTGCTTTAAAAGACATTGTCAAGACTAAAATAGAAAAATTGTTGTAGGAAGGGTTTATATATCCAATCTCAGAAAGTCAATGGGTCTCACCCTTAGTCATACTACCTAAAAAGAATGGGAAGTGGAGAGTGTGTATTGACTATAGAGAGCTAAACAAAGCCACAAAGAAGGACTACTTTCCCTTACCATTCATTGACCAAGTGTTGGACAACCTTGCAGGGAGGAAGTATTTTTCTTTCCTAGATGGGTTCAATGGATATAACCAAATCGAAGTAGCACCTGAAGATCAGGATAAAACCACTTTCACTTGTTCTTGGGGAACATTTTCCTACAAAGTTCTTCCATCTGGACTATGTAATGCTCCAGCTACATTTCAGAGGCTTGTTTTAGCCTTTTTTGTTGAACTAGCTAATGAGTGCATGTAAGTCTATATGGATGACTTTACTGTGTATGGGGACAACTTTGAAGAAGCTCTCATAAACCTAGAGAAAGTACTAAAATGTTGTGAAAAAAATTGACTATCCCTGAGCCATGAAAAGTGCTTCATGATGGTAGAGGAAGGAATTGTATTAGGACACCACATTTCAGCAAATGGGATCAAAGTGGACCAAAACAAAATAGAAGTGATCAAACAATTACCTTCACCTAAAAATCATATAGATGTTAGAAGTTTTATGGGTCATGTAGACTACTATAGGAGATTTATAGAAAATTTCAGCAGAATAGATGCTCCTTTGTTTACCCTGTTTAACAAAGACAGAATTCTTATGGACAGTGGATTGCCAATCAACATTTGAAACCCTTAAGGAGAAACTTAGTGTCACACCTATTTTAAAAGGACTCAATTGGACTCTACCACTTCACATACAAACTGATGCTTCAAATGAGTTTATTGGAGCAGTCCTAGGACAGAAAGAGGAAGGAGAAGGTATGCATGCCATCTACTACATTAGTAAAAACCTTACCTCTGCAGAAAGAAACTACACCACAAAAAAAAAGAATTCTTGGCAATCATATATGCTATAAACAAATTTAGGCATTATATCATTGGATACAAAATATTTGTACATATTGATCATGCAACCATCAATTACTTAATGAATAAGCTAGTAGTGGGTGCAAGGATAATCAGGTGGTTATTACTATTGTAGGAATTTGACATTACCATAGTTGATAATCTAGGGAAATTGAATTTGGTTGCTGACTTTCTATCAAGATTGCATACAGGTGGAGAGAACCAGCTGGTGGAGGACAGATTTCCAGATGAACACATTTTTGCTATCTCCTCTACTGTACATTGGTTTGTAGACATAGCTAATCTCTTATCTATAGGATTGTTTCCATCCCATTTTACCTCAAAACAAAAGAAACACTTACTTAAGGAAAGCTTATCTTACAAATGGTTAAATGGTTTATTGTTTAAATGTGGTCTTGATTTCATTTTACATAGGTGTCTAAAAGTTGATGAAATTTTTTATGTCCTAAGGGCATATCATGATGAACCATTTGGTGGGCACTATTCTTCACATAGAACCATCCACAAAATTTTGGGAGCTGGTTACTACTGGCCCTCTATTCATAAGGATACCAAGAAGTATGTAGCAGTGTGATTAGTGCCAAAGGATGGGACAACCAACTTTCACCTAGGAAATGTCACATCACCCTCAAGTAATGATGGAACCATTTAAGCAATGGGGTCTAGGCTTTGTGGGACCAATTTCTCCACCATCATCAGGCAAAGAGTACATTCTGGCATACACAGATTATGTGACTAAATGGGTTGAAGTTCAGGCATTGCAATTTGCAAGAGAAGAGAAAGTTGTTGATTTCCTTTATAATAGAATTTTCTTGAGGATTGGAGTCCCAAGATCAATAGTTTCAGATAGAGGACCTCAATTCACTTCCCTAGTAATCAGAGCATTCATAGACTTATATCAAGTTAAACACAGGAAATCTTCACCCTACCATCCCCAAGCCAATGGGCAAGTAGAGGTGACTAATAGGGAACTAGAAAATATCCTTACAAGGACAGTGGCTGTGAATAGAAAGGATTGGGCTAACAAATTACTTGAAGTAGTTTGGACTTACAATACCACTTGGAAGTCCACAACCAAATTCACACCATATGAATTGGTTTATGGAAAGAAACCCATCTTGTCTATAGAATTTGAACTACAAACACTCAAATCTTCATTAGATATTGGTCTACCATTATCTATAGCACAACATAACAGAATTCTTCAACTTAATGAGTTGGATGAAATCTGTACATAAGCCATATAGCAAACAGAACTTGTTCTATATCAAAGGAAACAATGGCATGACCAGCACATCAAAAGGAGGACATTTCAGTAGGGTGATTGGGTTCTCCTATATGATTCTAAGTTCAAGGATTTCAAGGGGAAGCTACAAACTCATTGTATGGGTCCTTATCAGATAAAGGAAGTTTTTGAGAATGGAACAGTTTTACTAGAACCCATTGATGGAAGCACAGACACATTCTTAATGAATGGCCACATAATTCAGCTCTATAAAAGGCCATCGACTAAGGAAGCATTCATCAAGGATTTGTGCTTGGTTATAGGGGACACATCCTTTGTCACATATTTGTGATAAAAAAAGGTTGAAAACTAGTAAATGGTGGCCTTTCTAAAAAAAAAAAAGAGAAGGTTGAAAACTAGAAAATGGCAACCTTCTTGAAAAGAAAAAAGAGAAAGATGGAAAACCAGTAAATGGCGGTTCCCTTCTTCTTGTCAGATAAGAAAAATCAAGCTATAGAGGTAATCAAGTGCCAAGAGTTACTAAAATGCACCTCCAAAGCTTCACAAGCTTGGAGCACCTCCGGTGCTTCACAAACTAAGAGCACATTCGGTGCTTCACAAACTAGGAGGACCTCCGGTGTGTTAGTGCCTGAATTGACTGGCAGTTTTTGAGCAATTTTCATGCAGGCACTTTCCCTAAGTATCCAAAAAATGTTCTAAGTGTTGGACCTCCTCAGCATTTTTCAGCTGCAACATCATATTTTCCTGAAGAGGAGATCATCATCATCATCTTTGCTTCGATGAAGGTCATCATCATCATGTTTTCTATCGACATGTTTTTCATCAGGATCATCATATTTCAATATCGGGTGATGTTTGGATATCATCCTGATCCTGCTGATGAGCTACAGTGTGCCCTGATTTGCTTGCGGGGGTGATTTTTCAAGTATCCGGTGATCTTCCAATTATCACCTTGCCCTTTTATGATGATGATGTCACCCCGATCTTCTGAAGGGGTTATTCTCTGAGTTGTTCAACCTGACTTGTTTTTTCTTAAGGGTCATCATCATCATCATCATATTTTCAGTTATCGCCGTGTTGCTTGTGGGGGGTCATCATATTTTCTGCCTGCATGATATTTCGCCGGGGTGATATTTCTATCATCGGGTGATCTTGGTTATGATCATCCTGATGATGTTGTTGAAGAGTTCTAAGTGTGACCCGATATTCACTGGGGTCATCATATTTTGAACGTCAGGATGATCTTAGTCAATATCATCCTGATGATGTTGTATCACTTCATGTTCGTTGTTTTATCATCCTGATGATGCTGACGTCATTCTTATGTCAGGGTGATATCTATTTATCTGCCTATCTGCATCATGATATTTCCGAAGGAGGGGGTGATATTTTCATTTTTGAATATCACCCGGATGTATGTTTGTTCTAGCGTCATGATGATGCTGATATCAAGGAGATATCCGCCTGCCGGCTTCGTGCATTATCTAGTGGGGGGTGATCTTTTCAAGCATCATCATATTCATCTATCGCCCCGATCTTATAGTGGAGCTACAGTGCAACATGATATTTGTACATCAGGATGATATTTCCAAATATCCGGTTATCTTCCGAATATCATCCTGATGTCGATATGATGATGACGTCATCAAGGTCCGGGGGGGTCATATTTCTAACACTGATCATCTTGTGGAGATCCCCCGATATTTGCAAACATGATGATGACGTCATCCGGATATGAGGAGGTGCGCAGTAGGTAGATATGATGATGACGTCAGCAGGATATGATGATGATGTCATCAGGATGTTCATCGGCCAGACTTTTGGTATAGGCTCAGCAGGAGGATGTTTCTCCGATGGATCAGGTTGTGCCGATGAAGGCGATTATCATGCAGGTTATATTGCGATATGATGCTGACGTCAGGGTGATATTTCAAGCAACAGGATATCATGCTGCTGGAGGATGATGATGATGAAGTCTTATACTAGTGTCGTCAGGAGCAAAAGCGCCGACATCATATATGCTCATGACCTAGTATATAAAGTGTTAAGGAGGTTGCTGTGGGATGCATGTGGGATAATTGATATCCTGCATATTTTCAAATATCATGATGATGAATCTCGGCGGGAAATGGTTGCGATCGACTGTTAGATGTTTTTCCCAAGGCCGCGGGTTGGTGCGCCATTAATGGCAAAGGTTGCAGAGGTATGGGCGGATCTGGTACCCGATTGAAGGTGTACATCAGCGGACAGTGGCGCAGGGCTCGAGATATCTTCCTGTCTCCTCCCCTACCTGCTGCATTCATGTTTGGGCGCCAATCTGGTAGTGCGTTGAGCGCCATTTTGCTGATACTGTGTATCTGGCAGGATATTTTTGGTCAACCATGTAATTAATTGTTGTGGTACACTACCTGGCTGTTATAAGCAGGAAGTGTTATTCATTTGTGGTTGTTGAAAGTTGAAGATTTTTGGCTCTGTAATTCAAAACAAGCTGATCTGGTTGTTCTGTACAGCTTAACCTGTGAGTTTATGTATCTCTTGTTGTATGTTTTTGGCATGAACCCACTGATTTCATGATTAATCTTATATGAGAAATGCTATCTTAGCATGTGTTTTCTTAATTCTGTCTCCAGTATTGCATGTATTCTTCTTCTGAATCTGGATATTTGGGTAATGTTTAGATTCTAGAGCATGGAATTCCTATGTTGAATGTCTGATCTTTTAACTTCTGCTCAAGGGGTAGATTAAACTGTTTTCAGGTTGAACATTGGGAAGGGTATACTGCAGTAGGGATGCCATAAGTAGAGATAACTTAACACTCTGTATTGGGAGATATCTGTAAGGCAGGTATCACATATATCCCCTTGAAATCTAGTTTTAGCTGTTCATGCTGATCATTCACAGGTGTATGTCTACTGACTCCAGGCCCTGGATAGGCACCAATCATGCTTTGTTTTTGTGTTATAACCATGTCCAGCTTTGCATCCAAACTTAAAATCCAAATCAAAATCTAAAACAACCATTAGGACATTAGAGTTAATTTTAGGAACCTCAGTCCTCTGTCTACAACTGCAAATAGGCCCAAAGCTAGCCCCTTTGCTCTTATCTTTCAGTTTTGGTCTACTTACAGGAGGACTTATCTGCTTTCTGTCAGCATCCCAGCCTTGTATGCATATCCTCATGGATGTTGAGTAGGGAATACCCCCCTAGGTCTTGCAGAGCCTGAAGAAGAAGAGGAGATAAAATATAGAGTCTATCTCCTATACTGTTGGCCCCTGGCCCAGAGATCCTGTTGATCACTGATGGCTACCTTGTAGGGAAATCTGGGAATAAGCATCCAGTCTGAGAAAAAACCAACAGAAATTGGTGACTCTGCTGGGGATGTTGATGTAAATTGATATCCTGCAGTCTCTGGTGAAGTTTCGCTCTGCTGGTGGAATGAACTCAGAAACATATTTGATGAGCTTTCAGCTGCTGTAAATTTTGTCCTCTCTGGAGAGGTGGCGACTCTGCAAAAAAGATCTAAATGCACATGAAAGATAGATGTATGTTATTGGTTGAAAGATGTACATATTTCTGCATCTGTATGAGAAAAGGTACCTTGTTCCTTCCCCTTTATATTTGCTGTTTTTCTGCATAAGTTAGATGCCAGGGGAAGCCTTAGGTCTTAGACAGACAAAGGATGTCTAAGAGTAAGATTTTTATGAATCCAAGTATGAATTATCCCATACTCAGTGGTGAAATGTCGAATAAAAGAATAGAAGAGATAAGAAATAGATTGATATTCTTAGAGGCTGAGCAGGCCCAGTTAAAAAGCAGTAACCCTATTGTGTCTGCCAGTCAGAAAGCTAAACCTCCTGTCAGCCCTTTTGATCCTTTGTATGACCAACTGGATTTGTCATGGGTGGATTATAAAGTAGAAACTATGCCTGCTAGGATATATTGTCAGATGCCTAGATTTAGTGGTCACAGTGTGTGTGATGGGAATGCACATATCCAAAATTTTCACAGTTTTATGGGAAAACATTCATTCAGAGATGAGGATATGTGGATGAGGTTTTTTGTTAGGTCCTTTGATGCAAAAGCAAAAGACTGGTATTTGAGCTTTTCAAAAGGATCCTTTGCCTATTGGGATGAGCTTGCTGACTGTTTCAAGGAAGAATTTGCAAAAGAACCGGCTGATCTTGTTGCAGAATTGATGAGAATCAGAAAACAAGATGAAGAGCCATGTGTTGATTTCAGTCATAGGTTTGCAATAGCCCTTTCACAGATCCCAGAAGTCTTCAGACCTGACACTTCAGCCTGTGTTGGCATATTCTTTGAGGCTTTTGAGGAGGGCTCTAGTGCATTACTGAGGGATTTCAAGGTGACAAGTATGCAGATGGCATACAAGTTCGTAGAAAAAATAGAAAAAATCAGAAATGTGCACCTGCTGAAATCCCTGTCCCCAGGCCTTGGTGTGAGAAATGGTTATGAAGCTGCAAATGACCAAATGATTATGGCATCATGTGCAGATAAAAATGAAAATAAAAGCATAGAGGCTGAGACTGCTGTGTTTGAACATAATGCTAACAATACTGCTCAACTGGATTGTTCACCAGTTGAGGATGCCAATGAAAGGACTAATGAGGACTCCCATTACAATGATGAGGCATCTGACCATGAAAACAATAATGAGGTTGTGGACAGCAATGAACAACTTTTGGAATGGACTTGTGGAGATAATTGTGAGTATTGTACTCAAGACAGAGAAGATATAAGCAAATAGAGAAACAGTCCTATGTGTGACCCATTGACTTCTTTTCAAACACATGGGGATCGTGAAGAGCAGTCAGAGATTGAAACAAGTGCTGGTTCAGAGCATGATTGTTTTTCATTTGATGACTGTTTTGCTTATGACACACAAGCTGATACTCCTCCACAAAGGGAATCCATTGGTGATGAAGATGCATGTTCTGCTGCCCATGAACAAATGGCATACTATGATCAAACTGATGCACCTAGGTCACCCATTTATAACACATATGGTGATGAGGATCTGTCTGAGTATGGTGAAGATCTAGACACTATTTTTGGCTTGGATTCTGTTTCTCATCCTGATGAAAGAGGAAACAACATGCATCAAGTAAGTGACTGTGAAAATGTGCCTGATTTGAAAGAGATGCCAGAGCCTGATCTTTTCCAGCCTGGTGCTGCTGATTGTTGTGTACATGATGTGCACAATTGTGATTTTGAAAGCTTTTCTCTTGATGTGCCAGCATATAATACAATGAGCCCTGATCTTCCTAGTTGTGTGGTGGACTTTGAGTGTTTTCAGTTTTCAGTCCAACTAGGAGATCATGTTGCAATGCATATTGCTAATATAGATGACAAGTGCTATATGCCATATGAGTATGCATTGCTTGATAAATTCTACACCCACATGGCACATGATGCCAAAGGTTGTCTGCATAGGGGTAACAATGACAAGCCAAATCAGAGGGTTGAGTATGCAGATGACAAGATTTGTTTGTGGGTGGATCTCTGTAGTATCTCCAAGCTTGACCCAGTGCATGCAGATGAAAATAAGATATTTGACAAAGGGAGATACATGTTTTTCTTTTCTTGGTGGCCTTAGGCCATCAAGTCTGTTTGGTGATGCAGGTCAGTGCAGTATTTGACTCTGTGCCCAATGGATAAGGGACTGGTCTGCATCCCAGAGATCTGGGGTTCTCGCTGCAGTCTTGCACCTACACGTCCCCAGACAGAGCCAGTGTTAGTGCCTGAATTGACTAGCAGTTTTTGAGCAATTTTCATGCAGGCACTTTCCCTAAGTATCCAAAAAATGTTCTAAGTGTTGGACCTCCTCAGCATTTTTCAGCTGCAGCATCATATTTTCCTGAAGAGGAGGTCATCATCATCATCTTTGCTTCGATGAAGGTCATCATCATCATGTTTTCTATCGACATGTTTTTCATCAGGATCATCATATTTCAATATCGGGTGATGTTTGGATATCATCCTGATCCTGCTGATGAGCTACAGTGTGCCCTGATTTGCTTGCGGGGGTGATTTTTCAAGTATCCGGTGATCTTCCAATTATCACCTTGCCCTTTTATGATGATGATGTCACCCGGATCTTCTGAAGGGGTTATTCTCTGAGTTGTTCAACCTGACTTGTTTTTTCTTAAGGGTCATCATCATCATCATCATATTTTCAGTTATCGCCGTGTTGCTTGTGGGGGGTCATCATATTTTCTGCCTGCATGATATTTCACCGGGGTGATATTTCTATCATCGGGTGATCTTGGTTATGATAATCCTGATGATGTTGTTGAAGAGTTCTAAGTGTGACCCGATATTCACTGGGGTCATCATATTTTGAACGTCAGGATGATCTTAGTCAATATCATCCTGATGATGTTGTATCACTTCATGTTCATTGTTTTATCATCCTGATGATGCTGACGTCATTCTTATGTCAGGGTGATATCTATTTATCTGCCTATCTGCATCATGATATTTCCGAAGGAGGGGGTGATATTTTCATTTTTGAATATCACCCGGATGTATGTTTGTTCTAGCGTCATGATGATGCTGATATCACGGAGATATCCACCTGCCGGCTTCGTGCATTATCTAGTGGGGGGTGATCTTTTCAAGCATCATCATATTCATCTATCGCCCCGATCTTATAGTGGAGCTACAGTGCAACATGATATTTGTGCATCAGGATGATATTTCCAAATATCCGGTTATCTTCCGAATATCATCCTGATGTCGATATGATGATGACGTCATCAAGGTCCGGGGGGGTCATATTTCTAACACTGATCATCTTGTGGAGATCCCCCGATATTTCCAAACATGACGATGACGTCATCCGGATATGAGGAGGTGCGCAGTAGGCAGATATGATGATGACGTCAGCAGGATATGATGATGATGTCATCAGGATGTTCATCGGCCAGACTTTTGGTATAGGCTCAGCAGGAGGATGTTTCTCCGATGGATCAGGTTGTGCCGATGAAGGCGATTATCATGCAGGTTATATTGCGATATGATGCTGACGTCAGGGTGATATTTCAAGCGACAGGATATCATGCTGCTGGAGGATGATGATGATGAAGTCTTATACTAGTGTCGTCAGGAGCAAAAGCGCTGACATCATATATGCTCATGACCTAGTATATAAAGTGTTAAGGAGGTTGCTGCGGGATGCATGTGGGATAATTGATATCCTGCATATTTTCAAATATCATGATGATGAATCTCAGCAGGAAATGGTTGCGATCGACTGTTAGATGTTTTTCCCAAGGCCGCAGGTTGGTGCGCCATTAATGGCGAAGGTTGCAGAGGTATGGGCGGATCTAGTACCCGATTGAAGGTGTACATCAGTGGATAGTGGCGCAGGGCTCGAGATATCTTCCTGTCTCCTCCCCTACCTGCTGCATTCATGTTTGGGCGCCAATCTGGTAGTGCGTTGAGCACCATTTTGCTGATACTGTGTATCTGGCGGGATATTTTTGGTCAACCATGTAATTAATTGTTGTGGTACACTACCTGGCTGTTATAAGCAGGAAGTGTTATTCATTTGTGGTTGTTGAAAGTTGAAGATTTTTGGCTCTGTAATTCAAAACAAGCTGATCTGGTTGTTCTGTACAGCTTAACCTGTGAGTTTACGTATCTCTTGTTGTATGTTTTTGGCATGAACCCACTGATTTCATGATTAATCTTATATGAGAAATGCTATCTTAGCATGTGTTTTGTTAATTCTGTCTCCAGTATTGCATGTATTCTTCTTCTGAATCTGGATATTTGGGTAATGTTTAGATTCTAGAGCATGGAATTCCTATGTTGAATGTCTGATCTTTTAACTTCTGCTCAAGGGGTAGATTAAACTGTTTTCAGGTTGAACATTGGGAAGGGTATACTGCAGTAGGGATGCCATAAGTAGAGATAACTTAACACTCTGTATTGGGAGATATCTGTAAGGCAGGTATCACATATATCCCCTTGAAATCTAGTTTTAGCTGTTCATGCTGATCATTCACAGGTGTATGTCTACTGACTCCAGGCCCTGGATAGGCACCAATCATGCTTTATTTTTGTGTTATAACCATGTCCAGCTTTGCATCCAAACTTAAAATCCAAATCAAAATCTAAAACAACCATTAGGACATTAGAGTTAATTTTAGGAACCTCAGTCCTTTGTTTACAACTGCAAATAGGCCCAAAGCTAGCCCCTTTGCTCTTATCTTTCAGTTTTGGTCTACTTACAGGAGGACTTATCTGCTTTCTGTCAACATCCCAGCATTGTATGCATATCCTCATGGATGTTGAGTAGGGAATATCCCCTAGGTCTTGCAGAGCCTGAAGAAGAAGAGGAGATAAAATATAGAGTCTATCTCCTATACTGTTGGCCCCTGGCCCAGAGATCCTGTTGATCACTGATGGCTACCTTGTAGGGAAATCTGGGAATAAGCATCCAGTCTGGGAAAAAACCAACACGGTGCTCCACCAATAAAGAGCCATTTTAAAATATAAAAAAAATAATGAGGAGGGGACCCACCTCTCCAGGTAAGAAAGTGGAAATGTCATTCGATGAGGTTAGCATGACTCATCCTCCACTCTATGACAAAAACAATGATGAAGTCAACATGCATATCGTTAGCAATCAAAACAACCATCACTCTCGCATGCACAAGTCATCACGAATTGTTGTACTAATGTCACCTAACAACATGTCATTCTTAGACCACTCAATGGGAATAATTACAGAATATGTGACAATAAGGATGCTAACGCTAGTTTAAAATTGTATAGGAGCTGCTCACGTGTCGGGTCACATCAAGCCTCATCAAAGCCATGGCATTGCAGCCAAGTACATCAAGCCATCATCATTAAGATTGATTTAGGTAATTCTCTTCAATTAACTTAATTAGTAACTGTCTTGTCAATTCTACTTTTAGGTGCCGTTATTCTGACACATCTCCCTACCATTATTTCCCTTCTTAACTCATGCATGCCACCATATTTTCCACACTATCGACCTATCTATGGAGTGTCCCATCACTCTCCTACAATTATGACTGTATAAACACACTAAACTAGTCTCAAGCTTCTTTACCATAATCTAGGTTGCAAAAACAAACTGACATATCAACCACATTCAAATTTGCTGACATAGTCCTCCAGAGCGAAAAGAAAAAAAAGACCACAGAGAGAAGGATGAAGAATTTTAGCCACAGGAGGTGGAATAGGACAAAAAAATATGAGTTAAAAAGAAATAAGAGCCAGATAATATAACATGCCTTCTACAAGATCAAGTTGTAGCCTACATTCTAAGGAATGCAGGGTGGTTATAGTTCTTGGAGAAATTTGAAGGTTTTTTGGAGGATATTGTTGATGATTTCCTACGTAACTTGAGAGATAATCAAACAATTGTGAGAGGGGCTCAGGTCAATATCTCTGGATTACTAGAACAAGGTGAAAGGTTTTACCATTTGAAAACCCTATATGTTGATTTAATTAAAAATTTCTCTAAAGAAGGTGAACATGCAATACAATTACATTTAAGAAAAAATGAGGTTAAAGGAATTGTTAGGTCTTCACTTCCACACCCATGGCAATCTGTAGCATTGTGGTTGATGAAATACTTTATATGTGATGGCCAATTTTCCATAGTTTTAGGACCAATAATGAAAATGTTAATTTTTATGAGGCATGGAAATGCTCACCCAGAATTTAGCATAAACATTCCAAACTTTTTGTATTCTTCCATTAAAGTATCTATAGACAAGTATCAACAAGGGAAAGGTCCTGTGAAAAACCATGGCCTCATTTTTTTGATTGTGAAACATCACTTTCTGTGTCAAGATGATGGGGAAGCATTATGGCAGACATTTTTAGACAATAAATCACAAGATAGAACACTAGAGAGGGCATAGAGAATGGATGAGGCTTCCTCTACCCAACAGGAAGAGGAGGCAGAGCCTTCAATTTCCTCTCTAGCTACTGAGAAAGATAAATGTCAAAATCCCTCACTGGAGGCAACTTCATCTGATGCCCCTGTTACTGGCAAAAAGAGGAAAGGGAAGGAAGTTATGGATGAACCTTTAGCAACCTCAGCACAGCTAAGGGAACCTATTATAGAACAAACCCCCTATATGACTCGCTCAACAAAATAGAAGATGACCTTGGTTAAGGAGTCTATTCCAATTAAATAAACAGGGGAAATAGTTGTTATAGAGTAGACCTCCACCTAGACTTTTGACCCCAAGAAGCAAAAGAAGAAGACATGGAAGGGTTAGAAAACAAAAACAACTTCAAAGAAAACTGACTCCAGCATACACTACTGGGCTGAGGAAACATATCATGATTCAGATGAAATTCCTCTAGTTAGAAAGAAGAAACAAAGAGATGTTTCCCCATAGCCATCTATTCATCCAGATTCCCATAGTTCCACCTCACAACATTCCCTTGCTCTAGAGACAAAATAGAGAGACACTTTTACTATTTCCTCAAACTCTGACGATAATATACTTGCTACAAAGGCACCTACTCCACCTGTGCTATGAAGAAGCAAGAGAAAAAAGAAACTTACCCAAGCTGAAAAGGATACTGCTCTCCTGGCTGAAGTTCTCTTGGGCTTTAGGACTTCTGTGGATGAGGCTAGGCCTTCATTAGCACCAATAATTGTAGAGAGAAATCAAGAGGAATCTCAAGATAAGGAGATTGTAGGAGAAGGTGAAATAGGGAAAGTAGATGCAGTTGGCAATGAAGAGCAAAGAGCTGTGGAAAACCCTGAAGTGGGACAGACAGAAGAAGAAATAGGGACTTATTCTCACCCCTCTAATCAGGAGAATGTTGAGATTTCAAGGGAACAACTGATGCTAGAGGAAATAGATAATCTGAAGAGATTATTGTGGGGGAAGAACCTAATTATTACTGACCTCAAGAAGGTCATGAAAGAAAAGGAAATGGAACAAAAATAGATGATTGAGGCACTGCAAGCAGAGCTCCAGAATAAATAGAAAATAATTCAAGAGAAAGAGGTAGAAATGAGAAACAAAGAAACAGAGGCAACCCAAAGCATCAAGGAAAGGGAGACATAGGCAACACAAAATATTTCTGATCTTACAAAGGCTTGAGACAATAGTCTCACAATAATTGCAGCACTTGTTGAGAAAGTACAAAGTCAAGCCAAACAATTAACTTGGGCTAACAATAAAATAGATGATCAAGAAGAGTACATTCAAGAGTTGATTGGCCCTAGTGGCAACCATGGAACAGATGGTGTAAACAGATCCATACTTAGGCCCAATTCCAATATATATTCCTAAAGCCCTGTTCCATTGGGAAAGAAGATGTAGGGAATATGAGGCTTCTAAACCCATGCTGCAATTACAAAGGGCAGTAACTACCATGTCAAAAAGAGTACAAACTTTGGAAGAAAAGGTCCTTTAGGTAGCTTCCATTTCATCTGAGATCTTATCTTGCAGACCCCCAAGTGGAAGTTGTGCTCTGTTTCTACAAGAAAGAATCCTTTAGAGAAAAATATCTTTGGTTCTGTCTGATTTGACTAAGGAGACAAAGACAGGGATAGGGTTCATGGAGGCATATATGAGAAGTTCTGATGAGGATAAAGATTTTCTGTGTGAGTTATATTTGCATGGTTTCTGCATTGATGATATTACCTTCATTATCAACTATTTTGTAGGAGAATGTCAACTCAAGGCATTCATGTTGCTGATGAGAAATCATTAGATTTGGAATGAAAGGATGGAGGCTTAACTAAAGAAGGATGTAGAAACAAGCCTTTTTATCAAAAAAGAATGTCTAAATCCCCATGCTTTTAAGATCCATTTAAGGGAAAACATTTACTCCCCAGATAGTAAGACTAGGATTTTGCTGTTATATCTAAAACATCTGCAAGAATGCTCCATTGATTTTGGTCTCCTCATAAATAGTTTATCTAATCAAATGCTTCTAGTGGCAAAGAAAAGGTGGAACACCTTGACTACAGAACAAAAGATGAGCGAAGTGGTGTCCCCTGCCAACCTCAGGTTGTTTATGAGGAAGGCTAGGATAGTGTCCAAAATGACAGATAAATACCAGCTAGAGTGGATAGGTTGTTGTTTCAGACCTCCTCTCATCATTGATCCACTACCTATCTAGGCTAAACAAACGGAAGATGACATATTTCAGGAATGGATGAAGCAAGCTAATTAGTTTAGAGGTAATGGTAATACAAACTGCACCACTTGGTCTACTTATGTAAATGACTACAACTTGACTGATAGAATATTCCACTTGAATAAGTCCATATTGTGAAAAGTAGGAGGACCTACTAACTTTTAAGTATGGGGGGATGATGAGTGTCAGGTAGCACCTATGAAATACACCTTTTTACCCCTCTTTTTCCTTCCTTCTTATTCCATTGTCCTGATGACTACACCAAAGTAGATTAACAAGATTGTTCTGATTATGATTAATGAGAGATGAATTACTTAAAATCATGATTTTTGATTGAAGGACTAATGTGCATTGAATTCATGGAAATATGTAGAAATTCTCTATTTTTGAATCTACAAGTGCAGATTTTTGGTCAAAGACAATTTTGGTCATCTCCAGAGGTGGTCCTAATAATCTCCAGAGCTGACATAAGGATACCACACCAATCTCTAATATTTTCCAATATGATTGGAGAGATTTTGGATAAGGGGGTGAATCATCTCCAGAGCTAGACTAAAGTCATAAGCATATCTCTGGAGTTGAACAAAAAGCCATAAAGTATATCTCTAGAGCTGCAGACAGAAGTACACACCTCTAGAGCCTCCTCAACACAAATGCAAATTTCCAGTGCCGCTACCAGTCAACACTTCTAGTGGTAATCAGGGTGCTCCAGATATTACTCAATCAACACCTAAGTAATTGGATGAAGACCTTAGTTAACTACTGGAAGTTTTATCTCTCTCTTTTTATTTTGCATGAGTTCTCAACAAACTGATTTAAATACCTATATTTCAGGGCTTTGCTGCCCAGTTGTATTTGAAACTAAGACTCAGATTTAGTGAGACTGTTGTTCCACTAAATCTATTTTAACTACATGACTTTTTACTCTGTAGTTAAATAGTTAGTAGAATAAGAGATTGGTACTATCTCATAGATGAACTAGTAGTTAGGGTAAGTGATATCTCATCACTAGATTAGATATAAACTTACAATGGTAGCAGCAGAATAGATAGTGGATGATTTATTATTATGTGATCTCATATTGATATAGATACTTTCTTGAATATAGAATGGTACTGATGGAATTGGACTAAAAGCGAATTGTGATATTATCTTCTTGTGCTTATTCATTGCTTTAGTCTTCAGCCCTAAGGGTGTGGAGAAAGGGCCCACTCCCACCACCAAAGTAGAAGGCTAGTATTGTTTGTTTATTATTCTATTTTAGATTTTGTTGTTTGCTATTTTGTTTCGGATTCAGTTTAAGATAGTTACTGTTTTCTCATAGATAAATGTATGTTTCAATTGTATGGAATAATATAGATCTACATTAGTAATTCATTGTTTCAGCTCTGTTTCTAGCATTCCTAGAATTCATTTTCATAGCAGATAGATTAGTAGAATGAGTTCTTCAATTAGTAGAGATCATTAGAGTTAGTTAAATAAACTGGCAACTATAAGATTCCTAATTGCAGACAGCCAAGGATAGAACCTTGGATTTGACACATGAAAATATGATTAAATGTCGAGGACCAATGACCCTTGTTAGATAGATCCATTGTTTAACTAACAATCTTCCTTGGCTTTATCATTTCTCTAACGTGACTAGTAATTTTTTTGAGATTTCTAACCCCTTGTGAGAAAAATATATGGAAGGAGATCACAACAACAGGGGCATCCTAATAAGCCCCTAATTCAAGAGTTGATTGCTCAAAGGTGGAGAACTAAGGAATCAGGTGAGTACACTCCCCCTCCCATTTGTGATCTTATGACATTTGTTGTGCCTCTTTTGGGTGATAGTACTGATAATCTACAAATAAGGGAAGAAAGAAGGGAGCACATTACTATATATGCAAGTAAAAATGTTCTAGAAGGTCAAGTTGACTATGATGGTGATGAGATATTTTTTGAGGAACCACCTCCTATATCTCAAAATTATAAGGTCATCCCCTTGAGATAATCCCAAGCAATTCCTCTGTAAAATGCTCAGGAGTCTGTGATTGAGACACCATATGTGAGATTGCACTCTCCCAAAATAGGGAAAACTAAATCCATCAGTGCAACTGAATGCCCAAATGCCAATGTAGCCTCTGGCACAAAATAGATAGATGAAGAATTAGATAAAGAGGTTAGGGAGTTGACCCTTGGGGTAGCTAGGATGGAAACATTAAAAAGGAAAGAGGAGTTACTTCTGAGATTACAAAATATGAATAAACCAAGTGTATTGTGACATAATATTCAATCATATAATGTGAATATGGTTTTTAACCATGAGTATATGATTGAATATTATGTCACTTCTGATAGTGAGTGCTCAAAAAATGAGATTACAGTAGAAAAAGGAAAGTTGATCAAGCAAAAACCTATCCCAAATACAAGTACAATTGATAACTGTGTTCTTTAGGTGAATACTAAGGATACTAACATCCACCTAAGAAAACCCTCTACTAAGGAGATCAAGATCTTGACCAATTTCAAAATTGATTAGGTTAAAGTGATTACAACCTGAGTTGTAAGAAGAACCAAAGAGAAAGTAGTACGAAGGGAAATGTAGGAAGCATTTTTATAAAAGAAAAATAGAATGTCCCCAACCCCAAGAGAGAAGTAGAATCTCTAGGAAAATGTAATCCACATCATAATACACCCTTTAAAGCAAAAGTACCAATAGAAAAGGATAATGCCAAGAAAAATTTGGTAAAAATAACACACCTCAGACCCATGCTACAAATACTAATACAACTTGTACTAGTATAGTGCCCAAATATGTCCCATTGGACATGGCCCACATATTTAGTTAGATTAGATTGACAGTTCCTTTTCTAGAAATGATGAGGATACCTGAGCATAAGAGTAGGGTTGTGGCTGCAATAAATGATGTAGTTCCTGATACAATTGGGATGGCAAATAAGAATAACAAGCTCCCTGAAGAAAAGAAGATACTCTCCAAAGATGTTAAGAAGTGGACTACTAAAGTACCAGAAGTCTATTTAGGAACCACCTTGTAGAAATGTCCTTCTCAGGTATATCATTTCTTTGTCACTCTAATGATAGAAGGAAGATTTATGAAAATTTGTATGATTGATTCAAGTGCCTCTACTAACATAATGTCATTAAGAGTCATGAAAATATTAGGCTTGCAAGTGACCAAGACTTATGGGAAGTGCTTTTCCATGGATTATTGAGAAGTCCCAATCATTGGAATTATTAAGGATATCAGTTTTAGACTTGCAGTGTTCCCGCATAAGGAGTACAAAATGAATATTGATGGGGTGGACATTCCTCCAATGTATGGGATGTTGTTGTCAACAAAATGGGATTCTACTATGGGTGGCAACATCCAAATGGATTCATCATATGCCATGATTCCCATGGATGGTAAGGAAGTAAGGATTGATAGAGAAAAGAAATGTCCCCAAATAATCGATGGCATCAATGAGGAAGGTGATCAAGTATACTTCCCGGATGTGGCTATAGATAATTTTTAAATTGAGGGCATTAAAAATGATCAGGATAATTCGTTAGATCATGGCCTTGAATCAGTTATTGATAAGGAAGGATTATGGTCTATGCAGTTTGATGGGGCATGCTACAAGGAAGGTTCTGGAGCAGGAGTGGTGCTTATTTCTCCTTTAGGAAAAACATTCAGATCATCCTTTAGATTTGTTTTTTCATGTACTAACAATGTTGTAGAGTATGAAGCCTTGGTTACAAACTTAAGAATGGCCCTTAAGCATGGAGTTAAAAAGATCAAAGTTCTGGGAGATTCTGAATTAGTAGTCTCACAGATCAGATCCAAGTATGCCTCCAAAAATAAAAGGCTCAGACAATACAGAAATGCAGTCTAGGATACCATTAAAGAATTTGATGCTTTTTCTATTGATTGGGTGGAATGGAGTAAGAATATTATGGCTGATTTCTTGGCTAATATTGCAGTCAAATTTGAAGATATCATACTAGTAGGAATTTCAAAGGTGGAGATACTAACAAGACCCTTTGTTCCTAATAATATTCATCACTAGTAGGTTTTCAATAATGACCAGGATCTTTACAAATTCATGAGCTGCATGGATGAATACTATGCACAAGAGATTGATTTTCAAGAATTTGTGGAGACAAGAGATGGGAAACAAACTGTATTTGAAAATTAGATCATCCAGTTGAAGACTAATAGAATTCCAAGGAGACTAGTGCTTCTAGAAAGAGTCTTCAATGGGAATGACAAATAGATTATAAGATATGCTCCAGTGCACCAAAATGACCTTGAAGAGGTGAACCTAGGGACTGAGGCCCATCCAAAGCTTGTTTACATAAGTAAGCGCCTAAACCCAAAAATAATGGAATGTTAATTTATTTTCTCAAGAAAGAAAGGAAAGTTTTTGCATGGTCTTATGATGATTTGAAGGCATATAGGGAAGATTTATTTCAGCATGAAATCCCATTAAAACTAGATGCAAAACCTTTTAGGCAGAAGCAGAGGCCTATAAATCCTACTTTGAGACCAAGAAGGAGGAATTATCAAACCTATTAGGCATTCCACTTGGGTTTCAAGCCTAGTTCATGTTAGAAAAAAGAATGGAGATATCAGGCTTTGCATTGATTTTAGAAACCTAAATATAGCATCATTAAAAGATAATTATCCTTTACCAAATATGGAGGCCATGCTACAAAAGGTAACTAGTTGTGAGCTCTTATCTATGATGGATGGTTTCTTAGGGTATAACCAAGTGATGGTTAAAGAATCTAAGCAATATAAAATTGCATTTACTACTCCATGGGGAACATATGTATACATTATGATGCCCTTTGGGTTGACTAATGCAAGAGCCACATTTTAGCGAGCCATGGATGTAGCTTTTTTTGAGCTCATAAATGTAATAATACTGGTATATCAGGATGGCCTAATTGCATATTCTAAAAAGGAACAAGATCATTGCTCTCATTTAGAGAAAATTTTTGAGAGATGCATTAAGGGAGCCATCAAAGAAGCCCCTATATTGAAATCCCCTAATTTTTCCAAACCCTTCCAATTGTTTTCTTTTGCTTCTTTCCATACTATAGCAGTTGTTTTACTATAGAAAAATAATGAGGGTTATGAGCAACCCATTTCATTTTTTAGTAATTCTCTCTAGGCTACTGAGTTAAAATATGATATAACTAAGAAAGAGGCTTATGCTCTGGTAAAGTCTATTAAAACTTTTAGACCCTATCTGGTAGGGGCAATGATTGTTGCTTATGTCCCAACAACTTCTGTCAAGGATGTCTTTACCCATCAAGAAGTAACTTGAAGAAGATGTAGATGGATCAACAGGATCCAAGAATTCAATATTGATATTTAGATTACTAAGCTGGTAAGGGGACAAGGATTAGCAAAATTGATGGTTGAGTCAAACTTGGAAGCTAATCAAATAAACAGTGTATAGATTCAAGAGATGGTTGTTGATTATGACATGAAGAACTCTAAATGGTATAGAAATGTTTTTCCCTACTTGCAGAATATGTCCTATCCTGATGGAATGACTAAAAATCAAAAAAGGTCACTAAGGTTACAAGCTATAAAATATGCGATCATAGAGGGTGAACTTTGGTGGAGGAATTTTGAAGGTATTTTACTCAAGTGTGTAAACAGTAAACATGTGTCAAAACTCTTGATGGATATGCACCATGGCATGTGTGGAGGCCATTATATGGCCAAGACAACACCCCATAAAGTCCTAAGAGCTGGATATTGGTGGCCTACTATTTTCAAGGGTGCTCACCAAATGATTTGAAGCTGTGATGGTTGTCAAAGGTTCTCAGGAAAATTGAGATTCTCTTGAAATCTGCCCCTCGGGCCCATGGCAATGGAAGCTCCATTTCAACAATGGGGATTAGAATTCATCAAGGAAATAAGTGAAAAGTCAAGTGGGGGACATAGATGGATTCTAGTTGCCATTGATTACTTCACCAAATGGGTCGAGGCTATCCTTACCAAAAAGGTAACTAGTAAAGTTGTGATTGATTTTAGAGTGCCTATAAAGGTAATCTTAGACAATGCAATGTGCTTCAGGTCTGAGGAATTTACAAATTTGTATAGCCAGTATGGAATTTCAATTTCTTATTCTTCCCCATACAATCCTCAGGGTAATGGATAGGCTGAATCAAGCAACAAAAGCTTGATGAAGATTATAAAAAGAGACATTGAAAAGAACAAGAGAGCTTGGGATACCAAATTAAGACCTGCTATCTGGGCTGACAGAGTAATTGTAAAAAAGGCCATTGGGTGAGCCCCATTTGACCTGGTATATGGCCTAGATGCAAGGATGCTTATAAATAACTTGCTACCAGTTTTCAAGTTCATTCAAGAGCATGATGATGACATTTCTAATGGAATGCAAAATAGGATTAGTCAGGTGACTCAGCTGGATGAAACAAGAAGGCTAGCACAATAGAGAAATATCAAATTGCAGTAGCAAGACAAAAATATGCATGACAAGAGAACATCTAAAAGAAAATTTTAGATAGGGGATATGGTATTGCTATGGAATGCCGAGTCTCAAGGTAAAGGGAAACATGGCAATTTTGATGCCCTTTCGCTTGGGCCATATTTGATTAGTAACACTCATGGAGAAGACTCCTATTTCCTACAAAATGTGGTTGGAGAATTACTTGAACTATCAATGCATGTACAATTCTTGAAATCATACTTTTCATAAGGTATGAGTGTTTTCCATGCATATTGTATTTTATTTCTTAGCTAGTTCCCTGCTTTAGTTTTTATCCCTTACTTTGTTTTATTTTTATGTTTTGTGCTTTGGTCTACTTCTCCAGAGTTTTCTATGGTGTCATTCTATTTAGGTTGAACAAACATCCCCAACTAGAGCCACTGATGGGACCCTATAAAATTTTCTCCTTGGTTTTGGTATTTGGCCCAAGTCTTGTGTCATCATGTTAAGAGGTCTCTAGCCTAGGGTTTTTCCTATTGAAAAGACTATGAATAGTAACCCTTAAAGCCTAAACCCTAGTGTCATTTAAGTATGGGTGATGAAAATTACTTTTGTTATATTTTTAGGTTGAATACCTATCACCCGTTGCTCAGTTCTTTATGTGTCATGTTATGTCTTGAGATACGTTGTTTACCGACCGCTTGCCATATAGTTTACCACCTCCGGCCCATGTCCAATATTTTTCAAATATGTCAAAATATTCTATATATTTGACCCTTAAGTGGTCCCATGGCCCCCTCACTCGTAGTAGATGAAGTTTTTTTTAAAAAGATATATGCCAAGCATTGGGTCCCATTAACCTTTGTTTACAGGTGGCACATGTTGATTTGTTTCTGTCATTCCACCAATGATAAAATATTGAGAAAATGATCACCTATAGAATTGTAAAAGGACACCATCTGGCAAGAGATCTTTCATCAACTGTAACAAGAAGAAGTGGTGCATCCAGACTACTACATGGAAACTTCTAAATGGCCTTCACCATTTCGCCAAGCTTCACCAAGGGGTCCCACCAAACATCTGCGGAAGGGCAGAAAAATGACATGTACCATCCATGTTGCATATTAAGGTCTAGGTGGAGAAGGGCATGCCTAGTTGGGTGCGCCTACCTCTTTATGGCATTCTATGGAGTCACTGATTTATGTGCCCTGCCGGACTACAGAATGATGGAAAGCAGCCACATGGAAGAGATGACATAATTTTGACGGTGTGTCTTTCTTTTTATTTTATCAAGGGAAAATGAGTTGGAACCTCTTAATTGGCCCAATGGACACTTCATGACATATCAAGTGGGGTCAAATCTTTAAGATCGATCGTGGTCATCCAATCGCTGCCAGTATCGCATAATCTGATGACGAGTATTCAAATTTTAAAGAACTAAATGATTCTGAAGATCTAGTTCACACAAGATGGAGTAATGATAGACATGACTAATTTCAATCCTGAGTTAATGGTGATCCTTATGTAGCTCATGTTGCATTCTCCATTTTAGACATTTGAGATGTTGAAGCATTGAGGATGGTAACTACTGCAACATCCCTAGCATTCATTTCAAATTTGTCTATGTGAAACAATCCAGTAAGTGGCATACACCTTGTCTCTTACACTTTATTGTTCCCACTAGGGTTTTTCTTTCCTTTCTTCTCTCATAAAATTATTCTAGAACCTGAATCAAGAACCCCTGAAAAGAAAAAGAAGAAAATCCTCACCCTTGCATCATTATTTTAAAATGGTTCCCCCTAAGGCCTAGGCTCCCACCACCTACCAAAAACAAGGCCTGCATGAGGACCTCATAGCCCAGCTCCCTAGTTCCTATACACAAACATTAAAGGTCAGTGGCCCAGAAAGCAAAGATGGATTGGTCGATAAGTTATTTCAGTGTAGGGATGCAGAAATCCCTGTTCTTGGGTGGTCATTGTTTTACCATTGGTGGAGCAAAATAAATGCTCACTCACCATTGTATAATTTATGGATGTGGGACCTAGGAAAGTTAGTAGTTACCAATGTATTCAAGGAAATTGAACTACTCCTAGAAATGGCCTCTCATTATGATGAAGCAGCTAAAGTAATTAGGGCTGCAAATGGAGGTGTTCTAATGATAATTAATAAAGAGACTATTGCCATAGTGTTTGGGCTAAATTTGGTTCCTTCTATAGTAATTGATGCAGATAAATTCAAGGTGCTATAAACAAAGGATAAGACTAGTTACAAAACCATATATCTGCCTAGATTTAGGGAGAAGGCACCAAATGGTAGGTCAGTTAAAATTACTCAAAATGAGCAAGAGCCTTTTAGGATAGACACTTTTGAAAGGTAATTTGCTAAAACCTATTCTGCTCTCTATTAAGTTTTAGGGGAGGACAAGAATGAAAGAATCCCTATTGTCTATACCTACTTGGCTACTGACATTCAAAACCCATCTCAAAGTGTTTAATTTGACTTTGCTTCTTATTTGGCAAAACATATACATGATGGACTAGTGAAAATCAAGAGTAAGAAGGAACCGGTCAAATTTCAATGGTTTTCATTGTCCTGTCATATGTTTCTACACCAAGGGAAAATAAAGATAAATTGGAGCCCCCAATTGATGATCAATCATGTTGACAACATGGGAAATTTACTACCATTACAATGCTGGACTCACATATGGGACAAACATGATTCCCATTCCAGTTATAGGTTCTTCAGAGACTATTTTGTGGTCACAGTATTGAGACAATTTTAGAAAAGTATACCAAGAATCCTAGCCCCATTGTTGAATTTCCTTAGACCTGTAATAAGGATGCCTGCTTTAGATATTAGGAACAATTGGGGTGATTTATTCCTCCATGAGGAATGCATAGTTTTGATGGTATATGGTACCCCTGTTGGTCCTCATATTTTGCCCAAATATGTGCTATTAAAGGTTGGTTTCTTGGAGGTAATTTGGCAATTGTTTGAGTTAGAAAGGATTCACCTTGCAGGACAGAAAAAAGGATCTTTCTTCCCTTACCTAACAATTGTTTCTAATTTCATAATGAAGAGGGAAGGATGGCTTAAATTGAATGACAAATTTAATGTTTTTAAGATGAAGCAAGAGCACATCAGATTCTTTGATCATAAAGGTTTTATAAATAGTACCAGAAGGGGTATCAACAGGCCGACCATTGCCCATCAGGTGTTTTTCCCTAAAGATGTCATCAGAACTTCCAATACTAATGAAGAAGTTAAGATGAAAAGAACAAAATGGGCTATGTACATGAAATATGATGAAGCAATGAGAAAGAAGAAGCCTTCTTACAGGGGAATTCACCTAGACATTGTTGACCCCATTAACAGGATAAAAAGATTTTATCAAATGTTGATGAATTAATTGACGTAATGGATAGCAAGTCTGATGAGCCCAAAGAAGAAGAAAGGCCATCATGCCCACCCTCTTCTAGAAATCAGTTGAAGTATAATTTCAAGAGAAGAGTCAAAAAGGAGGAAATTAAAGAACAAGCTCCATAGGCCCCTCCACAGACTTAACTTACATTGTCTCTTTTACCAGTTCCACAAATATCTTCCTCTCCTATGACAATAATATAATTGGACTCGCCTCATAGGGAGTCATCTCCAAAGAGGAGGAAAGATAAACATGGCCCCTTAGTTGATTATCCAGATGATAAAGAAGAAGAAATGGAAATCACAGAGGAAGAGATATAGCATACAATCCCTTCCCCAAGTAGAGGTGAACCTAAGTAGTTGCTTTTGAACATAATCAATGACATTGCCCTACAAGGCAATGACATTTCAGATGACATGAGGGTTGTGGCTTGTACAAATTTCATAAGTGATGATTAATTTGTTAACTCTAAGGAATTTTTTGAGTTCTTATGAAAGTGTAGGAGAGGTGAGTATGAAAAGAGATTGGAGGAGGAAATGTCTCAATCTCCTCAAGAAACTCAAGAGCAAGTATCCATCAAGATACTCACAAAGATGAAGGAGAAAATTAAGGATATCACTCCAGAACAAGTTAGAAATATGATCAGAGATAGTGGAATTTTATTACTTCTTGAATGGAATATAGCTTCTACTATTGTTCTGGACACTGTAAGAAGAAAAGACGATAAAGTTTTTTCTATAGAGGAGGAGGCTGAGGATGCATTGTCAGGAGCTAGGTTCAATCCAAAATGGAAAACCTTAGCTATATGGGCTTTGGCTCCTAATACTATTAAACATTTAGTAGCAAAACCCAATAAAGATTTGAAGGGTGGCCTGATAGTTAAGAGAGTGTCTGATACCCCTACTCAAGAGGCATCTAAGATGGTAGTAGAAGTTGCAAAGTTTAGTAAGGCAGCCACTAATGCCCTCCAAAAAAATTATGATGAATTAGAATATGACCATATGCATTTATTGCATGAATATAATAAGTTAAAGGAGAGGGATATCCAATGGGAACAACAAGAATAGAAAGCCTCAACATTGGCCTCACCACAAATAAGTTTGGCAATAAAAGATTCAAGTCTTCTATTTTCTGATCCCCCTCCCTCATTAAAGTTTGTACTTGAAAAGGAGAATGAAGAATTAAGGTAACAAATTAATGCTTTTGAAGAAATTTTTGCAATTTCTATTGATAGTCAAGAGAAGGACAATTGGCTTATTGTTTCAAGCATTTTGAGATTATTGATGGATAAGATTTCAGACAAGGTAGTTAATATCCACAAGTGTTACTCTGACTTGTCTCAAGTCACTAAGAAATAGTTGAAGATAAAGGGCAAACAATGCCTTTATTTGGTAAGTGGATCCTGAGGATAGCTGCTTTGCTAGGTATTTATTCAGGATCAACTCATGAACTTGGTGCTCCCAAGGAAATCAAACAAATCTGCATGGCAGAAAAAGAGGTTGGTGAGTCACAAGCATTTATCAATCACCTCAAGGAAAAAGCATTGAAGTTGATTTAGGATTTTGACAGTGATGAAATTGGAGTGATTTCTCCAATTAAGATGGATAATGGTGATATCAAGCCTTGCCAATCTTGGATCCTTCAATTCAGTAGTATCATTCCCACCATTTCTTTCTTTATCTACCAAGATGATAAGGTCGACATTCCCCTGTTCAAAAGAAGTATCAACATATTATGGGATTTCTGTCAACTTGCAACAAATTTTACCAGGGAAGCTTAATCAATTATAGCCAAATACTACAACAAATATGTGTCATGTGTGAATAATATTACCACCTTTCAATGGCCAACAAAGGAACAGTACAAGGCTTGGAATGAAAAGTACAATGACTAGCCTAACATATGAAGTCTTGAGTATTGTGAAATTTCATAAAGTTGAATATTGCCACTTATTCCTTTCTCAAGTTATAAATATACTTCTATGAATCTTTCTTGTTGACATAATGACATTCTTATTTCTAATAGAGTGGGCATTTTTGTCTCATTGTCATTCCTTTTTGTCCTTATTTGAAACATCAGTTATTCCATGAAGAGGTCAGAATAAAGAGAGTGGAGATAGGTCGGTAGAATTTTCTATCACATTTTTCAATGCACATCTTCCTAGGTGACTTGTTTGTTGCTGCACATATAGCAACTTCTGCTCCTTTGAAAATATTTGATCATAATCAGTTATCTTTGTTTCTGATTGATGAGTTTTGTCAAATGTAAATCTGACATCTGTCCTTAGGTCTGAAGCTTGTTTTGCTCCCTTGTTTCTATAAAAGGGAATTCAAGACCTATTGACAAGGATCTTGGAGAAAATTTTGTAGCACAAGTACATAGTCATAATTAAGGATTTTCCTACTTCTAGGTGTTTCTTTTTTAGAATAGACTTTTTTATATTTGTAGCCATTGGTATAACTGTACCAACTCATTACTTTTGAATAGATTGTCAGGGTTCGAACTATAGTGTCTTCTACAGTTGTGTCATTCACTATATTTCTGAATACAATTTGATTAAATATCAATTTTATTCATATTCATAGTCTTCCATGTGCAAGGATATCTTTTCTTAATGGCTTTTACTCAAAGAGTAAATTTAATGCTTTAAGGAACATATCATATATAGTAGATGTATGTAGGGATTCATAAGTAGAATTAGTTCTAGACTAATTTCAAGGTGTAATGGTGTAATGCATCATTGCAGTATTCATATATGAGTTGGGAATGCATTTTTTGTACTTGGTTTCATTTATTTTTGTTTTCACTCTAAGGCCCTAGACTTAGGCACTAATCTCTTAGGATTATTGTTCTCTTTTAATCTCCCTGATCATTTATAAAATCAAAGAATAGTTTCAATTCTTTATTCATTTTAACATTAGTCTATTTACATGTTCTTTTCCAAAGAATTATGTTAAAGTTTGAGAACCTAGCCCATTACTCTACTATTTCAATAATTCTATAAGCATTTTAAAGAAGAAAATATCTGTTTAGGGCAGTGTTTTGAGAAAGTATTGAGAAACCCCTAGTTAAAAACACTATTAGGAGCACCCTCCTTGGTCTTGCAGAGCCTAAAGTGTAGAGGAAAAGGATTGAAAACCCTTTTCCTATTTGTTGGCCAATCCCTCGAGACAGATCAGTTATTAGAAATGGCTATTTTATTGATCTATTTTCTTAATAATAGGTTGGTATTGGCAAGAGACACATTAGAGCTTCATGATTGTTTTCATTTATGGTAGCAAAGTTCATCCCACACATCCATAGGACATAGTGTGCCTATACCAGAAGTCAGATTGAAGAGTGTTGTAGTTCGGTAAGCAAGAACAGAGTGTTGTGGCAAGGTCCGACAGTCAGGTGTAGATCTCTAAGAGGAAGTATCGTTGGAAAGTATGGACTTGGGGAAGTCAAGAGGAATACCTTGACTAGTAGATTCCAAGATTTGAGCCTCCGGTGATGAAAGAGTGAAGAGATATAAGCATTCAAGTATTGGGGTCCTGTTTGGCAGAGCAGATAGAGGAAGAACTTACCGGCAAAGCTTCAGACATTATTCTGGATGAGATGTTGATGATGATCAAGATTCTTAAGGTATCATTCATGATTGGCCGACTTGTTAGATGACTTCTATAAGTATCTCTTTGATCCGCATCACTTAGTAAGCAAGGATTCAGCCGACAGACTAAAGTTTGGGAAATACTGACTATTTCAAATGCCGACTAGAAAGAGGATGAAATCCTTTGTGCGGATATATATACCAAATGGATTTTGATGAGAAGATAGTGTGTGGGTAATTGGGAAGTGCGAAGAAAAGCAGAAGATCAGTATGGAAGCAGTAAGGCAGGTCTGGTATGTGAAAGGACAACAGTTCTAAAGAAGAGAAAGGATGAAGTGCAGTAGATCAGTATATTGAGCCTAACCGGAACTGAACTCCAGCATATGTGGATGCTTCTCATCAGTTCAAGTATCTCGTTACTCTCTTTATAACTTGTAGGTAGTGAACCTCTTGTGAGCAATGTGCTCAGGCAGTGAGCCCTAATTGGCAAGTGCCATTTTGTACTTCTATTCTTCAAACAGAGAATACTTTCTTGGGTTAGTCACCCCATGGTTTTTCCCTTAATAGGGTTTTCCATGTCAAAATCATTGTGTTATGTGTATTGACTTTGTTTCTACTTTCATGCTTGTTTTATTTGATGTTGCACTAATTATTAAAGAGGAATAGAAATTTGAATAAATTAAGATATCAGATTCACCCCCCCTCTTAGTTATCAGCAATTGGTATCAGAGCCAATTTCCTCCAAACAAAGCTTAACAGCTTGAGGAAGATCTAGAAATTAAAATAGATGTGTATGGTATGAGGGAACAACTTCAGTCTGCCCTAGATGATCTTGAGCAATCTAATTCTGAAGTTAATGAATTGAAGGAAAGACTCAAACAAGCTGATGATTTCATAAATGAACTAAAAGGGAAACTAAGTCTCTCTATGAAAAAGAGAAAGGATCTACTTCAGCAATTGGTAAGTCAAAATGAAGCAAATGATACAAATGGAGATCTAAAGGAGAAAACCAAGTTATGTGAAAAGTTACCAAAAGAGATCAGTATGGTAAGACATGAAATGGAATCAGGAGTTATGAAGTTTACCCAAGAAATTGAAGAGAAAAAAAAAACTGAAGATCATCTAAGACAATCTCTCAAAGAGAAATCAGAAGACTGCTACAAGATGGATAGAATAATCAGACATCTTGAATATGATCTTGAAGATGCCAAAGATAATGAAGAAAAACTTGAGGATCAAATTGTCTCTCTTAAAAGGGATCTTCAAACAGAAAATGAATACAAAGAGAAATTCAAGATAAGTTCTACTCAACTTGAAGTTCTTCTTGAAAACCAAAAAAGGGTAGATGACAAGCGTGGCTTGGGATATGAGAAAGGTGAAAGCTCCGGATCCGGTCAGAAGAAGTTTGGATCAGAAAATCCAAGGAACAGGCCTAGAAGACCTCCGGTAAGGCAACCTAATGCTCAAAGATATCCATCCTTCAATGGATACTGCCACAATTGCAATAACTTTGGTCACAAAGCTAATCAGTGTAGAAAGAGAATGAATCAGACTAATACATCCTTCTCTAGATAGTGTTTTAATTGCAAAAGGTATGGTCACAAATCTCATGAATTCAAAAATATGCAAATGAACAATTCATTCAATGGTAGATGCTTTTAAATGCAATAGAATGGGTCATATGGCTAATCAATGTAGATCAAGAGGACATCAATCAAATATGCAAAGAAATGTTGTTTGCCACAATTGCAATAGATCTGGTCATATTGCCAAATTCTATAGAAGCAAGAATCAGGACAAAAGAGGTCCGGTACATCATAATCAGAATCAAGACAAGGGAAAAGGAAAAGTGAATGTGGATGAAGTTTAAAGTGAGATGAACAAGATTTGGGTGAAGAGAAGTATAGAAAATGTAGGGGATGGATCAGCACCAGAATTTGGTGCTGATATTCCTTCTGAAAATTAAAAAGTGAGCTCTGGCTCAAGGGGAGACACAAGGAAAAACTTTTTCCCCTAGCCAGTAAATTGGTGCCGAAATTGGCACAAGGAAGGTTGCAGATTAAAGGGTTCTCAGAGAAACATCTAAATAAACTATGGTTAAGATATGGAAGATCTACAAGATGTTTTAGAATAAGATTGATCTGGTTCATCAAGTCATCTGAATAAGGAAAACAAGGCAAACCAGAATGACTTAAGTTGAGCATTTATTGCAACTTGGTATTAGGGTTTGTGGAGTAATATAAGGGTTTTTCTTATTAAACATTTGTTCATTCTGCATTCAAGAAGAAGTGAAAAGGAGCTCTGCAACACATTTCCTCAAGCCCATCAAAGATCATTTGCAGAAGTCGATTCATCTAGCAATCGATCTAGCTCACTCTGTGAAACCTAAAAGTGCAAAAGGTATTTTCCATTCTTAAATATCTCTCTGCAAATATTTTGAAAGATGGCTACTATGAATGTGGTGAAGATTTCTGATAGGCCACGCCCTAAATTTAAGAAGCATCCATACAAATCTCTAGAAGTGGATCCCTCAGGTGCACTTTCTAGCATTCTACATGGTATTTTGCATGTTGAAGATGTTAGGGTTTACATTCATGCGACTATTGAAGAGTTTGGAGAATCCAAGCTAATGGATATCTATCACAATCAGTTAATTGATTAATCATTTGAGCTCAAACCACAGTATAAGGCTATCTGGGACAAACACTTTGCATAATGCATTCATTTCCCCTGTCTTCCGGAAGATGAATGGGTCCGGTATGTTTTGAGTAGAATGCATGACAACTTCATGTGGTTGAATAGGCCATTTAAAATCACTAAGGATGCCATTAGGGCTCTAACCGGATTACACTCAACCGGTGGAATGCCTACACTCAAATCTGCCAAAAACCAAATTGTAAGTGAGGCTACTGGATCAAAGTTTAATAAAAGAGCAATGACTATTGAGGATATCACATATCTGGATATCAATTTTGCATCAATGATAATTGGATATAAGATATATCACTCCAACAAGGAGAATTCAGTATCCAAAACTGTTGTATATATTGCTTATGAAATGTTAAGGAAGAATGTTGACTGTGATCTCTGTGAGCTACTTCTAAAACAAGTTTTGGAAAATCTGCAGAAGATAAAGAAGGATAAGAAGAACTCCTTCAAATATGGTGGGTTGATACTCTGTCTATTCTTCTACTACATGAATGAGCTACCTGGATCTAATGGGTGGATATGGTAGAATGACAGACCAGTAGCAATTCAAATCAGGGACTATCTACATGGAATTGGTGATGCCAATGCACATAATACAACACTCTGGGGATATTTTAAGAACTTCCAGAACATGATGCAAGCCAAAGAGAGAATTCTAAAATCCTTAGTTGAAAAATATAATAATACAATTTGCTTTATGGTAGAAACTGATCAGTGCCTAATGGAGGCAGTGGAACCAAGAACAATATGGATCATGCCTATGGGGTATGAAGTGGATGAGAAAATTGTAGAACTGCATGTTCAACACATGCTAAGTTAGCCCAAGGATCCAAAGGCAGAAAGGTTTGGAACCTTTGAAGAGCTGAGTGTAAAGATTCATGTAGAATTTAGACAACTGGAAATAAAGAGACAAGTGAGAAAAGAAGTAGAGAATGTTGCCAAAAGATTTGGCATATCAAAAGAAGCACTTAATGCTAATAGAGAGAAGATGGAAAAGGCAGAGAAAGAGAAGGAAGAAGTAGAAAAGGAAAGTGATCCAGTAGAAGCACCCTCCCAGACCAGATCCTCTAAGAGGTCTGCACCTACCATTGATAAGAACTCAAAGAAATCAAAACTAGAAGCAAAATCATCTGGTAAAGCAGAGAAAAGAACTAAGACAAAGGCCACAAGGTCTTACATCAGTCAGAAGGATGATGAAGAGACTGAGTCAGATGAGGAGGTAAGGATAATGAGGAAAAAGAAGAAAGTATCTGGTGAACCCTCTACCGGTGCAGACAAGGAAGAGATGGTAGAAGAGTTTGTTGAAAGGCCCACTCTATCCTTAGATGATGTAGTTAAGGTAGTTACTATGGATGGGAACCTGCAACCAATAACAGAATTCTATGATGCATACAATGATGCAGATAAAAAGATCTTGGAGGAAGCCACAGTTAAGTACTTGAACATATATAATAAGGATTTTATTGAAATTATATCTCTCATTCCCAAAAGCCTAGAGAAGGAATTAGAGATAAGGAAAAATAATGCTAGGGCAAAGGATCTTGAGATCCGAGAATAGATAGCCATTCAGCTCTTTCTTTCAATCACTCAGAAGCAAATGAATATGATCTTCAAAGATTGCAAGGATGAGTTCCGAAGCAAAGCCAGAATGAATCAACTTATGCTTGGCGAAATTGACAAAATAGGAAAAGAGGCAGAAGAGATTCTCTGGAATGCTTACAAAAGATTCAACATTCCCATTATCGAGGACCTAGGTGATGATCCCTCAGCTACAGATGAATCTACTGAGACAGTGGTAGAAGAGGTAAAGGAGACAGGTGAAGAAAAAGGTAAGGACTTAGATTCCTCTGCTCTGGAAGAGGAAGTCCAAGGAGAAGTAAATCCAGACTCTCCAACAGTCTCTGGATCTAAAGGAAAAGAAAGTATAAAAGAAAAATTCAGTCAAGAAGAACAAGGAAAGGGAAGAGAAGAAGAGTCAAAAATAGAAAAAGCTACAAATGATAGTGGTAAGGCTGCAGAAGGGGAGAAAATTTTGTCTCCGGTGAGAGACATAGCAGAAGCAGTCAAGGATTTCTTGACCAAAGAGATGATGGAATTTGATGAACTAGAGTTGCTTCAAGGTCCATTCAATTTTGATTCCCTCTCTCCGATGCAAACCATGAAGCTAGCATCCTTCACTCAAGCAAAGGTAAAAGAAAAAATGCTGAAGTCTCACATGGAAGATTGTGAACTCATAGAAACTGCATCTAGTGTATTGGAGAAGATCATGCCATCTTTTCAAAAAGATCCCTCAGCCTATTCATCCGGTAATCTCAAATCTCTAGTAAATAGTGTTAGTACACATTTTGAATCTCTAGAGAAATCAGCTGAGGAGAAGGTCCAGAAAGAATTTTTGGATAAGAGATTCTCGGAGTTACAAGGCTTAATAACAAATGATAGGAGAGTTATGTATATTGGAATAAAGAGCTTGGAAAATGCTCTTAAAGATGGTAGAGATATCTACAAATTTTGTTTATCCTGGCCTAAAGTGACCAAGGATATTGAGAAGAAAGTAAAAGAGCAAGAGGATAAACTGACAAGTTATCTCAAAGTTTTGATCCTCTCTCCACTCCTATAGTAAATCAAGAATGTCAGACTATTACAGTCATAGCTGAAATAAAGAAGCTTGAGAAGGAGAAGAAAAATAGAACAATCAGGTTAAGCGAACTCAGAGGGATCATTATCCCTAAGTTAGAGGCCATGCATGAGGCTCTAACTGATGCTCAGAGCACAGCCTAGACCAGTGATCTGACAGATCTCAAGAGGGCAGAAGCTTTTGCATTCCTGTTGAGTGGTCACATCTCAATTTTGGACAGGATAAAGTAGAGTTGGGTGATAGAAGTTGTACAATTGAAAACAACTTTTGCAGACATACTACAGTATATGTAAGTATAACCTGTTTATATACTTATGCAGCTAAGTATAGTTGAATTTTTTGAATTTTGGTACGCGGACCCTACCCTTTACCATTGATGTCAAAGGGGGAGTGAGGAACAGTGAAAAATGTTGAATCCAGCTAAGGGGGGGCTCTGAAAAAGTGTACATCAGCAGAGAGCATCAACCAAGGGGGAGTATAGTATAACACTTAGTCATTTTTCACTAAGTGTTGCCATCAATGCCAAAGGGGGAGATTGTTGGCAAGAGACACATTGGAGCTTCATGATTGTTGTCATTGATGGCAACAAAGTTCATCCCACACATCTGCAGGACATAGTGTCCCTATACCGGAAGTCAGATTGAAGAGTGTTGTGGTTCGGTAAGCAAGAATAGAGTGTTGTGGCAAGGTCCCACAGCCAGGTCTAGAAATCTAAGAGGAAGTATCTTTGGAAAGTGCGGACTTGGGGAAGTCAAGAGGAATACCTTGACTGGTAGATTCCAGGATTTGAGCCTCCGGTGGTGAAAGAGTGAGGAGATATAAGCATTCAAGTATTGGGGTCCTATTTGGCAGAGCAGACAGAGGAAGAACTTACCAGTAGAGCTTTAGACATTATTCTGGATGAGATGTTGATGGTGATCAAGATTCTTAAGGTATCATTCTTGATTGGCTGACTTGTTAGATCACTTCTATAAGTATCTCTTTGATCTGCATCACTTGGTGAGCAAGGATTCAGCTGACAGACTAAAGTTTGGGAAATACTGACTATTTCAGATGTCGACTAGAAAGAGGATGAAATCCTTTGTGCGGATATATATACCAAATGGATTTTGATGAGAAGATAGTGTGTGGGTAATTGGGAAGTGTGAAGAAAAGCAGAAGATCAGCATGGAAGCAATAAGGTAGGTCCGGTATGTGAAAAGACAGTAGTTCTAAAGAAGAGAAAGGATGAAGTGTAGTAGATCAGTATGCTGAGCCTAACCGAAACTGAACTCCAGCATATGTGGATGCTTCTCATCAATTCAAGTATCTTGTTACTCTCTTTATAACTTGTAGGTAGTGAGCCTCTTGTGAGCAGTGTGCTCAGGCAGTGAGCCCTAATTGGCAAGTGCCATTTTGTACTTCTATTCTTCTAACATAGAATACTTTCTTGGGTTAGTCACCCCGTGGTTTTTCGCTTAACAGGGTTTTCCATGTCAAAATCATTGTGTTATGTGTATTGACTTTGTTTCTACTTTCATGCTTGTTTGCTTTGATGCTACACTAATTATTAAAGAGGAACAGAAAGTTGAATAAATTAAGATAACTAATTCAACCCCCATCTCAGCTATCAACAGTTGGGATTTTAAAGCAACCAACACAGTATACTTTTTTTTTAAGATCTCTGAAGAATGTTTGCAACACAAACCTGCTATCACAGAGATTTCACCACTTCAAAATCTGGAGGACTAATGAGCGGGTGCCCTATTCCAAGCCCTAATTTTCTTCTTTTCTCTGCACTTCTGATAGTCTGTAATGTCTCCCTATAATTCCACTTCTTTCGCTTCCAAAACCTGTAACCTGCAATCATAAAAAAGTGGGTTGGGGGTTGTGGTGTTTAGAGGCTTACCTCAGTCAAGCCTCAGAGAGACATTCAAGTCTTCCAAACACCGTTGTTAGATAAAGAGTGTGTATCCCTATGGGATAGAGGCAACAACTAATTGATATAAATGATTGAAAACACAAATGAATGTCACCTTGATGGTGTAGTTCTCATGGAAGGAAGATGCTTCTTTCACGCCATGAGGAGATGGAGCCAAATATACTTAAACAAGCACAATAATAACTATTGTCAATCAAAGTATGCACCCAATGCTAAGCTATCAACTTAGCTACCTATTGACACATGGGAACACTCCTAGGCCTATGGATTGCCTAAAACTTGGAGTGAACCTCCAGAGTGAGCTGGTTCTCTTAATGAACTCTCCTAATCTAAATGATTTATTGAGGAAAAGGGTGAGAAGATAACTGAAATTTAAATTCTAAAATCTAATCTCTAAAAATATAACTTGTTCTAATGATCTCTCTCACAAATAGCTCCTTAAACATAAACTTTCACAACCTCACCTAGAACATACAACTCAAAAGTCATTGGCATGAAGGCTCAATCTGAACACAACACATAACCAGAATCATATGAAATATTTGCATACAGTTTCATAATAAAGAGACATGACAAAGCACAAAATATTTATTATCGCAATGAAACATCAAATCAATATTGTGACTATGAGGAAAAAGAAATGAGGTAGGAATGCTCTACTATATTGAACTGAAAGGAGTACATGAAAATGAAAATCTGAGTCAAAAGGTGTTTACAAGCTCTCTACAGATGAACAAGAGAGAAGAAACAATGATCTCAACTCACTCAGAAAAACTAAATTTTCCTCCAATATATGCCTCCAAAAAAACTCCCAAGGAAAAAGCCAAGAAAAGCTCCTCAAAATAGTCATCCTGATCCATTTTCAAGCTTCCAGAAAAAGCCACCAAAAAAGAAACCAAAACTGGCCCAAACAGATTGCAAAAGTTGCCAAAATCTCCTCCATGGTGGTCCCACCAAAAACACCTGAAAAATAGGCTTTATTTGCTCAATAAAGGCTCCATTTTGTCGATATTGTTCCAATTTCACCCAAAAGAAAGCAAACTCAAAAAAGAAAGATTTACTTTTCTTTACTTTGCTTTAACTACATAAAATAACAAATATTTAGAAGTAATTTATAGAAATATTTCTTTAAATATTATTTTACAATGAATTTACAGTTTTATCTCCTAATTTGTCTCGATTTGATTCTTTACAAAGAATAATACATGACTCATATATTTTTACTTGGCAATTTGATTTTCTATAAAAATCATAAAAATTTGAAAAAATAAAAGACCTCGAGGGTCTACCCCCCATTGGTTTTGCAAGAAATGCTAAGGCATTCTAATGTTTACCCACCCTTCAAATATGACAAAGGGACTAAAGGCATAAATCCTAGGCATCATAAAAGGTGGACACACAATACCCTTGGGGCTATTAGTGAAGGCATTATTTTTTAATTCAATGTAACAAAAGTTACCATAGAACTAGGGAAAAATGTAACCCTAACACAAAACATTCGAAGCCCTAACTTTTTGGGCTCATTTCACTTTGCAACTTTTAATGAGAGGGCTCTGCCTCTGGCCATCACCATGGAGATAAACCCTTGATTTTATGTTATTTTGAACACATTTTTATGAAGATTTACTGCAGTGGATTGCAAGGTAAGTCCCTCTCTAGGTGTCGACCCTCATTTTTTAAGCATTCTTAGTCTTCTGTCCGTAGCTATGGCATATTTCATTGATGCATTTTCCATTGTTTCTCTACTGTCGATCTTCCTTCTGTAACCGAGCTGCCATGGCTGGATTGGATTGAACTTTTGGAATTCTTTCTCTCTGGTTTCAAATACAACTTTCTACAACATAGACTTTGGTAAGTTTTCCTATTCAATCCCTGTATCTTCCTTTTGTTTGAATTTTATTGATATGATGTTCAATTTGAGATTAGGAAACTATAAATAGGCTTGATTCGAGCTCACTAATCTACAAAAAGAAGGAACTTTTAGATATTTCATGTATGGGTCATGGACAAGGTTATACTTCTATGTCTAGACCATACTACAGGCCACGGCTTCAACCTTTTTCTAAGAGTTTGGCAGATGTTATTATTCATAAAAGTAAATCCTCCTTCATACTAAGTCGTGCCTTTGCTACTGCTCACATCTCTCCTTGGGCTCTTTACATTGTAAATCTTCCTCCTGGAACTTTTCACAAATTCAGTTAAGGAAACTCAATTGAAAGAAGATATGTGTAAGCATGAGGGCCGTATATTTTCGTAGGACTAGTCCTTGAGAATGTGCAGCATTCATGAACTCTACAACCTACCTAAATGTGAGTAGGCATTGAAATCTATTCACAATTCTATGTGGCCTTGTCGGCCATTGTCTCAGAGTCACACCACTTGATTTTGTTTCATTTTTTTTGAGACCTACGTTCAAGCCAGGCTTAATAAAACAAAAGTGTTTTTCATCCAGGATAATAGAATACAAGTTTCTTGCATT
The DNA here is from genome assembly GCA_027924645.1 of Cunninghamia lanceolata. NCBI lineage: Eukaryota > Viridiplantae > Streptophyta > Pinopsida > Cupressales > Cupressaceae > Cunninghamia > Cunninghamia lanceolata. Next base: position 7,319,701 of record BSBN01000205.1, read on the forward strand.
GTTACGTGTCTCGGGTTGATAAGAATATGATCATTATCTCATGACTACTTTGCATCTCTGTTGTCATATGCTCAGACTGTCACCTCTTAGTCGATAAAAGTAGTTGTTCTTTCTATTGTATACTTTTTCTTTATGGCTTGAATCTCTTCTGAGACTATTGCTGCTCCATTATGATTGTTGTAGTATTAACATACATTATTGATCATTATGGCACTTTTGTTTATATGTTCATACATGATTGTTTTGTCCTTATGATGACATGACACTACCATTAGTACTTGTAGTAGCCTATGTATATCCCCTCTGAATAGTCTTAAATGCCCATCTTTGTTTACTATGATAGTGGCCCATTCATATGTCCTCAAATTCACTGTATGGCATAGATATTTCTAAGTATAACTTACAACTTCGTGTGCTACCACCTATAGCTGCATCTGTAATTTATGATCTTTTTTGGTTGTTTCATGCATTTGAACAATAACTTCATACAAAAAAATGAAAAATACATGTACTTTCTGTATTGTTGTCCTCTCATTTTCCTTGAAAAGAACATGAATGAGATATTTTTCATTTGTGATTATGCTTCATATGATGCATGGACTATTTTGTGATTGGCACAAGAGTGTTGTACTGAACATGTAAGCACTTAATAAGGCTACATTCTATCATGGACTCTATTTGAACTATTTCCTCCTCTGCAAGGCTAGATGATGAGACTAGAATGTTCTTGAATGTCTTGAATGCAAACATATGACAATGAGATAGTCAATGAATAGAGTAACACAAAAATATAATGTTGATAATGCCTTACTCAGTTCCACACATTATTGATCTGTCTTGGACAAGTTCACTACTCATGTATGGTTGTCATTTCATCATTTGAACTGATGATCATGGATGGGCAATGAACTTGAAGCTCACTACACTCACTTCAATGTGGTACTCCTTTAGCTGAATTTGTCTTGATATGAACAATATGAATATGTATTCCTATCCCATCCCCTCTTAAGATTAAGGGACAGCATGCTGGGCTCAACCCTTGTGGGAGCCCATTTTGTACCACATGCTGAAATGTCTTCAAACCAACAACATAACTTCTTCTATGCATGTACAGGAAGCAAACATATTAGATTAAAATAGTGAATCTTAGTGATGTTTCATTTTTTAGTCTCTCTTGCCTATGGTTGATTTGTTTATCTGATTCAATACATCATAGGCAATGCCCTAAATTCTCTGTTGATGAAGTACATACTAGAATTCATATCTTGAGCTCTAATAACTTCTTTCATCAAAATGTAGGTCCACTTAGAATCAGGAGCAAGGATGGAGTAACTACAATGAAAACCAACACCGAATACAATAGGCAATGATGTATATGTTTTTCATTATATGCTTATTTCTCTTTCCATCTTTAGTTGTGTAGTGCATTTCCTAGGTTATGTTGGCTCAGCTAGTCCCACAACTTGTGTGGGACACTAGGTCTCTCTTTTCTTTCATTCAATGCAATACTTATTTAGTTTTTGTATCTCATTTGTAAATTGAATGATTATTGTAATGAAATGAAATATCTCTTATCCATGATGAATCTTCTGCAAAGCAATGAATGATAAACTAGTTTTCCTTGTTTTTGGCATAACATTGATACAACTGAACCCTTTTCTTTTCAATCACTTTAAACTATACAAAACCAACATAGTAAAAAATGTTAAGAATCTTTCATCTTAAAATGAACTTAATGAATCATCTTTGCCAATTTGAGCTATAGGTGAAAAATTGGTAACATTTCTAGCAATTTCTGCTAAATGCTTATCTAGTAAGCATATAGACTAGTTGCCTTAACTGTCCATTGGGCATGGAGTCAAACTCTGCTCATCCCAAACTCAAAAAACAATGAAACTCAGCTACAAACTACTCCAAACAATAGCAAAAAAACAAACAGAACCAAGCTGAAAGTAAACTAAAAGGCCCTGGTGGCAAAAAACATGTGCAACAACACTTAGGGAAAGAGAATATTGAAAGGAAATGTGCATAAAGCACTTATTAATAGCAACACTAATCTTTAACCTACTCTAACTAGCCAAAGAAGTTGGTCAAACAAAGCCATTCACTAGCTCAAGAAAATAACTGCCCTTCCTTTGCAATTTGCAATACTTCATAAGCTTGTGAGTCAACCAAAAGAGGTGGAGAAAAATCAAATCTCGAGAAAGTTGTTGCAACACCTTTCTGAGAAGGAAAATGTAGTCACTTACCCACCTGACTTGTTTGGTGAATTGATCAAGTGAGAAAGTAGACTGGTTGTGCTCAACTTGATACCCTCCTTGATGATCCAGATCAGTGTCACTATGAGGCTGCTCCTTTTTGTTGACTTTCAACCCAACCTAATGCCTAATAGGACATCCCCTTGAAAGCTTTGGACTAGAGAAAAATCAGATTGAATGATTGGAAACAATAGCATCACCTTCACTTTGCATGATAGTTTGCCATGTTGCTTCCTCCTCCATAGTCAATGGGTCATCCTCCTCCATTAAGGTAGCTAATAGCTCATCAAAGCTATCAATTCTTGAAAGGCTCTTAGTAATAGTTGGACTAGGTTCGAAATACTCATTATTACTCAAGGAGGTACACTCTGAAATAGGAGTCTCTTCTTCAATGAATGAAGGCAAGTGTTCAAATAATGAGCTAGCCTCTTTCAATAAACCATCAATTGACACATCAACTTCAAGCTCCTTTGTACAACAGAAAGGCAGCTCCTCCAACCAGTCAAGATTAGGCTACTCCATAACCAGTGACTTATTCAGGAATACAACCACTTCCACCTCTTTCTTTTGTTGTTCAAAATAACCCTCCTCCAAAGATGCTAGCATAACATCTAAGTGTGAGCAGAAAAATTCAATTTCAGCTTGAAATAGATCCTCCTCAAGCTCTTGATCATTCAAATCAGGGCTTCTTTCACATATCTGTTCTTGGATCAACACCTTATCTAAATGGTCCTCATCACTGTGGTGGTCAAAATTTGGCATAGCCATGCCATTTTCACTTTCATACTCAAAGTTAGGAAGCTCATCAAATAGATTAACTAGAAACTGAGGTTCAACACCAATTACATGCACATTATCTAAGTTTGTAATAGAGATCTTAAGACCATTCAAAATAAAATTCTCTTCATATTTTTCTTGATTTTTTTATGAAAAGGGGGTGTCCTTTACCTCATGACAGCTTTCACTAAGCCTATTGGGCTCCAAAAAAGGTTCATCTTTATTCTCTTCCTCTTGACCCAAGGTTCTATTATCATATCGATGCTCTTCACTCAGCAACTCTTCATATTGTTTGACATCTTCCTACTCTTCATCCTCCTCATCACTATACCATCTGGATACCTCACAATAGTTATCAATATCATGTTGTTCCAATGAACCAAACCTGTTCGCACATGTAACATTCTTGTGTTCAGCCGCTAAAATGGTACAACCAGAAGCAACCTCTTGCTTTATATCCTATTGTGCTAGTTGATCTCCTAAAAAAATTTCATCATCTTCCATAAAACAAGGAAGCTCATTAGTGAAAGCATTGAAAGATTCATTAGGAGAAGTCATTTCTTGTTCAATCTTCTACTGCGACAAATGGTAAACTTCTAAAGCTGAACGTAGTGGATTTACCTTTCTAAGCTCCTTGATGAAGAGTAAGGTATTCTGATCAAAAGGTTCACCCTTGGATTCCTCAGGTGGGGAAACTTGGGGAGTTTCTTGGATTTCTTGCGAGGAAAAATGTTGCTCAAGCGGCTAATCTGCAACTACACTAGGCTGAAAATGATTATTTTCCTCAACTTGCAAGGCATGAAGGCTTCTACAACTTGGTATTTCAAGATTAAGATACTGGCTTGAGGAATCAAGGATTTTATTCTACCTAAAACTTGGGATCTCAATTTTAGGAACACTAATAGGCTTATTCTGTCTAAAACTTGGAAACTTATACTTACGAACCTCCTCTTGAATAGGTTGTTCTGGAACAATAGGAGTTGCTTGGGCTTCGTGCCTTTGTGTTTCTGACCCTTGCTCATAGAGATAGGCCTAATAAGCTATCTCTTTCTATTTCTGATTATACTCATGCTGCCTCTTGATCTCCTCTAACTACTTTGTGAAGTCTAACAAAATGCTTCTAAGCTCCATAATTTTAGAATTTTGAGGTTGATTGGAAGATTGGGCAGGGGTGGGTCTTTGGTAATCATTTTGAGTAAGCTGGTAGTTTTCTGTAATAGGATTATTTGGACTAACACTAACATTGTGGCTACTTGGTTATGGTTGGTAAGAAGGTACGTTGACAATATTTTCATAGTATGGGGGTGGGTATACATATTGACTATAAAAATTTGACATTTCTACTCATATGAAGAGCTGGAAATAAAAAGATTAATTTTTGAAACATACCAGTACTTGATCTATTAGAACCAATAGATCTTGATTCAAAGTCACCAGGTGTGTTTGAAGAATTTGCCTCCAAAGGTTGAGATTGTTGGTGCACACACCAAGAACCATTAATGAAATGATGAGCTTTGAACTGTGAGAGTTCAAATCATCCCACCAGGCATGCCAAAAACTGTTGTCAATCAAATTATGCACCCAATGCTAAGCTATCAACTTAGCTACCTATTGACACATGGGAACACTCCTAAGCCTGTGGGTTGCCTAAAACTTGGAGTGAATCTCCAGAGTGATCTAGTTCTCTTGATGAACTCTCCTAATCTAAATGATTTACTGAGGAAAAGGGTGAGAAGATAACTGAATTTTAAATTCTAAAATCTAATCTCCAAAAATATAACTTATTCTAATGATCTCTCTCACAAATAGCTCCCTAAACATAAACTTTCACAACCTCACCTAGAACATACAACTCAAAAGTAATTTGCATGAAGGCTCGATCTAAACACAACACATAACCAGGATCATATGAAATATTTGCATATAGTTTCACAATAAAGAGACATGACAAAGGACAAAATATTTATTATCACAATGAAACATCAAATCAATATTGTGACTATGAGGCAAAATAAATGAGGTAGGAATGCTCTACTGTATTGAACTGAAAGGAGTACATGAAAATGAAAATTTGAGTCAAAAGGTGTTTATAAGCTCTCTGCAGATGAACAAGAGAGAAGAAATAATGATCTCAACTCACTTAGAAAAACTAAATTTTCCTCCAATATATGCCTCCAAAAAAACTCCCAAGGAAAAAGCCAAGAAAAGCTCCTCAAAATAGTCATCCTGATCCATTTTCAAGCTTCTAGAAAAAGCCACCAAAAAAGAAACCAAAACTAGCCCAAACTGATTACAAAAGCTGCCAAGATCTCCTCCAAGGTGGTCCCACCAAAAACACCTGAAAATAGGCTTTATCTGCTCAATAAAGGCTCCATTTCGTCCATATTTTTCTGATTTTGCCCAAAAGAAAGCAAACTCAAAAAAGAAAGATTTACTTTTCTTTATTTTGCTTTAACTACATAAAATAACAAATATTTAAAAACAATTTATAGAAATATTGCTTTAAATATTATTTTACAATGAATTTGCAGTTTTATCTCCTAATTTGTCTCGATTTGATTCTTTACAAAGAATAATACATGACTCATATTTTTACTCGCAATTTGATTTTCTATAAAAATCATAAAATTTTGGAAAATAAAAGACATCTAGGATTTGTTCCCCATTGGTTTTGTAAGTAATGCTAAGGCATTCTAGTGTTTACCCACCATTCAAATATGACAAAGGGACTAAAGGCGTAAAGCCTAGGCATCATACAAGGTGGACACACAATACCCTCAAGGGTATTAGTGAAGGCAATATTTTTTAATTCAATGTGACAAAAGTCACCATCGAACTAGGGAAAAATGTAACCCTAACACAAAACATTTGAAGCCCTAACTTTTTAGGCTCATTTCACTTTGCAACTTTTGATGAGAGGGCCCTGCCTTTGGCTGCCACCATGGAGACTATGGTTTAGAGCTAAACCCTTGATTTTCTACTATTTTGAACATGTTTTCATGAAGATTTACTGTAGTGGATTGCAAGGTAACTCCCTCTCTGGGTATCAAACCTCATTTTATAAGTATTCTTTGTCTTCTGGCCATAGTTATTGCATATTTCATTGATGCATTTTCAACTGTTTCTCTACTGTCAATCTTCCTTTTGTAATCAAGTTGCCATGGCTGGATTGGATTGAGCTTTTGGAAGTCTTTCTCTGCGGTTTCAAATACTTTCTACAGCATAGACTTGGGTAAGTTTTCCTATTCAAACCCTGTATCTTCCTTTTATTTGAAGTTTATTTATATGATGTTCAATTTGAGCTTAGGAAACTGTAAAATAGGCTTGATTCGAGCTCACTAATTTGTAAACAGAAGGAACCTTTTGATCTTTCATGTATGGGCCATGGCCAAGGTTATACTTATGTGTCTAGACCATACTATAGGCCATGACTTCAACCTTTTTTTGAGAGTTTGGCAGATGTTATTATTCATAAAAGAAAATCCTCCTCCATACTAGTTCATGGCTTTGTTGCTGCTCGCATCTCTCTTTGGGCTCTTTACATTGTAAATCTTGCTCTCGGAACTTTTCACAAATTCAGTTAATGAAACTCAATTGCAAGAAGATATGTGTAAGCATGAGGGCCATATGTTTTCACAGGACTAGTCCTTGAGAATGTGCAACATTCATGACCTCTACAACCTACCCAAATGTGAGGAGGCATTGAAATCTATTCACAATCCTATGTGCCCTTGTCAGCCATTATCTCAGAGTCACACCACCCAATTTTGTTTCATCTTCTTTGAGACATAGGTTCAATCCAGGCTTAATAAAAGCAAAGTGTTTTTCATATGGGTTAATAGAATACAAGTTTCTTGCATTGTTATGTGCCCTAGGTTGATAAGAATATGATCATTATCTCATGACTACTTTGTATCTTTGTTATCATGTTCTTAGACTGTCACCTCTTAGTGGATAAAAGTAGTTGTCCTTTCTATTGTATACTTATTCTTTCTGGCTTGAATCTCTTCTAAGACTATTGCTGCTCCATTGTGACTGTTGTAGTGTTAACATACATTATTGATCATTGTGGCACTTTTGTTCATCTGTTCAACTGATATGTTCATACATGATTGTTTTGTCCTTATGACGACATGACACTACCATTAGTAGCTGTAGCAACCTATATATATCCCCTTTGAATAGCCTTAAGTGCCCATCTTTGTTTACTGTGACAGTGGCCCATTCACATGTCCTCAAACTCATTGTATGGCATAGATATTTCTGAGTATAACTTGCAACTTCATGTGCTACCTCTTGTAGCTGCATCTATAATTTATGATATTTTTTGGTTGTTTCATGCATTTGAACAATAACTTCATACAACAAAATGAAAAATACATGTACTTTCTGTATTGTTGTCCTCTCATTTTCCTTGAAAAGAACATGAATGAGATATTTTTCATTTGTGATTACGCTTCATACGATGCATGGACTATTCTCTGATTGGTACAAGAGTGTTGTCCTGAACATGTAAGCACTTAATAAGGCTGCATTCTGTCATGGCCTCTATTTGAACTATTTCCTCCTCTGCAAGGATGCATGATGAGACTAGAATGTTCTTGAATTTCTTGAATGCAAATAGATGACGATGAGATAGTCAATGAATGGAATAACACAAAAACATAATGTTGATAATGCCTTACTCAGTTCCACACACTATTGATCTATCTTGGACAAGTTCATTGCTCATGTATCGTTGTCATTTCATCATTTGAAATAATGATCATGGATGGGCAATGAACTTGAAGCTCACTACACTGACTTCAATGTGTTACTCCTTTAGCTAAATTTGTCTTGATATGAATAATATGAATATGTATTCCTATCCCATCCCCTCTTTAGATTGAGGGGCAACATGTTGGGATCAACCCTTGTGGGAGCCCACTTTGTACCACATGCTGAAATGTCTTCAAACCAACAACATAACTTCTTCTATACCTGCACAACAAGCAAACATATTAGATTAAAATAGTGAAGCTCAATGATGTTTCATTTTTCAATCTCTCTTGCCTATGGATGAATTTTTTATTTGATTCAATACATCATAGGAAATGCACTACATTCTCTGTTGATGAAGTACATAGTGGAATTCATATCTTGATCTCTAATAACTTCTTTCATCACAATGCAGGTCCACTCAAAATCAGGAGCAAGGATGGAGCAGCTACAAGAAAAACCAACACCAAACACAACAAGCAATGATGGATATGTTTTTTATTATATGCGTATTTCTCTTTCCATCTTTAGTTGTGTAGTGCATTTCCCAGGTTGTGTTGGCTCAGCTATTCCCATGGCTTGTGTGGGACACTTGGTCTATCTTTTCTTTCATTCAATGCAATACTTATTTAGTTGTTGTATCTCATTTGTAAATTGAATGATTATTATAATGAAATGAAAAATCTCTTATCCATGATGAATCTTCTGCAAAGCAATGAATGAGAAACTAATTTTCCTTCTTTTTGGCATAACAATGATACAACTGAACCCTTTTCTTTTCAAGCACTCTAAACTATGCAAAAGCAACATAGCAGAAAATGTTAAGAATCTTTCATCTTAAAATGAACTTAATGAATCAGCTCTGTCAATTTGAGTTCTAGGTGAAAAATTGGTAACAACAACAAAATACTTCTCTACAATGCAATGAATTCTTTGAATCACTTTTTCATAAAGTCTCAAGTTCACAATGCATGTCCCTAGTTTACAAATGAATGCCTAAACATGCTTATATATGCAACTAAATAAATTTCTGCCAAGAAATTCATAATTCAAACCTGAGGTGTCAGCATAGGACCTAATAACAGTCACATAACCGACACATAAAAATAGGTCCTGACCTAATATAGGGCAGGACTAGGGCATGAGTACCCAAGTCCTCCCCACCTATTTCAGGCAGGAGTCATCACAAGTGCATCCCCTAGGTCCCATTTGTCATAAAACTTAGGGTTTTTTTCACCGTGATGAGGTATAAACAACCTCATTTTTATAACAAGCCATATAACCCTTTTTGTCCTAACCAATCACCTCAGCCATGCCAATTTGTTTATTTTAGAAGCAATATTTATCTATTTTTGATAACATAATGTATAAATCTTTATTTTCAAATTGATTGAAATTAGCCACTAATGTTGACTTAATTGATGTAGAGCTTGTGTAATTATGCAAGGTTCCATGTATTGCCTAATGGAAGGAGTGGACTTCAAAATGGTTGGAGTCAGAGCACCAAAATTTTAGGGCACCAGAAATTTAGGCATACATCGAAGACTTTGTTAAGGAATTCTGTTATTTTCTATTAAGCATATTTAAGACTTTAATATGGATGCACTCAGATCCTTTAATGTTTTTTATTTCAAAGACATACAATTAGTTTGTAATTTTGTTTGTCTTTAAAAGACTTCTTCAATGGCATTTACCTGACATCTAAAAATTAGGATTTTGTATTAGTACAGTATATATATGTAGTTGCTCAAAACAAGGATTATGTTGTTATGTTATGTTCTCATACTATTCAGCTATGTTCTGTGTTCTATGATACTTTTATGACATGAATGAATATCGCTAGTCTTATTCTGAGTAATCTTTTTTGAGTAATGGAAGTATCATGGATGGGATTTACTTTGGAGCTGTAAAGCACTGCATGTGATTTGAATCGATAGTAGGATCTCCCAAGAGCTGGCCATTCGAGGGATTACAGAATAGATAAGTATTTTAATTGTTGGTATTGTCATTTCTATTTTGTGCATGTTCTATTTAGATCAATGTCACTTTGTGTTTAGCTCTGTTATGTGTTCCCATAGGTTGTGGTTTTAAGTTAATGATCTTTGAATTCTATTTACTTGAAATTTCTAGAGCATCCACTATGATCATAAGACTATTGATAGCTATTGATTAAAAGATGTCAAATGTACTTTTAGTTACTAGTGAGTTGTCTTTGTTTTGAATTCATAGTTAAACTACAAGTGTTGATTCTTAGATAGTTTACATGCTTTCTAGATTAGGAATTTAAATGCTTTCTAGTTTAGATTCTATTTCAAGCTCTTCAAAAATTCAAAAAATCTATTACTAAGTTAGATGTCCAAAAATATTCCCTATTGCATATAGCCTTGGACACTACTCGCTCGACATAATTGAAATATTTTTAACTAAACTATTAGGACCTTACGATAGCCTGTCACACCGGAAGTCATCATTAACATGCAAGATGATCTAAATGCATTCTAAAGGACCCGGGAGCTAAACCTTAGGAGGGAAAAGTGTTGGAATGCGCCAAACAACTGAGAGGGGGAAGGTGAATCAGTTGTCTCAAAAACTCAAACACTTATGAACTTAAACATTAATCACTTGTCCGTAGTTATTATGATTAAATAATGAATGCATGAAATCAGAAACTTAAACATAGATGCAACATTAAACACAAGAGACACCAGATTTTTTACGTGGAAAACCCCAAGGTGGGGAAAAACCATGGAGAGGATTAGCTCTCAAAATATATTGCAATCTTTGAAAAATAATGTTCAAGCTTGGTCACTCCACATTCCTAGAACATACTGGCTCACTGCCATGAAGTATAGCTAGGTCTAGCAAGCTCACTGCCTCAACCCTAACCTAGAAAGATTATAATAAGGGTTGTTAAACCCTACTGGCCTAGCTCACTACCAAGATCATCATCTTCTTCGTGTCTAAGATTAATACATTGAAGTACAATAGTTCCTCTGTCCTACTCTGCCTTTCCACTTCTTTTCCTTATCTTTCCATCTTCACACAAGGACACCTTTTCTATGACTCAATTACAAGTATTTATACACTTCGTCAACCTTTGAATGATCATCAAGGTCGGCACTACAATCATCAACCATTGGAACAATCTCCAAGGTCCACATTACAAACATTTACAAAATAGGTCTTGACCTAATACAAAATTATGCTAAGGATTTGTAGTATAAATGTATGTGGATCATGTGATGCCTTAGCTCGGACTCAAACATGATCTTCTATGCCACAACACACTTCCATAATCTTCAAGGGATCTCCACAATCACTAGAATTAACCAAGTCGGCCAAGACTAGTTACATGCTACGTTATCTAGGAATAATCTTCAAACATGATCTCAATTCCTTAATGCAGACCAATGTAAAGGTAGGAACATGATTAGGAGGTATCCACAAGCACGTTGAAATCACCAGGAGTAACCACACAAACTCAAACCACTTTATCCATGATACTCTTCATACCAGAGCACATGAACTTCACTGTCTTCAACTATCGTAAAATAAAGATAGCTTGCAGACCACCAAAACATGAACCATTGCAATTGTAGGAACTTATCATCATCCAAGACTTCCCCCTAGAACTACAGAGAAAAAAACTTTAATGTAGAGGAATGCAGAGCAGAATACTTCCTCTCAAGCACCAATGAATAATCAGAAAAAGTAGGTTTTACTCTGGTGAATGTAACTCACTCAAATCTTCATACCAGAGGCTTAAACTCAGGATTTAGCATCTTTAGCCATGCTTCTAAATAACTTCCAATCCACATACCAAGATCTTTAGTTAGCAAGAAATGCGGAGCATTCTTCTAGACTATTCTTCAGTTTTCAACTCACTATCTTCACTATGGTTCACTACTTACTTTCTAATTCTTCCGGAGAGGTTAATTTTCTCAATATCCTCAACATATAAAACTTCTAAACAAATAAATAAATAGGATACAGTTAACACCCATGACAACAAGGATATGTTGACATCAATGACAACACCGATTAGGCACATACTTGCAACAATCTCCCCCTTTGTCATTGATGGCAACATATGATGTGAAAAAATGCAACAACCATCAAGACAAGATTCTCCCCTATCTCTTTGCACATCTACACTCATCAAGACAAGATTCTCCCCTATCTCTTTACACATCTACACTCTTTCCCTCTGAGTTTTTCAAATTATTTCTCTCCCCTTTTGATATCAATGGCAAAGGGAACATACTTGCACTCTTTTTCTCTAATCCAATCTCTCTTATGAACTCTCTGACTACTCCCCCTAAGAAGTAGCCTTAAAAGCATCAATCTAGATCTGGAGAAGGGACTCTAAGCACCACTAGACTGATGCACTCTTGTGCATCTTAGTTTAGAGTAGGAGGGGTAATAACCCCTAACATTTCTCTGAGATACTCAAAAGTATCCTTAGGCAAAGGTTTGGTGAAAATGTCTGCAATTTGGTCTTTTGTAGATACATATTCCAACTTGACTTCATTCTCTGTCATTTTTTCCCTTAGAAAGTGATATTTTATGGATATGTGCTTTGTCCTTGAATGTATTACTAGATTTTTTGATATGTTTATGGCACTTATATTGTCACAAAAGATTGCAATTGGATCTTCATACACAACTTTGATGTCCTTTAATGTCTGCTTCATCCATAACACTTGAGTACAACTACATGCTGCTACAATATATTTTGCTTCTGCAGTGGACAGAGATATTGAATCTTGTTTTTTGCTTATCCAAGATACCAGCCTTTTTCCCAAAAAGAATGCACCTCCACTTGTACTTTTTCTGTCTTCTACATCTCTGGCCCAATCTACATTAGTGTAGGCACTGAGAGTGAAATCATTGTCCTTTGGACACCACAAACCATAATCCATTGTGCCTTTCAAATATCTCATAATTCTCTTGACTGCCATTACATGTGACTGCTTAGGTTCTACTTGAAATCTTGCCACAAGACAAACTACATGCATTATGTTAGGTATGGTTTGAGTCAAATAAAGTAATCCTCCAATCATAGATCTATACCTTTTATGATCTGCCATAGGTGAATCGTCATTTTTTTCTCAACTTACAACCGGCTATCATGGGAGTACTTACCAGTTTAGAGTCTTCCATCCCAAACTTATTTAACAACTATTTCACATACTTAGACTGGGAAATGAAGATACCTTTATCTGATTGATTTATTTGTAGACCTAAAAAGAAATTCATCTCACCAAACTTGGACATTTCAAATTCACTTTGCATTTCTCCAGCAAAAACTATGCACATACCTTCATTGCCTCCAAAGATAATGTCATCAACAAAGACTGCAACAATTAGGATTTGTTCATTATTGATCTTGAAATAGAGATTGATGTCGGTAGTACCCTTGCTAAATCCTAACTAATCAGATACTTATCCAACCTAGCATACCAGGCCTTGGGAGCTTATTTTAATCCATACAATGCCTTCTTCAATCTGCATACCATGTCATCCTGATGTGATGACTAGAATCCTTCCGGTTGTTTAATAAAGACTTCTTCTTCCAACTCTCCATTCAAGAATGCAGACTTTACATCCATCTAATATACCATAAAATCTTTGTAAGTTGTAAATGCCAAAAACATTCTTATAGCTTCAATCCTTGCCACTAGTGCAAATGTTTCCTTAAAATCTATTCCTTCAACTTGAGAGTATCCTTTGCATACTAACCTTACTTTGTTTCTTACCACTTCACTATTCTCATTCATCTTGTTTCTAAAAACCCACTTGGTGCTAATTACATTTTTATCTACTGGTCTGGGAACAAGATCCCAAGTCTGATTCTTCTCTATCTGCATCAATTCTTCTTTCATAACCTTTACCCAATTCTCATCATTGCAAGCTTCATTCACAGTCTTAGGTTCAATCTTGGAAATTAGATAGAAATGTACTTGCTCTTCTACAACTCTTCTTTTGGTCAGGATTCCTTTGCTCTTATCTCCTATAATTTGATCTTTAGAATGATTAAGTTTTACATACCTTGATGTCTTGGTAGCACTTTTCAGAGCTTGTTCCTCTTCATCTAAGCTATCTTCATGCTATACCACTTTTGAAACATCTGGTTTATCCGATTCATATCCACTTGATTCTAAAGACCTTTCCTTGCTTTCATCGACTTTGACATTTGCACTCTCAATGATCTTATTCAGGCTCTTATTATAACACCAGCAGGCCTTGCTCTTAGTGGAGTAACTAAGGAAGATTCCTTCATCACACCTAGCATCAAACTTGCTTGGATCTTCTTCTCTTTTGATATAACATTTGTTACCAAAAACTTTGAGATATTTGACAGTAGGAACTTTAGCATACCACAATTCATAAGGAGTCTTAGAACTGTTACCTTTGACTTGGACTCTATTTAGGATATATACAATAGTGTGAATTGCCTCTCTCCAATATGCTTCCAAAAGATCAGCTTCCTTCATCATGGTTCTAGCAGCTTCTTGAACTGTTCTATTTTTCCTTTCAACAACTCCATTTTGTTGTGGAGTTCTAGGTACAAATAACTCTCTTTATCCTGTGTTCTTTGCAAAAGAAATTGAATTCATTTGATGTAAACTCTCCTCCTCTATCAGATCTTAAACATGTGATCTTCAAATCCATCTCATTTTCAACCATTGCCTTAAATGCCTTGAACTTATCTAGAGCTTCTTCTTTTTCTTTTAAAAAGGTAACCCAAGTCATTCTAGAATAATCATCAATAAGCAACATGAAATACATGTCTCCTTGCAAACTTCATACTCTTGTAGGTCCACACAAATTTGTATGCACTAGTTCCAGTAGTCCATCACCTGATTGGTCCTTGCTTTTGAAACTTGTTCTTATTTATTTCGAAAATTGACACTCTTTAAAAATAGGGTTAGCAGGATTCACAAGCTTAGGCAAATCTCTAATAGACTGTGCAGTACTTATCTTCATAATGTTATCAAAATTGATGTGACATAGCCTTCTATGCCATAGCCCACTTTTATCAATCTGTGCAAACAAACAATAGTTATCAATTCCTTTCAAGTGATAGATATTACCTCTAGTCTTCTTACCAATTGCAATGACTATTCCAAAGCTTTCCCTGATCTTGCATCCATTATCCTTGAAGCCTAAATCATTAACTTTGTCACACATCTAACCCACACTCAAAAGATTGTACTTTAATCCTTTCACATACAAGACATCTTCAGTATTATGCTTGCCATCAAAAGAAATAGATCCCTTTCGACAAATCTTACTAGTTGTATCATCTCCAAATCTAACCAGTCCACCATCATATCTTTCCAAACTCACAAACTTACTTTTGTCACCAGTCATGTGGTGACAGTAGCCACTATCAATAACCCATTCATCTTTGTCTTCAACAACCTAAGGAGCCAAAGCACTTTCCACTGGTTTTTCTTCCTTCACATAGCTAGCAAGATTAGTAGACACAGGTTCTTCCTTAATAGAAATAAACAAGCATTCATTACCAGAAGTACTAGCATTATCTAGTTCACCATTATCTGATACTCCATCATCATCAAAATCTTCAACATAATAGCATTTCTTTTGGATCCTAGGCCTTTTCTCATATCTTTTTCTATATCTTTCAATTCTTTCAGGACATATGGAAGCAAAGTGGCCTACTTTACCACAGGAAAAACATTTAAAAGGTAATTTACCTTTAAGCTTACCGGATCCTCTTTGCAGTCTATCCACAAAGTTGGCTTCAATTTCATCAAACTCATCATTAGATTCTACCTTGTACTTTTTTGATCTGGAATTTTTCCAAGAAGTACTGGCTTTGAAGGCAATCTCTACTTTTGGCAGGGCATCACCAAACTCTCTCATTTCAAAGGTAGTAAGCTTACCAAGTAACTGATCTCTGTCAATAGCTTTTACTTGCATAAATTCTTCAATTGTAGCTACCTTATGACTATAGGACTTTGGTAGTGATTTGATAATTTTCATCACAACTTCCTTATCACCGAGAGTTCCCCCCATACCTTTTATCCTGGTGACAAGTTCATCAACTCTTTACATAAGGGCTGTTATGTTTTCATCTTCATTCATCTTCAGACTCTCACATTTCACTTTTAGACTTTAGCTTGGCCTCCTTCATAGAATCATCTCCTTCATACAGATTTTTTAGCTTCTCCCATACCTCATTTGCAGTTTTGAGATCCACAACTTTTGTCAGTACTGAGTCATTTAATGAACTTAATAGAACATCTTTTGCTTTGAAATCCACCTCATATTATTTGATTTCATCTTCAGTCATCAAACCATTTTGAGGCATGGTGTATTTTGCTTCTACATCTTTCCATACTTTGTAACCAAGACAAAGAAGATGGATTTTCATTTGTACCTTCCAAAGAGCATAATTCGTCCCATCAAAATGTGGCACTTCCTTCTTATAAGATATTTTGGACCTTCCTCAAGCTATTAGACTTTCTTTAGAGGAACCTTTCTCTGATACCAATTGTTGGAATGCACCAAAAAACTGAGAGGGGGGGTGAATCAGCTGTCTCAAAAACTCAAACACTTCTACACTTAAACATTAATCACTTGTCCACAGTTATTATGATTAAACAATGAATGCATGAAATCAGAAACTTAAATATAGATGCAACATTAAACACAAGCGACACTAGAATTTTTATGTGGAAAACCCCAAGGTGGGGAAAAACTACGAAGAGGATTAGCTCTCAAAATATATTGCAATATTTGAAAAATGATGTTCAGGCTTGGTCACTCCACAGGCCTAGAACATACTGACTAACTGCCATGAAGTACATCTAGGTCTAGCAGGCTCACTGCCTCAACCCTAAACCTAGAAAGATTACATTAAGGGTTGTTAAACTCTAAGGGTTGTTAAATCCTATTGGCGGCTCACTATTAGGCTCACTGCCAAGATCATCATCTTCTTAATGTCTGAGATTAATACATTGAAGTACAATAGTTCCTCTGCCCTGCTTTACCTTTCCACTTCTTTTCCTTATCTTCCCATCTTCGCACAAGGAAACCTTTTCCATGACTCAATTACAAATATTTATACACTTCATCAACCTTGGAATGATCATCAAGGTCGGCACTACAATCATCAACCATTGGAACAATCTCCAAGGTCAACATTACAAACATTTACAAAATAGGTCTTATCCTAATACAAAATTATGCTATGGATTTGTAGTATAGATGTATGCAAATCACGTCACGCCTTAGCTGGGACTCAAACATGATCTTCCACGCCACAACACATTTCCATAATCTTCAAGGTATCTCTGCAATCACTAAAATTAACCAAGTCGGCTAAGACTGGTTACACGCTATGTTATCTGGGAATAATCTTCAAACATGATCTCAATTCCTTAACACAAACCAATGTAAACATAGGAACATGATCAGGAGGTATCCACAAGCACATTGAAATCACCAGGAGAAACTGTAGAAACTCAAACCACTTTATCCATGAGATTCTTCACACCGGAGCACATGAACTTCACTGTCTTCAACTGTCATAAAATAAATATAGCTTGTGGACCACCAAAACATGAACCATTGCAATTGTAGGCACTTATCATCATCCCAGACTTCCCTCTAGAACTATAGAGAAAAACACTTTAATGTGGGGGAATGTGGAGTAGAATACTTTCTCAGGCACTAGTGAATAATAAAAAAAAGTAGGTTTTACTCTAGTAAATGTAACTCACTCAAATCTTCATACCGGAGGTTCAAAATCAGGATTTAGCATCTTTAGCCATGCTTCTAAATAACTTCCAATCCGCAGACCAAGATCTTCAGTTAGCAAGAAATGTGGAGCAATCATCTCGAATGTTCTTCAGTATGCAACTCACTGTCTTCATTGTGATTCACTATTTAATTTCTAATTCTTCTAGAGGGGCTAATTTTCTCAATATCCTCAACATATAAAGCTTCTAAACAAATAACAAAATAGGATACAATTGACACCAATGGTAACACTGATTAGGCACATACTAAAATCCCCCAAGGGTCCATTTTCTGACATAACGTTTAGCCCCCACTTTAATGTATGCATGAATACAAGGCCCATACATCCATTAAAGTAAGGTCAAACAACACAACAAACACACCAAGCATAGAGATGACATGCCAAACACATTAAAGATAGTAATAGGCACACAAACAATAAAGAAGACAACAACAGTCACGTAAGACACGGAGAGGACAACATTGAAGACACGCAAAACATAGTGAATGCAGTGATTATTTCTTTCTTTTTTTTTCATTGTCATTTTTCCCATATGAATGCAAATGCAAGTACAAGTAAAGTAAACACACAACCCATAATGTAGGAGGGACTCATCACCACTAGTCTTTAGATGCATATGGGGTAACTGACACACAATACAAATCTTAGAGTGTGGGAGGGACTCATCGCCACCAGTCTTTAGACTGTACTTAAGAACAAACATGCCATACAAATCCCAAAGCATAGGAGGGACTCATCGCCAGAAGTCTTTAGACTATGCTTGGGAACAAACATGCCATACACACACACATGGAAGACATGAAGAAAACATGACAAATAATTGATGGAAGAAACCTATTGCTAGGTTCACAGTTATCTTAGGCACATTACAGGCACACACTGATGATTGGGATTCACCACAACAATCACTGAAGACACGCTTAAGGGTTAGGATAGTCTCAGATCCACTCCTTGTCTGCTCAAAGGACTTTTTGATAATGACAGGATTGTGCAATCTCCTTGAGAAATACACCATCCCTGCCTTCCACAGAAGGGCTTAAAATAAAAGGATATGCACAATATCTTGCCTATGCATAGGGCTTAATGAATGCAATATAGAAAAGAAAGATGCACACTCACTTAGAGATACAACATCCCTCCTCCACAAAGGGCTTCAAACATGCTTCGTTAGTATCAAAATCATCAGACAACTTACCTTATATGCCCCCACCTTAAGGTTGTTGATATCGTGTACCAATATCAAGCATGTTAAGGTAGAGAGCAAAAACATAAGGGAACATGAACTCTCGCAAAGCCCATGCTCCCAGAGGTGACATGTACTTTACAATCACCAAATGTTCCCACAAACACATTCCCACAAGAAAAGAGGTTAGAAATCTTTCCATAAGATAATAACTACATCACATGATAAAAAAAAGAAATGCATGCAAAATCATCCACATTAAAAAGCCAAGGTTACACTACAAATTCAAAAACTGAGTATAACCGTGGGGCTATACTGCAAGATCTCAAAATTAAATGTAAACAAGGTGAGATTCAAAGATAAATAAAATGCATGGACCAATTGTATTGTTATAGTTTGTTAGTGCGATAAGATAACATCAAAATATCACACAGAGTGATTCTACTAGCCAAGTTTCAGATAATATATATCAACCCCATCGTCATGTATGGACTACGTCCATTTTTTGATTTCTCATTGAAGGGACACTTGGTCCTTATTAGTCTTATTTGTTTTTCATCATCTTCCAGCTAGATAGAACCACTAGAGGAAGGTAAACAATAAATCGAGAGAGGAGAACAAGTGCCTTAGGGATAGTCACATGGGAGGGTGCTCCCAAGTCACCAACCACAACACTATGTCCTTCAAACACAACACACAATAGTGAAAATAGAGGAGAAGCAATATAGAAAAATGATGATACAAATAGAAGAAGGTCACAATAGAGGTGGTCTCCCAATATCCTTGACCTTACAAGAGAATCAAGGGTCATCCTAGGAGGCCTAAACAACACATAACACATCATAGGGAGAACACAATAGGAGAGGGGAGGTCACATAAATGAGAAAATAATGCCAAGACATAGGGGAACACCAAGGTTAGAAATACTTACCTGTAAGGACAACCTAATTAAAGGTTGACAATGATCAAATCATCATCTTCCCACTCCTGAATGTTAGAGGAAAGTGGGACATAAGGTACCATAGCCCAACTTTTATTTATGTCTTCAAGTTGTCCATTCTTAAGGTCTTCTTGGTTTGATTCAATTTTAGGTGAGATGTTTTCTTATTGAGAGGTGTTTCATTGGGAAAACACTTGTCTTCTCTTCCTCCTTTCTCTTTCTTTTCTTTTCCATCTTGTCTTATTGTTTGTCTCTTTTAAAATAGTGTCTTGTTCTTCCATAGGTTTCTGTATTTTAGAGAAGGAACCTGCTTGCCATGGTCAAATCTCATTTGTCTTGGTGGAATATTTTTCTCTCGATGACTACCACCTGATCCTTGTAAGAATTGTAGGGGAGGGACCTCAGCATAGGGTCCTTTTCCTTTTGGTCTAGGATGCTCTTCAATTGCGGGTTGTTCATCTCTTATTGTTTCTAGAATAGAAGGACCGACCCCTCGATGTAATAATTGCGTTTTGTAGTTTCTATAACTCAAGAAGTTAAAATCTATTCATGGCTTTGGTTCTAGTTCAGATCATTCCCAAAAGTAATCAAGGCTAAAGTGTTGTCTTGTAACCAAAGGTTTATATCTATTGCACTTGTCCATTCAAAGGGAATTTTACACAGTTCTAAATTGTTGAAGGGACAACTTTCATAGCTTTTAACCATGGGTGTCCTAATTTTATGCAAAAAAAATCAGATATGGGGACAACATCAAATACTTGTTCTATGGATTTCTCAAATATAGTGACCAATAAAAATATTTTCCCAAAAGTGTGTATAAAGGTTTCCTTATGTGTCTTAATCATTATGTCCAAAGGGTCATAGAAGTCTTGTATCAAACCATGTTAATAAAGGAATTCCTCCATTTCCACATTAGTCATAAAATTAGGATTAATAAGGGTTCCATCCACAGGATTTCCCATTATCTTTACAGTGATATAAAGAGGTCCTTCAATGTCTCCAATTGTTCTATCATGAGCTGTAAACATAAATTCGGGTTTAGGGACCTTTCTTTTCATGTAAGGCCTAGGAGGGAACCTAGTGTTATTGTTGTGATTAGAATCTATGTGTATATGTTTTCAAATTAGATTTCAAAAGATTTTCAAAATTTATGCAGGAAACAAGTGCAAAACTATATGTGAAAATGACCTAAAATGCTTGATTTTTTAACTTTTTTCAATGCAAATGGGTGAAAGAAGAGATGTTGGAAGGAAATTGATGAAGGGAAGCAAATAATATGTCTAATATAAGTCCAATAAACCATTAAATATCCTTCACAACACACCTTTTATGCAATCCTATAATGATGACAAGTCAAAACCTAGTGAAAATACACTAAAAACATGCAATTTTTCACCAATTTTCAATGCAAATGCCTAATAGAAAGAGTGTTGTGAGTAATTTGAGGAGTAATAAGATTATAACCTTGATAAAAGCCAATTAGTGCATCAAAATCCTTCACAACATGCCTATGATGCTCTAGAGAGACTATAAGGCCAAATCTAGTGAAAATGTAAGGTTTTCAAACCCTAGACATGAAATTTTGCAAGAAAGGCACTATGATGAAACACTAAATGTATAAATAAGTCCTAAATGAGTGTTTAAAACAGTAGTAAAATCTGAAACAAGATTTTAACCACAAACCCTAGCTAATGCATAAACTAGGTTATATGAAAAATGCACAATTTCAAGCAATTTTTTACAACTTAATCATGAAAATGCAATACAAATGAACGATGAATGATGAATTTCTATAATTTAAATAAGATATGATGATAATATAAGAAATTAAATAAAAATTAATTCAAACTATTTGAAAATGCAAGCTAAAAATGTCAAATTTTTTAAATTTTCAAAATTTCAATTTTTTTTGTAATTTTTCAAATGCAATAAGATGAAAATGAAATGAATGAATGAAATAAATGCAAGTATGAACTACAACACTCAGAAAGGTGCAAAAATCCTTAAATCATGGGTTCACCAAAACATTCAGAGGTAAAAAGAGGAAGATGGGATCTTGGTTTATTTCAAGGGTCTATGTTAAATCCTCCTAATGCAGAGGTAATGGTAGTAGTTGATGAAGTTCACACAATGAATCTAGATTCCAAAGCTTACTTCAAGAGTTTTATAAAGGTAATGTGATATAAGTCTACACAAGGATACTCAGGAGATTGACCTAGCTTAGGACCACACCCTAGTGTCCACCACACAAGCTACTCAACTCTCACTTTGGGGAGTCACTGCTCAACCCAACCTATGTGCACAACCCACCTTCAAGAACTCACAACCTACTACCAAAACCTCTACTAATAGAGTCTTCATACAAAAATTAGCATATACTTGTCAAAGACATGGATAAAACAAGGTCTCTGACCCAAAATCCAAATTCTGTACCAACACTAATAGAGAACAGCAAACTTTGGTATGACTGTCCTAAAACAGTGTTTTAAAATGGCTCATTCCTTGTAGCCCTAAAGAATGATTGACACAAGGATAAATTTTGAAATCTACAAAGGAATATATAAACTCATTTCACATCCCAATACCCATTATGGATTCACAATCATCCTCCTACATGCAGGTACGTACTCTGCTACAGGCGGCTAGGACAACAGACTATCTTTTTCCTAGAAAATAGGCCTAGTTTGAGGCTATGTGAAGGAAATAGATCAAATGCAGCCACTTAGGATCAAACAAGCATTTGCTTAAGTCTACCTTCATCCATAAACATCAAATACACCCTCCATTTGGTCATGGGTTTGACTATTTTTCTGAACTTCACTATTTTCCACCATTGATAGCTAACTAGTCACTGTATAGACTAGACAAGATGATACCAAACACCTTGGAGAGAAGCATGCAACCTACAAAACCATAAAAACATGAAACCTAGCCTACCTTCCTCTATCCTACTAAAAATGGGTGAGATCTTTTAGAGGACAGAGGAGAAATTCCTCATTTTGGCACAAAACCCTAGTTTGGACGGTTTCAAAATAGTTTTTTCAAAATGAATTGGTTCTTCCTTCAACAAAAATGTCAAGAGCTCTAACTATATGCAAATGAAAGTTATTTCGAAACCCTAACACATTTTCCAAGTCCTAGCTCCTGAACTGTCTGTACTAGGTCGTACTGTACGACTGTCTTCACAAAAACGTAGAAAAGACTATTTGTTTCACTTCAAAACTTCTCTCCTTTCATTCCTTGGCATGTAATATAGTTTTCCTACCTATAACAGGCTTGAGCAATGTTTCACCTCCTCCTCCAACCATACATCTACCCTCCAAAGGTAGAGAACTGATGGAGGTTACATTTTTCACAAGAAACCCTATGTTTCAAAAGGAAAAAATACCTTGAAATAGACCTTATTTAACACTATAATGGACTAGTCAATCAAAATGAACTAAGTCCTTATTACAAAACATGAGAATGGCTTTCAAAGCCTTAGAGAGAACAAAAGAACAAGACAACAAAACATGACATAGCCAAAAATGACTAAAACTGGGAGCTCATGCACCATACTCCCCCTGTAGGAAGAACTCAAGTCCCTTGAGTTGCCAATTGTTGAAGTGTCATGCCATGCTTCAAGATATCTACTTCAGTCATCCAAGTGGCCTCTAAGTTAGGAAGATCTTTCCATTTCACCAAGTAGTCTTTGTAGACACCTCTCCTAGTCTTCTTGACAACTTTGGAATCCAGAATACATTCCAACTGCAAAGGTTTGCTTGGAGGCAAATCCTTGGTCCAATCAGTATCTTCAGCCACCACATCTGATCCACTTTCACTAGGTAATGGAGGTCTGAAAGGAAAAAGATCACAAACATTAAAAATTGGAGAGATACCAAGGTCGGATGGTAACTCAATCTCATATACATTTGGACCAAATTTGTGTACTATTTTGCATGGCCCAATCTTCTTCATCAGGAGTTTAGTTAGCTAACCCTTTGACAACCTTTCTTTCCTCAGATATGCCATAACTAAGTCTCCAACTTTGAATTGCACTTCTCTTTTCTTCAAATCTGCCTTTTCCTTGTACTTTGTGATTGTTTTTTCTAATTGCAACTTGTCTTGATCATGGACTATTTTCATGGAGATAGCAAACTCTTCACCAAGTGCACTCCTTCTATCCCATCCTTGGAGATCCTTCAGTTCAAGTGGCCCTCTTGGATGGAATCCATGTACTACCTGAAAAGGACTTTTACTAGTGCTCCTATTCCTTGAATCATTGTAGGCATATTCAGCCTGACTGATAACCAAGTCCCATGCCAAACCATGCTATTTTGTGAGGCATATTAGAAGGTTTCCAAGTGATCTATTAACCACTTTAGTCTGATCATCAGTTTGTGGATGGTAGGCTAATGAAAAGGACAACTGTGTGCCCAACTTCTTCCACAAGGTCCTCTAGAAGTGACCTACAAACTTAGAATCTCTATCAGTTACAATGGACAATAGCAAACCATGAATTCTTACTACCTCTCTAAAAAATAGACCTGCAACATGAGATGCATCATTTGTGCATTTACATGGCACAAAATGAGCCATCTTGCTGAACCTATCAACAATAACAAACACACTATCCACCCCTCTGGCTGTCCTAGGTAACCCAAGCACAAAATCCATGCTGATACTTTCCCAAGGTCCGTTGGGAATGGGAAGGGGCTGGTATAGACCTGCATTTGAAGATTGCACAACTAGCTACATACTTCCTCACATCTGATTGCACCTTTGGCCAAAAATAGAACCTTGTGACTTGTTCTAGTGTCTTGTCTAAGCCAAAATGTCCTCCTAAAGAACCATTATGCTTCTCCTTGATGATGTTGTCCCTCATGGAACAGTTAGGGATACACAACAAATTGCCCTTAAACAAGAGGCCTTCCTGCAAAACAAAATCTGCATACTCTCCATGGAATGTGTTAGCCAAGTTCACACAAACATCATAAGCCTCTTTGAAATCTGAATCTTCTTTATACAACTCATTTAAACAGTCAATGCCCATGCTTTCTAACTAAATTTCATGAACAATAAGCAGCCTCCTACTTAATGCATCAGCCACCTTGTCAGAAACACCTTTTTTGTGCTTAATTGTGAAGATATGGACTTATAGTTGTTCCATCCATTTAACATGTCTATGGTTCAATATTTCTTGACTGTTTAGAAAGCTTAAAGCATGATTATCAGTAAACACAATAAATTCTTTGGGAAGCAAATAATGTCTCCATTTTTTAAGAGCTTGCACCATTGCATAGAGTTCTAAGTCATAGGTAGAATACCTTTGCTTGGATTCATTTACTTTTCTAAGAAGAATGCCACTGGTGTCCTTCTTGGCTGAGAATAGTACCAATAGCTTGCTGACTTGCATCACACTCAACAACAAACACCTTACCAAAATTAGGAAGTACTAAGGTAGGTAATTTAGCCACCTATGTTTTCAACAACTCAAAACTATCATTAGCTTCTTTTTTCCATTGGAATCTACATTTGACTCCACCCTTGATGGTGTTGAGGATGGGAGCATTGATGTGACTGAAACCTTTGATAAACTTCCTATAGAAAATCACCAATCCATGGAAACTTCTCACATCTCCCACTATTTTTGGGGTAGGCCAACTGAGAATAGCCTCAACCTTAGAGGGATCCATATTCAAACAGCCATTGGAAATGACAAATCCAAGGTATACAAGTTCAATTTTCATGAACTCACATTTGTCTAAGTTGATCATCAACTTGTGCTCATGTAGCTTCTCCAACACCTGACCAACATGCTTCATATGGTCTTCTCTTGTCCTGCTGAAGATTAGTATGTCATCAAGATAAACAATAACAAATTTACCAATGAATTCAACTAATACCTCATTCATCAAGCACATAAATGTACTTGGAGCATTGCTAAGACCAAATGGCATAACAAGCCATTCATAAAGACCCTCATTAGTCTTGAAAGCGGTCTTCCATTCATCTCCCTATCTGATCTGGATTTGATGATAACCAAATTTCAAATCAATCTTTGAGTAATAGCATGATCCTCCAAGGTAATCCAAAAGATCTTCAATCCTTGGCATTGGGAACCTGTACCTTATGGTGATCTTGTTTATGGCCCTTGAATCTGTACATAACCTCCACTTTCCATCCTTCTTAGGAGCAAGTACACTTGGAACTGCACAAGGACTTAAACTCTTCCTAATCAGCCATTTCTCCAAGAGATCTTGAATTTTCCTTGCCACTTCATTTTGCTATGGTGTCAGCTTATAGGCAGCCTTGTTAGGCAATGTAGCACTAGGTATTAAGTCAATTTGATGACTTATGTCTCTCATGGGTGGTAAGGAGTTAGGAACTTCCTCTACCACAAGGTCTTGATACTTATCTAGGAGTTGCTACACTTCTAATGGAATCTCCTTCTATTTTTGTTCTTGCTAATCTAATCCACTCTTGGGCTTCATGACCAAGGCATACCCTTGGGTATCCTTCTCCTTCAAGAGGTTTAAAAACTCTGCCATTTACCAACATGACACTACTGTCATTTTTCTTCCCCCTGGGCTACTCCAACATAGGATCCATCTTGAATGGTCTTCCATTCTTGGTGATGACATAAGTATTCTTCTCACCATCATGTTGTGCTTTGACATCATATTGCCATGGGTGGCCAAGAAGCAGATGACATGCATCCATAGGGATGATTTCACATAGCACTTTGTCCTTGTAGTCACCAATTGCAAATTCAACCCAAGTTTGTTCTTCCACCATGAAACTCTGGTTCTTGTTCAACCAAGAAATCTTGTGAGGACTGATATGAGGCAGCCTCTTCAACTTACACTTCTCAACCATCTCAGTGAATACCACATTCTCAGTAGATCCTGAATCTACTATAATCTTGCACAGCTTTCCATAGGCTAGGCCTTGGGTTCTAAAAAGATTCTTTCTCTGAGGGGGCTCTTGTTTTAATGGTATCTTCAACATAGACCTCTTAATCATCATACTTTCTC